>OU612029.1:16001427-17327260 GCA_914767945.1 Eilema depressum | reverse complement strand
ATGTTAACTTCGTACGAATCCATCCTGCAAGGGTCAAAATATATTTGTGGGCTTTCAAAATCTGTACGGCAATGGCTGTACTTTGCACATTGTTCATCTAATAATACAGTCCTCTTACGACTTTCGAGGGAGCATCGCACTCGATAGTCGTTAGGGAAATATGGTCAAGAGAGCATAAGTAATTCGCAATTAGACAAGATACCTCGCAAATAGCCATTATACAGTAATTACAACTGAAATGTTAATAACTGCTAAGACAGCCGACAGTCTAAGTCGAAACATTATAAATATTTAAGTACTAATTAGCCTTGGAAAGGGACTTGTTAATTCTCTGAGTAGAGCACGATGTCAAGGATGCCTGCTCGTATTTGGCAGAGCTAACTAAAAACTAGCCTAATGAATACTGTAAGTAATACTTTAGTATTAACTGCAGTTGTTGCTCGGGACATAATCTTAGACCTAAAATGTGCTCAAAATGTGCCCTATACGCGCAGTGCCTGTTTCTTAGGTGTCTTTTGAAGATAGCACGGGGTACTACTGCGGTAGACGAGCTCAAATTCACCAAGCATAGATTATTACAAAACAATTCGCGGGCGGCATACCCCAGGGCCTCGTTTGTCTCGCGACTTAGGTCCAAGATATGTGTCGCGAAGTATACACGGGATCATATCGTGAAAAATCCCTAAAATCTGATTGCAGTACCACCTACCTACTGGATCCAATCCTACTAATATTATAAATGTGAAAGTTTGTGAGAATGGATGTGTGGATGTTTGTTACTCTTTCACGCATAAACTGCTGGACCGATTTGGTTGAAATTTGGTATGTATATAGGTTATACCCTGGATTAACATATAGGCTATATATCAGCGATGAACGGGATCAGAATTCCACGCGGGCGGAGCCACGGGCAACAGCTAGTAATAATTAATTGTATGACACTTCTGACCTTCGCGCAAATACAAGTATTTGGTATTGATAAACTTTTATCACAAACGGATAAACAGCTGCGCATAAAATACGAACAAACAAACATTTACTCGGTACCATACATCATACATTACAATTATAAAGTTGTAAATTAGTTTACGTTGAAGACATGAAAAAAAAAAATACCATTCTGAACCCTAAAATATTTGTCTGTTTGTCCGGGATGGACGCAAAAACTACCTACTGAACGAATTTTGGTGCGGTTCTTTTTTTTTTGAAAGGTTTTGATGCCGTAGGCACACAACGCACTTGCACTCGCAAGTGCAGTGAGGCAGCTGCGCCAGGTTGCCTGCATGGCTACTTTTGTATGAAAATGTACCGTACATTCGGTACATTGTACCTCTTATTTAATTTCAATTGGCTGAGAAGAAAACCAGAAAAGAGAATATTCTTGTCGCCAGAACCGACATCCACGCGGCCGTGGGCATAATATCGAAATTCATTCATTATTTTCCATTTTTTAAAAAAATAGAAAGTGAAATCTTAATAATCCCTTTGAACAATAAGTAGGTACCTAGTAAGTTGTTTGGTGTTTGGTTTTTGGTCTTGTTGCTATTTAAATCATTAACCATTACGCCGAACACACAATACTTAGGAGTGAGGTTACTAGAGAGTGAGGATGCCATTACCGTGGTCAGTCTATTGATGGTTTAGAAATCTCAAGTTTGATGGATTCTTAGTGTGGTAAAGAAAGGGGATTTATCTTGCATCGCGTCATTAAATTTTATTGTTAAAGCTAGATTTCACCTGTGTTAATCTGTTTAACAAAACTCATGTTCACGTTTTACTCAATAACATCTAATCTATGAGTATAATTTTTATTTGAATTATACAATAAAATAATTATTAAATTAATGTAAGTAATATAGAAAGTAACGTAAAAAATTAAGATAAAGCTAAAACTAAAAGAATTATAGCTAAAAATTTAAATGCGTCGTGGAATTCTACGCCTCCTGTGGTAGCGTTTCCAAAGGACTGGCAGCATTGTCACGTTGTATGGCAATGCTTATTCTCTGACCTAAAAAGAAGCCAGCCTTCTGGTCATGAGAAGGACCTCATGACCCCTACGTTTCGACTCCAGTTCGATTGGTATAAAATAATGATGGGCGTAGTTTAAACTCAGTTACATACGTTAACATTCACCGGTGAAATCTCTAGGAAAAGAGTTATCTTGATACTCTATAATCTTCTAAGTTTCCCTAAGCCGTATGCCGTATTCGCATACCTAAACTACCAAAAGTATCCGGCCAAAGCATTAGATTTGTGGGGTATTTAGTAACCGGTGTTTTCTTGGAAAGAAAAACAAAGATGGTGAGAATAAAATTGCGTGAATGACGCCTCAGTTTACAGGTAACTTACCCCGTTATGTGTGTATACTTGCTAATGGCTGTACTAATGAATGTTTTTATAAAACCATTAAACCACGATTTGTTCATCTTACCACACAATTTGTATTTTGTATCAATCAAACAAATGTCTTGTAAGTTCTGGAATATTTTTTACTTATAACTATCATGTTCAATATACATTAAGGCTAGATTATACCATCTTACTTTAACATTAACAGTGCAATTAAAGTATCGGTCAGGTATAAAATAGGTTGCACCATTTGACAATTGTTAAAATTGCGTCAAAACTGATGCTAACAGTAACCGGCCCCGTTTGACCGGTTAGTGTTATTGTTAACCTTCTGTCAAAAAGGTGTCGTCTATAACCTCTAATGTAAATATTATGTCCTTGCACCGAGAAATACTCGCGGAAACGAGTTTTGAAGACTAGACTGATGACCTGGATCCAGTTGATATAAGATCTAGGCGAAGAAATAGTTGTTTGTTATACAAGAGTGCTAAGTTGCTTTTTAACCGCTTGTTCAGTTTTGATGACCGAGCAAGCGATTCACAAATTAGAATCCTGAGCGTAGCGTAGCGAGGGAATCAAAAGAGCACAAGGTGAAAAATCTTGGCACTCGAGTGCAACACGTAAATTTTCATCCCACCTCAGCGAGGAACTAAGGAAATGAAAAAAAAAAGACATTTAACAAGAATGTTTAATAATATGACGTGAAAAGAAAATGATGTGTGCATGTGTGCAAAGCAAATTAAAAAGTTTTTAGTTTTTGAAAAACTCAGTTCGGATCGGATTTTTTTGCATTTAGGTATTTCCTCGCTGCGGTTGGATGAAAAGTTACTCAAGTGCATTGAGTGCAAAGATTTTTCACCTTGTGCTCTTTTGATACCGTCGCTAACGTTCAGGATTCTAATTTGTGAATCACTCGCTGCGCTCGTGATTTAATTTATTTTTATAATCCTGTCGCTAACTCGGTCATCAAAATTGAGCACGCGGTTAAAAATCAACTTTGCGCTCTTGTATAACCAGTAACTATTGATCCCGCTTGCATCCGAGGCTTCCCTTCCGAGCCCAGGGAATGCTTCTTGTTTGTCTTATAGGGATTTTTAGGAGTGAATGCCGTCTAATATCCCAATCCGGAAAGGAAAGCCTGCGCTAGAGCCACCAGGACCAATCTGCCCCATTACAAAAGTAGCACAATCGTTAGTAGAGAGAATAGAAAAGAAAAAAACAATGTATAGGATTGACATGTATTCTGAGGTTTATTACAGTCATCAACATATATACTTATATCAATCCCATAGATTAATTATTCTATTCTATGATGAATTGCCACTTGTCTGTGGGGCTCAGTGTCTCCAACTGCACCGTAATTACGGTAGATCTACCGTATTTCTTACAAATCTGTCACCTACTGTAGACATGTCATTACGGTACTAAAATCTACCGTAATTTCATCTGTCAAAATTTTCAATACATTTTTAGAAAAAAAATACTGTATATGTAATGGATTTACTTTTACACCACTGTCGCTTAGGCTTAAAAGTCCAGTACCCGTGGCGGTTAAATTAATTTAAAAAAACTGCAGTCGTTGATAGTAGTGATAGTTTATTTATGCATGCTACCAAATTACGAAGTTACTAAATATGACGGATAATGTAATATTTGCATGTTGTTTTAATACTGCCAAGTTAGAGCGGAAACACACGATGCGTTGCGGCGGCGGCGCGACGCCGGAGCGGTGTCGCTGCGTCGTTTTACATAGAAATATCTGTAGCATGTCACACGATGCGCTGCGTCGCCGCACCGGACTTTGAACCACCGAGACGAGGCGGGGAGGGGTGAATGCGTTGCGACGCCGGAGCGGCGCCGCTCCGGCGCGCGCCGCACCGCCGCGCGCCGCCGCCGCGTAGTTGTTTAGGGGCTGTCCATTAATCACGTGATGTTATTTAGCAATTTTCTAACCCCCCTCCCCCATGGTGATACGTGGTAAGGTTTTAGACAACCCCCCCCCCCCTCTAGCCAAAATCACGTGTATTTTTTTATTTATTATTTAATGCTAGAAAACTAAGAATCGTGACAAAAATCACGAGTTATAAAGGTGCGTACAAATGATATAGCATAACATGTTATATAACATTGTTATATAACAATTGTTATGTAAACATGTTATATAACAATATAACAATTTTTACGTAACAATGTTATATAACAATGTTATATAATATAGCAATGTTGTATAACAACGTTATATAACAATGTTATATAACAACGTTATATAACAATGTTATATGACAACGTTATATAACAATGTTATATAACAAGGGTATATAACAATTTTATATAACAATGTTATATGACATGTTTCAGTAATGTAGACACTGAAGTTAGTACAATGTTGCAAAGTTATAAAACAATGTTAAATAATGTGAACGTGTTATATAACACAAGTTATACAACATGTTACATGATCAAAAATAAATACACGTGATATCTCAATATACCCCTACCTCCCCCCTGGTGATATTTCGTGATTTTTCCGATTTGTTGAGCCTCACGTGATTAATGGACAGCCCCTTATGATTTATTAACAGACTGTACAACGCAGCTGGGGCGCACGCGGCGCCGCTGCGTCATAACAACGCAGCGGCGTCGCACCGCTCGTGTGCCCGCTACTGCGGCGAAATTTCTGCGGTGCGACGCCGCAACGCATCGTGTGTTTCCGCTCTTACTGCATTCGGAGTTTAGGGACAAAGAGTCAAAGACAGGCAAAAATAAATGTTTCGATTTAAAAATAAATGATTAAAAACTAAATAATAGACTACTGCTGGTGGTTTATTACCCTTCATTTTTCATTCTTTTTATGATTTGCAAATGGATACCGCCTGCTATCTAGCTTATTTGGGTCTTTACAGTTTACAGCCGCAGTCGGGTATTTCGATTTTTAATCATTATATTTTATTTTATATTTTTAGTTATACTTAAATATTTTTTTGTAATACCTATCCTTCTAATTTCCTTAATTTTGATCCCCTTTTATCATATAAGAATGACAAAAAAAAATCATAACATTATATTTCAGCGCCAAAAATTCAACATTTTATGACATTCAGGAGATGAATACCTTTCTGTTGTACCTATAATTTTTCAAAACTACATAACTAACTACCTAACTATTTTCGAGTTTATTTGTAAAAATGGTCGTAATAAAACCACCGTATTTTTACCGTAATCAACATTTAGTGTCTGCCGTAATTTTCTAGAGTTTACCGTATTTTTAGGTTAGAAACACCGTAATTTTGATTGTGACAGTTGGAGACACTGGTGGGGCTGCTGTAAATCTGTAGGTTTTCCATTACTTTAAAACTTCCAATATCAAATAACAACAATCGCTAACCTAAATAATTGTGATAAGTAGATACTAGGAGCTCAGATTTGAAAGGAGATTGTGAAAAACGAAAGGGCTACCTTGTTCGATTTGTTTTATTCCTACTTATAGTTAAAGCTAGCTACTAGAACGGTGTAGAAACTCGCCGACCAACTTTCTTCAGAGCGTTTATCGCTATATTGTCTTTAAACTGTTAGCCAGTAACCGTAAAATTGAAGAAAATGGAAACTGACGGTTTTCCTGCGGTGTAATCACCATCATTGTTCTGAGCTTCAGTCCGGGTCGAGGAACTCATTATAAGTATGTGTTGGGAAGAAAAATCGGATTAGAAACTGCAGCAGGTTGATGACAATATTCTCACCTCATTTTGTATTACTATAAACGCTTAATATACCTACTAAGATATGAGAAGCTTTATGTTTTCATGCAATTCATAGTCGGTGCGTCCCCTTGGTGGATTTGCACGGTTTGCACCCGACCACCCGACCTAGCGTCGCGTCGCTCACAGGCGGCTATGCACGGGTGTTGTCAGAAACAGTCTTGTATTCTTTTATAATATTTGTAGGATTTATTACGACTAGAAGTAATTAGGAGTCTTAGAGAATAAATGGCTGACTCATTATAAATTTTTTTAATATTCAGTCAGCTAATTGCCTAGGTGAAGCCTAGGGTGAAGGATAATATATTATGTTTCCAGTCAATCTAATATGTTATCATCTTTAAACTAAGCTGTATCCTAAGCTTATAAAAAAGCTTTTAGTAGGCTTACTTTAAAAATATTATAAGTATAGACCTATTTATTAAATTAAAGTAGGTACAATATCAAATAGTAATAATGCGTCTATTATTATCTATACATACTAATCGAACTTGAAAAATTATCTAATAAATTAAGCTACTTAATTATCAGATAATTTAACGGTTGACCCAGTATAACACAAATAAAATGACGAGCTGTTATCACATTACGAAACGACCACGAAATAGAACTCAGGCCGTAGCAGAATTCGAAGGGCAAACTTTAATTTTTGTTTGTATTGAAATTAGGCATCAAAATTTTCTGATACTTTCGGTTATCTTAAAGGTATGATTCCTAAAGGTCGTTCCCTATAACCTATCTACTACTATCTTCTCTTACAGGGTAACCATGCTGGTGCTTATGTACGATTTATACTTAAGTGGTATAAAAAAAAACAATCTTCGACGGAAAGAACTGCTAGCAACTATTACTAGCGACCCAATGTAAATAAGCCATACCTAATGATGTTGGTATTTAAACTATCATGGTCACTCATTAGAACTAAGTATCAGGATATTTACTATGTATTGTTTGGAGTATCCGATATTTCGGCGCATTTACAAGCACCATGATCACTGAGGAACCACACAATACATGGTAAATATCCCGACAGTTCTAATATTAACATAATCATGTTATCTGTCCTTGTGTGCATAGTGCATATAGAACAAAACCAACAACAGTTAACAATATCAATACTATCAATATTGTTAAGTTAAAATAAATATTCATGAGACTAAAGAGACCTATACTGCCCCTCTAGACAAGTGTCAACTCGTTGCTCGGCGTATCATGGAATAGAATGACGAAAGTATAGGATTTGACGTTTTTGACATTCGTTGACGCCTGTCATATACGTCAAATCCCATACATTTGGCATTCTATTCTACAAAACACCGGCCGACGAATTGCCACTTGTCTAGAGGGGCTGGAGGCTTAAATAGTAGCCTCTATAGAAGTTACGAGGACATTGCTTGTATTGCTCGGGACATATATCTTGGACCTAAAATGTGCTCAAAAGGTACTCTAAACGCGCAGTACACGTTTCTTGGGTGTCTTTTGAGGATAGCACGGGGTGCTACTGCGGTGGACGAACTGAAATTCACCAAGCATAGATTAATATAAAACAGTTCACGTGCGTCAGGGCCTCGTCTGTCTCGCGAAGGTAAAAATAACTTCTTCTTCTTCATCCAATCGTCAATCAGGGTTAGGTACATCCCTAGGGACTAGGGGTGGCGTGATGCGCGTCCCCCTTTTTATCTCGAAACCGGTGGTAGCCCTGGGTCAGCCGAGGTGCTAGGGATATGTCTTAGACAATCTTATACCCCGGCATCTGAGAACCCAAGATGACGTTGCGACCCCTATCCTAGGAGATGTTCTTAAGCAAATAAATTGTACCTACATGCAACTAGCTCCTCGACTCCGAGAGACCCATAGCCTCGTCCGTCGATCATCTCGCGGTATAGGCTAGGTTGGGTTGGGTCTATGGGACTCTCTGAATCATTATTATGCCCTTCCTCTTCAGAGGGTATAATTTTTTGCGTTACGTCAACTGGCGTAGATAAAGGTCGTTTTGACATTGATCGTTTTTCGGACTAAGTATATTGGTCGATTTAAGTCGGTCAATGTGAATGTGCGATATTTTATTTTGCGTTTTTGGATCACATATTATACTAAATAAGTTGTGAACTAGTCTTATAATCATAAAACAAACTTAAGTACTCGTATTCCTAAAATCACATTTTGCTTTAAAATTTAGGTAGGTACCTACCTACCTACTCTAAATGTGATCTATCCAGTCTCCTAGTACCTATCTTAATAGAAACTTCTAACTTAGACTGGATTTCACCGATGAATATAAATGCGTTGGATTCAATTTAAACTTCGTTAGCACCATTTAAGTACCGTAAACTAAAGTAACCCCCTTTATGACAACTGAGTTAGGTACTTTAGGACAATTTAAAATTATATTTTCTTTCCGGGAGCAGTAGGCAAATGCAAGAAGAAACTAATTTTGAATTGTCCCAAAATTACCTAGTTGTTACAAGTAACTCCAGTTTACGGTAAGTACCTACTCAAGGAATTTAATTGAGTAGGTATCTTAGTAGGTACTTTTAGGTATAATGTTAAAATTTTGTTCAGATAAACTGATTTTACCGATGAAACCCAATGATATAGGTAGGTACTACCTAATTAATTAATCAATAATTAATAATACACCACTGGTAATTTCACTGAATGAAATCCTTATTTTATCCTTATTTCCCATCCTGGGAATTACAAATCCTTAAGGAGGACATAAAATTATTATTTTAAAACTTACCATTGCATTCAATATTATAAATCCAAAATCACATAGGTATACCTATAACAATATTCACTAAAAAACTTTTCAAATTACAATACAAAAATCAATATTCAAGTGTCTTTTCCAAAACAAATGTTCGATGAACAATAAAATTAATCGATTTGGCGCGGACTGCGCGTGCGCACGCGTCTGGGTTGTGAATAGTAGCGGTATATAGTGTAGCCTGCAACTGCGTATCAGTCGAGGGGCGGTATTGATGCAGTTCCGATGTTCAGTGTTGAATGTATGATGTATCACCCTGGACGAACTGTAAGTTACTGAACCGTTATAGGCCGTGACGAATTTAACAGCAGACCAGAGTGGGCTCAGACTGGAAGGCTGATTTAGAGAGTTCAGACAGTAGACATACAGCCCGTTGGATGAAATTTTAAAGCCATTAGTACGCTCCATCCCCCCACCGTAGCCCCAAGATGGTTATATAGGAAAATTTGGAGCAATCAAGGCGTAAAGCGTGGCAATAGATTTTACCTGGGACCGAAAATCATAGTTGGTGAAATGAGGGTATTCATACACCCCTGCCTGGTAGGTAGGTAGGGGTGTATTAATACCCACATTTACGGGAATCTACAGGTGTGAATATTATGTATGTATATAGGTATACCTAAGGTCCACATAAAAATTCAACTTGTTTATAATGTTTCGAAGTCCGTTAGATTGTAGAACAAAATTATCAGCATCATTTTAGTATTGTTCCCTGTTGCGTCCGAGGCTGTCTCCTTGCACTGCTTACTGCTCTTCTTGGTTTGGCTTGTACGATTTTAACTAACCTAACCTAACCTCTCGAACCCCTAGAGGAAAACCAGCAACAGGGCCTCGTCGGTCAATCAGCAGGTGTACCAGCTTGCAAGTGTACCGGCTTGCAGGTGTACCGGCTTGCAGGTGTACCGGCTAACAGGTGTACCGGCTAGCAGGTGTACCGGCTAGCAGGTGTACCGGCTTGCAGGGGGGGCATGGGCCCCGAAGGACTTGGTGGAGTTCCATATAGGTATATTCATTGCTAAAATTGTAACGTGCATTGATTAGTTTACTTTATTAATTGATATTGCCTGATGGCCACAACGAAAACCCAGCCACGCTGACTAAGTTTTACTAGTTATTTATAGAAAAAATTATTCTTATAATGGTTTAACACACCATCGTTTACAAATGGCTTACTTTGCGCACAGTTTTAGTGATCTTCAACAATGATTAACGGCTGTGCCCACTCAATGCCTATATCCGTATTAGGCAATGCGACGTTCGTGCAATACTTAATACAGTCACTCGACATTCGTAAAGCCAGTGGCCCTGACAGTATTCCTGCGGTAGTACTTCAAAAATATACAGTGACAGTTTTTTAAATATTGGGGTCGTGACTATTATCCACCTGATGGTATCCAAGCTAAGGTGCAGTCCAAAAAATAGTGGCCACCTTGATAACCTTGCTTTTTTCCACGTCCCATTTAAAGAACCCGGGACTGTAGGAAGAATCTGGAAGAAGGAATCACGTGTGCCGGTAAAGAATTCCACTTGTTACCTTTATTGCCGACAAGGGACTACGGACAGAAATCTAACGACTTTAGATATGGAAAGTAAGAAGGAAGAAAAGGTTTATTCGGTGGCTTCAACACGCAATAGTATTGGCAACAATAAACTCGATATTAAACTTATTCGAAACCACAGCCTGTCTTGTGCGTAATGCGTTTGTACTTAAAAACCAGGGTCTTGCGACGTAAACCCTAAGGTATGATTCCGTAGCCGACCGCATACGACAACTGCCGACGCACGCAGCAGATGCGAGTAATTCATTGCGGGTTCTCAATGGTCCTCTTCATCCTTATCGGAGTTGAACTAGTAGTGGGTACGCAGTATCTGCTGCATGCGTCTGTCGTTGTCGCATGCCGTCGCTTTCGGAATCATTATCTTAATACAGCTCCAATATACTCAAGGCTGAAACAGAATCCCTTCGAACTGCAAGTTCGCCTTCACCTCGACGCGGTTTCGATACTTATGTAACAACACCGACACGAGTTATTTTAGTACCCACTTACATTACATGTCGTGTCACACGACATGTAAGTGGGTACTAAAATAACTGAACCACGGAAAAGGATTAATGATTTTCTTATAATACTCCGAACACACTGTTATAAATGTTTTAATTAAAACTATTGTATAATCATCTGCTAACGTGTACCGCTTACACACACACATGTACCTAATGAGGGAATACTTATGGGGGATCAACTGAATACAATAGATTTTTTTTTATACTATGTACTTAGGTCGCAGACAAGCACACGGTTGGTATGATGATGGTAAGATGTTACCGTGGCCTATGGACGAGTACAACACCAGGGGAGTCACAGTCGTGCTGCCAACCCCGTAAGAACAGGAAGATTCTGTCCCGTCAGCGCAAAAGATAAGTAGGACAGGAATAAATTTTATTTCAGTTTTTGATTCTATTTAAAGTGTCAGCAGTATAATTATGAGTTAATTAGATCAACAATCAATATGTCAATAGGTCCACAGTTAAATAAAGCATCGATGACACGGGGTTATATAGTTTACGAGCTGCTAGGCGGTGAGTTTAACGAATGAGTAATTTTATTCATTCGGATACTCAAAAGGATTGTAAAAAAGTTCAATGACATGGAGCGAGTTTACAAGCTGCTCGCAACTCGGTGGCACAGTATATCGGTGGCTTGTAGCTTGTATACCTCGGGACACGTATCTTGGACTAAATCGCGAGATAAAACATAAAATATACACCTTTGCCTATACCTTCGGGGATTTACAGTCGTGAATATATTATGTACGTTTGTATACACATTTCCACGCGAATATCTTTAGGTGTAATAATAACACAGATACACAGACCAATGCAAATATACTTATTCATGCATACACATACTGTTATTTGAAAATTAATTACAATGTTTAAGCATACTTGGACGTTGTCCTAAGATAAATAAACCATAGCGATGTGTACTTACCTTGAATGCAACCGGGCGGGAGACTATTGACTTGCTAGTATGCTTGCTAGTAATTAATCAGTAATCTGTACCGGGGGTCCCCCTTAGTTCTTCCGAGTCTATGCCAAACTGATTAACGGACGAGGCTTTACAAGGAAACACGTGATTATTTTCGCACCATGATACATCTGGTGGAAATTGTTAACAACGGAAACTTCTGAAGAGCTCAGATACGTCTTCTACTGGCTGCTGCAGACTCTTCACGAGACTACACGAGGGTACGTGAGTGCGAGAGTGAGGTGTGCTCGTATCCTTTCATCTTCCATCGACTCGTCTCACTGTCGCTTCGCTTCGTGTCGGTTTTTCTGGCACGAGTCAAATTGCGCAAGGTAGTAGATGCAGCGGGCAACTAAATACATCGGGTGTGTGGATGCCTAGCACTCCTGCCACCTCCACACGCCAAGACTTGTGCCGAGAACCTCCAGGAAGCACCTCGTTCCCACGAGGTGCTTCCTGGAGGTTTTGGAGCAGCCATACCCTTCCTCTACCTTATATGGATCGTGAATAAATGACAATATTTGTTCCCCAATCACGCTAGAACGGCTGAATAGGTTTGGATGAAATTTGGCAGAGATAGACTATAGTTTGGAATAGCACATAGGCTAAGCTAGGGGAGGCCAACCAGCAATTTTCTGCAAAATTACATTATACATCTCAGTAAGTCTAACGCTGTAATTAATTCAAATCTTAATAAGTGCACAATCTATTTACCTACTGACAATATCTGTGTGCTTAGTTTTTAGTCCATCAAGTATAATCATATCGTGTCAGTGTAATACCTTTCATACACGTAATACTGTTGATGAGCTTCATGTTAATGTCGGTACATTACTGAATTACTCTCCAGATAGACATCTCTTACAAAATGTACCTACTGGCATAATACTGTAATTACCTAGTTTTGCGGTGGACCTAATTAAGTTTCAGTAACTATTCATGTATAAGTACGGGCAAATGTGTTGAAAAAACGTCAGAAAGTTTTGCACATTTCTACTATAGACAAACTAAAGAACCAATAAATAGACTGATCAATCAATGACGTTACTATCTATGATTGGTTCATTACTGTGTCTCTGATGTCAAGTCTCACACTTTTCACCAAATAGATCTAAAATCGCGTTCTGCGCAGCTAGAATACAGTTCACAAAGGATTTAAGAAGGTAAAGGTACGATATACCTTTGTGTGTAAAGTTGTATGGAAAGTCCATTAAGATAGGAAAAAGTGAAAAGACTCAGGCGGGACACGAACCCGCGGCCTATCCCTTAGGGAATGCTCTGACCACTGAGCTTTCATTTTATTTCATTTGTCATCATCATCGTCAGTCAGAGAATTTCATTCAATTGTATGGAAATACGTAGGCATGTCCCTATTCGACTGTACATTGATAAGAAAGGAGACGGGGACTTCTGGGCCAAAATTGTAATGAGTTGAGATATGAATTAAAAAAAGCGGTATTTTTTTCTATTTCAAAATATTAAAAAACCAGCTCAATTGAAAATCTTGAAGACGAGAAATCTTAAAACTAAATTTATTTTACTAGCAAAATAAAATATCGATTACTAAAAATTATTTAAACAATATTGCGTATTATAACACTTGCATCACAATTTGATATTAAATCAATCAGAGTGAACAAAACTTAATCATAATAATAATAATAACCATTTAAAATACCAAATAATAGTGTAATAAAAATAAATTCTGAATCGATTTCCGTTAATCGATTAATTATTTCTTGTGTTTATCAACTGTATTTTTAAGCTGTGACAGCTGACAGCTCCATTTTCTGTCAATCAGGCCCACGAATGTATGGAAGAGTATCCATCTCCTTTGTAGATCATCATGCGAGTATGGTTCTACGTTCTTGGTGTACACGGGCTAGTTTTCCGTATCTCGAAGTCAATAATTAGGCACCTACGCTTGTTTTCGAGTTAAAAATAAGCAAAACATGCTTAAAAACACCTCCGGCAACCGACGGCCCACAGATGGCGTGCGTTTTAGTCGGTTCAAGTCCGACATAACCTTCTCCACCAGCTCCGGCGGAGGGGTATCCGTGGGGATTTTTCGCACGATAAAAAAAAAGAAAAAAGGTATGATTACTGTCATATACAAAAGCTAGTAATACTTGTCTATAACATACGTAGCATGCACCAGGATAAACATATTGATTGTTCTAGGAACCGTTTAATGTTAGTATTAATAGTACATTATGGTACAAGTGAGCAACGTTGGTGATTACCGCCGAGGCGCCATTGAGACCCGAGCCGCCAGGCGAGGGTCTTAAGACAGCCGAGGACGGTAATCATCATGCTCACACGTGCCATACGACGTTTTACAACACACTTGCGAATAAAATAATACTACAAATACTAAATAAACAATACTACAAATTAATTCGTTTTCCTATGCGCGCGCATTTAACAATGGCGGTCGACCATATTTAAAAAAAAATGAGGTTTGGACTTAACTTTTTTTTACTCTGTTTTTTTTTTCTGTACTTAGAGAAAAAAAAAAGTTAAATTTGAGTGAAAATTTTGTTTATTACACAAGTATTACAAGTTGAAATTATTTATTTAAATACGAAAATGCATCAAATGACCATACAATAGGCGTATTAATTTATTCGTACTATTAAACACGTTATTTTTTGTATCAAAACTTTTTTAAGAACATAGACAATTATAGACACTTCCTATGAAATTTAAAAAAGAATCTATAACTCACTTTTGTGAATAATAGCAATGAAAAAGTCACAGTTTTATAATAGGTGTCATTCCGTGCTTAATTGCGGTAAAATAATATCACATTTATGAGCAGGTGTGTTGTAAAATAATTTATCGCTTCGAGTTCAAGACTCAATGTGTGCAATATAATTTCAAATGATCTTGACAATAAAAGTCTTTACAAGGAGGAATGAGGAAATTACCTTTTATGGAACGGCTTAAAATGTCATATAAGCTGTAATAGATAATTTAACGTAGGACTTATTGACATAAAGAAATAATGCAGTAGTTAGATGTAATGAAGAGAATATTGCACCTAACTAAGATTGAAAATTGAAAATGGTATGCCAAGGTGGTTTGGGCGCGTACAGCGAATGACACACGGGACACACCAGATATGTAAGGCACAGGTGAATGGGCAGACCAGCCGGGGTTGACTTCGCAGTACACAATATTGGCCAAATTAATATTTTTTTTAAAAAGGACAGGTCAGAAGTCGGCGGGTTTGCATGCAATTATTAATGACGCGCAGGCTGCGAGCCGCTTCCAACCGGTCTTATTGGAGATCTATAGGGAAGGCATATGTCCAGCAGTGGACTTGCTATGGCTGAACTGATGATGATGATTAATGACAGTAAAGGAAGCTCGTGCTCACCTCCGGCAACCGACGACCCACAGATGGCGTGCGTTTAAGTCGGTTCAAGTCCGACATAACCTTCTCCACCGGCTTCGGAGGGGTATCCGTGGGGATTTTTCGCACGCTAAAGAAAAAGGATAGAGTCAAATGGCGGGCTGTTGTCTCTGCCTACCCCGGAGTGCGATAGGCGTGCACGTATGTATGTATAGTATACTAGCTGTTGCCCGCGGCTCCGCCCGCGTGGAATTCTGATCCCGTTCATCGCTGATATATAGCCTATATGTTAATCCAGGGTATAACCTATATACATACCAAATTTCAACCAAATCGGTCCAGCCGTTTATGCGTGAAAGAGTAACAAACATCCACACATCCACACATCCATTCTCACAAACTTTCACATTTATAATATTAAGTAGGATAGTAGGATTATGTATTTCTATTCTGAGTATTTCCCAGTTTCTGAAAAAGAGAAGAAAAGAAGTAAACTGGCTGAAAATGCATAAAACATACTTTTCTAAACAGAAAGTATTGCCAGTATAGGTATTTAAGCTTTTATGGTTGTTCACATTACTATTAGAACTATCGGGATAAATGGTAAATATCCCGATGGTTCTAATAGTAATGTGAATGTAGAATGAATAGAGTGTGCCAGTAACTACTTAGTATAATAATAACCACGTGTTGTATTCCCGTCGGTGAGTGTAGCCAGAGCTCACTGGAGATTATTGTACAGTGGGAAGTCCAAAGGCTTCTCCTGCAAAGTCTTCTGCACTGACGGCGCAGAAACTCTGTGTGCTTACAGTGTCGGTAGCACTAGTGTGACTCCCCTGGTGTTGCAAACTTCCATAGGGCACGGTAACCGCTTTCCATCAGGCGGGCACTGTGCTTATCTACAACCTAACTCGTTTAAAAAGAAATTAAATATTTCTGTTATTTTTTTTATAAACAAAATAACTTAATACATTTTGCAAATTGCAGTTAAATTGCACCATACTGCACACTGTCCTATTATCTAGTTGGCGTGGCAGGAATGGGTCAACTTCAACCGATAAACTGCGGTTAGCCAAGAAAGCAGCAATATTGATATCAGTGCGGTCAAGACTTGGAATGCAATCAATATCATTATATACATATTTATCATTTAGGTATGAAATAATTACTTGACGTAGGCCATTCATAAGGTAGGGGCAAGCCATTTTAAATTTCTTTTACAACACACCTGCTCATAAAAGTGATATTATTTTACCGCAATTAAGCACGAAATGACACCTATTATAAAACTGTGACTTTTTCATTGCTATTATTCACAAAAGTGAGTTATAGATTCTTTTTTAAATTTTATAGGAAGTGTCTATAATTGTCTATGTTCTTAAAAAAGTTTTGATACAAAAAATAACGTGTTTAATAGTACGAATAAATTAATACGCCTATTGTATGGTCATTTGATGCATTTTCGTATTTAAATAAATAATTTCAACTTGTAATACTTGTGTAATAAACAAAATTTTCACTCAAATTTAACTTTTTTTTTCTCTAAGTACAGAAAAAAAAACAGAGTAAAAAAAAGTTAAGTTCAAACCTCATTTTTTTTTAAATATGGTCGACCGCCATTGTTAAATGCGCGCGCATAGGAAAATGAATTAATTTGTAGTATTGTTTATTTAGTATTTGTAGTATTATTTTATTCGCAAGTGTGTTGTAAAACGTCGTATGGCACGTGTGAGCATGATGATTACCGTCCTCGGCTGTCTTAAGACCCTCGCCTGGCGGCTCGGGTCTCAATGGCGCCTCGGCGGTAATCACCAACGTTGCTCACTTGTACCATAATGTACTATTATCAGTTTTAGGTCCGTATACTTACATTACTTACATTCAATTATTAGTCTCGATTTGTAACTATAAAAAAAATAGTTTTAAAAATAATAATATTTAAGTACAACTTACTTATTCTAGAAAAAGACTTCAGTGAATATTTTATGTATGATCAGATGATTTACGTTCATAAAATCTCCACTGAGTCCACGGCCACTCACTCAAGTCAAGATGCAAGACTGAGTAGGTATCGTTCTAGAAAACAGGCCTTAGAGCCTTTGGTCACAGATTACTAAATATTTACTACGATTACGCCTCAGACTAGAAGAATAGGATTACGCTTTGGTTGGTTTTTAAGTACTACAAATGCATATTTTTATGACGTCATACCTACATCGATAGAGTCAAAGTAGTTATTGTTTATTAAATCGGCACAAATAAACAACCGATTACAAGATAACGGTAGGAAATAACTCAATTGTGTTAATTGTAATCCTATTAAAAAAACATTTAATTTCAACTACCCACAAAACGACAAGTATGGTTTCATTACATCATTTAACCTCCATTTCCTTTCTATAATGAATTCTGGTCAAAAGATTCACATAAAAGCATCAATGGATAGTAAAAATTGTGATTTAGGTAGGTAGTTTCGCCTGTTAAGGTTACAATGTCTGTAGCATGATCGGTCAAGCGTGCGATTACAATCGCCTCTATTAAAGCAATTTGTCCATGTTTTATTGTAATTGTCAATACGATAAAGGGCATTGTCCGTTGACAGGCTGAGGCAAAGATATTATATATAAAAAGAAATGTCTTTGGGCTGAGGCATCATCAGCGTACACAAACATGAAAGCTATTTTTTTTTGTAATACTCCCGACCCGAGTCTTTTAGTGGGGTGTGAAAAAGCGTCTGTCGAGGTTTTTGAATTGTTAGAATCTAGGATGGTGGGTTCGCATTTTCTACTTCACCCTACTTACCTTATAACTATCCATCCAGTCAAATAAATAACCCAACTAATGCTGAAAACATCGCTAAAAGCTTGATAGCAGACGGTACCTATTTGCAAATCGGCACGCCTAGAATAATGCAAATAGACATATTCATGTACACGTATATCTTAAAATCCACAAATATATTTGAGTTGAGCGGGATTTGGATCCGCGATCTCTGATCTACTCGTATCAGTTGAACGCTCTCTAGTGCTTAGCTACACAGACCATCGATTTCTATGTCTATGTAAACGTACCATGTATATAAAGAATGTATGATACTTGTAATTAAAGACTATGTCTTTAATTTTACTATCATACATTCTTAATTTTTTCTTCTTAATTCTTAAAGACACAGTCTTTATTTACAACTATCATACATAAATAATAACCTGACAAAAATATTATAGCAAATATTCATAACTGCAAGATTCATTTTAATTTGAGGTCATAAACGTACGACAGCCCTGTTCTTTTCTGAGCAAAGAATTCCAAAATTCATATCAACTAGTGGTCTCTGGTATGAAATGAAATTTCGAGACAGATCTACTTATTTATCTGTCTGTGACCCCTAGGTGGGGCGTCCAGAAAGCACCGCCATTCCCTTCGTTCTTGAATTTCGCGCTTCATTTCGCTCCAGGTCTTTTATTGCTTTCCTCTTCTGCAATGATAGTTTGTCTCCAACTCTCCGACCAGCTTGCTGGAGATGTTTCTTCCCGGCGAGGCAGTCGCCACCCACCCTCAGGTCCTGTTCGACGCAGCGGAAGGCCTTAGATCTCAAGAATATTTTTGACAATTATGTGAACAAAGCAGGAGTGGCAGCAATTGCGATGTCAAATGTCTTTAATATACAGGCATTTAAAAACCTTGCTCATCAACACAGCCTGAAAGAACTGATTAGCAAAATGCACAGTCGCACTTTTGCAGGTAGTAAGTGTATTTTAAGATATAATACCGAGTACACACCCTCGACATCTCAATTGCCACTGGTTCACCCGGGCAATCCCTCATATCCCGGCTGACCCAGAGTAATCTCGAGCTAGCCCTGTCGGGCACACGGTGTTCTCGTCTTGCCCCGAGTAGGGGGAGCGATTTGATGGCAAAAAATATATATCGCAGTCCACGCAAACTTGTCAATATCCCTATTTTCACACCGGATCATGATATTGCATCGCGATATTTGCCTGCTTTATAATATTTTTTTTTAAAGAACATTAGCAACCGAAATTACTAATATTCCCTTTCACCCCTCCAACTAAGCTAAACTGCTTGTGCTAGGAGTGGGTTTACGTCGGTAGTGTAATGGCCAGGATTCGAACCCGGGACCTCTCGATCGTAAGGTCGACTCCTTAATCACTAAGCTATATACCTAAATATACCTACCTACGCTTTATAAATTATAATAAATATATAATATTAAATTAGGATTTTCATAAAACAAAAACAAGATAAATTCAATGCAATGTCAAATAATATAAGTTATGTATTTCAAGTCAATGAACGTTAAACTAAACGTTGTGAAATAAATTGCAAAATATTAAATAACCTTTAGATAAAAGGTACAATGCAATGTCAAATAATAACAATTAAAAATAAAATACTGGAGTCTAATATAATATTACTTTTTATTTGTTAAAGTCGGTTATAAATTTATAATCAACTGTTCATAAACATGCATTTGATTGGTTAATTTTTATGTTTTTTCATAAAGAGTCAGCCAACCAAAGATGAACAAGACTCTTTATCAAAAATCGATGACGTTTAATTACTTGCCTAGCCATTTAATGAAACAGCTAGGCAAATGACTTGTTTCTGTATGGCTATAAAAAAAAAATAACCAAGTCGGATAGCGCGGCTTTCTCAAGCTTTCAAGCAAGCCTTCGTGGTTATTTTTCTTCTAAAGATCGATTTGGCTAGTTTTTAATAATATTTAATAAAAAAATAAAAAATATAAGTAAATTTTTTCTCATTGACGTTACCACCTTGATTTTATTTGATAAAACGCTATTAAAATTTCCGGGGGGACTCGGTAAATGGGGGCAACAGAACTAACCCGTTAAATTGAACGGTGCCGTGTCTAGTTAACAACCTAGGCAGTTAATTGAACGGCCGAATAAGCTAGTTGGCGGCGGCATATATAAATAGGATGGTCTTTGGTCTATAATATCTGTATGCTGTATTTTTTGTATATATGTAGGTACCTAATAGTCGTTAGTTGGGTGTTCGAACTATCATTATGCTAACATAATTATCTACTTGCAAGTTGAATCACGCGCACACGAGCATGCCCGCTATACCTACATATAATTAAGGTTCTATTTATAGAATAATAACAGAACAATAACAAGCATTGTAGATCGCTTGCTTCAGTACCGAGGCATTTTGTTCATTTTCTGTGATGAAAACCCAACTTACAGCTGGTATTGTGTATCTGTATATTGGAAACTTATAATAATAATAATGAGTGCTAGAGTTGTATAAAATTGATACAACTCTGGCTACCTTCTTGAGGTCATGTATGGGGCAATGGATGACGGTTCTTCGCTATCCAGGATGTTGTCAGACAAACGATGCACCCATAAGAATCGAGAGGGGTATATTCCAGGGTGACAGTCTGAGTCCCCTGTGGTTCTGTCTAGCACTGAATCCTCTTAGTACAATACTGGAGAATTCAGGGCTAGGCTATCGGTTGCGGAGAGAGGGTCGAGTTATATCCCAACTTCTCTACATGGATGACATCAAATTATTTGCTCCAAATAATACCCAATTGATAGAACTACTAAAGATGACTGAAAGCTTTAGTAGCTCTATCAAGATGGAATTTGGTTTGGACAAGTGTGCGGTCATGCATGTGGAAAGGGGTGGAATAGTGGAATCCGAAGGCTTAATACTTTCGGATTCCATTAAACTTAAATCTCTTTCTTCAACCGAAACCTACAAATATCTGGGTATGTCACAGGCATTAGGAATTCCTGAAGCTGGCATGAAACAGGCATTGCGGGAGCGTTTCTTTGGCCGCCTGAAAAAAGTCTTAAAAAGCTTTTTATCGGGCGGTAACAAGGTGCGCGCCTGCAATGGTTGGGTCATGCCAGTCCTAATGTACTCCTTTGGCATACTTAGATGGACTCAGACTGAACTAGACGCCCTGGATAGAAAAGTTCGTACACTGTTAACCACATTTCGGATGCATCACCCACGATCTTCCGTAATGAGGTTGTATATCCCGCGGAAGTTGGGGGGTCGTGGCTTTCTTAATATTAAGAACCTCCATAACCGTGAGATATACAACCTCAGACAATATTGTCTACAAGTAAACACGGATATGCACCGTGATGTGGTTGCAGTGGACAACGGTTTAACCCCTCTTGCGTTGGCTAAAGAGAACTGGCGCAAACCTGTAGTACTTAGTACTGCTGATCGCAGGGAGGTATGGATGGGCAAAGAGCTACATGGACGGTTTTATCGGGCCTTAAATGGGCCCGATATAGACTTAAAAGCGTCCGTATCTTGGCCACGGTTCGGTGATCTTTTCGGTGAAACCGAGGGCTTTGTCTTTGCAATTACGGACGAAGTTGTCATGACGAACTACTACCGAAAGTATATTCTGAAGGACGGTACGGTGGACATCTGTCGGGCATGCCACCGCCCCGGTGAATCACTCAGACACATTATTTCTGGTTGTTCTCGTCTTGCCAACGGCGAGTATTTGCACAGGCATAACCAAGTGGCCAAGATTGTACATCAGCAACTTGCCCTAAAATACAACCTTGTGACTTCGGAGGTGCCATACTACAGGTATGTGCCCGACCCAGTTCTCGAGAATGGTCGTGTCACATTATATTGGGATCGATCTATTATCACTGACAGGACTATTGTCGCCAATAGGCCTGATATAGTGGTGATAGATCGATTAGAGCGCCTTGCAATGATTGTTGATGTCACCATTCCTCATGACGAAAACCTCATGAAAGCCGAAAAAGACAAACAAATAAAATATTTGGATCTGGCTCATGAGGTTGTTGACATGTGGAATGTTGATTCGGCAATCATTGTCCCGATAGTCATATCGGCCCATGGGCTGATTGCTAAGAGCCTCGACCAACACCTTAAGAGGCTCTCGTTAGGTAGCTGGATCAAGGGCTTGATGCAGAAGGCGGTACTCCTCGACACGGCACGTATTGTGAGGAGGTTCCTCTCTCTGGAGCCCTAACCACCGGTAGCTTGGTCCCTGTACCCGATACCGGTGGGGCACTATTTTTTATATTTTTAAATATAATATGTTTTTGTATATATATGTATTTAAAAATATAATTTATAAGATTTTACAATGAATAAAGAGGAATAATAATAATATACGTCTTTATTGTACACCAAAAAAATATCACATTACATAATAGAAAAATAGGTAAACATGTGGCACATACAAATGGCGGCCTTATCACACTGCGGCAATCTCTTACAGGCAATTCATCATCATCATTCTCTGAACCTTTTCACAACTCAGGGTCGGCTTTCCAGTCTAACACGGAGGCTCAGAGGACAGAATTTGATTAGGTTGGGCTGAACTTCGATATTTTCCATGAAGCGTGGCAGTCGCTTCACCTCCAAAACCGGGTGGTGATTTCGAAGTTCTGTAGATAGACTAGTAAAATTTTTAGGCCTTCAAATAACTGTAACGACTGTAACGATGTTCATTATGGCAACCGGGACCGGCGGCTTAACGTGCTCTCAAAGGCACGGAAACTCTCCCAAGTCGCGAGAGGAACGAGGCTATAGCATGCGCGGATTGTTTTGATATCATCTATGTTCGGTGGAGGGCAGGCGCGGTCCGAGGGGGGGGGGGGGGGAGGTCACAGGGGACATGACCCCCCCCCCAAAACCATGCACTTCATATTGAAAAGTCCCAGTACGAGGGGAGGGGGGTTAAATTTTTTAAGGAATTTCCGAAGTGACCCCCCCAAAACTTCAAGCTGCGACCGGCTCTGGTGGAGGGTTTCAGCTCGTCCATCGCCGCAGCACCCCGTGTTATGCTCAAAAGACGCCTAAATAAAAGCGTATTGCGTATACATATAGAGTACATTTTGGGTTTAATATATCTACATAATATGGCGAGAGGTAAACACGATTTAGTTATATAAGTACCCCATTTTCAATTAGTTAGGTACATATTTTGCATTTTTTATCAGTAACAATATTTAAGTAAATTATAGTTTTATTCATTTATCAAGAATATTTGCACAATGTACATAAAATTAACAATAAAACTAAAAAAAAAGAACTATTATTGTACCCAATACAAACTAAAGTAAAATGCGTCGTGGAAATCCTCCGCATAGCAAGCCTCTTGAGGTAACGTTTTGCAAATTAAATAGTAACTAATTTGATAAAGTTACGTCGCGTCGCATTAATAGCCACTAGTTTAGACGTAATGAGAAAGTAAACATACTTGTATTTTTCCATAAAACTTACATAAACTTCCAATTCCTGTTGTTACTTAATATTTATACATTTGAATATATAAATATCACGTGTCTCTGTATTCGTATGTATATAATCTGCGCATACGTTAATCTGCAAAACAACATAACCGATTAAAAATAAATTAGGTTAATTAATGAATGAATGAAAAAAATTTTTTTGGGGATTGTTAGAAAGGAAGGCACCTTAGTCAGTCGGAAGGGTGATTCTATGTTGCCTTCATGTCCACCTTTTCAACCTTTCTATTGAATTAAAACCAAGGAAAACATAATATTTTTTTAAATAACTAGTACTTATTAGACGGGAAAAAGTCCGGTCCGGAGTCCAGACTCCCACTCCGAGTTGAAAGCTTCGGATGGGACCAGAATTAACGTAAGGATGATGATGAATTATTACCTATATTTTTTTTTTCTTTTTTTTTTTTAATTTATACTTATTGAGTTACCTATATCGTTACTAACTGTAACCATACACAAATTAATAGTGAGAAGCATCGTCACATCATATACTATTCACCCTACAGCCTTCTTTCAACCATCACTAGATCCATACAAGACAGCAAATGACACCATTAACTATCCACCCAAATTTTTCCACTACTTGAGTTCTCAGAAAGCCATCGTAATCATAATGTGGCAAGTGGTTAACCAACACCTTATTTGTAATGACACCCGATTTTACGGTGAAGAAACCGATGCAAAATGTCATCAAGGCAACACTTTTATTGCATAGGAGGAGACATTTTGATAGGAACCATTCATTGCAATAAATAGTACCGACGACATAATCAATTTATTAGATACTAATTTTAAAACTTTCGCGTTCCATTATATAACGTATATTGGGGTTACTTATGATGACTGGACCTTAGACCATATACCTACTTACTCTAAGTACCTACTGTATACACACAGCAAAAATGCATCACAAAAAATGGCATGATAAACGCGGTTCTAAGTAAGCTAATGTCAATAATGTTCTTTAAACTGTCAATGTGTGCATGTCATGGGATGTATGTATAAGTCACTTATACCGAAGTATCGGTGGTCTTCCCAAGTGACTACAATACGGGTTTCTTCAAGAACCATTATTGTAAATCAATTAGAAGGTTTCTTCAGGGTCGACAGCACGAGTGTAACGCCCCTGGAGTTGCATAAGTCCATAGGCCACGATAACCACTTCTCATTAGGTGGGCCGTGTGCTTGTCTGCCACCTAAGTGGTATAAAAAAATCCAGTTAACATTACTATTGATTTGATTTGCAATTTCCTTCACAAGGTAGTCAGTGTGTGCGACCTTCACCTTGAGAATCAACGCTTCTCGGATACAATTATATCACGTGCGCCTGAGTCGGAAAACATCACTTTACTTGCTAGACAACAGAACAAAAAATATCGACAACTTTGTTTGCTTGGCCACATTTGCTTAGTTAAAGGTGCGTAAAAAATCTCTAGCCCACTAACCTGTGGATTAAATGACTCTCGGAAGTTTCTGTCGATAACTATTTTTATCGCATTCTATCGCTGTTAATTTGGTACTAACTGTTGCCAGCCGCTCCTCCCGCGTGAGAATTTGATCCCGTTCCGCTATGCATGGGAATGTATGGGTACCTATTCTCGAACTAAAAAGTAGAATATGTGTTATTCCAGACCACAATATACCCTTGTAGCTAATTTAAACCAGCCCCCCTAGACAAGTGACAATTCGTTGCTCGGCGTATCATGGAATAGAATGACGAATGTATAGGATTTGACGTTTTTGACATTCGTTGACGCCTGTCATATACGAGTACGTCAAATCTCATACATTTAGCATTCTATTCTACAAAACGCCGGCCGACGAATTGCCACTTGTCTAGAGGGGCAGACCCGTTCAGCCGTTAGAGCGCGCTGCGTGATTGGATAATAAACTGCTTCCTAATACAGGCATAATTTGCTTACCAGGGTCCAACTACTATTGTCATAAGTAAGTTTCAAGTAAATAAATTAATCTTAAAAAATCCTAACACCTACGCCTTTCATCCATACTATGTAATTATTTTTAATTTTTAATTACAAAAGGAAAAGGAACTCTGTCTGTTACGCTTTCACGCCTAAACTACTGAACCGATTTTGATGAAATCTGATACAGAGATAGATTAGACCTTGAGAAAGGACATAGGCTACGTTTGGGCGCGATGACCGACATCATTGCTATAGTTAACATTATATTTATATTAGTTAGGAGGTTATAATAATATAATTTAAAACAAATTATCTATCTTTTATATTTTCTATTTTTATTGACTACGACATATTAATATTATATGCCTGACTGCCAAGGTAGTCGTATGTGATAATTAGGTACTTACCTACATAAAGTGAGCAAAAAGTCTGACTTGACTAGAATATCGTAATAATATGTCGTTTAACCTTGTTTAACTCGACAGGTTGATGACCCGATGACCTTTTGGTATCTGGTCTAGATTTATACACCTTTACATAACATTTTTATACAACACAACATTTACATAAAATGTGTATAACACATACATACAAATACTCACACTTGTAAATCTCTGAAGGGGGTAGGCAGAGGTATATTAGCACCCACATTACGCTTGATTTTCGGTCCCACGTAATAGAGGGCGAGCCTATTGCCGTCTAGCAGACACTTTGTCATTGGCTTTATGTTTCAGTAGCGAAGGGTGAAAATTTTCAAAAGGGAAAAATATATACTTCTTATAGAATTACCATACAGACCATACTTAGCAATTTTGTATGGAATTCTGGGCGTTTTGATTTCCGATACTGAACTTCATATAGGAACTAAATTTCTGAAATAGGATAGGTTAGGTTAGGTTATAATATAATATCTTTGCTCATAAAGGTATTTCCTGTTGGCTTCCACTTGCCGAGCAAGCCGGTAGGAATCGTGTTATAGGAACACCTCGCCACTGGTATGTTTACTGTCAGATGGAGTACAGTCCTATCACTTAGTCGCCTTCTACGACACTATAAATCTGTATCAATCCATCAATTAGCCTATTGCAGTCTACTGCTGGACATAGGCCTCTCCCAATATGCGCCACGTTTGCCGATAAGTCATTTATTTACACCCGTATTCACAAACAATACTTCGCTATGCGTACCACCAAAACTGTGCAAAGAACGACAAATTCTCAGTGCGTTCGTTTTGGCAAGCCTTTTTATTCATTGATAACACTTAAGTAATAAGTAATTCGTTGAGGGAACGCACTGCGTTAGATACTGCTCCGTGATGTTTGTAAATAAATTTTACCAGCCCTATGCGCTCGAGCACACTATGAGACCTCACAGTATTGTTTGTGAATACGGGTGTTAGTCATTTTATAAGTCCATATATATAACTTTAATTAACTTGACCTGAAATAACGGGATCCAAAATCAGTAACCATAAAACACTAAGTTTATGTGCAGTAACGGTATGTGAACCAGAGCGTACAGAACATTTTCACATAAGCAAGTACTCATCGTTTTGTCTTACAATGTTGTCTATCTTACAAATTATCATATATGCGCTTATTAAAATATATTAGTGCAATATATTTTTAATAAAATATACAATAAATAAAGAGCTAATTTCTTTCTTCTATATAAGTTGAAATATTTTGTGTTCCGTACCTGTCTCTACTGCCCATACTCTATCTACTAGGCGCCTTATTTTAATAATTCTACAACATTCTACATAACGCTATCTACGAGTAGACCCATAGTAAGCATAGCTTAACTTATACATAAAGAAAATGATATCTAGTACCTATACATTTTTTCATATAATAAATTTGTGTTTAAGGTCCTACTTATCTCCTTTGCCCTCAATACATACTCTCATTCTCACTCATCTCTCCCTCTCGGGTACGCAAAAACAAGCAATTTGCTTCTGTCCTTCCTTAGGGGTCCATTGCACGGTAGGATTTGCTGTCAGTTTAACCATCAATCACGCCGTGATTGACCAATAACATTTAATAACGTCTAATAACAATAACCGATTGACCAATAACATTCATGATTGACGGCATGATGCATGACGCTTGCTTATGCGTGTAATGGACCCCTTACACATTTTACTGACATCTTGTCAGATCCAAAAAATTGACTGCAATCATAAAACTTGTCCAATTTAATACCTATACATATAATGTCACTACCATGCGTGGCCACTGGCCAGTAGGCTGACGACGACGGCGACGCACGATCAGTTGCTGCAGAAATGAACTCCAAATCAACGTTTTGGTTATTTATGCAAATTTAGTTATCTATAAATAGATACTATTACCCAATACTTGTTGAAAACATAACATAATTATCGACGGTCCTGTGCGGCTAGACGATTGGCCAATGCAACCATGGGGAAACCTTGGTCGGCGGCCGGTTATACCGTCAAGGCTTGTTTTGATAAATATGTTTATTGCTTTTAATTTATGGATCTGTTAGCAGCATCCTACTTATTAAGTGTATAAAAAATATTAGATGATTTTTTTGCATGCTGTATTTTAATTTAAGAAAAAATATGTTGGTACCTATGCTGTATGTTAGGGAGTGCGATAAAAATAATTGACATCTTCATTAATAGCAGGGGGTTGCTCGGAGGCTTTCCACTTATACCACTTAAGTGGCAGACAAGCACACGGCCCACCTGGTGGGAAGTGGTTACCGTGACCTATGGACCTTGTCCCTTTGACTAGCAGAGGGCTCATTGGAGAGCAGGTAGGGTATTGCCTGATAGGTGCTGCCGCCTGTCACCCTTACGGGATCCCTTTCGTTAACATAAAATGTTTTGGCATAATGAGTTTGGCAATTTTTTTTTGGCATAATTATACTTGGCATAATTTTACTATGTAGTTATGCCAAAAAATTATGCCAAAAGATCCTTAGCCTAAATTACCCTATGCCAAGATGGGTTATGGTTATTTTTTTATGCGAATGGATAGTGAACCCACCCTTACATCTCCTTTTTAGAGTCCTATGGGGACACCGTGCTTCCATCCTACATCCCAGGGGACAATTTTAAAACCATAGATGGCCCAAGGACAGCCGGGGTGTGAGGGAAATGTTTTGTTGGGTAACCTTATACTCCGGTTATTAAAATCCAAAATGGCGTGCGGTTTTTGTCTGTCCAAGTCCGACATGAGAAATCTAAGGATGTCTCTGTAAGGGAAAGAACGCGGGTTCGAATCCCACCCGTAGTCGATTCTCTTTTCTCTTTGTAAATCGATTTGAACAATCAGCATAATAGATGCTTTAAAATTTCATTCAATCTAAGTATCGATTTGATTTACCACTATAATCCCTACTAATATTATAAATGCGAAAGTAACTCTGTCTGTCTGTCTGTCTGTCTGTCTCGCTTTTACGACTAAACCGCTGAACCGATTTTGATGAAATTTGGTATAGGGGTAGATTAGACCTTGAGAAAGGACATAGGCTATGTTTGGTCGCGATAACCGACTTCCACGCGGGCGGAGCCGCGGGCAAAAGCTAGTATAACATAAATAACACTCCGCGTGGTTCCCGGCTCCTCCCATGCGGTGTCGTACAAGGCGACTAAGGGATAGGGCTGTTTAACATCAGACAGATATATACAGCTCAGACTCAGCCTATACATGGCTCGAGCCAACAATACAATAGTGCCCGAAAAACGGCAATAGGCTCACCACCTATTACGTGGGGGTGGGACCTAATATGTACAATGATTGGTGAAATGTGGGTGTTAATTCACCTATGCCTAACCCTCCGGGGATAAAGGCGTGATTGTATGTATGTATGTATAACACTAAATTAAATTAATAACTACAAACTATTTTAACCACTATTATAATATACAAGCAGTTAACTGTTAATAAGTATACCTCTAAGGCCCTAAATTAATAAAATTATACATTAATTACACAAATTAATTTTCATATAAAAACTGTTCACATAACAGCTGTAGGTATAACTAATGTAATATTTTTATTAGTAGGCCTAGTGATTACGTACAAGCAGGTAATTAATAGGTACACTATTTTAAACCGGCTATCATTAAGTTACATAATTACGAATGGGTATTTAAATTTATCTTTAATCACAGTTCTTTAACGACGTCGTTTATCGAGGTCTCGCTGAGGTATTTGTTAGACGAGGACACGGGCGGTATTTAGCGAACACCGTTTTTTAGGTTCCGTAGGGTAAAACAGAACACTATTACTGTGACTCAGCTGCCCGTCTGTTTACCACCAGACTATATCTCATGAGATACCCAAGATTGTGCGAAGTGGAGGAGGAAGAGCTGGAAGGCGGACCCAGAGCTCCTGAGGTCATGGATGTAATCTGAAAAATGCGTCTCCATGAAGATGATGATATAACTCATGAGTCATGATGGCTAGATAGTTTAAATATTCGCTGATGACGTAGTTATAACAACAAGCCGCTATAACAACTAATGCTAAAAACTAAAATAAATATTTAAGGAAGTCTCTCATACAACAAACGTATTTTTTGCCTTTTTGCTCAATATTAATAACGACAACAGATAGACGCTTGAAATATTCACAAAATATTTAAGTAACTAGTTGTGTATTCACTTTAAACATAAAAGTATTTCAATAAAAACTAAATAAATATTTAAGAAAGGGTCGTATACAAAGACATTTCATAACATAGACATGTCATATGCTTACAAATCAACGTAGAAAAATGTGCCGAACTCACACACACACATTTTTAATTCATCTACACTTCCCTACATAACCAATGGATTGAAAAGAGAGGACATGAAAAATACAATATAAAAGAAGAAGAAAGCTATTGTTTGTCACTTGGACTTTAATGATAACAATGTACCTACCAATCACAGTGCGGTTGCTAGTCGGTGACATAGGCTGACAAAATTATTGAAAAAGAAGGTACAAAGCTCTCTGAATTGAGGTTATTGTCTAATTTTGTTTAGACAAAGATGTTTGTTTAACTTTGTTAATGTATTATAAAAAAGCTAGGTATAATTTTTAAATTTCATTATTTTTTTGCTGTCAATGGTACAATTTTAACAAGTAGGTACCTAAGTAGGTACTTGCCAGTAAAGTGAAGTTTGAGATAATTGCGTAATTTTGTTTAGACAAAGATGTTTGTTTGTCATTGTTATTGTATCTTCTAATATATAAAATTCTCGTGTCACAGTTTTCGTTGCCATACTCATACTCCTCCGAAACGGCTTGACCGATTTTGATGAAATTTTTTGTGCTTATCCGGTATCTATAAGAATCGGCCAACATCTATTTTTCATACCCCTAAGTGATAAGGGTGCAGCGGGAACGGGATTTGAATACCACGCGGGCCGAAAATATGGCGGTACGAAGTTCGCCGGGGCAGCTAGTTAAGTATAAAAAAGCTAGGTATGTTTATTATATTTCATTATTTTGTTGCTGCCAATAGTACCTACAAATTTTAACAAGTAGGTACTTACCTAAGTAAATACTTGCCAGTGAAGTGAAGTTCGCACTTATTAACTTACTTGAACCACATAGTATTAGTAGGCAATTATAAAAAACAACAAATTAAAATTGGGAGGTAGTAGGTATGTAGTGAGTTTAATGCCTACGATATTCTCATCTGTACTTTAATCTATGTTCGGAGTCTTTATCAGTCGAAATATGTATTATTTCCATGTGATATGAAATCCCTTTTGATGTATTAACTTTAGAGTAATAGTTCGTGCAGTGTCTATAAACATACGATGGCATTTTCGTTATTTTTATAAGTCTCTGATGCTTCCGCTCAACGTCCGGCCGGCGCCGCTCGGCACGCGGTACTAGAGGCAAACGTTCCAATTGACTCGTTTTCGAATCTTCACGATTTTCGCGCAATAACGTATCTACTTCTTTTTATATATAATATCTTAGTCGTATACAACAAACGCAATTTTTTACCGTTTTCTGTTAGATATTATGTAATAAAGAATAGGTGAAACTTAGAAAAGGTTACAAATATAGTACCTATTTCTGTGTAGATAATGATACGGAACCCTTCGAGCGCGAGTTAGACTCGTACTTGGTCGGTTTTTTTAATTCTCCGCAAGATATAGGTCAAAGCGAATTTAGACTGTCCAATCTAACATAAAAAAATTTCAGAAGGCTATCGTGTCAAAGTCGTAGAATTCGTAGATAGTTGTGTGGTATTTTGTTCATTAGCATGTGTGTCACTAGCATGAATGTGAAGAAATGAACTGAAACTCGAATGAAGAGTATGAACCAAAAAATATCTACGAGCGCAGGCGTGGGGGTGACAGACCGGTCGCTTGACAACCTATAGGCGCTCCGGGGGCTGCGCGATGCTCACCCCCCTCCTTCCCGGGGTCCTAGTGGGAATTGGGGACATTCTGCTTCTCACATTCGAGGGGGTATCTCGAAACCGGAGATGACCCTGTGTCTTTATAACTGACTGTACACAAATACGTCACATTTTCACATTTCAGCGAGATGACGACACAAAAATAATTCAGAATCAAAAATTGCCAACTCGCTCGCTAGCGAATTTGACGCTAGCGAGATGATGAATGACCCCAGCCGACGTGCGAGGGATATGTCTTAGCGTGCTTACATGGAGAAACAGGTTACCGGTACGGGTGGGCCAGTACGGGTGGGCCGGTACTGGTGGGCCGGTACTGGTGGGCCGGTATCTATCTATGTTACCATCATGTCAATTCTTCGTTTATCAAATCGCAAAATAGTGTATAGCGATTATTTTTGACATTATCAAATAAAATCAAATCAAATCATATTTATTTTCATAATCGTTGTACAGTATTTTACATGGGTTCTTAATCTATCGTTAGAACGTAAACGACGAATTGTTATCATCATTTTTGTTACTATGGAAACTAGTCGGTGCAAGTAGCTCTTACCAGTAGGTAAAGCATAAGCACCCTTAGGTAATCTAACAGGTTGACTATCCATTTGCATAAAAAAAATAACCATAACCTATTTTGGCATATGGTAATTTAGACTAATGATCTTTTGGCATAATTATAACTCGCGCCACGTATCTTGGACCTAAAATGTGCTCAAAACGTGCCCTATACGCGCAGTACACATTTCTTGGGTGTCTTTTGAGGATAGTACAGGGTGCTACTACGGTGGACGAACTCAAATTCACCAAGCATAGACAATTACAAAGTAATCCGCGGGCGCCAGAGCCTCGTATGTCTTACGATTAACGTCCAAGATACGTGGCGCAGGTTATACATAGTAAAAATATTCCAAGTATAATTATGCCAAAAAATTATGCCAAATTCATTATGCCAAAACATTTTAGGACAGAACAGTTTATGTTAACGAATCCCAATCTAACACACCGGCATCATCTGAAGACCCAAGACGGCACACGGTTTTACTCGTAGTCGTTTGGCCCTCGATGGCCGACGGGGGTCGTATCTGTGGGGATTCCCGCACGAAAAAAATAGAGTCGTGCTGTACTTGACCCATTATTGCAAACCAGTTTAAGATACTCGAGGCTTATCGGTCGATCTTGTCTAGAAAAACTAAAAGCTGCAATCGTCTCTAAAATATAAGCTGCAATCGTCTAAAATATTAGGCAAAGATGTCCAAGGTCTATGGTAGATCGTGACTACATTACCGCCTTAAATTGCCGAAACATGAACGATGTGTAAAGGTGAAAAGTGAAAATGATTTTGTTAAAACATAATAATTCCTAGCGAGGGAAGTCCCTCTAGACAAGTGGCAATGCATTGGCCGGCGTACATGTTGTTGAATAGAATGATGCATGTATGGGATTTGACGTATGGAACAGTCATCAACTTGTCAAAGGAGATGATTTATTTTCGGCCCATCAAAACAACCACTTTTAAGTTTTTGTTTATTATGTAAAACATCAAAGCGAGAGTGAGAGAAGAGAGAGACAACAGAGAATAGGGCATGAACAGTCATTGTACAATATGCACAAAATACGAATCCATTTATTATCATAATTGGACGAAGAATGTTCCAAAATCTAACCGATTCACGATAACTTATTAAAGAGTGTTTTTTTCATTTATTGTATTTGTGAAAATTCTTAATATTTCACATGACAAGATGTTAAAATGTTGCCAGACATCTTCTTTACCATAGACTCAAATCGATTAAGAATGCGATTGTATTCGATAAAACTTCAGGCACATAATACTATAGGTTTTCTCTTCAAATCTTCAATCTTACAATTCTCATTCCATATGACATTATCGAAAGTTTTTGCTAATAAAAGTATTTTGCTATAAACGAATCTTCATAGAATGCGTTGTAGATAGTTTTATTTCAATGTGCAATTGAAATAAAACTATCTACAACGCATTCTATGAAGATATAACTTCATTATATACCTACTGTCATCATCATATTACTCATTTATCCCCGGAGGATTAGGCAGAGTGAATTAACACCCACATTATACCAATCATTGTATTAGGTCCCACTTAATAGGCTGTAATAGAATCCGTTTAAATATTTTTATTTCAATGATGTTATAATACAACAGTCCATTGAGAGTATTATAGCTTAGAGTGTAGGCATAGTGTAAATATTATTATTTACACTATGCCTGTCTAAAAGTAAACACTCTAAACTATAATACTCTCAGGTTATAGCTTTACGAATACAAAAATACAACGTTAGGTTGGGCATTGCACTCTTTACCTACTTGGTTGTCGTCATCATTATCTTGGCCTTACCTTGGAGTCCCGGTTGCACCTCTTCCAGTCATCTGACCTCCACAACCCGCTAATGGAGATTATTTTAATTTAAAACTGATGTTTTATTTTTATTTTAAAGTATCAATCGAGGAATCGATTCCATGTGGTAAAAATTGTTAGCGATTACGATTTCATTATTTCGAATGGCAATACAATCCCAAAAGTGCCAAAAATTGTTTGACAGTTATTTTGTGATTATTTTGAGTGATTGATTAGTGAATTTTCTTGTTGTTCAATGCTCATTGTAAAAAAATAGTATTATATAATACAGATGTTACACAGGCAGCTGCTATATAAATCAATGGCTAGTATTGAATAATATGGACGAGTGGAGTATTACAGTGTCTATAAGTGATGTACCTAGTCAAACAATTCTAATAAACATACCAGCCGTGCCGCCAACCATCTTATTTCAGATGCATTACTGCAAATCAGTACCTAAGCAAACAATTACTAACATAAATCAAGGTATTAGGAGAATGTATGTTATTTACATTAATTGAGTTTTCCTTTTTGCTCATTTACTATAATCCCTATGATTTGTATGCTTTTTGGACGACATACCTACCAACAATTTCCAAGAAACGTTTTATATACCTATACCTATGTAATAAAAGGTAATAAATAAATATTAATATAATATGGTTTTGTTTGTTTTTATTTCATTGGATACCTACATTCATTTCATGGTGTAAATATGAATCATCATCTTAGGAATTGTAGTTGTAACCGAGGCTTTTACCGGCCGCTTGCTCCTTCTCTTTTATTCGGTTTGGAAATATGCCTTTTATGGCAGCGGCTGCCGTCTGACCACCCAACTAGTAAGGATAATCCTGCTTTTCTACATCCGAAAGACATATAGACTGTGAAAAACGGCTCATGCGGGTTTTGTCGGTTCGAGTCCGACATAACCACCTTCACTGGCTCCGGCGGATTTGAGTGGATTTCCACTTGTTAAAAAGAAGGTTATTGCCCTATCCATCTTCTATTTATTCAATAAATTGCATAGGACATGATTTTAATGACGTCTATTATGTCATACTAAATAATCAATAAAATTATAATTTTCTGAGATTGGCGCCATGACAGTTTCACCTAGTTTCACATTGATTTTAGTATCAGTTTTGATTTGGTTTATATCAATGTTCCGGTTAGACTAGCTAAGAAGCAATGTACCATTGTAATCCCGATAACATTACAAATAAATCAATACTCGTTTCATTATTGTTCTCCAAAATTTGTAGGTGGCCGAAAGCTCTAACATAAAAAATCGTCTCCTTTGACCCAATGACAAAATTGCCAAATTCAAAATGTATACTGCGGCCTTTTAAGTGACTATACTCCTTCGCACGTCTGTATGTATACGGCGAAATTTGCCGACAACTTCGGCATAGCTTGCCACACCAAAAAATTGAATTGAATTGAATTGTCATAATAGTTATTTGTTATACAAGAGTGCAAAGTTGCTTTTTAACCGCGAGCTCAGTTTTAATGACCGAGCAAGCGAAAGATTCTAAATTAGAATCTAGAGCTTTAGCGAGGGAATCAAAAGAGCACAAGGTGAAAAATCACCAATCACCTCAGCGAGGAAATAATGAAATGCTTCTTCTTCATTCTAGCGTTAATTCCCAGTCGCATCCGAGCTTTCACCTCGGAGTCTGGGGTCCGCTTTAGGTACCAGTCTTAGCTGCGGATTTGACTGGACCTCGATATTTTCCGTAAAGCGACTAAGCGGTTGAGCGTACTAATGGTACTACGCAGGAGACGCGGGTTTGATACCCGCTCCGTGCAAATACTTAAAGAAAAAAAAATAATAGGTACATCATCTAATATATCTCTGCACCACCTTTGGTTGACTGGCAGAGAATACTTACGGCATTAAGTCCGCCTTTGTACTTGTGCATAAAGTCTAATAAAATAAAATAAAAAAATTGTAATATATGTAATGTATTCAAAAAGTTATCTAAGTATGTTTATCTGTATTCTAGATCCCATCACAAACTTTCACATTTAAGTGTAATAATAATTAAGGAAGTTAGCTAATAAGTATAAGTTTCCTAAATCTGGATAATTCATCACTTGCTAACGACAAACATGAATAAATAATGGCCGACGTTGTACAATTATGTTCTCGTAATCAGCGGTTGAATGGTCTAAAAATAAATCATTGCGACAAACTGACGTCATCATGAAGTCAAAACAAATCGAACTGATAAACTTGTAAGTACCTATTGTATCATCATCCCTGTTGTATTCGCTTACTTACCAACTTATGGAGTCTGGGATTCGGTTATCTCCTGCTCAAGATTTTTGTCTTTGCTTTTACGGATGCGGCTGCCGTCTGTCCCCAAACCCTAAGAGTAAATCAGTGGACCTGCACGTAAGGTTGGCTTGGGCTCCGACGATACTGGTCTTACATCCACTGCCATACTTATATAGTTACTTATTGTGAGCACAATGTCAATAATTCACATATTACTGGTAGATATACATTTTTTTATAATGGTCACGTCAATATGATATCACCTCGCCTGATAGTTAGCTAAAGGCATCTCTTATACCCCACTTCATTTACTTATAAGTACCCGACTATCATTTGACAAATAATATCTAAAGGGTCCTCTACACGTAGACAGATTTATCGGCGGATGTTAGCGGTGGACGTATCCGCCGACGTGTGGACCCTCTGCACCGGCACGTCAGCGGCCGCGTCCGCCGATGACATCTGCGGATGAATCTGTCTACGTGTAGACGGGGCAACTTAGACGATAGAGGAACCATTAGAACATATTCACAGTAGACAATGCGCTAATGAGACAATTGTCTCGCGAGCTACAAACGAATTTCACAATATCCACTGTTAGACAACGATTACACAACAAGGTTGCAGGTTGCAGCTAATTACCATATAAAATAAAATAAAAGAGAATGTGAACGAATGATATGAATGTAAGTACTCTATGCATTCCTGTCAAACATCCGATTGCTGAAACTTTATTTAGATTTAGTGCACATATCCGTGGAGGTTATCAAATAAGTAAAAAAACTTATTGCAACACATGGTCATTAGATAGTCAAATGTTTTTTTAAATAATAGTCTTGTCATCGGTCCTTGATAAGTGCGCAAATGTCAGTCAACCCACGTTTTCAAGTGCTCCAAAATCGAGTTCAAAGATGCCATTACATACATACAAACATAAATACGGTACTAAATAAAAGTGTGTTAATATGGAATGGAAAGAGAATTCTTTTATCCGCACTTAGCCTCTTTTTTAGGACGCGTGTAAGCGCTAGTTCAGACACGGCGAGAACCGCGCGATTATAGAATTGCATGGAAATCGCGCGGGTCTTATTTATATTAGTTAGTACCTAATCGTTCAGACATTACCGCGCGGTTATGTCTGAACTATTGAACGCGCGGTTTCCGCTGTGTCTGAACAGGGTCTAATAAGGTATCACAACACTACCAATCAATCAATTAAAAATAAAAAGCGTCGGAGTGGTTAAGTTGTCGGCCTGACGATCGAGTCGGTTGTCGGTCCCGGGTTAGAAATCTGGCCATTACACTACCGACGTGAACCCACTCCTAGCACAAGCTATTTAGCTTAGCTGGAGGGGTTAAACGGAATATTAGTAATTTCGGTTGCTAATATTCTTTTTATATAAAAAAAATTGCATATCGCAGTCCACTGCTGGACATAGGCCTCTCCCAATGCGCACTATAGAACCCGATCATCTGCCTTGCATGTTCAGTAAGTCCCAGTTACCTTTTTCATGTCATCCGTTCTTTTTCATTTTATTTGGAAGAAAATTTTGAAATGTTTAGAAAATGATAGGCAACTAGTATAGTGATTGGTACACATTCCGTATTTTAGCCAGCAGTTTTACGATGGGTGACCATTCTTTTCTCATCCACAGGCCTCTCCGTGCATCGGAGAGCACGTTAGGCCGTTGGTCTCGGTTGCCATACGAACATCGTCGGATTCATTAGTTACGGGTTGTTGGAACCCTAAAGTTCGTCAACCTTGTTTAATTAAAGAATTTCTGTAGTGTTAGGCACTACGTATACGTAATGTACCTACTTATGCCATAAGGATCTACTAATACTGCCTCTGTGGCGTAGCGGCAGTGAACGCGGCCGCTACGCAGGAGGCGCGGGTTCGATTCCCACTTAGTGCAAATATTTGTGTGAATGAATATAAATATTTGCGTTGGTCTGGGTGTTTCTATATATAATATGTATGTATTTATGAAATTATCCGCATTCTAGACAAGCTAGTACCCATAACACAAGCTAATCAAGCTGTATATTAGGTCCTTACGATTGAAATTGGCGTTTTGTACGGGAGGAATAAAAACTCCATTTTTTTTGTAAAATATATTTAATTAATCAAAGTATGCACCGTTGTTATCTATGCACTTTTGCCATCTTATGGGTAGTTCATTGATCCCTTTACTATAAAAACCATGGGGGCGAGAATCAATAAACTCTTTGAAGGCGGTTTGGACTGCTGTATCGGAGTGGATTTTTTTTCCTTGTAAGAAGTTGTCCAAATTCCGGAAAAAATGGTAATCTGTTGGAGCAAGGTCCGGGGAGTACGGTGGATGTCGCAGACATTCCAATTGTAGCTCAGCTAACTTAGTGGTTGTTTGTTGTGCAGTGTGTGGTCTTGCGTTGTCGTGAAGCAGCAGTGGCCTAGAGAGATTGACCAATCTCGGTTGTTTAACAGCTAGTTCTTCCTTCATGGTTTGCAGTTGCTGACAATAGATATCTGCCGTAATCGTTTGGCCAGATTTAAGAAAGCTGTAGTGAACGACACCGGCGCTAGTCCACCAAACACTTACAAGTAACTTTTTCTGAGTCAATTTTCGTTCAGGGCTGGATTTGGCTGGGTCTCCAGGGTTCAGCCATTGCGATGAGCGCTTTCGATTATCGTACAATATCCACTTTTCATCACAAGTAATGATTCGATTTAAAATCCCTTCATTATTGTGTCGGTTGAGCAAAGCAACACAGCAGGCGACCTGTGTTCAAAAGTTCCATTCACTCAATTCATGAGTTCGAGTTTTTTTACTTTCCCGATTTGCTTCAAGTGGATTAATACAGTTTTGTCACTTACCCCGAAGCCTGCTGCTATCTCTGAAGTGCTTTGTGATGGATCCGCTTCCACAATAGCCTTTAATTTTTCTTTTTTCACTTTGATCTCCGGCCGTCCACGGGGTTGGTTCTTAAGGTCGAAATTTCCAGAACGAAAACGTTGAAACCAAAAACGTACCGTGCTTTCTTTAGCGACACCAGCGCCGTACACATCATTAATTCTTCGAGCTGTTTCTGCAGCACTGGTGCCACGGTAGAACTCGTACTCGTAAATATACCGATATTTCATGTTTTCCATTGCGCGGTAATAAGCGACGCCAAAGAAAAAATAATGAGGAAAATAACAAATGAATGACTGTATTCCAAAGAAAAAAAAACCAGCTAAATGAATTTATTAATTTGAATTTGGAATTCTTAACCAAAGAGGAGATATTTCAGATCAAATTGATCAGTACGACAAAACGCTAATTTCATACGTAAGGACCTAATAGTTACATTATGGCTATACTTACTTTGGATCTAGATAGCGTTGTGTAGAATGTCCTACAATAATAATTTATTAATTTAATAGATCTATATGGCATAACCTTATACTAAAGTGCATAGTACATGAATGACTCATAGCTATATGTTTTAAAACTAAAAATTTATTGATCGATATTGATATAATATTATTTACTTATTTAGTATTAAGGTGACATATTTATTTTGTTAATATTTTGTAATCTTGACATTGCATTGGTATAAATGACTCAAAAATGCTATTCAAAAAAAAAATATTAATAAATTAATCGCAATTGGAATTATAGACATTTGTCGTTTTCATAATAACAATAAAATTATTAATTAAAAAAATAATTAATTAATTTACTTTCAAAAACCAAAAACGTATAATAATTTCATCTAACTCTTACGTAAAACGTGGAGTTAGTTTAAATATAAAATTCATTATTATAATAGATGATTAATTAGAAAAATACTAATCGAATTGAGAACCTCCTTCGTTTTGAAGTCGGTTAAAAATACATTGAAACAAACATTCAATTTATTTTTCTAATTAATCATCTTAACTGCATCATTATCAGGTGATTCTATACGAGACAGACAGTTGAAAAAAAAACTCGTCATGATGACGTCACAAATGATACATGGCTCAACTCGGTCCAAGATGGAACAAAAGCATCTGCAACAGTAGTTTATAAGTGACCACGGCAGCGTCAGTACGCGGGCCTTGGACTAGTGGAGTCAAGATCACGTAGTATGTAATACGTGCAGTATCAGTGATTAGAACAGTGTGTTAGTAACAGGCGGTGATTAAATACGCGTTATTTGTTTGTTTGAAACCGATGTTAAAGTGTTGTGTACAACAATGTTGTGGTAATAGTGGTAAACAATAATTATAGATACGGAACTACAAAGTGGTTTTTTAAAATTAATAATGTGAGTATACTCGTATTTTCTTTGCACGTATGTGTATGTTATGCGGAACGTTTTTTTTTTCAACTTTTCGGTTCTAATAGACAGGAAGAATTCCGTTACGATTCTTTTATAATAGTTTAGGTATATGATATTGTAGTGTATAATATTATATTAGTATTTATTATTTTTTTGTCAGTATTACAAAAATAGTTATGTAAGTTTTAAGATCATGTTTAGTTTATATATCTAAATTCTAAAGAATTCTATTAAATAAAAAAGTGAAGAATTAAAATAAACCGAGGAATCTAATAGAAGATGTGGGTACTGGGTACATACTCTTTGTTAAATGTATTATTTTGTAATTTTTTAATTTTAAAATGCTTTGAATTAATCATATAAGTACACACAGTACATGATGGAAATCGAACCTGCGAGTTTTGGCCTAACAGTCGCCTAACGCCTAACACTCTACAGCCTCGCCAAACAGGTAGTCAGCTTAATTATTAAGGATGTTAGATTTAAATCAATAAGGCGGAAGGCGCCATCGTGACGGAGGCAACTCAGGCGTCGGAAGTCGCAGAATGACCTCCGTACCTCATGAAAGTCTAAACGCGGGTCTTGGGGTGACGGGTGGAGCCGCCTGTCACCCTAGCAGAAACAGGCCGAAGCGGTGATGCAATACGCGCCACCCCATACCCGGGGGCTACATGGGGACTTCGTGGTTCCCACACCCGAAGAGGGCTAGCTCGAAAGTGATGGCCCTGGGTCGGCCGAGGTGTGAGATATGTCTCAGCCAATCTCACCTCCGTCAACCTTCGATTCACAAACAATGTGCGGTTTTAGTCGGTTCGAGTCCGACATAGCCACCCCCGCCGGCTCCTGTGGTGGGGGAGGGGCGGTATTCATGGGGGTTTCGCGCACAAAAAAGGCGCCTTGGTGATACTTATGTCATCATCTTTGAATTATTCTCGGTTGCATCCGAGGTTTTCACCTCAAGACCCGCTATCTATTTACTCCTCCTTTTTGTACATTATTGATAACACACTTGTACTTTTCCACAATATTTATTGTTCTCCTAACCGGTTTCACCTCACGGCATTCTCAAAGGATTACATTGATGATTAAGAACATTTGGCTTGTTAAAGATTACGATATACTAATATTTCATATGTAGGTAGTTTTTAAAATGATATATACCAGTAACAACTTTTTCCCCAAAATTTGGGGAAATAATTTTTAGTTCAACCTTATATTATTTTTGTAAAATTAACATATTAAACATAACACAATGTCAAAATTACATTGACTTTGACTTTGAAATGTCAAATACAAATGGATCATATATTATGTCAAATAACAATGTCAAGTTAGTATTATAAAAATTAATTAAATTTAGAGATAAAATGAATTAATTTTAACATAAGCGTTAAAATAAATTAAAAAAAATTAATAATGTCAAATAAAAGTGGTAATGTCAAATGAAATTCACAATGTCAAATTTATAATATAAGCGATAAGATTAATACATTTTTCATCATCTGATTTAATTAGTGTGCAAGTCAGTAAATTAGTGGAGTTACGTAGTTTGCTGAAAAAATATACAGATGTGCATTTAAAAATATCCCATTTTTAATTAAGAATTAAAATGAATTAAATTAGATAATTGGCTATGTAGATGTTGTATGTTAACAAGCCAAATGTTCTTAATCATCAATGTAATCCTTTGAGAATGCCGTGAGGTGAAACCGGTTAGGAGAACAATAAATATTGTGGAAAAGTACAAGTGTGTTATCAATAATGTATAATAATAACTTCCACCAAGTGCCATCAATCAACAGTATGAATAGTCCTCCTTTTTGGTTTATATCTTCGGTTTTTTATGGGAGCCGCCAACCCCTAAAGGAAAGCCTACCTCGTCTATCAATCATTAGGTACCGGTTTACAGCTACGGTTGGCTCAGCTTGGAGGCTATTGGTGGTACCAAAAACAGACTTTCTAATCCAACAAGCAAATGACATAGGTAGAATATTTAAAAAACTATTTACTGAACTGAATGAATATTGCAGTCGGATGTAAAAGTAATTTATTTTTCATGTTTTATTGCAAAAATTTAAATCATCTGCGATAACAAAATAGAATAGAAAACAATGCATGGGATGAATTTACTTCTGTACTATTGCATAATAATTGTAAAGTGGTCGTGTACATTGGAAAAAAACCTTGGGTTATGGTATTAAAAATACTGAACACGAAAACATATTTTTTTGAATTCTTGTCTGTTTGTCAGTTGTTATATATGTTTATGGCTGTCATATGTAGGTAGTATGTCAATGCTATACATTGATTATTTTTTCTATTAACGATGTGCTACTTGTCTAGGGGGACTGATCTCCAGAACCCTGCCCCTCTGGACAAGTGGCAATTCGTTGCTCGGCGTATGATGGAATAGAATGACAAATGTATAGGATTTGACGTTATTGACATTCGTTGACGCCTGTCATATAGGTACCTCAAATCCCATACATTTGGCATTCTATTCCATCATACGCCGAGCAACGTAATTGCCACTTGTCTAAAGGGGCTGGTGTTCTGTAGTTCAGTTGTTGAACTTTTTAGGGCTCAAACTACCGTAACTAACTGCCATAGATTTTCGAGGCTGATGCTTAATGTGTTCTGCAAGGTACGGAGAGCAGGAATCACTGTGTTAACAATTGTTACCCATCATAAGCCTGACCTGATTAGTCTTACTTAACTTTGCAATAACTTAACTTACTCGGTTACGGTTTTCTTGCCATCAAGCAATTATTATGTGAATAGTTTTTTCTACTGCCAATTCGGCGCACCGTTCTAGACCGTTATTATTTATGGTCTTGGTAAGCGGTTAATAATATCGGTAAATCTAATACATGATCTTCTTCTTTCATGTCAATGATCCTCTTTTTCACTGCTCTACATTATTCGAGGGTAATATTCTGCCATCTCAACTGCGCTGTCAGTGGCTTTGTTTAGGTCTTCTTTAGTGCAGGAGGTAGGACGTAGGGGACACAAAACTAAGTGCGCCATGGACTACACGGGAGCTCCGCATTCACATGCGATTAAGCCCAGGTGTCGCATTCCCCACCTGCATAGATTTTGTCTCGACCGGCCGACTAGTGTACGAAGACGGTTCAGAGACCTCCATACCGGCCAAGGGAGGTTCTGTCCGGGAGTTAGTTTTTCCTAGGGAGGTAGAAAGTCAGAAGGTGGTGAGATTTTCTCTTGCCATAGGGAAATTCTCGTCACAACAGAGTCTTCGTGTGCGGCACTCGTGGTTTACATGATACTTTTATGACTCTTTAAGCGGGCTCTAGGCGGTTATTCAATGGTAAATATCCTCGATAGCTCTAATAGCTTAATAAAATTAATCACGTGTCACGTGATTATTATTAAAACTAAGAATTAAGTAATAAAACTATCTCTTTACTATTCATGCCTATGGCGTAATGAGATTTCATAATTTAAATCTGACGAGAACAGATATCTATAATCTGTTTTTTGAGTGAAAGAGACATTTTTTTTTTTGTAATACTGATAGCAATGATTTTTAAATAAAGTTCTAGAAAAACTATTTACTTTCATGGGTTTCTTAACATGGAACACATTACAATTACAATACAATGGTGGTCCTCAGGCCCTCGATCCTGCTAAAGCAATATCACTGTCGTGCCACAGTCTCTGCACAAATTGGCATTAAATTTCAGACCTTATTGTTATAAAATTAAAATCCAAAATTAAATGACAATATTTTCATTACACGCTTTCGTTCACTCTACAAAAAGCTATTTAATTTTAAACTTTAACTGCGTTACTTTAAAGGCTAAAATCAAAGGGAATTTTCTCGCAGTCTCTGTGGTGTGACAGTGGTTGTGCTTTAGCAGAATCGAGGGCCAGGTTAACGTTACATTTATTGCTGATCCAATAAGCCCCTCTAGACAAGCAGCCATTCGTAGGCTTATTGGAGAATATAATGACAAATGTATGGGATTTGACGTATATGACAGGCGTCAACGTATGTCATAAATGTCAAATCCTATAACATTCGTCATTCTATTCTTGAATTGCCAGTTGTTTAGGGGGAAGGTCTTAATCGATATATTTTTTTTCCGAACAGTCACTTTGGTAATAGACATAGAGTCAGGATGATCACCTTCGTGATAGAGTAGACGTCAAAATCTGTTAGAAAATATCGTTGTATATACCTACCATATGCATATTATGGATTTATGGCCCTCGTCTCGTGGTTCAACTTTCGCCAAAACCGGATTTCGTTTTTGGGCACAGTAAAACAACACGCGTATCAAATTCAAAACCAGAATATTTTTTTGACATGCAAATAAATCGCATGTTAAAAAAATATTCCAGTTTTCAATTAAATGTTAGATATGAATTTTTATTTTATTACATACCTACTTATTAGCTAATGTCCGTGGTTGTCGCCTATCGTGATTTTTGGTAATGTCTCCGGTTCTAGTCAACCGATTGCGATTAAATAATATAACGTAAGACTTTATGTCTGACCAAAACATTCTGACGAGAAAAAACAGCAGCAACTTAGACAAAAAGACAAGACAAAAATAAAAAGAATGTGTATAGATAAACAGACATCCAGACAGATAAAGAGAGAAAACAATTTTTTAAAATTTTTGTTTTCATTGTGTTTTGCGAACTAGGCTTGCTATGAAGTCACAACGAGATGTAGTCATAACGCTACTAACCCTTTTATTTCACCTTAGAGTATACATTAACATAACCCAAGTTTTTTTTAATATCTCAAATACCACTTTACAATTTTCTATTAAGATCAGTATAACCAATTTTAATGGATAACTTTATAGACGACGATTACTAACTAAGAAGGTCACGTCATGCTAATGCACTCACTTACCTAACATATAATAATATGTGAAATTTTAGAATAATTGGATAAATATTGTAGAAAATATTTGGTTTCATAAGAAAGAGTAGAGTGATGTTCAGAGCCTCTTTTCAACTATTTCCTCCTGTTTTATTTAATTGATGAAAAGGAGAAGTTATTCTGTATATAGTATGCAGGCATGTAAATTCCAGTTCTGTAGGTTTCATAGTTAACAAGATAAACAGTTTCGAAAATACCGATTTTTCGATGCTGACCTGCCCCTCTAGACAAGTTGGAATTCGTCGGCCGGCGTTTTGTAGAATAGAATGCCAAATGTATGGGATTTGACGTATATGACAGGCGTCAACGAATGTCAAAAACGTCAAATCCTATAGATTAATCACTCTATTCCATGATACGCCGAGCAACGAATTGCCACTTGTCTAGGAGGCCAGATTCGGGGCCAGATATTGTTATCGCGACTGATACTTAAATAATTTATGCGCAGATGGGTGACATAAGCAACGACAGAGTCAGAATCATACACGTGACAAACACACAGATGCTCATATCATCGCATTTTATTATCTGTGACATACTTTTTACTGCAAATGTCTGATTAAGGATTTTTTTACATTTTTTTTGCAGTTTTTAAGTTAGATATAATCCTACAGTATTTTTAACAGCACGAGGTGCGGTCTTAGTCTGGAATTTGAAGAGGGGGGAAGGGGGGAGGGGTCCACTTGAAACCTTTTTGGAGGACTTTGGGGTCATAACCGTTCTTTGTGATGCATTTTGTTACCTGTACCTATCTATACCTACAGTAAACAGTACTTAAATGGTCTACTAAGATGTTAGCAGTGTTCTTGTAGACAGTTTTGTAACAGCAGAATCGACAACTGCATAAATAGTCCGACCCTCACTGAACCAATCCAATTAAAAGTCAATTTTGTACGGCTGAAATTTTTATTGCAAGATACCTCTTAGATATGGCGAAATAAGTTAGTCTACATTCAATTTATTATATAGTTTACATGGTCATAGATATTAATAAGACAGATGTTACAACACTTAGAAAACATCTTGCACGCTGTAGTCCAGGCATCGTTGCTGCTGCTTCTTCCATCATTCATTATCAACTGCTTTAAGTGGGGCTCTAAAAACTTTTTTTCTGAAGTCGGCAAGGTAATGACCACCATTCTAGGGACAGCATCTATAATGATGGCCATTATTCTTTAGGCTGCACCTCAGTTTCCTATCAGGCTGGGTATGTCCCGACCCCGACCGAAATACATAAGAAAAAATTTAGCGTCATTCCCGGTTGCATCAGAGGTTTTCGTTTCGGAGTTCGGGGTGCGTTTATTCTTACTTTTGGTTCAGCTTTCACGGCTTTTATTGATCCGGTGGATTTGACGTATATGACATGTATTAGACATTATCTAAAAATCATATGACATGACATTATCTATAAAAAAAGCATCTGATGAGGCCGTCAAGCTAAGTGCCACCATTGTATCATGGTATTCATGGTACGTGTCTATAATGGTGACCCTCTTTCCAAGACTTTGCCCTCAGCTTACCATCAGGCAAGGCGAAGTCAAATTGACGTGTCCTATATAACAAAAAAAAAAAATATGTTGACTACTGTCATATATAGGTACGTCAAATTTAATACATTCATCATTCTCTTCCACAATACGCCGCCGCGCCGGCCAGGGTGTAAGGTTGACCAATATTGGGCAATAACCTACTGAGCACTAATCTTTTCATATACATTGTACTAACCGCTGAATAGAGTTATAATAGTTAATGCTTGATTGCACAGCGGTACATTGAGACGTTAAGTTCTTTTGTATTGGTAAACTATCAAAAAACTGTCAAATCTAACAACTATGTACGAGAAGGTATGTTGACAATGACCAAACGTTTTGTCATCATTATTTTAGTGGACTTGGAGCCCTGGCCTCTTGTATAATCAATATTGTTATTATTGTTCAACGCGTTTTCGTGAGTATGTGTATGTATGTTTTATAATTATTGCAGTTATCTGTTAGCACTGTACTGCCGTACGAAGAGCAAAGGCGGTATCTCAAAAAATAATAATAATTATAATATCGAAAGTTTGATTTTTATGCCATCGGATAGCTGAATAATGAACTTGCCTTTTATCGCTATCTTGTTCAGGACATATGGAAAAAAGCTTAAAAAAGATTCCCCTATCTCAGTTATACCTAAATCAAGTCACAGTGTTATAGCGGTAAGTCAGCGAAATATTCAAATATACGGCTGGATGCCTACATTTTAGCGATATACCGCTAATACCCTAGTATTTTAGTGCTTACTTGATCCGCAAATCATTTGACCATATGAGATATGGTTGTAGCGGTAAATAAAATTGGTAAATTATAATATTTATGTAATATGTCATAATGCAAATTAATATATGAAAAATAAAGTTTTGACACCAATGAAAAAGCAAATTATGAAGTCGTGGTTTTTGCAAACTTTTATTTATCTTGCAATGCGTGTATTGTCCTGCATTATGTTTGTTTGTGAAAGTCAAACCTTCAAAGTAGGTAGGTATACGAACGTGTACCACGTGAAATTCTGATCCCGTTGGTACTTGATAATGTAGCTTTCTAGTGGCGAAAAATTTTTTGAAACCGGTCCAGTAGTTTTGAATTTATTCGTTATACTTATACAAAAATATAAATCTTTTCTCTGTAAAATATCAATTAAGTAAGTATAATATTCACACACTTCGACTGATGGTAAGCTGAAAGCAGTCTCAGGACAGAGGCTCAACAATGCTACAATGATGGCTCTCAGCTTGACGGTCTCTACAGATTCTTTGTCCATTTTTAGCACAGACAGGAAATGCTTTATGCTAATACTATCAAGTGACATATAGAAACGTATTTATTTATCGTTGAAACTGGACTGCTGATAGCTGGGTGAACTTTAGACTATGAGGAGTTATATCGACCTCCGCCTGCTTAGCAGCTGTCGCACACTGAAATAATTGTGTACATATACAAACACATATTGATATTACATACTATACGCATATTAGTTTTATTCGATTTAAGCCATCCATCCCGGTTACCATACGAACATGTTAGTAGTTGGAGCCCTAAAAATGTCCAACTAGTCTAACTACAGAACTTACATGGGTACATATAATACCTATTATGTCTACGCACGCCTATAAATCCTCGAAGAGGTAGGCAGAGGTGTATTTACACCCTCATTTCACCAACTATGATATTACTCTCACGTTATAGGGGCGAGCCTATTGCCGTCTAGCGGGCTCTTTGTCACGGGCTGTATGTTTACTGTCGGATGGAGAACAGGCCTATCCCTAAGCCGCCTTTTAGGACATCTACAGGAAGAGATGGGGTGGCCCTATTCTACTACACCGGGAACCAATACGGCTATACAGAACTTAGATATCACCAATTGATTGTAGTATGTAGGTGTCAGATAGCAGTCGCTTCAATACAATATCCAAGTTCAGCCGCATATTAGTTACATTAGAAAGGCAACCCCACTGAGTTGGGGAAAGGCTCAGAGTATGATGATTATTTGATTGACTGAACACAGTTCGGACTGCTGACCTCGATTAACCACTCAACAGTTAGTGATTGACAAGAGAATCAAGGTTAAATAACTGGCGCAGAACCAAACCGACATAAACTCAATTCTATCTATAGATACAGTAAAGTGGTCGTGTCTGTACAAAATAGTTGGGTGTCAAAGAATTCCTCATCGACGTCAACTGGGAGGGTGGCCAGAAGGCAGGCTGGCGGCAATACCAATCCTTCTAGGATTCTTTGACGCCTGAACTTGCAGCTTTGTATATTGGTATATTACCTATGTATTGTTTTTATATTTTTATTTGTATAATTATGTGAATAATTGTACATTATACTAGCTGCCCCGGCGAATTTCGTACCGCCATACTTTCGCCCCGCGTGGTATTCAAATCCCGTTCCCGCTGCACCCTTATCACTTAGGGGTATGAAAAATAGATGTTAGCCGATTCATAGATACCGGATAAGCACAAAAAATTTCATCATAATCGGTCAAGCCGTTTCGGAGGAGTATAGCAACGAAAACTGTGACACGAGAATTTTATATATTAGACTAGCTTTTACCCGCGGCTCCGCCCGCGTGGATGTCGGTTATCGCGACCAAACATAGCCTATGCCCTTTCTCAAGGTCTAATCTACCCCTATACCAAATTTCATCAAAATCGGTTCAGCGGTTTAGTCGTAAAAGTGGGACAGACAGACAGACACACAGACAGACAGACAGACAGACATGCAGACAGACAGACAGACAGACAGAGTTACTTTCGCATTTATAATATTAGTAGGGATAAATATTATGGTTATGTTATGTTACATTATACAGCTTCGGCCGCCATCGCAACTGCGATTTGCAACCAGTACTGAACACAGTTTTTTTTTAGAATTCTTGTCTGTTTTTTTGTTTGAAAGATCTTTGTCAAACTTGCCATCTTAAGTTTGTTTGATCGCAACCGGTCAAATAGGACCAGAGATATGGCCAATAAACGGGGAACCGATAGCCACGCAGGCGGGGCCGCGGGCGGAAGGCTAGTAGTTAGTTATAATAATTATGTATGTTTATTCACATTTACTGTCCGGTTAGCGATAGAATAAGGAGTTGTTCACATATCTGACGGAGCGTGACCACACGTGACGCGTGTGGGACAGTGCCTCAGTGCGAGCGTCACGCTCCGTGCGCGACAGTAGTCACGGTGACGCATCACGTGTCCTCACATCGGTACTAGGACCGGTAGCGTAATTGACAATGTAGTTTAGTAATACGAGTATATGTATGTACATATACTTACGCTTGTAAATCTCCGAAGGGGTAGGCAGAGGCTATCACCCACATTTCGTCAACTATAATTTTCAGTCCCACGTAATAGGCTTGTCCCCTACAAGCCTACTGCCGTCGAGCGGGACCTTATTATTCATGGACTGTATGTTTACTGTCGGATGGAGAACAGCCCTATCCCTTAGTCACCTTCTACGACACCCATGGGAAGAGATGGAGTGACCTTATTCTACTCCTTCGGGAACCAACACGGCCAGTAGTTTAGTAATATAGGTATATCTAGTAATTTAATAGTAGTAATATCGGTTACTCAAAACAAACAAATAATATGGTAAATCCAATATCTCAGTGATTGTTGTATTATTGTATTCATACTTGTATGTTCTGAATTGACTTAATATGTTCTCGAAACATACAATTAAGTGTTGTTAGCTAGCACAGAAATGATTTCAGCCCGCATAGTAAGAGATTTGAAGTATATGACGCATGCTTAGAGTATACATTGCTATAGAGCGCGCCTTGCAAGTATGAACTGCTATCACGGGTATGAACAGTACCGAGGCTCCTGGCTCAACCTCAATCAGTAACAAAAAAATACCCGTCAGAATGACTTCGCAAATAATATTTAATTCGATATTTTAAATCAAAATTTTATACAACTTCGTATATTTGTAGTAATAATGACGCAAAAATACCGCAAAATGACACCATTTTTTTGTATTTCGGCTTTAATTTTATCTATGCATATCAAATCGAACAAAAAGCTTCATAACAACAAACTACATTAATAATTGCATCTATTGATATATTCGGTAATGCATGAAACGTCACTATAGGTGCGCTATACCATCGCAAAGTATCACTGCTAACACTCGGCGCCAAAGACCTGAGTGATAGGCGCGCTCTATCTATCTATACTATTATATAATTGTAAAGTGGTCGTGTCTGTACATTGGAGATATTTAAAAAAAAATACTTGGGTTATGTTATGTTAACGATACTGAACACGAAAATATTTTTTTTGAATTTCCTGTCTGTTTGTCTGTTTGTCTGTTTATCTGTTTGTCTGTTTGTCTGTTTGTCCGCGATGGACGCAAAAACTACTGGACGGATTTTGATGTGGTTTTTTTTGTTAGAAAGGGCTTACTCAGACTTAAAATCTTACGTTTGTTTGATCGCAATCGGTTGAATAGAACCGAAGATATGAGCAAAGGTCGCGTTAACCGAGATGCACGCGGGCGGAGCCGCGGGCGGAAGACTAGTATTTAATATTTATAATGTATACTCTAAGGACGCATGTCATAAACATCAAACCCCATACATTCGTCATTCTATTCTACAATACGCCAACCTACGAATTACCACTTGTGGTGTACACCTGCTGGTCTCTTTGGCATACGCGAATGACTTTGACCATACAAATGCTCAAGGTCATTCGCTCATATTTGAACCGTAAAAATCAGTAAAACCAATTTTAATATATAACTTTATAGGCGACGATTACTTACTAAGAAGGTCATGTCATGCTAATTCACTTATTTAACATATATGCGAAATTTTAGATTACATATTTGGATACGTATTGTAGATAATATTTGGTTTCATACGAAAGAGTAGAGTGATGTTCAGAGCCTCCTAACATAATTTCCTCCTTTTTATTTAATTTATGAAAAGTTCTTCTGTATATCCTGTAGTATGCAGGCATGTGAATTCCAGATCTGTTGGTTTTATAGTTAACTAGCTTTTGCCCGCGGCTCCGCCCGCGTGGATGTCGGTTATCGCGACCAAATATAGCCTATGTCCTTTCTCAAGGTCTAATCTACCCCTATACCAAATTTCATCAAAATCGGTTCAGTGGTCTGGGCGTGAAAGCGAGACAGACAGACAGACAGACAGACAGACAGAGTTACTTTCACATTTATAATATTAGTAGGGATAAGAAAAACGGTTTCAAAAATATCAATTTTTCGATGCTGATCTGATTCGGGGCCCAAGTCGTGAGAAAAACGAGGTCCTGGCGCGCGCGGGTTAGTTTGATATACTTATTCTATGATTGATGGATTTCAGCTGAGAGAAGAATTACTATTTGAATGGGATTTGACGTTTAAGACATGCCTCGACGACAGTCATTACGTCAAATCCCATTCATTCATCATTCTATTCTACGATACGCCAGTCAAGGAATTGCAACTTGTCTAGGGGGGTTGAGATGAGATCCGATTCTCAGCACTCCATGGATTCACCGTGCGGTCGCCGGGTCCATAGCGTGATACAGAGAGGAACACCGTGACGGCGACTGGGACTTGCGACTCAGATGTAGGTTTAGGGTGGCCACCTTGTGGTGCATCAGCGCTCACCTCCACCGTCAGTAGTGTTCCCCCCCCTACCTATCCAAATTTGGTAAGATCCTATCAATGCCGCTTTTGATATTCGATTTAGTAAAGAGCTTACTGAAGCTCTTGGCAATCCGAGGTCTTTAAGTAAGTTGTACAGGGATTTAGCTGGAATTCCCCTTGCTCCTACTTCTACGGCGTAGAGTTTAACCACGTAGCCGTTTTTGGTTAACTCGTTAGTCAAGTCAAAGTATTTGTTTGTCTTTATAGCGTGGTCTTTAGGTATATTAGTTTCCCACGGTACTGTGAGTTCTACAAGCAAGATACCCAGAATACTTGTACGCGCTTAAAGAGTACAATTTTATTTGGTAGATAACTGCTTGGGCACTCTTTACCTGTCAGTCGGAATTGATACAAAACGAAGACCCACCCAACCCCGAGAGTCGGCTTATTCATCAACAGGTGTATCTGCAAGCCGGTTAGACAGGTTTTAATTATACGTCAGTGTGCCTTGACCCTTAAATTACCTCGCTACACTTTGTAAACCTAGTCTTAGCAAGTGTGTAGTACTTAATGTATTATGTACTACATTAGTAGTTATCTAAGTACTTTGTTTGAGGTTAATGGTAGGTACTAGAATGATCTTAGTTGCAACCTAAGGTAGTTTAATTATTTTATACTAGCTTTTGCCCGCGGCTCCGCCCGCGTGGATGTCGGTTATCGCGACCAAACATAGCCTATGTCCTTTCTCAAGGTATAATCTACCCTTATACCAATAAATAAATAAATTTCATCAAAATCGGTTCGGTAGTTTAAGCGTGAAAGCGTAACAGACAGACAGACAGTTACTTTCGCATTATAATTTAAGTATGGATTTAGACAGTGTACTGTAAATATTCGGTATCCATATTATTATCACAGTATAACTATCTTTAGTTTATTGATTATTGTACAAAAAAAAAACAATCTACAAAAAAGATGTCTTAAGTCTAGGACATATTTAATTTTTCACATTATGTTTGGTAGGGTATCGTCTACGTATTTTTCAATTACGACACCCTTCGGATGAGATGGGGTGGTGATACTTGTATTCTTTCTCTATCACCACACGTGGGTTAGGTTTATCTTATTTCATTTAGGAGTTCCTATGGTCACCTATCTACTCCATCATCACATGAGCTTAATGAATGAATACGGATTAATGCATTGCCATCTTAACTAAATTTATATGCCAAATTTCATTAAAATCGGTTGAGTATATCTTCTTCAATCTCGAGATGCAAAATTTAACCTGGGATAAAGTTACATATCTACTGACATACATACAATTCATTACATACGTTATTGATGATGATATCACACTTGTACTTTTCCACAATATTTGTGGAAAAGTACAAGTGTGATAATTTTGAAGCAATTAGTTTGCTAAACTAAACAAATTATAATAAATTGGAAAAAGCGATTTCCCCCTGTAAGGGAAAGATCGCGGGTTCGAGTCCCGCCCGAGAATTGATTTCGCTTTTTCCAATTTATTATAATAAGTACAAGTGTGTTATCAATAATGTATAATAATAACTTCCACCAAGTGCCATCAATCAACAGTATGAATAATTCATTACATATTACTGCAGGTTAATAAAAAGCTTGTAAAAAAAGATAGCAATGAATTGAGGGCTCGTCGGTCTCGGAATTTTTTGTAGTCGTTTAATAAGGTTTTTGTCCGCAATACACCCCTTCAGCTGTGCAATTCACTAAGCGAGCACAACGATGCGAGTCGCAACGTTGTGCTCGATAGAGATTGTCATTGGTCAATCTCCAGTCACGTGACCCAATCCGACCAATGACAATCTCTATCGACCACAACGTTGCGACTCGCATCGTTGTGCTCGCTTAGTGAATTGTAGTGCAGTAGGCACATGCTGTAAGAACATTTCGAACGATCGAACGAACTCGACAGCTCAATCCGCGGCGATATTTCCATTCTGCTTGCTGTAAATTTTGTGTCGTCACGTTCTTGAGCATGAGGGTGATGTATGTTTACGTGTTCGACAACGTGACATCACCAAAACAGCATGCGATATTGAAATATCACTGCAGCAGGCACATGCTGTAACTTGCATCTCGAATGATCGAAGTGAGCTCGATAGCTGAATCCGCAGTGATTTGTCAATTTCGCGAAATTGACCAATCACCGCGGATTCAGCTGTCGAGTTGGTTCGATCGTTCGAAATGTTCTTACAGCATGTGCCTACAGATAAGAGAGCTTAGCTTTTACATCCTCGCAGTGTCGCAGTATAGCTGCATAGCACATCTCTGGTGGAAAGGTAACCAGCAATATTCTGATGATTTTTGTTTGTTGAAAATTCATTAGACATGCTAACATTGCGTTAAGTACCGTCGTCTGCATATTCATCTATGCAGACGCACGCATGCTCGCAGGTACTAGTGCATGCCTGTAAATTACTTATCCTATTGATGAATATTGTGATATGTTTTGGAATGTAGAATATAAACGTAGGTTATGTTGCTTAGAACTTTTAATGGACGATTACGTCATCAATAAAATAAAATAATTTGAAAATATTGAAATGGAGTCACACTTGTAGTACATTGACCTTTTTACAAAGAATTTGAAGTTTATAAGTAACTAGCTTTTCGCCCGCAGCTCCGCCTGCGTGGATGTCGACTACCACCACCAATAGTATTTTTTCTAAACTGACGGACTTGTTGTACAAATATAGGTATCCCGATAGTTCTAATAGTAATTGTTGTATAAACCTCAGTAGTGTGTTTTTCAAAATATTAAATGAAAACTGTAAGAAACATCGGCCTTGTCTTACAAAAAAGTGGTAGATTTTTAGAATATTACCTACATCAAAACAAAAATAATATTAATATCTTTATATCAATAGCTAGTAAATGGCTAGAAAAAGAATGGTAAGAAAAAAATACTATTACCTAACATTTCATTCTTATCAATCAATCAATTAGCCTATTTCAGTCCACCGTTGGACTTAGGCCTCACCCAATGTATGCCGTAGCACTCGATCCTCCACCGTATGTCTCCACAGTCAGTTTGCACATTTCGGCCCCATGATTCATAACAGAGGAGTAGAAACCTCGACGAATTTTCCCAATGTTGCCCAACCCTTGTCGACCCTTCGACGTATATCTCCTTCTAGGTTTTGTTTTCTAATCTAAATTTAGCATCTCAGCAATGAAAATATCGTATCAGCACGACACCGTCGTAGACAATCCAAAAATGCCCAGGTCTAGATGATGTCAGAAGGCTTCTCGTAATATACAAATGCCATACATAGCGGCTGATATACTCTCAGGTCTTTTGTATAATGTGCTGAACGGTATTGGCTGCAATACTATAACCCTTTTAAAACTCGGCTTGCTCCGGTGGCTGGAATTCACAGCTATTCAAGACGATTCTCAAGAACAACTTCTATCGAGATATGACTCAGGAGTCTTATAATTCTTCAGCAAGACCTTTTAGCCTTTTTTTGGAGAACAGTACCACCGCACTAAAGTTCCATATCCTAAATGTTAAGTTCTGCTGGATGACGGAATCAAAGAGGTTCGCAAGCTCTGTTAGACTGGGATTCCACCTGCTTTTAAGAGACCTGTCGACCAGTGCGATATCATCAGTATACCATAACTATGAAGGTTGCTGTTGTATGCTAAGGATACAATAAATCATCAATTGGCCTATTGCAGTCTACTGCTGGACATAGGCCTCTCCTATTATGCGCCATGTTTGCCGATCCACCGCCTTCCGCATCCAGTACGTCCCAGCTACCTTACGCAGATCGTCGGTCCAGCTGGCTAGGAGATGTCCCACCTTCCGTATTCCTTATCGCGGTATCCACTCTAGGACTCGTCTGCTCCAACGGCCATCAGTCCTTCGGCATATGTGGCCAGCCCACTGCCACATTAGCTTGCTTATTCTGCGACCCTACGGCCAGATTGGAAACCAAGGTTTGGAAACCGGTTTCCATAGCAGAATTATTTTTCTTTAAGCGAACCTGGTTTCCAAGAAAGAATAATAATTCTGTTTTCGAAACTGATTTGAAAAACAGAAAGTCGGAACTTTGGTCCTATGTCGGATGACCTCGTTTCGAATTCTATCCTTCAAAGAAACTCCAAGCATAGCTCGCTACATAGCCCGCTGCGCGACTTTTAGGTCACGGACTACCCTACCTTCAATGGCCACGTTTCGTCACCGTAGGTCATAGGTAAACATAACAGACAGGACGCACTGTTCGAAAACCTTTGTTTTGAGGCATTGCGGCAGGGGGGAGGAGAAGACCCGACGTAGTTTGCCAAATGCTGCCCACCCCAGTTGAATTCTTCTGGCTATTTCTTTCTCGAAATTGGTTTTACCAAGCTGGATAACCTGCCCCAGGTAGATAATATTTTTGAACTTCGAGTGTCGCTCCTTCGATGGCAATCGGTCTTTGTACAACATGTTCGTTGAACATAATCTTGGTTTTATCCAAGTTTACACCGAGGCTGACTTGTCGAGAAGCTCCATTCAGGCTGTGCAGCATTTCGCCCAGTTGTTCTAGTGACTCCGCAACTATGATGATGTCGTCGGCGAACCGAAGGTGCGAGATGTACCTACTCCAGCGTCTTGAAGACGTCCTCCAATGCGTTGGTAAATGCTGAGGATACATAAATTACTATGTGATACGTCAAAAATGAATACAAATAAAACAACATACTTAAAAGTGCAGGTTTAATGTTTTAAATTATCTAAAAATAATATTAAGAAAATAAACATTTTGTCATCTTAATCAGAAGTGCTCTGTGCTTGAGTAATTGAGCCCACAGCTGATAAGTGGAAGTTATTGAATTGTGTTCTGCCATCTCTAATCATTGATGCCTTAGTATACTTCTCGTCAAGAAAGAAAGTGAAGTTTTCTAGAAGCCAGGCGTTCGTCTATTTGGTGAAACGTTTCTAGCCATTGATATAAATTGTTATTTTGTTTCTAGCTATGAAGCCGCCCCTTGTGTTATATCGGCGGCGTCAATAGATTTAAATTCACATACCTTACTGTTTGGGGGCTTGTAAATGAGGATTAATCTGGATGATAATGTGCTGTATTACTTTTCTTTTATATAGCTCTAGATAGCTATCATCGCTGTTATCATATATATTTTTTTCTATTTCCAATCAATTAAATACAGAAACTGCAGTACATAACTCTTAAACAAAGCTCTTACTCTTAAATAATATTATTCACATTCTTGCATATTATACGTGACAGAGTGACATTTTTATAATATTATCATTTGACAGATCAAAATGTGACTTAACGTTGACACCATCACTTTAGTTCCGTTGTCATGGTAACAATTTTGCTAGCGATATTAGCGCCATAATATTTCGTATTTTCGTTAATATTACATTATTTCGTGAATTTGCCACATTTTAATTGTGATAATTGCTATTCGGCGACAAAGCCAAATTCAATAAACCAAACATCATAAAAATCTTTTCAGCCGTTCTTGAGTTATAAGAAAGTACGTTTTTGGCACTTTTTAGGCACTTAGGGTCTGAATTTCGAAAAATCGTTTCTTAGTACACCTCCACGCATCAAAACATACACTCTCTATAAATTTCAAGTCTCTAGCACCAGCGGTTTAGGCTGTGCGTTGTCTCTAAGTGAGTCAGTCAGTCAGTCAGTCAGGACTAAGAGTTTTATATATGAGATTTAATGAAGATTCAAGCAATTGGCATGCTTAGTTAAAATTGCAAAAATTTGCAGTCAAAATAATTTAGTTAGGACCAGGTTTTTGTCATCACTGGCATGAAAAGTGCAGTCGAAATTTTTTGTGTTTCTTGCTGCTTATCTCTTAATCTATATAATAATTTAATAAAAATGCAAATATTTAGGAAAATAAGCGAAATAATAAATGATTTTTTTTTAGATGTATTTAAAAAGGTAATTTATATGTATTTTTACATATATAATAAAGTAATTAATAAAAGAATAAGCGAATAATAAATCTTATAAACATAAATTGCAAATAAGTACCTATGTGCAAATTCAGTTCCCACACTAACACTGTAGCACCATTGTCTGCCTCAAAACCACGCCATTGTTCTAGTTGCGGAAGAGATTTGTAGGTACAATGATGCGCTTAGCACCCGCATATGAATCGTTATGTGATAACCTCTGCAAACGTGGGTCACTGTGGTAGTCACACGCTCCTGCTTGAAAATGATATAAGTACGTATACTTTCGTTGAGGAGTAGGTAGATATACCCCGGGACACGTGTCTTGGCCCTAAATCGCGAGACAAACGAGGCTCTGGCGCACGCGGTTTGTTTTGTAAAATCTATGCTTGATGAATTTGAGCTCGTCCACCGCAGTAGCACCCCGTGCTCTCAAAAGACACCTAAGGAACGTGTATTGCGCGTATAAAGCACATTTTGAGCTCATCAGGGCCAAGATATATGTCTCGAGCAATACCAGGTACTATACGTCTAGTTACCAAATTGGACCATGAAATATTTTATACAGAACAGTCGTGAAATTAACAGAACACCGGCAAAAGTATCTTTGCATTGCTTAACGAAAACAAATATTACCACAACTGTTAATTATAGTGTTAAATATACAGGTACAACACTAATAACAACAGCAAATAACAGTTTATTGACACTATACTAATGAAATACAACGTATTAGGTATTAAATAACATTCCTACTAAGTACATTCCTAATTAACGCCTAACGCAAATAGTGGCTAAGTATACTGCCATATTAGGTATATTCCAATAAACAACAGAACCATTGTGTACATCGTGTACACACTGTACTGTTAATTAAAAAGTAAATTAAACAGGTACAGACAGCAGTAAATTTTTTTATTTTTTTGAAACAGAAAAACCGTCTTTAACCAGTTCAAATTCTTCTTCTTCTCTTATTCTATTGACGGCATATCGTCATTTGTCAAATTATTGTACAAATACACAATGTTTATAGGTATTTAGAACTAGTAGAGTTTATGGGAGTTCAGAGTTGGTTATGGACTACCACCCGACCCTCCAACCTCGACAGAAAAGCCTACGCCAGAGTCTCATCAGCAGCAGTAACACCGGCTGGCAGGTATAATTACTTTGGGCCTCAAAGGGCGAAGACCCCATGTCTCCTATGATTGAATATGTCTAAAAAACTACAGTCGAATGACTACGAGAGTTATTGTGAAATAAAAAGCGAAAACTCTATTCTTACAAGGTCGACAGCACGAGTGTGACTCCCCTGGTGCTCTGGCCCATAGGCCACGGTAACCTCTTACCATCAGGAGGGCCGTGTGCTTTCATATAGGACACGTCATTTTTTGTGTTTGATGTTACTACAACAAAAAATAGAGGTGTCCGTGAGTCACAGTGTAAATAAATCTTACTCACAAACATAATATTTCGTAATGATAGATACATAGTACTTACACCGTGTACAGGTCGTTTGAGGAGGATTTAAAAAAATATACTTACGTAATAAGCAAACTACTTCAAACTAGTAGGTACCTAATAAAAAGTAATATTCTTGTTCATATTTTAATTCATGACTTTAGTTTTAGTTTATTTGTAATTAAGTTATTAATTAGCCTAGAGTCTTTTGGTTTTATAAGTATGTTTTTATATACAAAAAAGGCACACGGCACAGAATCTCTCTGTTCTTACAGGGTTGGTAGCTGACGAGAGTAACTCCTCTGGTGTTGTACTCGCCCATAGGCCACGGGAACCTCTTACCATCAGGAGGGCCGTGTACTTTTCTGCGACCTAAGTAGTATAAATAAATTCGGCCAAGTGCGAGTCGGACTCGCCCATGAAGGGTTCCGTAGTAGCAAAGGCGAAAATTGCGGTTTATGACGTATTAAAAAAAAATCTCGTTCGAACCAATTTTTAGTGGTAGTTTTCATGGCAATTTACATCATATATTTTTTTAAGATTTATCATTCTCTTATTTTAGAAGTTAGAGGGGGGGGGGTACACACTTTTTTCCACTTTGGAAGTGTCTCTCGCGCAAACTATTCAGTTTAGAAAAAAATTATGTTAGAAACCTCAATAGCATTTTTAAAGACCTATCTATAGATACCCCACACGTATGGGTTTGATGAAAAAAACAATTTTGAGTTTCAGTTCTAAGTATGGGGACCCCCAAAATTTAATGCTTTTTTTTATTTTTGTGTGAAATTCTTAATGCGGTTCACAGAATACATCTTCTTACTAAGTTTCAACAGCATAGGTCTTATAGTTTTGGAGAAAAGTGGCTGTGACATACGGACGGACAGACAGACAGACGGACAGACATGACGAATCTATAAGGGTTCCGTTTTTTGCCATTTGGCTACGGAACCCTAAAAAGTAGTCAATTTTGCAATCACTCAAAAATAGTAATAAAAATCAGTGAGAGTGATTGTATTAGCATATCTATACGAGCATGTGTACGAAGGCTATATGGACCCCATTATAATCTTCAGGGACAAAGGCACGTCTTCGTGGTTAAAGTCAGCCTTACGATCGAAAGGTATTGCGTTCGGATCCTGGTCAGTACACTACCGAACACACTTCTAACACAAGCATTTAACTTAACTGATAAATAATTTGGTTACTTATATTCTTAAAAAAAAAGCAACCGCACAGTTTGTACACCGGCTGATTGACGGATCAGGGTCTTGGGCAGGTTTTCCTCTCGAGGTTGAGGGGTCAGACAGACGGAAGTTGTGTTAATTTTTTTTCCTCATTGTTACAGCAGACAACAGTACTTTTATGTAGTGAATGATATACGAATACTTACCGACCTACTGACTCATATTAATCAAGGACGTGCACATATTGTTTTTATGGGAAACCTCATATTCGCCTCTTAATGTACTTTTGAATTAACTTGTTTTTATAATCTACTAGCTGACCCGGCGAACTTCGTACCGCCATATTTTCCGCCCGCGTGGTATTCTGAACCCGTTCGCGCTACATATCTCTTATCAATGTTTCTGTACAATAATAACTGGAGCATGTATTATACATATAAACCTTCCTCTTGAATCACTCTATCCATTTAAAAAAACCGCTACAAAATCCGTAGCGTAGTTTTGAAGATTTAAGCATACATAGGGACGGACAGACATCGACAGTAACTTTGTTTTATAATATGTAGTGATGACTAGCCTTCCGCACGCGGCCCTGCCGGCGTGCATCTCGGTTAACGCGACCTTTGCTGATGTCTTCGGTTCTACTCAACCGATTGCGATCAAAGAAACGTAAGATTTTAAGTCTGACCAAGCCCTTTCTAACAAAAAACCGCATCAAAATGCGTTCAGTAGTTTTTACGTCCATCGCGAACAAACAGACAAACAGACAGGGAATATAGAAAAAAAATCGTGTTCAGTATCGTTAACCTAAGTATTTTATTTTAAACTAGCTGTTGCCCGCGGCTCCGCCCGCGTGGATGTCGTTAATCGCTTGGTGTTATAAATTTTGTGCAGAGAATTGCGCGTTGAACGCTGATTAGAGGAGGAGGAGAGGAGGAGGATATTTTTTAGAGGAGGTAGGACACGACGGTATATCCGTCCCAATCGAGCTGTCCGACTGGGGAAGTACCTCCGCCCTTCAGAAGATCGTGGCTTAATAACCTCGTGGTATGTTTCCGACGGTGAGTAGGGTAGCCAGAGCTCATTGGAGAGATTTTGTGCTGTCAGTGGGAAAACCAAAGGCTTTGTCCTACTTATCTTCTGCGCTGACGGCACAGAATGTCTCTGTCCTTAGAGCACAGCACGAGTGTGACGCCCCTGGTGTTGCACTCGCCCATAGGCTACGGTAACCTCTTACCATCAGGTGGGCCGTGTGCTTGTCTGCGACGTAAGTAGTATATATATAAAAAAAAGGTTAGATACTGTGCTCGCCTCTCTATTCGGCTGTCTACTTCACTCTGTATTCCACTCTCTACTCGACGTAATACTTCACTCTGTATTCGCCTCTCTACTCGATGCCACTATACTCGACTTCACTATTACAGGATGGGATGGGGTACTTCAAGAAAGGCGAGTGTGACGCCCCTGGTGTTGCATACGTCCATAGGCCACAGTAACCACTTTCCATCTGGTGCGCCGTGTGCTTGTTTGCCACTTAAGTGGTATAAAATAATCTTTCTACCTGGATATCTACTCGACTCTCTAGTCTCTAGTCCCCATACCTTAAGAAGGGCAAAGGTATGGTGACTTCTTCTTCCACCCTCTCCTTCACCTTTCCCGTTGTATCTCTTGTCTACTCAACTATAAACTTCACCAAGCTCTTACTTATCTTTGCGTGAAAAACGATTTTGTAACGGATCTTAAGACTACCGACATACCGACATCTATTTCACAATGACAAATTAGAAATTAAAAAATTAACTACAATATACCGGTTCGGGTGTATCGGGAGTTTGAAACCAAACGATAGCTTGAATTTAAACGCGAGAACGCCATCTAGTTATGATTCTAGTACTAAATCATTAAAATTCAAATTTTAATTTCATGATTAAAAACGTATTGGTTTACACAATTGTGTATTTAAAAATAAAATCTATAAATTTACATACTTGCCCGGATGTAATAAGCTATAAAAATTGACCAATAATATTATAAAGCGCCATCTATATTGCCGCTCATATTCCGTGTAATATCAATATTGTTCACAACTCCAGTTCTACTCAACCGATTGTGATGAAACAAACGTAAGATTTTAAGTCTGACCAAGCCCTTTCTAACAAAAAAAACCGCATCAAAATCCGTCCAGTAGTTTTTGCGTCCATCGCGGACAAACAGACAAACAGACAAACAGACAAACAGACAAACAGACAAACAGACAGGAAATTCAAAAAAAATATTTTCGTGTTCAGTATCGTTAACATAACATAACCCAAGTATTTTTTTTTAAATATCTCCAATGTACAGACACGACCACTTTACAATTATATAATAGTATAGATATCTCCAATGTATCTACAGATACGACCACTTTACAATTATATAATAGTAGTATAGATATAGATTTTTTAAACCAATACACATAAACCATTGACTTAATTAACATACATAATTACAAGATTCACGAAGTAGTTTAAAAGAATAACTACTAAGGTCAAAACCGGAATCGGTGAAAGGTATGCTGAGCTGATTTGGGTACGTAGAATGAATGAACACCTACTGACCGAATGACATACTGAGTATAAGCAAATATAAGAAGGCAGGCTTGTCGAAGTCTAGCTTTCTGAACTTTTCTTTGAAGGACCTTAGAAGGTAGCCGGGATACGAGAGATATGCCAGTAGCAATCTCATCTCCGGTAACAAATGACCCCTGTAACTAATATAAGAATGTAACTGAGGTGATTTGGGTACGTAGAATGAATGAACACCTACTGACCGAATGACACTGAGTATAAAGCAAATATAAGAGGCAGGCTTGTCGAAGTCTAGCTTTCAGAACTTTTTTTGAAGGACCCGGGATACGAGAGATATGCCAGTAGCAATCTCATCTCCGATAACAAATGACCCCAGATGGCGTGCGGTTTTAGTCGGTTTTATACGAGGGGATTGCTGCACTTTTAAATGTGTGGATGTGTGATGCCCTTGGTGTTGGACACGTCCATAGGCCACGGTAACCACTTCCCATCAGATGGGCGTATGCTTATCTGCCACCTAAGTGGTAAAAAATGCACAAAATGAATCTATTTTTTTTCTTTTTTCAGATCACATCTACCAGGGGACCATAATGTATGAGTGTTTTTTGGAAATCGGCTTCGAAGCCGAGCTGGACACGAGGGAGGACCCGGAGTTACTGGAGCTATCTGCGGAGCTATGCAACGAGAATCTAGCTACCAGGGCTGCATCCATAACAGAGCTACGGCAAATGATATTCGGTTAGTTAAAATTGCCTACAGGTTTGCTGGCAAGTACCAGCCCCTCTTGAGAAGAGGCGTTATGTTTGAAGAATAGAATAGGGTAGCCAGAGTTCACATGAGCGGTTTTGTGCTGTGAGTGGGAATACCAAAGGTTTGTCCTGCTTGTAGGTATCCTTCGTTGACGGTGCAGAATCTCTCTGTTCTTACAGGGTCGGCAGCACAACTCACCTCGTCCATAGCCCACGGTAACCACTGTCCATCAGGCGGGCCGTGTGCTTGTCTGCGTATAAAAAAGTAGAAAAGATTGTATGATTGTATTGATGTATGGGATTAACGTAAAATACTAGTCAATCCCAATCCATAAATAATTATATTCTACAATACGCCAGCCAACGAATGGTCACTTGTCTAGGGAGGGAGGCGTCTAAGGTATAGGATTGTTCTTCATCCAATAGTAAACACGAAAGGGGATGTTTTTTTAGCAATTTTTGAACCCCCCCTCCCCCATGGTGATACGTGGTGAGGTTTTAGACTACCCCACCCCCCTAGCCAAAATCACGTGTATTTTTTTATTTATTATTGAATGCTAGAAAACTAAGAATCCTGACAAAAATCGCGAGTTATAAGCAAAAATAAATACACGTGATATCTTAATATACCCCTCCTTCCCCCCTGGTGATATTTCGTGATTTTTTCCGGAGCCCCATGTTGAGCCTCACGTGATTAATGGACAGCCCAAAAGTGCCCTATTGACAGCAATATGTGGCACCGCTACGAATTCCGAATGCTTCTACGAATTACAGACAAAACAGCTGTCAGCTACATAGTGAGGGCTACTCGTAACTTTAACAGGCTATGTAAGCAGCACGATATTGACCCTTTCTCGACTAGTGTGCCCGCGGCAAAGAGGTGATTGAGATTAGCATTTTTCAACACCCAGAAATTGATGTTGTTTCTGGTGATGACTATGTAGATAAATAAGGTTTGTGTAATGCGTGTTTTTGCTCACAATGTTTTACCTACGCAGCGACACTTGTTACTGGCTTTCTATTGCCTAATCCAACGCTATTCATGTTTTTGTAGCTGTAAGTTTTCCATATAATAAAAAAATAAAAAAATATGCTCGTTTCGTGAGACCGGAAACATATTCGTGATAAAAAAATACCTGTTTATCCTTTGATAAATAGGTATGTTTTTATCACGAGAGACTTTTCGTCTACCATAGTAACCATTAGGTACACAATTTATGAACAGCTACTCACAAAAACATTAAACATTTAAAAAAAACGACGAACGGAGAAAAATCGTTGTTTAATTACTCAGACAGATCAATTACATGTCGGACTTAGCATGACATAGCACTCGTACTTCAAGATGCAATTATTAATAATTAATTTGGGTTTTTCTATGTCTGTAGATTTGGTGCTTATATGACCTACACTGTTATGGAGTCAATCAGTAGGTATCTCAGTTTGCATACGCATTTGTTTTGGGACTCAAAGATCTTGGTATATTATAGGTACCTATACATAATGTGTACCTTTCTAACAACAATGCTCAATACAATTCCTACTTTGATTGAATAACTTGTTGCGTTATGACAATATTTATGTCAAGTGGTAAAGAAAATTAAATTCTATTCATCAAACTAATGTTGGCAACTACCTACTCGTTTCAAGTCTTATAATATAAAATATGAAAAGAAATATAATTAACTTTTGATGTAAAGTACATCCGTTTTCATTATAATTTACAAAGTGAGCTTTGATGTTGTCTAATTCTATTAAAATTACATATACAGTTAGATTTATATTATTACATATTTTGAAAACGCTTCGTATAAGGCAATATCTTCTAACTATGTAGGTATACCTACTGAGAAAAGCTGTTTAACAAAAATAGTGTGACAGTTCCTGAGTGGGGTGGAAATGAATTAAGAATTTCGAATTTGGAACGGGACACAGATCCCTACTTAATATTATAAATGCGAAAGTAACTCTGTCTGTCTGTCTGTCTGTCTCACTTTTACGACTAAACCGCTGAACCGATTTTGATGAAATTTGGTATAGAGGTAGATTAGACCTTGGGAAAGGACATAGGCTATGTTTGGTCGCGATAACCGACATCCACGCGGGCGGAGCCGCGGGCAAAAGCTAGTCCCTACTAATATTATAAATGCGAAAGTAACTCTGTCTGTCTGTCTGTCTGTCTGTCTGTCTGTCTGTCTCGCTTTTACGACTAAACCGCTGAACCGATTTTGGTGAAATTTGGTATAGGGGTAGATTAGACCTTGAGAAAGGACATAGGCTATGTTTGGTCGCGATAACCGACATCCACGCGGGCGGAGCCGCGGGCAAAAGCTAGTAGTAGATAAATGTTAGATCGATCTGAGAAGGGTCCCGTTCATCCCCTAGGGCCGTGGTCGCTAACTCAGCGGCTAGCATCGCGGCGGCGCAAGCGGTAGGACTATTGAGACCTAAAGAGAGGTGAACGGCGGGCGAGCTTGCACGGTGCGAGTTTTCACAGATGCATTATTGGCCGTTCTACAAGGGATGGGGCAAAAGTCAAATCGGATGGGATTCGGAAGAAACAAAATATCCTCCGTAATGTGTGTTTCTTCGAGTACAGTAGAACAGGGTGGGACAAGTGCCCCACTTGTCCCCCTCTCCCCTGGGCACGCCCATGGTTGCATTTACTATGACAAGCGTGTATGCACTGTCACAGACGAGCTTCATTCCACGGTTCGTAGTCCGCGAAATCGCGCACGCATCCGTAAAATTGCAGGCTGTGGAAATTCGGCTTTATATGGAAGACAATGAATTTTCACGTCGACGTCGTCGACGCTGGACCCGGTTCGCTGGGGTCTTATGAGACTGTGGCCTAAAGGTCATGGCCTCATGGCATACTGTACCGGCACCGTGAGGACACAGCAGCAGCTGCAGCGAACGTTATGAAATATGTTATACAACATACGATTAAATTGTCTCATTTAAATATTAAGTTGAAGTTACGGTGCTGTATAATGTGCAATGACCTTAATGCCACGATTACTTCAACGGTTTATTCACCTTCGTATTGCTCGGGACATGTATCTTGGACCTAAAATGTGTTCAAAATGTGTTCTATACGCACAGTATACGTTTTAAGAGTGTCTTTTGAGGATAGCGCGGGGCGCTACTGAAGTGGACTAGCTCAAATTCACTAAGTATAGATTCTTCTTCCTCCTAGCGTTAATTCCCAGTCGCATCCGAAGCTTTTCAGCTCGGAGTCTGGAGTCCGCTTTACCAGTCTTAGCTACGGATTTGGCTAGACCTCGATATTATTCGTGAAGCGATTGCCATCTGACCTCCACAACCCAAATGTTAATATTAGGCGATTAGGCTAGCTTTGCAGCTAGACTGTTGTTTTTTGGATTTTTTAGGGCTCCAACTACCCGTAACGACTGCCATAGATGTTCTTATGGCAACCGGGACCGACGACTTAACGTGCTCTCCGAGGCATGACCAGACCAATGCAAATACTCATATTTCATACATACAAATATTTGCACTGAGCATAGATTATTACAAAACTTTATCTTTATCTCGCGATTTAGGTCCGAGATACGTTTCTCGAGGTACACAGCATTCTCATCGATAGTTGAAGGACAAAAGTGTCGGAGTCGTGAATAAAGAAAGCCGATGGTGGAAAAAAATGGCCTGATCATTGATCGTGGTGTCCATGCAGGGAACTCGGGCTTAATAAAAACATGAGTTCAATGAGAATCTCAGTCCTAATGAAAGTCAAATTTTGCATTGTTGCACAAAAAATAATAATATTAATGATTTAATCAAAATTTACATAACATAGAAGTTGAAATAAAACACTTTTAACATTTTCGTAATACTTTTTGGTTTCTTATAGTTATATCATAAGAAAAATCGTTAAAATTAACGATCTAAAGATAATTACATACACTGCAAAAATTAAAATGTTATTAATTGCTTTTTGTGTCATTACAATTTTCGTCTCTAATTAGGTACCTATGTAGTACTCGTGTAGCCACTCTCTGTACAAAAACTCAGAAATTAATTTATTTTAAAAAATCTGGTTTCTTAATTTTGTTGAGATATTTCTACAGTCATTCAGCTAAATGTTCAACAGTAAAATGTAAGTTGTAAGCATTTTGTCATCAATCGTGCACTAAACCGGGCTTTGCAAGATTTTTGTTTAATTAAACACTTTCAAAACGAAATTTTAAAGCATTTATTAAGCTAACCATTTAAAGCGATTAATATAGAAAAAAGCGAAATCAGCTAAGGCGGGACTCGAACCCGCGATCTATCCCTTACAGAGAGAATGCTCTGACCTATGCCACCCAGCTTCGCTTTAAGCTTATCAAAATTTTCCTACACATCCGTCTTGGGATACGACTTTAATCGGTTATACCTACCAATTTCGTCATTAATTTATTCCTTTCTTGAGCTGATTATTAATTCAAGCAAAGCCTCGGGAGTGCATAGAACCTTGGTAGTCCAAGGTGCATGACTATCTATCACTAGATTGCGTCAACGTTACCGGTCAAGGAGGTAATTTTATTCTATTTTGGGAACATTAACCGTTTTTATAATTTGCCGATGGCCAGCACGCCCACAAAAACGGCACCACTTTGTTCATGATAATGTGATTTATTATATAATACAGCCTCTGGGGTGTAGCGGTATTGAACGCGGCCGCTACGCAGGAGGCACGGGTTCGATCCCCGCTCAGTGCAAATATTTTTATACATGAATATGGGTATTTGCATTGATCCGGTCTTGCTTCGGAAAGTACGTTAAGCCGTCGCGTTACGGGTAGTTGGAGCCCTAAAAAGTCCAACAACTGATTTAGCTACAATGCTTCGATATGTCGCTATTGGGACCGTTGTGGGTGACTGCCCCGTGGCACTAACCAAACCAGTCAGATGGCAATCGCTTCACGTAAAATATGGAAGTCTTTACCAGTCTAACTGCGGTTTTGGCTGAAAACGCAGTTAGACTGGTAAAGCGGACCCCAGACTCCGAGGTGAAAGTTTCGACTGGGATTTAACCACGGTAGAGTTGACTCTCTGCTAACTGGGTATTCTGTTTTTATGTCATTTAGCTGAATTGTCTTTCAGCTATCTAGGTAACATGCTTTCATGTCAACTTAACTGAATTGTCATTACGCGAAAAAATCGTTATGCTAGTAACCCATCTATAGATCTATAGCTCTATCTTTCTATCTATCTATCTATCTAAAGCTATCAATAGATAGATAGTATACCGTGAATTAACGCTAGGATGATGAAGAATGTCAGTCTGGGGAAAGGATAATAAAGCATCGAATTGTCAATTCAGCCGTCACCGAATTCCCAGCCATCCCGAGCCTCTCAATATAATTATTATTAACTTATATTATAATATTGTTGCAGACCGAGAAGAATGCTTTCCCGCTAGAACAGACGACGAATTTTTACTGAGATTTTTACGAGCCAAGAACTTCATTGTACCAAGAGCGCATAGACTGGTAAGGATATTACCTATATTTAACCTGAATAATTCGTCCATGTGTGAAAAGCGCTCTTTAAATTCAGTGCTTTTTTATATTCACAATCATCATCTGAATCCAAAGTTTGCAGTTTAGAAACCCGTGTCCGTACTGTTACAACTTTATTAAGTTGCTATCATAAAACAACTTTCGGTTGAATGGAGGTAGGTAGAACACAGCTGCGGTATTTCCGTCCCAATCAAGCAGCCCGGTTATGGAAGTATCTCCGCCTTACAGAATAGTACAGGGAATAATAACCTCGTGTTGTGTTTCCGGCGGTAAGTAGGGTAGCCAGCGCTCACTGGAGTGGTTTTGTGCTGTCAGTGGGAAGACCAAAGGCTTGTCCTGCTTATCTTCTTCGCTGACGGCACAGAATCTCTCTGTTCATATAGGGTCGACAGTACGAGTGGGACTCCCCTGGTGTTGCACTCTTCTATAGGCATGGTTACCACTTTCCATCAGGTGGTTCGTACGTTTGTCTGCGACCTAAGTAGTATAAAAAAAGCTTCCAAGGTTTTTATGATAGTAAGTAACTAAGTAAGTACTTAGGTACCGTCTTAAAAGTATCAAGTCATTTCATCGTTACATGGTCGCCATCCTACGCATAACGGTTATGAAGCAGCACGCCTCGCACTAAAAACCATGCGGTCTAGGTACGTGAAAGCGAGTACGTAGGTACGTAAGAATATTTATTATTGTTATGATAATGTTTCTACGTGTGCCATAAAAAACTCGAAGGTAACCGCAGCATTTTCAACGGCTTTAGTACCTACTTCCTTTTTTTTTGGTTGAGTTTTACTTTTTTCAACTTTCGACCACAATTTGATATAATCGTCACTTTCCATGTTAAAAACTTTGTTAGGAAAGTACCTCTTATGACATTTGAGAGATTGAACATAGGTACATACACACAATTACGGCTTTAACCCCGGTCGATTAGGCAGAGGTGAATTAACACCCACATTTCACCAATCATTGTATTAGGTCCCACGTAATAGGGGGCGAGCCTATAGCCATATTCCGGACACTATTGTTGACTTGAACCATGCATCTGAGGCTTAGTCTGGGCTGTATATCTGTCTGATGTTAAACAACCCTATTTCTAAGTCGCTTTGTACGACACCGCATGGGAAGAGATGGAGTGGCCCAAATTCTACTCTGCCGGGAACCACGCGGCTTGAGATATTGAAAAGATCGATCTGGAATTTTGATCATTCTTGTTACGAGAATTGACCCCGTGAACTTAAAACGTATTTTATTTTCCAGTTGGTTCGATACTGCACGTTTAGAGAGGAGCACAAGCAGCTGTACGAAGGAGTGGACCTCTGGGGACTAGCGAAAGTAAAAAATGCATATCAAGGAAATTTCTCCGACCACCCGGACATGGGACGCATCTTCATAATGAGATTCGGTTAGTACATTTAGTCCATAGAAATATTACAGTTTTGTTCTTTGACTAGAAGTTACTAAACAAAGGTTGTTGTAGAGGATTTAATTTGCAATAAACCTGTTTTTGATTACCTACATCTGTACGACGAATAGCGAAAACACTATTCGCCCCCCTTTTTTCAATATCATAAGCGTGGATTAAAATTTACACTATCTCCCTCTCGATATTTTAAAAATATCAGTGCCTTTATAAATAAAGGTGCTAATAAATTTGAGCATTCATTTTTACTGAGCCTTCTTGCGAATGTTACATTACAGAAACGAGAGCGTTTTAGCGAGCTTTCTATCGAGTTTTCTGACGAGCATTCTCGCGAAAGGGCAATAAATCCACATTCATTAGAGCGTTCACTAGATGAATCGCTAGAAGATCATGAAAATATTTAAAATTATTTTTAAAATTCTATCAGCTCATTACAAAGAAAACTTTGACCAATTGAGTTACCTGACCACGTCCTGGATATTTAAAATTCGCACATACAATCACTGACTCAGGTCCCATCTGTACTACAGGTATTATGTGTGTTTTCTTACTTACTTATGCTGTTGTACACGTTTTCCAGGTGTGTGGGATCCCAACGAGTTCCCTATCGAGGAGTTAGTTCGTGCTGCAGCAGCAGTCACAGAGATCGGGCTGCGATCTCCGAAGTTCCAGGTGCTGGGCAGCACAGTCATCGTAGACCTCGCGGGCATCAGCATCAGACACATAGCAATGTTTACTCCCACAGTAGCCTACCAAATAGTCTGTTTAATTGGAGTGAGTGCTTGAAATAATAAATGATAATAAATAAATAAATATTGTAGGACATTTTACACAACGCTATCTAGACCCAAAGTAAGCATACTTTAACTAGCTTGTGTTATGGGTTCCAGAATGCGGATAAACATACTTCGATACATTTTTTTCTGTAAATACATACAATTACCTACACATAAAACACCCAGACCAATGCAAATATTCATATTCATGCATATAAATATTTGCACTGAGCGGGGATCGAATCCGCACCTCCTGCGTAGCGACCGCGTTCACTACCGCTACCCCACAGAGGCAGTCAATTGAATTGAAAATATACATACTTGTGTCAGATTATGCTGTATTGGTTCCCGGTGGAGGTAAACAGGGCAACCCCATCCCTTTTCGTGGGTGTCGTAGAAGGCGACTACAGCCCATGACATAGTACTCGTTTGACGGCAATAGGCTAGCCCCTTTAGCGTTGAAAAAAAATCATGGTTAATGAAAGGTGGGCGTAAAACACTCCTGTCTACCTCTTCGGGATGGATTTAGAAAGAAAGAACGAAGAAAGAAAAATATGTTTATTTCGACCCGCAGCGCACAAAACAGTCAAAGCAAATATCACTACACACTATACATATTACTATTTACAGGCGTGAATGACAGTCTTAGGAATCTTAACGTTATGCCCGGTTCATCCGAGCTGATCAGCTTGGAGCTCGGGATCCACTTACTCTATCTCCTTCTTTTTATTTGACTTATACGGCTTTTTATTGAGAGCGAAACCAATGCCGACAGGAAAGCCTACGCCGGCGTCTGATCCATCAATCAGAAGGTATACCATCTGGCAGGTGAGGTTGGTGTGACCCTGAAAGTTTTAGTGGGTCCCTAACATCCTACCTGGAATCACAACGTTGGTCCTGAGATTATTTCCCCGGACTCCGAAATGAAGACCCCGGGTGCAATCGGGACACAATGCTGTTATAACAATAATCATAGTTCAAACTTTGGGTGCATTGAGCACCCAAAGTTTGAACTTTGAAATCTGTGGTCGGGTCTTCTACTATTTCTCTTGAGTTTGGCTTGTCTTGGTTTTTGTGAGAGCGATAACCATTTGATTTTCTAGTCCCAACGCCGAAGCCTCGTCCGTTAAGCAGTAGTCGTATGGGCTATTAGGTGAAGTGGGCTCTGGTCCCAATGATCTTGAGGGTTTCCACTTACATCACATATACAGGGTGTATTTTTGAAACGGGGCAGTAAGGGCTAGTACCTTAACCGTTGTAGTTACAGCAAAACGGTCTTAGGAGACCTTCCCTAACTTTTTGAGAAATTTTGAACTGCATTTACAGATTTTGCAAAAATCTTACAGTTAGCGAAAAAAATGCAAAAAGTCCAAAATTTTTTTTTTAGTGCCAATCGATTCTATTTCATGTGGGGATCAAAAGACTTTAAGGGACCATTTTAGCTTTGAGTACTAGGAAAGACAGAAATCGCCAAAAACGTTTCCCGTACATTTCGGCGAGAGAATGAAATTTCTACAATGATCAAACTTTTTGTTTAGGACAGGAAGTCCGTAGGGTTGACTATAAAGTAAATAAAAAGAATTATTACCCATAAATTTCTAAATTTGATTCGAATTTCTTGTGTCATTTTTAGTTTCAGCTAAAAAAAATCGTATAAGTTAATAATGAAGAATTTAGGCTAAAATGTCTTCCAATCGTAAAAAAATGACTTATTAGAAGTCTATTTTGTCAATAATCGTTCATAGCCCCGATCTCGGGGATACGAACCCCCACAAAAAAATCGAGTGGCATTAGATCGGGTCTACGATCGATTATTGACAAAATAAGCTTCTATTAAGTGATTTTTTTCACGATTTGGAGACATTTTAGCCAACATTCTTTATTATTAACTCATTCGAATTTTCTCCGCTGAAACTAAAAATGACATAAGAAATCCGAATCAAATTCTAAATTTATGGGTAATAATTCTTTTTATTAACTTTGTAGTCAACCCTACGGACTTCCTGTCCTAAACAAAAAGTTTGATCATTGTAGAAATTTTATTCTCTCGCCGAAATGTATGGGAAACGTTTTTGGCGATTTCTGTCTTTCCTAGTACTCAAAGCTAAAATGGTCCCTTAGAGTCTTTTGATCCCCACATGAAATAGAATCGATTGGCACTAAAAAAAAAATTTTGGACTTTTTGCATTTTTTTCGCTAACTGTAAGATTTTTGCAAAATCTGTAAATGCAGTTCAAAATTTCTCAAAAAGTTAGGGAAGGTCTTCTAAGAACGTTTTGCTGTAACTACAACGGTTAAGGTACTTGCCCTTACTGCCCCGTTTCAAAAATACACCCTGTATATTTCCGTCCGTACACTAATTTAACATGTAACCATACATACATACATATAATCACTCCTTGATCCCCGGAGGGTAAGGCAGAGGTGAATTAACGCCCACATTTCACCAATTACTGTATTCGGTTCCACGTAATAGGGGGTGAGCCTATTGCCGTATTCTGGGTACTATTGTTGACTCGAGCCGTGCATCTGATGCTGAATCTGGGCTGTTTATATCTGTCTGATGTTAAACAGCCCAATCCTTTAGTCGCCTTGTACGACACCGCATGGGAAGATATAGAGTGGTCCAAATTCTACTCTGCCAGGAACCACGCGGCAAGTCTGCTGGGAACTAATTTAACCATTAATATATGTTTTTACTAAAGAATTTAACCCTCTCTGCTTCCAGCTCGCGATTCCAGCGCGCGCAAGAAGCATCCACGTAATAAACTACTCTTGGATGCTATCCACCGTCTTTTACATCTTCAAGCGCATTATACCTCAAAATATCTGGGACACAATCCACTTCCACGGCAGCGACATGAAATCTCTCCAACAACATATAAGACTGGAGTGCCTGCCCCCGCAGTATGGAGGCACATGCAGAAGCAATTCTTACTTTTCTCAATGGTTGAAGAAGATTAAAAAATATAGGAATGAGGAATTTGATAAAGAAATGAAGCAATTAGGTTATGTTGTAAAAGAGTGATATTAGTTATAATGCTAGTCTAAAGAGCAATGGATAAAGTTAGTAGTAATATAATAAGCAATTTGTTGAGTTCTGTCATACTCTTGCAAGGTAATTGTGGCATAGTCGAGTGTTGTGGAAATATATTGGATTTTGAAGATAAGATGACAGGGGAAAAAATAACGTGATATCCAAGATCATTTGATTTTTTCCTTGACGTGTATAAACTCTCAAACTTGCAAATATACAGTAATAATAACTCCAGAAGTGCCTCGTTTATTGGCTATCCATTTTGATGACAGAAATAACTTAATCTGCTTTCAAGCTCAGAGTATTCCCTATATACTTATTATATAGAGATACAGTCCTTATGTCATAATTTTTGTACAAGGTTTCAACCAAAATTTTAACTAGCGACCTCTTCGCTATTAGAATCCAATTATCTTGAAATATGTCATAAAACGGTCCCCATTATGCTGCAGATCAATTTTTTTTTTACGAAATTCGCGAGAGATGCATTGCGAACCTGTCTCCTTAGATTCGTGGTAATTCATTAGTAGAATAAAATAGACTAGTCAATGCAAATGATTGATATACGTTTCCGACTGTTATAAACGTCAAAATGCGTGTCAATCTCATTTATATATACATTTATTATACATACATTTATTATTCTATTCCATTGGTGTATTCGGGGGCTGGTTCGTATTCTTGTTATGGCGAATGAAATAACTTCTATTGTGTATGATCTCTATCTTATATTTAATATTTATACATTTTTAAGGTTTACTTTGAATATTACTGTAACGTCGTCGAATCTGTTGACATTAAAAACACTGTGACGCTATGTTTAAATGTAAGTATTTACAAGGTTGTAGGATGAATTGAAAAACCATTGTACTAAAGTAACAAGTGCCACGAGCACGAAATTTTTAAAGTGTAAACGTATCGAGAGACCGCAGCATTGTGATTGGCCGCCTGCTTTCTGTGAACATTGTGTGCGTGCCTATCGCAATGCTTCGTATTCTCGATACGTTTACATTACGAATACGAATATTTTTCGAGTTCGGAGCACTGCCCCCCTAGACAAGTGGCAATTCGTTGCTCGGCGTATAATGGAATAGAATGACAAATGTATAGGATTTGACGTTTTTGACATTCGTTGACGCCTGTCTTAAACGTCAAATCCCATACATTCGTCATTCTATTCCATCATACGCCGAGCAACGAATTGCCACTTGTCTAGAGGGGCTGAATACTTATCTAAGTCAGTAGCATTTGTTAAATTCGTCGTGCTCGGCATTTGTCGGACTAAGAAAGCAAATGTCAATTACTTCAATAACTTTTGTACTTTTATAATTTAAGATAATAAATAATATATTTCCTTTTTGTTTGTCATCTTCTTCATCCTAGCGTTAACCCCAGTCGCATCTGAAGCTTTCACCTCGGAGTCTAGGGTCCACTTGACCAGTCTAACTGCGGATTTGGCTGGACTTTGATAATTTCCGTAAAGCGACTGTCATCTGACGTCCTTAAATATAACATTAGGCGATATCGAAGTATTGCAGCTAAACTGTTGTTGAGCCGTAACGACTGCCATAGATGTTCGTATGGCAACCAGGACCGACGGCTTAACGTTGTCTCCGAAACACGACCAGATCAATGCAAATACCCATATTCATGCATAAAAATATTTGCACTGAGCGGGGATCGAACCCGCGCCTCCTGCGTAGCGGCCGCGTTCACTACCGCCACGACACGAAGGCTGTCGGCTTCAGCGACAGACACTATAGTACGCGCCAGTTAGTGTGGCAATACGAGTGGAACAAAGTCTTACGAATACGAAGTAACAAGAAAGGTAAATTAAAAAATATTAAGAATTATGAATTATTACATTATCTTTTAACATTGAAACTGTCGTTTTTGCAAATTTCGTATACCTACACCACTGTATGGGGGAATGTAAATGACTCGTATTGCCACACTAACTGGCGCGTACTATAGATTGGTAGGTATTCGCTCATGTGCCCAATTATTGTGCCTGGTGTATCCTAGTGTGTTGTTGAATGTAGTGAGTGGTTGCAGATGGTACATGTCAGGATGTTGTTGACATGATTATACGTAAACACACTACGTAGTCAGTACTCCTAGCAGGAAAAACTATTGTAATCCTAACGTAAACGTATCGAGGGAGCATTGCGATTGGCAGGCTTCTCACACACACACAGTTTCACAGTAGGCAGGAGGCCAATCACAACGCTCCGTTCTGTCCATATGTTTCCGTTGCGATTACGATAATATTCCGTACTCGGGGTACTGGTCTTACGAAGAATGAGCATATGTCGGGCGACATATGCTCATTGTTCCTATCTAGCTATCCAGATTTAAATGATTTTTCACGACCGCCTAAAGGACCCAAGAAAGGGGTAGAAAGAAGGAAACACGTGATAAGGAATAGCTGAACTCTTGATGGAATATTCTGTACCGCATGACTTGCGCGATCGCGCGGATGCGTGAATAACATCTAAATCCAATGTATGTAACTATTTTGTTGTATCCCGCTTAAACCTAGCAAGCCTGTCTCATGTTGTAGTATTAGCTGGGACACTCAATTCAGTTAGAATTGGTGCCTGGGTTGGTTGGTTGGTGTATGATAATGGAATTCATACACCCTACCTACCAACTTCGGGACCCAACTTATTGATTATCGGACGAGGCCCTGGGAAGGCGTTCCTCTCGAGATAAGGTGGTCGCTTTCATAAAAATCAAGATAACCCAAATTGGAAGGAAGAGGATGAGTAAGCTTCCGAGCAGCTCCGAAGTACCTACCTAAAAGCCTCCGAAGTAGGTAAAACCGGGAGTGATCCGAAGATGATAATGATGATGGTATGGTATTTATTTTGTCAGACATGGATATTAACGCAAAATCATCAAGGTACTATTCTTATCTCGAATCCGAAGAAAGACGGATTTTTTTTCCTGTAGCACATGATCCTGAAAAAATTGTACTCGAATGTGAGTTGGTGGGTAAGTATTAGAAAGGCGGAAAATTGGTGAGTAACAAGTTTATTACATACAATCAATCAATTAGCCTACTGCAGTCCACTGCTGGACATAGGCCTCCCCCAATGTACGCCACGTTTGCCGGTCCTCCGCCTACCAGAGGTAGCATGTAAATAAAAAAATATGACAATGGTGCAAATAAGCGTTCTTATCGCAAATGATATCTCTTCCAGACACATGTTGTCTGTAGGTATAATTGTAGGTAGGCTTTGTTTACCCCAGACTGGTGCTCAAGTTAATACTGAGTGAGTGTATATACTCTCGGCACAGAACAGATAATAGTACTAAAGCTCTCGGTGCAAACTATTAGCCTATTACGCCTTCCAAATATAAATAGCAATACTTAGATGTTATTTTTAATCTTTATGCCACCTTAAAAATTGTTTAGATCAAAAATCTGTCAGACGCATCTTGCTAACAATTAAATTACGTGTTTAGTATTCAAAGGTAAACAATGTAGAACATTAATACTCGTAGAATAATCTCCTATTACTACATTAGGTACCTTTTTTTTTTTTTTTATCCTGCGCAAAATCCCCACGGATACCTCCCCCACCGTAGCCGGAGGAGGAGGTTATGTCGGACTCGAACCGACTAAAACGCACGCCGTCTGTGGGCCGTCAGTTGCCGGAGGTGAGATTGTCGTAGCCATATCCCTCGCACCCCGGCCGACCCAGGACCATATCTCTCGATCTGGCCCTCTTCCGGTGAGGGGACCACAGAGTCCCCAACCCGCCCCCGGGTATGGGGAGGCACGCAATGCGTGCCGCCGCCGCGGCCTGCTTCTGCTAGGGTGACAGGCGGCTCTACCCGTCACCCCCAGGCCCGCGCTCATGGGGGACGGAGGTCATTCTGCGACCTCCGACGCCTGAGTTGCCGCTGCTCGTTGCGGGCCGCGCGGTTTGCGATTCTCCTTCGCTCCTCGCGCTCCCGCTCCGCCGCCTCCTTCACGAGCATTACTTGCTCGCAGAAGGAGTCGCCGGCGGCCCACGAATCTGCGCAGCGAACCATCGCTGCGAGCAAAGTGGCGAGCGTGAGAACTCTCACTCCTAGGGTCGCCACCAGCTCCCGTCTCGGCGTCTCCCACGCCGGACACTCGGTGAGCGTGTGCAGCGCCGAGTCCTCGCTCGCGTCGCAGTGATGGCACTCGGACGTTGGCTCTTTCCTCGCGGTCCGATGCAGATACCGCCCAAAACACCCATGATTGGTGATGATCTGCGTCAGCTAGAACGACAGGCCGCCGTGTGGCCTCTCTAGCCACTCCCCCATGATGGGTCTTACCGCCGCTAATACGGCGTGCCCTCTACATTAGGTACCTGTATTTAGCTCCTGGGGACATTACATCATGCACAGAGTATTCCCTGATCGTCCGACCAATCGTTGTCGACCCATTGTTATTCGACTATTTAGCTTTCGGTATTATGTACGAAACCCACTTTTTGTAGAGAGAATGAAATAGTGTAATGAAACTCTTTTCGATTTTAAGTCCATAGCAATAAAGTCTAAAATGTTGTGGCAATTTTGCAGTGACTATGGTACGACAGTGGTTGTGCTTTAGCAGAATCGAGGGCCAGTTCAGCCGCCCTTTGTATATGGCAATACCCTTGTTAATAATAATAATTAATGCGCTAATTACGTCGTGAACATGATGTACAAACGAATAATTTATCTATCTAAAGATCTTCTAATCACTCAAGGTTGTTACGAAATTAACATTGAAATAAAATTAATTGTATTGCTCGTGATTTGTTTGTTTTTATTTTATTATCTACAATAATCATGGACATTTGGATTGCTTTTCAGCAGCCATGGTCACGGAGAGATAACACCACACAAATTGCGATAGATCCGGTAAAAAACGTATTATTTTAATGTACATATAATGCAATATCCGGCGCAAGAGTGGTTTGGGGTCGAAATGCTAGTCTAAGGGGCCAAGCGCACGTTTATTATTAAAAAAAAACAACTGCAAAGTAACTGATATACGCTTCTCGTGACTATAACTCGAAAATTGCTATACGATAAATAAAACTCTGAATGGTAATATGGTATATTTGTATACTATGTTAAAGTTATCTTTAGACTCAATGGATTCTGAGAAGAATGCTGACTGCCTGTATAACACCTTATTTATGGTTTATTCGTCACTTCTCCCGATGCTATTGTATCTAACCTAATACTTTTTGAAATAAAATCACGAAATAAAACAGAGAATAGAATTAGAGGGTCAGATTGGGAATCAATCAATTAACCTATCGTGGTTCGCTGCATCTCCCAAAGTGCACTATAGTTCCCAATCTCTGCCTTCCGTATATCCAGTCAACCCAAGCTACCTTTTTCAAGTCGACAGCCCATCTAACGAGGTTAGAAATAAACCAATATAGTTAGGTACTTACAGCTCACAAGTACTTAAACAATACTTTTCTTTTCATATTCTTAGAGATAAGGTAAACGCGTCTAATTCCGTGGGGTGCAGAAATCCGCTACTAATTCCGTGGTATTTAGAAAAACAGCTTTATAAAGCAAATTACGAATTATTTTTGACTGCAAGACCCATTAATCAAATAATAATTTATCTGTTCATATTTATGTGAAGACAAAAGTACCTTGGTGTGTGTATATTTTAAAATAATCGATTAGTTTGCCACTGCCACCTGAGTCGAACACACGCTCCATACATTTCGAGTCATTCACCATCTCGAGATCGTCAAATTCGCGAGCGCGCGCGAGTTGGCAAGTTTCGATTTTGAATTATTTTTGTGTCATCAACTCGCGCGTTTGTGAAAATATGACGTATTTGTGTACAGTCAGCTACAAAAACGTTGTAATAGATTAAATTAGGTACCTATTTTAAATGTACAAGATATTTTAGGCTAGCTTCACATGTAACGCGCGTTAACGGAGGTCAGTGGTTACTCGGGACATTATATCTTGCACCTAAAATGTGTCTTTTGAGGATAGCATGGGCTGCTACGGCGACCAGGACCTCGTTAGTCTCGTGATTCAGGTCTAAGATACAGGTCCCGATCCCGAGGTAAAAGCGCTACCACGTTTTGCGAGAGTTTGTTAGTTTGTTTCGGCAGAGCTTAGAAAATGGACGTGGAAGAAGCTATTATTTTGTCATTATGTTATAAAGAAATGTATAGAAAAATAGAAAAGTTATACAGTGACGTGCGGTCCGCATTATTGGGAATACTGAGTAGGTACACCAACACTCTCGAGCCTTTATAGTTGCGTTGAGATGTGGCATCTTTGGCGTTATTTTGCCGTCTCTACCATGGTGAATGTTCTGATGAGCTCTTCCAATTATTCCCACCCTCTCCTTTCCTATATAGGACAACACGTGCAAGACTTAGATGCCACCTTAGAGTATATATTGCTCTAGAGCGCGCATTACAAGTATGAACTGCTATTACGGGTATGAACTCCGAGGCTCCTGGCTCAATCTCAATCAGTAGCAAAACAATACCCGTCAAAATGACTTCGCAAATAACATTTAATTCGATATGTTAAATCAAAATTTTATACAACATCGTATATTTGTAGTAATAATGACGCAAAAATAACGCAAAATGACGCCATTTTTTTTGTATTTTGGCTTTAATTTTATCAATACATATATCAAATCGAACAAAATACTTCATAAAAACAAACTACATTAATAAGTGCATCTATTGATATTTTCGGTAATGTATGAAACGTCACTATAGGTGCGCTATACCATCGCAAATTATCTGCTAACACTCGGCGCCAAAAACCTGAGTAACACGCGCGCTCTATATATAATGTATACTATAAGGATGCCACCCGCATACGGTGCAGAATATTCCATCAAGAACCAAGCGGTTCGGCGACTCCTTCTTCTGCCGCACTATTAAGTCTTGGAATTCCTTACCAGTTCACGTGTTTCCTTCCTCCTACGGTCTAGTCCAAGTCCCAGGTCCTTTAAGCGGGGCGTGAAAAAGCATCTGATGAGGCCGTCAAGCTGAGTGCCACCATTGTAACATGGTACGTGTCTGTAATGGTGACCCTCTTTTCAGAGACTTTGCCTTCAACTTACCATCAGGCGAGGCGAAGTCAAATTGACGTGTCCTATATAAAAGGAAAACACAGTAAAAATACTCCTGAAATCACTTTTGGGGAAGCGTGGGAAATAAATAATCGTTTTTTATAGTAATCGATTAGGTATATTTTATTCTTGAAATATATTTTACAACACGATGCTTAAATAATAATAACTCATCATCTGCATATAGACGTATTCTCCTGATTGCATCCATGGCCAAGATGACCTCGGAGCTCAGGGTCCGCCTTCCGGCTCTTCCTTCTCCACTTCGCACGGTCTTGGGCGTCCATGGTAGTGAGACCATTTGCACGCATATCACCCTCCACGACGTCAAGCCAGGACTTCTTTGGCCTACCCCTTTTACCTGGACCCGGCGGGGGTACCATTGCCAGGCATTTGTTCCCCACGTAGCCTGGCGGTTGCCGCAAGACGTGGCCGCACCAGCGAAGGTGGCTCTCCTGCATTTTATCCGCAATGTCACGGACATGGAGGCTGCCGCGGATGCGAGAGTTCCGTACGCGATCTTTACGCGTAACGCCGCACATCCACCGCAACATTTTCATCTCCGTGACACGCAGCTCTTGCTTGTGTCGCTCGAGCAGCGGCCACGCCTCACAACCAGAGAACAGGCCAGAGAACAGGCCTAATGATCGTCTTATAGACCTGCCCCTTCAACCTGACTGGCATTTTAGGATCACAGGTCACGCCAGTCATTTCTCGCCACTTGGCCCACGCGGCAGCAATGCGTGCCTTGACGTCGCGGTCGATTTCACCGGTCACATGAAGTACAGATCCCAGGTACTTAACCTGGTCCGTGCGCTCGACCAAATCATCGCCTATGCGGACGGGTGTGGGATCTGTGGAGTTTAACGCTAAGTATTCTGTCTTCGCTACATTTAGCTTCAGACCGCCGTTCTCAAGCGCTTCTTTCCATCCTTTCACGCGTCGCACCAATCTGCTCCTGTCCGCGTCCATGAGCGCAATATCATCAGCATACATGAGCAACTACGGAGGCTGCTCATGTGAGTTTCTAATGCTGTCCGACAAAACATCTAATACCACGCTGAACAGGTAAGGACTAAGGACGGATCCTTGGTGTACCCCGACGGTGATGGGGAAGGCTTTCGAGTCGCCAACAGCAGTCCGAACCACGGAAGCGGAATCGTAGTACATGTCTCGGATGGTGTCAATGTAAGTCTCTGGGACACCCTTGGCCCGCAGTGCCCACCAGATCACCTCGCGAGGAACACAGTCGAAGGCCTTCTGCATGTCTAAGAATAGGCAGTGCAAGGGCGTGTTCTTCGCCCTGTATTTCCCCGCCACAACCCTTAGGGCGAACACTGGGTCCATGGTCCCGTGCCCGGGACGGAACCCGTACTGGCACTCCGAGAGTGTACTTTCCTGTCGGATCCGGGAGTCGATTATCCGCTCATAGAGCTTCATGGTGTGGGACATTATCTTTATACCGCGGTAACTACCACACTCCTGCACCGATCCCTTGCCTTTGAAGACTGGCGTGATGATGCTCAGCCTCCACTGGCTCGGGATCTTACCGGTGAGGAGTACGCGGTTATAAAGATTTGCTAGAATGCCCACACCACGGGCGCCCATTGCCTTCCAAGCCTCGATGGGGAAAAAATAATAATAACTGTCTAATAAAAAAAAGGTTGTGGAAAATATACGATCCTTGAAAAAGATACGAAATTAGTTTGGCATAAAAAAAACCTTACCATCCGACGGCGCAATGCTGCCTGTCTTTTGGGCACTTTACCAGTAAAAATCGATGAGGAGGAATTATTCGATACCCGAACTACTTACCCCAACTATTTATCCATTTTTTATTCCAATAAAAATAATAGCTTTATTTAATATTTTTACAATAAATATATACATTAAAACACTACACTAATTTAAAATGAATTACAAATATCATAAAAAAAATATGTAATTAAATAAAAATTACAATAAATACTTTTTTTATTCTTGTAAATATTTTAACTAGTGTAATATGTGAAACATTATGAATATTCATCATTATATATTTATCTTAAATACAGCCTAAAGTAAAAGATAAGCGAAAAAAAAATGTAATTTCATACGATGCATATTAAGATAACATAGCTACTCATAACAGATATCATAATATCGGCCGTGTCCCCCTAGTGGCCTAGTCTCACTTCGCAAGTCTATATCGAAATCTAAGATGAAAAAAAAACATTCGCAGCGCATCAAACAATGCAGGTAAAGACGCGAGTATACATTAGTTTTCTTTATCATGTTTTCTTTGATCCTTCTTTATCTGACTGTACTTTAGCATGCGCGCGAGATGACGACGAAAAAATAATTCGAAATCAAAAATTGCCAACTCGCGCGCGCTCGCGAATTTGACGATCGCGAGATAGTGAATGACTCTACATTTCGGACCTTATGCGCGTAAGTACTACCATTTGCTAAATAGTATTTTAAACGATATTTTTATACTACAAGAGATTCGGTTTTGGGTAAAATATTGTAACGTTGTATCGAATACACTTAACATTGGAGTATTCTATTAACAAATTGAGGAGAAAATAAGTGTTAAAAATACCACGGCATTAGGTGTCAAATATTTTTGTGTGTTTCTAATTACCGTTGTATACCACGGAATTACAATTTTATAGAGTTTATCTTATTTGAAAATTTTAGTGGTAGTTCTTCTATTACAAACTTCATATTTCAGTTCTGATAACTTGAATAACCAATAAATACAAAAAACTAATTCCGTGGCATACTTTGAAGTCGATTTACTAATTATAGCCGGTCAAACATTGTATACTTAGGTACTTTCTTAATTTCTTGTATGGAGGAACTAAGTACAGAAAACGAGATTTTTGATGTGTTCTGATATTTCCTTGAGTTTGTTTTATATATTATGTCGATGATATCGCAATTAAACGTTAACTTAGATGTATACTATTAAAAAATCTTCTAGTTTTTATACCTCGGAATTAGAAAACTTGATTTTGTGTCATAAAAACTAATTCCGTGGTATTTACAACGGTAATTAGATTACATGGGGACCAATTCCGTGGTATTGACACCTGTTATATACAGCCTGTTCATTATTTTACTCGACGTGTTAGTATTATTAGTAAATTGTAAAGATATTACTACCACTAGCGGTGGCTAGTGGGTATTTAAAACGGTAGCTTACCTAAGTATAGACTTGGATAAATACATATAATTAAATACATATATTATCTAAAAAATATATAAGTATACTTAAAAATATGAATCTATATTTTATTATTATCCCCTCTTTATTCATTTTAAAAGCCTATAAATTACATTGTTACATACATAAATATTATTATCTATCTATAAATATATTTATAAATATAAAAAATAGTGTCCCACCGGCATCGGGTACAGGGACCAAGCTACCGGTGGTTAGGGCTCCAGGGAGAGGAACCTCCTCACAATACGTGCCGTGTCGAGGAGTACCGCCCTATTATAATATATTATGTTCTATATATATTATATTATTGTTAATACAAATAAATATGCTTGCCAATTGTGATTCTATTTTGTTAGACATAAATGATAGAGACTGATTTGAAATACAAAGCTAAAATAAATACATTCCATTTTTGAACACCATGTATCATTCTCTCCACGTCATTACGTTCATACTGTTTACACACGGAATTAGAAACCAAATACCACGGAATTAGAATATTTACCACGGAATTAGTCGCATCTGACTTTTTTGATTTTTTTATTAATTTAACAGTTTTAATGAACTTTTAAAGTCAAATTGATGGTATTTTTCAAAAATAAGATAGATTACACTTCTAATAAAAATAGCCTTATGTAGAAAAAGTTACAATGAATACTTAATTTTTGAGGTTCTTTCGAGATTTGGTGAAAATACCACGGAATTAGAAGCGTTTACCTTAGGTTGACAATAACTATAATTTGCTCAATAAGCTTCTTGTTACTTAAATTATTACAAATTGTACGTATTATAATCAGACATCTTCTTTCTCTATAATCTAAAAATGAATCTCTGAATGTGTTGCTATGTGCAAATCTCGAGAACAGCTGAACCGATTTCACAAATTCTTTTTTTATAATATTTCTTGAAGTATGAGGACGGTTCTTACGGAGACAAGATTTTTGAAAATGGTCTGAAAAAGTCTAAAAACAACACTTTTCTATACTCCATAATAATACTTAAAAGTCAATTTGAACTTAAATACGATACGATAAAGTTCAAGTGTCAGTAGAGAGGTTCCGGGAATGCAAAACAATTGAGTGACGTTAGTACGAGTACCTATCGTATGAATATAGACATGTCAAGTAAGGCGGTACAAAGTTCGCGGGGTCAGCTAGTTATCAATAAGTGCAACGAAACAAAATCATCATTCTTTTACAATATAGCCTAATTGCTTCATGTCTTCGTCAAACTGTTCTGTCCTATATTGCTTAACCTTTTTCAACCAATGGGTAAAGTCAGCATAGCTTCTGCAAGTGCCTCCATATCTTGGAGGTAGACATTCAAGGTTAATATGACTTTGGAGAGATTTCATGTCGTAGCCGTGGAAGTGGGTGGTGTCCCAAAGATCTTGAGGTACGAAGCGCTTGAAGAAGTAGAACGTGGTGTTCAGCATCCAGGAGTAGTTTATCACATGTAGGCTCTGGCAGCGCACTGGCAACGCGAGCTACAAGCAGGCAGGATTGGAATTAGTGTCTTCTTATAAAATAATACAAAGAATTTCTGCCGGGAATTTACTAATAAATGTTTATAAAAGAAGGATTTAAAAACTACGTAACTTGATTATAGTTAACTAAATTAAAATTGAGTTACACAATACAGTTTTGAAAATGGGCTTAATATATTTTAGTGTTTTTGGCGAGGTGAACGATCGCGCAGTGCCGCATAACAACAACAATACTATCGGTATCAAGTCTCACTGCAACACTCTTCAGGAGGCTGTAGAAGCTGCCACGTAAGTTGTACCCAATCGGTCGGTACCTCTGTAAACCAGCGCTGGCCAACTTCTGGCATTAAAATGCGGACAGCATTACTCTGAGAGGCGGCCGTTGTTTTGTATGGCTGTGTGTGACACTATGAACCTACTCTAGATCAGGCTCATGTTTTTTTATATGGTTTTCGTGCATCAATCATTACAGAAGAAAACACTTTTCTTTATTCCTTTCTTCCTTTTTTATTTCTTTGTGGCAAGATTCACCTTACCTACTATGGATTCTGGTACGCAGATAAACATTTTTATTTTTGTAAATACTAGGTATTTATAATATTCTATATACTTAGTATCTTTTTACAAGGACTCACCCCCAAAAAACAGAGTATTTGGTGCACAGCTGTGGCAGTGAACATGGAAATATGTTTGAATGTGACGCCCTCTAGGTCTACGATCACGGTGCCGCCCAGCACCTGGACTGTTGGATTGCGCACACCGATCTCTAAGAAGGCTGTTGCAGCTCGTGCCAAGTCTTCGATAATAAGCTTGTTAGGATCCCACTTACCTGGAAAAGATGTAAATAGTTCAGTAGTTTTAACACCTAATATGTAATTTATTCGTAGCTCACATGTAATTCTTCAGGCTGCTTTTCCACGTGAGATATGGGAGGATGCGTAGCGAGGAATGTCTTTGTTAAGAACCAATAGAATGAATTTATTTACCTAGCTTTCTCAACGCAGCTCTAGACGAAATAGCAAAGCAGAGCCAGGTTTTTATATAAACAAGGGAAGAATGTGTGCTACGGATATCATGTTGTATCCACGGATACAACCAGTTGATCCATCGGGAAAAAAAAGCCATGTGGTACAACCAGTTAATCCATCGGGAAAAAAAAGCCATGTGGTACAACCAGTTGTATCAATGGGTGTACCACGGGTAATACATGACGGATATGTGTTTCGGGTGGTGCGACTCCCGTCACATTAGAAACATTGTTTCACACAAACATGTAACAATATATAGATAATATATCGCAGCCAACTAGCTTAATCAGCCGTTCAATTAACTACCTAGGATGTTAATTAAACGACGCCTTTCAATTAACGTCCTGAAAGACATTCAGCCGTATCGCTTACTAATGCGTAGACCACTCGTGCGATGGGGTAACACCCCGAAACAAGACAGAAACTTACTGATAGGTTTATAGTAAGGTTTACTGCAGTAACCAAAATAAACGATTTTTTTTTATTTCTTTCTTCTTTGAGCCTTCGTGGATATTTTTTTTAACCATGATGAAACAAGAGATTCGCCTAGCTGTTTGATTAAATGGGTAAGCAGTTAATTGAACGGCTAAATATTAAGCTAGGTGGATGCGACTTAAATGTCTATAGTTTCACAACGTCTTCGCTACGAATCCTCGCGCCGCTGGCGACGTAGCACATCTACGGTGGCAACACTCACATGGTTTAACAGGTTCACACATCCCTGGTGGAAGCGTAACTACTACTAACCAAATTTTAATATCAGAATGCGTCCCATTTTTGAGTGGTTGTACATATTGCTTTCGAATGCATTTTTTACTTTCGCTAGTCCCCAGAGGTCCACTCCTTCGTACAACTGCTTGTATTGCTCTCTAAACGTGCAGTATCGAACCAACTGGAAAATAATATCCTATAATTAATTATGTGTCTCATCATCATCCTCCTGCCCTTATCCCAAGTTTATTTAGGATCGGCAAAACATGAATGCTTTTTCCATTAATCACTCATCCTAGCGTTAATTCCCAGTCGCATCCGAAGCTTTTCAGCTCGGAGTCTGGGGTCCGCTTTTACCAGTCTTAACTACAGATTTGGCTAGACCTCGATATTTTTTCGTGAAGCGATTGCCATCTGACCTCCACAGCCCAATGATAACATTAGGCGATATCGAAGCTTTGCAGCTAGACCGTTGTTTTTGGATTTTTTTTTTAGGGCTCCAACTACCCGTAACGACTGCCACAGATGTTCTTATGGCAACCGGGACCGACGGCTTAACGTGCTCTCCGAGGCACGACCAGACCAATGCAAATACCCATATTTCATGAATACAAATATTTGCACTGAGCGGGGATCGAACCCGCACCTCCTACGTAGCGGCCGTGTTCACTACCGCTACGCCACGGAGGCTTTTTCCATTAATCTCTAGTTGCAATCATCTCAACATTCATTCCCTTCTTAACCATGTCATTGCCTACCGTGGTTTTTCCAAGCGATTACAGTATGGGGTTCCTCAAGATGGGCATTAGAAGGTTCTTACGGTACGGTAGCGCGAATGTGACACCCCTGGTGTTGCATACGTCCATAGGCCATGACGGTAACCACTTTCCATCAGGTGGGCCATCTGTTTGTCTGACTTCCTTTTAAGTCTTCCTCTCCCCCTGTAGCCATCCGCATCCATAGCTAATGCCTTCCTTACGACATTACTTTCATCCCTACGCATTACATGCCCGAGCCAGGACAAATGTTTAATAATTTATCACCCGTATTCACAAACAATACTGTGAGGTCTCATAGTGTGCTCGAGCGCATAGGGCTGGTAAAATTAATTCACAAACATCACGGAGCAGTATCTAACGCAGTGCGTTCCCTCAACGAAGTATTACATATTAGTGTTATCAATGAATAAAAAGTCTTGCCAAAACGAACACACTGAGAATTTGTCGTTCTTTGCACAGTTTTAGTAGTACGCATAGCGAAGTATTGTTTGTGAATACGGGTGTATGTGTCTAAATCGTTTTAGTAAAGTAAAAATTAGTTTTAGGAATACACGGAAAATACGATATGAGAATAAAACTTACGGCTGCTTATCTTAGCAGATAAAAGAACCAACATTAAAATACAAAATAGTTGAAAACCTTGTAGTTTTTAGTTAGGTTGGTATATGTCAAATTAATATTTTGAGCTTTATGCAAGTCTAACAAAAGGACTTTTTTTTTTTTTTTTTTTTTTTATCGTGCGAAAAATCCCCGCGGATACCTCCCCCGCCGGAGCCGGAGGAGGAGGTTATGTCGGACTCGAACCGACTAAAACGCACGCCGACTGTGGGCCGCCAGTTGCCGGAGGTGAGATTGTTGTAGCCATATCCCTCGCACCCCGGCCGACCCAGGGCCATATCTCTCGATCTGGCCCTCTCCCGATGTGGGGACCGTAGAGTCCCCAACTCGCCCCCGGGTATGGGGAGGCACGCAATGCGCACCGCCGCCGTGGCCTGCTTCTGCTAGGGTGACAGGCGGCTCCACCCGTCACCCCCAGGCCCGCGCTCATGGGGGACGGAGGTCGTTCTGCGACCTCCGACGCCCGAGTTGCCGTCGCTCGTTACGGGCCGCGCGGTTAGCGATTCTCCTACGCTCTTCGCGGGCCGCAAGGTCTGCGATTCTCCTTCGCTCCCGCTCCGCCTCCCATTTCACGAGCATTATTTGCTCGCAGAAGGAGGCGCCGGCGGCCCACGCATCCGCGCAGCGAACCATCGCTGCGAGCAAAGTAGCGAGCGTGAGAACTCTCACTCCCAAGGTCGCCACCAGCTCCCGTCTCGGCGTCTCCCACGCCGGACACTCGGTGAGCGTGTGCAGCGCCGAGTCCTCGCTCGCGTCGCAGTGATGGCACTCGGACGTTGGCTCTTTCTTCGCGATCCGATGCAGATACCGCCCGAAACACCCATGACTGGTGATTATCTGCGTCAGCCAGAACGAGAGCCCGCCGTGTGGCCTCTCTAGCCACTCCCCCATGATGGGTCTTACCGCCGCTAATACGGCGTGCCCTGCGCGTGGTCGCCCAAGTCGCAGCTCCCACTCCGCTACCATGTCCCTGTGGAGCCGGGATTTCACGGCCCGAATTTCTTCAGGCTCAGGATCATGTCCCCGCTCCCGCGCCTCCTTTCGGAACCGATATAGCGCCGAAAGGGTTCTCGCTTCCAGGATCCATGGTAGCGATCCGGCAAGGAGACTCGCTGCTTCGAAGGATATCGTGCGGTACCCCCTGATGACCCTGATGGCCAGTGTCCGCTGCGGTTCATGCAGCTTGTCCGCGTGCCTGGCCTTCAGGTTATCCGCCCATACGGGGCACCCGTATAGAGCCATGGACCGCACGACACCCGCATAGAGTCTCCTGCAGGAGTCCTCCGGGCCCCTCAAATTGGGCAGCAGCCGCGTCAGAGCGTTAGCTGTGAGCACCAATTTGGGGACCAGACTTCGGAAATGCTCCCCGAAGTCCCACCGACCGTCGAGCACGAGCCCCAGATATTTCATCTGGGGCTTGATGTCGATGAGAGTGTCTCCCACTGTTATGCTGGATCCCGCTGGTGGTCCGCGCCGAGGTCCATGAAAGAACATGGCCTTGGTTTTCTGCGGATCCACCTCGAGACCCAGCCTCCGGATCCGTTCCACGACTTAGTCTAACAAAAGGACTTGCTACAGGATTAGTAAAAATAATATTAAGTAAGTACCTACGTGTGCAGTATTCAAACAGGTATTTAGAGGTCGAGAATCATCCTATAAACATTATTATCGTTACGTTATGTGTAGTTTTGTCAAGCTTATTGTATTATTTATAGTTAATTTAAGAACCGCATATTTTATGATAATTAGGTACTTAGTTTGTTTTAATTCTGATAGCAATTCTAACGTTTAAAAACTCTATGATACGATTCGAGATAGCTATTATTTTATTAAGAGAAGTTCTTCAGAAATTGTATAAGAGAGACTGGACACCAACACTATGTAGGTACATATTTTTTTAAAGAGAGTTTTTTAGAAATGCCTGAATTATCCTATTATATAATTAAGTAGCTACCTAATGCCCGTAGTTCCACCCTATTCCCGGGACAAAATGTAGTCTATGTGTGTGTTTCAGGCAACAAATATTCCTGTTCCGAATATCTTTTTTTTATCGTGCGAAAAATCCCCACGGATACCTCCCCCGCCGGAGCCGGAGGAGGAGGTTATGTCGGACTCGAACGGCCTAAAACGCACGCCGTCTGTGGGCCGTCAGTTGCCGGCGGTGAGATTGTCGTAGCCATATCCCTCGCACCCCGGTGTTCCGAATATCAGTCAGAGCCCTTCAACCGTTAGAACGTGGCTGAATCGAACATCCAAATATCTTCACAAACTTCACAACAAATCATCATACTTCATACTAATATTATAAATGCGAAAGTAACTCTGTCTGTCTGTCTGTTACGCTTTCATGCCTAAACCACTGAACCGATATTAATGAAATTTGGTATAGGGGTAGATTAGACCTTGAGAAAGGACATAGGTTATGTTTGGTCGCGATAACCGACATCCACGCGGGCGGAGCCGCGAGCAAAAGCTAGTCTATAATATTTGTAGAAAATAGGATTACCAGTTTGTGCGCTCTAGGTACGACGTAATTTTTGGATCGTAAAAACCTCAGCATAAATTCATCGTCTGTTCTGTAGGGAGAACATTCTCCTCGATCTGCAAAAACATCATAGGTACATAAGTATACCTCAAATCGATGAAAGGTTAGGTTAGTGTTGTTAGGCAGATTCTACAAACCGCCAAAAACTTGCCTGCGGTTCCACAGACTGCTGCTGTGTAACGAATTCGTCAAGTTCAAAAATCAGCCCAGTCCACGACTGTGTGACTTTTTTTTATACCACTTAGGTAGCAGACAAGCACACGGCCCACCTGACGAATTTGCCCAATCCACGAATCTGTACAAGATGTTGGAAAGGAGACTTTTGTCTGCACTTAGCCTCCTTATTGGACCAGTCATCCACGAATCTGTCGTAAACCGAGCAGTCGAGACTCTTAATACAGTGCGTTGCATTGGTGTGGTCTGATCGGTATAGATCCGCAAAATTCTCCATCATAGAAAGTCATCTTCACGTAGAATCAATAAAATGGTTGACCTTTTGCAGGATTTCCAAATCTGTCTTACAGTTTCGAAGTCAAACTACGTTGAAAATCATACATACATTATATTCACGTCCGTATCTCCGTCCCGTTAGGGTAGGGCGTAGAGTATAGGCGTATTAAGACTATTTAAGACCCATATTTCGCCAGCTGTGATTTTCAGTAGCATATAAGGGGCGAGCCTATTGCCATCAAACGTATGAAGTTAATAAAATCATTTTATCCTAACCGAATACCATTTTCTGCAGTTCCTTAATAGCTGCCGCCCTAGTATCTCGATTCTCATTGCATACTTCAAGAGCCAACTCCCATAGTTCTGGATCCTCCTTCGTGTCTACCTCGGCTTCGTGGGCAATTTCCAAGAATAGCTCATACATTATGATTGCCTAGTTGATGTTATCTGAAAACAGAGATTTACACCGCGTAAGTCAATTAACTAGTAGCTACATAAAGTTATTAAAATGCAACGCAACACTCAATATTATCGATGTTTATAATGATTGTGATGATATGAGATAGTTGGAGCCCAATGACCGACTAGTCTAGTCTAGTCTAATTGTGGAGGTCAGATGGCAGTCGCTTCACGGAAAATATCGAAGTTCAGCTGCATCACAGGCACAAACATAAAACAAAATACTTAATTTTTTGAATTCAAATGGTAATTTCATTAGCAGCACAGGATTAACAATTATGTTATCAGGAATTAACGCCATCAAGGCTATACCATGTATATACTACCTTAGGTACCCACCTTTGAATAGCCTGGCGTTTCGACCAGATTACACCAGCCGTGGTCACAAGTCACACACATAGGTACATCATGGAACGTGAGAGTTTAAAAGTTAGCACAGCACAGGATTGTTTTACGTTAATGTACTTTTGAATAACTTTAGATACATACACAGCGGCCAGTAATCACTGACTGACCGATGATACACTGTTTATTGTTCGTCCCTGATACTTCATAGCCAGGCCACGGAATCAAAAAAGAACTGACTATAAAGCTGATAAGATAATCACGTTGTGGCGGATGCCACATGGCCTTCTCGCCACGATTGACGACAATGTTCCTTAAAGAATAAAATTTTTGTTTGAATATGTTTAAATATTCAAATCGATTAATCTTTCGGGTCAGCTTCGGGTGAGGCTCGGTGGCTCAGTGGTCAGAGCATTCCCCCTGTAAGGGAAAGATCGCGGGTTCGAATCCCGCCTGAGCTGTATTCGCTTTTTTCTATCTTAATCGATTTGAATAGCTAGCATACAGCTATCGGAATCTTTTAAGGCTTCAACTACCTGTAACGACTGCCAAAGATGTTCGTACGACAACCGGGACCGACGGCATAACGTGCTCTGCGAGGCACGGAGGTGTCTCGTTGTCTTCAAGAATGGTCACACATTAAAACCATCCTGGTTGTGTTGCTTAACCTTGCAATGTATTATCCTACTCTATTACCACTTAGCCATGAACTCCTCAACTATAACATTCTATCCCTGTACCTAGTCAGATCTGTACAATCGGTTTAGAGTGATTGAGTGAAGGTGAATTTAGACCAAACATAAAACTAAAACAAGAGCATTCTTTCTTAAGATTTTAGTGTAAACGAAACCTTATTTCCAGCGTTTACTTATGAAAGAACAAATGTTATGTCACTGTTTTCTGACGTAGAGGGGATAGATTGAGCATTAAAGGTCCAACCCCACCAAACGGACGGCATCGACCCGGATTTTACATTCTTTAGACAAAATAAATCTTATATCACAGCATTTAAAGTTTATATTACCAAGTCACGCATGACAACTTGACGTGCGTCATACCGCCGCACGTCGCTGTTCGATGCCGCCCGTTTGGTGGGTTGAACCTTCACTCGTCTGATGTGAATCAACCTTAATAAAAATTCAAACATCTTCCTTCACACATCGTAGCTCATACACACACACACACATACAGATTCTATATAATACAACAATTCAACAAAATCCAGAATTTAATTGTCTAGGTGTGTCAGGCAGGAGAGAGGCATGGGGAGAGGTTAGGGGAAATAATGCACCCACGCCCGTCTGCCAGAGATATATATTTTCCTGATATTTACAGAAGGTAAATAGAAATAATATGAAAATACATAGTTTATTACTCTTTACAAATGGTTTGAAAATATCTTAAGCGCCTAGTACGTACTTTTGACTAGCGTTCTAACATGCTTTGGTACTGAGATTTTAACTCAGGCGTTATATTTTTTTATACCAATCAGGAGCCAGACAAGCACACGCCCCTCCTGATGGAAAATGGTTAACATGGCCTATGAGCGTGTGCAACACCAGGAGCGTCACACTCGTGCTGCCGATCCTGTAGGAACTTTCTGTTTTCTTGAAGAACCCCATATTGAAATCACTTGGAAAACTACAGCAGGGACTTTATGTTCTATATAAAATTTTAATTGACTTCTAAAAGATCAGAACCAATTTTGTTACTTTTTTTTTATACCACTTAGGTGGCAGACAAGCACACGGCCCACCTGATGGAAAGTGGTTACCGTGGCTTATGGACGTATGTAACACCATTCTTGAAGTCAGTTTAACTTCTCGTTAAAATTTTATTTATTATTCCCTTTTTAGTGAATTATTATAACTAATCCATTGTTATGTTTCTATCATCAGCTCAATGTCAAGAGAAGATGATTTTAGAAGAAAATACTTAAATTAAATTATGTGAAGGAACCAGAAACAGGATCCCAGGTACCTTTCGTTCGAAAGGTACCGGGTTCGAATCCTGGCCAATACACTACCGACATGAACCCACTCCTAACACAAGCAAGTTAGCTTAGCTGGAGGGTTTAGAGGGAATATTAGTGATTTCGATTGCTAATATTCTTTTAAAAATAAATAACTTAAAGTAAAATTTTCCGCCTCATATTCTTAGAGACTGATAATATAATATCTAGCTTTCTCAACAAATTACTATTATATTAGATATCATTATCGCGTGGTTCCCGGCAGAGAAGAATTTGGGCCACCCCATCTCTTACCGTATGGTGTCGTACAAGGCGACTAAGGGATAGGGCTGTTGAACATAAGACAGATATATTACATCCATCCCCGACTCAGCGGCAATAGGCTCACCCCCTATTACGTGGGACTGAATACAATGATTGGTGAAATGTGGGTGTTAATTCACCTCTGCCTAACCCTCCGGGGATAAAGGCGTGATTATATGTATATATGTATCATTACATATTATATATTCACTAAGCACACCAAGAATTACTTATCACTCCTTTATAACATACCCTAATTGCTTCATATCTTCATCAAATTTTTCATTCCTATATTTTTTAATCTTTTTCAAATAATCGTCGAGGTTGGTAACGCTTTTGCAAGTGCCTCCATATCTTGGAGGTAGGCATTCCAGGTCAATATGGCTTTGGAGAGATTTCAAGTCGTAGCCATGGAAGTGAACGAGGTCCCACAGGTATTGAGGTACGAAGCGCTTGCAAAAGGATATCGTGGTGTTCAGCATCCAAGAGTAGTTTATGAGGTGAACGCTTCTGCAGCGCACGGGCAGCGCGATCTGCAAGCAGAGAGGGTTACAATTAATATTATTTACTAGGTTTTGCTCGTGGCGCCGCCCATGTGTAAGTCGGTTATCAAGACCAAACATAGCCGATGTCCTTCCTCAAGGTCTAATCTATCTCTGTACCAAATTTCATCATAATCGGTATAGTAGTTTAGGTATAACAGCCAGACAGAGTTACTTTCGAATTTATAATATTAGTATATATTAATATGAATATGGAAGTATGGCCTTGTTAGGCACGATAGCAGACCTAGCACAGACTTTGGGCAGTTGCTCAGTGGCAGGCGACCAATTTTGATCGTTGGGGATCGGAGGAAATTGGTCGCCGGTGTTTGTTGTTATTTTGTGGCAATCTCGACAGCAATTTCGCTAGGCCCCGAATCAGATCAGCATCGAAAAATCGGTATTTTCGAAACCGTTTTTCTTTTTAACTATAAAACCTACAGATCTGGAATTCACATGCCTGCATACTACAGAATATACAGAGAAACTTCACCTTTTCATAAATTAAATAAAAAAGGAGGAAATAGTTGAAAAGAGGCTTTGAACAACACTCTACTCTTTCTTATGAAACCAAATATTTTCTACAATATGTATCCAAATAATCTAAAATTTCACATGTATGTTAAATAAGTGTATTAGCATGATGTGACCTTCTTAGTTAGTAACCGTCGCCTATAAAGTTATCTATAAAAATTGGTTTTACTGATTTTTACGGTTCAAATATGAGCGAATGACCTTGAGCATTTGTATGGTCAAAGTCATTCGCGTATGTAATCACCTTAACCTTCTAAGTTCCTCTTATAAGGTGAGCTGGTGATCAACACTGTTTACCCCGTATCTTAGTGACTCGTTTAACGTCTGGTTCTTAAAGTCCACGGTATCAATTGGCGACAATATGTAAGAAAATTCTTGGTGGAAGCAACGCCTCTCCTATGGCAAACCATTATGCTAACTATGGATGAAAAAATAATACTTCACAATTTACCCGAGGCAAAACGAGCACCCTGTCCCCTTTACCCCGTCCCTTCTACCATGCCCCTTTTACCCTACTCCTTTTGCCCTATCCTTGTTACCCTCCCCTATTTACTCTGCCCCTTTTACCCTGCTCATAATGCACCCGAGGATAAATTATATTACCTACATTAATTTTTTCCCTAATTTCTTTTTCTTCTTCTTTTTAACCCCGATAAAAAAGAGGAGTGTTTTCTTAATCCTTATACGAGGTTATCCGACAAAGAACCAAAGTTACCGACATAGCTCGCAGAATAAGCAAGCTGAAGTGGCAGTGGGCTGGCCACATCTGCCGAAGGACTGATGGCCGTTGGAGCAAACGAGTCCTAGAGTGGAGACCGCGCGTAGGAAAACGGAGGGTAGGACATCCCCTAGCCAGATGGACCGACGACCTGCGAAAGGTGGCTGGGACGGACTGGATGCGGAAGGCGGAGGATCGGCAAACGTGGCGCACATTGGGAGAGGCCTATGTCCAGCAGTGGACTGCAGTAGGCTAATTGATTGATTGATTGATTCTTAATCCTTTAGATACTATCAGGTACTAACTAGACAATTATGTACAAAACTCTATTCAGATATTTAGCTAGATAATGAAACGTACCAACATACTACATGTGGTGAATTGTCGGCGGTAGAGGCTAGAGATAGAATAGCCTAATTATTTTGAAAATGTTCTTTGTTTTATATAATACTAGCTTTTGCCCGCGGCTCCGCCCGCGTGGATGTCGGTTATCGCGACCAAACATAGCCTATGTCCTTTCTCAAGGTCTAACCTACCTCTATACCAAATTTCATCAAAATCGGTTCAGCGGTTTAGTCGTAAAAGTGAGACAGACAGACAGACAGACAGACAGACAGACAGACAGACAGACAGAGTTACTTTCGCATTTATAATATTAGTAGGGATGGTAAATGTGGTAACAAATGTGTCTTAAGTTATTGGTTAGTAAATAACCTATATTTTATTATTACAAGTAAATGAGGGTTCTTTGTTTTATATCCGAATATGGTAAATGTGGTTACAAATGTATTTTATGTTATTGGTTGTTAAGGGGGAGATGTGGTGAATTTTACCTATTTGCTGGTTAGATTTGAATAAAGAAATTAGTCTATGGTCTACCTGCCTTTCTTTCACAACACTACATACCAATAAAAACAATGACAAAATAACTCAAACGCATCACTTTATAGTTTTTTATATAGGTACCTATTATATTTTATACACATACAGCTGCACGCACATACTTGTAGTTGTGTACTTTTTCAGTTGTACGAGTTCGACTGAAATAAGTATCGACTCATTACAACGGAACAGATAATAGTACTCATTACTGTAAAAAACTTACACTACGTTACACGAATACTCACGCCAAAGAAACAAAGTGTTTGATGCATAGCGGTGGTATTGAACATTGACAGGTGTTTTATCGTAATACCCTCCAGGTCTACGATGACAGTGCTGCCCAGCACCTGCACTGTTGGCTGCCGCAATCCGATCTCAATTATTGCTGTTGCAGCACGAGCTAAATCCTCTATAACTAGCTCGTTGGGGTCCCACGCACCTGGAAAATATGTACAGGGGGCTGCAGAAGCTGCTATTTGAAACGAAAGTTGTATGAAATGAAGCCGGCATGTGGCTTCATTTAGTAAATAAGTAATATCGCATCTCTCGCCATATGCAGGGAATTGATCCTCACACCTTGGGACTGGAAACGGTGCGCATTGTGCGGTATAAAAAGGAGCTTCATCGCACGCACACTCAAACTGTGAAATGAGCTCCCTGCGGCGGTTTTCCCAAGCGACTACAATATGGGATTGCATGCAATGCATACGTCCATAGGCCACGGTAACCACTTCCCATCGGGTGGGCCGTGTGATTGTATGCCACCTAAGTGGTATAATAAATAAATAATAATAATACACTAGTAACCACCAATGTCATCATTAATCATTGAGCCATTTCCCAACTCAGTCGATGTCGGCTTTCCAGTCTAACTGTGATGCGGTTGAACTTAAATATTTTCCGTAAAACGACTGCCATCTGACCTCCACAACACAACCCATTGGCACAGAATAAATATCATTTCTTCTGTGCCATTGGCGACATCGAGGTTCGACTAGTTGGACATTTGAAGGCTCCAACCAACTACCCGTAACGGCTGCCATAGATGTTCTTAAGACACCCGGGACCGTCCTATTACCGACGATAATGACCTATTCATGCATACAATTATTTGCACTGAGCAGGAATCGAACCTACGACCCCTTCGTAGCAGTCGCGTTCACTACTGCAGGAGTACGCTACTAGCAGGCGCGGGTTCATCAGTGCAAATATTTGTATGCATGAATATGGGTATTTGCATTGGTTTGGTCGTGCCTCTGAGAGCACGTTAAGCCGTCGCGCGTCGGTCCGGTTTCGGTTGCCGTACGAACATCCATGGCCGTCGTTACGGGTAGTTGAAGTCCTAAAAAGTCCAACAAATGGTCTAACTACAAGCTTCGCTATCGCCAAAGTGTTGTGGAGCGACTGTTAAGTCGCTTCACGGAAAATATCGAAGTTCAGCCAAACCTGCAGTTAGACTGGAAAAAGCGGACCCCAGACATCGAGGTCAAAGCTCCGGATGCGACCGGGACTTACGCTAGGATATAGAAGAATACTACTTACTAACCTAATCTTAATATCATAATACGTGCTATGTCGGGGCGGTCGTACATATTGCATTCGAATGTATTTTTTACTCTCCCTAGTCCCCAGAGGTCCACTCCTTCGTACAACTGCTTGTATTGCTCCCTAAAGTTGCAATATCGAACCAACTGAAAAATAAGTTAAGTCTTCAAATTCTGAGTGATTATTAAATCATTTGCGCACCAGAAACTCAACAAAGGGATAGGACACATCTTTTTTTTTTTTTATCGTGCAAAAAATCCCCACGGATACCTCCCCCGCCGGGGTCGGAGGAGGAGGTTATGTCGGACTCGAACCGAATAAAACGCACGCCTTCTGTGGGCCGTCAGTTGCCGGAGGTGAGATTGTCTCTTTCAAAGAGCTTGCCCACCTCATCGAGCAACACTATGGGCCGGTAGCCGGATGGTGAGTCCACCGGGCGCCCCTCCTTCCGAATGAGGACCAGTTTCCCCGTCTTCCACGTCTTTGGAAACTGGCCCCGCTCCAAACATGCGCTGAGGATTGAGGAACCCTCTGAATGGAGGCTCGAGAGCGTCTTCCCCTAGAGCTAGGACCCACGCCCGGCGGGATAGGTATCTTGGACCTAAGTCGCGAGACAAACGAGGTGCTGGCGCTCCCGGATTGTCTTGTAATATCTATACTTAGTGAATTTGAGCACGTCCACCGCAGTAGCACTCTGTGCTATCCTCAAAAGACACCCAAGAAACGTGCACTGCGCGTATAGAGCACATAGGTCCAAGTAACAATCGGCAGGGGATCATATCAGGGGATCCAACCGGAATAACTCAAGATAATGTCTCGAGGTATGACAAAAATAGTTAAATTCTATAGGTATTTTTTTTATTTTAAATCCAATTTTAAATGTTCAATTTATAAAATTATGTAATAATGTTATTTTACAAAATTAAAAATAATGACTATATTATTCTTACAACTAAAACTTTCAAATTTTTTATGTATTATGCTGTCTCGGTACCCGGCAAATGGCAATTCCTTCTTTACCGATGAAATAAATATCACGATAAAAAAAACTGTAGATAACATTTATAACCTAGCAGACACGCTAGCTAGGTTATATATGTTATCTACAGTTTAAACTAAAAAAAGGGTTGAAAGGGGGAGTTAGGAGGCAACTCGCCCCTGGGCTCAAATAGGGGATGAAAGGTTGTATGAAAATTCTTCATTTTTGATGATAAGCATGAAATTCGGTAAAGGACATAATATGCTAAGTTTAGTTGCCATAACTGACATCCAAGCGGGCGTAGCTGCCGGCAACAACTAGTAAAATTGTCATTTTTTCCTATACTTGCAACTTAAGTGGTATGAAAAAACATTAGATAGCAGTCAGATACTAGTCATCATAAAAGCAACGTCTCGATAAAATCAAAAATGATTTAAGTTGACCTTGAACTATGAAGTTAGCAAGGTATCAAAAAAGAAGTGTCAAAAAAAAAGTAAGCAAAACATAGCCAGTCTTACAGAACAATGTGTTGACGTTATTTACGAGGAACTTACACTCCCAGACAAAGAATATTTTAATTATTCTATTATTCTGAGATAACACTATAAAATTAAATTACACTTTACATCTACAAGAAAGTTAGCTGAATTAAAGGGCAAACCTAGAAAAATGTCTACTAGCAATCTTTCGGGATTCGTTGGGGGAGATCCCTGGCCGTCTACATTTCGTTTTGCGTGATATTCGGTACGTTGAGATATCAGTCATCTTGAATTTAAGGGTAAATTTTATTACATTACTAGCGGCCGCCTGCAACTTCGTACGCGTGGAATTTCGTCCAATCCATTCTTAGCGGATGTCTACACCCGATATGGAACCTTTCTGCCAAATTTCAAGTTTGTAGGTGTTATAGTTTCTGTGACTTCGTGATTAATTAGAGAGTCAAATCACTAGAATCTTCCAGCACTACTACATTATTAAGGAAGCTATGAACATAGTGTGTTCGAAAAGGAATTTTAGCCCAAGGTAGAGTTACCTTAATTTATTTTATATAATTACCAGGTTGTGCGCCTTAGGTACGATGAAATCCTTAGCTCGTAAAAACCTCAGCATAAACTCATCGTCTGTTCTGAAGGGAAAGCATTTCTCTCGATCTGCAAAAACATGTACGTCTCAGATCCTCAGAAGGTTAGATCCTAAAAATATTTAGCTTTGACTTTGTATTTGACTCCTTAGAATTAACCATTTTTTAAAATTTAATAGAACGTCAATTCTTGATGAATGTGACATTTTTATATTTTAAATTTAATTTTACGTTTTTTATTTTATGTTTGACAAAAAACTACTATCATTAAGAATGGAATGTTAACTGACAGCTTGCTGTAACGATTGTGAATTATAATATGACGTGTAATAGGGTGAATTTCCCAAATGGCTTTTTTTTTTGTCTTCGGTGAAATTAGTATTTGAAAAAAGGAATATTGTTCTGAATTATTTTTTTTAGTATTCAATAGGTTGTTAATGAGTTGTGGCAAAAATATATTTAGGCTAGGACTATATATAAAGGTAGAAATAAATACATAAACCTCTATTTTCTTCAAATCGGTGCTGTCCCTCTACTTTTTTTACAAACAAAAAAGCTTATACACTAATAAAAATAAGTAAATTAAGTATAATAAATTATTCTATTTCATAGAATATTAGTTTTATTATTAATTTAAGTCATATTGTATTATATAATTAACGAATATTATTACTGAGAGGCACAAACGTACTTGTCCTACGAAATGTTCTCAAATCGGTGACCAAAAGTAATTTACACATAACTTTATATCGACGAGTCCGACAGTGTCCCCACCTCAATTTTATTTCTCTCGTTAGTGCCTGCTAGTGCGCAGTCAGGACGGACGTATGTTAAATCAATGCATATTCCCGCCAATAATATAAGTACGCCATTTTAGTTGCTCCCGGACAATTATTTTATACTATCGGTGGTGGCATCTTTCTAGTGTAGTAAGCAGTTTTATTATTGTTTTTTGGTTCTAATAGAGGTAGAAAGTGAATTAACTTCATTGATTGTTATTTAATTTAACCTAGATATTATGCATTTTTTCTAATATTCTAAAAAGTGTGAAATTTCTCACGTCGGTGTTCGCATATCGGTGTAATCGGTGGTCTTTATTACCACGGATATGATAATTTACACCGAAAATGATAAGAAAAGACAAATCGGTGTCTTACACCTAATATCGGTGTTTTGATTCATGATCAATGCACAGTTTAGTCACATCGGTGGATTGCATTATCATATCGGTAGATATTTTTTCATCTCGCTGAGTCGTTTTATCATATCGGTTGATCCCGTGCGATTTCGTTAAGTATACAAAGGAAAAATGGAACATACAAGAACATACATATAAACACATACATACATAGGGGGGACTTCATTGCCAAAATGGGAATACAAGAACGCGACGAGAAGAAAATCGGATCATAAGGAGTGGTATGCAGAAATCGCAGGGGGCAAATGCTAGTCAGCTTCCTCGAGTCACAGGCATCTCTTCTTAATGAATAGTTTCTTTAAGAAAATACCCCACAAGCAGTGGACTATAATAAGGAACGATATAGACTTTTTTCATAATAATAATAATAATAATAATAATAAATCTTTATTGCAGGCAACATGAGTAAAGTTACAGATGTTATAAACTTATACTACGGCCCATAGACATATACCTTAAAACTAGAAATTAGTTTAATACTGGAAGCGATTACCGACTTATCTGAGGCTCTCTAAATATCAAGATTCCGAATGATAAGGTCAGCCCTCCCACCTACGCCGCTCCAAGTAGCTCTAGGGTCGCAATACTGGAAACCTCTAGGTAGGCATTGACGGGAAGGCCGACTAGTGGTCAAACCATTGCATTGTGGGGCTCCAATCCTGAAAGAGCTAGCAAGCCTCTTTAATTCCGTCATCCCGCAAGGGCTAACACCTAGGGCATGGAGCGGGAGTGCGGTGGTACTGTTCTTCAAAAAAGGTGACAAGACCTTGCTGAAGAACGCAGGCCATCTCACTCCTAAGTCATGTCTACAAGTTGTTCTCGAGAGTCGTCACAAATCGCCTCGCAGGTAAGCTCGACGAGTTCCAGCCACCTGAGCAAGTCAGGTTTTGAAAAGACCATAGTACCGTGGACCACATCCATATACTGTTTGGCAGATTGTAGAAAAGACTCAGGAGTACAACCAGCCGCTGTGTATGGCGTTTGTGGACTACGGAAAAGCTTTCGACTCTATCGAAATCTGGGCAGTGCTGGATGCGCTGCAGCGGTGCCGCCTCGATTGCACATCGAGGTGCTGAGATGCTTGTATTACACTGTCGAAGAAGAAGACAAAACCCAATAGCCTCCAACGTGGAGTGAGACTGGGAGATGTTATATCTCCCAAACTATTTACCAACGCATTGGAGGACGTCTTTAAGACTCTGGGCTGGACTGGGCGGGGTATCAACATCAACGGTGAGTACATCTCGCACCCTTGGTTCGCCGACGACATCATAATAGTTGCGGAGTCGCTGGAACAACTGGGTAAAATGATGCACAGCTTGAATGGAGCTTCTCGACAAGTCGGCCTCAGTGTAAACTTGGATAAAACCAAGATACATAATCTTGGTTTTATCCAAAACGAACATGTTGTACCGAGAGCAATTGCCATCGAAGGAACGACACTCGAAGTTGTTCAAAAATAGGTATATCTATCTGGGGCAGGTTATTCAGCTCCGTAAAAACAACTTCGAGAAAGAAGAAGCCAGAACAATCCAACTGGGGTGGGCAGCATTTGGCAAATTACGTCGGGTCTTCTCCTCCCCCTTGCCGCAATGCCTTAAAACAAAGGTTTTCCGACCAGTGCGTTCTGCCTGTTATGACTTACGGTGCCGAAACGTGGCCACTGAAGGTGGGGTTAGTCCGTGACCTAAAAATTGCACAGCGGGCTATGGGAGCAAGCTATGCTTGGAGTTTCTTTGATGGATAGAATTAGAAACGAGGTCATCCGACATTACAACCAAAGTTACCGACATAGCTCGCAGAATAAGCAAGCTGAAGTGGCAGTGGGCTGGCCACATCTGCCGATGGACTGATTGCCGTTGGAACAGACGAGTCCTAGAGTGGAGACTGCGGGGAGTAAAACGGAAGGTGGGACACCCCCTGGCCAGGTGGACTGACGACCTACGAAAGGTGGCTGGGAAGGACTGGATGCGGAAGGCGGAGGATCAGCAAACGTGGCGCATATTGGGAGAGGCCTATGACCAGCAGTGGACTGCAATAGGCTAATTGATTGATTTGTGTTACCAGCTTATAAACGTTCTTTTTTTAATTAATTATATATTATAAAAAAAGAATAGAAGAAAGTAAATATAATAAAATAGGTACCTATGTAATTTCAAAAAATATAATATTTTCATTGGATCTTCAAGAACTCTATTCTCGTGGGATATGATCTTCTTCAGGTCAGGCATTCAGTTTTAAGTCACTCTTGTAAAAATAAGGCACCTACTATTTCCTTTTTGATGTTCAAAGGTGGATAGATTATCATTTCGGTGAATATTTTATCATAATGGTGGATATGTATATAATTTCGGTGGATAAACTTATCAAATCGGTGTACAGAAAAAATAATCGGTGCAGGTTTGTCATGTCGGTGGAAACCAAAATTAAAACTGAATTTTCTCCATAATCTTAAATGATACGTTGATGATATTAAATTTGGGGATACATGATTATCACAAAGATTACATAAAACCTTAAAAATATACAAAAAACATATAAATGAAAAAGTTCACCGATATGATAAAAAAAATGGCATTTGTTGAAATTCACCCAAAATTAGGTTTATGAATAAATGAGTTATAGTCAGTATTGGCTCAATGATTATCGCACAAAAAATTTGACTGGTAAGAACATTTGATCTTTAAATATTTGACTAGTAAGAACACCAGATCAAAAAATGATTAGTAACACAGCATAGTATAATGGTTAAAACTATTGTTACAATATGGTAAGCGCGAGTTTTGGTCATATGGGGATATGACCAAAACTTGCGCTTACCATCCCACGGAACCAATTGCGATCAAACAAACGTAAGATTTTAAGTTTTACCAAGACCTTTCTACAAAGTACCTTTCTACTTTCCTGTCTAAAATCCAATGTACACTTATATAATAGTAAAGATAGATAGATAGATAGTTGGTAAAAAGTTCAGAGGGTGAGGATTTGTCTCTTAAAGCATTAGATTTTTTTGCACAGTCAGTATTACAATTTACTGAAACAATTGCATTTGATGTATCAGTTGTATGTAAATCTTATTCAAAACGTAAATAAAAACATTTTATCCTAACCGAATACCATCTTACGAAGTTCTGCTATAGCTGCCGCCCTAGTGTCTTGATTCTCGTTGCATACCTCCTGAGCCAACTCCAAAAGCTCGGGATTCTCTTTTGTATTTAGTTCGGCTTCGTAGCCAATCTCCCAGAAAAGCTCAAACATTATGATTATCAAGTTGAAGTGATCTAGGAATAGAGAATTGCAGTACATAAGTCAAATAAGTTTTTAAACATGGAAGAATAAAACAATATTTAAAATTACAATTTACAATTTAGTTGAGGTCGACTTTTTAATATCATTGGGCGGTATAATATTTTTCGTAAAGCGATTGTGAGCAGACCTCCACTACCCACTGACAATGTTAAAGTTCTATAGTTAGATCCGGTTAGTGTTAGGCTACAATGCTACAAAACCTATTTAATAAAAAATTCATATTTCGTATTCTCTTTTGTATTATGACTAAAGGATAGGTTACACAGTGCGAGCAGCTGAAGTGACAGCAGTATAATGATTGTTCTAGTCGCAAAATGCCTGCTTTGGACCAGGTTGTAGGAATTTTTAGGGCTCCAACTTCTAATAAATGGCACAGATGTTCAAAAGGCATCCGGGATCGACGGCTGAACGGGTTCTCCGGGGCACGTTTTCCCTGCAGTGGTTTTCCCAAGCGACTACAATATGGGGTTCTTCAAGAAGGGCATTAGAAGGTTTCTTCAGGGTCTTCAGCGCGAGTGTGACGCCCCTGGTGTTGCATACGTCTATAGGCCACGGTGACCACTTCCCATCAGGTGGGCCGTGTGCTTGTCTGCCAACTAAGTGGTATAAAAAAAAAACGTAATTTGATATTTTGTATTTTTTCGAAATCTCTGTAGGTATCTCTAAAACTTTCAAAATTCAGTTCTGGAAAGAAATATTCCAGTAAACTTTCGATTATCCTTCATCACTAGGAGCTAAGTCGGAGTCTATACCAAATATCGTGAATAAACGCCCGTGTCAGAGATGAGATGACGTGGTCGTGACTTCTTTGTGCTAACTGTCCTTTAATATCACCCCAGACCAACTAAATTGGGTTCAGGTCTGGGTGCTATGGAGGCAAGTGCAACATTGCATGTCCGTTTCTTTTCAATAACTCGATCAATTTCGTTAATATCTCCTGTGAAATCACTTTTACTTAATTTTCTCCTCAAACGCCATGGTCGGCTTTTTCTCTTCACGAACGGAATAAGCTGCGTTATGTATTACTATTATGGACTTTGGACCACCAAATTCCATAATTGTAATAGATAACGCAGCTTATATTTCTTAAACTTCAGAGTCTTTGCCTTCAGTTTACCATCAGGCGAGGCGAAGTCAAATTGACGTGTCTATATAAAAAAAAACTTCAGTAAGTAAATGGATTAATGAGAAACTTATACCTCATTCGTACGTTTACGAAATACATGGAATTGTGTTGTTCACATGTTTTTTTTTGGATTTAAAAATTACAAGTGCTCCGTCTACAAATCCAGTGTAAAGGTATGATTCCGAAGTCGACCGCAATAACCGCATACGACAACGACAGACGCATGCAGCAGAGAGAGTAGTAGAGTATTTAAAGGTTTCTGAGTTGAATTTTAGGTTGGATTTTTAACTGTTTAAATCTTATTTAAATTCACCAGAATTTCGTTCCAGTTTCTTTTTTCTAAAATATTCATAAACGTTGAAAGTCATTTGCTTGCTCTGATTATTAATTTTATGTCAAAAAATGTTTCGACGCATCTTGGGAATATAAATTATGTTTAATTATTACAATGCGTCCGTAAATAGCGGAGTTTACACGTGCAGTTCGGATCTTGCATCATACCTACATTCCAAACCGCCGTACGATCTGTCAGTTTGGACTGCGGACTGCGGATCAAACTGTGGTGATATATTGCGACTAAAATATGACCACAGTTCGGAATGCGGGCTTAGGTACATATTAAAGTATCGAAAATCAAAATCCCGAAGTTCAAAATACCGAATTTCAAAATACCGAATGCACGAAATACCGAAGTACGATAATATACCGCAGTTCAAAATCCCAAAGCTCAGAATCCCGAATGTACAAAATCCCGAAGTTCAATATCCTGAAAAAGAGATTTTGATACGTTACCAATAGCGTCCTGGTTTATTTTTATAGTTATTTTTTACAACGGGATAGTTTTAAAATTACTTTTTCGTTACTATTAGTCTACTTTGGCTAATTTGTTACGTCGCGCGTTGCGTCGTTCGTAGGTACAGTATCATCGTAGGTATAGCATCCGAGTAGATAATTTATAATATACTAGCTGTCCCGGCGAACTTCGCACCGCCATATTTTTCCCGTTCCCGCTGCACCTATTTTCTCACCCTTTAAACCTTCCCTGGACATCCACGAATATTTCAAGACTAAAATTTGCCAAATCGGTTCAGCCGTTTTTGAGTTATAAAATAACAACGAAAAGTTTCATTGATTTTTATATATTAGAAAGGAGAAGATAGATCCTCGTAACTATAATATAAATATATGGCGGAGGTCATTCTCATGTCCTTTTAACGTTAACTAGCTTTAAGCTAGGTATTGGTCCCAGAAACGTGTACAGCGATTTATGAAGCTCTACTCTGTGTTACTTGTATCTCCTACTTTTTTCAATTTACGTAACGCACCTCGTAAATTTTGAATTCAGTCTCTGTGGCGTGGCGGTAGTGAACGCGGCCGCTACGCAGGAGGCGCGGGTTCGATTCCCGCTCAGAGCAAATATTTGTATGCATGAATATGGGTATTTGCATTGGTCTACTCTTACCTCAGAGAGCACGTTAGCACGTTAAGCTGTCGGTCCCGGTTGCCATACGAACATTTATCATGGCAGTCGTTACTGGTAGTTGGAGCCCTAAAAATCCAACAACTGGTCTATAAATGAGTCTAGTAAGTATTTCACTATATTATATTTTAATTATATTATATTTTAATCTGTATAAATGAAAAGGAATCGCTTACTTAAGTTTTTTTGGAGCGACATAGTCATTTTGTGGATAAATTCCGTAAAAAAAGATTTAAAAATCGCTAAAGTTAATTAACTAAAACTGAACAGAAAAAAGTTGAATGATTTTTTTTCAACCGACTTCAAAAAGGAGGATCTCAATTCTTGAGAAATAAAATCAGCAGCATTAAATTATATTTATTGTTAATAAGCGTAAAACTTGAAAACAGGTGCAGCGATATGGTCAATATTTTTATTTTTAAATAGTCGGTAAATTATTTTAAATTGGAAAAAGCGAAATCAATGCTCAGGCAGGACTCGAACCCGCGATCTTTCCCTTACAGGGGGAATGCTCTGACCACTGAACCACCACTAAATGCTTTAAAATTATTTCAATAGTCGATAAGTTCTCCTCATCAATTCTTTACGAATCATTTACACCCCTCGCTGTCCATCTATTCTATAATGCATCTGGTGTGTGGTGTGGTGGTCCATACCGGATTTCCATTTCGGAATCAGCCCTGATTACATACCATTCAACGGAATGCAGATAATCGACGAATTAAATTTAAAAAAAAACTTACATACCTAACTATTTTACTTAAGTAATTTCTCACTTTACACTCTTCAATATATGATTTCAGTAGCACCGAAATTTTGCTCACAAATGCAGTTTAGAATGTGAATACCAACCGACCGACAGCTATACACTGTCCTTACTCATGGTTGCCTGTAAGAGATTACCGCAGAGTGATAAGGCCGCCATTTGTATGTGCCACATGAATTATATTTCTCACTATATGTCTTGTATTATCTTTGGTGTACAATAAAGACGTTTATTATTATTATTATTATTATTATTACTCGTCCCTGATGCCTCATAGCCACGGAACCAAACAAAATCGAGATGCTAATATACTCGTAAAGATACATTTAATATCAGCTGAAGAGTTTGTTTGTTTGTTTGAACGCGATAATCTCAGGAACTAGACAGCCTCTGTTGCGTAGCGGTAGTGAAAACGGCCGCTACGCAGGAGGCGCGAGTTCGATCCCCGCTCAGTACAAATATTTGTATGCATGAATATACACGTTAAGCCGTCGGTCCCGGATGCATACGAACATCTTTGGCAGTCGTTAGGTCAAAGTCAAAGTCAAAGTCAAAGTCAAAGTCAAAGTCAAAGTCAAAGTCAAAGTCAAAGTCAAAGTCAAAGTCAAAGTCAAAGTCAAAGTCAAAGTCAAAGTCAAAGTCAAAGTCAAAGTCAAAGTCAAAGTCAAAGTCAAAGTCAAAGTCAAAGTCAAAGTCAAAGTCAAAGACAAAGTCAAAGTCAAAGTCAAAGTCAAAGTCAAAAATCATTAATTCTGTATAGACCATCAAAACGGCACTTACAAAACGTCTAGCTTCGCAAATGGACCACACCGGTTCGAAACGCGGCCCCGGCCTGAGAAGACGCCGGCAAGAAACTCAGCGGGCCTTTTTTTGGTCTATTTACAAAAAATGCTTAGTCTACTTAGTCTAAATACAATCGTTTGCTTGAGTAGCATGCATGAATGAACAGCAGGGGTAGTTGGAGTCCTAAAAAGTCCAACAACAACGGTCTAGCTGTAATGCTTAGATACCGATGTTCTGGAGGTAGCAATCGCTTCACGGAAAATATCGAGGTCCAACCAAATCCGCAGTTAAGATTGGTAAAGCGGACCCAAGAATCAGGTGAAAGCTTCGTATGCGACTGGGAATTAACGCTAGGATGCAGAAGAATCTCAGGAACTACTAGTTCGAATTGAAAAATTCCTTTTGTTACATTATCACGCTACTGCCCAAGGGAGCGGAGCAGTAATCATAAATGTCAACAAATCCGGTGGTTTCCCATACATTATTTGAAAGTTAATAAATTGCGGGCATCCCATAACACTATACATAGGGATATCGAAATGTGCTACGAGCGATGCCGGGGCGCGTCAGCTGGTAATAAATATAATTGGGGTGGCAATGTGTAGGATAATTGCCCCCCTTTTCGCGGTATGCAGAACAATTACGATGAATACGTGGAGTGCGTATCGATCCAACTTGTCTATCCGAAGCAATCCCTAAGGAACAATATGGGCACACTACAACACTTAGGTACACGGGTAAAGAGAAGTCACTTACCGCGCGCTGCTCTTCTGGTGATTTATTGGTGGCCACCAACTGGTCCAGGTGTCGGGATGCTTGTAGCACTTGCACTATAATATGCTCGTGATGCGGTGAGCTGCTGAGACCTCCAATTAATACGAATGTCGAAGCGAGACTGGTGCGGTCGAGAGGTGGCGCGCGCGGCACTGCCAATCTCTCTTTCTCGAAATACCCGCATACCATGTTATCGCAAGTACCCTCATATTCCATAAGTTTTGCCCGGACAAACTATCGGATCGATAAGCACCCGCCACAACAATAATAAATTATAAAAAATTCAAAAAACCTATTGTTTTTTATATTCTGAGGTCATTAGTCATTACTGTCAAAGTAGATTTTAATCTGAGCTTGTTAATATCGTAAGGTCAGTTAATAAAACGTGTTTTAAAAAAAGAATAAACCTATATTGATTTAATCTTTATCTTTATGTACCTAATTGGGAATTGTCTAATCGTTTATTGTACCTATCTTTACGTAAGGTGGGACCCCCAAGCCAGGTGGACTGACGACCTACGAAGGGTTGCTGGGACGGACTGGATGTGGAAGGCGGAGGATCGGCAAACGTGGCGCATATTGGGAGTGGCCCATGTCCAGCAGTGGACTGCAATAGGCTAATTGATTGATTGATTGATTGTACCTAATTATTGCAACAACAGCGAACATGATGGTGTAGACATTTTATGATTGATGTTGTGACTAAGATGATGATGATGATGATGATAAAATCTATTATTTTTTGATGCCAATATAAACCTTTGAGAATGCCGTAAAAAGAAACCGTTCATGTTCAATAATTAATATCGTGAAAAGTACAAACGTGTGTGATGATAAAATATATTGATGCAAAGATAGAATGATGCATAATCAGTTATAATTATAACTATTATAACAAATTGTATTCATACATACATAAATAAATACATATAATCGTATCTTTATCCCCGGAGGGTTAGGCAGAGGTGAATTAACTTAACACCCACATTTCACCAATCATTGTACATATTAGGTCCCACGTAATAGGGGGTGAGCCTATTATCTACCGTATTCCGGGCACAACAATAGTTGATATAACTAAATAAAGGGTTATTTTAAATTGGAAAAAGCGAAATCAATACTCGGGCAGGACTCGAACCCGCGATCTTTCCCTTACAGGGGGAATGCTCTGACCACTGAGCCACCGAGCTTCGCCCGAGATTGATCCAAATTTTCCAATACATCCATCTTAGGGCGATGGTGGGAGCCATCTACCGATATTCGTAAGAACTATCGGAATCAATGAATGATGTTGCAATCATTTTTAAACAACGTTCAACTTAAGGTACGTAATTTGTTTTCCCTGGAACGAGCTTTTTCTTTTTATTATTTTATCAAATTGTCCGTGGTTCTATCAATTTGACCATAGGCAATTCAAACTCCGTGTTCTATAAATTGGACCATAGGCAGTTCAAAATTGTCATCGGTCCTATCGGTCCTATCGGTAATTCGAAATTTCCATGCTCCTATTAATTGTACCATTGTTAGATAGAATTTAAAAAAAATCTCACGCACACGGAAACAAAGTTTTAAAATAAGTTATATTTTAATTAATTAATTTTAATGATTTTTTGATTAAATGATTTGTGACTAATTGTATAAATTAAATACATTTAAGTGTAACCATGGTTTTCTCATGGTTATAAAAATGAAACCTCCATGATATCTATATGTACTATTATAAAATTGTAAATTAGCTGTGTCTGTTCATTAGAGAAATTAAAAAAAATACTGGGGTAAAAAGTGTACTTGGGGTGAAAAAACTATTTTGAACTCAAAATAATTTGTCCTTGTATGGAACCACTTTTTAACGATTTAATTAATGATAAAATTAAAATGAACATTCATTGAGTGATATTCGCGTAAATTTCCGATAGTATCTTTGTCTGTGTGCGCGCTTAAAATCGGATCGGAATCGGATCGCAGGTGAGTAGAACCGGAGATTTGACTGAAAGTTGCGATAACCGGCATCAACGTGGGCGGAGCTGCGGTATCAGATAGTAAACGAATATTCTCACAGTCTAACGTCATGAGCTACGAGTATTTGCGTTTTTTTAGAGATAGCCTCCGATGAAATAGGAGAACCGGTTTGTATGTTGAGTTTGAAAAAGTTCAGAGCACAATGAACTGGATCGCCCCCTGAGACTTTACTCTCAAGTAAAGTGATCATTTTCGAAGCGCAAGCAAGTACGAGTAAATTATTTTTTGGGATATTTTTGGATGGGTTCCAGTTCCCGTATTAAAAATGTTAAAAACTACTGCTACCTGGCCTTAACTATCGCTGCTCACATACTCTTTCGCTTTCTCTCTCTCTCTTTCATACCTAACTAGCTGTTACCCGCGGCTCCGCATCAGGCGAGGCGAAGTCAAATTGACGTGTCCTATACAAAAAAAAAGAAATTGGTTCAGTGACTTAGGCGTGAAAGCGTAACAGACAGAAAGACAGACAGACAGAGTTACTTTGGCATTTATAATATTAGTATAGATGTCAAAGTATGCCCACGTGTTTACTGTACTGTGTCTTTGAATAAATATGTAATTAATGAATAACTATAAGGTTTATCTGAATTTATAGTGTAAGTTCCTCACGGGCAAAAATTGACAGATCAGGCCAGTAGTTTCCGTGCCTGTTAATTTAACGAACCCAACCATTGTTAGAAGCCAATCTAATTTTCCAATGGAACCCGACTGTTCAGTTATTATGTTCCATTATTAGAATTTATTTCATTTGCTACAATTAGTATCTGTTCATTCAATAAATAATATATTTTAGAATTCTAGACCACCGGACATCTAAGTGCTTATTTTTTTTTCTATTTTTTTATTATCTACACGTAGTTCGGTTCACTTTTTAAGCAGTCGGATTTCTTGATTTTTATTTTATTTTTGTATACTTAATATATTATTTGATAAAAATCTTATTATGTACTTCCCGCTTCCTGAATCAAAAATAGAAAATAATTAGAACATAGTGTTCTCGTCCTGAAGATATTCTTCAGTAACACGTTTCTCGTTAAACAATGTTTCAAACATTATACTGCTGCTGCTCACTCTAAATTATGATGAAACTGAAGCCGTGTTGGATGGCTACGTTGATGTCTGTGTCACAGTTTATACTATTGCAGATATCATCGTTGCATTGTACTATGTGAAACTGTAAATTATTCCAATTTAAATGAATTTGAATTTGAATAATTTTCCTTATATCCCTAGCCTACTGAAAATTGTGTTACTTGAAAATTGTGTTACAAGCATACTACTTTTGACATTTCGTTTGATTGAAACCAAAGGCTTTGACCTACTTATCTTTTGCGCTGACGGCACAGAATATCTCTGCCCATAGGCCACGGTAACCATTTCCCATTAGGAGGGCCGTGTGCTTGTCTGCAAGTTCTGCAACCTAAGTAGTATAAAAAAACATAGCTCTTTGTGTTCTTTTGAGTAGCAAAAGTGTGCTTCTTGGGACTGCACCCCGGGACTAGGTATTATGTAATTAGGTCAGGGCGTAGTAGACAGCTTATCATTAGCCTCGTATCCCCCACGTGGGTTACGCCCGTATTCCAAAACGATACTGACTCTAGAATCTGTAGATAAATATCTGAGGAAAAATGTGTAGACAAATTGACTGATTTTACAGATTGTCTATACTATCTGTCCTCAGATAAATCGATATTCAGGATCGAGTACCTTTTTTTATACCATTTAGGTGGCAGACAAGCACACGGTCCACCTAATGGCAAATGGTTACCGTGACTTACGGACGTATGCAACACCGATCCTGAAGAAACCTTCTTATGGCCGTCTTGAAGAATCCCGGGAAAACCAACAAAGAGAGTCTATTCCACAGCTTGAGTGTACGTGGGATGAAGTTCCTTTCATACCGCACAGTGCGCACCGTTTCTGCAATGTGTAAGGATGTACTCCCTGCCTATGGCGAGCGGTGCGATGATAGAATGTAGCTGTGGGCATAATGTGGGCATAGAATTAAGTATTTTAAACGCTATGTTGTAAGGGAAAACAAAAATAAAAAACGTTACATTATGATAACTTTAAATCGTCAAAATAAATATTGTGCTGCTTAAAATAAATATTGTGCTGTATTAATATTAGATGAAATTATTATATATATAACCGTCAATGTGTATAATCCGGTATTCTATGCAATGCCTAGGCAATGTATAGAATACCAAGTGCGCAGCTGGCAATGTATGAAATGTTATCAAGAAACATAAATGGTGGTTATAAAAAAAACAGTCACTAAGGCTAATATGGAAGATGCGCTTCCTCCTTATCCTTCTAACATACAACTAACCAGGTCAGGGCACAGTGTCCACAGTGCGCAATTTGACTTGGATAAATTTTATTCGGTTTCGATGCGCTCCGCTCCCGCATTCGCTTTCATGCTTATTTTTTTATAATCACCCAGCAATATAATTTCCGCAAAATCTATTTATTTCACACATTGCCGTTGAAACAGCAAGCATTCTATTTAATAGCATAGGTACATTGCCTAGGCATTGTATAGAATGCCTGCAATTTACAGATTGCCGGTAACATATAACCCGGTAAAGCTGCTAAGAACAGCCACACAACAAAGTTAATCATTCTTTTATAACATAGCCTAATTGCTTCATGTCTTTATCAAATTTTTCATTCCTGTATTGTTTGATCTTCTTCAACCAATGAGTAAATTCTGCATAGTTTCTGCAAGTGCCTCCATACCTCGGAGGCAGGCATTCTAAGTCAATATGACTTTGGAGAGATTTCATGTCGTAGCCGTGGAAGTGGGTGGTGGCCCAAAGATCTCGAGGTACGAAGCGCTTGAAGAAGTAAAACGTGGTGTTCAGCATCCAGGAGTAATTGATTACGTGTAGGCCTCTGCAGCGTGTTGGCATCGCGAGCTGTAAGCAGAAAGAGGTTAGGGTCAATCTGCACTGAAAGAGCGGCAGGCTGCGATTTTTGACTTCGGGTTCGTGTCTCCCCTGATGGGGGTAGACATGAGGATTTTTTCTTCAGTCTGTCTTTTATATCGTGCGCAATATCCCACGGATACTCGCCTTTCCCTTCGGAGCAGGCGAGGGATGCTATGCCGTACTCGAACCGGCTAAAACGCACGCCGTCTATGGGTCGTAGGTTGCCGAAGACAAACGAGGGGCAACGAGAGAAATTATTCATTAGTCTTTTTACAGAGATGTATTTTTTGTAAAAATATATAAAAATTGCATTCTACACTAACTTTGGTTATAAACATTACAACAAAAGTAAAAATTATTATTAAAAATACTTTTAAAAAACATAACCCTTTTTTGCAGTCAGGTTAAAACAAGCTTTTCTTTCAATAATCTGTTGTACTAAAACAAAAATATTAATTTTATGCAAGGGTATTGTGCTGATTTCAAAAGCTTGTATCGCGAGACTTTTTTTCTGTTTGCGTCGTTTCTTTAATAATGGAAAGATCCTTTATCCTTGTGTTCTTTAAGAATAGTATAGGTAACTTTCGTTGTTTTAGTTCTAACACACACACCATGTAAAAATAGCAACTTTTCAGTACAACGATAAAACCGCGAGCGTTTTATAGAAATGTTGTTACGTTTTATTCAATTAGACTATATTATTTTGGTCAATAGCTGTTTCTGATTAAATGGCGCGAAAAAGTAATTTACAGTGTTATAACATAAACGACAATAATATATTTTTCAATTTACGAACTGACCCCCAAAAAACAGAGTATTTGATGCACTGCCGTGGCAGTGAACATTGAAATGTGTTTAATAGTGATACCCTCCAGGTCTACGATGACGGTACTGCCCAACACCTGGATTGTCGGCTGTCGCATACCAACCTCTATAATTGCTGTTGCAGCACGCGCCAAGTCCTCAATAATTAGCTCATTAGGGTCCCATGTACCTGGCAAAACGCACGCATTGATTAGTGCTTTAAATAACTAATACGTAGTACTTGTTGACACATTTAAACTTATGACCTCTTGGCTTCTACACACTAAAGCCTCATAAATAGGTGCGTTAATATCGATCGATTATACTGCACGCGTTATTACTATATCTGTTTTCAGTATATTATGCATGCTGCGATGATAACGGTGCATGCAAATGTTTGAAAGAATATCGACGCATTATCGTTATAAAGCGCGCGGTATAATCGATCGATAAAAACGCGTCGGTTTAAAGCAGCAGGCGCCGATGGTACAACACGTCGGCTTCTGTTGGCGAACTTGTTTTATGTTTTACAGATAGAATAGACGCAAAACCAGCCCGGCGGCTTTACTGCGTAGAGGCTGTCATAAGCAGACTACTACTAACCAAATTTTAATAACAGAATACGTCCTATTTTCGGATGGTCGTACATATTACTTTCGAATGCATTTTTTACTTTCGCTAGTCCCCAGAGGTCTACTCCTTCGTACAACTGCTTGTATTGGTTCTTAAATGAGCAATATCGAACTAACTGTAAGTAAAACAAATTAGTTTGATTAATTACAACAAACTGTACACGTGGGAAAATCACTGAAACCATAAACTACTTTTGTATTTAAAAAAATACAAAATACTTTAGGCTATGAAGTAACACATAATATTATGAATGTTTAAAAATTTCTTTAAGTGGATAGAATGAAAAAAGTTCAGAATGAGAATAGACTGTATATAGAATGTAACTGGTAAGTATGCAACTGGAGCCTTGAAACACAAGATAGTTGGAAACTGTGTAGGTATAATTTTATGGTTAATGAAAGTGAAATGAATATTTTACATTGATCATGCAAAGGCCAGAAGGAAGGCAATATGTGTATGGTATCTAGAGTTGACTTACCCCTCGTTTACACCAAGAAACAAGTTGTAGACTTGTTTGAAATAGGTACAAGTCGTCAAAACACAATTTTTCGTACTCAACATGTATTGAGACTTGTCTCAAACACTCATGCGTTCACACTGTGTTACCAACTTGTATTTAGACAAGTTTACAACACATTTGCGTTCACACTGCAGTCTGCGACATGTTGTACTTTGTCTTTGTCATTGATCGCGTTCACACCTACACAACACTGTCGTGTTTTAGACTAGTCTTGTTTATTTTACTGCAATTTCTGTCTTGAGACTTGTCAAAAACAAGTTTTAAACTGTATCCATGATTGATGGATAACATGTATACAGACATGTTTACGACATGTCGTACAACATGTCTTTTATGATATTAAGTTGTCAACAAATCTTTCAACATGTTGTAAACATGTCTATGTCTGAACGAAGACATGTCATAAAACTTGTCAAATACATGTTTTAGACCCTGGTGTAAATGAGGGGTAACAGGAAATTATTAGCGCAGCGCCTTTTTCGACAGAACACACTTCCAAGTGTATGGAAGTGTGTTCTGTCAAGTTAAGACTACTAGACCAACAAATCCAAAAACAATCGTCGTCAATTTACTTGTGTGCGTAGGGAGACGAAGAGGAGGGTCATTTAGGCTTGTTAGATAGAAGATATCTGATCTACTTAGTTCTAGGTGTCACTTTATTCACACAGTGACGCTGACCTAATGTACATATAGTATAGATTTTCTTGACAAACTCTGTGGCGTGAACACGGCCGCTGCCGCTAAGCAGGAGGCATGGGTGAGGGTTCGATTCCCCAAAAAAGTGAGCCTAAAAAATCCAACAACTGGTCTAGCTATAATGCTTCGATGTCGACCAATGTAGCTTTTGGGTTGCGGAGGTCAGATGGCGGTCGCTTCACGGAAAATACCGAAGTTCAGTCAAACCTGTCGTTCTGGAAAAAGTGGATCCCAGACTCCGAGGTGAAAGGTTTAGATGTTCCTGGGATTAACGCTAAGATGAAGAAGAAATAGATTTTTACTGAGCTAAAATTTTACTTAAATATTCGCACACAATGCGTTCCCACGTACATTAAGTTTACAAACTTCAATCGATTGCCCGGCTTGCCATTTGAGTTTTTGTTCAAGGTTGATTATTGTATAATTATATGAACTAACCGTTGAAGAAACAAATTTGTAAAGATTACCGTGTATAAAGTGCACATGAACCCATCTGTCAAGCTTAGACATCAATAATTTTAGACAAAAATAATGCACCGACTGTTTGTGGTTTGGCGGGTTAGAATATCCATTGTATCTATCATTGAGTTCATTGAGTTGTATGTACGCGCATAACTTCCAAACGACTGCATCAAATTGTATAATTCTTTTTGTTTTATGTTCGTTATTGTGCGGTCAAGGTATGTATAAAAAAATAAAAGAAGGGGCAGCGGGAACGGGATTATTGTGAATAGCAAAAACATTAAACATCTATACTATTATATAATTGTAAAGTGGTCGTGTCTGTACATTGGAGATATTAAAAAAAAAATACTTGGGTTATGTTATGTTAACGATACTGAACACGAAAATATATTTTTTTAATTTCCTGTCTGTTTGTCTGTTTGTCTGTTTGTCCGCGATGGACGCAAAAACTACTGGACGGATTTTGATGCGATTTTTTTTGTTAGAAAGGGCTTGGTCAGACTTAAAATCTTACGTTTGTTTGATCGCAATCGGTTGAGTAGAACCGAAGATATGAGCAAAGGTCCCGTTAACCGACATGCACGCGGGCGGAGCCGCGGGCGGAAGGCTAGTGTTAAATAAAATCCGGTTAAGTGCAATTCGAATTCGTGAGTCGAGGATTCCGTATAAAAGTGCATTCAGGGACGAACATAAACCGCAATATATTTTAATTGCGTTGACTTAGAAGTTTGATATTTGCACAGTTTCAAGACTGAATATGTGGAACGAATTTCAACTTGATGGCCCCACGCATTGCTGAGAAAAAGGCCTTGATAGACAGACGGACAGACGGACAACGAAGGTACGGAACCCTAAAAATGACGAACGGGGAAAAATCGGACATTATTTTACTGTAATTACTCAGACCAATTGTTTTTATTAGATGTCGGAATTAGCATGACATCACTATTTTCTAATATAAAAACGGCCCTTGTACTTTGAGAGGCAATATTAATATTATTGGGGTTTTTCTAGGTCTGTAGATTTGGTGCCTTCATGACTTGCACTATTATGGGGCCTTCTAGGGCAATCAGTGGTTATCTCAGCATGCATCATTTATATTGTTCAGTTACTTGGTTAATCGCATTGGCTTGCATAAAATAAACATTCTACAACATTCTACACAACGCTATCTAGACCCATGGTAAGCATAGCTGAACTAGTTTGTGATATGGAATCTAGACGCATTCTTAATTAGATACTTTTGTTCTAAATTAGATAAACATATTTAGATACTTTTTTTGTAAAGACATACCTACAAATTATGCATAGAAACACTCAGACCAATGCAAATATATATATATTTTTTTATTAACTAATTATTTTGGTGTACCATAAATAGATATAGATATTAGAAACAAAAATGCTAATGTTAAAAAGAGATGCGCCGAATAACACTTTTGCCGAGTAACGAGTACCGAGTTTTACTCGGTTCGATTTTTTTTCAACCGAGTACTCGGCCGAATAACTCGGTTCAATTAAATTCCCATTTCGTTCGCGTTAACATGTACAAACAAATATACTTCACGTTGCGCGTCGTAGTAGATAAATAATATTGAAAAAAAAATGTTCATTAGCGATTGACTGTCGCCCAGTTTCCGAAAGGCTGATCAACGTTAAAATTAACATAGTCGGCTGTTAAATCTCTTGTCAAATAGCAATTCGGTTGCTAGAAGCATGGTCAAATAGTTTAATTTGATCATCGTGTCAGTTAGCATAACTGTCTAATGTTTCACTCGAGAATCGTATGTCAACCGCCATTATGGGTTTCCGAAACGCCTGTCAAGCCTTTTTGTCAACAATGACAGTCTGTAACATTTTTTTATCCGTTTTGGTTGATATAATAGGCTGTTACCAGAACGTGCAAAGAGCCTTGTGTTCCTGCATCTTAAGTAATTATAAGTTACCTTTATTAAATAATAAATATTGATTATTTATATTACCTACTGTTCTCTTAATTTTGTCTGACAAAATTATGCTAATGAATATATATTAATTTACTACTCATTCATTAGCATAATATTGATTTTATTGATTGAGATTGACAAAGATATCCTAAATTAGTAATAAATACTTTTTGATTAACACTGTTACAGTTGTTTTAATTATATCTACCTGAATATATTGCTTTTCTTAGACCGAGTATATTCGGCATTCAAACCGAGTTATTCGGGCCGAGTACGAGTATTAAAATAAAAACCCACCGAGTACGCCGAGTACCGAGTATCAACCGAGTACTCGGCCCATCTCTATTAAAAATAATTTAATGAATAATTATAATATATAAGTATGAAGAAAAATTATGCAAACGTAATTAATTGCTCATTCATATTCATTCATGTGTTTGCATTAATTAGTGCTTCTGTCAAGATAAGAACAATAAAATTATAATTTTGTATGTACAGCATGCATTACCTGTAATAATAATAAATAAACAGTAGGTGAATTTGAAATACCTTTTATATAGGAGTATAAGCTGTAATGTAGTGTTTACGTCGAAAAGAGAGACAGATTTGATATCATAAAGCTGTAATAACGTTACACAATTTTAGAAATATAGAATTTGAATTTGAATAGATAGAGGAAGAAGGGACAGTGAACTTATTTCGATCGGATTACCAGATGATACATAGGTACGAGTATATCATTAGACGCGTCATGAATTGATTTTTGCAAATTGATGAAACATCGTAATTAATTTATGTATATACAACACCAGAAATGTGAATTTAATGTAAAGGACATTTTGGCGAAAATTTGTTATAAACACCGTTAAATTCGGAATTTCGCACTCTATCGTTTGGTATAGTTACTTGCATTTTTTCTATCATTAAAAACAAAATACAGTATGTATACATTTTTGGGGTACCCTGAGACAGATTTATGATTAAAAAATAATTTAATGGACCAGGACCGATGATAAATGCAAGAACCTTAAAGTTTTCTTTCTTCTTGGTACTTACTTTAATACTGAATGGAAAAATTCAGTACCGTAAAGTACATTCAATTCTAATAAATAATTAATTCTTCTACTTCTATCGTGGCGATGGCTCCTCGACTCTCAGATAGAGTAATTCTGTAGCTACCGTAAAGGTATGATTCCGAAGGCGACCGCATACAACAACTTCATACGCATGCAACAGATACAGCGTACCCATTACTTGTTAAACTCCGATACGGATAAAAGGTTCCATTCAGAAGCCGCAATGAATTAACGCGTATGCGCTGCGTGCGTCGTCGGCAGTTGTATCAGATCAATGTCGTTCAACCCTGTAGTCGTATGCGGCCGGCTTCGGAATCATTATTTTTTTTAATTTAAGGTAAGGGACGTGCTATTTTTGAAACCAGTAAGAATACGTAAATCTTTCCCATAATATGGTTTTAAAGAGGAGGAAAATCTAAGAAATTTGTCATAGAGACCATTGAGATCAGAATAGGCGAAAAAAGTTACAGATGAATTTGTGAAAAAAAAGTTAGTATGTTGATAAATAAACAATTATTCACCAGTTTGTGCGCCTTAGGTACGATGAAATCCTTAGCTCGTAAAAACCTCAGCATAAACTCATCGTCTGTTCTGAAGGGAAAGCATTCTTCTCGATCTGTAAAATAGATTATGTTCTCTGTTTACGTGGAATCGAAAAATATAAGATATTTATTACTACTCTAAAACAGATAGATACACTTTATAAAATTTGTTAAGGCACCATTCCACGGGCCGCCATTATACGAACGCGTGCGCGGTTTCGTGGTGTATCAACCATACTTAGCAGAATAAAATAATGACATAAATAATAAAGTTAATAATGAAGAAGATAAATGTGATAAATAATGAAGTTTAGATAGTAATTAATTACTTTGCCCGATAGAGTTAGGAATTATGCATAATGCTCGGGTATTAATCATAATGCCCGCATTAATCACTTGTTCCTTAGCATATACAGGGTGGAAGATTTTAACCTTACCTGGAGGGAAAGTACTTTAAATACTGGAGATAGCGAATTTCACCCAAAGGAAACATTCCTTTATTTTTAAAAAGAAACAGAACTGCATTCTTAGATTTTTGAAAATTAGCTTGCCTCGCCCGGTAATCGAACCGACTAAAATCCGAAAAAATAACATCCTGTATTTTTATAGCATCAATCGATAGTGTCAATCATAAGGATCAAATCTCTCTAACAAACATGGTTAATTAAATAAGAGGAAGTCCATAAAATCTTAACTTATAAATTAAATTTCAGCAGACTGCGCTTCTATTTAAGGAGCCATCAGACACCATAATCAACAATAAAGTTATCTTTGCTTTGACGCCATTTATTTATTAAAATTAGTACTAAATGACTGAACTTTAATTCCGGTTTAGAATGTAATGTTATTGGGTAACTTCGTCTGGGTAAATTGGCGTCGGTAGCTCAGTGGTTAAGGAGTCGGCCTTACGATCTAGAGGTCCCAGGTTCGAATCCTGGCCATTACAATACCTACGGGAACCCACTCCTAACACAAGCAATTTAGCTTAGCTGAAGGGGTTAACGGTAATTTGAATAATTTCGGTTATTATTCTTTAAAAAAAAAAAAAAATACTACATGAGGTACAAGTATGTAATTTGGGGTACTTGGTCGAGAACCTCCGCATGGTACACCCCACAACATCCTGGGCAACGGAAACGGAAAATTGTCTTATTGGCTTGCCTTTTTTGAATTAACCTGAGATGGCGTGCGGTTTTAGTCGGTTCGAGTCCGACATAAATACCATTGCTGACCTGCTGGGGTTTCCGCATGAAAAACAGGGACAAGTAGTTTGAATATGGAATTTTATTATTAATTATGATATCTGATGGACCCTTGACTTAAAGTTCTTTAATATGTTAAGTTTTATTTAAAAATTAAGTTTTCAGGAATTTCCTTTCATTTAATTAACCATGTTATTTAGACAGATTTGATCCTTATGATTTACACTATTGAATGATGTCATAAAAATACAGGATGTATTTTTTTCGGATTTTAGTCAGTTCGATTACCGGGTGTGGCAATCGAATTTTCAAAAATCTATGAATGCAGTTTTGTTATCTCCAGTATTTAAAGTACTTTCCCTCCAGGTAAGGTTAAAATCTTCCACCCTGTATATGTATTGTTTTTTTTATATTTTTATTTAGATTATTCTTATGTAATTAATTGTGTTTTGAATTAAATAAATATTCTCAAGATGGCAAATTAATGTAACAAGGTGCATTTAATTGCAAAACACAAAGATCAACGTTAATTATTATGAATTATGTTTACCATGTAGTAAATATATAATAATTGCGTAATTATATGTGTGGAAATTATTGTTAATGACAGTGATTGCTGCATTACCACTAGCTATTATAATACCGTCGTATTTATGGGGAGGAATTCTTCAACATATAAAAAATTTGCTTTTAACTGTAAAGAGTCCCTTTCCATTGTATTTTAGGTATCTATAAATATTTTAGTGTATAACGTTGTTATAAAACAATTTGGTAAATAATATTTTTGTCGACTCATCGACAGATCTCTCTCTAGACTCTCTCAACAGTAGGCACATGCTGTAAGCACATTTCGAACGATCGAACGAACTCGAAAGCTGAATCCGCGGTGATATTTCAATATTGCATGCTGTTTTGGTGATGTCACGTTGTCGAGCACATAAACATACATCACACTCATGCTCTACGACGTGACAACATCAAATTTACAGCACGCAGAATAGAAATATCACCGCGGATTCAGCTGTCGAGTTGGTTCGATCGTTCGAAATGTTCTTACAGCATGTGCCTACAGATCCCACATCCGTCCGCATAGGCGATGATTTGGTCGAGCGCACGGACCAGGTTAAGTACCCCTGCCCGCCTAGACAAGTGGCAATTCGTTAGTCGACGTATATTGTTGAATGGAATGATGAGTGTATGGGGTGCGACGTATAATATGATATGTATTTTGATGAACCATGTCGGTTCGAGTACAGGAACAGAGTTCGAGGGCGATCCCTTTGAAAAGAGGCGTAAGACAGGGAGAACTGTTTACGGCCACTTTGGAGAATGCCTTCAAGCTCCTGGACTGGAAAGGATTCGGCATCAATATTAATGGCGAATACATCACTCACCTCCGGTTTGCCGACGATATTGTAGTCATGGCAGAATAGATGGAAGATCTCAACACGATGCTCGAAGGCCTCAACCGAGTTTCTCAACAGGTGGGTCTTAAAATGAACATGGACAAGACAAAGGTGATGTGCAATGCCCATGTTGTACCTACCCCAATATCTGTTGAGAGCTCGGTTCTTGAAGTTGTTGACTCGTACGTCTACCTAGGACAAGTAGTCCAGTTAGGTAGGTCCGACTTCAAGAAAGAGGTCAATCGCCGAATCCAACTCGGCTGGGCAGCGTTCGGAAAATTGCGCAATGTCTTCTCGTCCGACATACCTCAGTGTCTCAAGTCGAAGGTTTTCGACCAGTGTGTGTTACCAGTGATGACTTATGGCACTGAAACGTGGTCCCTCACTATGGGCCTTATGAGTAAGCTCAAAGTAGCCCAACGAGCTATGGAGAGGGCTATGCTCGGAGTCTCTCTGCGAGATCGAATCAGAAATGAGGAGATCCGTAAGAGAACCAAGGTTACCGACATAGCCCAGCGGATTAGCAAGTTGAAATGGCAGTGGGCAGGGCACATAGCACGGAGGACTGATGACCGATGGGGTCGAAAAGTCCTCGAGTGGAGGCCACGTATCGGCAAGCGCAGCGTAAGACGTCCACCCACAAGGTGGACAGACGACCTCATTAAGGCCGCGGGAACGCGCTGGATGCGAGCCGCTTCCAACCGGTCCTATTGGAGATCTATAGGGGAGGCCTATGTCCAGCAGTGGACTTCCTATGGCTGAAATGATGATGATGATGATTTTGATGTTTATGACATTCATGTACGGTGACGACTGTCATAAATACCCATAGATACGAGTAGGTATATAGTCAAAACCCATACATTCCTCATTCTAGTTATTATTATATTATACTCGTAGTTGCCAGTAGTGCGGGGCCTACATCTCCATGAAAATGATGAATATTTTTGTTAAAATATTTTTTGTTCATTATTTTTTGTAATACTAGATAACAATTTTCAACCGTACGTGGGCTACGTTGAAAATCACATTGACCAATAAAACAATTTTACTCTCACCGTATACCATTTGCCGAAGTTGCGCAATAGCTGCTGCCCTAGTATCTTGGTTCTCGTTGCATACTTCCTGCGCTAACTCACAAAGTTCTGGGTCCTCCTTCGTATTTAGTTCGGCTTCGTAGCCGATTTCGGAGAATACCTCATACATTATGATTTCTTAGTGGATATGATCTGAAAACAGAAAATTACACTTTTTTGAATCATGATCGTATTCGGATCCAAGGTCTTCTTCACCCGGCGGCTGGGGTTGGCTATATACAGTCTCTATATGTGACAATTAGCGAAGAGTGAAAATTGACGAAATTGCCGGTGGAAACCAACTTCCCCCAATGTCATGCACCAAGCAACCCATTGGGAAACGGCAGGAATCGGGTTATCCCCTCGCCACTAATAATATAAAATTGGATCACCGAAATGTAACTTTCAAAACTGCGCCAAAATCACTAATTCTTTTTGTTTTGTGTTCGTTATTGTCAGGACATGGTTTGTATGATAGGAAGAATAGAAAACTTGAAAAGAAGGTGCAGCGGAAACGGGACCAGTGTACCACGGGAGTGTACCCGCGTAACAGCTAATATCTTACGTGCATCACTTTCGCAAGACTACCATATTGGATACGTAATTCTTTTTCTGTTCTTGATTTTCAGAACAAGGTTCATCTATACGAACTGTGTCCTGAAAAATCGAGAACAGAATCCTGGGATTTCCAAAGAATTACTGGGAGAAAAAAAATCCAGTAGTTCCATAATGGAACTAGACAATGGTACTACTAGGATACAGCCAGGTTCATAGAACAACTGGGAGGAAACATTGCCAGTAGTCCCATGATGGAATTAAACAATTTTACTACTGGGATCTCCATAAAAATTTAACAGAACGTGCAGCAGCGGACACGAAAAAGCAGTAGGTAGGTATAAATGAACTGGCTTTTGACCTTGGTTTTGCTCAAACTGTTAGAAAAGAATTGCCAATGCTTTACTAAGGTCAAAATGGTTTAAATTGATCAGTGGTGTGTTTTTTGTTGTATTCGTTTCAAATAAAAAATATTCATTAGGCTTGTTGCTGAGCGATTTGGTAGATTACTTTTTAGGGTTCAGTAACTGAAAAGGAAAAACGGAACACTTATAGGATAGCTCGTTGTCCGTCTGTTCGCTTTTCTGTCTGTCTGTCTGTCAAGACTTTTTTCACAGGAATGTGTGAAGACCTTATAGAATCTCTACGTTGTCCGTCTGTCTCTCTCTCATCCTTGCGTTGATTCCCAGTCGCATCCGAAGCTTTTTCAGCTCGGAGTCTGGGGTCCGCTTTTACCGTCTTAACTACAGATTTGGCTAGACCCCGATATTTTTTCGTGAAGCGATTGCCATCTGACCTCCACAACCCAATGATAACATTAGGCGATATCGAAGCTTTGCAGCTAGACCGTTGTTTTTTTTTGGATTTTTTTAGGGCTCCAACTACCCGTAACGACTGCCATAGATGTTCTTATGGCAACCGGGACCGACGGCTTAACGTGCTCTCCGAGGCACGACCAGACCAATGCAAATACTCATATTTCATGAACACAAATATTTGCACTGAGCGGGGATCGAACCCGCGCCTCCTGCGTAGCGGCCGCGTTCACTACCGCTACGCCACGGAGGCTGTCCAATTTTGCACCTCTCTGTTTCTTATATTGTCACAGCATTCTGTCTTTATCTCCGGGTCTAATTGACATGCACAAGTTGAGGACACCGAAGGACAGTTACTCATACGTGTGAATTTTTATAATTAACGAACGAACGTGTGACGCACGAACATGTGCGCATTAATCCGTCTGTCTGTCAAGACCTTTGTCTCAGGCATCAAGTTGAAAAAGTTTAAGTTTCAATCCAAATACTGAGCTCTGTAATGCCTATATTTTCTCACGCATCAAGTTGAAATTTAAGTTTAAGTTTCAATCCAAATACTGAGGGCTGTAATGCCTAGAAGCTATTAATGAATCAAATTTCTGAGTAAATTTCTTCAAAAGAAACACCCGTTTATGTACTAAACGCACTTCAGACCCACGGTACCCCTGACCATACCCCTGGTGGTACCGTAGGTCTAACACTACGGTAGTAAAACCTATTGGGTGCAAGATTAATTCCGTAGAGCTAGAATATTGAAACTTTGCAAGAAGCAAGGTCTTAAGACTAACAGCCAAAAAAGAAACTGCATGTAATGTCTGTCATAGTTCTAAGTGAACGCCATTAAAATATGTTGCAGTTTACGTAGCACACTAACATAGCTTATTATGTTCGTCTCTGCATCCAATTTTGTACGGAACCGGTGCGCGAGCACGGCTCGCACTTGCCAGTTTTTGCTGTGTTCGTAAATTATATCAGAACGTTACGCGTTCGTAATAATCGAATAACTTCAAATAGTTAACGTCAAATATAACCCGCGCCACGTATCTTGGACCTAAATCGTAAAACATATAAAGGCTCTGGCGCCCGCGGATTGCTTTGTAATAGTCTATGCTTGGTGAATTTGAGTTCGTCTACCGCAAGAAATGTGTACTGCGCGTATAGGGCACATTTTGAGCACATTTTAGGTCCAAGATACGTGGCGCGGGTTATAGTTAACGTAGGATGTTAAAGGTGATTTGAACATTACAAAGACTTGTTCAAGCTATCATGGTCACTATCATTAGTATACTGGGTGATTTTATAGTCATTTCTGATAAAAAAAATTTGGGTACAGTCTCGTTAGCAAAATCGTCTGGAAGTATCGTTTGTTTACCGTGGTACCATTAAACAGTACCATTGATGGTACTGTGGCAATTTTAATTTGCCGTGGTACCATTAGGTCGATGGTACCATGGCAAACATCATTTATTGTTAACCGTGGTACCTACCATTAAGTCAATGGTACAAAGGAAAGTATGATTTATTGTTAACCATGGTACCATTATGTCGATGGTACCACGGCAAACATTATTAATTGTTAACCGTGGTACATTCACAAAATAAATAATATTATGTTGGGCAAAAAAAAAAAAATTTTTTAAACCCCATATAGTATGCCTTTCACCTGTACTGTACATTATTCCCATACATAATAAAAAAAATATTTTTTTTTCCGCAAACTTTCAGACGATTTTACTATCGAAACTGTGTCCAAAATCTTTTTATACGAAACGACTATAAAATCACTCAATATAGTTACCGGCATATATTTTATCTTGACGCGCGATATCGCACAATATCGCTATTAAGTTGTGGAGGTCAGATGGCAGTCGCTTCACGTAAAACATCGAAGTCCAGCCAAATCCGTAATTAGACTGGTAAAGCGGACCCCAGACTCCGAGATGAAAGCTTCGGATGCGACTGGGATCAACGCTAGGATGAATTTTATTCGGTAAGACAGTAGCGCGTTTTGCTTACTACGATAAGCTTTGTTAAGGGAATAAGGTTTATAATGAATTAACACTTAAAAATTGCTCGAGCAAGGGACCTTACTGATTTGTACTACACTGACATATTTCCGAGGTTTTGCCCCACATTGCTGGGGGCAGGCCTAATTGCCATCAATCTGAAAGTGTCCGACTTTCATTGTGCACAATAACATAATAACAATAACCAAATACATAACAAGAATACGTAAGAGTACTTCATTTGAACCATAAATGTGTTATTAACCGTCAGCTTACCTCGCAAAACTTACATCATAGAACTGACGAATCAGTTATTATTATGATGTTGTATAACCCTAGTCTAACAAATTCTGTATACACTGTATGCCTAATGTCGTTTACATTTACATATTTTTTACAGAAAAAAAAATTCAATTGAAAATTTAAGTTAAGTTAAGTTGTAAGTAAAAACAGATAATTTTGAGTAAGTTTTACAGAAAAAAAAATTAAATCTAAATAATAATAAATGAATAATAAAATAGAAATTCAAATAATAAGATTAAGGACACAGAAATTTGTTCTAGTATGATGATAATAATTTATCAAACTCCTATGAAATAAATATTCATATAGGTACATATTTTTATGAGTAATATTATTACATAAATAATGTAGGTACATTATTTTATTTTGTTTTGTTTTTTATTTTGTTATTATTTGTATTTTGTATTATATTGTATTGTATAGTGTAAATTAAATGATACAAATAAGATGACGATAATGATACAAAAAGTAAATGATAAAATGAAAAAAGCTACTAATACAATAAATAAGGGTTCCGTTTTTGCCATTTGGCTACGGAACCCTAAATAAAAAATGAATAAAATAAAACTAAAATTATATATAAGAACGATTATAAAAATTTATGCTAAAACCCTTATATTAAATTATATATACTCGCACCAAAAACATGTTTCCTATTAAAAAAAAATCTAAATGTATACGCATTACCGCGAACTTTGACACGAACTGCGAACGTTGACCTTTGAAAAACTTAAATAAAGCAAATTTCACAAACACTGAATAAAAAACAAACTTACATATTTATTAAAATTCAGTAGCGCTTCAAGCTTACCACAGCATTTCACACAAACGTACCTTTGAACAATTTGGATAGCATCTAGGTGTAAACACAACGCGTAGTAATCACTGACTGACCGACGATATAACTCCGAACACGTATTTTGGACCTAAATCGCAAGACAAACGAGGCTCTGGCACCCGCGGATTGCTTTTTAATAATCTATGATTGGTGAATTTGAGTTCATTCACAGCAGTAGCACCCCGTGCTATCTTCAAAAGACACCCAAGACATGTGTACTGCGCGTATAGGGAACATTTTAAACACATTTTAGGTCCAAGATACGTGTCCGGAGTTACACACTGTTTATTGTTCGTCCCTGATAGAGACACAGAACAAAAAAAAATAGTGATAATGACCTCAGAACCGAAAAACCGCTAAAACATTTATTTTTTCGGTTCTGAGGTCATTCTCACTATTTTTTTGTGAGGTCATCACTCACTATTTTTTGTGAGGTCAATTCAAAGTTATTTGAGATTGATATGGTCATTAACATTATAAGTAGTATACCTACTCGTAATACTCACCGGGATGTACACAGTTATTTATTCAATAACAATGATTTTGATATGATTGAAAATCCTTGTAGCGAGACCTCGTCGGCTAGTTACAAAATGTGTTTTACAGCTGTTTTTAGAAATTACTTACAATTGATTCACATTTTCGTACAATATGTATATTGCAAGTTTGGTCCGTAGTAAGTACTGCCCAACCGAACTGTTTTTTTTTTTTCAAGTGACTATCACCCTGGCAGAAGCTGGCCGGGGCCTTTCCGGGGGCAAGATGGGTTCCCACATCTGAGGCTATCTCGAAACCAAAGATTGCCCTGGGTCAACCCGGTCAGCTTTGCTTTATGGGCAAGTACTCTCCGGTATCTAATGAAGACCAGAGACGGCGTGTGACTTTAGTCGGTTCGAGGCCTACATAACTGTTACTGCCAGGCGGTGGATGGTTATACGAGAGAATATCCGCACGAAAAAATACTACCAACACTCGCAACACCGTTACCGACACTTTTTGTGACAGATTGTAACAAACCAACCACAAGTCATATTTCTGTATATAGTATACATACATACATACATATAATCACGCCTTTATCCCCGGAGGGTTAGGCAGAGGCGAGTTAACACCAACACTTCACCAATCACTGTGTTAGGTCCCACGTAATAGGGGGTGAGCCTGTTGCCGGGCACTATTGTTGACTCGAGCCATGTATCTGAGGCTGAGTCTGGGCTATATATATCTGTCGATGTTAAACAGCCCTATCCCCTAGTCGCCTTGAACGACACCACTTGGATAGAGAGGGGGTGGCCTAAATTGTACTCTGCCGGGAACCACGCCGGGATATAGAAAGGTACAGACTAGTTTCTGAATAATTTAAAACCAACCTTTTTCAGCCTCTAGGTATTCAACGTTATTCCGTCTCAAGTTATACTTAAACACAATTTCCGCCTTCTCTTCATCCTAGCGTTAATTCCCAAGTCGCATCCGAAGCTTTTCAGCTCGGAGTCTGGGGTCCGCTTTACCAGTCTGCAGCTACCCGTAACGACTGCCATAGATGTTTTTATGGCAACCGGGACCGACGGCGTAACGTGCTCTCCAAGGCACGACCAGACCAATGCAAATACCCATATTTCATGAACACAAATATTTGCACTGAGCGGGGATCGAACCCGCGCCTCCTGCGTAGCGGCCGCGTTCACTACCGTTACGCCACGGAGGCTGTCCAATTTTGCACCTCTCTATTTCTTATATTGTCACAGCATTCTGTCCTTATCTCCGGGTCTAATTGAGATGCGCAAGTTGAGGACACTGAATGACAGTTACGTGTGAATTTTTATAATTAACGAACGAACGTGTGACGCACGAACACGTGCGCATTAAATAATATAATGCCATTGTGCATTAAACTTTGTCATCGCCTTCCTCATTAGGTGCGTGTTCACAGTACATACACACACGCACGCACGCATGCACGCACGCAAGTAGTAGGAAGATGAAGACATGTTGCAGCGACGTGCAGCCCGTATTGTTGGGAACTCTGAGGTCATGAACAGTATGAACACTCTCGAGCTCCTGCATATGCGTACAGTGATGTTGCGTCCTTGGCAGTATATTACCGTTTCTACCATGGCGAATGTTCTGATGAGCAAAATGCTTTTCAAAAGTGACGAACTTCTCATAAAAACTCTCTACCCTTAATTCTTCCCGTTAGGGGCTAACTGTCCAAAGGTGCACCGCAAATTGCGGTGATAAGACCCGTCATGGAGTGGAGGAGATGGTGGAGAGTCACTATGGTAGCCTCTGTCACTGGCTGACACAAATACTCACTGCCCATGGCTTCTTCGTGAGTTTCTGCCTCGTATGGGGAGCCAACACCTGAGTGTTTACCACTGTCAGGGCTATTCCGTGGACAGTCATGTCGTTTTACACACTGATAGAGTGCCTAGCATGGGGCAAGAGACCCGGAATGTTGTCACCGGCCCCCCTTTTCTTCCCTTTTCACCCTTCACCACTGCCCTCTTAGGGGTGAAAATTTCCAGTAAATAAAGTGGATGTTTACGATAGAAAAGGTATCAACAACATTAAAAGTTTAAGCCGCAGCAGTTTGGACTCTGTTCAGTATAATATTATAATTATGTATAGTATACTCGTAGAAGTATAATTTAGGTACATATTATGTATTTACAAATAAGTAAAATATTAGTTATGTAAATTGTATAGTACTCATGTATTGTAATGTATTATGTATAATGCATTTTAGTATTGAGTACTAATTAAATTATGATTATTATGTAGTAAATACTTCATCTTCTGCCTGCACCTACCTCCATGTATCTCTGCATTGCATCACCGTAAGGTTGGCTGGTAGATATTGCCATGCGGGCCTGGGGGTGGCACGCATTGCGTGCCCCCCCATACCCGGGGGCGAGTTGGGGACTCCGTGGTCCCCACACCGGAAGAGGGCCAGATCGAGAGATATGGCCCTGGATCGGCCGGGGTGCGAGGGATATGGCTATGACAATCTCACCTCCGGCAACTGACGGCCCACAGAAGGCGTGCGTTTTAGTCGGTTCGAGTCCGACATAACCTCCTCCTCCGACCCCGGCGGGGGAGGTATCCGTGGGGATTTTTCGCACGATAAAAAAAAAAAAGGTAGATATTGCCTTTGGCATTAAGTCCGCCTTTGTACAATTTTTATGTGCATACCTAAAGTTTTAAATAAAAAAATAAAAAAATGCAGTTCTGCATCGTTTATTTCATACAACAGACATGTAGTTATAGAGTCAATGCACCAGACGTGCATAAACTATTTACAACTACTTAAAAAATTACAACAGAAACAAGATAATGGTTTAGATAATTGCCGTTAAGTGTAGACAACGTGCTTGCAAAATATTTTTGGTGTGTAAAAATGCACAATGTTACAGAATTACAAAGGAAAAACCCAGTTCCGAGGCTTTCAATCTTAATACAAAATCTAGAAATTCATATTATGTTCATTATTAATAACCATCTTTTCAGTCTTTTAAATGAACTACTTTATTTGTAAGCCGTACCTACTTTAATGTTGTAAAACGAGTTATTATAAGAAAAATACGAATGGTATGAATTGAGAATAGTAAAGTACAAAAAATGGCAAGAGTTAATAAAAGAAAATGATTAAAAATGCAGTTGTATGAATACATCAAAATGTAACTCTCAGTGTACATATATAATTTTTAGTGTGCAATAAAGAATTTAATAAAATAAATAAATAAAGAATAAAAATAAATGTATTTAGCAAACATGTATAGTCAGCATCTCAAAAAGATCTATTGTGTTAATGTCCGATCTAAAGGTGTGCACCAAATATCAGAACAAATAGGCTATTTGACAACATTAAAAATATACTACAAATTATGGTCATCCTATTAGAAAATAACGTTAAAAGACCTACGAGACTACAATTATTTACTCTCAAATATGTGTATATTATGAGAATTTCAATTATAAAAATGTTATATGTATTTTGTTGAATTATTGTCTATGGCAAAAACGCTCGTGATTGGTCAGAGCTCTGGGTGACGTCATTCCTACAAAATATATCTAGTTGTATGAGCTATTATTGTTTGTTTCCGTGTTATTATTTGCTTTTTCCTCGATTATCGCGAGTTTTATGGACATATTTTGTGATTAAGTTCGAAATGGATACAAATTTTGTGCGAGCTGATGATAACAGCAACTTGAAGTGACGTCAATACTCACATGCATCGCCATTTTGATTAAATATACTTAGCGTCTTTCGCGCACTTTTGTAAAATTTAAACTTTATCATTGATTTTTTAACACAATGCATTGTTTTTTACAGAAATAATAATGTGATATGTTTATACTATAATAAGCAATCATTTGAAGTGGTTTTTGAACATTAGTCAAATAGTCTATTAGTAAAACGGAGGACGGGGGGAATACCAAGCTATTAAGATTATTTTGAGTACTTTGTTCACCAAGATCGACCTGATGCTGACTGTACAATAGTGAACATAGAAACTAGAATAGTTCAATACAAAATGACTCAGTCCGAAGCCAAATTGGTACGGTGGCACTATTTAGTCATCATTCTTGCATACAGATATTAAGGCGGCCACCCACTAGCAGTTTATCGAACGACAACCGGATGATATTGGTCTGTCAGTTCATCGCAATAGCCCATACACTTACAGTTTCGTATACGATTTTGGACTGACGGATAATAATGTGTGTGGCCGCTTGACAATTCCAGTCAGCAAAGACAGTTAAAGGCCGGACAGTCTATGGCCGTCAGCATTTTATACGTAATAATATTAGACTAAAATAATAAAATAATGTTATTATTTTAGTCTGAGGTAATAAAATTATGATGACATAAGGACTGCAGGCTGCCGGACAGACGAAAAACTGCAGGCGGACTGTAAGTGGGTGGCCGCCTTTAGCACTGAGGGGTCGATCCCCACGACCTCTGACTGAGCGCGAACTCTCTCCTCGACACGTTGTTCGTCGATAATAAAGTTAGGTAAGTACCTACCTACTGTAATAAATAGAAACACGAGAACATCAATGAAATGACAAACGTTAATGATTGTTCAGTTTACAACCAATAAATGTTGTTTTCAAAACATGTTTAATCGTCCATCATCTGTCGCATATTAATTGCTTTACTTACGACCCCATCCCGTCCGTACGAACTGGGTGTCGATTCTGCTAAAGCAAAACCGTTGTCGTACAATGACTTTTTGTAGAGTGAATAAAAAAGAAACAAGGACAGCCTCCGTGGCGTAGCGGTAGTGAACGCGGCCGCTACGCAGGCGGCGTGGGTTCGATCCCCGCTCAGTGCAAATATTTGTGTTCATGAAATATGGGTATTTGCATTGGTCTGGTCGTGCCTCGGAGAACACGTTAAACCGTCGGTCCCGGTTGCCATAAGAACATCTATGGCAGTCGTTACGGGTAGTTGGAGCCCTCAAAAATCCAAAAACAACAGTCTAGCTGCAAAGCTTCGATATCGCCTAATGTTACCATTGGGATGTGGAGGTCAGATGGCAATCGCTTCACAGAAAATATCGAGGTCTAGCCAAATCCGTAGTTAAGACTGGCAAAAGCGGACCCCAGACTCCGAGCTGAAAGCTTCGGATGCGACTGGGAATTAACGCTAAGAGGAAGAAGAAGAATAAAAAAGAAAATGAAACTCTTTTCATATAAATTTGAACTTTAAGCGTGTAGCAAATAAAGTTTAAAATTAAGCGCAATTTTTTGCAGTGATTTTGCTTTAGCAGTATCGAGGCCGGATGGCTTGGGTTTAAAAAAGCTCTGGTTCATTAAGCCGCCATGGCAAAGACACCAGCGGCGCAGGCCTAACTACTTCTGGCATTCGAAGGCGCCAAGTCGAGCGGACATTATATCATCTCGACAGTACGTTTACGTTGGAATGGATTCAGAAGTATGAATGAATGAAGCACTTGGACTTGACCACAATTTTTATTTTATTTTGTAACTATATTTCCAAACAGAAAATTCTAAAGAGAAAAAAATATCAATTTTTTATTTAAAAAAAAATACTACAATATTTTATGTGTGGGTAGTTTTAAAAAGCTGTATACCAGTTTCAACAATTTTTCCAATTGGGGTAAATAATATTTAAATTTCCCTAAAAGTAATTATGTTTTATAAAATTAATTAATACATTACATATACAAGATTCATTGTATTAGAGTGAAATGTCATGAGATTATAAAATAATGAAGTAGGTAATTGTCAAAAATGTGGAAAAGTACACTTTATTCAATATGTTTAGCAAGTTTCACCAAGCGCCATCAATCTCTAGTATAAACAGTATAAATACAGAATGATAAACACGAAATCTCTCTGTATGTATGTTAATTGGAGCAACTAGAGAGTTCCTACTCTTGTTTTAGGAATATACCATTAAAGTTAACTACTATGGTAAGTAAGATATTATAACGAACGTGTACAAGTTTGAACTTTCTGAAATAGGAGGCCTACCATGACACGAAAGTCCGAAAATGCGGACCGAAGTTTCTGGCAATTGGTACCATGGGCACACATTTAAGTTTGTAACTTCAATAAGTTCCGAATTCATAGCTTTCATCTTATAAATGAAAGTGTAAGTTACTAAGCGCAAAAGGCGAGAATGGTTTGACCGATTTGGCATTTGTTTTCGTATGTTCGGATAAGTCTGCGGCAGTTTTTTTCTAACTAAAACGTTCCCATAGGTCACAGGACAGGAACGGGAACGGAGTTCAACGCTGGCGAAGCCGCGTACATAAATTAATTAGGACATCAACAAATATGCCTCTGAAGATTACAAAAATTATGCATTACTTATATTTATTCTTTCATTTAAAATGTAAATATCGCTTGCAATTGAGTTAATGTTCAGCAACATCCGATGCTGAAATGTAGCTGCTAAATGCTTCTAGGTCTTTCGTTCGCGTTTCTATTCTATTCTACTGACGAATATGTCACTTGTCTGGGGCTAAACTTTCGGGCGTATAGCTCATGGTAGCCCCCAGTTCGTTAATTAAATGCAGCAAACTTACAGGACTGATTCATTACTCACTCTTTGATGAAATGGAGCAGAGCGAGGACAACGTATGAGACAGTGTAGCAACAGCCTGAAGTATGTAGTAATAAGGGTGTGTGTTGTGTACTGTGTATGTAGTGTGGCGAAGGGTGAAAATTTTCAAAGGGGAAGCCTTCGAGATTTTTTTTTACCTCTTATAGAACGACCATAGCAATTTTGTATGGAACACTTACTAAATTCAGATACTACATTTTAGATTCTAAAAAGATTCTGAATTTCACATAGGTAGGTACATTTTTTTTTAAATACCAAGTAATAAAAAAAATTAGTACCTATGTGGCGGACAAGCACACGGCCTACCTGACGGGAAGTGGTTACTGTGGCCTATGGGCTTATGCAACACCAGGGGCGTTACACTCGTGCTGCCGACCCTGAAGAAACCTTTTAATGCCCTTCTTTAAGAACTTCATATTGTAGTCGCTTGGGACGCAACATCTTTACAAACTTTCATATTAGTAGGATACATATTATATAGTTACTTAGTAGGTAGTAGGACAGTACTAGATTTAGTTCTACATTTGAAATCTAAAATATCAATATCACCTCACCCAGAAATCATCACACATTTTTGAGGTGAAAACTTTTTGTCATAGAAAATTGTAGATGAGCAAAAATCATAAAACTCGCATCGTTACCTCCAGTCCAGTCCACAGACGCTGACGTCACGACGATACAGTTCATATGTTAATTTTTTGTAATAATTCTCAAGTGCACTTTTTTGTGAACCAAATACTTTTTCCTTTTTATACAGAATGTTCCCACACTTCTTTCGGTAATGTTTTTTTTGTACAAGCATTTGTCTGCTTGTACCCTTTCATGCAATGATATGCGGACGTACTTGTGAACGTTTATAAAACCTACGTGTTTGCACTAGTGTGGTAGGTATTTTAAGATCGTTTATTTACGCCATAAAACCTATATTATGTTTACAATTAGTGCGACAATTTGAACTAACTATAATAATTTATTTCATGGCTAAATACAATGTTAGAAATGCTTACGTGGATATAATATAAAACTACTGTACAAGTGCAGGGTCATAGAATGTTAAATTGCTTGATTAGTGGTATACAATATACATAACAAAGTACACAATAATATTAACGGGAATTAACGCGATCATGGAACGTGAGAGGCCACACAGCGGCCTCTCGCACTGGCTGACGCAGATTATCATCGGGCACGGGTGCTTTGGGGGTTTCTTGCGTCGGATCCGAAAAGAGCCAACGTCCGAGTACCATCACTGTGACGTAAGCGAGTATTCGGGGCTACACCAAGTGCCCGGCGTGGGAGACGCCGAGCTGGTGGTGGCCCTAGGAGTGCGGTCTCTCACTTTCCGCCTTGCTCACGGCGATGGAACGCTCCGCGAGTGCGTGGGCCCTCGCCGCTTCCCTCTGTGAGCAAGTAATGCTCGAGAAGGCGGTGGCAGGGCGAGAACGGAGGAGACTCACGGTCCGCACAGCCCGCGACGAACGAAAGGTACCCCATACCCAAGGGCTAGATGGGGACTCTGTGGTCCCCACACCAGAAGAGATGACCCTGGGCGTCTGACCCAGGGTCATCTGTTGCGAGAGATATGTCTCAGCCAATTTCACCTCCGGCTTCAGACTGCGTGGAGAGTATCCGTGGGGATTGTGCGCACGTTAAAAAAAATGAATTAAATTTATTTTTTATTTAGTAATTAATTTCTCGTTTATCATGTAATATTTATAAATATTGCTAGATAAGTTTGTAATACTTATAGACTACTGGCCCGTGTACAAAAATGATGGGTCATTTGAACCACCAGGTGACCTATATAGAACGATATAAGAACATAAAATAATAAGATTCAGCACTATGCCGTCACTTGTAAGCTGTCCAACTGAGTGCAGGTGAGTACAGGTACAAAGTACAGGTAGAGTGAGTACATTTTGGTCATATATTTTTGTACGGCATTCTTACCATCGATAGATCCATGAAAAATAACAAGCAAACGCGTAGTGCTGTACAAAAAATGGTGAGCCACAAAGTCGGAATTTTTATTTTATTTTCCGACATTACCAGGGTAAATTTGGTCATTTGATTTTGTACGGCATCAGTTTCATAATATTTCAATACTGCTTCTAATCCATTATTCCGCAACGCCGTACAAAAATCATGCGACATGGTGAAGTAATCGTGGGTTACAACCCCCTCTTCTTCACCTGCACTCAGTTGGACAGCTTACAAGTGACGGCATAGTGCTGAATCTTATTATTTTATGCTCTTATATCGTTCTATAAAGGTCACCTGGTGGTTCAAATGACCCATCATTTTTGTACACGGGCCAGTAGTCTATTACAGTGCAGATTAAATCCTTTGAGATGTTGTAAGAAAAATATAGTCGTGTTTCCGACAATTCCGACATGAAATGTTTTTTTAGGATCCAACATATTCTTTGTTGTTTTTTTGGGGAATATGAAATATGAGGATATCATTTATCATCTGTTTTGTTTGGGTATGTGGAGCATTTCAATTGATTGCAAATAAACTTTGCAATGAACCATTTTGTTTTTTAATAATAGAAATTGATTCATTCCGCTTACTACTGTGACTTTTCTAAGCAACTACAATATGAGATTCTTCTAGAAGTTCCTACGGGATTGGCTGCATGAGTATGACGCCCCTAGTGTGGTATACGTCCATAGGCCACAGCAACTACTTGGACTATCAAAGTGGTTTAAAAAAATCGACATATATTTAGAATTTTCTTAAAACTTCCTGGATCTTAATACTTAAGTTTATAATATCCTCATTCACCTAGGTCTTAAGATTGTCTTGGTAAAATTTCGGCAACGTTTGGACCTCATCTATAAATGAGTCTAAAAATTCGTTGTACGAGTGTTTCTTTGTTAGGGTCCAAATTTTGAGTTCCCATGGATTCGTAGCTAAAATTTCGACTAGTACATCTCCGAAAACTGGTATAAGTAGATTCAACAGTCGAAAATAGGAGTTAAACACTGTCACTGCCACATTACTACCCACATGAGATGTGTTCTTCATAGTGCGGTAATATAGTTCTCATTTCATTCATATTTACGTCACGTGCGACAGTACCTACGTGACAAAAATGTCGTCTTCTTTGCCGCCCCAAACATAAAGGGAAGTGAATGTTCTTTTACTGGGAGGAGGCCAAAATAGAGGGATATCATTTGATATTTTTAGTACTTCACTGCATTCCATCACGAATAATACATTGGCTACTACGTGCTATTACTTTTATTTATATTTATGAAAGCATTCTGCGTAGGCATACATTTATTAAAAAAAATGTTTTTCTAAATCAAACTCAAAAGCCATTTATTCTGTTTTTCGCATGCGAAAAGCAAAAATACCGCAAACCACTGTGTCACCTTTTTCTTTACGTGCAAATCACTTGGATACTCCCCCGTTGGAGCCAACAGGGGTGGTTATGTCGGACTCTAACCGACCAAAACCGCACAGCCGTTTCGGGCCGTGAGTTGCCAGTGGTGAGGCAGCCTCTGGTCTATTCCTCGCGCACCCGGCTGGCCAGGGGCCATAGATGGCCTGCTCGCCTGCTACGGCGTCTCCATTTTTCTCCAGAATAGGAGGAAGGGTCGGTTGACAGCCTCCGTGGCGTAGCGGTAGTGAACGGGGCCGCTACGCAGGAGGCGCGGGTTCAATCCCCGCTCAGTGCAAATATTTGTGTTCATGAAATATGGGTATTTGCATTGATCTGGCCGTGCCTCGGAGAGCACGTTAAGCCGTCGGTCCCGGTTGCCATAAAAACATCTATGGCAGTCGTTACGGGTAGTTGGAGCCCTAAAAATTCAAAAAAAAAAATAACTGTGTAGTTTCGATATACCTAATTACCTAATGTTACCATTGGGTTGTGGAGGTTAGATGACAATCGCTTCACGGAAAATATCGAGGTCTAGCCAAATCTGTAGTTAACACTGGTAAAGCGGACCCCAGACTCCGAGCTGCAAAAAGCTTCGGACGCGACTGGGAATTAATGCTGGGAGGAAGAGGAGGAAGGGTCGTATCGTATCGCACCGACGTTTCGGCATACTTCTGCTAGGGTGACAGGTGGCTCTACCTGTCACCCCCAGGCCGAGGCTCATGGTGGGCAGATGTCGTTTAACGACCTCCGACACCAGAGTAACCTACGCACATTGCGGACTATGAGGTATGGAAGGAAAAAAGTGAAAAAAAGAAAGAAATAAATTATTTATTCATACATAAATCAACGAGATACACATAACAGAATAATAAGAAATGAAAAAAACCTAGGACCTGAGTCTCCTCCGGCCCCGCTCCCCTGCCTCCTTCTCGAACAGTACTTACTCGCAGAAAGAGGCACTGCACCATCACTGTCACGGTGTCATCTGTTCACAGCGCGAGGCAAGAAAACAGAAACACTTGAAATTCTTTACCAGTAAGTATATTATTTTCCTTCTTCCTACAATCCCGAGTCCTAGTGCGGAGTAAAAATACACCTGATGAGGACGTCGACTGAGGGCCGCCATTGTAACATTATAATTTATCTTTACGATAAGCAAAAAAAAAACAATAGCAAAATAAAATTAAAAAATCGTCTTAAATGTTAGCGGTATTTTATTTTCCTAGCGTATTTTCCTCAATTAACAGCTATTACCATTTTTTACATCCTGTTAAACGAATAACAAAATGAAAAACTCTCTATATTCATAAACATTTTGCCCGGAACAAGAAAATTATCACAAAAGGACTTGAATATTTCGAATAACGCTGGGTACCTATCCGACTTTGAATGGAAGCATGAACAAAAACCTTCATAAGACAACGGTATTTCAAATTATAGGTATCCGTATCTAGGTAGGTAGGTGTATACCTAAAGCTAAGCTAAGTTTTTATACGCGACGACTCCGTAACGATATCGATAACTTCAGTCTGAATGAAGTCATATAATAATGTATGTATACTATTAGTTACTACTTATTCACACATGTTTATTCCGGAAAGTGTATACGGATATTACGATCATACATCCCGATTATATCCTCTGTGGCTATGCTTAGTGCGGTGCACACATATGTACTTAGTGTACATACTGACTATTGTCATTATCATACTGTATTGACTATTGTATTGTAGCCAAAAGGTAGAAGTTACATTTGGAAGAGGTAGAACACTATGGTATTTCCGTTCCAATCGAGCAGTCCGACTGGGGAGTACCTCCTCCCTTCTGAATACCAGATATAATAACCTTGTGTTGTGTTCCAGCGGTGAGTAGGGAGCCAGAACTTACTGTTAGAGATTTTGTGTCATTCGGAAGACCAAAGGTAAGGCTAATCCTTGCTCGTCTTGTTCGATGACGGCACAGAATCTCTCTCTTCTTAATGCTGTAAGTGGGCAGGGACGTGGTGTGAATGGTATATTCGTCATGCCGCGAGTACTGCCGCGTATGTTGCTCCGAATGACGGCTTGGCGGCGCGAGTCAAAGAAGCGGCAATACTAGCGCGATGAACTATTTACACACTCGTGATGTGCTCGCGATGAACGCACTTCGCATCGAGCGCTCGTGGCTTTAAAAATATAGACCAACGCGATGATGCGCGTGTGTGAATGCTAGGGCATTAATCGCGCGAATATTTCCGGCAACACGATGAGCAATGCGAGCGGCAGCGTGTAAACGCGGGGTAACGGGTGGCAGCACGAGTGTGATTCCCCTGGTTTTACACTCGAACATAGGCCACGAAAACCACTTTCCATCAGGTGGGCCGTGTACTTGTCTGCCTCCTAAGTGGTATAAAAAAACAACATTGCATAATGGTTTCAGTATTCGTACTAGAACTCTGTCTCGACTTTCAGCCAGCCGCGTTCGGCTGACCACAAGTGCGTTGCGCCTCTTAAAGGTCTGTCCTTTCTCATATCGTGTCGTATAAAATTACTGTCTACGTCACAAGATATTTGGGTTTGTCGTAAAAACAAGAGCGACCACACTTGAGGCTGACCGTTGTCAAGCCTACTTCTATATTATATATGACGTCATAATGCGTTTCTTGCTATCCGTACCCTTTATACCCTTTTCCTGAAATACTCATTACATGTTAATGAATAGGGTCATTTTCTAGAAGCCTGTTAATGAAATCTGAGTAGGTGAGTGGCAATGAAATAAGGTTGTACTTATGTTTAATAAATTTGGGAAAGGTTTACAGGCTCAACGAGTCAACAATGAGACTGTTCTACTTCATAATTAAGGATGTTTTAATTTAGGAAAGGATATTTTTTTCATTCAAATGTTTTTTTCTAGATATTTATTTTTTCTATTTCTTTTTCTTTTTGTTTGTAAGCAAATATTTTCAATGCTCTTTTTCATATCCTGAACCTTTTTTATATCGATTAACATAGAAAAAAGCGAATACAGCTTAGGCGAGACTTGAACCCGCGATCTCTCCATTACACCTTTACTACCTTTTTTAGATATTTTTTTTGGAAATTAATTATCCTCAAGGTATATTGAATTACGCATCGCATATTTTCAAACATTACCTATCCTACTAATATTAAAGTGCGTACAGATTATGTAACATGTTGTATAACTTGTGTTTTATAACATGTCCACATTATCTAACATTGTTTTATAACTTTGCAACATTGAACTAACTTCAGTGTCTATATTACTGAAACATGTTATATAACATGTTATGCTATATAATTTGTACGCACCTTAATAAACGCGAAACTTTGTAAGTATGGATGGATGTTTGTTACTCTTTCACGTAAAAACTGTTGAATGGATTTTAACAATACCTACATCAGAATAACACATAGACTATGTTATCAGCGACTAGCTGTTGCCCGCGACTTCGTCCGCGTTAAGTTCGGAATGTTGTTCATCTCCTATATTATCCCCTTGGAGGTAGAATTAATCAAAATTCTTTCTCAGCGGATGCCTACGTCTTAGTAGCTTTATGCACGCAAAGTCTCAGCCCGATCGGTTTAAAATTGACAAAGTTTCGTACAAACTTTCATCCCCTATTTTATCCCTTTGGGGGTCAAATTAATCAAAATGCTTTCTTAGAGGATGCCTACGTCATAGTAGGTTTATGCATGCAAAGTCTCAGCCCGATCGGTTTAAAATTGACAAAGTTTCATACAAACTTTCATCCCCTATTTTATCCCCTTGGGGGTAGAATTAATCAAAATCCTTTCTTAGGGGATGCCTACGTCATAGTAGCTTTATGCATGCAAAGCCTCAACCCGATCAGTTTAAAATTGACAAAGTTTCATATAAACTTTCATCCCCTATTTTATCCCCTTGGGGGTAGAATTAATCAAAATCCTTTCTTAGCGGATGCCTACGTCATAACATCTACCTGCATGCCAAATTTCAGCCCGATCCGTCCAGTGGTTTGGGCTGTGCGTTGATAGATTACCATGTCAGTCAGTCAGTCACTTTTGAGTTTTATATATTTAGATGAACGGGATCAGAATTCCACGCGGGTGGAGTCGCGAGCAACAGCTAGTTTATAATAATGGTACAGATTTTAGATTTAATGAATTAGCCATACCAAGTATAAAAAAATATTTATTTATTTTTATTTATTTATTTAAATACATATATACCTACCTCTCTATATCTATTTAAAATGCTTTGTGAGCCCAAACCAATATTGTATACGAGTCATTCGATCGTGAGCGTGGCCTTCGCACGTAAACAAAAAACACAAAGCATTCGAATTGGTTTTCATAAAAACACCGAACTGTGGAGCAAATTATATTTTTTACTGTGTGTGTGTGTTCGACGTTGCGGCGGGCGAATGTTTCTCGTTTGAGCTCACTGACATAACTTGATAGAGTGAACTTGGGATGAAATACATTTTTCTTTTTTACAAGAACAACCGAAATCCCTACTAATATTATAAATGTGAAAGTAACTCTGTCTGTCTGTCTGTCTGTCTGTCTGTCTGTCTGTCTATCTGTCTGTCTGTCTGTCTGTCTGTCTGTCTGTCTGTCTGTCTGTCTGTCTGTCTGTCTGTCACGCCCAAACCACTGTACCGATTTTGATGAAATTTGGTATAGGGGTAGATTAGACCTCGAGAAAGGACATAGGCTATGTTTGGTCGCGATAACCGACATTCACGCGGGCGGAGCCGCGGGCAAAAGCTAGTTACTAATAATTCCTTTATATAGCTAAGCTAAATTACTTGTGTTAGGGCTTTAGGAGAGCGTTCACGTCTTTAGTGTCATTACCAAGATTCAAACTTCCGATCGTGCCAGAGGTGCTGGTTCGATCCCCGCTCAGTGTAAATATTTGTATGCATGAATTTGGGTGTTTACATTGGTCTGGTCGAGCCTCGGAGAGTATGTTAAGCCGTCGGTCCCGGTTGCCATACGATCGTCTATGGCAGTCGTTACGGGTAGTTGGCACCTTAAAAAGTCTAACAACTGGTCTAGCTGCAATGTTCAATGTTTGGATATTGCTATTGGGTTGTGACGGTCAGGTGGCAGTCACTTCACGGAAAATATCGAAGTCCAGCCAAATCCGCAGTTAGACTGGCAAAGGGGACCCCAGACTCCGAGATGCAAGTTTCGGATTCGATTGGGATTAATGCTAGGATGAAGAAGACCTCCCCATGCCTGGGGGTGAGGTGGGGACTCCGTGATCCTCACACCAGAAGAGGGTCAGATCGAGACATATGGCCCTGGGTCGGCCGGGGTGCGAGGGATATGTTTACGATTACCTTACCTCCGGCAACCGACGGCCCACAGACGACATAACCCCCAATAACAAGTCCGACATAACCAGAGACTTACATTGACACCATCCGAGACATGTACTACGATTCCGGTTCCGTGGTTCCGACTGCTGTTGGCGACTCGAAAGCCTTCCCTATCACCGTCGGGGTACACCAAGGATCCGTCCTTAGTCCTTACCTGTTCAGCGTGGTATTAGATGTTTTGTCGGACAGCATTAGAAACTCACATGAGCAGCCTCCGTGGTTGCTCATGTATGCTGATGATATTGCGCTCATGGACGCGGACAGGAGCAGATTGGTGCGACGCGTGAAAGGATGGAAAGAATCGCTTGAGAACGGCGGTCTGAAGCTAAATGTAGCGAAGACAGAATACTTAGCGTTAAACTCCACAGATCCCACACCCGTCCGCATAGGCGATCATTTGGTCAAGCGCACGGACCAGGTTAAGTACCTGGGATCTGTACTTCATGTGACCGGTGAGATCGACCACGACGTCAAGGCACGCATTGCTGCCGCGTGGGCCAAGTGGCGAGAAATGACTGGCGTCACCTGTGATCCTAAAATGCCAGTCAGGTTGAAGGGGCAGGTCTATAAGACAATCATTAGGCCTGTTCTCTTGTATGGTTGTGAGGCGTGGCCGCTGCTCGAGCGACACAAGCAAGAGCTGCGTGTCACGGAGATGAAAATGTTGCGGTGGATGTGCGGCGTTACGCGTAAAGATCGCGTACGGAACTCTCGCATCCGCGGCAGCCTCCATGTCCGTGACATCGCGGATAAAGTGCAAGAGAGCCGCCTTCGCTGGTGCGGCCACGTCTTGCGGCAACCGCCAGGCTACGTGGGGAACAAATGCCTGGCAATGGTGCCCCCGCCGGGTCCAGGTAAAAGGGGTAGGCCAAAGAAGTCCTGGCTTGACGTCGTGGAGGGTGATATGCGTGCTAATGGTCTCACTACCATGGACGCCCAAGATCGTGCGAAGTGGAGGAGGAAGAGCCGGAAGGCGGACCCTGAGCTCCGAGGTCATCTTGGCCACGGATGCAATCAGGAGAATACGTCTATATGCAGATGATGATCAAGTCCGACATAACCCCCTCCACCGGCTCCGGCGGGGGGGCGAGGGGATTTTTCACACGACAAAAAAATTTAAAAAAAAAAACGCAGCGGTCTGCAGGTCTTACCAACAGACGGTGAGGCTATGGCCTAAACAGACGGTGAGGTACTAGTGTGTGCACCTGCCGAACAATGAATGAGTCTCTAGCGCAGGTTTTCAAGTGGCATAAAAAAAATAAAAAAATGCTTTTCCTGTAACCTCTCAACCCCGAATATATAAAGATATATATATTTTTAGACCTACGGGCTCGATCACTTCCTAAATTTATGTTTTATTTTTGACTGTTTTCGCGCTGTTGTGTGCGATACTGCCGTTTGCCCTCCCAAGCTCGAGAGCTAATCCCGCGCTACACCCTTTATCAATCAGAAGGTGAAGTTACCAGCTGACAGGAAAGGTTGATTTGGCCCCGAAATTTCCCAATAACTTTTATGTGTCCCATAAATCCTACATAAATACAGGGTCCGAAATAAGTTGTAGATTCGGCAACTAAAGTAACCATTGAACCGGCCCCGGTAGGTGAGAAGTTAATATAATTTATTTTAAAGTACCCATTTCTTCCCCTGGAAAAAAATCAATTTCTGAGAACAAAAAATACTTCAATTAAATATTCAACATTACATGTACCTATCTGCAGACGCTTGCTGCTGCTTGGAGTCTCTTTGAAGGATAGAATTCGCAACGAGGTTATCCGACATAGAACCAAAGTTACCGACATAGCTCGCAGATTAAGTAAGCTGAAGTGGCAGTGGGCTGGCCACATCTGCCGAAGGACCGATGGCCGTTGGAGCAAACGAGTCCTAGAGTGGAGACCGCGCGTACGAAAACGGAAGGTGGGACATCCCCTAGCCAGGTGGACCGACGACCTGCGGAAGGTGGCTGAGACGGATTGGATGCAGAAGGCGGAGGATCGGCAAACGTGGCGCACATTGAGAGAGGCCTATGTCCAGCAGTGGACTGCAGTAGGCTAATTGATTGATTGATTGATCTGCAGACGAAGCCACGGTCAACAGCTAGCTAAACAAAATGAGTAACACTCTGCACTGTCTCTATTTAGCTTTGTACTCAAATAAACGGTGTGCGATATCCTATAATAACTCACCTGTCACCTGTCACCGACAGAGAGCCTTTGTTTCAGTTAAGATGTGTACAGACTATCGGAATAATACCTCGTAGCGTTTTGTTGTGATAGAAACTGCTATGGAATTGAATAGAAACTAACTTAACTGCCTCCCTAAACAAGTGGCGTACTATAGAATCTATATACTATTCTACAATAAACAGGCCAACGAATTGCCACTTGTCTAGGGGGAAGGGATTAACGGGAATACTAATAATTTCGATTCCTCGATAGTACATACTCTTTAAAAACATACCGGAGAACATAGATTTTCTTGAAGAATATAACAACCAAAATTACTATTTTTTTTTTTTAAGCTATTGCATAGCTTCTATCGCGCGCCTTGAGCGTGGAGACCGAATCCAGAAATTCCGTAACGAAAAAACCTAAGCTGACACTCCGAGCTCGGACGAATCAAGCCGATTTCGGAGTAGCTCGGCTCGAGTCGTGCGAGCTCGGAGTGGGGGGATAATTGCATAAGTTGATAAAAAATGCTATGCAATAGCTTTACCGCGGCAGTCCCCGAGTGCCACACGTCTTTTTTTTATACCACTTAGGTGGCAGACAAGCACACGGCCCACCTGATGGAAAGTGGTTACCGGGGCCTATGGACGTATGCTACACCAGGGGCGTCACACTCGTGCTGCCGACCCTGAAGAAACCGTCTAATGCCCTTCTTGAAGAACCCCATATTGTAGTCGCTTGGGAAAACCATCGCGGGGTTCATTCCACAGCTACATTACACACTAATATTCCCTCTAACCCCACCAGCTAAGTCAAATTGCTTGTATTAAGAGTGGGTTGGCTTATATTTTTGATTCCGTATTCCCATTCCTGTAACCCATGCGAACCAATTCCCAGTACAAAACTTCTATACGTTATTCAATAGAAAAAAGAATCTTCTTTCGTTACTGGTTACGACAATTTAATTCTATTTTCGTAACTAGTTATGAAAGCAAGAAAAAAATTCCACGTTCGTAGCTGGTTATCACAATGACAGTTACGAAAATGAACGAAGCCATTCCATACTGTAATCTATCCGTAGAGTTCCCCACAACTCACAAGTTCTTTCAAATGAGTTGCTATGATTAGAGTGGTGCTGAAACCAAAGGAGTCGATTTTCTATGTTAGAAGCTTTGGGCCCCCTACAAATTTTGGAGAACAATAATGAAACGAGTATTGATTTATTCGTCATTTTATCGGGATTACAATGACACATTGCTTCTTAGCTAGTCTTACCGGAACATTGATATAAACGAAATCAAAACTGGTACTAAAATCCATGTGAAACTGTCATGGCGTCCATCTCAGTAAAACTAAAGTTTAATTGATTATTCAGTCAGATCCGTTTAGCCGTTAGAGATTAATAATAAAACTTACAATAAATTGACAAGATGACACTAATATATGTAAGTAATTAAAACTCCGAACATGATAATATTTCAGTGTTATTATAATTATTCACAAGCGATGACGTCACTGTGTACGAAGAAAAATACTTCGCAAACACAATCCCAATCGTGATGACGTCATGCACAACATTTTGACTAATGAAGCGAATGATGTGTCGCGAACGAGTGAAAGAATGTGGGTTTCAAACACGGACTTCTAGGTATGTATTTTTAACATTATTATGTATATCATGGAACGCGAGAGTTTAAAAGTTAGTTTATTTGTATTTTTTATTAAAATCTGTCGAGCCATTTCGGAACAGTTGAACCATAAACACTGGGCGTAATCAAATCGATTAAGAAAGAAAAAAGAGAAACGACATTGGGCGGGACTCGAACCCGCGATCTTTCTCTTACAGGGGGATTGCTCTGACCACTAAGCCACCGAGGCCCGCACGAAGCCGATCCAAATTCCTCTACACATCCATCTTGGGGGACGATGGGAGCCATCTACCGATACTCCTACGAGCTATCGGATGTTTGGGCGGAGTCAAAAAATCAATGTTTAAAAATAATTGTAACATCATTCATTGGTATAACCCGCGCGCCGTATCTTGGACCTAAAATGTGCTCAAAATGTGCCCTATTATACGCGCAGTACACATTTCTTGGGTGTCTTTTGGATAGCACGGGATGCTACTGCGGTAGACGAACTCAAATTCACCAAGCATAGACTACTACAAAGCAATCCGCGGGCGCCAGAGCCTCGTATGTCTTACGATTTAGGTCCAAGATACGTGGCGCGGGTTATACGAGTATTATGTTCGTGGAGTGGCCCTATTCTATTCAGACTGGGACCAACACGGCACAATAGTTTCGAAAATATTTCTCAATATCCGGCCTTTTTACAAAATAGTACATCCTGTACCCAATTCGTTGATAGTGCTCACCTGAGCTTTCGAACTAAGAGGAACTTCATTTAAGGCAACAACACACGTCAACAGGAAATAAACTTGTTACGTGAAGTCCGGCGCTATTTCCGATTGAACGTTCCAATGTGTGAATAGACTGTATTGTAGGGTAGGTACACACGATCACACGACATCAGAGACAAGTATACACGGTTTCATAATGAAGTTGTATGTAAAGGGGTATAGTGAGAGCGGATAACTACTTGTGATTGTTATGTTAACATGTTGAGATAACTAACAACCAAACACTAATATTGGGACGGTTCAAATGGCACTCTATCTCTTCTACTATGTTTCTGTGTTTCTATGTATAATATGTATGTATTTACAAAAAAAAAAATATCTAAGTATGTATATCCGCATTCTAGATTCCATAACACAAGCTAATTAAGCTTACCATGGGTCTAGAAAGCGTTGTGTAGAATGTTGTGGAATATTTATTATTATTATTATTATTTACTATATAAAAATAAGTCAGGTTTTCCTTCCTGACGCTATAACTCAAGAACGGCTGAACTGATTTGGCTCATTTTAGTCTTGAAATATTCGTGGGTATCCAGGGAAGGTTTATAGGTGCAGCGGGAACGGGAAAAATATGGCGGTACGAAGTTCGCCGGGACAGCTAGTATTATATATTATTGTGTACGAGTAATTTTTCATAATAAATAAAACTAGCTGTTGCCCGCGGCTCCGCGCGCGTGGAAGTCGGTTATCGCAGTCAAACATAGCCTATGTCCTTTCTTATCTACCCTTGTACCAAATTTCATCAAAATCGGTTCAGTGGTTTAGGCGTGAAAGCGTAACGGACAGACAGACGGAGTTACTTTCGCATTTTAAATATTAGTATGGATTATTTACCATTTCATTTAGTGTTCAAATTTTGGCACCGTAAGTAAAAACGGACAGGGCGCAGTGTAGATATAAACTCTTTTTTACCACTTAGGTGTCAGACACGCACACGGCCCACCTGATGGAAAATGGTTACCGTGGCCTGTGGACGGGACGTGTGCAGCACCAGGGGAGTCACACTCGTGCTGCCGACCATGTAAGAACCTAATGCCCTACTTAAACAACATATTGTAGTCGCTTGGAAAAACCACAGCATCATTATAACTTATTATGAAGTTAGTAATAGATTATATTACTGGGTTGCCTGTTATGACCTACGGTGCCGAAACGTGGCCACTGACGGTGGGGTTAGTCCGTGACCTAAAAGTCGCGCAGCGGGCTATGGAGCGAGCTATGCTTCGAGTCTCTTTGAAGGATAGAATTTGCAACGAGGTTATCCGACAAAGAACAAAAGTTACCGACATAGCTCGCAGAATAAGTGGCAGTGGGCTGGCCACATCTGCCGAAGGACGGATGGCCGTTGGAGCAAACGACTCCTAGAGTGGAGACCGCGCGAAGATAAACGGATGGTGGGACACCCCCTAGCTAGGTGGACTGATGACCTGCGAAAGGTGGCTGGGACGGACTGGATGCGGAAGGCGGAGGATCGGCAAACGTGGCGCGTATTGGGAGAGGCCTATGTCCAGCAGTGGACTGCAGTAGGCTAATTGATTGACTGGGTTGCAATGTATAAATGACCATTACAACCTAAAAACATAATTAAGACATATCAAAAATGAAAACAAATTCAGAATGGGATAAAAAAATCATTATAAAACATAGCCAAAGCTTTTTTTCTAGATTATAAATAGTTTTTTTTTTTGTAAAATGTGTACTGAGCTTTATGAAGCGGCTCGTAGCTCTGCGACGCTACAGGTCGCCTCTTCAGTCGGCCACAAGCTACAGCGTAGACCGCTCGTAACTTTCGTAGCTGCTTCGCCTACGAAGTTTCGTATCGAAGTGTACTAAACAGTTTTTTTTATTTTTAAGACTTGAAATTCTGTGCTATTTGGACTTTGATATACAGTGTGTATTTAATCAAGATATATTATTTGATCGAAAACATTGTAAGGTAAGGATATAATTCATTTTATTGTTAATTTATTCAGTCATTATATCTGGTGCTAATTTAGAATATTAAACCTACTTATATCGTAAATTCCCAGACATATTATCGTATGCAAACTTTCTTTTTTTGGAATAATAAACTACCTATCTATAACGTAGAAAACTCATAGAAAAAAGAACTAGGCACATATGGAAAAGTCACATATCGCATAATACAAGTAGAATTACGTTTACTGAAAAATGACATAAGATTTTTATCGAATAAAATTTTGAAAAAAGACAACATCTATGGTGGGAACTGAACCCGCAACCAGTTCCTTTCTATACCTACATATATATATAATCTGCCTCTGTGGCGTAGCGGAAGTGAACGCGGCCGCTACGCAAGAGGCGCGGGTTCGATCCCCGCTCAGTGCAAATACATGAATATGAATATTTGCATTGGTCTGGGTGTTTCAATGTATAATATGTATGTATTTACGAAAAAAAAAATGTATCTAAGTATGTTTATCCGCATTCTAGAACCCAAAAACACAAGCTAGTTAAGCTATGCTTACTTTGGTCTAGATAGCGTTGTGTAGAATGTCCTACTATATTTATTTATTTATTTATTTATTCATTAATCTAACCATGAGAGCTATCGGGACATGTCCTGTATATTCGAAATTTTCCTATACTTACGTCAAAAGCACTCGAAGCTGGAGAGCTTGCATGTAGAGGAATCTCGTGAATTCCGAGCCATTGTGTCTGCCTACACCGGAGAGAAAAAGGCATGACTTATGTTCTTACTAGCTGACCCGGCGAACTTCGTACCGCCATATTTTCCGCCCGCGTGGTATTCTGATTCCGATTTATCAGTGTTTCTCTACAATATTATGCATATAATATAGTACATATAAACCTTCCTCTTGAATCACTCTATCTTTTAAAAAAACTACTTCAAAATCCGTTGCGTAGTTTTGAAGATTTAAGCATACATAGGGACGGACAGACAACGACAGCGACTTTGTTTTATAATCTTCTTCCTCTTAGCGTTAATTCCCAGTCGCATCCGAAGCTTTCAGCTCGGAGTCTGGGGTCCGCTTTACCAGTCTTAACCACGGATTTTTGGCTAGACCTCGATATTTTCCGTGAAGCGATTGTCATCTGACCTCCACAACCCAATGTTAACATTAGGCGATATCGAAGATTTGCAGTTTTTTTTTTTTGGATTTTTGAGGGCTCCAACTACCCGTAACGACTGCCATAGATGTTCTTATGGCAACCGGGACCGACGGCTTAACGTTCTCTCCGAGGCACGACTAGACCAATGCAAATACATATATTTCATTCACACAAATATTTGCACTGAGCGGGGATCGAACCCGCGCCTCCTGCGTAGCGGCCGCGTTCACTACCGCTACGCCACGGAGGCTGTCACTTTGTTTTATAATATTTAGTGATTATATTTCATAATTATTTTGTATAACATCAATCGTCTATTGTCTTTCTGTCTGTCTGTTCACATTGATCAAATGATTTATTTATCACTGAAACTAATTTAATGTATTGCTGCCAAAGTAAGCGATTAATCTTTTGTTCTTTGTTTACCGGAAATGGCGAAATGTTTTGTTTGTTGTTTAATTTTAAATGAAGGTAGGGGATTTAATGAAATTTTCTGTTTGAATTTGAAACCGACAGAATGATACCGTTACTTTATAGGAAACTAATAAATAACTTTAACTACAGGTACAGTCAGCATCAGATGGATCTTGAGTACTCAAAATGATCTTGTACGAGCATTCTGTACATCTATACTATTATATAATTGTAAAATGGTCGTGTCTGTACATTGGAGATATTTAAAAAAAATACTTGGGTTATGTTATGTTAACGATAGTAACGATACTGAACACGAAAATATTATTTTTGAATTTCCTGTCTGTTTGTCTGTTTGTCCGCGATGGACGCAAAAACTACTGGACGGATTTTGATGCGGTTTTTTTGTTAGAAAGGGCTTACTCAGACTTAAAATCTTACGTTTTTTTGATCGCAATCGGTTGAGTAGAACCGAAGATATGAGCAAAGGTCGCGTTAACCGAGATGCACGCGGGCGGAGCCGCGGGCGGAAGGCTATTGTTTATATTATCGTGTAACAGTAACTACAGTTCAACGGCTCTTACAATTCTTCAGTAATTCAGTACAATAAACGCTCTCAACATAGCCACACGTTTTATTAGTGCTCACCAACATAACATATCTATACATAACAATATACCTGAACACGGGTATCTCATGTAAGGCTGAAAATTGCCCTTACATGTTTTGGTCCTTCGAGCCGGATATGAACCAGTTAATACAATTAACTCCCTCCCTGTTGACTGTTTTTTTTTTTTTTAAGCAACCGAAATTACTAATATTCCCATTAACCCCTCCAGCTAGGCTAAATTGCTTGTGTTAGGAGTGGGTTCACGCCGGTAGTGTAATGGCCAGTATTCGAACCTGGGACCTCTCGATCGTAAGGCCGACTCTTTAACCACTAAGCTACCGACGCTTCAAATCGTTCTTATATTGATTGTTCTGAATTTTTTTATTTTCTTAGATTGTTCTTATATTTTATTTAGTTCGGTCAATAATACAATTTAAATCGATAAATAATACCGCTTAGGTGGCAGAAGCACACGGTCCACCTTTTCCTGATGGGAAATTGTTACCGTGACCTTTGAACGTGTGCAACACGGGTGTCATACTCGTGTTATCGATTCTGTATGAATCTTCTATTGCCTTTTTATTTTTTACGTGACACGTCAATTTGACTTCACCTCGCCTGATGGCAAGCTGAAGGCAAAATCTCGGAAAAGAGGGTCACCATTATAGACACCATGCTACAAGGATGGCACTCAAGTGGCCTTATTGAAGAACCTCATATTGTAATCACACATAGAAGTCCGCCTTTGTACATACATAATATCTGTGCAATAAAGTTTAAATAAAAATAAATAAATGGGTGAATTTCAACAGGTCCATTAAAATCTTCATTCCGTGGATTTTTTTTACCTTAAGTTTTGTAGTTAAAACAAATCGCGTTTATTATAGGTTTTGATACTATATGTATTCTTGCTTAATATCTAGCAGATAAATAAAAAAGCTAACGAGATATACAAGATCAAAAATTACGCGCCACGGCGATGACACATGCGTGCGCGGCAATGAAACAAGCATCCACGGGCATGAAATAAATATACCAAGGGAATGAAAAAATCAACCATGGAAATGAAAATACATAATATAAAACATAATATTTTATGTACCTACTTACATGAGAAATTATACTTACATACAATAAAAATACAAAGGGGATTAGGCAATTGTGTATGGACATTGGCGTCATTTATTTTTTCAGTGGCACTGTGTTAAACACGCGTATGAGTGTCGTTATTTTTATTGTAAATAATATCGGAGCCGCGATATACAGGGTGGAACATTTCGACTTTACCTGGAGGGAAAGTACCCTCATACTAGAGATAGCGAATTTTACTTAAATTAAACGTAACCTTATTTTTAAAGGGAAACAAACCTGCATTCACACACCTGATGATCAAACCGCCTAAAATCTTCCTATACCTTCTCTTTTATGGGTTTCCTTTTACTTATTTTACCAAGTTTGTTAGAGATATTTGATCCCTAAGATTGACCCTATCGATTGATGCAATTAAAATATAGCTTCATCCGGATTTTAGTCGGTTTGATTACCGGGTGTGGCAAGCGATTTTTTTGGAAATCCTTAAACGCAGTGTATTTTTTAAGATTAAGAGAGTGTTTCCTTTGCTGCTGCCCAACCTAGGTGGATCCTGGCTAGTTTTTTCTAGGAGTTGTTTTTACCAAGCTGGATAACTTATCCCAGGCCGATTTTTTCTTGAACAACTTCGAGTGTAACCCCATCGATGGCTGTCTGTCTGTCCCTGTGTATGCTTAAATCTTCAAAATTACGCAACGGATTTAGAATCGGTTTTTTAATAGATAGAGTAATTCAAGAGGAAGATTTACATGCATAATACATGCATAATATTGTAGAGAAATATTGATAAATTTAGAGATATGCAGCGGGAATGGGATCAGAAAATATGGCGGTACGAAGTTCGCTGGGTCAGCTACTATTAGATAAACGATACCGCGTTTGCATTGGAGATGTGGAGGGAAAGTACTCTAAATACTGGAGATAGCTAATTTCATTCAGCAGGTCTAAAATGGCCGTTTTGGATGTTTCATCTAAAAATGACATTCATTTGCAGATTAGTTGGTGACATATTTTATAGATTGTAAAATGACCACATTTTTTAATATGTCATTCATATTTCATCTGCAATATGTTTCATATTTGTTATTGGTGTTGCTATGACGAAAAAAATATAAGGACTCGCCGAATCGTGCTTTTACGGTATTTACTACATTATGATTTTGTCATTAATACAGCGTAAAATGGTAGTTATTATGTTCTATATATCAATAGTTCATGATTTCCATCTAATAAACATGAATTGAAAGAAAAATAACGCTAAAACTACAATTTGTTTCCAATTTTTATTTTTATTTTTGGTGTGGTAATTTTTGCCTGACGTGACATTTCAAAACTGTCTGTTGTCAAAACTTGGTTTCAATGTTTATTTATGTTTCTTATTCTTATCAAGTTACTTCGACAAAAAACATTGAATGTGTTTGTGTTTCTGTGATTAGATTCAGAGGCGTCTAAAGTAAGGTGCAGACACGAAACTAATGATGTTAGAATAGACGGGCAACGTAATGGGGGAACGACGGTGGCGTATAAACAAAAGCAAAATACTGTCGTTTTGTTTGGATCCTGTGGGAAGTAACTAACAAACTCGAGTCAGCCAGTCAAAATCGAGGCCACTCTATATCCTGCGTTAATAGCTCTACTACGGGACATTGACAGAATTGATGTTAAAAGCACAGAGCCATTCATTATGAATTGAATTGAACTTATCAAGTTACTTCTACAAAAAACATTGAATGTGTTTGTGTTTCTGTGGTTAGATGCAAAGGCATCTTTACACAAGGTGCAGGCACGAAACTAATGATGGCAAAACGGTAGACGGGCAACGGGATGGCAGAGCGATGGCTGGATATAAACACAACAGTGTAAAAGCCTAGAAGGCACACAGAGTACTCTTCTATATATATCATGCTACTACTTAGAGGAGTGGAGCAGTAATTATAAATATGAACAAATCCTGCAAATACCCATAAGATATTTGGAAATCAATAAATTAATTTAAAGGGATGACACGGGGTTCTGAATAATCCCACTGGTGGAGCAGGACGAAGTCTCTGATGATAACAACAATAATTGTATTGTACCTAATGTTAATTTATTAGCTGTAAGTTTTCATAAAATGCAATGAATAAATAAATAAAAAGTTTTATTTTTAAATAAATATGCGAATGAGAATATTTATATTTCTATATACCTCTACCTCCATGATCATTATAGTGTTTATTATGCTTAAGTAGGTAGGTATATTAGTCAAAGTTATCGAGGTTGAATCTAAGGCCTTTCACATTTTTTTATATACCTACTGTCTGTCAATTTACTGCACCCCGCTAGATGGTAAAAACTTGAGGTGCAATCCAGAACATGTGGACCACCATTTGATTAGGCTTGCATTAGGCAACATTAGCTGTGACATTAGACTGTCTTGGTCATTTATATAATAATATAATTATTTGTAGATGCCTCACAAATTAAATAAGGCTTCAGCGCCTTGCCTGTTGACTGGGCCCTTTACACTGGTGGGCCGTTCCCTGTATGGAAAAACTCTAGCATAACTTGAATATTTATTCTACATACATACAATCACGCCTTTATCCCCGGAGGGTTAGGCAGAGGTGACTTTACACCCACATTTCACCAATCTTTGTATTGGGTCCCACATAGCCTATTGCCGTTTTCCGGGCACTATTGGTGACTTGAGCCATGTATAGGCTGAGTCTGGACTGGCTAAGTGGACGAGACTGGATATTTATTCTAATTCATGTAATTTGGAAGTTCATCATCACAGCGCAAGGTCCGGTTGAATTGCAAAGTTTTGACAAGATCAAATCACGCGTAGCAAGCAATAATCAATTATTATTAAATAAATGAAGGGGGGAGGCAACACGACCCCGTCGCCAAAGCTTGACTTTTGTAGGAGCAACTCAGACCTTATAACCTGAAATAAAAGTCTACGCCAAAGCCTCGGCCGTCAATAAATAGTTGTGTGGACAAACAGAGTGGAGTTAAATTGTGCCCTAAACATCTTAGTGAGGTTTAATATTACAACAATAACTATGAAAACATCAATATGAAGGCTAAAATCTGCTAAAAAGTAAATCCGTGTTAACATTCAATACGTCACGAATTTCACCGAATTTGACATTATGAATGACTCATATATTTAGACCATTTTACGCATCTTCATACAAAACTGTCAAATAAGATGATGAACATTATGAGCTTCATTATATGATTCATCAAAAGTAACCATTTTACGATTAGTGAAATCTGACAATTAAAATGATCATTTAATGAAACATCCAAAGCGGCTATTTTAGACCTGCAGAAGAAACATTTCCTCATTTTTAAAAAGAAAAAAAAAACTGCGTTTAACGAATGCTGAAAAATCGCTTGCCACATCCTGTAATTGAACCGACTAAAATCGGAAAAAATAACAGCCAGTATTTTTATTGCTTTAATCGATAGGATTAATTATAAGACTCGAATCTCTCTAAGAAACCTGGTAAACTGCAGGTACTTTCATATTATACCATTTTCATTCATGGCTGCTCAATTCCAAAACGACGCCAATTCTTTTACACGAAAAAAAAGTGGGAAATTAACAAATTAATATGATATACTTTTGTCAATATGCTATGGCGATGAGAACATAAGTTACGGAAATGAAACATCTGGTCATGGCAATGAGACTAAATTGTTTTACAAGGCATGGCAATGATTTTTTTTTCATTGCCGCGTTTTTTTCTTCATTACCATAGCAAATTTTGACCACGGAAACCATGGAAATGAAAGCACGGTGGTGAAAAACGAGCCAAAAATATAATATAAGAAAAAATCTATTAATTATTCGAAGTAATAAACACTTCACTAAAATAAACAAGATAAATTTCGTTCTATTGAATGTATAATCAAGAGGATAAACTTATTGGAATAGACAGTTATACCTATCCACAGTAATGAAAGAAAAAATGTCCAGTAACATAAAAATGATATACTTTTATTTATGGTGCCAAAACGCAGGTACGTGTGTACGTCCTTCCATGTCGAGCACTTAGGCGGCACCAATATGCAACGTTTAGCGGATATGAGGGAGGATACAAGTCGTTAGATAAAACGATATTCTAAAATATGTTTAGAACATGGCGATTAAAGGTAACTCTAGGACAAATGAACTTTTATTAACCATTCGTTGTATTGTCTAAATATTTGAATAAATGTATTTCGTAACAATACTTTAACTACTCACGTATCAAATAAAACTAGGTTTTAATTAAAAAAACCAATAGATTTTTATCAATGAGGTATCACAACACAATAGGTGATGTGTGGACAAACACGGCAATGAAAAATTTCGAGGTTTAAATTTTTTTTTTGGCGAATCTATAATCCTATTTAATAAAATAAATTTAGTGCTCCACATAGATCACTATATCGCCTAACCAGAAAAAAATGTTAGAGTATTGTAAAAATGATTTTTAGTACCGATTTCATCGATGCCACGCAATTTTTGGCCCCGGGAAATTCACCCAAATAGAAGCCTACTAGTCGAAATAAAAAGGAAAGTTTTGACATTTTCTTCCAAGTGACCTTGAGTGGCGCTTCACGCTAGCGACACTTAATTGACAGCAGTTTACCCGTATCCACGAACGGTGTCAATTTAATGTCAGTCAGCCGAAACTTCAGGCAGTCAAAGGTTAAAATTTAATTCGCTTGTAGTAAAACTCCCCAGTTATATTTGAGTACAAATTTTGAAGTAGAATTTAACCTGCGTACTTTTAATAATCTTATCGGATTGAAACTTTATGAAGATCTAGTTGTACCCACGGGGTTATATGAGGGTGAATTTCCCAAATGGCTTTTTTTTTTGTCTTCGGTGAAATTAGTATTTGAAAAAAGGAATATTGTTCTGAATAATTTTTTTTAGTATTCAATAGGTTGTTAATGAATTGTGGCAAAAATATATTTAGGCTAGGACTATATATAAAGGTAGAAATAAATACATAAACCTCTATTTTCTTCAAATCGGTGCTGTCCCTCTACTTTTTTTACAAACAAAAAAGCTTATACACTAATAAAAATAAGTAAATTAAGTATAATAAATTATTCTATTTCATAGAATATTAGTTTTATTATTAATTTAAGTCATATTTTATTATATAATTAACGAATATTATTAATGAGAGGCACAAACGTACTTGTCCTGCGAAATGTTCTCAAATCGGTGACCAAAAGTAATTTACACATAACTTTATATCGACGAGTCCGACAGTGTCCCCACCTCAATTTTATTTCTCTAGTTAGTGCCTGCTAGTGCGCAGTCAGGACGGACGTATGTTAAATCACTGCATATTCCCGCCAATAATATAAGTACGTCATTTTAGTTGCTCCCGGACAATTATTTTATACTATCGGTGGTGCCATCTTTCTAGTGTAGTAAGCAGTTTTATTATTGTTTTTTGGTTCTAATAGAGGTAGAAAGTGAATTAACTTCATTGATTGTTATTGAATTTAACCTAGATATTATGCATTTTTTCTAATATTCTAAAAAGTGTGAAATTTCTCACGTCGGTGTTCGCATATCGGTGTAATCGGTGGTCTTTATTACCACGGATATGATAATTTACACCGAAAATGATAAGAAAAGACGAATCGGTGTCTTACACCTAATATCGGTGTTTTGATTCATGATCAATGCACAGTTTTGTCACATCGGTGGATTGCTTTATCATATCGGTAGATATTTTTTCATCTCGGTGAGTCGTTTTATCATATCGGTTGATCCCGTGCGATTTCGTTAAGTATACAAAAGAAAAATGGAACATACAAGAACATACATATAAACACATACATACATAGGGGGGACTTCAATGCCAAAGTGGGAATACAAGAACGCGACGAGAAGAAAATCGGATCATAAGGAGTGGTATGCAGAAATCGCAGGGGGCAAATGCTAGTCAGCTTCCTCGAGTCACAGGCATCTCTTCTTAATGAATAGTTTCTTTAAGAAAATACCCCACAAGCAGTGGACTATAATAAGGAACGATATAGACTTTTTTCATAATGGTACCTAAGCACATATTCAGAGATCAACAAGTGTGATCAACAAGTTTAATACTGGAAGCGATTACCGACTTATTTGAGGCTCTCTAAATATCAAGATTCCGAATGATAAGGTCAGCCCTCCCACATACGCCGCTCCAAGTAGCTCTAGGGTCGCAATACTGGAAACCTCTAGGGAGGCATTGACGGGAAGTGGTCAAACCATTGCATTGTGGGGCTCCAATCCTGAAAGAGCTAGCAAGCCACTTTAATTCCGTCATCCCGCAAGGGCTAACACCTAGGGCATGGAGCGGGAGTGCGGTGGTACTGTTCTTCAAAAAAGGTGACAAGACCTTGCTGAAGAACGCAGGCCATCTCACTTCTGAGTCATGTCTACAAGTTGTTCTCGAGAGTCGTCACAAATCGCCTCACAGGTAAGCTCGACGAGTTCCTGCCACCTGAGCAAGTCAGGTTTTGAAAAGACCATAGTACCGTGGACCACATCCATATACTGTTTGGCAGATTGTAGAAAAGACTCAGGAGTACAACCAGCCGCTGTGTATGGCGTTTGTGGACTACGGAAAAGCCTTCGACTCTATCGAAATCTGGGCAGTGCTGGATGCGCTGCAGCGGTGCCGCCTCGATTGCACATCGAGGTGCTGAGATGCTTGTATTACACTGTCGAAGAAGAAGACAAAACCCATTAGCCTCCAACGTGGAGTGAGACTGGGAGATGTTATATCTCCCAAACTATTTACCAACGCATTGGAGGACGTCTTTAAGACTCTGGGCTGGATTGGGCCGGGTATCAACATCAACGGTGAGTACATCTCGCACCCTTGGTTCGCCGACGACATCATAATAGTTGCGGAGTCGCTGGAACAACTGGGCAAAATGATGCACAGCTTGAATGGAGCTTCTCGACAAGACGGCCTCATTGTAAACTTGGATAAAACCAAGATACATAATCTTGGTTTTATCCAAAACGAACATGTTGTACCGAGAGCAATTGCCATCGAAGGAACGACACTCGAAGTTGTTCAAAAATAGGTATATCTATCTGCGGCAGGTTATTCAGCTCGGTAAAAACAACTTCGAGAAAGAAGAAGCCAGAACAATCCAACTGGGGTGGGCAGCATTTGGCAAATTACGTCGGGTCTTCTCCTCCCCCTTGCCGCAATGCCTTAAAACAAAGGTTTTCCGACCAGTGCGTTCTGCCTGTTATGACTTACGGTGCCGAAACGTGGCCACTGAAGGTGGGGTTAGTCCGTGACCTAAAAATCGCACAGCGGGCTATGGGAGCAAGCTATGCTTGGAGTTTCTTTGATGGATAGAATTAGAAACGAGGTCATCCGACATTACAACCAAAGTTACCGACATAGCTCGCAGAATAAGCAAGCTGAAGTGGCAGTGGGCTGGCCACATCTGCCGATGGACTGATTGCCGTTGGAACAGACACCCCCTGGCCAGGTGGACTGACGACCTACGAAAAGTGGCTGGGAAGGACTGGATGCGGAAGGCGGAGGATCAGCAAACGTGGCGCATATTGGGAGAGGCCTATGACCAGCAGTGGACTGCAATAGGCTAATTGTTTGATTTGTGTTACCAGCTTATAAACGTTCTTTTTTAAATTAATTATATATTATAATAAAAGAATAGAAGAAAGTAAATATAATAAAATAGGTACCTATATAATTTCAAAAAATATAATATTTTCATTGGATCTTCAAGAACTCTATTCTCGTCGGATATGATCTTCTTCAGGTCAGGCATTCAGTTTTAAGTCACTCTTGTAAAAATAAGGCACCTACTATTTCCTTTTTGATGTTCAAAGGTGGATAGATTATCATTTCGGTGAATATTTTATCATAATGGTGGATATGTATATAATTTCGGTGGATAAACTTATCAAATCGGTGTACAGAAAAAATAATCGGTGCTAGTTTGTCATGTCGGTGGAAACCAAAATTAAAACTGAATTTTCTCCATAATCTTAAATGATACGTTGATGATATTAAATTTGGGGATACATGATTATCACAAAGATTACATTAAACCTTAAAAATATACAAAAAACATATAAATGAAAAAGTTCACCGATATGATAAAAAAAATGGCATTTGTTGAAATTCACCCATGAATTTTATGAGCACTGCCATCTGACCGACCAAAATGTAAATGAAGGTACTCGTAGGATAAAAAAGTATTCGCGTCCCAATTGAGCAGTCAGTCTGGAGATGTACCTCCGTTCTACGGAATACCGTGGCCATAATAAATTATAACTATTAAGTCATACAAGAAACAAATTATAAGTATTTTGATAGATAATGTAAATTGATCGAAGGGTGTGATATAATATTTTAATATTTTATTAGAGACTAATCAACTTAATTTTTATTGTACTTATTCAAAATTAGGTACCTACTGTCCGTTCATAAGCCGAGTTAAACTTATTTGATAGTAAAGAAAAACCTGTTATTAGCCTTACTCTTAGTTTATAATGCATATATATATATATATATACTTACTGTATCGCTGTTGGTTTTTGAAATAAAAAAATAAAAAAAATAAATGAAAAAAAAAAACTTCGTGCTGTTCTCGGCGGTGAGTAGGGTAGCCAGAGCTCACTGGAGAGGTTTTGTGCTCTCAGTGGGAAGACCAAAGGCTTGACCTTCTTTGTCTTCTGCACTGACGGCACAAAAACTCTCTATTCTTACAGGGTCGGCAGCCCAAATGCGACGCCTCTGGTGTTGCTAGGAGGATACTAATCCACCAGGGGCTTATGGTGAAAATTTTCAGAAGGAAAGCCCATGGGAAAAACTAACCTCGATCTAGTTAGTCTTTTTCCTAGGTATAATCTACCTATCTCTATATCAAATTTCATCAAAATCGGCTTAATGGTTTAGGCGTGAAAGCGTAACAAGCAAAAGGACAAAAAGACAGACAGACAGAGTGACTTTCGCATTTATAGTATTAAGTAAGTATGGATCTGTTGTAGTATTCGTAGTATGAACCATCTGATCCTGAAGGAGCTTTGTCTAAGTCAGCTTATTTAATATTTATATGTTTTATGAGATCACAAGAATACGTTATCCATTGCGTTACGATTCCATCAAAACAAAAAAGAATTATATTTGATCCTCCAGCAAGAAAATAACTTGTCAGTCCCCGGAAATGTCGTTAATGTACCTTCTAAACCCGAAAGAAAGCATTTCATATCTAAAAATATCTACTCATATCCTTTACTATAAGTAGGTATATTATAAGATCAGATTATATGTTTATCTACATGTAGGTGCTCCGGTTTGACTTTTTGTTTATTCCGTAACGTCGTTTGTATTTCGTTTTTAGGGATCCGTACCTCAAAAGGAAGATATGGAACCCTTATAGGATCACTTCATTATCCGTATGTCTGTCTGTCAAGACCTTTTTCTCAAGAAGGCGTGGAGACTTCAAGTTGAAATTCATTCTGATACGTCAATGAAACACGGAAGTAAGCGGTAGACTGATTTATTGCAACATGGCGGATACAAGGAGGTTTAGTGCTGTACCCCGACACTAGGGGTGTACCTAGACGTTACATCTCTCCCCACTAAGCTACAAAACAATATACCTAAACTTTTAACACCCTAAACAATCTGGCTTCTGCTTAGCTCGTTTTGACGCACGCAGTGCACGAGCGGACACGTCGCGCGAGGACGGCGGCGAAGCCAGTGGTGCCGGTACCGGGTTCGGTGGCTGTGCCAATGGTGTCGGCTCCTCCTGGATCACCGGTGACCCCCACTGATCGCCGCCCCCGTCGCCCGAGGCGTCTTCATATAACTCAGCATCCTTATCGACTCCCGGGTACTCATCATTTTTGTCTGGCGTATTCGGTATCGTGACGTCACTTGTACGCGATAACGAGTGTCGAGTCTTACTGTTTCTTGATATCATTTGGTCGGCATGCCTTCGCCATTCCATGCCTTTCCCCACGTCTACTTTATAAGACACTGGGCCTGTTTTCTTTTTTACCGATGCCTCGGCCCACTTTTGTCCCCCCGTCGAATAATCCCGTACCAACACCGGCTCCCCCACTTGAAACTCTCTATTTTTTCCGGCGGCCCGAGCCACTTGCTGTTCCTGCTTATCCCGGATCTCAGCGGCCCTATCCGGCCGCAGCGCATCTAGGCGGTTGCGCAGTCGCCGTCCCTGCAAAGCTACTGCGGGGGATACTCCCGTGGTTGCGTGGTCACAGTTTCGGTAATGGAAGAGAAATTTGTTTAACGCGACATCTATCCCTACCCCCTCAAACAAAGCTCTTTTTAGTGCCTTTTTTACCGTCTTTACCGCGTTCTCCGCAGCTCCGTTCCCCTGGGGTCTATAAGGTGCCGACGTCGTATGTTTAATACAATTATTCTTACAATATTCCTTAAAGTCTAACGAAGAGAACGGGGGCCCGTTGTCTGAAACGAGTTGCGATGGTAACCCAAATCTCGCAAAAATGCTCCGTAAAACATATAAGGTGCGATCCGCATTCGTACCTTGCATAGGAACTGCCTCTATCCACTTAGAGTGCGCGTCCACCAAGATTAAATACCGTCTCCCCCCACAGTCTGCAAAATCGACATGTATGCGCTGCCAAGGGTGCAGCGGGAATTCCCAAGGGTGCAGCTGAGACCGGGGCGGGGCATCGAGCACTGTGCGGCACGCCGCACACGACCGACACACCTGCTCGATGTCCCGGTCTAAACTGGCCCAATAGACATAGCTTCGCGATAAGCTTTTCATTTTATTCATTCCCAGGTGTCCTTCGTGGATTTCATTTAATATCTTATTTTGCAGACTGTGTGGCACTACTATGCGATACTTGTAAATAATGCAACCTTGCTCAATTCCGAAATCATTCTTCCTAGCAAAGTACGGGCGCTCCTCATCGCTGCTCGGTTCTGACGGCCAGCCGAAAAGGACTTAACCTTTAATCTTACTTAACAATGCATCCCGTTCTGTTTCTTTCGCAATGTCTTTATAACAAACGGGTAGACATTCCTCAACCGTATTTAGATAATCTAAAGCCTGTGCGGAACGACCCTCCTGAGGTAGCGGTAACCGTGATAATGCATCGGCCGGACCATTGTCCGCCGATCGTACAAATTCAACACTAAAATCATACGCCGCCAACCGAGCCGCCCACCTCTGTAAACGGCTGGCCGCGGTTTGGGGTATGCCGCGCTTCTCGCCAAAAATATGAGTTAATGGTTGGTGATCGGTGCGCAAAATAAACCGCCGCGCGAATAGATACTGGTGGTGTTTCGTTACTCCAAACAATATAGCCAGCGCTTCCTTGTCCAGTTGGCTGTAGTTACGCTCTGCCGAATTGAGCGTGCGCGACACACAACTTACCGGTCTCTCGCTGCCATCTGGGTAACGGTGTGCCAGAATTGCACCCAAGCCATACGAGCTGCTATCTACTGATAATACAAGCGGCCGCCCCTCGGAATAATGCGCCAGTACACGCTCGCTCAGGAGGGATTGTTTCGCTAAAATAAAGGTCTGTTCGCACTTAGGTGACCATTCCCAAGTTACCTCCTTTTTTAGTAAATTATGTACCGGTTGTAACATAGTACTTAAATTAGGTATAAATCGCCCGTAGTAATTTATCATACCCAAAAAACTTTTAAGTTGGGATATATTTTGCGGTCTAGGTGCCTTGGAAATGGCCTCCAACTTCATTGGATCCGGTCTGAGGCCTTCTTTATTTATAATAAATCCTACATATTTTACACTTTCTTTTAAAAAATTACATTTGCTTAACTTAACTGTCAGGCCTGCCTCGCGCAGTCGTTCAAGTACAGCTGTAAGGTTTTTTTTTATGGTCTGGGTCATTGACCCCAGTGACGCAGATATCATCCAAGAAAACTACACACCCCGGCACCCCGCGCAGGGTCTCTTCCATGAGCTTCTGAAACTGTTCCGGAATGGATGATAATCCATACGGGGTTCGTCTATAAACAAAGGTCCCTACGTGTGTTGTTATAGCGGTATACGGTTGTGAGTCCTCCGTAAGAATGCATTGCTCGTAGGCATGTTTTAAATCAATTTTGGTGAACTTTTTACCTCCACTGAGATTAGCAAACAATTCTTCGATGCGTGGTAAGGGATAGTAGTCCCTTTTTAATTTTGGGTTTATCGTTATCTTGTAGTCCCCACAAATCCGTATGTCCCCGTTTTGTTTGACCACAGGCACTATGGGTGTTCCATAGTCAGAGTATTCGACCCGGTAAATAGAACCATCCGCCTCTAAGCGGGCTAACTCGCGTTCGACTCGCGCGCGGAGTGCCAGCGGCACCGGTCTGGCCCGTACGTAAACCGGTTCCTTATCAGTCAGCTGTAGTTGAATGAGGCGCTTACATGTACCTAACTTGTCATTAAACACTTCTGGAAATTCTTTATGTAGTTGGTTCACCCACTGATCGTCGCTGATTTCATTGATGTTAATTTGTGTTATTTTCAAAGCACGCATCCAATCACGTCCTAGCAACGGCCGAGCCCCACCTTTAATGACGTAAAGCCTTAAAGGTTTCGCCGTAACCTTCTCGAAAACTACTTCCACCTCAATGAACCCTAGCGACTCAATTGGTGAACCTGAATAGCTGCGAAGGATTATATTGTCTGTTATTAATTTCTTATTAAAAAAATAACTTTTATATGTCTCTTTACTGATTGTCGAAATACGGCTACCGGTATCTACCTCACACTCCAGCACTTGACCTTCGATCGACAATTTAATAAAGTAAGGATTGTTACCTTGGCATGTCACAATGTGGAACATTTCCTCGTCTGACCCCTCACTTACGTAATTATGCCGATCATCACTCGCGCGCCCGGCTTTGCACATCACTTTTAAGTGCCCTTTTTCGCGACACACATCACAATGGTAGTTTTTATAGCGACACTTCTCCGCTGTATGCGCCTTACCGCAGCGCCAGCATGCGCCCGCGCGCGCCGCGGGAGCCTCCCGCCTGCCCCGGGAGGCGCCGCCGGCCGCGCCTGCGCGCGGGCCCGCTCGGCCGCCGCGCGTGTAGTGCAGGCCATCGCCTGCTGTGGTGCCGGCCGCCGCCTCCGTTGAGTCTCCCGCCGTAACCGAACCGCTGACCTCAGCATGTTTTTCAGCCGCCTCCAGTGCAAGCGCCAGCTTTACCGCATCCTTGTATCGGATGTTTCCTTCCGCGAAAATCCGTGATCTCATGGCTTCAGTCGCTAGCCCGGAAACGAATTGGTCCCGCAAGTTTTCTTCGAGATTTATACCGAAATTGCACGTAGTAGCTAAATGTTTTAAATTTGTCAGATAGTCTGTCAAAGATTCCCCCGCTTTTTGTCGTCGTAACCTAAACACGTGGCGTTCCGCGATTTCTGATCGTTGTGGTTCTAAGTGTTCTGCCACCAAGTTCACCAAGCTTTCGAATGTTTTGGTCTCGGGAAGGGCCGGGGAACACAAATCGCACATTAAGTTGTAAGTTACTTCACCTACAACAGTAATCAACAAAGGAACATGGAGGTTATCTTTTACTTCGTTAAGTAAAATGTACTGCCTCACTCTCCGAACATAAGGCTGCCACTGCCTGCTTCCCAGATCGAACGGTTCCAATTTCCCGATCGGCATCTCACACGCGTATTTCACTCGTAATATGTTCGAACGTAACCTACTCGTCGCCAGTGATACGTCAATGAAACACGGAAGTAAGCGGTAGACTGATTTATTGCAACATGGCGGATACAAAGAGGTTTAGTGCTGTACCCCGACACTAGGGGTGTACCTAGACGTTACACATTCCACATAAGTACTCAGGTCTATAACGTCTTGAAACTATGCAAAAACCAAACTCCTAAGTCAACACAATCAAAAATATTACGGTTTATGCAACTTAAGTTCGTCCCTGAATCCACTTTTGTACAGAACCCTCGGTGCGCGAGTCCGACTCGCACTTGACCGGCTTTTTTTTTGTTAATTTACGGCTGTTGCCCGCAGCAATAGCCGTGTGAAAAACTTGCCCCCTGCAAAGCAGTCGGGACTTTAAACACATTCTTAGTATATGCAATTTTTTTTAACCTATATTAAGATCTTGTTACTTTAGACAAATCAGATACTCAGTGACTAAATTAAAAAGGGCAAAGGGCTCGCCCCTCTCCTGCCAAAGGATTGGCATTGCCATCCAACGGGGTAATGCCGCCAGTCTTATGGGTACGTTACCAGTCGACCTCGATGGGGAGGAATTTTTCGACACCTGACCCCTGACCCCCCTCCTTTCTTTTTTTAATCTTGTAAATCTACATCTACACTAATTTTATAAAGAGGAAAGATTTGTACCTATTTTTGTATGTTTGTATGTTTGTAATGAATAGGCTCCGGAACTACTGTACCGATTTCAATAATTCTTTCACCTATAGAAAGCTACACTATCTGGGAGTAACATAGGCTATTATAACATCACGCTACTAATAAAGGGAGCGGAGCAGTGAGCATAAATGTCAATAAATCGGGCAGATTTCCATACATTAAAGTTGAACCGGAATCCGAATTCCACGCGGGCGGAGCCGCGGGCAACAGCTAGTATTTTTATATAATAATTTAGTTTTGTTTACCTGTAATTAGCTAGAATAATATTAAATTGTAATAAGAAATACTTAACCAAAAACAGCTTAGTAATACAAAAATACGATAAAAAATAAATTACATTTGTTTACAGCAAGTCTAAAGTAAGTATAATGCGGCTCGTATTCCCAAAGCACGGAGGGATCCACTGCGGTTAACGCGGTCGAAGCACCGGGAAGCGAACGAGTTAAATATTTAAATAATTGAAACCCGATGCCAACAATTTGTTAATAAAACTACCAATGTTTACTCGCTTTATACCCGCGTGGTTCCCGGCAGATTAGAATTTGGACCAACCCATCTCTTCCCATGCGGTGTCGTACAAGGCGACTAAGGGATAGGGCTGTTTAACATCAGACAGACAGATATATACAGCCCAGACTCATCCCCAGATGTATAGCTCGAGTCGACAATAGTGCCCGGAATTCGGCAATAGACTCACCCCCTATTACGTGGGACCGTATACAATGATTGGTGAAATGTGGGTGTTAATTCACCTCTGCCTAACCCTTCGGGGATAAAGGCGTGATTATATGTATGTATGTTATATAACCTAGGTGGGACATACCTTTGGAGCTCTGGCTGTCCTTCTCCTCTCTGATTGAGGAGATCAGAAGACAGTCTCTCCCATTCAATTCCTTTGTTAAATAAGAAGGAGGAGAAGGAAATAAGCAGAGCCCGAGCTACGATATGAAAGCTTTAGATGAGACGTGGAACAACGTTATAATGTTGACATTATTAGCTTAATTTGTATGTATGTATGTCATATCATGCCATGAGGTGGACCGTGTGCGGCGGTGTGCTCACCTGTCACCTAAATGGTACCTATAAGAAAAATAAATGATGTCTTATAGCATCTACTAAGAAAGAACTTACTAAAATTTCACCCTTAAGAGGGTGAAATTAACGTTAAATTATAGGGTGATTGGTTGTACACATCGAATTTTGGGTCCTACTAAGATTTTCTTCTAGCTTTATTAACTCATCACATTTCATATTAAAACCACATCAAACAAAATGTAATCGCATCTCTTTAACCAAAGCCTTGGTTCAATTATATACCGAGATGCTCCCTAAAATCATAAACACACCCTTTAATAAGGAGCTTAACTCACATTATTTTCAATTCCGGCTTACAAACACGACTCAGCAAGTTCTATTTTTCAACTTTAAATATCAAAGCGTTTGAAGGGTTACGTGAAAATGGTGTGCTCATTTTGTATGTCAACAAGTAGAACATGACTTGGGGTTAATAGACATGTTTTATTTGCTGGGAAGGTTGGGAATGTCGGGTAAATAATGTTCGCTGTAAGTACCATGCTGTCGCAAAAGGAAAATCACTGTTTTTATTACTTTGCCGAGTGTTATATAAAAGCGAGCAAATCACGATTGCAAGGTAACGAGCACCCTCTGTTTTGATGACTGGCTTACCTGTTTAGTACTTACATATGCTCACGCCTGTAAATCCTTGAAAGCGTAGGCAGAAGTGTATTAACACCCACAGTATGAATTTCTGTCCCACGTACCTAAAGCTGCGTTTACATACTCGCGGCAGAGCGAGGGAAATGGCGAGAGAAGTGGGCAGAGACGTGGTGTGAATGGTATATTCGTCATGCCGCGAGTACTGCCGCGTATGTTGCTGCGAATATCGGCTTGGCGGCGCGAGTCAAAGGAGCGGCAATACTAGCGCAATGAACTATACGAGACCGCTAGATGGCGCTAATCAGTAAACACGGCTTTCGTTATTGCTTCTCGAATATTTACTTTTAAAAATATTTATATATCGATCTACGGCAAGTGTATAGTAGTTGAAAGTGATAGTTTTTATTAATAATCTATTTAATTAATTCGCTATGCTGTAAAAGCATAATGCATACTCACTGCTACAGCGTTGTCCTCCATACGTTTACGTCCGTCTCCATTGCAAGGCGAATACTGTAATGCGGACTAACGCGATGATGGGAGTGTGTGAACGCTAGGGCATTAATCGCGCGAATATTTCTGGCAACACGATGAGCAATGCGAGCGGCAGTGTGTAAACGCGGGGTAATAGGGGGCGAACTTATTGCCGCCAAGCGGGCACTTTGTCATGGGCTGTATGTTTACTGTCGGATGGAGAACAGCCATATCCTTTGGTCACTTCTACGACACCCACAAGACATGGCAGTCATGGATAGGCTGAAAGTGATTTCAATAAATAATTTTGACGTCAAATTCTCCTTAAACTAAGTTTACCAAAGCTTCCTAGGCGCTGATGGAGAAGAAACGGCGCAACAAACTCCACTGCACACATTTAGGAATTAATTTTTATACTATAGACAAATGTCATAAATTATGAAATCACGTCCTCGGCCATAACAACAAATATGCAACTCGGCAAAAGCCACATGACGTGCGACATCCTACTCTACATACAGTGGAAACTAATGGTAACTATTTAAGAACTATAAAGACAAACAAATACTTTGACTTGACTAACGAGTTAACCAAAAACGGCTACGTGGTTAAACTCTACGCCGTAGAAGTAGGAGCAAGGGGAATTCCAGCTAAATCCCTGTACAACTTACTTAAAGACCTCGGATTGCCAAGAGCTTCAGTAAGCTCTTTACTAAATCGAATATCAAAAGCGGCATTGATAGGATCTTACCAAATTTGGATAGGTAGGGGGGGGAACACTACTGACGGTGGAGGTGAGCGCTGATGCATCACGCGGTGGCCACCCTAAACCTACATCTGGGTCGCAAGTCCCAGTCGCCGTCACGGTGTTCCTCTCTGTATCACGCTATGGACCCGGCGACCGCACGGTGAATCCATGGAGTGCTGAGAATCGGATCTCTAATTAAATAAGATATTGCTTCACACAACAAGACTCGGCGAATAAACAGATAAACCATCTGTGGTATCTTTATTCTACCTCCGCAATAAGAACCAAAACGGCATTATAACATATTAGGTAATTATAATTACAACAATAGTTAAATTTTTATTATAAATCCTAAAAGAACAAAAAGGAGCTTTTGAAAAATGATTAGGTATTGATATTTATCGCCAAGTTGTAGTGTTTTTTTTATAATCAAAGCAAAAATTACTGTAATCTTAATTGAACAAAATATCAAATAACACAAACTACATACGTTACATACACCCACAGTAAATAAACTTGAATCAAGTGGTAATGTTTCATGAAGTTCGTAATCTAAACCAGCTTCCCACGTTCTCCCAGATGTAGGCACTCCCAAGTTATTGGGTAAACATATCTTAGCCTGAAAACTTAAACTAAATACTTAGGTGAACTCTGAACCAACACGGACTGTTCATGTAATCTAGTTCGAGGAAAATATTTGTACAAAACAACCACCGCCCCTCAGGACAAACTAGGTACCTCCCAGGACACGTATCTTAGACCTTACACCCGTATTCACAAACAATACTTCGCTATGCGTACTACCAAAACTGTGCAAAGAACGACAAATTCTCAGTGCGTTCGTTTTGGCAAGCCTTTTTATTCATAGACAACACTTATGTAATACTTCGTTGAGGGAACGCACTGCGATAGATACTGCTCCGTGATGTTTGTGAATTAATTTTACCAGCCCTATGCGCTCGAGCACACTATGAGACCTCACAGTGTTGTTTGTGAATACGGGTGTTAATCGCGAGACAAACGAGGCCCTGGCGAGCGCGGACTTTGTGATAATCTATAGATGCTTGATGAATTTGAGCTCGTCCACCGCAGCAGCACCCCTTGCTATTCTCAAAAGACAAGACACCCAATAAAAGTGCACTGCGCGTAGGTATACAGGGTGTATTTTTGAGACGGGGCAGTACGGGCAAGTACCTTAACCGTTGTAGTTACAGCAAAACGTTCTTAGGAGACCTTCCCTAACTTTTTGAGAAATTTTGAACTGCATTCATTTCATTTCGTTTCGTTTCGTTTCGTTTCGTTTCGTTTCGTTTCGTTTCGTTTCGTTTCGTTTCGTTTCGTTTCGTTTCGTTTCGTTTCGTTTCGTATTGTTTCGTTTCATTTCATTTCACATATCTTCACCCCATATTTATCATATTAATATTATAAATGTGAGTGTTTGTGAAGATGTTTGGATGTTTGTTTTCCAATCTCACACAAAAGGTGGAATGGACTGGGCTGCAATTTGGTGTACCTATGATGTGTTAGCTCTTTTTTATCCTTGAAATAGGTTTCTATGGATTACCGGAACGGAATCAGGGGGTCTACCCGGTCTACCATGAAAGGTCTTCAGGTCCACACGAAAGACCTGCATGGTGTAGGTACCATGAAATCACTTCGGTTTTCTTACGGTACCGTTAGCGGATGCTATTTCGGGATAAATATTTTACATGGAACCGATTGCCCGAAACTTCGAATTGCAACTGTTTAAGCCTACTGAATTCCATGCGGGAGAAATTCTAATTCCGTACCGCACCAGCTAAGTACTTCATAATCACACAGGTAGGTACAGTCAGTGATAAAAGCGTGCAAAGAAACGGCACGCACAATGCGGTATGATAGAAACTTGATCCCACACACAAATTCAAGCTGTGAAATGATGACGCTATGGTAGGTATTCCCAAGCGACTACAATATAGGGTTCTTCAAGAAGGGCATTAGAAGGTTTCTTCAAGGTCGGCAGCACGAATAAAACTCCCCAGGTGCTGCATACCTCCACAGGCCACGGTAAACACTTTTCATCAGGAGGTCCGTGTGTTTGTCTATCACATTAATGGAATAAAAAAGTAGTTACACAAAACCAATCATTTTATTCATTTACCTCTCCCTTTTTCGTTTTTCACATTCTCTTCTCGAGAGATTGTGAAGTCTCGTTTCCTCGAGTTAGTTAATAACTCATTCTCACTTTTAGTACCACATAGATTTTCATTACCACCGCAGTTCATTTAAAATTATAACAAATGGTTAAATTGCAGGAGCTGATCAACAAAGGGCACTCGGCAATCAACTCGAGTTCAATATTATGAAAATTATTATGAAAATAAATTAGGTTCCGCTGAGATTTCCACCTGCTTTTATGCAGCGCAATTAGTATACCGTTTAATATTTGAATTTGTTTCACAATAAACATTTACGGAGGTAGGATACGACGGTATTCCCGTCCCAACTAAGCAGTCAGACTGGAGAAATATCTCCGCCCTATACAATACCACGGCCATAATAACCTCGTGTTATGTTTCCAGCCGTGAGTAGGGTAGCCAGAGCTCACTGGAGGGTTTTTGTGCTGTCAGTGGGAAGACCAAAGGCATGTCCTGCTTTGTCTTCTGCACTGTAAGCACCAAAATTCTCTGTTCTTACAGGGTCGGCAGCACGAGTGTAACTCCCCTGGTGTCGCTATGACGATATACTCGTATGTAACGTATTTAGTAAGAAAGCGCAAGCAAAGGTACATACTTGACCGGATTTGGATAAAAGTTTGCACAAAGATAGATTAATATACTTTGTATTGCTCGGGACATTATATCTTGGACCTAAATTAGGTCTAAGATACATGTCTCGAGCTATAATAGAATAGCATATAAACAGATACTTTTAACCCGATAATTCACTTGTAGGTAAGTAATTTACTTGGACAGAACCACAAGATTTTTATTTTTTATAATAAACTACCCAAACATTTGGCCCTAAATGTTTTACTATTTTCTTTATGGAATTTCCTTTTTGTGATTAACCCTATGACCAATAGAAGTCTCGCTCTAAACGCAGATATAAACGCAAACGCAAATACGCAAATTAAATATACCAGACCTTAGGTATCTATCTCTCAAGATAATTTGTAACAAGCCAAAAACTTTTGATATCACTCCGAAGCTACTTACCTAATAAAACTTTTTAATTTGTAACTTCGAATATTTTATTAAAGTCAGAATATTATCAGGAACTAGCTGATTCGCCCCGTTTTGCCCGTGGTATACTTCAAAACCCCTCAGCACGCCTTTAAGCCATATAAGTATGCCCTCCAAACAACGTAATGTCTATATTTTATTAAAAGAATTTAACTTCATAACATAGTTACATAAACCTGTGTTTTTCCTCTCCCGTCTTCATTCTACGCCGCAGATTACCGCCATTTACTTGGCACAGCTGATGCCTGAACTTTGACATAGGTACATTTAAATCCGGGTGCAATTTTCGAAGTTCCATCTGCTCAAACTAATTTACGGCAACAGTTGCCTTTCAACGTTATGTTTGCTCGACTAAATTAGTTTTTAGTCGCAGAGAAATGTTAGTTCGTTTGTTGAGGTCTAGCCAAATCTGTAGTTAAGACTGATAAAGCGGACCCCAGACTCCGAGCTGAAAAAGCTTCGGATGCGACTGGGAATTACCTAACGCTAGGATGAAGAAATGTTAGTTCGTATAGTCGGTGGTTTTTTTGGTCTTTCCTTAATCTTGCATGCAGGAAAGTGACTGAAACGTTGGAGTGAATGTAAATTATATAAAATATAAAACGTAAATATGTAATAGTATTCTATAAAAAGCTTGAAAAAATAGTAACGTTCGCCCAAACTGCCGGCAGTATCAGTGATATTCATACAAACAAACAGACTAACAAACATAAAGTCAAAAATCATGATCGTATTCTGTATACCATTAACGTTTTAATGATATGAATTAAAAATATGAAAGAATTGTTTAGTAAATAAACCCCCAGTTGGAAACCGACTAGGTAGTCTATTTACAGACATGTTTACTTTGTCTAAATATCAAATTATTTGTTTGAGTAGCATATTGACCAAGCAGCTCATTTCCAAGCTTGTTTGTCGTCTAATAGCCATTTTGTAGATAGATTGTACAAAATATTTTTCGTAGCACGTCACACGAGCCTCAGTTCGTATAGGGAAGGTTCCCTCCCGCCTTGGAAACGAGAATGCGAATAAGAAAAACAAAGGAAGCAAGGCCTCCGGCGTTTTCCCGAGCCAAATGCAAAACACTTATACGTAACATCAATATTATGAGGGTAGTAGGTACTTACCCGGGTGAAGCGGCATGCAGTGTTGTGTTGACACTACTAGATTGTAGATTTCCCTAAAGGCGGCCACCCACTTACAGTTCGCCTGCAGTTTTTCGTCTGTCCGGCGGCCTGCTGCAGTCCTTATGTCATCAACGTCATCATAATTTTGTTACCTCAGACTAAAATAACAACATTATTTTATTCTTTTAGTCTGATGTTATTACGTATAAAATGCCGACGGCCATAAACTGTCCGGCCTTTAACTTTCTTTGCTGACCGAAATCGTCAAGCGGCCACACACATATTAGCCGTCAGTCCAAAATCGTATACAAAACTGTAAGTGTGTGGGCTATTGCGATGAACTATACCATGAACTCTTAAAAAGGTCAATATTGAACTGCTGTCATTCTACCAACTGCAAATGTCATTTTGTAATCCTATATATTCATATGACATTACAAAGTGACATTTGCAGTTGGTGGAATGACAGCAGTTCAATATTGGCCTGTTTTAAGAGTTTATGGTAAGGCCGCTGACAGACCGATATCATCCGGTTGTCGTTCGATAAACTGCTAGTGGGTGGCCGACTTAAGTATTTTTGAAAATTGACCACATAATCGTCATTATTAGTCAAGCTTCTATGTGATTTCAGAGACCCCATTTCTATTTTTTCTTTTCTTCTTGTACGAGAGCGACTGCCAACTGATGATAATAATTATTCTACGAGATATAGTTAAGTATATTAGGTAAAGGTATAAGTAGTTGCTCCTTGATATTTTCTTGCATAAAATACTTTTTAGAGCATGTATTTTCAGCAGTCGCGTTTTAGTTTTCAAACTTATTCCGTTTGGTGTACGGAATCCTAAAAAAACTAAGTTAAAAAAAAACTAACACCCGACTTCTGTAAAATCACGGTCTAAAAAGTATTAAACAAGAAAATATCAAGGCTAGCCGTAGTCGTATGCCACTTAGGCAAACAAAACAATACATTCTAGGGAAAGTAGCATATCTACAGGGCACATCTAACTTTAAACCGTACTTATACACGAAGTGACCTTATACATATTCAGTTTATAGCTCAGGAATAGCCCAGGCACTTTATATTCGAAGGCCTTCGCTGCAAGCGATGCATGTCAGCTTCATACCTCACTACATTTTTCTTTAAACTACTTAAAAAGTACAAAACGAAGCGACCTTTATCTATATCTTTAAAAACTTATTCTAAGCCTAACTGCAAGGCACCGTAGATAAACGGGCGAGGTTCTGGCGCAGGCTTTCCTCTAGGATTGCAAGGTCAGACGAAGGTCGCTTAAATAAAAGCCGTATAAACCAAACAAAAGGAAAAGAAGGAGTAAATGCGCTGCGTACTTCAAGTTGAAGGAGAAGGCAAGCTTTGGATGCAACCACGTTAAGGTGATGATGACCTATGAACAGTTACATACTTTTCATAGAATACCAGTACCAGTTGAGGGACAAAACCGGTGACTCTCGCTCCGCCTCGTACCCGGGGGGGCGGGGCAATACCGCTAGCATTATGGGCACCTTTGCCACTGGTCCCTTGACGGGCGGGTTAATTGGTTAATTTTCACAATTTATTTCAATAGATAAATAATTATTATTGTACAAAAATAAATAAATATTGTCAATTATGCAAGCTTTATTTAATACAGATATTAATACAAATTATACCAGATGTATCAATGGCTGGATCGTTTCTTAGCTCGTTATCCCTACTAATATTATAAATGCGAAAGTAACTCTGTCTGTCTGTCTGTCTGCCTGTCTGTCTGTCTGTCTGTCTCGCTTTTACGACTAAGCCGCTGAACCGATTTTGATGAAATTTGGTATAGGGGTAGATTAGACCTTGAGAAAGGACATAGGCTATGTTTGGTCGCGATAACCGACATCCACGCGGGCGGAGCCGCGGGCAAAAGCTAGTATATTATAACTACTAAGGTTTCGCATTCTTGAACCCATATGACAAGCTCTGTTTAACTTGGGCCTAGATGGCGCTATGTAATATATCTTTTATTTATCGATAGTCAGAAAAAGGACAACCAAAATATCGTGGGTATCTGTGTATGTTTTTTCGGCATAAATTGTATGGACTGTTTGCAATAAATTTAAAAGTAAATTTGTTTGTGCCCGTGAAATCCATTCGCAGCCGCATGATTGGGGGAATAATATAACACAACGTTGCCAGGCATTTATTGGGAGGCTTTCAATGTTATTTTTTAATTTGCCCTGGATATATTTTATGAAAACAATAACCTCAGCCTTGGGAATGGATCGCTCTGTCATACACCTGTTGTCCTACTCGTTTCCATATTACGAATACTGACTGGAACTCAATAGAAATAATAGTAGGCACTAAATTGTAGGAAGACATTAATATACCTACCTAAATAAATATTGCAATGTCTGCAAAAGGCGCTAAGTCCTAAGTACTGAATATAATGTATATTCTATGGGTGAATTTCAACAGGTCCATTAAAATCTTCATTCCGTGGATTTTTTTTACCTTAAGTTTTATAGTTAAAACAAATCGCGTTTATTATAGTTTTTGATACTATATGTATTCTTGCTTAATATCTAGCAGATAACTAAAAAAACTAACGAGATATACAAGATCAAAAATTACGCGCCACGGCGATGATACATGCGTGCGCGGCAATGAAACAAGCGTCCACGGTCATGAAATAAATATACCAAGGGAATGAAAAAATCAACCATGGAAATGAAAATACATAATATAAAACATAATATTTTATATACCTACTTACATGAGTAATTATACTTACATACAATAAATACAAAGGGAATTAGGCAATTGTGTATGGACTGTGGCGTCATTTATTTTTTCAGCGGTACTGTGTTAAACACGCGTATGAGTGTCGTTATTTTTATTGTAAGCAATATCAGATCTGCGATATACAGGGTGAAACATTTCGACTTTACCTGGAGGGAAACTACCCTCATACTAGAGATAGCGAATTTTACTTAAAGGAAACATTACCTTATTTTTAAAGGGAAACAAAACTGCATTCAAAGATTTCTAAAAATAACACACCTGATGATAGAACCGCCTAAAATCGTCCTAAACCTTCTCTTTTATGGGTTCCCTTCTATTTATTTTACCAAGTTTGTTAGAGATATTTGATCCCTAAGATTGATCCTATCGATTGATGCAATATAAATATAGATTCATCCGGATTTTATTCGGTTCGATTATCGGGTGTGGCAAGTGATTTTTTGGAAATCCTTAAACGCACGCAGTGTATTTTTTTGAGATTAAGAGTGTTTACTTTGCTGCTGCCCAACCTAGTTGGATCCTGGCTAGTTTTTTCTCGGAGTTGTTTTTACCGAGCTGGATAACTTATCCCAGGTAGATATTTTCTTGAACAACTTCGAGTTTAACCCCATCGGTGGCTGTCTGTCTGTCCCTGTGTATGCTTAAATCTTCAAAATTACGCAACGGATTTAGAAGCGGTTTTTTAATAGATAGAGTAATTCAAGAGGAAGATTTATATGCATAATACATGCATAATATTCTAGAGAAACACTGATAAATTTAGAGATATGCAGTGGGAACGGGACCAGAAAATATGGCGGTACGAAGTTCGCTGGGTCACCTAGTATTGGATAAATGATACCGCGTTTGCATTGGAGATATTATGGAGGGAAAGTACTTTAAATACTGGAGGTAGCTAATTTCATTAAAAATAAACATTTCTTCATTTTTAAAAAGAAAAAAAACTGCGTTTAACGAATGCTGAAAAATCGCCCATCCTGTAATTGAACCGACTAAAATCGGAAAAAATAACAGCCAGTATTTGTATTGCTTTAATCGATAGGATTAATTTATTGTTCCTTTTTAAAAATAAGGTTATGTTTCTTTTGAGTGGAATATATCTTCAGTATAATAAATAGAGTACTTTCCATCCACGCAAGATTGAAAAAATACCACTCTGTATAGATATAAACTAAATTATATCCAAGTCCTGATATGGTTTAGAGAATTTTGTTCATAGTAACTTTTGCTCACTATATAAATACTGTAGGTACTTTCATATTATACCATTTTCATTCATGGCCGCTCAATTCCAAAACGACGCCAATTCTTTCAGATGAAAAAGAAATGGGAAATTAACAAATTAATATGATATACTTTTGGTAATATGCTATGGCAATGAGAACATAAGTTACGGAAATGAAACATCTGGTCACGGCAATGAGACTAAATTGTTTTACAAGGCATGGCAATGATTTTTTTTTAATTACCGCGTTTTTTTCTTCATTGCTATAGCAAATTTTGACCACGGAAACCATGGAAATGAAAGCACGGTGGTGAAAAACGAGCCAAAAATATAATTTAACAAAAAATCTATTAATTATTCGAAGTAATAAACACTTCACTAAAATAGACAAGAGAAATTGCGTTCTATTGAATGTATAATCAAGAGGATAAACTTATTAGAATAGAAAGTTATACCTATCCACAGTAATGAAAGAAAAAATGTCCAGTAACATAAAAATGATAAACTTTTATTTATGGTACCAAAACGCAGGCACGTGTGCACGTCCTTCCATGTCGAGCACTTAGGCGGCACCAATATGCAACGTTTAGCGCTTATGAGGAAGGACACAAGTCGTTAGATAAAACAATATTCTAAAATATGTTTAGAACATGGCGATTAAAGGTAACTCCAGGACAAATGAACTTTTATTAACCATTCGTTGTATTGTCTAAATATTTGAATAAATGTATTTCGTAACAATACTTCAACTATTCACGTATCAAATAAAACTAGGTTTTAATTTAAAAAACCAATAGATTTTTATCAATGAGGTATCACAACACAATAGGTGACGTGTGGACAAACACGGCAATGAAAAATTTCGAGGTTTAAATATTTTTTTTGGAGAATCTATAATCCTATTTAATGAAATACTTAGTGCTTCACATAGATCACTATTACACCTAACCAGAAAAAAATGTTAGAGTATTGTAACAATGATTTTTAGTACCGATTTCATCGATGCCACGCAATTTTTGGTCCCGGGAAATTCACCCCTATGTTTTGAATTTTGAAAAAAAAGAACGTGGATGAAATAGACTTATGAGGCACATTTTAGGTCCGGTCCAGTCCAAGATACGTGTCCGGAGTTATACCTATAGGTAGTCACCGGCAAATGTTTATGACTAAAACGAATAGCCGTGTTGGTTCCCTGTGGAGACGAATAGTGCCACCCGATCTCTTCCTGGGGGTGTCGTAGAAGGCGACTAAGGGATAGGGCTGTTCTCCATCCGACAGTAAAAATGCAGTCCATGACTAAGTGCCCGCTTGACGGTAATGGGCTCGCCCCCTATTACGTGGGACCGAAAATCACAGCGTAATGTGGGTGATACGATAATACACTTTTGGCCAGACATTTGTTACAATCGGATGTAGAAAAATGTTCTATACCTCAGCATTAAACTTTAGAACACGCAAAAAAATTATTGCTCGAAACATATATTGGACCTAAAATGTGTTCAAAATGTGGTCTATACATGCAGTACACGTTCCTTGGGTGTATTTTCTGAATAGCTCGGGGTGCTACGGATAGTGGACGAGCTGAAATAAACCAAGCATAGATTATTACAAAACAATCAGCGGGCGCCAAGGTCTTGTTTGCCTCGCACCTTAAGTCCAAGATACGTTTCCCGATATGTATAATACGAGTACAAAAAACAGTACATGCAAAAACTAGTACAACAAAAGAAAAGGCAGGCAAAGAAAAGTCCATTATCGTCCGTATACCCTCAGAGAAAGTCCCCACCCTCACTATCAAGATAAAAGTACGCTCTCGACACAAGAACACTCTCACTCCGAGAGCATTTCAATTTGGCTGAGAGGCATTACAACAACACCTTGCCATTTCGCTCTCGTGAATTTTACGGGTATAATAATTTTGTTAAAATATTGATTTAATTTTTGTTACTGACTTCGCTTTTACCAAGTTAATACAATTATTGAATAAAGTCGCCCCGAGATGGATGTATAGGAAAATTTTAATGCACTTCAGGCGAGGCCCTATTGCTCAGTGGTCAGAGGTCCCCTGTTAAGGAAAGATCGCGGGTTCGAGTCCCGCCTGAGCTGACTTCGCTTTTTCCTATCTTAATCGATTAATCTAATTATTGTTTGAATGTTTATGGTAAAGCAATGCAGTGCAATTAAACTGTAGGTAAAATACGGTCCTCGGACTCTAGGTAAAAGCCTCGGATGCGACCAGGATTAACGCTAAGAGGATGATGATTAGTGGAGAAGCAATGATTTTCCCGAAAACAATGGGCGGAATCGACTGGATCATCTACTGATGCTTCTTCTTCATCCTAGCGTTAATTCCCAGTCCCAGCCGAAGCTTTCACCTCGGAATCTGGGGTCCGCTTTACCAGTCATAACTGCGAATTTGACCGGACCTCTATTTTTTCCTCGAAGTGACTGCGATCTGACCTCCACAACCCAATGGTGACATTAGGCGATATCGAAGCATCGCAGCTAGACCGCTGTTGTTGAACTTCTAAGGGCTCCAACTACCCGTAACGACTGCCATAGACGTTCGGTTCGTATGGCTACCGAGACCGACGGCTTAACGTGCTCTCTAAGGCACGACCAGACCAATGCAAGTACCCATATTCATGCATACAAATATTTGAACAATACATGGTATATATCCCGATAGTTCTAATACTTAGTAATGAGTTCGCTTGTTAACATGAACACAACTATCTACATTAGCCGTTCTGTCCTTATAATCTCATTGAGTTAAAAATCTCGTAAATTTTCATCTTGCTACTTGCTACGATGCCTGAACCCAAAATCCAGAGGCAGAATAATTGTTATATGTCATACACAGGTCTACTTCCCGTAGGCAAAAGCCAGTTGTAATGTCTAACTTTTTTAATTAATGTGGAAGTAAAATGTAAACGACCGTAATACCAGTAATACGTTTCAAAGAGTCGAAAACGAAACAGGAAAAATATATTTCAAATTCTTTCACGATGAGAAAAGTAAATTATTAATTTAGTACGCACATAACTAGTAAATTACATTTCCAGGGCTTTCGGTTGCTTTTCGGCGGACAACAGCGCTTTTATTGAAAAATTCACAATATTGCTCTCTTGAGAGCCCAGCGGGCTAATTTATTGCGGTGTTAAAGTCGTTTTTAGACATTATTTCATCATAAAAATGGAATACTTTTCGACTGTTATAGCAATGTTTTTTTATTAATGTTTTTTATCAGTCACGCCTTTATTTCCCGAAGCGATAAGTAGAGCTATGTCACGCTCATAATTTTGTGAGCTATAATTTTAGTTCTAAAATGTTATTAGCAGTTTCATTTCTCTACTTTTTGTAAAAATAATCCTATTATAATCTTACTGTCTACCTACTGATAACATAAAAATATGGAGGATGGATCGAAGCTTGTGTTTTATTACTCTTTCATACAATAAAAACGGCTGCACGTATATGGGTACTATTTGGCACAGACATTTCTGAGACTTTGCCTTCAGCTTATCATCAGGCGAGGCGAAGTCATATTATATTTGAAAAAAAAAAAGACTAAGCACACACGCCACTCTTTATCCTGTAAATAGATTTTTGTGGGTTGCGGATCGAGGCTTCTCACAGACGGAGCAACAGGCATCACCTAGTGTAGTGTTTCATATTCTGGCCCTCTAGACAAGTGGCTATTCGTTGCTCAACGTATGATGGAATAGAATGACAAATGATTTGACGTTTTTGACATTCGTTGACGCCTGTCATATATATATGTCAAATCCCATACATTTGGCATTCTATTCCATCATACACGCCGAGCAACGAATTGCCACTTGTCTAGAGGGGCTGTTGTCTGTACATACGTTATGACTTGATTCATGTGCTCAGCGGCCTTACCATAAACCTTAAAACAGGTCAATAATTGAACTGCTGTCATTTTACCAACTGCAATTGTCACTTTGTAATGTCATATAAATATAATAGGATTACAAAGTGACATTTGCAGTCTGTAGAATGACAGCAGTTCAATTATTGACCTGTTTTAAGAGTTCATGGTATGGGCCCAGTTCAGTCTATTACATTTTACACCGACACCGAACCATCCGAACACCAATCTTCTCTTGATTAAAACTCTGACACCTGCCATAAATTTTTAGGTGAAGTATTCAACATGAATGCCAAGGTAAATCCAATCTAACTAAACTGGAATAGAGTTCAATTTTGTTTAGTTAAATATTGCCGAGAAATTGAGAGTACTGTGGGGTCATATGTAGCAAAATCTCGTAAATTCTCATAAAAAGAAGCGTTAAGATAATTAAATTCATACGTAATTTTTCTAAAACAATATTATAATTGAGTTGTAAAGCTGAAGTTATTGCCGCCGCGCCTTTGCCGTAACACCGACCGTAGGTATGCCGTGTATTGTAGTATAGTTGTACGTCGGTCATTCTCAGGGAGTGAGATTTTCGAACGTCCATTCAATTATCTACTTCATTTTTAAAATTTTGGGATTAATTCTTTTTCTGGGGGCTAGTTTTGGCAATTATCTAATAAGGAATGATATTATATACATCTACTTTGGTACAAAAATACCTCAGAATAATTGTTTTTGATTCATTCTCCTAATTTCCGTTCACCGTCCAGAACCCAGAATAATACTTTCTGAGCCTAAAAAGTGCAAGACAAGCTTTGATTTATACATTTATTGCCCTTTATTTATAAATTAGATAGATTAATTGAGCTATACTAAAAATATAATAACGTTATCATGGCTACTTATTTAGTTACAACGTAGAATATGTTTGTCCTTTCATTATACCTAATTTCTGTCACCCGCTACAAATTCGTGAAAACAACCCTAGATATGTAAATTGTACCTATCCCTATCGCATGTACGGCAAGCGTTAGTAGTGCCACAGACATCCAGCGAACTGCACGCGTACTACATGTTCTCCGGGCGTCCCAGTGAGGTAAGTACCTAATTTCCGTTCGCATGGTTTACAAGTCTTCTAATTTCTGTTCGCTCATTTAATTAATTACTTCTTGCTCGAAATAACTATCAATCAAACAATTCTTACGTAATTATATATCTTTTATGTATGAAAAGAATTAGTTGTTAAAATTATGTTCTAATTACTTTTTAAATTAAAAAAAATCCCATTTTCCCTAATTTCAGTCACACATTTCCGTCACGCTAAAAGTGATCGAAATTATAAAACTCCCTGTAATTGTTGTTTCTACCCACCGAACAAAGTTATAATTCTAAATGTATGTTTTTGAACAATAAACTCGATTATTTTCAGATATTATGGGTAAACCGAAGAAGAGCCGAGAGGATATTTTGGAGCAACTAAAACTTAGACAGCAACGGAGAAGGCAAAGGTCAGGAATGATCCTGCTTTATACGCGGCATGCAAAGAAAAAGATCGTCTAAGATATTACAAGAGAAAGGATTTACTCATTTTTATCACCGCAAACCTAATTTCCGTCACCCTCAAAAATATATCACTCCATAAATAAAAAACTAAGTGTTTAAATGCAGTGCCAAATATACCAATTCGTAAAGAATGACGTGTTCTTTCAATTAAATTCCTAATTTATAGAATTTAATCAAAATTAAAAATCGTGACGGAAATTATACGAAGAACACCATTTCGTGAGAATGACCGACGTGTGTGTTTATGTGTGGGTGTGTAAGACATCTACTATTATATAATTCTAAAGTGGTCGTGTCTGTACATTGGAGATATTAAAAAAAAATACTTGGGTTATGTTATATTAACGATACTGAACACGAAATCTTTTTTTTAATTTCCTGTCTGTTTGTCCGCGATGGACGCAAAAACTACTGTACGGATTTTGATGCGGTTTTTTTTTGTTAGAAAGGGCTTGGTCAGACTTAAAATCTTACGTTTGTTTGATCGGAATCGGTTGAGTAGAACCAAAGATATGACCAAAGGCCGCGTTAACCGAGATGCACGCGGGCGGAGCCGCGGGCGGAAGGCTAGTATAATTTATGTGTATACCTCTCCGTACCCTTTCAATGAAACACAGGTCTCATTTATAAAAAATATATTTAAACACGACTTTGATGAGAAAAAAAGGAAAAGTGACCTTACGCCTACTTAGGTATTAAATTTATCCATTACGTGGGTAGATAATAAATTAAATAGAATTTCAAAAAATGTTGATCTCCATTTCTGAATTACCCTTTTATTTCGCCTCCCACGCATTTTATGCAAAGGCTAAAATATCGGCAATGTGATTGGCTGGTTGTCAACTCCATTGGGTGGTACGGGTACCCCACGACCAACTCTTAAGATAGGTGGTATCAACGAGAAAATACTAATCTACTAACATAATTTACCTGCATCGGGATGCGCGAGGTTAGATGGCAGTCGCTTCACGGAAAATATCGAAGTTCAGCCTCACAGTTAGACTGGAAAAGCGGTTACCGGATTCCGAGGTGAAAACTTCGAATACAACTGGGATTAGCACTGGATGAAGAAGAGGAAGTCTAATCATAGTACTGCCTCGCCTTTTCAACCCTATCTATGTATAAATGTGCGTACAGATCATGTAACATGTTGTATAACTTGTGTTTTATAACACGTCCACATTATCTAACATTGTTTTATAACGTTGCAACATTTAACAATACTGTATCCACTTCAGTGTCCACATTACTGAAACATGTTATATAACATTGTTTTATAACATTTTATGCTATATAATTTGTACGCACCTTAAGGATCTGTGGAGTGTGTGTAGTGAACGCGGCCGCTACGCAGGAGGCGCGGGTTTAATCCCCGCTCAGTGCAAATATTTGTATGCATGAATATGAATATTTACATTGGTCTGGGTCTTTCTATGTATAATAATAGGTCTGTATTTACAAAAAAAAATATCTAAGTATGTTTATTCGCATTCTATAACCCATAACACAAACTAGTTAAGCTATACTTACTTTGAGACTAGATAGCGTACAAAAAAAAATAAGATCAATATTTAATTAACACTTAAAAAGTACTCGAGGGTTATGGCACTTGGTTTGAATTGACCCTAACATAGTATGTAGGTAAGTAATTGGCGTAAATTTTAAGCCTCCTTCAAACGCGCACAGGAATGAAACCTAATAAAACAGTTAAATACCTACTCGCTACTCCGTGTCAGATTCTGAATATTTCATTATATCTACGAGAATTTCGTGTACGCTAGACGTGAACCATAGATGTAGAATACCTACGCTAGATACCGTATGTGCATTAAATAATAGGCAAGTACCTATGAAAATATACCTTCTGTTCGTGCGAAAATCCCCACAAATACCCGCATGGTAAAGGCGGTTATGTCGGACTGGACTGGAAACTACACGCCGCCTTTTTTTTTTATACCACTTAGGTGGCAGACAAGCACAAGGCCCACCTTATGGAAAGTGGTTACCGTGGCCTATGGACGTCTGCAACACCAGGGGCGTCACGAAATCTTCTAATGCCCTTCTTGAAGAACCCCATATTGTAGTCGCTTGGGAAAACCATCGCGGGGAGTTCATTCCACAGCTTCAAAGACAGGTCCACAGGTCCACAGGTCAAAGACGGCGTCGAAGTTATAGGGTGCTTATAATGGGTGTTTTTTCTAGAGGTATAGAACTTTAAATTGCAATAAAACAACGATGGATTATTCGATTGACATGAATTTTATTTATCCGCAAGATAATCTTGTGGCATTACATTTTAAATATGATTTCTGGCATAGGACTGCCACGGCTGGCTCGGATGTAGTCCAATCTGGACGTCCAATTTTCGATGACTTTTTCCAACATTTGTGGCCGTATATCGGCAATAACACGGCGAATGTTGTCTTCCAAATGGTCATTATGGTCAAGGGTTTGTGGCTTATCCGCATAGACCAATGACTTTACATAGCCCCACAGAAAGTAATCTAGCGGTGTTAAATCACAAGATCTTGGAGGCCAATTCACAGGTCCAAAACGTGAAATTAGGCGGTCACCAAACGTGTCTTTTTTGTGATTGGACTACATCCGAGCCAGCCGTGGCGGTCATATGCCAGAAATCATATTTAAAATGTAATGCCACAAGATTATCTTGCGGATAAATAAAATTCATGTCAATCGAATAATCCATCGTTGTTTTATTGCAATTTAAAGTTCTATACCTCTAGAAAAAACACCCTTTATAAAGAAACAAGTTAACGGTATCGGCTAGCTACCTCGACAAGTTTCCATAACAATAAAAAATACGTTCGCCGTTTACATTCTATCACCACATACGGTAAAAAACAATCGCAACGCATTCGCGTCGCGCCCGCATGTTGATGGGCGCGAATACTTTGTGATCTTTTTTGACAATCGACGAATTGATGTGATGGCAACCGATAGCCGATATAACTCCGAACACGTATCTTCTTCCTCCTAGCGTTAAATCCCAGTCGCATCCAAAGCTTTTCAGTTCGGAGTCTGGGGCCCGCTTTACCAGTCATAACTACGCATTTGGCTAGACCGTACTCCGGACACGTATCATGGACCTAAATCGCAAGACAAACGAGACTCTGGCGCCCGCGGATTGCTTTGTAATAATCTATGCTTGGTGAATTTGAGTTCGTCCACCGCAGTAGCATCCCGTGCTATCCTCAAAAGACACCCAAGAAATGTGTACCTACTGCGCGTATAGGGCACATTTTGAGCACATTTTAGGTCCAAGATACGTTTCCGGAGTTATACCAGTAACCTGTTTCTTTATATAAGCACCCATACCTAGGCATAGTGAAAGGCGCTACGTGTTAAACAAAAAACCGGCTACTGTTCAAATTCGTATCGCACGCTAAATTGAGTTTAAGTTCTGCATATCGTCATTCTCTGAGCCTTTTCTGTTGGGGCTGATGACTGTGATGCAGCTGAACTTCGAAATTTTCCGTGAAGCGACTGCCATATGACCTCTACAAATTGGCAATATCGAAGTTCTGCGAAAAAGCGGACTCATCAGTTCGGAAACAAAACTCAAGCCATAACACCTCCCTACCTCCTATTTATTAGTTCTGTGACATTTAAGGTACCTATTTGTGAACTTTAAAGTACCGTAATTGAAAACTTAAATCAATTAGGTTATACTCAAGAGAGGCTCACTCCGAAAGTGTGTGTAGTGTGAATATACCCTCAGGGATAAGTTGATATGAATTAACACCCATATTTCACAATGTTTCTCGATCCCACGTAATAGGTGAGCCCATTCGACCCAAAAGTTTGACATGGGCTATAAGTTAAACGTCAAATGGGGCACCGTCTGTTCCTCAGTCGCCTGTACGACACCCACGGGAATAGATGGGATGACCTTGTTTTCTCTTTGACTACGTCTGTGGCGTACAGCCCTTCTAGACAAGTGGCAATTCGTTACTCGGCGTATGATGGAATAGAATGCCAAATGTATGGGATTTGACGTATATGACAGGCGTCAACGAATGTCAAAAACGTCAAATTCTATACATTTGTCATTCTATTCCATCATACGCCGAGCAACGAATTACCACTTGTCTAGGGAAGCTTGTAAAGTGTTCGAGGTAGAGAGTCAGAGGCAGGGCCTGATTAACCCTTAGGCTAATTAGGCTGTAGCCTAGGGCGCGAGGATCGGGGGGGCGCGAGAATCGGGGCGGGGCGCAGCATCGGGGGCACGCGCGCTAAAATCGTTTCGTCGCATGCACTAATATTCAATGCATCCACCCTACATAAATTTCAAATAGGCACTTAAACTAAATGCGTGTTGGTTTAGTGCGCACTTTTTAATATTTCTTAAAATGAACTCTCAAAATTAATCAATGAACTCTCAAAATTAATCAGTTCGATTAATTTTGAGAGTTCATTTTAAGAAATATTAAAAAGTGCGCACTAAACCAACACCGACTCGAATCGAGTCACTCAATTTAAATAGTTTGCAAAAAATCACTTTACAACACACCTGCTCATAACAGTGATATTATTTTACCGCAATTAAGCACGGAATGACACCTATTATAAAACTGTGACTTTTTCATTACTATTATTCACAAAAGTGAGTTATAGATTCTTTTTTAAATTTTATAGGAAGTGTCTATAATTGTCTATGTTCTTAAAAAAGTTTTGATTCAAAAAATAACATGTTTAATAGTACGAATAAATTAATACGCCTATTGTATGGTCATTTGATGCATTTTCGTATTTAAATAAATAATTTCAACTTGTAATACTTGTGTAATAAACAAAATTTTCGCTCAAATTTAACTTTTTTTTTTTCTAAGTACAGAAAAAAAACAGAGTAAAAAAAAGTTAAGTTCAAACCTCATTTTTTTTTAAATATGGTCGACCGCCATTGTTAAATGCGCGCGCATAGGAAAACGAATTAATTTGTAGTATTGTTTATTTAGTATTTGTAGTATTATTTTATTCGCAAGTGTGTTGTAAAACGTCGTATGGCACGTGTGAGCATGATGATTACCGCCGAGGCGCCATTGAGACCCGAGCCGCCAGGCGAGGGTCTTAAGACAGCCGAGGACGGTAATCACCAACGTTGCTCACTTGTACCATAATGTACTATTCTATGGCAGCCGCCCCCCTGGAATTCTGGCAGAAGATGTATGACTCGCGTTAATCACTATAATACTGCATAATCGAGTTATAAACGGGGCCATCTGAACTGACTTTTGAATAAACCCCTGGCGAAATGTTGCATGGTACCTATTTTTAGGCAAGTTGTCCGTTCAAAATAAGTAAACCATTCTTCGGACGCTTCGTTCGTCTACCGGCTCTTCTTCCGCCCCCCTTTGCATGATCTTGTGCGTGATAGTAGTGAGACTATTCGCACGCGCATTTCACCCTCCACGACGCCAATCCAGGACTTGGTGGGGGCGCCATTGCCATTAGTCTGGCGGATTTCGTAAAACGTGACCGCACTTTTTTTTTTATTGTGCGAAATACCCCCAAGTATACCACTCCGCTCCACCCAGGCCCGCGCTCATGGGGGACGGAGGTCATTCTGCGACCACCGATGCCCGAGTTGCCGCCGCTCGTCGCGGGACGTACGGTTTGCGATTCTCCTCCGCTTGTTGCGCTTCCGCTCTGCCGCCGCCTCCTTCACGAGCATTACTTGCTCGCAAAAGGAGGCGCCGGCAGCCCACGCATCCCAGAGAGAACTCTCACTCCCAGGGTCACTACCAGCTCCCTCCTCAGCGTCTCCCACGCTGGACACTCGGTGAGCATGTGCAGCGCCGAGTCCTCGCTCGCGTCGCAGTGATGGCACTTGTTGGCTCTTTCTTCGCGATCATAAGCAGATACCACCCGAAGCACCCGTGCCCGGTGATAATCTGCGTAAGCCAGAACGAGAGGCCGCCATGTGGCCTCTCTAGCCACTCCCCCATGATGAGTCTTACCGCCGCTACTACGGTGCGTTCTGTGCGGGGTCGCCCAAGTTGTAGCTGCCACTCCGTCACCCTGTGGAGCCGGGATCTCACGGTCCGAATTTCTTCAGGCTCAGGATCGTGTCCCCGCTCCCGCACCTCCTTTCGAAACCGATCATCATCATCTGCATATAGACGTATTCTCCTGATTGCATCCGTGGCCAAGATAACCTCGAAGCTCAGGGTCCGCCTTCCGGCTCTTCCTTCTCCACTTCGCACGATCTTGGGCGTCCATGGTAGTGAGACCATTAGCACGCATATCACCCTCCACGACGTCAAGCCAGGACTTCTTTGGCCTACCCCTTTTACCTGGACCCGGCGGGGGTACCATTGCCAGGCATTTGTTCCCCACGTAGCCTGGCGGTTGCCGCAATACGTGGCCGCACCAGCGAAGGCGGCTCTCTTGCATTTTATCCGCGATGTCACGGACATGGAGGTTGCCGCGGATGTGAGAGTTCCGTACGCGATCTTTACGCGTAACGCCGCACATCCACCGCAACATTTTCTTCTCCGTGACACGCAGCTCTTGCTTGTGTCGCTCGAGCAGCGGCCACGCCTCACAACCATACAAGAGAACAGGCCTAATGATCGTCTTATAGACCTGCCCCTTCAACCTGACTGGCCTTTTTTTCACAGGTGACGCCAGTCATTTCTCGCCATTTGGCCCACGCGGCAGCAATGCGTGCCTTGACGTCGTGGTCGATCTCACCGGTCACATGAAGTACAGATCCCAGGTACTTAACCTGGTCCGTGCGCTCGACCAACCGCTCCTTTCGAAACCGATATAGTGCCGAAAGGGTTCTCGCTTGCAGGATCCACGGTGGCGATCCAGCAAGGAGACTCGCTGCTTCAAAGAATATCGTGCGGTACCTACCCCCTGATGGAGACCATTTTCTAATGTGGTTTACACAGCAGGTTCACGTGCCTGGCCTTTAGATTGTCTGCCTATACTGCTCACCCATATAGAGCCATGGAACGCACGACACCCGCGTAGAGTTTCCTGCAGGATTCCTCCGGGCCCCTCAAATTGGGCAGCAGACGCGTCAAAAAGTTAGCTGAGAGTGCCAATTTGGGGACTAGACTTCGGAAATGCTCCCCGAAGTGCCACCGACCGTCGAGCATGAGCCCCAGATATTTAATCTGGGGCTTGATGTCGATGGGCGAGTCTCCCACTGTGATGCTGGACCCCGCCGGCGGTGGTCCGCGCTGGGGTCCATGAAAGAACATGGCCTCGGTTTTCTGCGGAGCCTTGGGACCCTGGGAGGATGAGGACCTTGCCACCGGATCCGTTCCAGACTTAGGCAACCGCAGTCGCGGCCTTCAGGGTCGCTTCGCGGTGTGTAGCCCCGCTCGCCGTCACTAGCGTGTCGTAGGCATAGCCCATAGCACGTTACGGCGGCACCATTCACGAGCTCACTGCGAAGCACCCAGTCTTATCCGATGTTCCACAGGAGAGGCCCCAGGACCGATCCCTGCGGAACACCGCACCACTTCTATCTCCGACCGACACCGGTCGTACTTGGGTAGATGACGGAACGTGACCACACTAGCGAAGGCGACTTTCTTGCCATTTATCTGCCATGTCACAGACATGAGGGCTGCAGTGGATGCGAGAGTTCCTCTCGCGATCTTTACGCGTGTCTCCGCACATCCACCGCAGTATTTTCATGTTTGTGACACGTAGCTCCTGCTTATGTCGCTCCAGCAGCGGTCACGCTTCACTGCACTGTAAAAGGACAGGCCTAATGATCGTTTTATAGACCTGTCCCTTCAATCTAAATAGCATTTTAGGGTTGCATATGACGACAGTCGTTTTCAGCTTAACCCACGCGGCTGCAAAACGTGCCTTGATGTCGTAATCGATTCCACCAGTTACGTGAAGTCAGATACTCATTCTGGTTCATGCACTCGACTCAGTTATCGCCTATGCGGGCGGGTGTGAGATCCGTTGAGTTTAGCGTCAAGTATTATGTCTTTTCCACATATAGCTTCAGACTGCCGATCTCAAACGCTTCCTTCCACACTTTGCACCAATCTGCTCCTGTCCGTGTCCATCAGCGCGATATCATCACCATTAAGGATACATGAGCATCCTGATGCTGAAGAGTGAAGTAGTAAGTAAGGATTAAGGAAGGATTCTTGGTGTACCACGACAGTGATGGATACGGTTTTCATGTCGCCGACAGGGATCCGAACCACGTAACCAGAATCGTGGTATTTGTCTCGGGTGGTGTCAATGTAAGCCTCTGGAACGCATTTAGACCGCAGTGCCCACTAGATCATCGCACGAGGAATAGGCAATGTGGAGGCGTATTCTTCGCCTTGTATTTCTCCGCAAATCCTTAGGGCATACGTCGGATCCATGGTCCCGTGACCGGAACGAAACTCATACTGACGCTTCGTGAGTGCACTCTCCTGTCAGATCCGGAAGTCCATTATCCTCTGGTAGATTTACATGATGTGAAATATTACCTTCAAAACGCGATAGCTGCCATACTCCTGCGCCAATCCCTTGCCTTTGAAAACTGGCGGATATTGCACCTTGGAACTGGTCTGATGATGGAAAAAAGGTGCTCTGCCTTTATGTACAGTCAGCTAAAAAAATGGTTTCCCACCCTAAGGTTGACTGTCGAGTAAATTAAAGAACAACGTTAGTTTTGCTTGCTCTGAAAACTTTTGTAGTATTATGAATTTAAACCATGTTAAAATTTGCACACTTCTAAACAAAGTCAAAACTGCTATTGTATACTACTCTTTAAGGTGACCGTAACGGTAGACACACTTGATGGGGGCGCGTCTTCAAAATTAGCCTAGGGCGGTCAGAACTCTTGATCAGTCCCTGGTCAGAGGTGGCAGATTCGATTCCCGCTCAGCTGTTCCCGTTTATAATACCGTTACCGCAACCTATAGGAACCTGTTCCCGCGAATATTGTATCCCTGTTCCAAATCACAGTAAGTTAGTGAGGCAGATAAGATATTATTATTAGAACTTATGGAATGGGAACTCGAATTGACGTTTTTTTTTTAAGCTATTGCATAGCTTCTATCGCGGGCCTTGAGCGTGGAGACCGAATCCAGAAATTCCGTAACGAAAAATGGTAACACCCCCAACTCCGAGCTCGCACGAACAGAGCCGAGCTACTCCGAAGTAGCTTCGCTTAACGTAAGTAATTATAATTGCATAAGTTGTTAGTTTTCAAATTCAAATTCAAATTCAAATTCAAATTCAAATTCAAATTCAAATTCAAATTCAAATTCAAATTCAAATTCGAATTCGAATTCGAATTCGAATTCGAATTCGAATTCGAATTCGAATTCGAATTCGAATTCGAATTCAAATTCAAATTCAAATTCAAATTCAAATTCAAATTCAAATTCAAATTCAAATTCGAATTCAGGAAACCAGGAAAATTCTTATAAATACACAGGTTAACTCTGAGGTGTCGTGCAAGTCCGATGCCATTAATGCTTGGAAGGTTGCTTGTCCCAACACTGAATTGCCTGGCAACCTTTTCTCCCAGAGACAATGGGATGCGCCGCTATGCAAGCTGGTAAGAGACAGTTTGATACGCTCGTCTTCCCATGTTTCAGAGCGTGCGCGCCTGTTGGCTGTGGGGGAATGGGAGTCAGGTCTCTGGATTCAGGCACTTCCATCGCCCAACATAGGTACTATGTTGGACGATACTACTTTCCGCCTTGCCACTTGCCTTCGCCTGGGAGCGCCGTGTGTTTCTCCCCATCGTTGCCACTGCGGTGAAGCTGTCGACAGCCTTGGGCACCATGGCCTTTCATGCAGCAGAAGCGCTGGGCGCATATCACGACACGCCTGCATCAACGACATTATCCGCCGTGCTCTTGCCACTGCTGGCGTGCCAGCCATTCGTGAACCTAATGGGCTGGCGCGTGAGGATGGCAAGAGACCGGATGGTATGTCGTTGCTGCCTTGGAAGATGGGTAGGCCTTTGGTGTGGGATGCAACATGCGTCGACACCCTTGCGCCTTCACATCTTTCAGGCACAGCAGGCTGTGCCGGCGCTGCTGCTGCATCTGCGGAAAACCTCAAACGGCGCAAATACTGTAATTTAACAGGTGATTATATTTTTGAGCCGTTTGGGGTTGAAACGTTGGGGACATGGGGCCCAAGTGCCCGCTTTGTATACAAAGATTTAACAAAGCGGCTGATCGACGCTACGCGTGACCAGAAGGCTGGTTATTATCTTGCACAGAGAATAAGCATTGCCATTCAACGTGGCAATGCTGCCAGCCTTCTGGGAACGTTACCGGTCGGTGACGATGTGGAGGAATTTCACGACGCATTATGCATGTAAATATTTTATGTATTTAATTTAGTTTATTTTATTAATTATAGTGTGTAGTGTTGATTATTTTGAACTTGTAATTATTTTTTCACAATAAAATGAATTCAAATTCAAATTCAAATTCAAATTCAAATTCAAATTCAAATTCAAATTCAAATTCTTATTTATTATAATTGCATAAGTTCATAAAAAATGCTATGCAATAGCTTTACCGCGGCAGTCCCCGAGTGCCACACGTCTTTTTTTTGTCATATTTCTTATAGGTTACAATGTAACACTGGAAGAAAATGAAAGGGAACGCGAAAGAAGCTAGGCTGCGTTTGATTAGCTTTTTCTTTTTTTATCATATACCTAGGTTACAAAATAACACTTAAGAAAGTTGTAAGTAGGAGCCAGTTAGAAACCCATAAGGGTAATGAAAATGTTTAACCACTTTTTTAATTGCCGAGTTACAAACCTTATGTCCACAGTGTAAGTGTTGCTGTCAAGACATGTTATACCGGGTACACACTAAGTGAATAAAAGCAAACGATGTTTCAACAATAAGTAAGAATAAACCTGTATTGTATATGAGCGTCATCATCATCCTCATGGAGACGTATTTTCCTGATTGCATCCGTGGCCAAGGTTGCCTCGGAGCTCAGGGTCCGCTTTCCGTCTCTTCCTCCTCCACTTCACACGATCTTAGGCATTTGTGGTAGTGTGACCATTGGCACACATGTCCATGACGTCAAGCCAGGACTTCTTGGGCCTACCCCTCCTACCTGGATCCGGCGGGGGCGCCATTGCCAGGTATTTGTTACCGACGTAACCAAGCGGTTTCCGCAAGAAGTGACCGCAGCAACGATGGCGACACTCTACGATTATTGTTGTGTGAGCCGCGTATGAAGCGATTTTTTTAGATAGCACATTTCAATTTGACATCACCTCGCCTAATGGTAAGCTGAAGGCAAATTCTCGGCAAGTGTCACCATTATTGACACGTACCATGTTACAATGGTGGCACTCATATTGGTACGACGTACACAATAGTTTTCTAACTAAATAAGTTTAATCACATTTTATTCAGTGGTATTAGGGGCTTACCCAGTCGAACCGGGAGCCCGTTCTCCATAGGCTTATGCACCCCTTTCCAATAATCTATAATCTCAATAATCATAGTGAAATTCAATTAAGCTGGCTTAACCGACGGCTCAGAACTTTGACAATATCAGTTTCTATTGATCTCTATTGAACTATTGTCATTATAACAATGAAACTTTATGAAATTTTCATTAAATTAAAGTTTAGTTTGTTGGAACAGTAATTACAATGCATTGTAGAGTACAAGTACAGTAAACGACTAAAGTAGCTTAACAAATTGTAATTTTTTAATTATTGTAAGTAATAAATCTGTCATAAAATTAATACTAACTTTGTCCTTAAAGATGAATTTAAAAGTACATAATATTATATACCTATATTATATTGTATGAATTACTGATATATGCGTCTCAATTTATAAAAAAAAAAATTGTAAATATTTTAAATAATACAATATTTTAGTTTGTATTTTGCTGGTAAAAAATATTTTAGTTGACTTTAAATGAAAATCCTATTAGTTTTGAGCCTACCGTGAATTGTTTTCTTCACCTAGCTTTTCGGTAACCTTGCACCCCGGTAATTGAAACCGGAGAACGGCGTGCGGTTTTAGTCTCCACCACCTCAATGTCCAATGGCCGACGGGGGTGGGACTACCGCACGACAAAAAAAAACATGAAGAATTTGAACTTTATACGGATGGATAGATGGATGTACGAGTATGAATGGATATACTTTACTTAATCATACTGGACAGGCTGAATGCTGAATGGAACTAGATGAAATAAATACATTACCTATTGTCTGAAATAGTACATAGGTAAGGTACTTTCCATTCCGAGAATCAACTCCCTTGGTTCACAGGAAATGGGCAACAGTTAGTCTTAGAACAGTGAATTATTAAATAAAACAACTCGGGCATATTATACGTCCAGCAGGGCGTCTCAAAGCTTCAAAGGTAGAAAGAGCTATGTCAATTTAGCCCACGGCTAGAGCATGTCTGTGCTACGTTAAGTTTTCATAATCTACCGGCTCTGTAGAACACAAGAAAACCTTCTTTGAATTATGCTAGCCTGGTTGGTACTTACATTATATTTTAGTGTTATAGTAGTGGTGTTGTACTAGTACAGTGGTGGAAACCCCGTTTTTGGGTTCGTCCACTCTGATCATATGATCCGTTGCAAGTGGAAACGGATCAGGCATTTTAGTACACTCCGATCGCGATATCAGTTTCGCCTAAAATTAAACGATTAAAAAGTAGAATCCGATCGCGTGATCCGATTCCACCGAGATAACGTATAGACAATGTCCACTCTGATCACATAAACTTCAAAGTGTTGCACAAACAGGTTTTAAAAGAATCAAATTAAACAAATTAGAACAAATCAACAAAGCTATATTGTCTTAAACATGTTCTCATATTAATTATGTCATATTAGGATACAGCATTCTAAATCTAATCATATATATATATATATATATATATATATATATATATATATATATATTTATATATATATATATATATATATATATATATATATATATATATATATATATATATATATATATAACAATCTTATATTATCTTACTAATATTATAAATGTGAAAGTTTGTGTTTTTTGCGTTTAATCACATCACGGTAACCACTGAAACGACGTCTACCATCACGAGTTTTTTATGTATTTAATAATTATAAAAACTAAATAATTGAGATTAAAAACATCTACCTCTAATCTATTTTCTTAATTTCTCAAGGCAATGACCCACGCTAATTGTTTTATTTTCTAATTGCTCCAAGCAATTTTTCACTGCCCCCGTTTGACTTTATACGAATTGAATAATATTTACTATCATTTTTCAACACTTTCAACAACAATAGTAGTGTCGGTTTCTTTTTACGCACGATTTTGTTAAGTCTTCCATTCCATGCTTCCAATGCGTTATTTGTACGATGGAGTTCTTTGTTTGCGCACCAAATATCTATCCACTCTTCGTTTTTGAACCACTGTCGAGTCATGTAATCAATGAAGTCATTTACTTGTTTAGATTTTACTTCTTCAATTATTGTATCCTCAGTTATATATTTCCAGCCATCAGCAATGTGATCTTTTGGAAGCAGCGCCAATAGGGTACTGAGTGCAACTATTCTTCTTGTTTCACTGGATTTCGTAAGGCCAAGCTCTTTTCCCTTTTTCCAGACACACTGTGTGAAATTAGAAAGGCATAAATAAAAGGAATTATATTGGTGCAATTAGACGTACTGTCTATATCCCCATGAATAGTATATAGTTCGCAGAAATGTTCAGGGCAACTTCTGAAAGTTCCGTCAATAAAAAAATGTTTAACATTACGCAGCATCTTTCGTTTATCTTTGGAACAAAATCTAATATATAAAATTCTTCTGTCACGGGGTGCGTAATCGAACTCCTCCGAAACGGCTCGACCGATTTTGATAAAAAAAAATTGTGCTTATCCGGTATCTATGAGAATCGGCCAACATCTATTTTTCATCCCCCTAAGTGATAAGGGTGCAGCGGGAACGGGATTTGAATACCACGCGGGCCGAAAATATGGCGATACGAAGTTCGCCGGGGCAGCTAGTACTAGTATACGGGTTGATTCATCATGGTATTCCGCTAGTAAAAAATCTTGAAAACCTTTAGGCACTTCAATTTCATGAACGTCCTTGAATTTCACTTTAGATACGCCCTCTTTTTTGTTGCGTGCTTTATACAACCCAGATTTGAAACTTTTCAGTTTCGGTGGTTCTACAATTAGTGAAAGACCCGTGTCGTTATATTTTGAAATACAGTCGTTATAAGCGGCAGTTACTGAAGCATCGGTTGATAAGACGTTATCGCGAATACTTTGTAGTGTAAGTGCTATTTCACATGCTGCTAAATTTTGTTCACAGGAATGTTTTTCGCCGTCTTGTATATTTCCATCCTAAAAATAAACATAAGCATCAATGAAGGAAGGAATCAATCATCAATTATTAAGGAACCTTTGCACTTCTCTTTCCTTCACTTAGTACAGCGCCACTTGCTTGATCCTCTTTTGTTTTGTCGCAATTTGGTGTATTGACGTCCATCTCTAACCAACACCTTCCCTCCATTTCGTTGTACAAAACTGAGATGTTTGCCTAAACTAGGGCTGGGAGCTGGTAAGCTACACATTACAAATTCAATGTGAATTAAATATTAGTAATTATACTTGTTTCAAACAAAACGACAGAATGCAATCACTAGCGTTGTGAATAATAATGTGTGGATAATAATATGTATGGGTAGTTTGATACTAATCTAACCACTAGTTCTAGATATTAATTAATTTATTGGAAATATTAGATTTAGAATGCTGTATCCTAATATGACATAAGTAATATGAGAACATGTTTAAGACAATATAGCTTTGTTGATTTGTTCTAATTTGTTTAATTTGATTCTTTTAAAACCTGTTTGTGCAACACTTTGAAGTTTATGTGATCAGAGTGGACATTGTCTATACGTTGTCTCGGTGGAATCGGATCACGCGATCGGATTCTACTTTTTAATCGTTTAATTTTAGGCGAAACTGATATCGCGATCGGAGTGTACTAAAATGCCTGATCCGTTTCCACTTGCAACGGATCATATGATCAGAGTGGACGAACCCACGTTTTTGAATATCATTTACACACATACAGATATCGTTGTATGAACGATATCAATAAATGATGACGTCAGTCATTGGTGAAATATTGAAACTCGGACATTATAAGCTGTCACCGACACTGACCGATCAGCCAGCCAATGAACAGCGACAACCAACTTGCGTACACATTATTTATTTGTACGAAAATGGCATGTTTCAAGCACATTGCGTATTGGTATATTGGTGTATACCTACTGTATACGATACCAGGCGTATTTGACACCGTTAGCTATTCAATACTCAAGGTTGTTAGGATATTTGCCGACTTCTAATAGGTATTCAATGTCTTGTTTCAGCATTATTGTGTTCTGTTATCAACTAAACAAAATAATAAACACTACCACAGAATAGATAATAGTGCTGGCAACTATTCCAACTATTAGGTAATCTGTGGTACTGGTATGTGGGTAGATACCTTCCTGTAATGTTTTAGCAAGTCATTTATTATTAATTTATTATTTATAAGTAAACTAAATACTCGTAGCTCGAGTATTTTATTATATCCTAGTATTTTCAATAAGATTTTTCTTAGGTATGAATTTATTTATGGTCATGGAATTCCGCGTATTATAAAACATGCTGGTGAATTCACATTTATTTAAATTGGCACTCTATTGCATACTATTAAAACAAATGGCAATAATGTCTTTGTGTGATTAGCTCTAGTAATCCATTATATCCTAGTAGTTCGGTGAGACTTCTAATACTTCGTTCATCGTGGATTACCACCATGCATCTGTGTCTTAAAACTATCCTCCGTGATTACCACAGATATTACCGACTCCGCGTAATATTGTTTAAATAAAAATAATGTCATCACGAAGAGATACATTTATTACCAGGAAAGCAGAAGTAGCAAAGAGTATAGGTATCTGGTTGACCGTTCCCAGGTTCGCGGGGAAACAAACAGACTGACATTCATTACTTTTGTTAACCAATTAGCTTTGTCGTACCAATCTATTCCTGTGTAAACGTATACATACTACCTTTCCATCTAAACCAATACTAGGAGCCATTTTGCGCTAAAAGCCTTTAAATGGTCGTCTAATAAAGTTACAGCGCAGGTAAAAGTGAGTTAGAGGCACTAATATAATATCCGATTACAGAGCTTCTACGGAGCCATTAGCAGAAGTGCAGGGAAATATCAATGATATCAAATTTCCACACTACGTACTTATAGACTCCTAGTAGGTACATACCTTTGGATATTCTCTCTTCTTCTCTGTTTGTAACATTCAATTTACAGTTTTTTGAATACATACATGCATAATTGATAAAAAAAAAAAAAATTTCGTCTGTGTAGTCTGTCCGACTCTCTACTGGCGTCTTTCTGTCTGTTTGGTGCTGGTAACCTGATTTTGACTTTTACGCTGATATACCTAGAGCTGATATTATATGGCTTAACTTTGACTATTTATTATTTTAGAAAAGTACCTACATATTAGGTGGTATCCACATTAAAAATTTAAGTCCAAATCTAATAATAAAATTAAAACAAAATATAAAATCTAAGTCACTAAAAGTATTTCAAGCATCGAAAAGTTGGAACTCAATTTAGTTGATTTTTGGCATATAATGTGCTCCACTCTGAGTTAGTTCCAGAAGGTGCTAATAAAACGGCATGAAAATAACCTTTTGACATCAAACCCTACTATCCATTGTGATCTATAACATTCCCTCGGCGAATAAAGTTGCCGTATTGTAACAAAACTCCAATGGCATCTCCCAAAAGCAAATATAGTGAAGACTACTTGAAATATTGATACAGGAGTAGGTACATTACCCATACAAAGCCCGTTTCATCTGAAATTCTATACACGTGAAAGTGAATAATAAAATATGTACGACTGGTTTCGCTTGTCTCTTTAATAATAGATGATATCAAGAACATGTTATGGACCCTTAATTCGTGAAAATATGTATTTACAGCGTAATGAGCAGTAAAAGGATAATTTTATTAATAAGATGTCGTTAATTTTGCCTACAAAGAGAGGTCTATATTCTGTAGAGGATTGCAATAAGCAACAGTTACAGGACATAACAAAAATGTGACGCGTTTCCTGAGTGAGGCGAGAAGAAATTCTGAATTTCGAATTAGGAACGGGCGCATTATAAAAACAAAAATTGTATTTTTATTTTTCATAAACGTAACAAGCCAAACTTAGCCGGAGTCTCACTCTTTCTTTCCGTTATAAGCGTTTTATCACGCTAATAAAAAAACGGGGAAATCGCAACTGACCCGTAATGTTGTGTAGGTTTTTCTTATAGTAAGTATACCTAAATTAAAATATGAATGGCCATCGAAATACAATAAGATGCCAATTTGTGCACTTAATAACTAATAATCCGTTAAAACAGCGAAAAGAGCCTTGACATGTACAAATACAATCCGTCTGCCGACCATGGTTCTGCTTCTGTCATGGCTAACCGTCTAACAGAACCGTCAATTAAATTCATTGGTTAGCTTTAAAATAAATGAATCTAGGTACTTACTTAATAAAAATAGATTTTGCTAAGCTCAAAACTCGAGAACGGTTCGATCGATGAATAAAATTCTTCTTTCATTTATTCGCAAAGTTCCAAAATAGGATTATGGGAAGGAACAGTCAATTCAATTAATTAGTATGTTCTAGAATGCGAATATACATATTATGTAGATAGAGTATATATTTATTTTCTTTCAATGATCAAATCAAATCCAGCTCCACCACCATCCTACAATCCAGCATTCCGCTATTCAGCTTTCTCCGAATTTTCAATTATCACGTTTCCTTAATTAATTTCACCAATAACCCCGTTTAGTTTATAGTTTCATCTGATCGTAATTCCTTCTTACATTTTCATTTATCTACCTTACTGTCTCTTACCATAATCACAAGGCAATAGGTAAAATCTAAGAAAAATGGAACTGACGATAAAAACTGCTAAGAATAATACCGTTTACCTACATCATACTTGTGTAAACTTTACAATATCCAAACTCAAACATATTATTTAGGTGTTCGAGCCTTCGCTTGAACCACCTTTGAGATTACACCTTCATATTTCGTTGTCAACCTACCCACATTTAGCTCTCAAAGCTCCCCCACTCTTGACAGCGCTGGTATTTGCTGTCTCTTTCTAACGTGTGCGAGGCAGCGTGCGGCTGTTTGTTCTTCAGTACGCTTTCAATATTCGAATAGTCAACTTGTGCTTACCGTGCTATCAAGAAAAAAGATCGGTAAGTCTCATTACTTTATATTTTATATTTCGAATGCGTGGTCAGCCAGAAAATTCCGCTCGGCGCCTCTGAGCCCAGCGACGACTAGGAGTTATCCTACTGCTACCGTTACGAAACGTATCGGCAGTTTTTATGGCGCCACGCATGTCGAGTGAATTACTCGACGTCGCGTCGTATCAACCTATACTCAACGTCGCATTAAAGACTTGTCGTCGTATCAGTTAGACGACGTCGAATTAACTGTTCGAAGTCGCATCAATAACTCGACGTCGAGCTAAGGATTCGACGTCGTATCAAATACTGAACGTCAAATAAACTACTCGTCGCAGCATTATTACTCGACGCATGGTGACTCGACCTTATATTATGAGCACCACATTATTTGGTTTTTCCATTACCAAAAAATTGCTTTTGCAGATATGGAAGAACAAATAACCATGGGGGAGTTGGCTTCCTTGCCTTGTCAAGGAGAGGACGCCGAAGCGTTCAGAGCTATAGTCTCGGCAATCGACAAGAACTTTCCTGCAAGTTGGCGGTCTTGGCACGTGCACAACTACTCTTTTAACGAAGTTTTTGGCGAAAATATCTCACAAAAAACCGACGCCAAACTAAGGTTCGCTTTACCCCTTAGCGACATGGCAAGAGCGTTCGACCCGTCTACGTCATCTCTATCTGAAAGGCGTTTCAGAAGCATCAAGACCAAAATACTGGAATGGCCTTCAGGCCGAGCTTTGCTTTACGCTCCACATGCGATAATGGAAAAAATCCACGCCCCGGATTACAGCGTTTTTATAAACGCTGTTCGAGAACTAAAACCCAAATTGGTCAACAGACACCGAGCCTCCTCCCAACTCAGAGAGTCGTCTCAGCAGCGAGAACCTCCTCAATCTCAGAACTCAGATGTTTCGCTCCAAGGCAGTATCTACTCAACAAATAGGAAAAGGTCAAATACCAGTACTTCCATGGGCGACTGCTCGTCTCCGAAACGTACTGCTACAGCCCGGCCTGAGAATGATTTTCTGTTGACGGACACCCTTAATAAACAGGTGGAAATGTTCAACAAATTGCTAAGTGTGTCCATGGAACAGAATGAAAATATCAAAAAACTACTCGACCGGGATGAATCCAGAAGTGATAAAGTGGTAGATATGAATGCATCCTTTGAATCTGCACCAGACAGTACACAAAATGATGAGGAAATAGAGATGGCCTCATGCTCAACATCCAAAAGGAGTGTAGACTCGACCTCAGAGGAACAGTTACTGAGAGATCAAGTTGTAAAAGCACAACGCAAACTAGCAGCTTTTCAAAATAGTGAGAATTCAGAAGTGGCATTAGAACCTACGTTTGATTTTTCTCCATTCACCATTGAGAAAGAACCGAAAATAGCAAAGGCAGACGCAGAGCTATTGAAGCAGGGGATTAGCTGTCAACGTTTCGGTCAAGAAGGATGGCGAAATGTGAGATACGCAGACACACAAAAGATGTTTCAAGCTGCCCCAGCTTTTTGTTCTTTGAAGCCGAATAATATACTGGCAGGAGCAACGCCCAATTACAAATCAGTGGCTATCCTAGAAAACTTTGACATGACATTGGGAGCAGTAACTAATGGATTGCTTCAACAAAGGCAATACTTCCAAGAGCTACTGAATAAAATGCCAAGGGACATGAGACTGCACGTCGGCAAGGAGTTTTTGGATGCAAACTCAAATTTCAAAAAGGTGTCTGACAATTTATTACAGTATGTGTGTGGACGTCGTGCAGAAGTGATTCAGCAAAGGCGGGAATCATATCGCCCCATAAACCGAATGATGAAGCAAATATTGCATGACATACCTCCCTCCGAGAGTCACCTATTTGCAGACAAGGCATTGACGGAGACCGTCAAAGAACAGGGAGGTATCCATAAATTTTTTCCAACAAGAAAGAAGCAGGCTTGGCATACCGATAAACCCAGTCACGACGGAACTGGAAAAAGAGACACCACAAAAGCCGCCTCGAACAGCATCGCCTGGAAGAAAAAGAAGTACAACAACGATAATCACCAAAAGAATACATCTTTCAAAGGAAAAACTGGAAACTTCACAAGTCGATCGCAAGGTTATCAGCCTAAGAAAAAAGGGGGAGGAGATAAAAAATGACGCATTCAAAGCGGGGTGTCTCAAAGATTATACAGACCATTGGAGTCATGCTCCTATCAGTATTTTAAATATAATAAAAGGATACAAAATCCCCTTTCGTATGAGACCCCCATTAAAAATATTTTCAAAGAAAACAGAACTGACATTCCAAACGATATCATCCCCAGAAATGACAAAAGAAATAAAAGACATGGTAAAATCATCAGCAATAGAATATTCCAATCAGAAATCAGGCTTCCTGTCAACATTTTTCCTACGGAAAAAAGGAGACGGCACAAACAGGCCAATATTCAATCTGAAAGGACTAAATCATTACGTCTCTGCCCCCAAATTCCGACTGTTGAATCATCAAAAAATTCCTTCACATTTAGAAAGGAACGATTACATGATGAAGATAGACATCTCGAAGGCATATTTTCACATACCACTCACGCACAGTCATCGTCGCTTCCTGTCGTTAGTGTACGAAGAACAAAGGTACCAGATGACCTGTTTACCATTCGGGCTGGCCAGCGCACCAGCGGCGTTTGCAAAAATAACAAACTGGATTGCACACGAACTGCGGCAAAGAGGCTTGAAAGTCGTGGTATATCTAGACGATTTCCTACTCATGCATCAGGATTATCAGACCCTATCAGAACAAATGAAATATGCTACAAGGTACTTAGAAGAATTAGGGTGGCAGATAAACGTTCAAAAGTCGTCGGCAATACCATCCAGAGAGCTAGAGTACCTGGGAATCATATGGAATACAGAGAAGAACGAGAAAAGTATCGACACCAGAAAGACAAAGCAGCTGAAAGAGCACGTTGGGGACCTGATACGCAAGAGTCGCTGGAGTTGGTACGACGCAAAAGTGATTCTAGGAAAACTCAACTTTGCATCATTCGTAGTGCCACTAGGACGTCTGCACTGCAGGATCCTCCAGAGGCTAGCAAACCGCCTGCCAAAAAACAACTGTTACAGGAAATTCCCACTCACAGAAGCAGCTCTGGCCGAGTTGAACTGGTGGCTAGAAAACGCACATCGGAAATCCCCAATTCATTACGCCCAGTCAACACTTTTTATAACAACCGATGCTGCCGATCGTGGATGGGGAGCAATAGCAAACGGTCGTCGTCTTTGGGGATCGTGGTCTCTCAGCCAACAAAAATGGCACAGCAATCAGAAAGAACTCTGGACTGTTTACGAAGTATTAAATCAACTGGGTTCCGAAATGCAAGGCACATCGGTAACGTTACAAACCGACAATCGCACGAGTGTGGCATTTATAATGAAACAAGGCGGTACACGTTCCCTGACGCTATTAAAAACGGCGACGAAAATACTGGAACTCTGTCAGAAGTTACATTGCCATATAACAGCTCGTTATATACCCGGTCAATACAACGGTATCGCGGACGGTCTGTCCAGAGCAAGAGCTCTCCCGGAATGGCACTTGAGCAAGAATGCTTTAGGAATGATTTTCCAAGAGCTAGGTCAACCGGACATAGATCTGTTTGCTTCGAGAATATCAGCAGTGGTGCCAGCTTATGTCAGCGAGGACTCCACGGACAAACAGAGCCAATTTACGGACGCCTTCAGCAGGACGTGGGGGTTCAAGTTGGGTTGGATCTTTCCTCCACCAGCATTAATTCCCCAAGTGCTACGCCATTTGAAAACGTCCGAAGGTCAGTACCTGATTGTAACTCCAATCTGGTCACGTGCGTTCTGGGAACCGGAAATACGCAGGCGTGCCTTGAGATCTCCACTGAAGATCCCGGATCTTCATGCGAACCTGGTCGATCTACGAACCAACCGGCCACCACCAGAGGTAGACAAATTAAATTTAGTGGTATGGAAGGTTCAGGCTGGATGAGTCAGCTAGATGGTTGGTCGAAGTTAGAAGTCAACTTACTAGAGAGCTCGTGGAGAGCGTCGACTTTAAGAACGTACAAACCAGTCTGGACTAGATGGAGGAATTGGGCCTTATCACATGATACTTCGGTCAATAATCCAAGTCCTCAATCACTGGCTAAATACTTGTGTCATCTTTTCATCCATGAAAAGCTAGCACCAAGAACTATAGCCCTACATAAATCAGTCGTGGCTACTTTCGCAAACCCTGTTCAATGTACAGTGCTGAGCTCACACCCGCTGGTGAAACAGGTTCTTAAGGGAATATTTGCAAGAAACCCACCTCAGAAGAAACTCTTGTCCTGGAAAATTGAAGATCTATTGAATCATCTTAAGAATTATAGTTTCGACGAGGACGGCTTATTCGATACATCCAGGCACACATGTGTTCTATTATTACTGGCAACTGGTAGAAGAGTACATGACCTGACGCTTTTGAGCATCAAAGAAGATTCATTTGAGGATAAGGGTGAAGAAATCATATTTTGGCCTAACTTCGGGTCTAAAACAGACACATCTTCCTACAGACAATCGGGATGGTCGCTAAAATCCGGAGAAGGTGAAGGAAATCGGTTAGACTTGGTATTTTGGATAAGAAAATTGATTAACGCCTCATCGCACCGCCGGGGCAGCAAGGAAATTCATAACTTATTTATTACAACGAGAGGAGTTGTCAAGAATGCTTCCCGTGCCATCATAGCGGGCTGGATTAGATCTCTTTTTAAGGAAGCAGGTATTAATGCCTCCGCAGGTAGCTTTAGAGCCGCAGTGGCCACTGACATCTGGACAAGTAACCGTTTCGATATTGACGAGGTATTAAAGAGAGGAAATTGGCGCAGCAGAAATACCTTCTTCAAACATTATTTTAGAGAAATACCAGGCCAATCAGATGACATCAGTAACACTTTAGTTGATTCCTTCAACCCAATATAAATTTAGATTTCAATCAAAATAAGAAAATCTATTTCGTTTTTGTTTAAATCAAAAGTTAAATAAATATTTTGTTTTTGAGTTAGTATGAATTTTTAAAGATACACCTCTCCCATATAATCACAGTACGCATAATAGCAGCGCCGGCAGAAGGTAAACATATCTCAAAGGTGGTTCAAGCGAAGGCTCGAACACCTAAATAGAACCGTTTTTCCCCCAAAGGGTAAAAAACGGATATTTAGGTTTCAGCCGAAGCTTGAACCACCACTTAATGCCTAGCCGGCTTTAAGGTACTGAAGAACAAACAGCCGCACGCTGCCTCGCACACGTTAGAAAGAGACAGCAAATACCAGCGCTGTCAAGAGTGGGGGAGCTTCGAGAGCTAAATGTGGGTAGGTTGACAACGAAATATGAAGGTGTAATCTCAAAGGTGGTTCAAGCTTCGGCTGAAACCTAAATATCCGTTTTTTACCCTTTGGGGGAAAAACGGTTCTATTTTAAATCCTAAACAAACATGTTGAATATGGATGTAAATTCTGAAATACAGAAGCAAAACACGTATATATTTAAAACAATACACCGACTGTTATTGTTTTTATGATACTTGCAAGATGGCGAACAAAGACCGGACCCCATAGACAAGTGGTAATTCGTTGGCGGCGCGGCGTAGACTTAAAAGAGAGTTTTGACGTATATGACAGTCGTATATCATAAACGCCAAATACCATACATTCGTCATTTTCAATTTTGACGGTAGACTTAAATTAAGAGAGTTTTGACGTATATGACAGTCGTATATCATAAACGCCAAATACCATACATTCGTCATTTTAAAATACGCCGGGCATCGAATTGCCACTTGTCTAGGGCTGGTCCGATAGATAGTAAGAAGTTACCATTGTAATTGAGTAGCAATATTCGCATGCAATTAAAAAAAACTAATTCAGTACCTAACTTCTTTATAAGCTTCAATCGTAAGATGTTTGATATCAGTAAGTAGTAAATTAGTAAATATTATATTATATTATAATTGTAATACATTAGCAGCCCGGATCTCAGTATCGCCCCGACATAAATTCTTCAATTAAAAAGAATTGAGCTCAATCGATGCAGAACTACCTATTTGAGTTTGTAAAGCGTACACAAACCAACTAAACAATTTATATTACTCTGACGGACTCAGTTTGTGATTGCTTTTGAAGTTCAGGATTGCTTTTGTATTTATTTATTAAACAAAAATAATCATTTATTCAGTCGCAACTTATACAATTAGCTTACAATAAATAAATATGTAATTCTTTCTTAACTAGTTCAACAGCCCGTCCCTGACCATTCCCCGTGGAAAGGTCCACGGAGGACAGAATAATGATTTCCTTCTCCATGTGCCCATCACACTCGCCGCGATTCCACGCTGGATTGCGATGGCCAGCCTTTGCACCAGGAACGAGCCGGATTGACAGTCCCCTGTTGTCTCATTTAACCTTTGACCTCGTTCTTTTACATTTTTTTTGTTTTAGTTTTTTTGTTAAGTTAATATTCTTATTAGCCAAACTTCTATCACAACTTTGAATTTTTATTTTTATTGACGTGTCCATGCAAACTTTTTAATTTCAATAAAAAATAGAGACTGCTATAACACCAATGATAAAAAAAAGTACAAAATTTAAAAATAGAACTGGAATAAAACAAACGATATTGCATTCGAGCAATTTAAAATTAGTTACTTTATAACTAGTTTTCAATTTTGTATAGAAATTTAGTACATATTTAACTTTTTTTTACTGTTTTTTTTTCTGTACTTAGAGAAAAAAATAGAGTTAAATTTGAGTGAAAATTTTGTTTATTAAACAAGTAGATATTACACGTTGAAATTATTTATTTAAATACGAAAGTGCTTCAAATGAACATACAATAATCATATTAATTTATTCGTACTATTAAACACGTTCTTTTTTGTATCTAAACTTTTTTAAGAACATAGAAACTTAACCTATAAAATTTAAAAAAGAATCTATAACTCACTTGTGAATAATAGTAATGAAGGGTCACAGTTTGGTAATAGATGTAATTACGTGCCTATTTGCGGTGAAATAATAGCACTTTTATGAGCAGGTGTGTTGTAAAATATTTTTATTTCAAAGCTCATAAACCCACGTGGCACCTAAGAGGTACGTACCTCCAAAAAAATTTTATTGTCTAACTAAAAAAGAACCCAAGCAAACTATAAAGGAGTTTCAAAGCACTCAATGAATTTAAAAGCCATGTCAAGCAGAGCTGTAAAACTGCATAAAACATGTCGCCTGTGAAAAATGGAACACATACATAATGTAAGTATTCACGTTACGTAGAGGAATCTCCAGGATGTTGACAAGCCATTGTAAAGGTTTTATTCATCATACCTGCACCGTATCATACCAGGCGACTATACAAAAAGAGAAGTACAACTTTTTAACATGGTGCATTTTGTGTTTTCGTATCATAACACAGCATGATAAAAACATACACACCAGGTTATCTTCTTAAATCGTATATTAATCAATTATAAATAATCATATCCAACTTCGACGAGCGCCCACAATGTAATCCCACCAAAAATGTTCACAGAGTATATTCGCTTTTTCCGCTGTGCATCACCGAGACAACTCTTTTCAGCCCTTTCTCACCACCTGAAGTTGTCAGTGTTGCCGGCACAATAAATACGTCACCCGAATTCATCGATTATATAAAATGTAACAATCGTTATTACAATTTTTTTTTTCATAATAATTATGAACTAAACATTACACAAAAAAAAACAATAGCCTGCCATCAGTCCACAGTTCCACACACACTTCACGAGCTTCCTTCAATGTACTTTTTTCAATAGGTACATCTTTGTTCTGTGAGGTCGACCCAATAATATCGTACACTGTATTCAAAACAACTAAATAAGATGGGTAAAGGGTATCTCTTACTCGTGATTACAACCAGGATACCATGACCTTATAGAGCTTATATTATGTAAAACATTCATTTTCCTGCTTCTCATTCCAGAAATTGGAAACAATGGAGGAAAACCATACATAAATACTTACGATATGATTGAAACATTTGTATGTTTCTGCCCGCATGATGTCGGTCTGCTCGAACAATTCTTTCCTTGGCGGATATTAAAATAGGTACTGTGCTTATGCAACCTCTTCAGTTCTGAGAAATATTGCTATACTTACTTTAACTCTCATGCTTCAATGCTGATTATAGTAAAAAATGAAAATGATTTATTTGCTGTTAGGAAGATTGGAAAATATCACAAGAAATGCAACAGATGCAACTAATCGAAAAACATTTGTGAATGTGCACCTTGGACCTTGTTGTATATTAATTTAACCTTGTTTTTTCAGCATTTATGCAACATAATAATATGAACTCTAAATTCTTTACTACTGACGGAAAGTATTAAAGAGTAACGAAAAATACGCAGACGATATCACTGCTAGAGAAAGATAACTCGAAATAAAACCCCGTACTGTACCTACCAACCCGTTTACGAGCGTGCATTAGGCCTAAGCCTCCTAATAGTGGGTGAGGCCTATGTCCAGCAGTGGACTGCGATAGGCTAATTGATTCACATTTCTTTGTAACAAAAGCCGGATAAATAGAAATAATAGGTTTTGAAAGTAACTGTTACTAGTTGCGTAAACTTTAAGAGTAGACTTTTGTCCTCAGATGGCAGAAACTCGTACCCGCATACAGCAGAATGACCTCCTTCTGCATGAAGCGGTGATTAAAAACGAGCCTGCTGCAGTTCGTGAGGCCCTAGAAAGACCTACCGACGTCAATTGTAGAAATAATGTAAGTAGAACTTCTTCACATGTATGCTAGCCTGGTTCACACAAACTAGTTTCATTCCAAACGTAACGTAAACGTAGGTACGCACTATCATTTTTAGTCTGATGTTATTTTTAATGTAATGTTATTTTTTTATAGTATTTCTAAGTAGCTTCAAAACAGGAAAAGGTTCTCAATTCGTCTGTAACTGTTTATTTTTAATAAGTTCAGCGTCAGCCCTTGGTTTGGGTATTGCCATTTATATTTTTCGTAGAAAAAGGTTTATCTGATGATAAGTTTCGGAGATAGTTAACGCAAAATGCTTGAAGTCATTCAACATTACAAGTATTTTTGGTACGGCAAAGGACATGCCCTTGGGCTTAAACTAATTTTGGCATAACTCAATAAATTTAATTGAAGTTGAAATTCATGCTAATAAAGCACTTTATTTTACTTGGTAGTTAATTTTGCTGTATTGCATAATTTATTTCAGTTTCTTCATCTGAAACCCACATTTGTACTCCTAGGGGTAGAAATAGTCGTCGTAGGCCCGTCGGTCGTTATTTTTGAATATTTTATTTGATTTTCAGTACGGTAGAGCACCGATTCATTGGGCTGCCAGCAGAGGAAATGTTGAAATAATCAACTTACTCATTGAAGCCAAATGCGACATAGAAGCAGCTGATAAGGTGAGAACGATATGAAACGATAACCATGCATTCAATTCCAAAGAAAATCATAACAACGTTATCAAATCGTACCTTTTATAGAAGATAAAAATATAAATGTTTTATTCTGAATTTCGTCTACCAGGAGACTATGATGTACAAGGAGTAAGGTTTATTTTGTTTTCAGTTTGGAATGCGACCATTGTTGATGGCGGCTTGGCACGGACACCTTGAAGCCGTCAAAACATTAGTTCGAGCGGGCGCTTGTTTAGCTGCTACTAATAAAGTAAGTTATTCTCATGGAGAAGGATTACTTAATTATATTCTGTCCTTCGTGTTTATTCTATACGAACCGTGAAATCTACAACTTTGAAATAAATGAAGGATACAGCGAACCACCACGATGCTCACAACTGAAAAGTATATTTTTAAAAATAATTTGCTAAATCTACATGTGCCATCAAAAATAAAGAAGCTGCAGGTATCTTTCTAGTTCAAATTTCACCCAGTGCTGCCAAATTACTTAGAAAATGCTTTTATTTTTTTAATTAGAAAGCTGTCCCTTTTGACCTGAATAAACGTGTCATCCACTAGTACCTCTTAATAGAGCACAAAGCATTTTGACCTCAACCCAAATTAGATACAATTAAAATAGAAGACTTTACTTATAGTCCAGTCATTTGGGCGAAAACCTAGAACATTACCTGGAAAGTTTTCCGGGAGTTTTGAAAATTGGCAATTTTATAGATTTTGATATGCTCTTTCCAAATTTGAACTTTGCCACCTCGTATGATTGCCGCTCGCGCCGCCATTTTGAAAAAATGGCGCCCAAAAGCAGTTTTTAGATAATAACTCCTTTCCGGCGCATTTTACAGGAAAAACATATTACACAAAATAAAAGTAGAGAAAATTTCCTACAATTTATGTCAAACCTTTTCTTTCCTAAAATCAATAGTTTCGGCGTACGAGCGCCGTAAACCATTATACATCCACACCAACGTGTAATACCTATTTACTTTAAACTGCTCATACTGTGATTTGTAAATTATAAAAATTATACGAAGGTTATCTATAGTAATTATAGGTAACTATAGTCTGTCATGTCTCTGCAAGTATAAAGAAATACGCCCCTTCTGTGTCAGGCCCCTTCTTTCCCTTCTAAGAAACATCTAGCCCCGGCTGAGCTCAACAGAAATATTTAGTCTGAGTCATCAGTATACGTTTATCATTTCACAGTGTCGTTTGCATTTACAGAGCCATGGCTTCTAATGAAGTAGATAGAAGGGATACCACGATAAAAAAACGCGCCGATTTCTCTACCTCATGGTGGTGTGGAAATGAGTATTTCTGCCGAAACGTGTATTGAATTACACTTTACGGCGCTCCTACACCGAAACTATTAATTTTAAGGAAAAAAAAAATTATCACAAATTGTAGGAAATTTCCTTTACTTTTATTTTGTTAAATATGTTTTTCCTGTAAAATGCGTCGGAAAGGAGTAATTATCAAAAAACTGCTTCTGGGCGCCATTTTTTCAAAATGGCGGCGCGAGCGGCAAACATACGAGGTGGCAAAGTTCAAATTTGGAAAGAGCATATCAAAATCTATAAAATTGCCAATTTTCAAAACTCCCGGAAAACTTTCCAGGTAAAAATACCAAATGACTGGACTATTAGCCACCATTTTGTATCATGATGACCTCCCCAGTACCTATCTACCTACCTACTTACTTTACATAAAGTGTTGATGATTTTTTTATTCATTTTTCCAGAAGGTTTTCCGAATCAGTACCTACCAGGTCCGCAGCAGTTGCACCCAACTTAATTATCCTTTCCTATTATCCTTCAGTTTACATAACATCCAACCAATACTTCGTCACGTGTCAAACACGGCTGCAACGCCGACGCTCGGTAGAGACAAGCTACGGAACGGATTAGTTAATTAAGGTTGACGTTTCGTGAAATACGATTGAACGTTGTTACAACACCTCAACTACCCTAAAGTCTTGCTTCAATTTAAATCACCCCTAATTGATATACTTCTGTATTATTTAAAAGCCTTGGGGCGAAATATTAAAGTTATATCACTAATAAGTAATAACCTAATTGAAATTTACAAGATCAACCGACTAATTTGAAATAATTGTAGTCTTTAATTAGCAAAGAGTTATGTTTCACAATTTAACCTACATAACAGTAATATAAATAATAGATTTCAACTAGTAAGGCTACTGAAATCTTAGTGATTTATAAAATAAAGTTAATGTTTTTTGAACATACTCGTAATTTATTTAAGCAATGAAACAAATAATGTTTTCTTTAAATATATTTATAAAGGTCGTTTCAGTTTTTTTACGAGTATGATTTTAAGAATAATTTATTACGTGTAATTGTGCTCGTAGGTATTATTATATGTTATTATATTACCTACCAGTATAATATAAGTGGGATCACCTTTATAATGGTAGAATCACTATCATCACTATCACTACATTTTATAAAACAAAGTCGCTATCGCAGTCTGTCCGTCCCTATGTATGCTTAAATCTTCAAAACCACGCAACGGATTTTGAAGCGGTTTTTTTAATAGATAGAGTGATTCAAGAGGTAGGTTTATATGTATAATACATGCATAATCTTGTAGAGAAACACTGTAGTACAACCGATTCAGCTCAATTAAGGGGCAAACCTAGAAGCAATCCTAGTAGCAATTTTCTTTCTGAATTCGTTGAGGGAGGTCCCTGGTCGTCTAAGTTTCGATTTGCGTGGTATTCGGTTCGTTGCGTTCTCCGTGATTTTGAATTTAAGGATACATTTTTGTTTACTGAATAAATCGTTTAGTTCTAATTTTACACAAAAAGTTGTTACTACAAAGTTGTTTAGAATTAAATTTTCTACAGTCTAACTCTTCTTAATTTTTTCTAGGATCGATATTTTTTGATTTATAACCCAAAAAGTGGTAAATCTTTGTTTGACTTTTTTGACTCATGAAAAATTCCTAGTAGCAATATTCTTTCGGAAATCATTAAGGAAGGTCCCTAGTGAATTCCCAAAGAAAATTGCTACTAGGTATTTTTCTTAAGTCAAAAAAAGTCAAACAAAGATTTACCACTTTTTGGGGTATAAATCAAAAAATATCGATCCCAGGAAAAAATTATGAACAGCAAAATTGTAGAAAATTTAATTCTAAACAACTTTGTAATTTTTCATGTAAAATTAAAAATAAACGACTTATTTAGTAAACAAAAAATTAAATTGTATTATAGTAAGTTTAACCATAAACTTATTAAAAAAAAAAAAAAAAAAAATGTACCCTTAAATTCAAGATGGCGGAGAACGCAACGAACCGAATACCACGCAAATCGAAATTTAGACTGCCAGTAACCACCCTCTATGAATTCCGAAAGAAAATTGCTACTAGGAATTATTCCTGTGTCAAATCCTAATTTTCTCGTACTAAAAGAGATATGCAGTGGAAACGGGATCAGAAAATATGGCGGTACGAAGTTCGCCGGGTCAGCTATAATATAAATAGAAGTAAACAATATTTTACCTTGTACAAAACCCTGACCTGACCAAAACTACCAGGCTTACATAAACAGAAGCACCTTGTCAACAGAAACACAACGATCTCCTTCAATGCGCGTGTGCTCGCGGTTCGTTGGACGTAGCCAGCTATGCAGTTTCTCTTGGCGCCCAAGTACAAAATACAGATGGAGCGGGAGATGCACCCCTTGCACTTGCATCAAGAGCTGGACATACTACGTTAGTTGAGCTGTTATTGCAAAAAGGTGCATACATGGACGCTGTGAATAAGGTAAGTATTAACTTGCAAAAAATATTTACAACTGACAAGAGAAATGTGAACAGGGTACTGAAATGTGATCTCTTACCTCTAATGTGCTCCTAGTATTGTTACCTGTTATTTCCACATGGGTAAAATTAACAATCAATTTACCTTTATCGTTTAGCAAAGCAGCTATAGGTACTTGTGCAACATGATGAACAATTATTGGCAAACGCACGAAATTGCTATACAATTTTCCAAAATGTTACACTAGCAACTCACAACGACATACTATACTTAAAATTACCAACTGTATATCAAATTCAAGCAATAAATTTGAAGAATATCTGTAAACTCATGGCTAATTGGATGGCCAATTAAAAATTTTCACAGATAGAATATTGGTATTGTGGATGAAAAAATTAATACGTAATAAATATTATACGAGTAATAGATACACAGATATACACATATTATGTGCCTACCTACAAAATTCTTTTGTTTCTATTCAGAATAATTTTCACTAATTAAAAAGTCGTTACGTAAACAATTGAAAATTAAATTTCATGTCTGAAAATTTCAGTTACATTTTTATTAACAATGTAACTCAAGTTATTTAGGTAAGTAAATTCTCAATGTTCAACCATCCTTTAAAAGTAAATTGCTCTTCAAATATTGAAATAGGAGCATAGCGACTTAAAATTTTAATTGGATGTTTATTAGAAGTAGTGCGTAAATGCTTGCGCTATTTATTACAAACACGAACACATTTTAATGGTAAAAATATGTGATTTTACTTTGATTTTACTACAAATAATGTTACAAACAGAAACCGAAAAATATGGCAAAGTTACGAGGACAAAAGGGATGACGTCATCGGACGCGTGGCTAATGTGAAACCTGTGAAAACATCGAAGTATTGTGATCTTAGAGTAAACATTAACTATACAGCTAGCACGCCTATTGAGTAAAAACTGTTGGCACCAGTATGACAGGAGGAGATCAAAATATCTCTGGACCGTTTTGAGGTCTTTAGCACCTTATAAATAGAAGAATGATGAGAGCGTCATTTCACACGTTCTTCGTAACCGCATAAGAATCGGTCTAATAGGCTTCTATTGAAAATTCAACCACACCAATGCAGCATTTGCTGCGCACACAGCAAAATGCTGCGTTTGTGCCCTACATTTACCAGAGATATCAAAAAGCATTTGGTGCGTAAATGTAGGGCAATTTGCTGTGTGTCTGCTGCTTGCAGGTAAAGTTGGCTGCTGTTACATTTACTAAAGCAAATACTAGGTTAGCATAACGTAAAGAATGTTCTATTTTGCCACCAGCAAAGATTTATCGGGATATAAAACATTCAGGTCAATAGGTAATAAGGATTCGATTGTTAGCCCATTCACGGTTCTCGTAACGACCATAAATCCACATAATTGAAGTACCGTTGCCGTAATCGCTAACTAGAACTATCCATTACATTATTTCTGGATTGGTTCGCTCTGGAAAAAGGTAAAAGGAAAGATTTACCTTTTTAAGTACTGCAAGATAAGTAGGCAACTTGAATAGTACCTACTGGCAATTTAAAAAGATTACGTCTCGTTTTGTTCCTGTCACATTTTTCTTTTGTGCCTTTACTTAATTTAAATGAAGAAAAAAAAGGAGTCATGGAGACTGTTAAATGAGTAAACTTTTATTTAAGTAAGGATTTAAAAAAAATACTTCATTGCTCCATTCCCTGCCTATCAACGTTTATGAACGATATAATTTTGCAGCTTCTTTAAGTAAATTTGCTTCTAGACTAGGGTTGCCATACGTCCCCGTACGCCGGGACATGTCCCCGTTTGAGGCCTGGTGTCCCGGCGTCCCGGCCAATAAGCAAATTGTCCCGGTTAAACATTTTTAGTTTTATATTAGAGAGCTGGACTTGGTTGGTAAACAGTAATATACCTACAATAAACGCGACTAAGTAGCTAGGCTATTAATACGTAGATAGAACGACGAAAGCGCTGATATTTTTCCATACATGAATATGTTAATGAGTAATAAAGACCCCGGGGCCAATGATTTTACGAGAAAAACGCGATGAAGGACAGATGGCGCTCATACTTCCAACGACATGCTGAATAAGCAGCAAGAGGTGCATCCACCAGACCTCTTTCCGAAACAAGGACTAGTGCCACCGATAACGCCTGCAGAAGTACAGACTCAGCCTCGACGAAATCCCCATCGAGGCTTGGAAGGCAATGGGTGCATTGGGTGCTCGTGGTGTGAGCATTCTAACAAATCTGTATAACCGCGTACTTCTCACCGTGAGATCCTGAGCCAGTGGAGACTGAGCTTCATTACGCCAGTATTCAAAGGCAAGGGATCGGTGCAGGAGTGTGGTAGTAACTGCGGTATAAAGATAATGTCCCACACCATGAAGCTCTATGAGCAGATAATCGACTCCCGGATCCGACAGGAGAGTACACTCTCGGAGTCTCGGTATGGGTTTCGTCCCGGGCACGGGATCATTGATCCGGTGTTCTCCCTAAGGATTGTGGTGGGGAAATACAGGGCGAAGAACACGCCCCTGCACTGCCTATTCTTAGACATGCAGAAGGCCTTCGACTGTGTTCCCCGCGCGGTGATCTGGTGGGTACTGTGGGCTAAGGGAGTTCCAGAGACCTACATTGACACCATCCAAGATATGTATCATGATTCTGGTTCCATGGTTCCGAGTGCTTTTGGTGACTCAAAAGCCTTCCCCATCACCATCGGAGTACACCAAGGATCCGTCCTTAGTCCTTACTTGTTCAGCTCGGTATTAGCCGTCTTGTTGGACAGTATCAGAAAACCACATAAGCAGCTTCCGTGGTTGCTCATGTATGCTGATGATATTGCGCTGAAGGACGCGGACAGGAGCAGATTGGTGCAACACGTGAAAGTGTGGAAGGAAGCGCTTGAGAACGGTGGTATAAAACTAAATGTAGCGATGAAAGAAAGTTTAGCGTTAAACTCGACAGATTTCACACCAGTCCGCATAGGCGATGATTCGGTTTAAGTACCTGGGATCTGTACTTCATGTGACCAGTGAAATCGACTACGACATCAAGGCACGCATTGCTTCCGTGTGGGCCAGGTGGTGAGAAATGACTGGCGTCACGGGTGATCCCAAAATGCCAGTCAGGTTGAAGGGGCAGGTCTATAAGACGATCATTAAGCCTGTCCTCTTACATGGTTGTGAGAGCAAGAGCGTAAGCACGTAAGAGCTGCATGTCATGGAGATAAAAATGCTGCGTGAGGAATTCTTGCAGCCGCGGCAGCCTTCATGTCCATGACATCGCAGATAAAATGCAAGAGAGCCGCCTTCGCTGGTGCGGCCACGTCTTGCGGTAACCGCCAGGATACGTGGGTAGCAAATGCCTGACAATGGCGCCCCCGCCGGGTCCAGGTAGAAGGGATAGGCCCAAGAAGTCCTGGCTTGACGTCGTGGAGAGTGATATGCGTGCAAATGGTCTCACTACCATGGACGCCCAAGATCGTTTCAAGTGGAGGAGGAAGAGCCGGAAGGCGGACCCTGAGCTCCGGAGAATCGGGAGAAAGCGTCTACATGAAGATGATGTTTAACTTAATGTTGATTTCGTCAAAATATTTTGTACAATTATCAGAAGTTAATTCTGATAATTTTACGCCTTTCAGAAAACATAGGAAGCCCGGGTCGCTGCCCGCTTGTTTAACGCTTGTTTAATGGCAGTGTTAAAAGTTGTTGTAATAAAAGTTCCTATTTTTCTACCTTTACTAATTTTTCTTCAAATGTCCCGGTCTGGGTCCCCACACTTATGGCAACCCTATTCTAGACGCGCAAGACAATAGGTGAAGTTCATTGTTGGTTAATTGTAGCCAATTTGCTGGTCAATATTTTTCAAAAAGGTATTAACCATATTTCAAGAAGCAAGTGGAAACGTGTGCTCTCTGCCTGCTACATTGGCGAAGAGGTATTAATATTATATAAGCATGCATGCGTATTTGAGGATATAGCGGTGCTATATAGACCAAAATTTAAAAAGTGGTCGTGAGTTTTTATTTCCAAATCAATTACTCATCTAAGTATATTGCCATGCAATTCTGACTGTAAGTCTACTTAGCTTGGAAAAAATGAATATCCAAAACAGTATTTGAACTCGAGACCATTCCCTTATAGGGGGAATTCTCTGACCAACTACCTTTCTGCCTGATTACTGACCAATTACTTTAAAATGTCATCAAACTGACTGTACATAGGTATACAGCAGAGAACTAGCATTGATCATAATATACATAAATGTTACTTTGTGCCCTAAATGAATAAATATACTCAAGTTTGAAACTCTGCGAGAATTCCCCCAGTCACTTCAACAACCTCCAGTCATTACAATAACTGTGTAAATTATATCAGCCAGGAGGCTTTCCTTGGAGGAAGGAATGTAAACATCTTGTACCCACAATTATGTTAAATTAAATTGTACCATTATTATTAATACGCTCTTATAAGCTTAACTTGTAGGTACCTAAGATTGTTTGTAAGAAACAATGTAATCAAAAGTTGGAGATTGATTTTAACTTGCTTACTTCTAATTTTCTCCTACATCTAACTCTGTAAGCATTGTGACATCCTGAAGACTATACATACAATATAAGCCAGGCGCGGCCCAAGGGGGGGGGGAGGTCACAGGGGACATGACCCCCCCCCCCCCCCCAAACCATGCACGTCATATTGAAAAGTCCCAGTACTAGGGGAGAGGGAGTTAAATTTCTTAAGGAATTTCCGAAGTGACCCCCCCCCCCCCCCCCCCAAAACTTCAAGCTGCGACCGCGCCTGATATAAGCTCACGCCTATACAATATACAAGGTGATTTTGTAGTCGTTTCGGAGCGAAAGATTTTGGGCACAGTTTCGATAGCGAAAGCGTCTGGAAGTAATAATTTGGCGAAAAAAAAAAAGCTTTTTTTTATAATGTATGGGGAAAATGTACAGGTGAAAGGCATATTGTATGGGGGTTGTAAAAAAAAGTTTTTTTTTCGCCAAAATAATACTTCCAGACGATTTTGCTAACGAAACTGTGCCCAATATCTTTCGCTCCGAAACGACTATAAAATCACCCAGTACTTATATCTCCGGTAGGCAAAGACAAGACAAGCCATTTGACTCTATCCTTACATACTTCTCAAGCTTCCTGTAGGTACTGTCATTAGTCCTTTCATGCAATTTCGACCGCCGATTTTGACCTGCCCTTTTTCAAAATTGTAGTAATTTCGTCAATAGAAGAATAAAACTATAGATACATCTTTCTATAATCTCAGGTTCTTTAAGCAGAGCGTGTAAGCATCATTCTATCGAAAGCGTTAATGTAGGAACTACTTTCTTTCTCATTATCTGGTCTTCTATGGTAGTCAACACCCCATTAAGCTCTTGCCGTGCTGTCCCAGTAAGACGGAAGCAGGAACATACAAACATATTTTAGCGCCTTCGCTGTGTTTAGCGGGCGCACGGCGCGGACGTCCGCTTCGCGTGCTTGTTTCATGTTATTTCAAGAGCAGCGCTGCGTGAGGCGGATACCCGTCACACGCGACGGACATGCGGACGCACTGCGCGCGCACCCGCGACCCGCACCCGCTTATCGCTGCGAAGGCGCTTAGTTAGTCATTGACATATACAGAAGGTAGGACGCCCCCTAACCGGATTGACTGCCTGGTGGCTGGGACAGAGTTAGTGCCGAAACCAAAGGATTGGGAGCAATGGTGCACATGACGCCTATGTTAAACAGTGGACTGCGACAGGCTAATTGATGATGATACACTGTACCTACTAGCGGCCGCCCGAAACTTGGTACGCGTGGAGTTCATTTTACCCCCTTTAAATAAATAAATAAATAAATAAATATTCTAGGACATTCTACACAACGCTATCTAGACCCAAAGTAAGCATAGCTTAACTAGCTTGTGTTATGGGTTCTAGAATGCGGATAAACATACTTAGATACATTTTTTTTTCGTAAATACATACATATTATACATAGAAACACCCAGACCAATGCAAATATTCATATTCATGCACACAAATATTTGCACTGAGCGGGGATCGAACCCGCGCCTCCTGCGTAGCGGCCGCGTTCACTACCGCTTCACCACAGAGGTATAGTCTTTCGGGGGGGAAGTTCCGTATCCGTATCCATTCTTAGGGGATGTCTACATCCTATGAGGAACCTACCTGACAGATTTCAAGTTTGTAAGTGTTATACCTTCTGAGATTTTGTGATTAATCAATGAGTAGTATTTCGCTTTTATATGAATAGATTCATTTAAGACTGTTTTCTTGTTGAAGAATACACTCGCAATTTAATCCCCTGCTTTCATCTTCATCTAGTATAAAAGCAACAAAATGATATTAACATTGCAGCACTCGACCTCCAAGCTAATGTTCATAATACAGGCATTAAGATTCGCGATCCTACAGACCACTTTATCTCGCAGTTACAGTAGAATTTAATCCTAGAAAATAACCCGTTAATGTATTTTGTTGAAACGGCTGTCGTACTTAACAGATTTGCGAGAAATTGTATTTTGTGAAGTCTTGCTTGTTTAGTTTAATAACACTCAGAGCTAGGTCTGAAGTGAAACAGCGGTATTAGTATAAAATTAATAGTCCAAGTCTTTACAAATGCCAAAGGGTCCTCAACAGATATAAAGGACAAGACAGACTATTTGTTCGACAAATCAACAAAGTTATTTTTACTGCGAAATCCGCCTTTGAATCACGAGCAATCGAAGGAGTCTAGAATTGATTGAATTCTAATGTTAGACGACTGAGCGCATCGAGTGATTTCTTTAAGGATTAAAGGAGATAAAATCGAATTTGCTGAAGAACTACAAACACCAGCGCAGTGAGACTCGAGGTGTACGTGTACCTATTGAAAGGTCTCATCAGCAGCCACATGGTGGTGCAATTGATTACGTTAGGTTATACGACCCCACATAGGTACTTACTGCTACATACATACATACAATCACGCCTTTATCCCCAGAGGGTTAGGCACTTCACCAATCATTGTATTAGGTCCCACGTAATAGGGGGTGAGCCTATTGCCGTTTTCCGGGCACAATTATTGGCTACCATCATCGCTAATAAAATTATATTTAGTTGTATAGCTTGTTTATGCCCTAATGGCGCGTCCCACCATCCCTCAATCAATTGTCAATTGACGTTTTTACACAATTGAATGAAATGTGTAGGGGCGTCATTCCACTTTAGAGAAGCTATAACAACGTTATAATTAATGGAAGCAATAAGCCACACATTGTCCCAAATAGGGCCTAACCACCGGGGCGTTAATACCTGTCAGCACAAGAGAACACTAAAGAACCTTAATTACTTCGGGCGTACTTGGCCTGGAGCCAGAGTTACAAATAAATCTATTCGTATAAAGTGACACAAAAACCAAGCACCTGGAACCGGCGGGTCTGTATTAAACGTTGAATGAGTCTAATAATATAAAAATCAATGTTTGTTATTTTGTTCATATTTTATACGCTAGATACCGCATTGTTTGGGATGCTTAATCCGGAATCCTAACCGGTGCAGCAGCGCGAGCACTGCTTGGATGCACTGACTAGGGCGCACGGTGACCCCCTTGCCGAGATTCGGGAGTCACCGTGCTTCCCACTCCCGAGGGGGCCATCTCAAAACCGTAGATGGCCCAGGGTCAGCCAGCTAATACTATGGACACGCATCTTGGCCCTAAATCGCGAGACAAACAAAGTCCTAGCGTGCGCGGATTGTTTTATTGGTGAATTTGAGCTCGTCCACCGCCGTAGCACCCCATGCTATCCTCAAAAGACACACAAGAAACGTGTACTGCGCTATAGCACATATTGGGTTCAAGATACACCTATGTCCTGAAGTCCCGGGCAATACGAGGGAAATATCTCATTGGGTACACCCCGGTAATGAAGACCCAAGACGAGGTTCCTATATACTTACACCATACTTACCCTGGTATAATTATACATAATGAGTTTAGTCACGCGTCTTTCCCAACATAATTATATTTACGGATAAATGCGGTCATAATATAAAGACTCCTTGAGGTAGAAGGCGAGAGCAATAACTGTACAGAGTTATAATAAAATTAGGCAAATGTCTTATCATTTATGTATACAGTAATCGTGCAATCAATTTATTCCCGGACCCCACAAATGAATATTACCGAGGGCGTATTGCGGAATTTTCCCGCGCAAAAATGTGCACCCAAGCGTGAAAGTCAAACGATAATGATGATTGAAATATAATTACGTTTTCCAGCCAGTTTAGGGATTGTCACCAAAATTGATATTAAAAAAAGATGCTTGTAATCCTTTGCTCCTTTGTTAAGGGTTAAAATAGCGTATGGTGCGTGATGAAAGAGAAAAATGTTTTTAAAGTCCAGCTCCCCTAGAGAAGTGACAATACGCTGGATGGAGGATTTGACGTTTCTGACATACGTCGACGACTGTCATATATGTCAAAGCCCATACATTCGTCATTCTTTTCTACATTACGCTGGCCAACCAATTGTCTAGGGGAACAGTACTTCAGTTCACTGACAATAAAAATAATTTAAATAAATACTTGTGAGTTTGTTTATTTTTCAATCTCTCAAAAATAGTTAGATATGCTATGGCTGAAATTCGTCACACAAATAAACTATGACTTGCACATGGATATTGCGTTGGTATTTTTTCGGAAACGTTATTCTGAGGTTTCGTTATTCAGCTAACAAGCAATAAATCTCGTTTAATCTAATTCTCTGTCAGTGACATGCAATTTGCAAGCTCAAGTCCATATTACATAAGTCAGTAAAGAATAAAACGAACAAGTCTGTATTGTGTAATATACCTAGTTATTTACTTACTCGGGGGAAACCCCGGGAGGCAAATTAGATAGCAAATTGAATCATCGCAGTCCGTCTGCCCTGATTTGAGGTGGCACGGAAAAAATGTCAACAGTTTTTAGTCGACATTAATAGATTTGAGGGTTGGCATGATACACATTACGAACTCTTCCTCGCCCTTAAAGCTTTTAAGTTAATTACAGTGTGATTGGGCACACGAAGCTACATTGAGGACAGTCAAATTAAGGACGTTTGATAATACCACTAATACCTATAGCTGCTAATTAAGTCCATCGTTAATGATCACACCCAGATTTTAGTGAAGGCTTAGTACAAGGTCGTTAAGTAATGACACTAATAACAGAGGAATGACTTCTGTCTTTTTATTTGCCGCCTTGCCGGCCTTCAGCAAACGTCCAAAAATTCACAGATTGTGTAGCTTGATTTAGAAAAAAATTACATTACGAAAATTGGCCCTCTTTTTTGACGTTTCGTTTGATTTCGACAAATTGAGACTGAATTGTGAACAGATTATTATTACGAGAATTGATCTTCATTATCAAACAGTATTGCTCTAAACTAAAGGTTGATTTACACCAAACGAGCGAATGCTCATTCTATCCCCTCTAAATAAAATTATATTGATGTAAACAGTGTCAGAACACTCTTCCGTTGTTCTTTCTTATGTAAACGCTGAAATAAGGTTTCATTTACACTAAAATATTAAGAAAGAATGCTCTTAGAATGCTCTTGTTCTTGCTCTATATTCGTTTGGTCTAAATCAACCATAATATATGAAACAACATACTCACCTAAATGTTATGCAGGAATGTCTAATATGGTCAGAAATTCCTGACACGTATGTGCATACATAGATGTTCTAATATCTATGTTCATATTCCGCACTACGCCATTAAGATGGACAATCAACCGCAGCGGCCCTTCAGGGCTCAGGGCGGATGCGTGCGGATAATTACATCAGAGCATATTGGTATACTTCCTAGGAGGTCATTTCTGGCTGATTGGAACTATTGGCAGCTAATATTGACCTCATTTCTGGGTTTTTGTTTTTGCTCAAGTAAGAAAAGTATTGTTTCTGATATCTATAGAGATTCTGATATACGTCTTGTTCGATTAGATGTTAAGTGTTTTCGAAACGAGCATTGAAAGATAATGTATTTCGTACGGAAAATATATATGGGAAAGATTTTCTGGGCCAAGTTTTCCTTTTTCATACATCTCCAATGACGACTCAAGGGCTACCAAAGAGTCGTAAAGAGTTTCATATAAAACACGAAAGCTGTACACGAACACACTGTTGCAATAGAAAAAGAAAGTTCCACCGCATTCCGACTTCCTACCTAACTCACAATTCTCTCCCTCCTAAGTGAATCTTGCCCAGAGAATAAGCATTCCCATTCAACGTGGCAATGCTGCCAGGCTCCTGGAAACGGTGATAATGCGGAGGACTTTCTTTTGTGAATGTTTTATTTGGTCATTTTAATTTATTGTAGTAACACTTAGCTAGTTTTGAATTAAATTTTGTATTGATTTTATGTTTCTATTGTATTTGATTGAATAAATCACTAAGTGAATGATATTTACAAACCTACCTAAGTACTACATATTTTTTCAGTAACCAATCTCTACACAACCACATCTGAATATTGACAGCGCGTTATCGAACCACGCATGAGCGATCAGCAATCAATCATCCGGCTCCGGCAGCATCCGCGTGGGTGCCCACCGATATACGACACGTCACGTGAATAATTGGGATCATTTTTACAATGCTACTTATCCGTGCCGCTTTTGTCAACCTTTTGTCAATATTTACAGATAAAAGGGGAAAGGTTAATTCGTTCGTGGGGTGTACTTTAAACTGCAGTACTTACCTATTGCAGGACAACCTAGGAAGGCCTGCAGGTAGATACGTATATAGACTGTTACTACAACCTGTCATATTTCACAGAGTACGATTTTCTGCCGTTGCTCCAGGAGCCATACCAATCAAATAGGTACCTATAATAAGTGATTTCCGGGCTCCAAAGTCCAAACTCTGGATGCGTTTGGAAAATAGCTCCAGAATGAGGGTGATAGTTAAACTTAATTAGTTATCTCTCTGTTTATCGGTCCTTTTTTACCAGCATGCCACTTCTCATCCTTACAAACGTAACACGAAAGAGCAAAATATCAAAGTATACTTTCGTATATGTTGATAATGTTCGTTCGTTATCTAAACGAAAACCGGTAAACCATTTTTATCACGACACCCCTTCACTATGTATGTATAAAATATTCGCACAAGTTTTTTAGTGAGTTCAGTTACACTATCACATATCAAGGCACCCTCATTGAAAGGAAACCCGGGACTCTTTGAACTTGTAGGTACCCACTCTACCTTTATACTCAAGTCGACGCATCCGCCGAATAAGTATGTGAAAACAAACACTTTACAGGGATAATTCGTTCCGGGATTATATTGCAGAATATTGTATGAAGAAAATGTAAATTTTACTTATGCCCCAAATAAAATTAAAAATCGGTAGGTAAAAAAAACAACCACGCAAATTTTTGAGTTATGCCGGTTGGATCCCCAAATATGATCCACTGCCGATTTTTATTCATCATAGGCATAACCCTAGCACATTCTTACGAGTTGTGGGTCAATGGCTGGGTCAGGTTTTGGATGGGTGACCGTTGTTTACATTACGAGGTTAAGCTTAATTGAGTGGGTCGGGTTTTGGATGGGTGACCGTTGTTTACATTACGAGGTTAAGCTTGATTGAGTGGGTCGGGTTTTGGATAGGTGACCGTTGTTTACATTACGAAGTTAAGCAAAATTGGCTGGGTCAGGATTTAGATGGGTGCCCGTTGTTTACATTACGAGGTTAAGCAAAATTGGCTGGGTCAGGATTTAGATGGGTGACCGTTGTTTACATTACGAAGTTAAGCAAAATTGGCTGGGTCGGGTTTTGGATGGGTGACCATTGTTTACATTACGAAGTTAAGCAAAATTGGCTGGGTCAGGATTTAGATGGGTGGCCGTTGTTTACATTACGAGGTTAAGCAAAATTGGCTGGGTCAGGATTTAGATGGGTGACCGTTGTTTACATTACGAAGTTAAGCAAAATTGGCTGGGTCGGGTTTTGGATGGGTGACCGTTGTTTACATTACGAAGTTAAGCAAAATTGGCTGGGTCAGGATTTAGATGGGTGGCCGTTGTTTACATTACGAGGTTAAGCAAAATTGGCTAGGTCGGGTTTTGGATGGGTGGCCGTTCTTTACATTGCGAGGTCAAGCTTAATTGGCTGGGTCAGGATTTGGATGGGTGGCCGTTCTTACATTACGAGGCTAATACACAATACAATACAATATTCTTTATTGTACACCATATGAAAATACAAAAGAAAACAACAATGATATATTAGTGGCAGTACAAACGGCGGTCTTATCGCTAAGCGCGATTTCTTCCAGACAACCTCAATGGAAATGTTTTGGATGGGTGACCGTTGATTCTTTACATTTCGTCTTTCGTCTATAAAGCAAAATGCTTAAATTGCATATGGAGTTATTGTGCTTCGTAGTTAATTTGATTTTAGGTCACTTGATCAGGAGAGTCGTGAGCGAGTTATAGTAAAACCAACGATTCCGTGAAATCGCGAAAATAAGAACTACGGTTTCACTGTCAAGTGAGTTATGTTTTATTGCAAGTCAAAGATAATTTGGTGCGATTTGACATATTAGCGAACGAGTTATAGTGCAAATATTTGTATGCATGAATATGAATATTTGCATTGGTCTGGGTGTTTCTATGTATAATATGTACATATTTATTTACAAAAAAAAGTATCTAAACTAGGGTAAAGCCAGAGCAGCGGTGCCTTCTCTACAAGACACAAATTCGCTCTTGCGTGGAATACTGCTCTCATCTCTGGGATGGCTCCGCAAAGCACTTACTAGATGCTCTAGACAGGTTGCAGCGACGTGTAGTCCGCATTATTGGGAATCCTGAGATCACCAAAACCCTCGAGCCTTTGCAGTTGCGTAGAGATGTGGCATCTTTGGCGGTATTTTACCGTCTCTACCATGGTGAATGTTCTGATGAGCTCTTCCAATTAATCCCACCCTCTCCTTTCCTATATAGGACAACACGTGCAGGGCTTAGATGCTACCCGCATACGGTGCAGAATATTCCATCAAGAACCAAGCGGTTCGGCGACTCCTTCTTCTGCCGCACCATTAAGTCTTGGAATTCTTTACCAGTTCACGTGTTTCCCTCCTCCTACAGTCCCGGGTCCTTACGGCTAACAAAAGAAATTGCAACCGATAAGTGGTACCAACATGTTACTGATCAACTTCTAACTGGGAAAATTTCAGTCGGTCACTGTCTGGAAAAGTTGAGGCTGTAAGAAACTTGTCCCAATTAAGGCCCCTAATCAGGTCAACGTCGAAAAATCGGTAATTTCGAAACCGTTTTTCTTATTAATGTTAAGAATTACAGATCTGGAATTTATACGCCTGCATTCTACAGGATATATGGAAGAACTTCACCTTTTCATTAATTAAATAAAATCGGCCAACTGCGAGTCGGACTCGCCCATGAAGGGTTCCGTAGTAGCAAAGGCGAAAATTGCTGTTTATGACGTATTAAAAAAAAACTACTGACTGGATCTCATTCGAACCCATTTTTAGTGGTAGTTTGCATGGCAATTTATATCATATATTTTTTTTAGATTTATCATTCTCTTATTTTAGAAGTTAGAGGGGGGGAGGGGACCACACATTTTTCCATTTTGGAAGTGTCTCTCGCGCAAACTATTCAGTATAGAAAAAAATTATGTTAGAAACCTCAATAGCATTTTTAAAGACCTATCTATAGATACCCCATACGTATGGGTTTGATGAAAAAAAAAAAATTTTGTGTTTCAGTTCTAAGTATGGGGACCCCCAAAATTTAATGCTTTTTATTTATTTTTGTGTGAAATTCTTAATGCGGTTCACAGAATACATCTTCTTACCAAGTTTCAACAGCATAGGCCTTATAGTTTCGGAGAAAAGTGGCTGTGACATACGGACGGACAGACAGACAGACAGACGGACGGACGGACAGACATGACGAATCTATAAAGGTTCCGTTTTTTGCCATTTGGCTACGGAACCCTAATAAAAAGGAGGAAATAGTAGAAAAGAGGCTCTGAACATTTACGATTATACGGCGATGATCGTGGCGTAGCGTAAGAGCGTTCGACGTCGTGGGTTCGATTCCCGCTCATTGCAAATATTTGTATGCATGAATGTATCTATTTGCATTGGCCTGGGTGTTTTTATGTATGTATTTACAAAAGGAAACTTAACTAAGTATGTATATTCGTATATCAGAATCCATGACCCAAGCTAGTTGGTGTGGTTACTTTGGGTCTAGATATATGGATCTTTGAGTCCTTATAAAGGCGGATTTCTTCTGCACTTTTAAAAAGAATAATATAGTATAGACTTGGCACTTAGAAACACGATGGTTTCATTCAGTGTAGGGAGTCAATCAGTTAATTTTTCAATCACCTGTCGATTGACAAAAAATAATTGCAACAATTTTGTTTTTCATATTACAGCCTGTAAACTTGTCAAGATTACATTTTTTAAATATTTACTTTAGTTTTTTTTTTTAATTTATTCATTTAAGATTGTTTATTTTTCAAATATGTACAATACATCACCTATCCAAAACCCGACCTACTCAATTAAGCTCAACCCCGTAATGTAAACAACGGTCACCCATCCAAAACCCGACCCACTCAATTAAGCTTAACCCCGTAATGTAAACAACGGTCACCCATCCAAAACCCGACCCACTCAATTAAGCTTAACCTCGTAATGTAAACAACGGTCACCCATCCAAAACCCGACCCACTCAATTAAGCTTAACCTCGTAATGTAAACAACGGTCACCCATCCAAAACCCGACCCACTCAATTAAGCTTAACCTCGTAATGTAAACAACGGTCACCCATCCAAAACCCGACCCACTCAATTAAGCTTAACCTCGTAATGTAAACAACGGTCACCCATCCAAAACCCGACCCACTCAATTAAGCTTAACCTCGTAATGTAAACAACGGTCACCCATCCAAAACCTGACCCAGCCATTGACCCACAACTCGTAAGAATGTGCTAGGGTTATGCCTATGATGAATAAAAATCGGCAGTGGATCATATTTGGGGATCCAACCGGAATAACTCAAATTTTTTTTGAAGTACTTATTTCCCCGGGGGTCAACCCGCATGGCATTCTGATCCTGCTCCTACAACGCATGGGAACCTATTACAGAGATAAAAAGTAAACCTTATAGTCGGGAATAATAACAGGCCATATTAAGTTATTCCAGGGTAAAATCGATGCCTGTACCTGTACGGTATCTATCTGAATATGTATCTGTAAATCAACATATTTTTAAATTGAGTCGTATTAGAAAGGTATCCATTTTTATCAGGACTACCATATTGATTCCTCATTTGAACCAACTTCTTAACTCACAGGTGGGTCGAACATCTCTCCACGTGGCTTGCGAAGGTGGCCACTCCACGACTGCTGCGCTCCTGATATCAAAAGGTGCCTCCAAAGAAGCCAGAGACAATTCCGGCCGCACGCCACTCCACCTCGCCGCTGTACATCGCCATACGGAACTAGTACTGGTGCTTCTGGATGCTGAGTGCCATGTAGATGCTGTTGACAACGTAAGTTTATGATTGCCTGGTAACTTGGTCATAGAACAACACTTTGTACTTTGTTCACGGGAAGCTAAATTAAAAAGAATGATGATGTTGGTACCTAAAATTTGCTCAAAATGTACCCCACACCACAAAATAATTAATCCTATACACACATTATGCGTTTTTTGGGTGTCTTTTGAGGATAGCACAGAGGGCTACCTGTGGTGAACTGCGGTGGACGAGCTCAAATTCACCAAGCATAGATTATTACAACACAATCCGCAGGCGCCAGGGCCTTGTTTGTCTCGCGTTTCAGGTCCAAGGTACAGTCAGCGCCAAAAGTAGATTAACAATTTATAATTTAGAGATTTCCTGAACTCCAAAACGTTACATGAAGTAACCATAATATACATCTATATTTCCATACATACTATACATTACATTGTACATGTAGTATTTCTATACTAAGATGTAACGTTTTGGAGTTCAGGAAATCTCTAAATTATAAAGTGTTAATCTATTTTTGGCGCTGACTGTACGTATCCCGAAGTATAACTACAACTACATACTGATTGAATTTCAGTTATTCATCATCATCATCCTAGCGGTTGTCTTGATTGCCTACATCTAAAGCTTGCACCCTAGAGCCCGGAGTCCCCTGGTCTGCACTTTCATTACCTACCTGATAAGTATGTCTAATAGTTTAGAAGTGAAGTGACTGCCGTCTGACGTCCCGACCTTGAATGAAAAGCCTACGCCAGAGCCTCACCCATTGATCAGTAAGGGCCTGGTTATAGTTGTGAGGTTGGCTTAGCCCTAAATACACCCATGTTAATAAATGATTATGAGGACTTGATAGATCAATATGCACAGATTACAATTACGAATGCTTTAGGCACTTAAGTAAATAAGACGAACCATGGATACAGATGGAGATCTGTAATGAATTTTGTAAATTGCACTAGAAGTGTTAAAATTAGATAAGTACATGTCTGAATTTTTCAGCAAAAGTTTCCCCGCACTAATGTGAAATTTAGCTTTTACTTGTATACCTAATAAATATCAGTAAGTAGTACCTAACGTGTTAACGGGTTTGTCTTTTCAGAAACCTTTTAAAAACTTTCATTACTGTTGAATAAAATAGCTAAAATATCCAAACAATGAAATTACTTTCATTGTATCGACAAAGTAGGTAAAACAAATAAATCTCAACTACGGATTTGCTTTCGGCGAGCCCTTATTTAACTTTAGAACGTTAAGGCATCTCGGACCTTTGTCAAAATATTATGTCGTTCACACGAAGAGTGCCTATAATTATTAGATCGGACTAACTTACCTAGTGACGTCCGATCCCCAATTATGTGAAGTAATCTCGTCCTCATTAGTTTACTATGTAGTTTGCACTTTGCACAACTTGCTGCTCACAATTTAAAGTATTATAAATAAAATCTCCTTTTATCTATGATATACTTTATGCTTATATGTCAGACACCTGTCTCTTCATTGATTCAAAGATTATCCACAACTTTCAGAAGGGGTACTATCTAGCAGGTAATGTCATAGATAGACCTTATTCGGATCTATTAATGACACATGGGAAGGGTTGGGTCTGTAATGAGGACGAGATTACTTCACATAATTGGGGATCGGACGTCACTAGGTAAGTTAGTCCGATCTAATAATTATGTTCCGTAATCTCGTCCTCATTAGTTTACTATGTAGATGTTCAAAGTAGAAAGTTGTGACTTCAAATTTATTTATTGTGACTAAACATGTTTAATACAAAAAAACTAAACTTGGCTAGGGCATATCTGTGCCCTTTGACAATTTACAAGTGTTAGACCAACATAGAATCAGCTTTGACTTGGATGATATCATACACCAAAGTAATTTAAAATATGAAATTATTAAACAAAGATAATTAGTCTGTTGAACATACAGATTTTGCAAAATTATTTGGGTCAGAAATAATTGGCCTATTATAAAAAGAAGCAAAGACCGAAGAATTTGCAGTCCAACCTGCAGTTTTTCTTATGACCTCAATATTTAAACCTTTCATGAAGGCCTTTGAGGTAGAAGCATGTCTGGTGCTGTGAGCCGTAAATTTGGAAGTGTTCACTCCACTATCAGATAGCACTTGTTTTACCCACCTACTAATAGAGGTTGTAGAGGCAGCATGATAAGGCTTTCTTGTTGTAATAAATAATGTATTACAAGTTTCCCTTAAAATTTGGGTACGTTCTATGTAATGCAGTAGAGTTGTTGCAGGACAAATACTAGGATTATCTCTAAAAAAGGGGAGTATTAAATTCGGTTGATTTCTGCCAGGTGCAGAAGTCTTAATTAATTTTGGAATTTTAATGTTAATATTATCTTCATTGAAACTTATATTATCTATACGGATATGGGACAAAGTTTGAATTCTTTGAGCAGTCACAAGAGCTAACAATGCAACCATTTTTTTAGTAAGTTGCTCAAAGTTAAGATCTTTATTAGGATATAACCTAGACAAGTAGTTCAAAACAATACTAGGATCCCAAACCACATCATACTTAGGTGTCTTTGGTCTTAATCTAAATACACCTTTGAAAAATCTTGTAATTCTATCATCTGTTCCAATGTGAGTCCCTAACACTAGAGAAAAGCGCTGACCTCATGGTATTAAGTGAGCTATAAGATAGTCCTTCCTTATACTTAAATGTTAAGAATGATAGCACCGGTGGTACTGAGTCTGATAACGGGTTCATGTCTTGGTTCTGACAGAACAAAATCCATTGATTTAGAGCAGACTCATATTGTAATCTTGTTTTATCCGATAATGATGCTAGCATTATCTCTAATGATGAAGAAGGCACTCCTTTTCTTAAGAACGCGCTCCTGATAATATGGCGGCAATCAGGATAAGGCTCCTGTGTAAAGGATGCGGGTCCCTAGAAGGAGACATTAGTAAGTCAGGACATGGTTTTAAAATAATTTTCCTGGAAATAATCATGGAGTTAAACATCGGATACCAGGGTTGGGTTGGCCAGTATGGGACTACAACAATTCCGAGTGCTCTATCAAATCTAATTTTTTGCAACATTCTACTTATGAGTGTAAATGGCGGAAAAGCATAGAAGAACTTCCCTAGCCATTGAGAGGTAAAGGCATCTATGGAGTCAGCATGAGGATCAGGAAACCATGAAATATAGACTTTGCATTTTTTATTAATTTTATTTGCAAATAAGTCAATCTGGGGCTCACCCAGGTTATCCACAATGGATCTATAAGCGGCATCACAAAGTTCCCATTCTGTTTCTGAACGGGGACGCCTTGATTCAGCATCAGCAATGGTGTTTTCTTTGGAGCTAATGTATGATGCATATATCCATAGTTGCCTTTCTTCACACCACTGCCATATTTTTCGTGCCAAGCTGTTCAAATGTTGGAAACGAGTTCCGCCCATCCTGTTAATATAGGCTATGGCAGTTGTGTTATCAATTCTAAGTAGAATATCACATGATCTGAGATTAGAGGCATATGTTTTGAGACCTATAAAAGCTGCCAGTAGTTCTAGATAATTTATGTGAAAAGACTCATCACTATCAGTCCAATGTCCATGATTCTTGACACCATTACATACTAATCCCCAACCAATTCGTGAAGCATCTGAAAATATTTCTAAACAAAATCTATATTGTTTTATTTTACTTTGATTTTGGATGTGGGAGAGCCACCAGTCTATATCTAAATGAACTACTTTAGATATAAAGAAATATGCTCCATAATTATTATTATTAGCCTTTAAAGCTGCAGTTTTATGGTATTCCATAATTTTGGTATACAACCAGCCATATTCCACTGCTGGGCATGCGGCTATTAGTGTACCTAACACTTGACAAAAGTCTAATATTTTACATCTCTCTTTAGATTTAACTTCTCTTAAAAGTTTGGAAATAGATGCAATCTTTTTCAATGGGAGTGAGATGGAGAAATTAATAGAATCTAATATAAATCCTAGATATTGACACGTTTGTTTTGGGATCATTTTGCTCTTTTCAATGTTAATTATGAAGCCCAAATCATGTAGCAATTTCCGAGTAATAGCCACATTTTGTAAGCATTTCTCGTATGAGTCGGCCAGACAAAGGATGTCATCTAAATAGACAACAGACAATAGGCCCTGTGACCTCAAATGACAAACGACAGGCTTCATAATCTTAGTGAACACATATGGCGCTGAACTGAGTCCAAATGGGAGACATGAAAACTGATACAATGTATTCTCGAACGTGAATCGTAGGTATTTCCTATGAGACTCCTGAATCGGTATTAAATAATATGCATTTTTCAAATCTATTGTGGCCATATAGCATAGTGGGGTCAAAAGTTTTGTGGCGGTTCTCCAATCTTCTAATTTGAAATGAGAGGTAACAACAAATTTATTGAGATTTTTCCAGTTCAAAATAAACCTCCATGTGCCGTCTGGCTTAGGATGCAGAAAAATCCCAGATAAAAACTGACCATCAGTAGGTGAACACTTTTGTATAGCACCTAGGAGTAGTAGTTTATCTACTTCAACCGAAATAAGCTTAGCCTCTTTTTGATTGAAATGGTCGTTTCGTGGGATAACTGCTTGGGAAGGCATATTAGAAAAAGGTATGGAGTAACCCTTTACCCACTCGAGTATAATGTGATTGTTAGTAATATTATACCATTCACTTAAAAAATATTGAAGTCTGCCTGTTTGTACCTGACTTAGTGTTGATTCCGGCGTGGGGGACGACGGTAGCGCTGTTGTGGTGAGTACTTGGGGTGGATCGTCGGCTTGGTTGTTTGAGATGTTTGTTTCGGCTTCGGCTTCTGCCCACTCGGACGTGGCATTGGTCGTTGTGGGCGTCGATAGTTTAAAGGCTTGAGTTTAGTGGATACTCTAGGCGGTTGAACATTCTTTAATTCTTGTCCAGACTTCTTTACAGCTTTTATAGTGTTTACTTTTTCTTGAAGTTTGTCGCCAAATAAATATTCTGAAATGAGGGTTTGCTCCATCAGCTCCTTCATATCTTTATTGAGGCCGGGTAGAATTAAAGATCTGCGAGTGATTGTATTCTCGTGAAACAAATCACATAATAATCTTGCTGCATCACTTAAAGCCTGGATATGAGCTTCGTCCCCATGTAAGGCTATCATATTGTTGAGTACCTTTCCTACGGTTGAGATAGAAGATGTTAACGTAAGTTGATTTTGAACTATTCTCTTGTCCCGTTTAATGTTGTTCTCGTTCATGGCAGCTGCTACTTCCTCATTAAGCCTTGGTGGGACTAAATATGATAAATTCTTAGGGGGATCATATTTTTTTATCAATTGTGTTTTAATTTCAGTTTCCAAGCCATTGCGTAGAATAGCTGTCCAACGAGTGGCCAAACTCTCGTGTAACTCTATGGAATTACTAGTAAGCGGAGCGCCCTCATGCCCAAGTAGATCTTCTATGTGAGACGGTAAATCCTTTGTTATCTCTGTAGGTGCCGGAACTACCTCAACATCTGTTCCACCAGGATCAATTACTGCGACGTTATAACTACCAGTGGTAGGTGAAACTGGACGCTGAGGTGAGTGGTGACGCAGACGTGATGTCTGTCTCTTTCTCGAAGAGCTGCGAAATTCATGTTCATGAGGCGACCGACTCCTAGAACGAGCTCGGCTGGAGCAGGCTCGGCTGGAGCAGGCTCGGCTGGAGCGATCCTGGCTGGAGCGAGCTTGGCTGGAGCGAGCTTGGCTGGAGCGAGCTTGGTTGAGGCGATTTGCGTCGTCTAAACAAAGACGGACAGTATTAGCAAGCGAGCCGCAAGACTACACTTAAATCCAAGGCTGACCTCTCGTGAAAGCTCTGAGGATGTAGTCAAATTCCTAATACTAGGTAACAGGCATGCCACGGCTAACCTCTCGTGAAAGCTCTATTGTGGTATTACAACCCGGTATATTATGAATCTAGTGTTCTCGTTGTCGACTTCTCATGAAAAAATCTTGAGAGCTAAATTACTGCTAGATGATAGGTATGCCACGGCTAACCTCTCGTGAAAGCTCGATTGTGGTGTTACAACCTGGGTAGATTAGAAAGCATCTAATTTTGTTCGAGGTCAACCTCTCGTGAAAACTCTCAAGACCTATACAAGGTGACAGGTATGCCACGGCTAACCTCTCGTGAAAGCTCTACTGTGGTGTTACAACCTGGGTAGACCATACATAGCACATGATTTCATGGTCACCTCTCGTGAAAATTCTTGAGCACTATATGTAACGTAGAGTCCTTACTTACCGGTACGGTCGTGACGACTCCACCCACAAAGCTGCGACTCCAGTTCACTCAGTCGTTGTACCAACGCCTCCTCTCGTCTCTTTCGCTTATTTTTTCCCATGATATAAACGTAAAATATTATTTTATAATCGAAGGAAAAAAAAGACGGTGCAAGCAGCGCGCGCACAAAAAAGTACAATGAAGAGACAGGTGTCTGACATATAAGCATAAAGTATATCATAGATAAAAGGAGATTTTATTTATAATACTTTAAATTGTGAGCAGCAAGTTGTGCAAAGTGCAAACTACATAGTAAACTAATGAGGACGAGATTACGGAACATAATGGTATTTTACAAAGCATAAACCTTCAATAATATTACTTTAACATTTTATTCTAAATAGCCTTAGGTATAATAACTTTGAAAACTATTTTTTTCAGTTACCAATCTATTTATCTATAGGTACTCTAATATTATAAAGAGGAAATATTTATGTTTTTGTATGTAACGAATAATTTCAAAAACTACTGGACCGATTTCAAAAATTCTTTTGCCTTTAGAAAACTATATTATGTATATAGCAAGTACGAACATACATAGACTATACAGAGTGATCAATCCAAATGGGTCAGTAGGGAGAAGTCAGAAACTATGAGAGATAGCGACATCTGTTCTTAGAAACCATGGTTTCGATTTTAGATTTCATAATAATGACATTCAAAGTTTTCTCCAAACTTTCAAACATTTTACCGGGAATCGATCTGAAATCTTCTTTTTTTTTCGCTCGTTTGTCTTGTGTCGGAACGGACGTGTTTCTCTTTCACTGGCTAATTTGTGATTTTTGAGTTGTTTAATTTTAATCGGAAATTGAGGTTTATCGGTCCCTCTCGTTTCTACTTGGGTCAGTCGCCGTAAGACCCAGTGGCCATCTTGGCAAGTGTCGGACGTCTCATCTCTGTGTATACGCTGACGGGCCGGCGAAGTGTGAGTGTGTTTAATTTGAACTTGGATATAATAAATTACAAATAACAATTTCACAAAGTGGAGGAATCGGTGAGGCTCGAACCCGAGGCCTAAGTGCGCGGTTTGCTTTGACGCGGGCGCCTTCTACACCACTCGGCCACGGTGACGTTCGCCGCCGCAGCGAATTTGACGCCCGCCTCCGTACTGAACATTAAGATCAATTTGTTTACATTATATTGTATAACTTTTGTTTGCTTCCTGTGCATACATCTGGTGAATTATGAATTGTTACGGCTGTAACAATACTCTGAATGCAAACAATTTTTTGAGATGCAATAATTGTGCCAGTAAATTTTGTTATGAATGCCTAAATGTTACCACTGAGTCGACCAAGCAACTTAGTACTACACAGCTGGCCTCATTGAGCTGTCCATGTTGTCAGAATGTAACAAGGCGCAAAAACAAGGATGACAATACTCCCGTTCGGCAAGCTAAGAAACACCATTCGCCTGACACTTCTTTAAATGTGTCATTTTCTCAAGTTTCGACTGTCCCACATGTTGCTATGAACAGTCCTGCAGGAGCCAACTTGAGAGTCGAACCGGTTACGCTGGAGAGTATTGGTAAACTTATGGATCAAAAACTTTCCCCGGATTCAACATTTATGGCTAATCTACGTTCTACACTTATGAAGGACATGAGGGATATGGTCGCTGTGGAGGTGGATCGAGCAATCGAATCGTTAAAGGCTGACTTTACCGCAACAACGGACTTTATCGCTGCAGAACAAAAAGATATTCGATTAGACATTGCCAAGAAGGGTGACCGGATCGAACAGCTTGAATTAGAGCTATCTAAAACTCAAAATGCTTTGACGAAACTTCAAAGCCGTCTATCGATAACGGAAAAGATATCACGCGATTTAAACCTCGAAATTCACGAGGTACCTGAGAACAAGTCTGAGAACTTAACGGTGTTATTTAAAAAACTCTGTGAGTGTCTACAGGTCGGGGTTGCTGAGAGTGATATTAGGGTCTGCCGTCGAGTTGCAAAGATGAACTCAAGCTCTAAGAGACCGCGGAACATTCTTGTTACGCTTTCATCGCAGCGCATGCGAGATGTTGTTTTGTCCGCGGTGACGCGCTTCAATAAGTCTCACTCCGATAACAAGCTTTGTACTACACACATAGGTCTTGGTGGATCAGGTTGTAGAATATATTTATCGGAGCATTTGTCGCCCGAAACAAAGGAATTACATAGTTATGCGCGAAAATTTTGTAAAGACATGAATTATAGGTTTGTTTGGGTACGCTACGGTCAAATTTATGTGCGTAAGGACGAAACAAGCCCCGCCATATTGGTGAAAAATAGTGATACGCTTAAAAGGCTTCTGTAATTGTTACATATCTACCTATTTGTTTTGTATTCCTTTATAGTAAATTTAGTTTGTATATTTTGCGAATAATATAGTTTCAACAATGATTAATATTTACTATCAAAATGTAAACAGAATGCGAAGTAAGTTATCTCAGTTTAGTTTAAATCTGTTAAATGCCAACTATGATATCATATGCCTCACGGAGACTAACCTTAGGGAGGGTGTGTTTGATGGTGAAATTGTTGATAGTCGGTATAATGTTTTCAGGAGGGATCGCGAAGATTCTTCCTCTACTAAAGAGGAAGGAGGTGGGGTATTGATAGCTATCCAAAAAAAGTACCAGGTTATCCGTCAGGCATCATGGGAAAGTCATGTGGAGGATGTCTGGATTACTCTTGTCTCTGGCGAACGCGGTGCTCCAGCCTTAAATATATGTGTTTGCTACTTGCCCCCCGATATAGCCCGTCATAGCTTAGATGCTTTCTATGGCCACTGCCAACATTTGATGCTTAACATCTCTCCGTCGGATAATTTTTTATTAATTGGAGATTTTAATACCCCCGATTACTACGATTACTGCTCTGCCACATGTAATTCTCATTTGGGCACAGATTCTGTACCTTTCGTTCAAAGTGGGAAGCTTCAACTATTGAATGAATTTATGTTATTATGTAATTTAAAACAATTTAACAAATTCACAAATATTAATAACCGCTTATTAGATCTGGTACTCTCGAATAGTTATTCTATATCAGTGAGTGATGCATTGGCGTTGTCTCGGGTGGATAAGCATCATCCTGCTATTGCTATAACCTTAGTCAAATCAAGTATATCAAAAGGGCTTCAAAGAAGTACTTCAAAGCGGCTCAATTTCGCCAAATGTAACTTTGAGAAAATTAAACCTGAATTAAATAAGATAAAATGGCACGAAATTTTAGTATCACCTGATGTTAACTTATGCACAGATATTTTTTATGACACTTTATTTGAAATCATAAAAAAACACACGCCAACCACTACCTTTAAAACTTCCTCATACCCATTTTGGTATAGCAAATCGTTAATCAAATGTAACCAAGAAAAAAATAAATTTCACACTATGTACAAAAAATACGGTAATCCTCGCGATTATGATGTTTTTTCATTGCTTCGAGAAAGATGTAAAAATCTCACTAAAATATGTTATAAAAAATATATTTCAACTACTGAGGACTCTTTGAAGACCAATGTTAAGTTATTTTGGAGATTTATCAATGGTCGAAAGGGTCGAGTTTCGGTACCCGATACTATGACATTTGAAAATACCTCGTCGTCTAGTGGTCGGGGGATTTGTGATCTCTTTTCTGATTATTTTAGTTCTGTTTTTGAGAAATATACTAATATATGCACTGGTCCAGCCGATTGCAGCCTATACGCTAAACAAAGGTTCCTAGGCACACTGTCTCAGGTTCCTGTCGAAACAAGTGATATATTAAATAAAATAAAAAGGCTTGATACCAATAAAGGCGCCGGCCCTGATCTTATACCTCCCTCTTTTATCAGATGTTGCGGGAATGAGTTAGCCACTCCTTTATGTATTGTTTTTAACAAATCGCTGAAAACTGGCATCTTTCCTAAACGCTGGAAGACCGCTCACATCATCCCCATATTCAAAAGTGGTGATAAAACCAATTGTAAAAATTACCGGCCAATAAGTATCCTATCTTGTTTTGCCAAAATATTTGAATCAGTGGTTTACATTCATCTATACAATCATTTTAAACCCATATTATCGGTGCAACAACATGGTTTTGTTAAGAACAGATCAACGGTCACAAATCTGCTCGAGTATAAGAATTACCTTTGTCGGGCGTTTGCTGTCGGCGGACAGGTTGATTCTGTGTATACCGACTTTTCTAAAGCATTCGACAAGGTCAATCATCATCTGCTTTGTCTTAAACTTGCGTCATATGGTATTCATGGCAATTTGTTTCGTTGGATTTGTTCATACCTTGATAGTAGAACTCAGTTGGTGGCATTAAAAGGTTTTGTCTCTTCACCTGTAGTGGTAACTTCTGGAGTGCCTCAAGGTTCTCATTTAGGGCCCTTATTTTTCATTATTTTTATCAACGACCTCATTCAGCAAGTATCATGTAATTGCCTGTTATACGCAGATGATTTAAAAATTTTTACTTTGATCTCCAAGCCAGAAGACTGTCTGGCCCTTCAACGGGACATTAATACTTTGTCACGGTGGTGTCAAACTAATTACATGTGCTTAAATATTGAGAAATGCTTTGTCATATCATTCACTAACAAACATAATAAAATTACATGGAGCTATGATATTGATGGCCAAACACTTACTCGATCAAGAGTTGCCAAAGATCTGGGTATTATATTTGATGACAAACTCTCATTTCGCTCTCATTATACTCATATTGTTTCTAAAGCCAACCAACTTTTAGGTTTTGTTTTGCGATCCACCAAAGAATTTAGAAAGCCTCTCAGCGGTTTATACCTGTACTACGCTCTTGTGAGGAGTATATTAGAATATGGCAGTTCCGTATGGTCACCCTACTACGGGGTACATATTGACGAGATTGAGCGTGTTCAGAAGAAGGCACTCAGAATTCTGAGTTATCGTCAAGACCCTGGGCGGTCAAGTATTGATTATCAAGGTAGACTTCGCAAATTCAAAGTACAGCAACTAGAAATTCGACGCACATATTTTGATCTGGTTTATTTGTACAGGATTATACATTATGTTGTAGATTCACCGGGATTACTTTCTCATATTACTTTTAATATTAAATTTAGCGCACGTAGGTCTAATGAGACAAACCTATTCTCCCTTCAGGTTTACAAAAACAATATTTCCTTTTTTAACCCCTTGACCAGGATGGCCCGCCAGTATAACGAGGTGGCAAGGGGGAACATACTCTTGGACATATTTGATTCTAACTTCGGCAGATTCGCTAGGGTTCTGAAAGACATCCTCCACGGTAGTTTGGCCTTGAAAGATGTATGAACGCGTCACTGTTATGTTGCACGTTTGCCAATTAGAGCTTTCCTGTTTTGTTGCTATTTTTTAGCTGTGTGCACATGTATGTACGTTACAATCCAGCACAGATCTGTATTTTAATATTATTGTTTCGTAAAGATTGTAATGTGTTTTGTGCGTTAATAAATAAAAAAAAAAAAAAAAAAAAAGTACACAAAAAAAAAAAAAAAAAAAAAAAAAAAAACACGCGGACGGAGCCGCGAAATAGGTACAGTTCTGTACAAAAATTGTGGAATAAAGGAGGGTGTTTGGTAAATAAAACATATTTCTAATCTATATATATAAAAATCAATGCCACTTTCCGTTGTTATTTTATAACTCAAGAAAGGCTGAACCGATTTGGCTAATTTTGGTCTTGAAATATTCGTGGTTGTCCAGGGAAGGTTTAAACGTTGAGAAAATAGGTGCAGCGGGAACGGGATCAAAATTGACGCTTGGCGGTACGAAGCTTGCGGGGACAGCTAGTAATAAATAAACCTAATATTTCTATAATTAAAGTGTTTTCTGTACAGCATTCGCCGCAAGACGGATGTATAGAAGAATGTGGATCAGCTTCTGGCGAGGTTCGGTGGCTCAGTGATCGAGCATTCACCTGTAAGGGAAAGATCACGGGTTCGACTCCCGCCTGAACTTTATTAGCTTTTTCTATCTTAATTGATTTGAATAGTTAGCATAATAAATGCTCTAAAATTTCGTTCAAAAGCATAGTGGTGTAGCATTGTTGTTCATTTACTCGTAGAACTGATAATTTGTCAAAAATTAAAGCCTAAATGGTCGTAGAAAATATTACATTCGCGAAAAAAATATTCTGCTTTATTCAAATGCCGTTCTGAAATATAACAACTCATTACAACGGAGTATTTGAATTTCAAATTATTAATAAATAACAATTTCAGTGAGGCAATACCTTCTACCTATTTATGTTCCATATGTCCACAACAATATGTGAACTGTGGTAGAAAATTTGAATACAGAATGTGTTATTCTTCTGAAAAGTTCAGCATTTGGAAACTGAATAAATGGGAATTCAATGTTCCATATTTATAAAATTATTTTCGCATTTCATTGTTCACAAAAGTTCATATTGCCTGTGTGTTAACGTGATGTGATGACGACTGTGATGAAACCTAATCAAATGACAATTACTTAAAATAAAAGTATGCTATATCACTGAATTTCATTTCTTGTTATATACCTATGTATGTAGGCTATATGCCTAATTTATACCAAACATGCTGCAAGCAACAGACCGACCGGCGACGTAATCTCAACAACTGCATACATTTATACTTAGGTATAGTAAACCTTAGGTGAGCACTCGCTTCTGTTATTTTTTTAGAGTTCCACATGAAGGCAAAGTCTCACAAAAGAGGGTCACCATTATAGACACGTACGTGTTACAATAGTGGCACTCAGTTGTATTGACGGCCTCATCAGATACTTTTTCACGTCCCGCTTAAAGAACCCGAGACTGTAGGCAGAGGGAATTACGTGAGCTGGTAAGGTATACAGCTATACAGGAATACTGTTAGAGATCAGAGATCACTTAGATAAACGCAATTCCACATAACTACGTAATATATAATCAAGGCTATAAATAGAATACCTATCTGATAAGTAGTAAGTATGTGAATACTACACTGAAACTCGAAGCCCCAACAAATGCTCAGGCACTGTGAAATCACGCCAACTAACAATAACGAGTGCCCGTATACAAACCAGTTTCGTTCATCGTGATCATTCTCCACTAGCTGTGGGATGAGGATACGTTTTATAGCATTTTGAATACTTTCTGAGTACACTCGCACAAGACAACAGGGACAATAAAACACAATATGTCTTGAACATCTTCTACTGAATCGCTGCGGTGTCGCACTTGTAATTCGCTATGTGATTCATACTACTTAATATTATAAATGCGAAAGTAACTCTTGTCTGTTTGTCTGTTACGTTTTCACGCTCAAACCAATGAACCGATTTTGATGAAATTTGGTACAGGGGTAGATTAGACCTTGGGAACGGACATAGGCTATGTTTGGTCGCGATAACCGACATCCACGCGGGCGGAGTCACGGGCAAAGGCTAGTAAGGTTATAATAGGGTTAATTTACTAGCTGTGCTGTGACCCGCGGCTTCACCCGCGTGGAATTTTGTTCTTAGTCCCGCATCTTATTGGAACCTAATCTTGATCTATCCTATCCCTGATCATACTGGAGATTGATGGCACTTGGTGGAACTTGCTACACATATTGAATATTTCGTATGGCGTGCCAGACAAACCCCCAGTGATTTAGGGCGTGCCAATGTGTAAGAATATAAGTATTATATTTTGCAAATAAATAAATAAAAATAAAAAAGCACTTGTACTTTTCCACATTTTTTTTATTTTGAACCTAACCGGTTTCGCCTCACGGCATTCTCAAAGGTTTACAATGTTTGCGCACTTATAAAAGTGCTTTATTCATTATGATCTATCCCTGTACCAAATTTCAGCCGGATCCGTTCAGCCGTTAGAGGATGATGAAATATCCTTTGACCCTTAAATTAATAATAAAATTATGCTTTCACCATCATCTTCACAAACTTTCACATTTATAATATTGGTAGAATTTCAAACGTTTGCAACTTCTAAGGGGGACTGAGCAGTGATCCTCAGAAGTTGTACACCACCCAATGACCATATCCCGAATGTCTATACCTACGTATGCATACATACATATAGTCTCACGGTATTATAAATATTATAATACAACTAGCTTTTGCCCGCAGCTCCGCCCGAACATAGCCCAAACATAGCCTATGTCCTTTCTCAAGGTCTAATCTACCCCTGTACCAAATTTCATCAAAATCGGTTCAGTGGTTTAGGCGCGAAAGCGTAACAGACAGACAGACAGAGTTACCTACTTTCGCATTTATAATATTAGTATGGATATGGATATTACCTCGGATTTTATCAGCAGATATAATTTTCAGAACGGTGTGACGGCGCTGCAGATGGCGTGCGCCCAAGGCTGTCGAGGCATCGTGGAACATCTGCTGGCTTTTGGCGCCAACGTGCACCTGCAAAACAATGTACCTACGTTTATTTTTACAAATAAGTCGACCGCTTCAATTATTGTTTTTTTGTTTTTGTTTTTGGTTCTCTTTTGTTTTTTTTTTTCTAAAAAGGAATTTATCCCAGAATGTCAGAGTTTCAAAACGTCTATTTTTCATATCGTCAGAGTTTCAAAAGGTCTTCAATTTGAAGTATCAGTTACAATTTTAGCCAAGAATATTAGCAGCCAAAATTACTAATATGTATTCCCTTTAACACCTCCAACTAAACTTAATTGCTTGTGCTAAGAGTGGGTTCACAACCACGTCGCGTCGCCGTCGGTAGTGTAATGGCCAGGATTCGAACCCGGGACCTCTCGTTCGTAAAGCTGACTCCTTAACCACTAAGCTACCGACCCTACATAATCTGTTGTTTTTTTTTTTATTTATATTATTATTTCTTGGCGCCTGATGGAACGTAGGTACCCTTACACGGCTTATGGAGTCTATGGATGTGTACGATACCAGGGGAGTTACCCTCGTGCTACCAACCCTATACCCTCTAAAGCCCTTCTTGTAAAACCCCTTATTAAACTATCTGCTTGCCCTCATCCGAATCAATTGGGGTCGTCGCAACGTAACCATTTTATTATCATTCTCCTCCATACATCCTTATCTATAAAATAGTGATGATTCTGTACTTTATTATAATAAAATAATTACGTATCTATTCATAGAAAAATGTATTTGAGCAATTCAATACGTACAAGTATGTTTATCCGTGTTCTAGAACTAATAGTAAGACGGTAATAAGAAGGTAATAAGACTACATAATAACTACAAAAAAAATCTCCTTTAAAATAATTGTAAGATACCACCCTATTATCTCTTTTGCTTCTATCCATCCAAAGGTTGCTTGGAACAAATCACTGTTAGCGATAAGGCCGCCCATTGTGCATTATACATAAACATTGTTAAATTGTTATCTTATAATACTGTTATGGTGTACAATAAAGAATATCTTATCATAACTTAATATATCTCCTAGGTTGGATCCTCTGCGCTCCACGCAGCCTGCGCAGCAGACGCCAACGATATTGTAGAAGTCCTACTAGCCCACGGAGCCGACCCCGCAATGACAGATCAGGTAAAAAAAACCATAAAAAATCTCAAAAAGAAGTGATATTTTCATATCACCGCAGGGGACACCCGGGTTTGAACCGGGGACCTCTCGATCTGCAGTCGAATGCTCTACCACTGAGCTATATCCCCACTTGTGAGACTCGTTCAAACAAAGCATCGCTTGCCGTGTAGTTCTCAATACAAGAATGACGTCATGTAATTAGTATTCTAGAAATGCCAGTTGATAAAGGCATCGCCCACTGATAACTCGCTTCTCTTACAATGGTATGGTGACTCATTATTTGAAACGTTCGGTAAATGTAGCATTTCCAATATCCACTACCTATAGATACCTATACATAATATTATGTAGGTACCAATTGCGTAAGTAGATAGGTACGTTTGTTTAGCTTACGAATATTGCTACAAGAAAAGAAGATTCTTTGGAACATTTGAATAGTATTCTAATTGTTTGTGAAGATGTTTATTACTCAATCACGCTGCAATGGCGGAAGAGATTTGGAACAAATTTAGTAGGTACAGGGATAAATTCAGTCCTTAGAATAGGTTCCCATAGGTTGCGGAAACGGGCTCAAAATGCGAGCGGAGCCACGGGTAACATCTAGTCAAAATGTATATGAATTTTTTGCCCTCGGTTTCGCCTGCTTAGAATTTTGATCCCGTTCCGTAACCCATGGGAATCTATTCCCGGAATAAAAATATGTAGGAAGTAGGATAATATTATGAATTTTTCATACCTCGGAGTCCGGACTCCGGAGTCCGTTTTAAACTATTTGTGTCTATACAATTTAAAACTATTTTATATTTGGTGTTATTAATACTTAATGAATGGAATATACCTACAATTAACAATAATACATTAGCAATTAACAACAATAATATACAAATAACAATTAAACCTAACAATAAAAGAACTTATACTCAACTTATACCCATTAAAAACTAAAATAAGAACGCGTCGTTCCCAGAAGATTGGCAGATTTTAAAATTCAAAAACTTATTGTACTGTCAATAGTTTACATAATAGACGGTTTGACGAACTACAGCTTTGACTATTGTCACATTTGCGAAATGCCGATTTGACGAATATAATACTTTCATATCACCGCAGGGGACACCCGGGTTTGAACCGGGGACCTCTCGATCTGCAGTCGAATGCTCTACCACTGAGCTATATCCCCACTTATGAGACTCGTTCAAACAAAGCATCGCTTGCCGTGTAGTTCTCAATACAAGAATGACGTCATGTAATTAGTATTCTAGAAATGCCAGTTGATAAAGGCATCGCCCACTGATAACTCGCTTCTCTTACAATGGTGAGTATGGTGACTCATTATTTGAAACGTTCGGTAAATGTAGCATTTCCAATAACCACTACCTATAGATACCTATACATAATATGTATTATGTAGGTACCAATTGCGTAGTTCGATACGTTTGTTTAGCTTACGAATATTGCTACAAGAAAAGAAGATTCTTTGGTAGTATAATTCTAGTAGAATAGTAAGTATTCTAATTGTTTGTGAAGATGTTTATTACTCAATCACGCTGCAATGGCGGAAGAGATTTGGAACAAATTTAGTACAGGGGTAGATTCAGTCCTTAGAATAGGTTCCTATAGGTTGCGGAAACGGGCTCAAAATGCGAGCGGAGCCACGGGTAACATCTAGTCAAAATGTATATGAATTTTTTGCCCTCGTTTCGCCTGCTTAGAATTTTGATCCCGTTCCCGTAATCCATGGGAATCTATTCCCGTAATAAATAGAAGTAGAAAATAGGATTTGTGCTGGACCTAATATTCACACCTCGAAGTGCGGAGTCCGTTTTAAACTACATATTTTGTCTATAGGTACAATTTTAAAACTATTTCATTATATTGGTAAATACATAGATAGTTTTATTTATACAAATACTTAATGTATGGACTATACAATTAACAATATACATTAACAATTAACTACAATAATATACAATTAAACAATTAAAACTAACAATAAAAGAACTTTTATACCCATTAAAAACTAAAATTAAAACGCGTCGTTCCCAGGAAATTGGCAGATTTTAAAATTCAAAAACTTATTGTAAGTACAACTTATTGTACTTATTTTTTTTTGTACTGTCAATAGTGTACATAATAGACGGTTTAAAGACAAAAAGATGTAAACGACAAGGACAGTCTACAGGAAATTCACTATGCTGTTAAACCTAAATCATTATGTTTGGGACCATTTCTCTTTGAAATACCGATGTCGTTTACAAGTTTTACTATAATAAAATAAAGGTAAGAACAAGACACCATCTATATCTCTATGTATAGCCATTTATACTGGGTGCTTCAAAAAAATGTATACACACTTTGAACTTCCATAGAAAATTTATTTACCGTTCTACAAAGTTAAATTTCAGGAAAATAGAAAGCTGAAAGTCCAATGTAAATGAAACATAAATAACAAATGTTAATACTGTTCAAATTGGTGACCTGCAGCATCAATACAATTCTGAGTACGAGTCACCACAGATTCTGTACATCGTATCAAAACGTCCAATGAGATTTCTCTACACACTGCTTGAATCTCATTCCAAAGAATGTCTAGGTTACGTGGTTTACGTTTGCACACCTCATCTTTTACTGTGCCACGTAACCACCACCTACCACGTAACCACGTAACCACGTAACCTAGACATTCTTTAGGACGTCTCACTACAATACCCCCTTAAATAATGTATTCTGTTTTTTTTACCCGACTGTCAATAAGGGTTATTTACTTAGTATTTTGTGGTTTTACTGACAACAGAAATACATCATCTGTGAAAATTTCGCCAGTCTGCCTATTGCCATCTGCCCAGGGCCTCGATTCTGCTAAAGCACAATCACTGTCACACCACAATGACTGCAAGAAAATTCCATTTGATTTTAGCCTTTAAAGTAATGCAGTTAACGTTTACAATTAAACGGCTTTTTGTAGAGTGAATGAAAGAGTGTAATGAAACTCTGTTCATTTAATTTTATGACTGTAACTCTATAGAAATAAGGTCTAAAATTGAATGGCATTTTGTGCAGTCTCTGTGGTGCGGTGCGACAGTAGTTATGCTTTAGCAGAATCAAGGGCCAGTTCATAAGCTCTCATCTCTCATCATGGTGATGTACGTCTGTATATCATCATGATGAGAGATGGTGGACAGACAGGCGAACCGAAGAGTTTTAGTAGGATTCCGTTTTCACCCTACGGAACCCTAAAAAGATTTTATAAATACGGGTTTTATCATCTTATAAATACCGTAATCCATCTTTTGTCTCAAGTATCAAAATAAATACGAACTCATACATGGACATTGTGTATGCAAGATATATTCGAAAGCCTCAAGGCTTATCCAAATTTTATGCGGTCCGCCTCGGGATGGGAGCAATAAAAATACCACCTGCGCTAAAAATAACCGAAAGAACAGGTCTAAAAATTCTTTATCTTCGGTATAAAAAGCTAAATGGATTGTCTGATCCCGACTCGAACTTTATTTTTGCAGTTTATGAATGAGCTGTAGGTGGGTTACATAAGATCATTCTCTGTCTTTTTACGTTTGTAGCCCATATAGAGCACATCGGTAAGAACAAGTGATGATCACCAACGCGAAAAAAACACTGGCTCTACTAGTTAATTTTATAGGAGTATAATTATTGGATTTATAGAGGGAATCTGGGATCTCGCATCCACAGTCCAGACACTAACCGAACTCGCCCTTTACCCCACCAGTCCCAACCAGAATTCAGACCCAGGACCTCTCAATCGTAATACTGACTCCTTAACCACCAAGCTACTGCGACGCTTCGTAAATCGCACGTTTGCCGGCGAAGCTGTATGTCAACTAGATTATTAAATTAAAAAAAAACACATTTGAATAGAAATCAAAATTTATATATTCATATTTGGCCGCTTCGTGTACCAGGCGAACATAAAACAGAAACACGTCGATATTCGTTTGTAAACGAACCGGTCGCAGTCGGTATGCCGAATATGCCGATAGGTACAATATTATACATACGATAACATTTGCATCTGCGCTACGGTGTATGTTTCATTCACGCGGGATTTTATAAATTATTGATAACGCTCGTCCGGTGGAATGAATTATATTGTTTTGTTAGTATGTATTATTTACGATTCTAATATTAAGCTTAGGTTAAGGAATAGGTTAGTATAAGTTCATATATTATGTGAACATAACCAGCCTAAGCTGAGATGTTGACGCGTGTAATGAGTCGCCCGCCTTCCTTTTTCATCTTATAATGAGACTACTTGGAATCGGGGAAGTGGAGTACCTGGACAATTTCTTCCCTGGGCCTGCCACGGATTTTAGTCGGTTCTTTCATCACGGATCCCGGTGATTTTTTTGTTATCCGACATTGTTCCCGGTCCCCAGCTTTCAGGCCTGTGGGCCAACCAGCCAACCTCGCCTGCAGGAGCCTGAAAGGCCTGCTTACTAATTGAAGGACAGGGCTCTAGCCGAGGCAAACTCTTGTGGTTGAGGATCAGACGACAGTCATTCCTGTAAAAAGTCGTACCTATAAGTCAAATAATTTTTTTTTCTTCCTCTTAGCGTTAATTCCCAGTGGCATCCGAAGCTTCTCAACTACGTTTTGGCTAGACCTCGATATTTTCCATTATAAGTAAAGAGATCATATTAAGTAGGTCTGTATAATTATGTAATGATTGATATGGTTAGCGAATAAATAACAAGAATTTTATTATATTCTAAATAAACTACTTATATCGAAATAGAAACAACAGATCTACTATTACAATTAAAGAGATCCTATTTACCAAGTATTTAATTATAATGGTTAGCGAATAACTAGAATTCTAATTAAACCAGCCAACTAAACTCAAAGCTTGTGTTAATTAGTGAACTCCCGTTTGATAGTGTACAGAATGGTATTTGAATGCAATGATTAAGCTCATTCATTACAAATTAGTGTACCGTGGTATTTGAATGCAATAATTAAGCTCATTTTAGTTTGAGTTTCGTTCAGCTTATTACAAAATGTGTCGAGTTACCTAGGAATTGTTTTTGATGTGACATTTTATGTCACTCCCGCTTGCGACATTCTTGCCATTGCCATTATCCCGTTAAAAAATTCTTCCGTCTCACAAATCGTACGAAATACAATAGTCGAACATGGGATATTGTCTCTCATCATAGTATAAAGTACCTATGCTGACGGCACAGAATCTCTCTGTCCATAGGCCACGGTAAGCACTTACCATCAGATGGGCCTTGTGCTTGACTGCGATCTAAGTATGTAGTATAAAAAAGTACCCTCATCAAATTTATCTCTGTGAAAGGGTACGCTATTCAGTTTTACTCCCTAGCTAGTTAAAGAATAACAAAGACAAACCCATACAACTACAAACACACTGCATACATTAGTGAAAATTTGCGCTCTGTAACTGTACAGAATCAGGCAGCAGGCTCTGCGCTGAATTATTGAAGCGAACGACCTCCGCGTCGGCTCTGCCCGCCTAGTACGTTCACTGCTATTGCATAATACAACCTGCAAACTGTAACACCATGTACTTCACTTGGTCTAGGTATTGAAGGCAAAATAACTTGCAGAAATTAGGTCACGCAATGTGAACATGAGAGTCAATTAATTGGTTTCCCTTTTGATGTCATCTCTTTTTATCCGACTGCGCCAGCGAGAGGGTAATGTGTTTCGCGCGTATGTATGTATGTATGTGTCTATGTGTGTATGTAGTTTTCTTTGTTCCCCTCTACAGGCCTAACGCCTGGACGGATTCTGATGAATAGGGTCTCAAATGAAAGGTATTCATCTCCTGAGTGTCATAGGGTACATAAAATTCCAACAAAAACTATACGGTAGATTTTTGATGCTAAAATATCTGTTGGCAAAAATTTTTTTTCATTCAAATTTATCGAATAGGGTATCAAAATGAAGAAAATTAAAAGGAGATTACAAAAATATATAGATGTCATATCCTAACTAAAAAGGTTAAAATAAAATTAATTATTAAAAAATAAAAAAACCCGACTGCTGTCTAAAAGATTGTAACAAGCTTGATAGCAGGCGGTACCCATTAAATTTCTTTCGGTTTATGATTGGCAAATGGGTACCGCCTGCTATCAAGCTTGTTTCAATCTTTTAGACAGCAGTCGGGTTTTTTTATTTTTTAATAATTAATTTTATTAACCGACTTCTAAACATGGAGGAAGTTCTCAATTCGAATGTTTATATTTTTGATTTCGATTAAATTATTTAACTCTGAACTCTGAATAGTCTGAATGTACGCATCTGTTGCTAACACTCGGCGCCAAAGACCTGAGTGATAGGCGCGCTCTATATTTATAATGTATACTCTAAGGTTTATTAGGTATAGCTTATTTGGAAAATTATTATGTGTGAATATAATTATTTTGAATTGTTATAAATTGATAATACAATTTTATTTCACGAATTTAAATTGTAATTTATATTATACTGGTTGTTGTCCACGACTCCGCCCACGTGGATGTCGGTTGTCCAAGTTCATCAAGATCGGTTCAGTGGAGTAAGCGTGAGAGCGTAATTAGTAATTATGGATAAAAAGTATCCACTGTGAGGGTAAAATGTATCGAAATCTCCATTTTTTACCATGTGGAGATTTTTCGGTCTTCGTCACTTTGGTGACGTTTTGCTCGATGGAGTCAAAATCAAAGATTTACCTTAGTAGCACCTTTTGAGGAAATCGAGAAATATCGATACTAGGAAAAAATTATAACCTCTAAAACTGTAGGACAAATTTTATTAATTCTACTAGCTGTTGCCCGCGGCTCCGCCCGCGTGGAATTCGGAATCCGTACAAACTTTTCTTTCGTGCTAAAATTGCCTCGGATACCATCCCCGTCAGCCATCAGGAGTGCCATGTGGAATTCGGACCCACTAAACAGCATGCCGTCGCGGGTCTTCAGTTGCTGGAGTGTAAAATTTTCTAGGGCATTTTCCGCACCCCCCGGCTGACCCTGGGCCATCTACAATTTTAAGATGGCCCTCTCAGAACTGGGAAGCACGATGTCCCATCAAATTCCGGAAAGGGAGGAGATGGGCGTGAAGGGATGACAGGAGGCCGGACCTATAATCCTCACGTCCGCGCTCGGTGACCAGCCCTTCCCTTTCCTGCTCTCTACTGGGCCTCCTCGTAGTTAGAGGGACATGTGGGAAGCCTTTGATCAGCCCTCTATAGAGCTGCTCCCGTTGCTGTATGTATTTGCCGTAGGCGGTAGCGCCTCCCCTGGGTGAGGGGCGTTAATGCCTCCGTTACCCAGATGCATCACATGGAGGTTCCAATCCCGCATTCGGATCCCGTTACCGTTGCATCTTGTGTTCAGCTGACCTTCCCTGTCTTCGCTCGTGAAATACTTCGAACACCCGTGGTTGCACCCTTTTAGCCCATGCCCGTAATAATAATTAGTTTTCAAATAATGTATGGTAATTTACCGGATTAATTGACATTATAATTTCGTAATATCTTTTGAATAGAACGTCCGATTTCAATAATTCAAAAAGTAATCAACATGGTATTGAAACAATCTTAAATACCAAATGATTTATTTAGATAAGAATTAATATAAAGGTATAGATTCCGTGGTCTGACTTTGATCGGCATTTCGGCTTGAATTTATATCGTCGCGCGTTACTTTCATACTGCAATAGATTCTAAAATATTCATTATAATTTTATTAAACAGTGTAAAGGGCAATTTTGATCTACATTAAATGTACAATGTATCTAACGTATTTAGTCAGATAAGGCTTAACACTATATTGTTAAAAATAGCTTCGAAAATGACACATATTTTTTTTATAATTTGTAAAAGATAAAAATGGTTATTGTGAGCTACCCTTATTAGAGAGACATATGCTGTCGCGGACTTTTATGTAGACCTTTTTAAGTTATACATTTCTACAGTACATTATTTTGTTCTATCTTCAATAGTTTTAGGTGAATCCCACTTTTGCATTTCCATGGAAATAGTGGGATACACCCATAGTTTTCGCAGCGTACGCGATGTAAGGAATTTTTTAGGTCATTTTTTTTACACCTTGGGTTACATTATTGAAGTTTTATCCAGGATCCCTATTTTTTTGAAAATTAATTATAGTTTATGTTAGTCAGTGATAGTGCAGCTTTCTAATGGTAAAAGAATTTTTGAAATCGGTTCTGTAGTTCTTGAGTTTACTCGAATACAAAAATACAAATCTAATATTAGTAAAGAATGTATGGAAATCTGCCCGATTTATTGACATTTATGCTCACTGCTCCGCTCCCTTTAGTAGTAGCGTGATGTTATATAGCCTATGTTACTCCCTGATAGTGTAGCTTTCTATAGGTGAAAGAATTATTGAAATCGGTCCAGTAGTTTCGGAGCCTATTCGTTACAAACAAAAAAACAAACAAACAAACAAATCTTTCCTCTTTATAATATTAGTATAGATAACTTCACCTGTTATAAGTTTATGTAAATACATAATATCCATTCGTTTTTCTGGGAAAATTCGAACAAACGGAAACTGTCCAAAACTCCCAAAAGTACACCCTACTTATATTTCTTAATAAATATCAGAAGATAAAAATTTAGCTACCTTTTTACGAGGAAAGCATGAATATTAGGAGCTAAATTAAAATACTTTACAATAGGAAACTTTTCCTCGTCATGACAAATTTATACCGGCAGTTTTTAGGAATTAAACATTCTTTGTGCTTATGTTATTCCATTTACTTTGGCAGGAGTCCGATGGAAAAAAAAACACGAATTCATGAATAATAACAATTTTTAATAGCTTTCGTCATCTTGTCCGTCGTTTTACATTTAAATTATTCAAAAAGATGGTAAATAAATACCTAATGATATCAAATTTTAGAAAAGACGAGCGAGCAAAAATATGGTCAGTACATCCGCTGATTAACGAACGAGACTCTAGCGCAGGCTCTCCTTTTTTATACCGTTTAGGTGGCAGACAAGCACACAGCCCACCTGATGGAAAGTCACATCAGGGGAAAGACACTCGTGCTGCCGACCCTGTATAGGGACAGAAGAGTTTTAGACAAAGCTCCTCTCGGAGTTGGGAGAGTAGATGGCAGTCGCTCTCATTTAATGATTTAACCCCGTAACTCAAATCTAAAGTAGGAAAGAACGGACCCGGATCCGAGATAAAAGCAATATTTATTAATCTGTGATAAAAGTGTGATAAAAGTCTCGGATGCTACAACTCGATCCGTCTCGAGGTTAGGATGTCAGGACAGCAATCGTTCTCGTAAAAGGCAACAAACCAAATTAAAAATAATAAACAGAGCCGGCTTTAAAGTTTATACCTGGGACATATATTATACCTACACCTCAGACTAATAGAATAGTACCTACACATCCATACATAATCAGGAAATCGCTAGAATAATAATGACTTCAATTAAATCATACTCGCAGTAATTAATCATTTGTGACCCAAATTATGGTTTCGGTATTTGAACAAATGAGATAACAGATTAGGCGAAATCAATAAGTAGGTACATACTAAATGTACAAATATGACAATCATGTGATCTTTACTTTTTTTTTTTCATCATTTGAATGCCATTTATGACTTGCGGTTTCTTTTTATTTATGTCGACGCCAATAGTTCAGCCGGTCAATTAACTCCCTGTTTAGATCCGGACAGTCTAAGATCCGGACATCTTGGATATGGGACCACTCTGAAAGTATCCTCTATCCAACAAAAAAATAATTTTCAAAATCGGTTCAGAATTGGCTTCACAATCGAACATCGCGTACGAATTGAACTAACCTCCTTTTTTGAAAAATATAACACTGCTCTCTCTCATCCTAGCGTTAATTCCCAGTCGCATCCGAAGCTTTTCAGCTCGGAGTCTGGGGGTCCGCTTTGACAGTCTTAACTACAGATTTGGCTAGACCTCGATATTTTAGAAAAATATAACACTGCTATACCTACGGTTGAAAAAAAAAGAGCTTCGATGAAACGTCGATGACGTCGAGCTCTGAGAACCGCATCTGTGGAGCGCACTCCTGGAGCTCGTTTCTGCTACTATGCTACTAGGCTAACATAAACTCACAGAGTACCTATATTGGTTGAATGTTCGTGACCATGCGAAGTGGAAGAAGCAAAGCTGGAAGATTTTCAGACTTGTTTAGATCCGGACGTCTTGGATATGGGACAACTTCTGAAAGTATCCTCTATCCAACAAATAAATAATTTTCAAAATCCCTTCAGAATTGGCTTCACAATCGAACATTGCGTACGAATTGATAACCTCCTTTTTTGAAGTCGGTTAAATGTGTATTTTCAATAGCACGTAATCGCCTGCTACGGTTGAAAAAAAAGAGCTTCGAGCTCCGAGAACCGCATCTGTGGAGCGCACTCCTAGAGTTCGTTACTGCGACTATGCTACTAGGGTAACATAAACTCAAAGAGTATATTGGTTGAATGTTCCAACGAATGCCGTTTAGTTAACAGCCTAGGCAGTTAGTTGAACGGCTGATTAAGCTAGTTGGCCGCGACCCTTCGACATATATACTTACCACTTTGGTGGCAGACAATCACACCACCTGATGGAAAAAAAATCTTTCTTTCTTTATCTGTGGATATTTTCTGCACGATAAAAAAGGACCATAGTATCTATTCCCGATATAAAAAGTAACCCATTTCTCTCCGGACTAAACTATTCTAGACCATAGTACATAATCTATCTATGGACTAACCCTTCACAAGCGTGAGTACAAAACTATAAAGAGATACCTGTCATCAATCAACCAGTAACCACACTATATGATATTCAATCGAACTTCAACAAAAGTCTATTGTTCTACAAAAATGTTACCTCGAATTCCCAATTTCTGCGTAATACTTACCAAAACAGTGAAGCCAACATTGAAACTATCTGTTGGCATAATTTCCCGAGGGATGGCGGCTGATAACTTGTAAATAGTTGCCAATCTATCGTGGTTTAAATCAAACAATAATAATATTCGGTCCAGCTGTGGTTGGGAATTACCCTAAAGAACAATGTTTTGGTTTGTGTCCAACTTTCATTCAATTGACCTTGAGTCCTTTTGATTTTTGAGTTTCTGCGATAGGTATTTATATTTCTAGATTTTTATTTTCTATTGTTAAATTGAGAGGCAACGGTTAAGCTGGTTCATAAAAAGTATATATTATTGTAAAAAGTAGGCAGGTTCCTACTTTGGTATGAAACACTGCACTTCTTATATCTCTAGAGTAATAATCCAATATTAACTGTTTTAGTAGAATGTGAAAGATGATGGCTGTCTTTCACATTCTACTAAAACAGTTAATATTGGATTATTTCTCTTTTCCTCACCTCATTTAAAGATCTTTTAATGTCTTAAAATTGAGTGTCGTTCTTTTTTTAAGTTTTCTGTTATTTTGTAGAAGGTAGGAAGAGACTTTGATGAGTACCTATTGCCCGGAAAATTATGAAAATTCAGAAAGCTTCGCGATTATTTCACACAAAAAATACGTCTTACAAGAAAAACTCTCATCGCACCTCTCGCCACGGCAGGGAATCCATCCTCACTCTTTGCGACTGGAAACAGTACGCAGTCAGGTGTGAAAGGAACTTCATCCATCGCACGCTTCATCTGTGGAATGAACTCCCTGCTGTGATTTGCCCAAACGACTTCAATATGGGGTTCTTCAAGAAGGGCAATATAAGGTTCTTACAGGATCGGCAGCGCAAGTGTGATGCCTCTGGTGTTGCACACATCTAGAGATCACGGTAACCAGTTTCCATCAGGTGGGCCGTGTGTTTTTCTGCCACCTACATAAGTGGTATAAAAAACGAATCTAATATTAATCATAGATACATCGCTGCATAAACGTACCTACTGCAAATAAATTCCCATGGGTTAATATGAGAGCAAACAGTGCAGTAACAGTGTAGTGTTGGCTTAGGATTTCATTACGCATTCATATGTGAAACTTTGTCAAGCGGCTGAGCTGAATAACACACAGGAAGGCACACCGCTTACATTGAACGCATGTATCGTTGGGAGCAGGCCTACCATGAAACTTCCGCAGGTACAGATCGAAGTTTCGACCAATCAGTTTATCAGTTTATCCTGATCTTGCACATGCTGAGAAAAGAACGTTTCGAACGATCGAACGAACTTGACAGCTGAATACGCGGTAAAATTTTAAATTGGCATGCTGTAAATTTGGTAACGACACGTTGTCGAGCATGTGCCTGCAGATTCGAAGACAGTAGTGGTGAAGGGAGTAAATTTTCAAAAGGAAGCCGATGGAAAAAAACTTACCTCGGTCTAGTAGTTGTCATGCATCGTGTGACCCATTGGGAAGCCGGCAGTATTGCGTTCGGCATCGGAAGAAAACCGAAGTGATTTCATGGTTTTCATAGCTAAATATTACGTCTTTCGTTCGTGTTTCGTGCGGGCCCCGAAATTTCGGGTGTGTCATGGTAGCCCCCGATCTGTATCGCGTGGGTAGCTTGATAAACCAACTGAATAATTTGTTGCATTCGAATTTGTGCCTCACCTCGCGGAAGATATTCCAGTCGGTGATAAAAGACTAAAATTGTTTTTGGATGTCCTAAAAAGTATCTACCTATAGCCTGCTGGTAGATACATTTTTAGGACGTTAGGTTTTTAGGACGTAGATAGGTACTTAGGTACATCACAATATACAGGGTGTCCCAAAATTCAAGGATAAGCCGGCAACACAGGATGGTCCTACTTATGGCTGCTCTGAAAAAAAAAAGAAAAAAAATATATCTTAATTTTTTTTTTAATTACTCAAACATTTTTAAAATCCTTCGAAAATCGGTACCCCTAACGATATTTTTAACTACCAGGCCCGCAATTTTGCAAATATTTTTTCTGTATTTTTCTGTATTAGCAAGCTAAGAAGCATGGCTATCCATCACCACTGTGTAACATTATAGAATATTTGTAGTTATTTTACAAAAATAAGTCAAAATATTTTTTATTCGTAAAATTTTCATAGATTTTTACTTTCGACCCACTTTATCTTATCTGGGTGAAAAAAAAAGTATGGACACCCTAATGGCATTCTTTTTTAAAAATTGGCGCAACTATCCAAGATTTCAAAAAGGTATGATTTGAGTATGATAATTTCATAAAATTGTCTAAAAAAATTTTTTTTGTAAATAAGAATCACATTTCATACATTGCTTTTATTGAAAATCACCAAAACTTTATACACAATGCATTCATTATCAATAAAAAATCATTGACGGGACTCTTGACTAAGTGGTAACCGAGTAGGATAACACATTACGAGGTTAAGCAACACAAGCCACGTTGGTTTTCGGATGGATGACCATTCTTAAGACATTGAGACACTTCCGTTCCTCAGAGAGTACGTGAAGCTGTCGATCCCGGTGTGACTGTACGCCGCCTAACCAAAGCTGAGTAGAATTCAATTTTACTAACTTGACATGGAATTATGTCGCTAATGCCGGCCCCCGCCCTTTGACGGGAGACATTAGCGCCCCGCCTCCGCGCTGATGTTGTGGAACTCGTCCAAGGACAATAGTTCCCCCACTGGCTTTGGCCGTTTCATTAGATTAACCGCGAATAAAAGGAAATTAAAATTAAATACAACAAACGATTATATACGTTGATAACAATTACTTGTCTCACAAACATTCAACCGCACTTCCAAGTGAGGATAACACTATACAGCACTTCCGACACGTGGACCCCCCGAGGAGCTCCAGGTCCCCAATCTCCCGTGTGCCATAGCTAGTGTTCCGTCAATCTGAACTTTAAGCCAGCTCTTGCATGCTGTACTCATTTAGGACTTGAACCTAACCCCATCTAGAATATGACAGGGCGGGCGTAATAGAATTTATACTACGGCTGGTTACGGTCTCAGTACGATATACTGCTCCCCTCTTGTCCGTACGGTATTCGTCAAACACTCGTCCTCGCGTAACGCCGTATCGCTAGCGGATTGCAGACTTGCAAGAGCGTCGTCGGCCTAGGCACACACAAAGGATAACTTCGGCCTCCGCTAATCATGATTCTGGTCCTGGACTAGCCATGACTCGTTACGTGGGATATTCTTCTAGGCATCGAGGGCAACGGTACCGTGTAACATATATCAACGCATCCCGCGGTTCGTAAGATCAAGTTAATAACATTATCCGTACACAAATATAAAATAAACGTCACGTTACTCAACTCAGGATAGCAGTACACACCATACATATATATACAACATTAACTATGAGACTATAAACTATTAATATTCGTATGAAAGTAACTCACCACGGTTGTAGGGAATTAATAGTGATTCACTTGGCAACGCCGCACCGTAACTTACTCGGGTCATGCCTCTGTCCCTTCCTCACGAACCTCAGGTCCTCCGCACGCCTCACAGGTCAAGTCGTTATCTCCTAACCGCTCTCTTCCCCGGTCCGAAGTCGAATGCCCCGAGTATCCGCGCTCGACCAACCTCGCAAACATCCCTTTCCCTTCCTTTTCAAAGAACCCGTCGCAATTCCCACGCCACGCTCGTACCCTAACCCAGGTAGCCTTTCATAGGTCCGAGTCATAAACCATTAGGCGTAACACTTATACAACTTGCACGTGTGAGACTTAGTCATTTCTATAGAATCGGCACAAGTATAAGAAAACAATATCCCTTGTCCTGAGAACTTAGATGGAACCATTCGCCTCTTAATTGCTTTCGAAAGTTTAAAATAACAAAAAAGCAAGCCAGATGTGTATAAGTGAGGATATTTATGGCGACTGCTAATAAATATCGAATTACCAATGTTTTGCAGATGTACCTAGTAAGGTTTACTAATTTATTATCGTTGAGTGATTAGTGTACTATCACACCGGTGGCCATATCTGTGTCTGTGACTGTGTTTTTGAAATCTTGGATAGTTGCACCAATTTTTAAAAAAGAATGCCATTAGGGTGTCCATACTTTTTTCTTTCACCGAGATAAGATAAAGTGGGTCGAAAGTAAAAATCTATGAAAATTTTACGAATAAAAAATATTTTGACTTATTTTTGTAAAATAACTACAAATATTCTATAATGTTACACAGTGGTGATGGATAGCCATGCTTCTTAGCTTTCTAATACAGAAAAGAGTTCAAAAATATCTGCAAAATTGTGGGCCTGGTAGTTAAAAATATCGTTAGGGGTACCGATTTTCGAAGGATTTTAAAAAAGTTTGAGTAATTTAAAAAAAAATTGAGATTTATTTTTTTTCTTATTTTTTCCAGAGCAGCTATAAGTAGTGCCACCCTGTGTTGCCGGCTTATCCTTGAATTTTGGGACACCCTGTATATTATGACGAGTAGTAATTGTACAAGGTAGATACTACATATTTTTATTGAATTGATTTTTTTTTTTGTGTTGAATAGCCTGTTTTTTGGGAACGGTAATATGCTAAATATCATCGCGCTAGTATTCAAGGGAGCGGAGCTATAACCATGAATGTCATAAAATCCAGTAAATTTCCATACGTTATTTGATAAATTAATAAATTGCGGGCAATTAAGAGTTGATATGGGGTTTCGAAGTAGGTATGCCACACAGCTAATGAATAAATAAATAAAAAGCTTGTGAAATAGGCTCTAGAATGCGAATAAGTAATATATCTATTAATCTCATTTCTTTTTGTTAATGCATGTATAGATAAATATAAATTCGTATAAAAATTATATTAAGATTACAAAGCTGTTGGTAGCATGAATACCCTCAATTATTGACTTGTTTTATGAGGTGGTAGGTACGGGCTCTATCCGATCTTTCATCCTTTCAGGCAAAGAAGCTATCAAATATTCATAAATGATCTTGTATCTGCATCCTGTGAACTCGTGTATTATTCCAGTGGGCCCAGTCTCCTGTGAGCGTGGCCGGAGGTGCCGCAGACGCTCCTCCGGAGGGATTCAGGAGGGCCGCGAGAGGCTCCTTCTCCGCCATACTGGATTTACTTACAGCTACAACCAACTTAGATATCCATCAGGTACGTGAATTGTTTTTTTTTTATTAAATAATCCATAATTCTCTTTCGAAACGAATTTTAACCACAATCGTATTGTAAAGTGTGAGTAAATGAAAGTTGGTAAATGTTAATTGGTTAAAATTGGGGGGAATATTAGTGATGAGCTGCTTTTAGGGGGCCATGAAGATCTTCAGGGCCCGAGCCAATCTCACCTGCAAGCCGGTTTCCTCTCGTAATCAGCAGATCTTTGCACTTATATGGCTCTCTTGACTGGAGGAAAGAGAAGTTCTAATATTTACACCGTTGATACTTGTACCTTATTCAATACCTAGGAGTACCTCGTAGAGCCCAAATAATCTTCTAGTCTTGTTTTAACGATAACCAATTAAGAAACAAGTTTCTATCTACAAGTATCTATCGCCCACTACGTCACAAAGCACGCACACAGAGTGCGTCACATCACTTTCACTTTGTACACCAAATCTTTTTTTTTTTTCTATCTATTGGATAAAGTACCAGGCTAACAGAAGACAGTCGAAGGTTAACGACACAATCGAATTAAAGAGCATAGTGAACAAGAAAGCAATCAACGAAACAGTTACCTACATAAAGAATTCCGAAGTAGGTACCTATAGTAAACTGTAATGGCAAAAGTTTTTAAACCTGTCCCGAGGAAACTGGAAAGGTAACGTATATCTCTGATCTTTTATGTTTTCCTAGTACAAATACATTTTATACGGTAAATATATTATATAGATATATAAAGTTTAACTTTTTCCGTATTAGAAATTTATATCGAAATATATTTTATTGCCTACTAAAATTCAATGTTTGTCAAGATACAGATTGGTTTAGTTTGCTATGCCTTCTACAGCTTGAAATTTTAAATTTTATATGATAAATTACGTACCTACCTACTACTAAAAAGCACTTCATGATTAGCCTGCCCCAAATACCCATACTATTTTTATGGGAAACAGGCAGGAAGATGATGTTGATAAGGAGGCTACCTACTTGTCCCTTTTCTAGGTCGGCTATATTTATGTGTACCGGTGTATCGAGTAAATAAATAGACACCTGCCGTCCAGCTACAGAATAAGTAATAGTACTACGGCCCAGCTTGGATATCAACAGTTCTAATAAGGCATCTTCATTTGAATCGTATAGGATCATAGGTAATCTGCTTCGCAAATGAATTGTTGTGATTCTGCTCATATTTATGAGTGCCCATATTACGAATTTTATAGGAATCTTTGGGATCTACTGGAAGTTCATAAAGTTAGTCGTTTTTAGCAGAATCGTTCAATGTGGCCATTTAGACCCGTAGGTGTTTTTTTTAGTCACATGGCCCGATCCACATTGGTAGGTACCTACAAACAGAATTCATACATTTGACTGTACTGTACCTACATTCACAGCGTAAATCGGTTTAACTGTGGTTAACATTTGTTAGTCCCTTTCATCAAGCAAACAGCTTACATTTAAGTATCTATCTATATACCTACCTATATGTATTTATCATTTGGAGGTATTCTGTAAGCCGATTAACAAATTTTGAGATGCGAATATAATTATGTAGCTATTACCTAACTCTGCTTCTGTAGTTTGGGTCTTTGATTATTATGTATGTAGATTTAATCTGCCGGAGGTATAGGTACCTACTATGCGACTGTTTAGTACCTAGGTACCTAAGTTATGTCACAGGTTATGTCGAAGAAAGCTCAGTAAATAAACTAAGTTTTAGAATGTATCAAATCGTCTCCTGAAAATTGACTCATTCCAAATATGTATAACCTGTACCTATAACTAACAGGCAGAGATGAACTGAATTTTACTATAATATGGATCGCTGACTTACAGTTTGTGAACCCTATTAATGTTGGCAAACTTTTCTTTAAAGAAAAAGAAGGGTCTCTAATTGATATTTCGGACCGAAACGTGCAAGAAACTCTCTTCGTCTAAATGACGCTTTAATCCCTGCTCCTTAGTAACATAGCGTGTTATCATGAGAATACAAGTTCCCTAGCCTAAAATATAATAACAAAGATGTTACAAACGAAACATCTTCGTGAAACAACCGCAGGGTATGTCTGAACACAGCCTCACGGTGGATTATTTCAGAACACAGCCTTGTTTTATCAGACTTACAGGTGCTACTTGCCCTTAGGCTAACAATAATATTGAAAACTGCCTTTGTCCGTGACTTGTCCGTGTGCCTAATTACCTAAATTCTGTATTTTTTTTGTGCGCGGGTCCCTAATTATGTTGCTAAAATAAGATGTAACCTACATTATGCCCTATAATTTTAGCTATCTGCCAGTGAAAGTCCAATTGAAGTGGTTCAGTTGTGTAACAGAGATTATCTAATTGAAACAGACTAAAAAAGATGCATTCATAAGCATTGAAGCATTCATTGAAAAGCTGTTAATTTAACGTTACGTACAGACATACTTCTGGGTAATTTCAACTTGCCTAATTTTTTGCTAATTTCGGTGGTATTTTTCAATCATAGATTTTCCGATGAAAAAATTTAATGGAGTTATTTTAGAACACACACACAATACTGATGTGTTCTAAAAGAAAGCCGCACGGCACACCATTTTGAGCCTTGTTGTGCTAATGCACTTATGAGCTCTGACTGTACAGACACTACAGACCACACACACAATATTATTAGCAGTATCTAGCTATGTATTTTAATGACAATGTTATAGTCATATAGTGGTTATAGCGTGTGTGCGGTTACCTTTAGATGGAAAATCACGACGTAATAAAAGTATAGAGTTCCCGGAAACATACTCGTGCGGAGTCGTGCGTGAAACAACAACGACCTCTCTCGATTTCATTCAAATGTTCAAATTAAATCAATGCTAAGTTTCGGTTGATTTGTCTTGAGTAAGTGAACCTACAAATGTCAATGTGTAACAGGTAGGTAACTACCTAATAGTAACTTTTTCTTTCTTTCTTTTTAATTTAAATATGAATATTAGTAGGTAAATGAAATTAATCATGACTAGTAGAAGCTCCCCTAACCCCAAAGCGGGCATTAGCCTTCTAACCTAATCTATACATGTCGGATTGCGCTAGCCTTCTATCTCAGAAGGTTGTCAAAAACGCTTCTCGTAATCAAGGAGGATCCCTAATTACGAACTGGACCAATTGCGAATTGGACCAATTGCGAACTGGACTAATTGCGAACTGGACCAATTGCGAACTGGACCAACTGCGAACTGGACCAATTGCGAACTGGACCAACTGCGAACTGGACCAATTGCGAACTGGACCTATTGAGAATTGGACAGTTGGACCTTTAGCGAATTGGACATAATGCGACTAAAGGAATCTGCTAAGCTAAATTGTCGTGTTAGGAGTGGTTCTCGTTGGTAGTACCTATAATTGCTAGAATTCGTACCCGGAACCTCTCGCAACCTGCTCACCGCTCACCCATCGCTGAAAAATGATTGCGACGTTATTTTTTCCACTAACTACGTTCTTTAAACCCGAATTACTGTACTCATCTGCCTCCGGAATACATATGCGTAAAAATATAAACAGGTAGAAGTCCCAACCATGGTTTAAATTGTTTGTTTTCATGTCAGAGAGCCTCTCGCTCAGTCGCACCTGTCCCACAGGAATTAAAAGTTCGCAAATTGTCAGTATCCGTGCACCCAGGTTTAGAGCCGCCAATTTCCTGCCCTGTTATCAATTTCCTGTGTCGGTTCATTCCACATCACAAGTTGCCGTGTGTTGGGGCGCTCTGACTAAAATTCGAACTCCTCGGTAGCTACGTATCTACCTAAGTACTTAACTATTACTATGATTTCGGCTTTAGCAGTGAATGAACATTGAATTTAGTAGACCAACATAATATGTACTCAGATAAGTAGGTACTTATTACCACTATAAATTGTGATGATTCTCACGTTATAACAATCAACATACCTACATATATACATAAACTCACGCCTATATCCCCGAAGGGGTAGGCAGAGGTGCTAACACCCACATTTCAAATATTTCAATGTTCGATTTAAAAAGAGAATCGACCTCGGGCGGGACTCGAACCCGCGATCTTTCCCTTACAGAGGGAAGGCATGCTCGCCTCTGGCCACGTGGTTCGACCGTATGGTTCGATCAATCGCACTACGTGAACTTTTTTTTCCAGTTGGTTCGATTTCACAATCTTACCAGGCGAACTACTAAACCTTAGGAGCACATAGTTCGACTCCATAGTCGAACCACGATTACCAGTTCACCTGATTCGATTCATCGAAATATAAACCCTCTAGTCACGTGATTAGACCACATGGTTCGATCAATCGGACTACGTGAACTTTTTATTCCAGTTGGCTCGAATAGTTTTCATAATTCGATTATCGACCTCTATGCAATAGGTTATCAAATCTCCTTAGAAATTAATAATTGTTAATTAATAATAGTAATTAATTAAAAAATAATAATAATAATAATAACTGGAAAAAAGTTCACGTAGTGCGATTGACCGAACCATGTGGTCTAATCACGTGACTAGAGGGTTTATATTTCGATGAATCCAATATAAGGACGTGGCTCTAGCCACGTGGCTTAACCACGTGGCCAGAGGCGTCTGCTCTGACCAGCCACCGAGACCGCACGAAGTCAATTCAATTTTCTCTATATTTCCGTCTTTGGGGCGACGGTGGAGCCATCTACCGATACTCGTACGAGCTATCGGAGTCAATGAATGACTTTACAATCATTTTTGAACATTGATTTTTGATTCTCTTTTCTCTTTTTAAATCGATTTGAATAATCAGCATAAAAGATCTTCAAAATTTCATTCAACAATCAATGTTATTAAAGGTCAAAAGGTTTGAGTAGTAACAGACCTAGGTAGGTACTTGTATCCATTTAGACCTTTTACTTTAAACAATCGTCTTAAATAACAGCTCACAAGCGCCTACCAGGATTGTCTTTGTTTAATTAAGACTAGCAGACTAGCACCGAGTCTTCCTCCTGAAATACTTTACCTTTACAACTTTACTTTTCCGTTTCACCGACCCTTATGATGAATTATAACATGGTTCACAAGTTCACGACCTCTTTCACCTTGCCATGAAACCTGTGGAAAATTATTCAATTTGCGAGAAGCTATAAGGACCATCGACCATCGGATACAGCTCCTTACTTAGGAAATATTCAATTAGGTAGGTAATGGCGAAGTTTGCAGGAGCCAACAGGGTTTTAAATCATCTTTATGGGCACGGACTTGCGGTCCCAAATTATACGTAGGTAATTTTCCTTGCCAGGTGGTAGGTATGGTTCAAATATTTCAACTAAAATTTTAAAAAAAATATACGACTTAGGTCGCAGACAAGCCCACGACCCTCCTGATGGTAAGTAAGTAGTTACCGTGGCCTAAAATTGTCATTTTTGAACACCAAAATTATGCACTGGTATTCACCTATGTCGTTTAGGTAGGTAAGGCTTTAGGGATTATATTGTTTAGGAAACTATTGTCAGAGGCACCGGTACTGCTGAAACTTTTAATACCTACCACACCTGCCTACCCTGAATATCCATGGTACCTACCAAAGGGGTTAACATTTTGAATTCGAGCTCCTCCAATTTCCAGGCAGTGAACCCAGCGTTTGGGGTGGCACAAAACCAAACCTTATCTGATCCCAACCTAAAATCTTCGAGGCTCAAGTCACTGCTAAAAATACTCCTGAGTTTTTATCCTCTTTCTATGAAAATGGGATCAGATAACGTAGTAAATAATGAATCGGCATTCCTAAAGAAAATATACCGATCATTATTTTTATTACAAAAATTATGTGGGCTCATTGGCAGAGCTCTCGAGTATTGGAGAATAACGAGGGTCATGGCGGCCGAGTGTCCTTATGAAAACATATCTATTGATATTTTGGTCCCCGGTTTACTCTTATTTGAGTAAATAGCTACAGTAGGTAGATGTAGGTACTAAGGATCGGTAGGTACATTGTGTCGCGCTCGCGTATGGTCATTCCCGTAACGCCAGACCAGACAAAATATATAACCTAACTAGCCTTCCGCCCGCGGCTCCGCCCGCGTGCATCTCGGTTAACGCGACCTTTGATCATATCTTCGGTTTTACTCAACCGATTGCGATCAAACAAACGTAAGATTTTAAGTCTGAGTAAGCCCTTTCTAACAAAAAAAAACCGCATCAAAATCCGTCCAGTAGTTTTTGCGTCCATCGCGGACAAACAGACAAACAGACAAACAGACAGGAAATTAAAAAAATATATTTTCGTGTTCAGTATCGTTAACATAACATAACCCAAGTATTTTTTTTAAATATCTCCAATGTACAGACACGACCACTTTACAATTATAATAATAGTATAGAAGATTATAATAAAACATTCAATCGTTCACACTTAACCGAAAATGCGTTAGTGCGTCTGAGCATACCGCGTCTGTTCCGTTAACTTCCTTTTCCGGAAAGCCATTGTCGGTTGGCGTACTCTATACCACGGTACCACGTCGCCGTCGATTCCGTGAAGTGGCTAAAATCAGAACTGCGATTGTCAAATGCCGTTTAAGGTAAGAACCGACTAGACGCGTTTTTTATACCACTTAGGTGGCAGACAAGCTCACGACCCACCTGATAGGAAGTGGTTACTGTGGCCTATGGACGTGTGCAACACCAGAGACGTTAGGTACACTCGAGCTGCCGACCCAGCGTCATGTGAAAAGTCTAATTTGACCGAATAGGCGCGACTGATGATACCTACACTCGACGCATTTTCCGTCAGATATGTACCGACACTACCGACCCTTACTTACCTATAATACCAACTACCATTCTGGGTGACAGTTGTTGACTGATTTCTCTAATCTGGCTAGTGTCTTCCTAATTAACACAGTAGGTAGGTACCTATACGTTTCATGGGTGTCTTTTGAAGATAGCACTGGGTGCTATGGCGGTGGACGAACTCAAATTCATCAAGCATATTATTTAGATTACCTACCTACTACAAAACAATCCGTGTGCGCCAGGGCCTTGTCTCGCAATTTAGTTTCAAGATACGTGTCCCGAGATATATGAAGAGTGGGTCTACGAGTAGGTACCTAGTAAGGTGGCTAAAAATGTAATAAAAAGGGGTCATGTAGTATGGATAATGGATACGTTTCCTTTAGTAGGTTCTACCTACTTCAATGCCATGTATCATGTATCTAACATAACGTGTCATTCAATACCTACTACGTTATATCTCTTCCTCTCATGTACCTAACCGCAAATAAATTGGTAAGAGTTCGGGACAGACGTGATATATGGAACAGCGATCAAATTGTGCTGTCAGTTACGGAGTAGGTACAATAATTGGGACACAATCGATACACATGGTCACGCAGATGCGGAGAGGAAAACTACTTACTTACCTACCTACTGCGCAGAATTTTAGACTTTAGTACAGTTGACATGCTTAATTCAGTACCTACTGTACTGTAAGTAAGCATTTGCGTTGTGGCATAGCGGTAAAACGTTCGACTGTTACGTCGTAGATCGCGGGTTCGATTCCCAGTCATTGTTGTTTGTGTTGTATGTTATGTTTCTTAGAGAGATTTGATCCTTATGATTGCCACTATCGATTGATGCCATAAAAATACAGGATGTTACTTTTTCAAATTTTAGTCTGTTCGATTACCGGGTGTGGCAAACGAATTTTTAAAAATCTTAGAATGTGCTTTTATTTCTTTTCAAAAATAAAGGAATGTCTCCTTTAAGTAAAATGGTCCAACTTAAGGATTTAAGGTACTTTCCCTCCGTCCGCATTGCCGTGTGACGCCCTGTATACATACAAAAGAAAACACCTATTATAACCATATTCCAACTATTAGGTAATCTGACACTATCCTTTCACTGTACGGACTGTTCTTTACCAATAACAAATGACATCAGCATTGCCTGTGGTGCAGCGGCATTTGTAAATAGGTCCTGCACGGAGTTAATATGTAGATAATATAAAAATGAATCGCTGAATGTGTTCCAAGCGCAAATTTCGGGAACCGAATAGATTTTTAGAATATTCCTTGAAGTAGGTACGAGGATGGTTCCTATACGCAGAGAAAAAAAAAGGGCGGTACGAAGTTCGCGGGGTCAGCTAGTACACTAATACTAAAAATTACTTACCTAATTAGTTTTTAGGGCCTATATCATACGACCTACAACTATACTGATCCGTAGTGCAATAAATTCTTCTCTGCACGTTTCAGGCCCATTCGCTGTCCGGTTCGACGACGCCGCGAGCTGACGATAAGTCCGGCGGACACTCGCCTGCCGCTAATGAAGGTATTGTATTCTGAAGGCTTTTGTACTAGCTATGAAAAGTTTTATATCACTTCAATGCAGACATGCGGTCCCATTTTAACGCTAACACTTGACAGAAAATGAGTTTTATAGGAAAATTAGTATTTTTTTAGGGAGAGCGGACTCCCGGTCTAGTTATATCTTGGACCTTGTGCTCTATACAAGTAGTATAGGTGTCTTTTGAGAATAGCACGGGGTGCTGCGGCAATGAGTGGCTTGAGCAAATAGTGTGCTGGCGTTTACACGACTGACTTTTCCAGGTGCAGCGCACGACGGCGCGCGGTGATGGTCGGCTAGCACTCTTCTCGACCGGCTCTCGCAACGAGGCTTCGCAGCAGACACAAGACTTGCTTTACCACCCACAGGTACATTTCTGATAGGCTAGGAAAATCAGGATGTCCATTTGCAATTTGGCGCTGGGAAGTAGGTAGCCTCCAACCTCCAGAAAATCGTAATTTCATCCGCCATATTAAAATTAGTAGCCAATACTTCTTAAGAACCAACAGCCCTAAGCCCGATGCCTAAGTATATTACACTGGCAACTCTGAACTGTGCAAAAGGAATAACAATTTTACTATATTTGTTGCCAGATATTCGCATTCAAAATTATATTATAGAAGCGTCAGTAAGGAAAGGATATTTATGTACCTAGATCCTTGTAGCCAGAGCTACTTGGGGCCATTCTGCACTACCTATTTGGCTACGAGGAATTTTATTTCCTTGTGGCCAAACTCATTCAAATAAGCTAAGTGCCACCAGGTAATGGAATTCCTCATATGTTTCCAAATTAGTATGGCGATATAGTTTGGCCACGAGGAAATAGCCTTCCCTGGCGTGGGAGCTCCCAATACAGTGGGAGTTCCGCGACAAATGTTCTGCGTAGGTAGCGTGAAAGTGAAGTGTTATCTGCAACTTTCCGTCGATAGTAGCTTTTCGTATAAGCTACTAATTACAAACCTTTCATGTGTGTTGCAGGCTGCGCTCGCTACCGCGAGTTGTGCTACCGCGCGGCGCAGGCGCATGTGCGCGAAGACGCGGCGCCGCGCGCTTGCGACTGCGCCAACTGCTCGGCGCGCCGCCCCGCGCCCTCCCCCGCGCTCCCCCCCTGAGGCGCGGCCCCCGCCCTCACTACCCCCGTGTCGGTCCTCACCGCGCCAGTGTCCGCAATACCGGATTTAACCAAAATAGCTTCCTACTCCAGGAAATAGTTTGAATTTCAAGTTCAAAATGAAAACCGACCAGGAAAACTTAGAAAACATAGTTTTACCAATTTTTTTAAAACTATTCAGGTAAATGTTTAAATCTATTTTGAAATTGTATGTCATTGCCAAAATTCTTATTTTTTTTTATTTCATGATGGCAATAAATAACGATTGCCCGTTCTATTTTTATAAATTGTAAATCAAACAAACGTGACCTATGAAGCTATTCCAAAAACTGTTTCATTTTAGACTTGAATTTCAAATTAATATGTAATAAAATATTACTCTGTCAAATAATAATCTGTTTTCATTTAAAGAACATTGTTTCATAAGGAATGTGTATGAACAAGGGGAGACTTGCATTTTTCCTGGTCAAACTATACGGTAATTATTATAATATATTTGTATATTTACCTACCCACATTCCCATAAAAAAATCGTGTTAAATTTTACCTATGCACAAATTTATAGATGCTTAATACAACCATAGAAGAAAGTAACTAAGAACCGATTTAATAGTACATTATGGTACAAGTGAGCAACGTTGGTGATTACCGCCGAGGCGCCATTGAGACCCGAGCCGCCAGGCGAGGGTCTTAAGACAGCCGAGGACGGTAATCATCATGCTCACACGTGCCATACGACGTTTTACAACACACTTGCGAATAAAATAATACTACAAATACTAAATAAACAATACTACAAATTAATTCGTTTTCCTATGCGCGCGCATTTAACAATGGCGGTCGACCATATTTAAAAAAAAAAGAGGTTTGAACTTAACTTTTTTTTACTCTGTTTTTTTTTTCTGTACTTAGAGAAAAAAAAAAGTTAAATTTGAGTGAAAATTTTGTTTATTTCACAAGTATTACAAGTTGAAATTATTTATTTAAATACGAAAATGCATCAAATGACCATACAATAGGCGTATTAATTTATTCGTACTATTAAACACGTTATTTTTTGTATCAAAACTTTTTTAAGAACATAGACAATTATAGACACTTCCTATAAAATTTAAAAAAGAATCTATAACTCACTTGTGAATAATAGCAATGAAAAAGTCACAGTTTGATAATAGGTGTCATTACGTGCCTAATTGCGGTAAAATAATATCACTTTTATAAGCAGGTGTGTTGTAAATTATATTACCTACTAGCTTTTATGAAATCGGTCTAATAATACCTAATTAGAGAATCTCAGAATCCGTCTTGCGAGGTCAATGCAATTCGTGGCCTTTACTACGAAGGAACAATTTAGTCAATTTCAGTAAAACGTTAGTATCATCTATAGTATACCGCTGCTACCCTAGTGCCTTACCCGATTGGCTTATGAACCACATCCCCAACATAAGGCACCATCCAGCAGCTTATAATTTATTCGATGTAAGATTTCTATTTCTCAGAATATAAGTAACATTCTCATCCAAAATCGCTTTTGTAATTAAGGAAACAGCGCATTCACACGCGTTTTGTATAATTCAATGTTTGCAAATTATACACGTAATTAAATATTAATTATTAAAATTGACTGTCCATTGATGTTAAGACTAAATTATCCTAATGTAAGCTTCGAATAAAATAATGTGGAAATTAAATTTACACAATTTATTTAGACGCTTCTCTACATCAGAATTTTCCGTAATACTAATTTATTATAAAGAACACGTTTTATATAAAAATATAGCCAAAATTATATAACTTAGGTGTAAAGTGTAGGTGGCTATCAATGTCCAGTTCGGAGACTCCAACTGCTAATCTATAATTATAATTCATGTGTGCTAGTGCTAAAGTATCATGACCTCTTAATTTTAGAGCCTAATATTAAATATTAGATATATCTAGATGTAATTTCTATATTAAAATCGTCTGACCTAATGTATACCTGCCCATCGATGTAACTTTTAAACGATTTATAATTATTATAATAATGTACATTAAATTCTATTTTATATTACATCTTTAAAAATTATAAACATTAATTTTAATTACATACATTTTAAACTTCTGATCTATTTTCGATTGTACTTACCCAATGTCATTAAATTTTAATCGTACATTATTTAAATATTAACAAGGCCTACCTACTCGCGTTATAAAATGTAATTTAAAATGATTCAAAAATAAAAACAAGATTATTATAAAAAAACGTACGTCTATTAATTTGTATACCTGTATCAGCGTTATCTTGAGACTATAGCTATCAGTTACAGTAAAGGAGGTTATGCAGTCTTGTCGATACATTTAAATAAAACTTAAAATAATTAGCATATTTATTAAGGTAAACAAAAATCATGTTTTAGGAGAGAACAATATGGACAACCAAAATTTGTGAGATTGGACGTCTAACATCACCAAACCCATCGAACATGCTTTCAATATCTCTCATACTACAATGTCACCCCAAATCCATTACATGTGTACTCCAAGTTTTCCGAATTTAGTCATAAATGCTTCATACTAACAATAGTACTATTTTATGAACATGATTTCTTCTAGTCACAAGCAATTTTTAACCATTATGTATGGTTGGAATCCTATCTAAAGTCTATTTCTAGTAAATATTAGAAAAATAAAGTCATCTTAGTTTCCTGTTATGGGAAAATAGTTCATACGGATATCGTAACGGTGGTATATAAACATATTAATCATACAATCATGCCGACAAGTAGTTCACCTCTAATGTCACTGTTAGTACATTCGGTGAAGATACTTTCCAGCGCAATGGTCGATAAAAGTCACTATTATAACTTGTTTGTAAATACATCACTAAACTTACGTCCTTAAGAGATTAAAAATTGATTCCCAAAAACTGACTGGAAAATGTTGAGCAAATATATATTACAAAAATTATATTAAAATTGTCAAACGGACGAAGAGACACAATACTCGCAGACTTATTGTAGTTAAATGCTAACTCATGTGAACGTTGGAACAGCCGCTACAAAAGAACAGTATTCAAGAACTATTGTTTTTCGCTTTGAATGGTCTACTTCTATTCTAACTCTGAATTACAACTGACAATTTCCTGTATCAAATAAAAGCTCACTAAATTGATACCTCCGACCAACCAACGCTATAGAAAAATATCCAAAAGAATAACTAATCTACTAACTTATAATCCTTAAAATGGTTTATAAGACACGCCGATCTCCGAGCTACTATCGAGGCATCGAACCATAGTATCCACGAAGGACCGCAATACATCATTGTTTCTCTATTGATACTCTTATCAGCGTCATATGATTCGTAAAGTTAATCAAAAAACCGACAGACATCTCTTATAAACCATTTTCGTTAAAAACAATTTACAAACTCAATGATTGCGTTCGTAGAAAAAGATATAATATTTTACAAGTAAAAAATACGACAATGTTTGTTAATAAACGGAGTCCCACATGTTGTAGATTATTAACCTAATTTGTAAACATAATCTTATAAACTTTATATAAAGCTGCGAGTGACTTATTATTATTTATGTCCAAAAATTTAAAAGCAAAGTTAAAATTAAGTCAGTCCACCCTGTAGCGACATCTAGTGGGTGAAGGTTGACTGCTGCGCTTACAAGATAAATTGCTATGCGACTTTCTAAACCTAAATACAGTATAAAATATAATAACTATATGGACCCGGAATGCGAACACTAAAACCCACGTAGACTAACAAACATTGATACGTAGAGTAACGGAGTTACCGGGCAGCATGAACCACTAAGTGCCTGCCGGTTTGCTCACTCGTTAACGCCGATAGGGGTGGTAAGAGGATGCAGAGGCAGTACCACCTGATGATGATCCATGGTAGCTGCGCTTCGATGACCGTTGGTAGCCGTCACCTGACCCACCAGTGTATTCATAGTCATCACCTGCTGATACAAATCTACGTTATTACTTAATCAAGGGTCTATTTATTCCACAGCAATATGTCAAAGCATTCTCTACTTTATCCAATGAATTTACGGATGCATTATAATGTCTACTATTTAAGATAATAAATGAAACTTACCGCACCACGCACCACTTTCCTCTCACCAAGGGGGTTCAGTATGCAATCTCTTATTAGGGTTTGGGAGATACTATGCAAAATTCCATCTTAATGGATTACTTCAAATGAAAATGCGTAAGTATAGTGACTCACAGTGTATCCCAAACCCTAAATTCATCTTATATCTACTTTGTTAAGATGCCTCCAAATATCAATCCTAATATCTCTATCGAAATGCGACTATTACTTAGAATATTAGTTTGTTACGCCTACGGTATGATACGCTACAACATGTTCTCGAGTGGATGGTGTGTACGAGATACTCCTAAGATATGAAGGGAAGTAGAAACCTGAGACAGACGCGGATATATCCGAGACGTTACAGAAGGACGGCTGTGGCGACACCATGCCCCCGCAATAAATCATTGGGACCTGTCGAATTGTACTGCTGTAATACTGCTTATTATTAGTGTGTACGGGACTGTGCTAGTTCACTTGCAAAAGTTCATCATCGATTTTTGGAATGTGACAATAACTTACGCTTGTTTGTAGAAAATAGTATGTCTAGTATTATCGTATCAGTTGACTATTTATTTTAGTCGAACTTGGGAAATGTTTGTTAAATTCGGAAAAAAGGTGGATATTAGACATATTTTTTGCTACAAATCCAAGTTAAGTTTTTACTACATTCCAAAAATCGTTTAAGTATTTACACGTTCTCAGTTTTTGTTATAGTAAAATGAAATGCTAATTTAACTACACAACTGACGATTAGAGTGAAGCCTAATAAGAACCTGCCACTAGTGTGAATGTTTAGTTTCTTTTTTTTTTCTATTTTATTCCTGCTGTGCAATTCTCTAAGCATTCAGCGTCGAACACAGCGCTGCGACAGCCTTCATAGAGCTCGTCATTGGGCGATCTCCAGTGACGTCACTCAGTCCGACCAATGACAGTCTCTATCAAGGCTGTCGCAGCGCTGTGCTCGACGCTGTATCTTAGAGAATTGCACAACTGGTTTATTTCGTCGTTAGTAGAACACAGGCCAATGAATGTATCTCTTGATAAAATGATTTTAAAACTAAATTTAGTGATCGGCAAATTTTGATGTCCTTTTATTGATTTTTTTGGTTGGCCAGTTAGTGCACAACTTTTTAACTTTATTTCATGGTTTTTGCCGATAACTATACTACTTCTAAAATAAATGAGTTTTAGTTGTATTTTTTTTCTAGTATTAATCCCTTTATGAATAAAAGGATAAAAAGGTTTACGAGACTAACTACTATGAGAGCTTTTTTTACTAAAAAGTCATGACTATTTAGTTAGTTCTATAGTCATAGAATTTAATTAATACCTATGGTAGAAATAAATACCATAACTACTAGAACATTGTTCTCAATGAACTACTAAAAGATGTTTGAGAAAGACCTGTGGTGGCGTCCCTATAGCATCAGACATCTGTGGCACGTTCATGTACTTGGGGCTGCCAGCATTACTCCCCACACCGTCGCCCTCTGCCGTAAGTATTGCCAATTAATAAATACACTGCAAGTAGTGACGTCGATGCTCAATATAAGTGTATGTAAAAGTCACTGTAGGAGGTATTTCTTGGTTTATGGACCTAGTAGCAACGACTATGAGGCACTTGTGATCGGCCGCATGTGTATTTTTCATGTAGCCGCGTCACATGCGGCAATATCATACAAAAATAGATCTGTCCGGCTGGCTGCATGTCTATTTTATATGAAACCGCGCCGCATGCGGTTATTTCATTTTAAAAAAATAGACGTGCAGCCAAATAGTCGCGGCTAATCGCAAATGCGTTAGAATCATAAAGTTTATACATTTATGATAACAAATTATTAGTATGATTTAGGTTTTAAACTTGATTATTATAAATACAGAAACAGTTCTCTCTACTGCAATCATTGAAATAGATAAAATTGAAAATGCTAGAACAAAAACTGTGATACGTAAGATTTCATATCAGATTTTATATCATCCAATGATGAATATATCGCACATATTTTGATAAAACCACAACCAAATAGCAGTGCAAGAAGTGATTTTTGCTTTCATCTGTACAATGGTGATTGAGTGCGAAATAGATTCATTTGTGTGATACATACACCTAGATTCGGCAATCCACGTCACTAAAAGCACTACCGATATTATGTTAAAAAGATAGATAGAAGATATAATATAATATATACATACCAAGTAGGCTGCATACTATGTACGTGTGTGATACATAAGAATACGTGATAGAATAATATGAAGATAATATAATTAATGAAAACGGCCCGATCATAGTTCTATCACTGTTCGTGTTAGGCATCTGTTAGTGTAAGACTATTATGAGCACTAATGTCGGTCTACTGTAATGTCACTATAAAAACAAAAATTATGATAACTGAGTCAATTCCATTGAGTGAGTACTTAACAAAGGGGGTCAGGGGTGTGTATAACCATTAAAAATGCCAGTTATATTTTGAAATTTTTGATTTCTTTTAATTATCTACGTTTTATAATGTCCTTAAAGTAGATATATATTTCATCATAAGATATCTCAAATATTTGCAGTGGTAATATTATTTTTTATTAATCAACCGTAAGTAATATTACTTAATCCATTAAGATAGAAGAAGCTTAATAATAGGAAACTACGACAAAAGTGTTTTCTTTCATTACATTATAAACTACATACTTATGTTACCAGTTAAATCTAACACTAAATATATATATTACCCAAAATACCTAATATGAATAATGCAATATTTTCTACTTCCGAAAGACCTCAAGTGTTATGTGTAGCACTTATTACATCAATAAATCATCGCGTACAAGCTTCTCGTCTTACTTTAGTGCTTCGGTTAAAATTAATAGTTAAAACCGTAATTAACTAATTATCATTAGGTAATCATCGTAAATAAGAAACAAAGGACGCACGTGTAAGTCTATCATAATTTTCCTTTTTATACGAACATAAAGTAAAGAAGTAGGGGGCGCGCGCGGCGGCGTGACGTCACGCGGGCGCGCGCGCCCCGCCGACCAGCGGTAGGCTAAGTATAGTTACACATTACAACATTACAACATTACGAGTTACAACATTACAACGAGTTAGATAATAGTCTTACAATTGTAACATGCTTAGTTGTGGCTAGGTCGCGGTCGCCGCTTCCAATTAATTACATTTTAGGAAATTAATACAAGTGTGTATAAATATAGCCGGCCCGTACTGGGCCGGGGTAAATTAAAACTTATATAGGTACTGTTTGTAAGTAAACATTATTTTAAATATTGTACATCAGTCGATAAGTCCACCTAACAATTTTGTATCTAATCGATCGAGAATTATGTACTTTTATTTACTATAAAGAAAAATAGTTTAAAAAATAATCAACATCAAAATTTTAATTAAAACAGGAATAAATAACAACTTGCCCTAGGTTTTATAATAATTATTAATGTTATAATTAATTGTAAAGCCCGTGTAATTAATTGTAGTTTTTATTTTACTCGGGATCAATAATTACATTATATTAAATTCTAGTATAAATATGAGGTTTTATATTTAATAATACCTGCATTGTTTTTTTAAAATAAGTTCGAAAAGACTACAGTTAATAGGGAGGGCCTGTGCCCGACCTGTGATTACATTTAAATGCAAAATGAATTATTTTTATAAGACGAGTAGACAGTGAACTTAAACATGAGTCGACTGCTAATCTAAGCTTTAACACTAGGGGTCTTGTATAATTAGTCAATTACGATGATAAATATATCAATGAATACTAGCGCTGGCCCGCGAGCGCGCCCGCCCGCTTGCGTGCTGCGGCGCTATCGTTACTTTATCATAATATATCAAAATACACTTTTACACAAAACATTGTTTCCTTTATATACTACTGAATAAACATACACATATAAAAACCGCGCACACTATAATATAAAGTAATACAAACAAGAGTCGAAGGGTTAACTACGCAACAGTACTACAGTAAGCCATGATTAAAATATTATTTCATAAACATTATTTGTAAGATACAGCTGCATAATTAGGTTATGTCGCGGCCCGCGGACGGCCGGGGGACGCGGCTAGTTCGATGACCACACATTTGACAGGCGAGCCTCTAACGAGTCTTATCGTATTTGTATTTTGCTAACTATTTTTAATTAATAAATTCATCCAATATTTAATGTTCTTCTCCTATATAATAATAATTAAAAACCATATAAATAGTCTCAATTGATTTTCACAATAATTTGCACTAAGTTTAATGTTGAGTAAATCTAAAATTTCTAATACATATTATACTTTATTAAATAAATTATTTTCTTTATGTTAATAAAATTGCCACCATGGTTCATTACAAACTAAGTTCTTAATTGTTCCTTAGGTTTGTGAGAGCGGGGCCGTGCCCGAGGTCTAACACCTTAGTGCTAATCATTATCACTGAACATAACATAATTATAAATCATCTCTATATTCGCTTAACTTTTTGTAAGGCATCGTTTCCTAATATTAAAACAGATGTGAACAATTTCGTTCGTATCATCGGTGGTTGTACATTAAACCTACAGTAATATAACGTAACCGAGAATGGAAGATCATGTAATTATTATAGGTATTATGCGAACTGAATACCGCGTTACAAATATTAATTAAGAGTAGAGGACACAGGGTGGAAGACGCCGCGAACATATCATACGTACGAGCGACACTCGGCGATGAGTGCGGGCAAGCGTGCGAGTTAGTGCAAACAAACGCGAGGAGAATGAGAAGCGACGCGAACGACACCGAACGACTACCTACTGTTGAATACGATACTATTAACCAGGAATGAATTAAGACAAATTAACCTAACTAACATAGGAACGAAGAGTAAACCAAGCGGTACAAAGCGGCACTTCTACACGTAACCTAATGGGCAGTCTCAGGCACCGACGTCGAGTTAATATTATTTCATTATATTGTTACAAGGTACGAGTTTCACTTTCCTACATACAGTGTGAGTCTCAGTCGAGTCCGTTATATATTATAAGAGCTATAAGAAATGTATGCGCGTTAACTATGAACATCACAATGTAAAGGCTTTTTCACTATGTTTTAACCGTAATTTGGTACACCGCACCCCTCGCCCCGGACCGCTAGTCACTTATAAAATTTGCTTATATACCTCACAATATTCCTCAATAGATAAATTATACTTTACTTATGGAGCGATCTTAAATAACCCTATTCTAAACGATCAAATTATGCTTCAATGTAATCAACAATTCGTCTATTTAAAACATTTATCAACAAATCTTATCTTGCGCGTGGCGAGTCGCGCGGGTCTATCGTTAACTAAAGCAGTCTCGCGGTTCGTAAACTCTAAGTAGTAAGTAATTACAACAAATAAGGGCGGCCGGCCGGCGCGCGCCCGCCCCGACCCGCGATTCATTACTTAGCTTATCACTAAAATTTTAATCAGTCGATCGGTCAAACGATTGAGCGATATAGTACAGTAAAGGACTAACATTAAATTTAATCTAACAATGTTATTTTAAATTATAACTCACTTTGTAACGGGGCAGGCGGCCGCGCGGCGGTCGGCCGCGGCGGGTAATATTAAGATACGACTAACATAGCGGCCGTAGCGGCCGGCGAAAGCTCTATACAGTTTTAAAAATATTTGGCAATCACATAAATTAAAAACTTTAAAACTATGTGACGAGAGAATTGATTAAAATTATGCTTTACACACAAGTAAGTATATATATGTACACATGGGCGGCGCGAGGGGTGCTGACGCGCGGACGTACCCAACTTCTATATCCTAAATGCTTGAGCGTCAATACTTAACACATACGACAATATCGTTTGCTCGTTAACAATTTGGCAGGTAAATTTAATTCATTAAAGTATAAATTCCATATAATTATAGTATCAACTTAAAATTGCGATAAAAAACTAAAATGCGTATTAGAAAACAAATTAAAATTACGAATATTTATACAGAATTGATCCCTTCTGAAAACGGGAATAATTAAAAATATTTTAAAATCACGTTCAGTCACTATGTTTTGTTTAATATTAACACATAATTATCTCATTACATGCCTACCGTTTTTCCTAAGTCTAGTGTGTGGTAATAACCAAAATTCTAACATTAAACATACATACCGATATATATACCAAATATTTATACAAGTTATTAGCTTAAGTTAAGTTCTTTTAGGTCATTTCCCTAAATTGGCCTTGTTTAACAGTGTCTGTCAAATGTGCGTCACGCGAACGAGCGGCGAAGCGGGCGGCGAGCGGCCCCCGGCGCGTCGCGGGCCGCCGGCGGACACCGCGGCATTAAAAGAAATCACTACGACAATATACCGAGACAAATATTAAAACATTCGAAATGTGTCAAGTAAAAATTAATCGTTCACAAAAAAAACCCACATCCAAATAGGTAGATTAAAAGCAAAGTTAATAAAAAAAAGTGTACAATCGTACACGCGAAATACAGCGTCGTTTAGCTTTAGAAGAGGGTCGCGAAAACTTCTGGGCGAGTCGCGTCACCGAGTAGCGACAGACGCGAGTGACGCGGGTGACGCGATACGCGGGTGACGCGAGACGCCGGTGACGCGAGAGCGCACCGCTGTGACGTCGTCAACCGACTGTTTTAATATCATTCGTTCACAAATAGCGTTCAGAGACGGCCGAGTGCCAAAAGTAGTAAAAATTGTGAGAGTTCCTTATCAAATTACTAGACAAAGTTTCAACACCTAGTAGTTTCAATGTTATTGTTAAACTATTTTATATTTTTAATTATTAAAAATAACGCTTACTTACGCGTGTGGGTTTGTGTTAATGTAGTCTTGGGTGACTTTAATTAATTATATAAACGCCTATCTAGGCTTTTTAGATCATTGCGAGAAATTATTTTATTTTATCATTACTTTAGTCGTTAACTATAAAGTTAATTGTTGCATTGCTGTAATTATTTTAAGCAGATTTTCACATTTCTTATCGTTTTGTTTGTGAAATCCATTATAACACACAAACTACACTAAATCTTAAAGGGGAGTTTTACAAAAGTTATTTATAACGAATCGTTTGTTTGGAGAGCGTACTTCAACAAAAACATTCTTGTGTATACTAATTATGCCTATGATGTCGTCTAGTCGTTATGTCATATCGACTAAGATAGAATCGATAGATGGAGTCGATCGAATGCAGTCGTCGAGCACGTCCGACCGATCGAGCACGCACTTGCCTCGTCGATAAGTCAAGCAAATTCTACTACTACAATGATTAACACGGTCTGTCCACACAAGCATTAAGGTACTAATACTACTCGCAAGTGCGTACTAGACGGTAGTCAAAACGTCTGCCGTGCGTCTATCGCAGCGTAACAAACTACAGAACTCACTCTACCTACCTCTACGTACCTTTAGAAAAGAATTGTGTGTATATCAAAAGTGAGCGATACGACTGTAGTTAACCACACTGCGGTTGTCAATGGGTGAGTATGCGTGTTGTGTGGGTAAGGGGGTCATCCAGGGACGTGGTTGGCATTGCAATGGTATGACGTACACCATAAAGTTAACGCGTAGTTAAGATAGTCGATACTGTAGTCTACGCACAGCGTGTACGCACACAAACGTGTACGTTAGTGTGCGTACGCGCCTACGTGAGACAACGCGTCGATAGTGTAGTGCTACGTAATGCTACAAGCTACGCCCCGGGACGCCCCCGGGCGGTGGTGGTGGGTGGCGCCTACGCGGCGGGCCACTCCTTGTTAAACTCGTTGGCGTTGAAGTGTTTGGGCGCGTGATGCGGATGCGCGTGCACACCTGGCGGCTGCGCGGCGGGCGCCGACGCGTGGTAGTCGGCGGCGCCCTGGTAGGCGCGCGACGCGCCCCCGCCGTACGACGAGCCCTGGCACCAGGCCGCGGTTACAGAGGCGGGCCCGGCGCAGCGCGGCGGACGGCCGGCTGCGCCGGGTCCGCCGTCGTGGAGCATAAATGAGGGCACCGACACTTTCTTTGTTTTACTCGTTTATTTATTGTATATACTGCTTACTGTGCTATCGGTTACTATGGAAACGGGCCGCGTTCGTGCATGCTCCACAACGTTTTTAATTATAACATACTTTTGTAAATAATGTACTCTGGATTACATTTAACAGAATAGACGAACTCTCATCTCTGAACACTTAAAGTACAGCTCTTAATATTATTTTTATCGATAAAATTAACTATTAATGAACCTGTAACAATATGAGAAAATCCAAATTTTACTAATTTGTACTTTAAATGCCAATTTACAAGTGTTGAGATGAAACAAGGCGATTGAATCATCTCGCACGGCTACAAAATGCAATATTATATATGGATATCGAACGGAACTAAGGGTAAGCTTATATCTAGTGCGGTGCGATGCCTTTATGATGAGCGCGTTATCGTCGCGACAACCGACCGTCCATAGTGAGAAATCCCCAGTGTTTCGCGACATTCCCTCATCCGATACCCGCCCTTATCTCTAATTGTCTTTCTGCATGAGCCACTCTTGTGGGGCCTGATCGACCAACTGGAAAAGAAGAACAAGACAATAAAGTCCCACTCGCCACAACTCAACTGGATCTTTAGCAGGTTTATGTAAGTAGCGCAGCGCGTGAAGATGGACCGGGCGAAAGCGTGTGACTATCCCCAAGGGCGAGATGAAAGATTTAGGCGACAGGGGAGAGGGAGGAGCGGGGGGAGCGAGAGGAGCGGGGAGGGGCCGGGGGAGGCCGGTGATGAGAGACCTTCAGCGAAACTCGATAACACTAATCTTCTTGATTTTTCACTATGGATAGCGGTGCGAGTCAAGTCTAGCCACGAGGGCGAGCGCGGCCGCGACTGCGCCGCGACTAACATTCTCTTTATGAACCGCAGCATAGCTCGGAAAATCAAAAAGACATCGCACATTAATCTCGCCACTGAAAACATGCAGATAAGTGGACTTCCTCGTCGTCGTTGCGTATGATAGACCATGACAAAAACAAGCATTTGGAACACAGCACACGGATGCAAGGGTGGCAAACTAATGGCTCTATAGTACTCATGCTGCTCTTTGAGCGCGATTGCTTTGTTCGCGTGAGCATTGTTTTCGCTGAATATCACTCGCTCACCAGTATGTCTCCTATCATTACGACATCCATTCACACTCAAATCGCAAACAACTATCAAGTACAACCAAATTGATTTGTGCAGAAGTACTATACTTTTTTTCTTTCATAATGAAGGGTAATCACTGTAATCAGTTTTCGATTTATGGAGGATATCAATCATTCATGCCATCGAGCGCACACCGCGAACACGCCACACAAATACGAAGTAGATGCAGGGAATAAATCATAGAGTAAAGCTTTGGGAAATGGTGGAAAAGGAAGGATGCAAGCCCTGAGGTGATGAGCAAAATAAAAATGAAAAAATACATAGTCAACTTGGCTGTACTTTTGCGTAACTCAAAACCAACACAAAACTGAATTTTGGATATCAAACAAATAAAAAAAAAGAAAAGTTAGTATCCAAAATAAAGTTGGTTAAAAAATTGTTTGCGACTTAAATATTGGATGAAAGCAAATAGGCACAACTCAAGGAAAGGTTCATCCAATATTTTAGAATCCCACACAGGACGGTTAGGCAGCTAAGCTTTGTATACAACACAAATAACGAGAAACATAGCCAGACGGGTACCCACTGATATTGGCAACACAATGTTACTTATGCACTCTTAATTTTTACATTAAACAGTGAAATATAATGTCCGATAACTGTTTACGTAACTTTCGTTAATATCAGTGACCTATGACGTCTGTTTCTCATTATTTAAGTCGCAATTCAGTTTTGGTAAGCGTCGCCTCGCCGTCATATCTCAATCAAGCCTGTATAGTTAGCTATTTATGTCACCCACTGACACAACTGCATCTTGAGTTATTTTTACTTTAATTCAATTAAAATTTGATTCTTATCAACATGTTTCATCACTAAAATCGAGTCTACAGTCATATACATTCCGATATAAAAGCTAGGGAACTTTATGAAATAAGAATTATTAAAAAAAAATATAATTTTAATGAAAATTACTGAACCAAATAATCATCTTAGTGATGTTCAATATAATCTTGTTATGTTAATCATGGTATAAATCTGGGGTGGCCCCGCCAAATAGAACCAACGGAAGCTCAGGGCACTTACCTTGTCTTGATTTTTACAGACAAGTTGATATGTAAATAATTAAATGACAAACTAGTTCCACATGAACAAACCTGTAAGGTAACTTTTCGATTACATTTCTCTTTTGTTCAGAAATGTATGAAAAATATTGTTGATATGATCAATATAGGTACTGGTTAAGTATATTACTCAATAATGTTGAGGTATGTCAATGAGAACACGGCAAAAACTTTATAAAAAGAAGCATGATCTTTACAAGAGGCATAAAAACACAATGTATGGACTACAATATTTACAATGTATTATAAAGTGTCATGATGAAATTGTAATTGTATTTTTAAACCCCATCCACCTAATTCAGCGTGTGTTGTGTTTAACATACCAGACCGACACCGGAGCATTTGGCATAATAATAGTTCATGCTAAATAGAATGATAAAAGATGTTCTACAACTGACAAGGTGACATACACTGTCTTTGTGCATCAACTCAGTTTGTATTCTCACATTGTGAAGTTGTGTACATCTTTTAGCATAATAATACTGAAGTTTCAAACCAGAACCGATGAACATGTTAATACAATATTTTCCTGTAGGTAGTTTCGGATTAAACCCGATACTTTATGCATTATTCAAGTAATAAATTGTTAACATAGATTTTGTTGTTAAGTCGGTTGTGATTCGAAATTCATTTTTAAAATTGAAAAAAAAAAACACCATTAATTTAAATACGGTTTCAGAGTCAAATGTGATAGTGACGATTATCAATTCTCTAATATTATAAGATGTATCGTATTAATTTGAAATCCAATTATGGTCATACAATTAACAGAATCTGAAGCAATAGTGTATATTAATAGTTAGCCGGTTTTAACGGTACTATCGTCGGTATCACATTTAAAGTTCGTTATTTTTTGAAGGAGCTGTATCAAATTGAAGTCGAGCGCGATAGAAAAATCAAGATTCAATTCACGATTTTATTTCAAAGAGTCTATCGCACTCGCTTCAATGTTTGCACTTAAATTACATTTGAGCAGCTATTTTAATATCAAGTCGATAATTAACTAGAATTTTAGCAATATGAAAGATAGTCTCGTGTGGAGTTTGAAAATTACATAACTAACTATTTATACGAAATGAGTCAAGTTACTGGGTAACATAAAATCATCATACCAAATCACTTTATATTACTAGGTAACACAACTGATTAAAAACAATATTAAAAATAGCTGCTCACTTAGTGTTGTGTATAGTGTATGGGATGTGTATATGTGTAGTGTGTGGGTACCTGGTCCTGTTGGTAGGCGGGCGGGTACTGCTGGTAGCTCGAGTAGTCCGCGGAGGAGGACTTGGACAACGCCGCGGAGGACAGCGCACCCGTGAGCGCGGGGGCCTGCGCGCCGCCGCCAGCTCCCCCACCGCGACCGTACATCTCGGCGCCCTCCGACAACGGCACGTACGAACCTGTAACACCCGCCACTTACAACCATCGCCCCGTACCTCGTCGACTATACCTCTAGACACGTATATTCCGCGCGCGGTAAGAATGCGACCTTTTGGAACTATACTGGTCCGCCGACCAGCCTGAGCGTCGGCAAACTCATGTCGAAGCTCACGAGACGAAAGATTTCTGGACGAGTTTAATTTACTTTCCTTTGACAATGTTCCATCCCATTCTCATTGCGCGCGGATTATATCTTGGACCTAAATTGTGAGATTAACGAGGGCCTGGCGCGGATTGCTATGTAATAATCTATGTTTAGTGAATTTGAGCTCGCCTACTGCGTGCACACGTGCTATCCGCAAAAGACGCCGAAGAAACGTGTAGGTACTGCGCGTATAGAGGACATTTTGAGCACATTTTAGGCACAAGATATATGTTCTGAGCAATACTGTGGAACTATGCTATACGAGCTATCGCGTAGGAAAAAGATCACATCTATACCTCGGGAGACGTATCTTGGAAATCTCGGCACGCGCAAATTGTTTTGTAATAATCTATGATTGGTTAATTTGAGCTCATCCACCGCAGTAGCAACCCGTGCTATTCTCAAAAGACACCTAAGTATCTGCGCGTATAGAGCACTTTTTTGATCCAAGATATATGTCCCGAGCAATATAGCGATATCAGACGACCGACTGTGACTTTTTATACGAGCTATCGCGTAGGAAAAAAGATCACATCTATACCTCAAGACACGTACCTTGGAAATCGCAGTGCTGCTGGGTGAATTTGAGCTCGTCTACCCCAGTAGCAATTTGTGCTATGCTCAAAATACACCCAAGAAACTTGTACAGCGCGTATAAACTTTAGCTCCAAGATATATGTCCCGAGCAATACAGCGATATCAGACGACCGACTGTGACTTTTTATACGAGCTATCGCGTAGGAAAAAAGATCACATCTATACCTCGAGACACGTATCTTGGAATCGCAGTGCTGTTGGGTGAATTTGAGCTCGTCTACCCCAGTAGCAATTTGTGTTATGCTCAAAATACACCCAAGAAAAGTAAACTGCGCGAATAGAGCACATTTTAAGTCCAAGATATATGTCCCGAGCAATACAGCGATATCAGACGACCGACTGTGACTTTTGAACGACTATAGTACAATTTAGTTGCGACTCGACTGACGTGACCGTTCTATCCAATAAATATGACCTTTCCCCTGTTCTTTTCGTTTAAAATGTATTGTGAAATCAAGGTATTCTAGTAAACTCACCGGAGCCGGTAGAGTTGGAGTTCTGAGGCATATTCCAGTTCGTCCAGCTACCGCCAGCCGACGCGCCCGCCGGCGCCGAGCTGTAGTTAGCTGTACACACATAGGGTACTCGTAAGTCCATGTGTTTACTCAATAAGACGGTAATACTTTATTGAATATTGACTTCAAATTTATTTTTATATTCATGTATGATACATACATAAGCCAATATATGGTGTGACATATTGGTTTTATGTTTAATCAGAAACAGAACCCCATCTCTTCCAGTGGGTGTCTTCCCATAAACCATAAGAGACAATCACCAATTTAAGATAGTAAATACACAAACGTCAGTCTATAAAATTTCCCTCTTTTTAATACTGAGAGCTGCGCAAATCAGTCATTTCTTTTTCGGAAGTACTTCATCTTGAGTATTCCATCAAACGATGTTATATCTACTATTAAAAAATCCTAACAGCCTACATAACAATACTACCTAAGTCTGAATATCGCTTAACTTTTTCAATAAACCAATACCTAAATAGAATAATTAAAACAAAATTATCATTGATGATAAATCGATTCGACCTATTAAAACGCGAGTAGAGATTGATATAATTAAATTGATGATAATATTTTGTAGATAATAAATTACCAAATCTATTATTGCTTGAAATTGTACAACAGTGGCAGTACATTTCAGAAGATATAGTCGAACAACAATGGCTTCGCAATGTCCTAGGTATTATCGCGGCATGTTCCTTATCCGTGCTATATGATTCTTGTATAATAAGTACAAGCAGTCTTCATATTGTTCTCGAAATAGCGTCATAAGTCGAGTCGTTTTTTTTATACTTTTCCATTTACCAATAGCCTAAACTCTTACAACCTAGAACATGCTATAATAAGGTGAATAAAACTGCAATTTATTATATAAAATGTGCTATATATGTATTATAGTTTATCACTCCACGCCGTCGCCTTATAAATATGTGCGGCATGCGTTTTTAGTCAGTAACCTCAGTCGTAGTTAAGTTAAATAAGTTAAAAATTTACTCCGTTTGAATCATACCAACTATAGGACTGCCGTTCACATCTGAATTGTCATATGGAACTCTTTATTATCAGTCGCGCTTGCTCTCATTGGTGCGTCATAAAATTTAACATTTACGGATTAACGACTCAGGTGCTAACGGCAGTACTATATTATTTTAAGTAATAACTACGTAACTTGGGACTGCCTATACAGCTTAATACTATCCTTATTCCTTAGCAAAACACATTAACTTTAGATATAATTATGTAAGTCGTTACGTTTAGAAGTACCCCTGACAACCTAATAATATCTTAAATTCAACTAGTTTAAGCTAATTTAGAGGAAATTATTATCAATTAAAATAGATAAGCAACTAAATAAAAAAAGTACCAAGATGGTAAATAAATATACTCAGCAACACGTCAACGTTTTCGTATACCTGAAAACCATATTTATGAACTCTTTTCAGATTATACTTTGGTACTTATTTGTAGAAACCGTTTATCTATACACTATCTATAATCACAAAAATCTGAATCATAAAAATAAATCTAGTCTATCTAAAAAAAACAGTACTACAAAAAATGTAGATTCATTACTGGATCAATTCCTTTGTTTTGGTGGTTTCTTCATCAATTTCACCACTTTTGCGAAATACTGCAGGGTTTTTTAAAAAATCGTACCTCGCTTACGTACCACATATAAAAATACCATAAAAATGTCGTCCTACGCTATTTACAAGTACCTATAGAAATAAAAGGTGTGTAGTGTGGTAGGTATAGGAGGTAGGTAGGCAGGTGGTAGGTAGGGGGTAGGTAGTAGTTAGATGGTAGGTAGGTGGTAGATAGGTGGAAGGTAGGTGGTAGTTAGGTGGTAGGTAGGTGGTAGATAGGTGGAAGGTAGGTGGTAGTTAGGTGGTAGGTTAGGTTAGGTAGGTAGGTGGTAGATAGATGGTAGGTCGGTGGTAAACAGGTGGTAGGTCGGTGGTGAAAAGGTGGTAGGTCGGTGGTGAAAAGGTGGTAGGCGGTAGTTAGCTGGTAGTTAGGTGATAGGTAGGTGGTAGTTAGGTGGTAGGTAGGTGGTAGGTAGGTGGTAGGTAGGTGGTAGGTAGGTAGGAGGTAGGTAGGTAGGAGGCAGGTATGTGGTAGTTCGGTCCTAGTTAGGTGTGGTAGGTAGGTGGTCGTCCGTTGCTAGTTAGGTGTGGTAGGTAGGTGGTAGGTAGGTGGTAGGTATGTGGTAGGTATGTGGTAGTTAGTTGCTAGTATTGTATGTAGTGTGTGGGTACGTACCGTAGGAGCCGTAGCCCTGCGCGGGCGGCTGCGTGTGCTGCGTGTAGTTGTTGGTGGCGGGCCAGGCGGGCGCGTGCGGCGGCGCCTGCGGCGCGGGCGGCGCGCCCCAGCCCTGGTAGTTGCCCGGCCCGGCGCCCGCGCCCGCCGCGCCGTAGCCCGCGTACGACGTCTGGCCCGGCGACGTGCCCCAGCCCTGGTACCTGCCGATCCATGCACACGTTATATACACCGGATCATCACCAGCTTTAAGACTCCATCAACATCTTCATGGAGATGCATTTTCCCGATTGCATCTGTGGCCAAGATGAGCTCGGAGCTCCATCAATCCTCAATGACCTTGTGTTTTTTGTCGGCTATATTGGAAGCGAATACCGTCTGACCAGCACTCAGTTTGTGGTTAGTGGCCAACCTGTCGGTTGTTCAAGTCACCCATACAGGCTGCCATCTCGACCAAACGACCAGGTCCGACTTTTGACGTGCCCTCAGAAGAGGAAGCGCTCATATCAAATAACTGTATTGCGTGACATGATTGGAGATACTACACTTCTAGATTTTATACTGTATATGAGTATTGAAAAGTCTGGCATTTGTACTGCGTTATCATTGAACAGATAAATGAGTGTAACAAACCTTGTAGACTCTCTTGTCCATAGGAATAAGGAGTATATGCTAATTTGTTTTAATTTCCCACAAACATCTGAACGTACGAACAACAAGTCAAGTTGAAGGCACTGCCTGGATGTGGATAATATTTACATACTTGATAATGATATGGATTTGGTTGGACTTCGATGTTTTTCGTGAAGGACTGCCATCTGATCTGCACAACCCAATAACGATATTAGGCGATATCGAAGCATTGCAGCTAAAACCCTAGACGTTCTATCCATCATCTATAATGGCCATTGGACTCCCATTCAGACTTCCATTCATTTACCATTCGGGGAAGGTGTCTTGCCCGGCTTATACGGCATCCCATCTAAGAAACCTGTTTTACAAAACCTTACTGTACCAAACATCTATGTAGTACTCACCCTTGCATGATGTTGGGCCCAGCCATAGGCATGTTGATCGGCGGGCCACCCATCTGGCCGTTGTGGCCCTGGATCATGTTGATGGGTGCGGCGGCGGGCGGGCCCCACTGGCCGGCCTGCGGCGCATCTCCGGGTGCGGATAGGGCTCCACCGCCCATACCTCCCGCACCGCCACCCATCTTGCTAGAACCGTCGCGGGGCTCTGCTCGCTTGATCTCCACCTATGGACAATGCCCGTGTTAAATTCTTCACAGACTGCCTTAGATCTGAGACTGATACATACTTACGTGTCGTGTCGTGATGCTTACTTTGCTAACGCGTTGCGTCAAGACACGACATGCAAATGTCCCTAACCATATTAAATGTATGAAATCGATATGCTTCTGGCGCGTCACGACACGCCACGACACGTAAGTATGTTTCCGCCTTTTGAGTATACCCCCTGGGTATGAACGATACTAATGCCTACGGTTTATCCCTACTAATATTATAAATGCGAAAGTAACTATGTCTGTCTGCCTGTCTGTCTGTCTCGCTTTTACGACTAAACCGCTGAACCGATTTTGATGAAATTTGGTATAGGGGTAGATTAGACCTTGAGAAAGGACATAGGCTATGTTTGGTCGCGATAACCGACATCCACGTGGGCGGAGCCCGCGGGCAAAAGCTAGTACTTAATAAGCGCGCTCTCTATATGTATATAGTCTAAGGTCTGGATGCTGTATGAGATCTACTGACTACAGTGCATGTAGTTCCATGTTGGATTCGGGTAAGTATAATCGTCATCGTGATCATTAAAGCGTTAGTCCCAGTTGCATTGGAATTGAGTGATAGACTCACCCTCAATTAGGGGTCGAAAACAATGGCCAGTAGTAAAAAAAGTCAATGTTATTTACAATTGAGGCTATCCATGTGGTGACGAAGAAAGAATACAAGTATCACCACCATGTCATCCGAAGGGTGTCATAAGAGGTGATAACGGAAAAATACGCAGACGATATCACTGCGAGAGAAGGAAAACTCAAAATAAAACCCTACGACAACCCGTCTGGTCAACATGGAAACCAAAGCCTTCCAACATTGGGCGAGACCTATGTCCAACATTGGGCGAGACCTATGTCCAACATTGGGCGAGACCTATGTCCAACAGTGGACTGCGATAGGCTAATTGATTAATTGATCTTAAGCTTCCATATAGATGTTTGTCGCAAACCTTGTAGACTCTCTTGTTCATAGGAACAAAGAGTATATGCTAATTTGCGTTAATGTCCCACAAACATCTGAACGTACCGACAGCAAAATAAGCTAAGGGCACTGCCTGGATATGGATATTATCAAGTAACTTAGTTTCCTTAACACACATGACCTCATTTAGATTGCAGGTATTTGGAAAATCCACAATTATTTTTATGATAAGCCCGGCCTATAAATCAAATAACAATTCTAAATGCTCAAAATCTGCATTGATTAAGATTTATACTCTGAAAACAGCTAAAGGTATAACCCGCGCCACGTATCTTGGACCTAAAATGTGCTCAAAATGCGCCCTATACGCGCAGTACACTTTTCTTGGGTGTCTTTTGAGGATAGCACGGGATGCTACTACGGTAGACGAACTCAAGTTCACCAAGCATAAACTATTACAAAGCAATCCGCGGGCGCCAGAGACTCGTATGTATTACGATTTAGGTCCAAGATACGTGGCGCGGGTTATACAGTGAACAAAATAATTAAAAACTTACCTGCTTCCCATTCAAGTTGATAAAGTGCTCCTGGGTGACTCTCTCAACCGATATCTCGTCCTCAAATGACAGGAACCCAAATCCTAAAAAGATAGAAATATTTATGAATGCTAGACAAGAAGACAGAAACAATTAAAATTAAGATATGATGACGTAGCCGACCGCATACGACAACTGCCGGCGCATGCAGCACATACGCGTAATTCATTGCGGCTTCTCAATGGTCCCTTTTATCAGTATCGTAGTTTGACAAGTAATGGGTACGCTGTATGTGCTGCAAGCGTCAGCAGTTGTCGTATGCGGTCTGCTACGGAATCATACCTTTATAGTTACGTATTAATGTACAGTCGACAAGGAGATACGGTTGCACCTTCACATACAACTTAATATGTAAAGGAGCAACCGTATCTACTTTGTCGACTGTACATAAATCGACGGCTACTATCGCGATTTATTACTTGTTATTAGTTATTTATTCAAGTGGTGACCCTCTTTTCTGAAACTGTGCCTTCAGCTTACCCTCAGGCGAGGAGAATCATATTGCCGTATTGTATATAAAAAAAAACAAAATTTCTCAAGCCAAACATTTAAGCTATTACTTGGGACACTACTACGACACACTACTAGGCGTGAGTATCCCCAAAGGGGTAGACAGAGGTGTATTAACACCCACATTACACCAATTATAATTTTCGGTACCAAGTAATAGGGGCCGAGCATATTGCCGTCAAATGGGCACTTAGTCATGGGCTGTATGTTTACTGTCAGATGGAGAATAGCCCTATCCCTTAGTCGCCTTCTACGACACCTACAGGAAAAGATGGGATGCCCTATTCTAATCCACTGGGAACCAACACGGCTGTTTTTTAAGATTCGCAATACCTATACAATTGTCTTTCCTTCTAGATACAAACAAGTCTTTTTATCTCCAATTAACCAAACTTATAAACTTAATTACGTCTACACAACCCTCTGAACACACGAACCGGTCCGAGTGGGTAAAACAGGTCGTAAATTGTATCACAATTTCGAAGGGTGACTGACACCTTTCACTCGGCGAGGTCGTGTCATTTCGATCGCTTTACTCGTGTTACTAAAAGGAAAGTCTCAGCTCTGATGTAGCAGTAATATTAGACTGAAAGTGAAATTTTTATCATATCGAGTCTTACATAGAAAGGACTGTAGCGAAATGGGTCGATTTAGCAGTATGGCGATAGCAAGTCTGATGTAGCAGTAATATAAAACTGAAAGTGAAATTTATCATATCGAGTCTTACATAGAAAGGACTGTAGCGAAATGGGTCGATTTAGCAGTTGGGCGATAGCAAGACAGTGTAATAAGATCCTCCGACAAAGAAAAAAGTTATCGATATAGTTTTTTTCATACCAGTTAGATGGTACAAACCGTACAAGCACATGGATCGTAGAATTATTACTGATGTGGTAGTGGGCTGGTCACAGTTTATTATCATTTTTCATGAAGATCATTATGATCTATTGAATGCTTTGTTATATTCTCCATGTTATATCCGCATAACTAGCTGACCACTTGGTGTGATGAGTTAATAAAACATCGTGGTAAGATCGCAGAAAGCTTGCACGGTTCTTTGTGTTTGCTGTGCCACCAGATATCCAAAACTTTACCCATACAATACTTGGTACTTTTAAATATAAAAATCCATACTATTATAGATGCGAAAGTAACTCTGTCTGTCTGTCTGTCTGTTACGCTTTCACGCCTAAACGACTCAACCGATTGTGATGAAATTTAGTATAAGGGTAGATTAGACCTTGAGAAAGGATATAGGCTATGTTTGGTCACGATAACCGACATCCACGCGAGCGGAGCCGCGGGCAAAAGCTAGTACTTTATAAAGGCGAATGGGCGTTTCGTCCCATATGGTGTAACACTTTTTGACCTATATCAAATGAAAGGTCTCAATGAGTGTATTATTTTTTTGTATGGACATAAATCTGTATTTCGTGCAGGGTAAAAGTTGTGGGGGTTTCAGTTACTAAGAAAGTATTTAATTTATTTTAAATAATTAGTGTTTTTATGACAAAATACTTATTTATTTATGCTATTTTTACCCGACTATATTAAAGCCAAAGGAGGATTATGATTTTGACAGGCTATGTATGTATGTATGAACTATGTATGTATATTCACTAATTCCCTCATAGCTCTTCAACTACTAATTAGAACTGGACAAGTAAGGTATTGTTAGAAGTGTCTTGATCGTCCACTTATTATAGGCTATATAATGTGTCACTGAATTTAATGAGGCGCCCTCTAGCGGTCATAAAGTACTGCGTTAAAAAATAAAATTGAGGTAAATATACCGTGTTTGATATCAAATTAAAGGCCTTAATTAGTACATTTCAAATATGTATAAATTATGGGGATTTTTGAATGAAAGGACATCACCCCTTTTAGTCCAAAATTGAAAGTGCCGGCCAAAGAAAATAAATACGATATTCCGTTAGAACTTGTCCTCGCTAGCATTTTCTATTACCACGTCAAAGTTGAGGGACCACTGCGCTTGGTTTTATTTGAATTTAAAAATCTTGGAAACATACATTTTTTATGATACGAATTATTAAAAATAAATGAAAAACTTTATTCTATATTGGAACAATAGTTAATAAAAGCAATAAAAAATAACCCCATATTGCATATCGTTGTATTTAGTCCATTTATTTAGGTCCATAATGGAAAGTGCTGGCCAAAGTACCTATACAAATATGAAATTCCGTTAGAGCTTGTCCTCGTTAGCATTTTTTACTATGGCGTCAAAGCTGAGAGACCACTCTCTCAGCTTTGACGCCATAGTCCAGCTCTCAGTTTTATTTGAGTTCAAATATCTTGGAACCATACATTTTTATGATATGAATGATTAAAAACGAATAAAAATCATTGTTCTATATTGGAAGAATAGTCAATAAAATCAATAATAAATATACCCCATTCTGCACACCGTTGTTTTTCACCCATTTATTTAGGTCCAAAATTGAAAGTGCCGGCCAAAGAATACGAGTATGATATTCTGTTAGAGCTTGTCCTCATTAGCATTTTTTATTATGGCGTCAAAGCTGAGGGTCCACTGCCCGACTAACGGAATGTCATATTTGTATTCTTTGGCCGCTACTTATTTTCAATTTAGCACCTAAATAAATAGACGAAAAACAACGGTGTGCAGTATGGGGTTTATTTTTTATTAGTTTTATTAACTATTCTTCCAATGTAGCACGACATTTTTTATCCATTTTCAATAGTTTGTGTCATAAAAAATGTATGTTTTCAAGATTTTCGAACTCAAATAAAACCGAAGGAAGTGGTACCTCAACTTTGACGCCCCAATAAGAACAAGTTCTAACGAAATATCGTATTTGGCCAGCACTTTCAATTTTGGACCAAAAATGTATGCAGCGTGAATAATGTTCTTTTGAAGCATTTATTATGCTAACTATTCAAATCGATTTAGAAAGAGAGAATTAAAATATTGGTTTCTGCTTTTAATTTTTTTTGTTTCATGCTTTTTATATACCTATAATAATAGCAGGTTTTATGGAAATCGGTTCAGCGGTGGTAACCGCTGAACCGATTTCCATAAAACCTGCTGTATCGTGATGTATAAATTATGACCTTTCATTTGATACCCAATACGGGTATATTTGAAAATAGATTAGATTTTGGATTGATTTTCATTCCTCATAATATATTTCAAATGGTTGAACCGATTTTTATGAAACATAGCTAAGAATACTCTCGACTAAACCATCTTTCGATCAAAAGAAACAGAATTGAATTCGGTTCAGCCGTTTGGGAGCTACGATGCCACAGACAGACTGACACACACGCACATACATACACACACACACACACACTCACACGTCAAACTTATAACACCCCTCTTTTTTTGTTAAAAATATGTGATCGGTACAACCATGAACCATGTCAACCAGTAGGTGAATTAACCCTAGTTGAGTCAACCGTAGTTGTAATGACCGTCGGCGAAATGATACAAAACCGTAGAACTATACTGCAAAGCCTATTTGCACAAAAAATATTTTTTACTTACACCCTTATAACTTTGGACCTGCACGAATTTCTGATAAAAATCTTTCATTTTTACATATAAATAGACTAAATGAACATGTTTACACTAGTCGCAACTTGTTACAAGGGTTGGGACGCAGCTCATACAAAAGTGCCCGTTCTCCTTTATTCGTGTTTAGCAACTTTTGTAGCTTACTGTAGGTGTGCAGTATGATAGGAGTAACATGACTTTGAAGTGTTTCAAATCAGACGCAAAAATATAATATTTTCATCTACAAACAATATGATTTCGATAAGAATGTGGTTTGTGGTTTATACAATACATATAAGATGCTACCTTTGACTTACTAAGTAGAATTTAATGTGCATGTCATTTGCCAGTCATTTGTCATAGTTAAACTACGAAACTACAGTAAATGTAGTCGACGAAGATGAGCTTGTAAAGAACCACTTTCTATAGTACAATTCCAATGTCCACAGTAATGTTATCGTTTGTATTGAGTCATTTGAAACTCCGACATCTTTGTTAGAAGTTGTAAGCGGTCATAATTCATAAAAGCTCAGCTGTAAAGAACTGGGAACGGCTTGTAAATAATAAAAAAACATTTTGGAACATTGTTTGTAGGAAAAATTTCTTTGCTTGCAATTTTTTTTGTGGTAAACTAAACAGAACTTAAAATAAATGAGCCTAGTCTGTTCAGGATTAGAAAATTATTGTATGTACACAATAGTTCTTTCTGCAAACTTGTAGAACCTTTGTATTATGTTAATCACTAAGCGTTTTTTGCAGACTATCCTAAGTAACTCTTTTAGATACTTTTGTACACGGTCTTATCCTTTTCAGCGCTTAGCTTCTTTTGCCTGTAAAAGGACTCCGAAATAAACAGCGACACGTGATTGTCGCACGCTCTCTGGTTCTGTTGCTATGGGAACAAAAGTATACGCTAATTTGCATGTCAATGTACCACGAACATTTGGACTTGGACAATGTTAGTAGGTGCCACTGAAAGGTGAAATTCTTCATTTGACTATTCCTATATTATGTTTTCGCGACTGAATATATTAGAACTGTCTAACAGTAATATCTTATTTTTCTTTAGACTAAATAATACATACATGCCCACTAAAGGCAGAGCAAAATTTCTTAAATATTAAAACGGGTCTTTGTTAGTTATCCCATCTAGTTTAAACCCCACGTGCAGCTACCTGAGGGACGCGGCCATTTTGTCGTAGTACAGGTAGATAGCAGGTTGCCAACAAATCCATTCTTTTGTTATTGTGATTTTTTAGGCAGTTTTTATATTGTTATGTTTATTCCTTGTTGAAAAAAGTTTGGAATTTTTGTTGGTTTGGCAATTCGATTGCACTCCACCTGGTTAATACTGCTCTAAGGTGAAGTTAAAGTGAAGGCAGCCTTCACTGATGCTATCAATACTAAAACGGTTATCCTCGTCAAAAAAAAAAAGTACATAGGTAAATGCTGCTTGCATTTCGAACGACATCAATTTGCGCATTTCTGTACGCAGAAGCCAGTGCTCCTAACTTAACTACATCAGTACATAGTTAAGTGACCAAAGGCCCTGGCATACGATAAAAACTGGGGCCCAACTAAACTTCTTAGGTTTCCCAACAAGTTGCGAACAGAAGTTGAAACTTGTTGAGAATTTCTCTATATTATGTCAAATGAGAACTCTATGTTATGATTAAAGCCGTGTTGCAACCCATTTTATTGTGATTTCAAAGTTCGTAGAGTTTCTTCGAAGTTGAAAAGGTTTGCTGAGGGCCAGTGGGTTAGAGACTGAGGGCCCCCAGAGCTTGGGGGAGCTTGGCCACAGTAAGTTACACTCAATTTTACGGAAAATTAAAATAAGTAATTATAGTATAGTTAAAATCTCGCTGCAGACTCGGTCATAAATCATTCGAGTGTTTCGCTTTCTTTCCCACTCACGGGCATTCATCAAACGGCTTTGGAGCATGGTCATGAAGTTATCCGCTTGCCGCCTTACCACTGTCAGTACAATCCCATCGAGTTGGTGTGGGCTCAAGTAAAGAATGAAGTTGCAATGAAAAACAAAACCTTCAAGATAGCTGCTCGAGTCTGCAGCGAGATTTTAACTATACTATAGTAAGGGGTATAAAAAAGTAAGTAATATTTACCTCGAGACTTCTTCTTCTCCTGGTCATACATAATGACAACTTCCATGACCTTGCCATAACGTCCAAAGAACACACGGAGGTCAGTCTCAGTAACATTGGAAGGCAGACCACCCAGGAAGACCTTGGGGTAACCGCCACCGCGTTTCGGCTTCTGAAGAGTGCGTGGATTGCATGGTTTTGGATCGATGGTCCTAGGAAAAAGAGATTGAGCATATAATTACATGATGTTAGTTTTGGAGGTTAAGTCGAGGAGACGATGAACATGTTTAAAAAATATTGCAAATATGGTGGAAAATATTCATCAATATATTCTGATATCTTCAGATAAGTCCTAATAATATAAAAAAATGTGGAAGTTTGTGAAGATGTTTGATGTTTACTATTATTATTCAATCACACAACCGGTGAACCAATGTGGCTGAAATTTGGTACAGTGATAGTAGGGACTCCGGATAATACATAGGCAAATTTTATCCCTGGATTAGGTTTCCATGGGTTAAGGGAGCGCGACGAAAATTCCATGCGGGCGAAGTTTAAGCTTATAAAATATTATCTCATTCAAATGAACCAGAGTAAAACATATTTTGTTTGCAATATATGGAATGCTGATCGCGTGTTGAAACTAAAATAAATAACACATCTTTGATTAACAGACAACAGTTACAACGGTAAAGTCATTTAAAAACGTGACACCGCGTTATAGAGATAAGGAACCGCAAATACAAAATAAATAGTGTCTGTCTGTCTACAAACGAAGCAAAACGTGCTTAACACATAAATCGACCTATCCATCGAATAACGATACTTCTGCATACTACAAAACAGCGATCTGCAGGCACGTGCTGTAAGAACGTTTCGAACGATCAAACCGATCAAACAGACTCGACAGCTGAATCTGCGGTGAGAGTTTAATTTCTCATGCTGTAAATTTAGTGACGTCACGTTGTCAAGCACAGGTCGACAGTTCGATCGTTCGAAATGTTCTTACAGCATGTGTCTGCTAATGGAGAGGATCTGGATATAATTCAACCGCTTGGCCAGTTGGGATTGCCTACGTCTTCTACGAAAAGAACATGAGTTTTCGTTTTGTATGAAGCCGACCTTTTACTTTATGGCAGTGATATGTGGCGTGTGTAGTACGCTATTGCTCATTATTGTAAGGGCACAATAAAACAATAATATACTCAAATACTCTGTTTAGAAATTAGGTTGCCAATATTTGATTCCCACATTATAGTTTATCGAGATTAAATCGCGACGACTCCCGATAACATAATTGTATACTAGGTACTATTATTAACATCGCAGTTTTCGTATGCTGACGCGGGCAAAGTTTGGTGTCATCTAAAATGGTGGACTGTGACTCAGCTCTACTTTCGTCATAATTATTGATAACGCAATTCTAAACTTTGATTATTCGTATCCGTTGAAAAATAGTGTATAAACAGCTTATCACGTGTACGGTTTTCGAATATTGTTCTAAACAACAACCTAATTATTATATTTTACGTATAAAAACTTGGGAAATGGAATGAGCAACTTCCGAGATGTTTTGTCCTTACTTTAATAAAAAGAAAAGAAGTAACTTTCCGGGTTTACTCGTTAAAAATTAATTAGGCTTCCGGGTTCGAATTTAATAATAATATATGAAGATATAAACATTTATTAATTATCAAATAAATTCTTCTAATGTCAAGATATAACTACTTGGTTCAAAGTGCTCTCGACTGTACTCAACTTATGTATGTCTATGGCCAATCTGTCCAGCAATTTTTACGTGATTGTGTGACAAAACAGAGTCACTTTCCCATTCGAATGTCAGTCAGGATGTGAGTGAATAAGATAACAAATTACAAGACTCAGATCACCTTAAATACGTTCAACCACGCCCACATTCGTGGAATTATTTATTGATTTTCCATTTCCCCAGCCAACCAGAAGGGAAATAATTACTGATAAAGAAAATGATAAGAACATCGACAATCATAATAAGTATAACGTTCGTTCTTTATCAAGTACATTGTTACTGGTGACCCTGATTCAAAATAGACAATGTGGGTCGCCCAACGTTTAATGCACTTAATGGAAACGATTAGTGCGCGATAGATTGTTAAGACTGTACAATTTTAGTGTTTGAGTAATTCATTTGTCTAGATCAGCAACGACAAATATTAATTTTCCCCATCAACAATAAGGCTCCACAAAATGTTCCAAATTTCTAATGTAGAAGAGCATGTAACGCGTATTCTTCAAGTGGAGCCTTCTCTAAACGGAAAATTTTGCAGGGTTGCTATAGTGCCCGTGTGAAATCCGATCAATAATGTTAACGAGACGTGGCGTTAAGGTACGGTCAAGTCAACGCGTCTCTACGCTTAATACTGATCTAGTTTTGAGCAAATCATTCACATCAACTATGTGACGTAGCGCATTGCATTACGATCCAATGCGGCCCTCATTATTTTAATGATTAGGCAGTTCGACGTAACGCGTTGACGTCAATCACGTCCTGCATGAGACACGCGCACGGGAGGAAAGTACGTTTTATTCGATACAAAATGCATCTACGGCAAAATTGATTTTTTGAAATTTTTGAAGATCTGTTGTTTCACTCAAACTGTGCTCGAAGAAAAGAGACTACCTTATAAACACTTCCAAAGTTGATTTTGTGTGGCTACGTGTATTCTGCCGCCCTTAAGGAAAATGGTCGCGTATGACCGACCCGACCGAAACAAACTCGTACAAAACAAAAAACATCACGTCTTTGGGAAGTTACTGTATTGTTAGGATGGATGCTAGGATAGGTACCTAGTCGGACAAACAAAATCTACTACAATATGCGCCTTTTTGCCTAATTCCGAACACATACAGTTACGTTTTGCTAATTTCGGTAGATCCGCCCTTCTTCCCTAAAACGACAGTGTCGTCCATATTGATCCCAAAAAACCTTAGCTGTATCATAATTTTAAAAATTGAGCTTGAGCCGAAATGTGGTAAGACCTAATTTGGTTTTAAATATTCTATTATTCAATGTTTCAATAGCACCTAGCAGTATTTTAACCGACTTCAAAAAAAGGTATGAAGGAAAGGAGGAAGTTCGAATTTTTTCTCAGCAGAAAGGACTCGACAGGATTTTTTTATTTGCCATGCCTTGTAAGAATGCCTTCATCAATTTAAATTGTGTACAATTTGTTTACATTACTCTAGCCTAGTGACTTGATTTGTATGGTGTTTACAATTCACAGCCATTTACCGTTTAATGAGAGTTCTTATCAAAGGAACATTCGTTTTTGTTCGAAGTACATACAACAACATAATATCTATAATTCCATATTTATATAACCGTGAGTTTGTTGGCCTTTATAGAACAATAAAGATAGATTTATGTTTAGTCAGTTGTAGAACATTTACACATAATACAAAGAGCTCTTAATAAAACAGTTCGTGAAAATGCTGCTAACTACACTCACTGCGGATTTTTATGTGGACAAGAGGGTCCCAAACGGCAAGAGGCCATCTGGCTCATGGCGATTACATATTTCACTGATGAAACTAAGTTTTATTTAAATGTTTTAAATTTAAATATAACGTGATTACATACTCAAAAATCCTTTTTACGTTAGCATAAGTTATAAATTGTTTAAATGAGAAAAGGTGAATAAATTATGATATTGTTATCAAAGGAAGATATAATATGTAAATCCAAATTGTTTTCAACGAATAGAGGCAGGCAAGGTTTTCGTTTCTCTAATGGCAAAATTTCTTCAAAAACGTAAATATGCAAATTTCCACAAACTTTTTGAGGTTGAGGAAGTCATTTTTCCTTTTTATTGTTAACTATGTCTTTCATTTTAATAAATGGCGGCCTAGCTGCATCCCTCTGTAAATCGGTTCGAGTAGTTCCCAAGTGATACGTGAACCAACATTTGTAGCAATTGATTTTCTTTATATAAATTTTGAAAATATGCTGAGTAAAGAAACCTCAGCGGATGCAGCAACTAGTATTATATGTTGCTAACAGCGACACATAATTATAGATGCATGTCATAAGATAATTTACGTCTACATAGATTAAAGAGAGCCATAAAACTCATTGTTTAAGAAAATTTGAAAAGATTTCTTTTTCATGGTCATAGTCGCCATCTTGTTCTGGCAATTTTTTTCACAGGCAAACAAAATTCGCGCGTTTATTCAGTATTTCTTTGACTACATAACAAAGCTAAGTTTGAATGTTAATATTATGTATATTGTTAAGTAAAATGTATGCTAAAACCAGGCAGCACACATTTTTTTTTAATCAATGCCAAACAAAGACCTTTCATAACATAGACATGTCATATGCTTACAAATCAACGTAGAAAAATGTGCCGAACTCACACACACACATTTTTAATTCATCTACACTTCCCTACATAACCAATGGATTGAAAAGAGAGGACATGAAAAATACAATATAAAAGAAGACGACAGCTATTGTTTGTCACTTGGACTTTAATGATAACAATGTACCAATCACAGTGCGGTTGCTAGTCGGTGACATAGGCTAACAAAATTATTGAAAAAGAAGGTACAGAGCTCTCTGAATTGAGGTTATTGCCTAATTTTGTTTAGACAAAGATGTTTGTTTAACTTTGTTAATGTATTATGAAAAAGCTAGGTATAATTTTTAAATTTCATTATTTTGTTGCTGTCAGTAGTACAATTTTAACAAGTACCTAAGTAGGTACTTGCCAGTAAAGTGAAGTTTGAGATAATTGCGTAATTTTGTTTAGACAAAGATGTTTGTTTGTCATTGTTATTGTATCTTCTAATATATAAAATTCTTCTGTCACGGGGTGCGTAATCGAACTCCTCCGAAACGGCTCGACCGATTTTGATGAAATTTTTTGTGCTTATCCGATATCTATGAGAATCGGCCAACATCTATTTTTCATCCCCCTAAGTGATAAGGGTGCAGCGGGAACGGGATTTGAATACCACGCGGGCCGAAAATATGGCGGTACGAAGTTCGCCGGGGCAGCTAGTTAAGTATAAAAAAGCTAGGTATGTTTATTCTATTTCATTATTTTGTTGCTGCCAATAGTACCTACAAATTTTAACAAGTAGGTACTTACCTAAGTAGATACTTGCCAGTGAAGTGAAGTTCGCACTTATTAACTTACTTGAACCACATAGTATTAGTAGGCAATTATAAAAAACAACAAATTAAAATTGGGAGGTAGTATGTAGTGAATTTAATGCCTACGATATTCTCATCTGTACTTTAATCTATGTTCGGATCACACACGTCCTTGTCGCTCACGCACCAAATTATATCATACTGTCTCTTTTTACCAATTTTAACTTGAATATTATGAAAGTCAGAAATTTGGTCTTTATCAGTCGAAATATGTATTATTTCCATGTGATATGAACTCCCTTTCGATGTATTAACTTTAGAGTAATAGTTCGTGCAGTGTCTATAAACATACGATGGCATTTTCGTTATTTTTATAAGTCACTGATGCTTCCGCTCAACGTCCGGCCGGCGCCGCTCGGCACGCGGTACTAGAGGCAAACGTTCCAATTGACTCGTTTTCGAATCTTCACGATTTTCGCGCAATAACGAATCTACTTCTTTTTATATATAATATCTTTGATGCCAAATATCATTGCCGGTAATAGTCGCCATCTTGTTATGCCGAATTACTCACAGGTAAACATTTCAATTTATTACAAATTTCTTTCACTGAAGAAGGCAACTTAGTGTTAATATGTAGATATAAGCAAGAAACCTTGTCGCAAACCTTGTAGACTCTCTTGCTCATGGGAACAAAGAGTATATGCTAATTTGCGTTAATGTCCCACAAACATCTGAACGTACCGACAGCAAATTAAGCTAAGGGCACTGCCTGGATGTGGACTAATTAGGATATCGGCTTCATAAACCTACCTGAAATTACTTTGTACGCGAAAGATAATGGAACTTATATTATTTCTAAAACATTCATCGATTTAATTAATGTAAAATATAAGGAAATACCCCTATGACTGTTGAAAAGTAAATGAAACGTCTAGATCAGTGTAATAATAAATAAATCGCGAGAGAATTTGTTAAAAATTGTTTTTATTTCAATGTTTTATTTCAGACTGGATGCGGAAGGCGAAGGATCGGTAACAATGGAGCACATTGGGAGAGGCCTATATCCAGCTATGGCGCACATTGAGAGAGGCCTATATCCAGCAATGGCGCACATTAAGAGAGGCCTATATCTAGCAATGGCGCACATTGGGAGAGGCCTTTGTCCAGCAATGGCGCACATTGGCGAGGTTTTTGTCCAGCAATGGCGCACATTGGAAGGGGCCTATGTCCAGCAGTGGACTGCAGTAAGCTAATTGATAGATTGATTGATTTCAATGTGCAGTATTCACGTACCGACCGACAGTATCAAAGTCCTTAGTCAACTTGTTGCATATAACTTGGATCTTTGACTAATAATAACGTATCACATGTACAGAATGCCTTCGCACTTCGGTTCACAATCCGTGTCATTGAGTTTAATACGAACTTTTATCGTTTCGATAAGATGCACGAGCGTTTTTTTGTGGCTTTTCGTTAGTGAAATATACAATTAAAATTAATTATTAGATAACACATTTATATACAGTGATATATGTCACTATGGTACCTACTTAATACTTGAGAACAACACTTATCATTGAAAATTCAGACAACTCGAAAAAATTTTGTTTCTTACATTACAAATTATAAAATCCCCATCTTACTATTACATATTGCAAATGCGATAGTATGGGTGGACATTTGTTACTCAATCACGCCAGAACAGCTGAACGGATCCGGATGGAATTTGGCAGGAAGATCGACAGTTTGGAATAGTATAAGGCATGTCGTCAAAAAGCTGTAACAGTGTTGCACTATTTTGAGAAATAAAGACTTTGACTTTGACATGTATTTAAATCGATATTTGTATAGTCCCTTTTTTCTAACAAAATATTTCAAAGCTATATCAAAAATACTGACTTGCACACTAATTATGCGCACTAACTAAATCAAATTAAATATACTGTTTAATGAAATTTGCAGAACAATTCCTTTGGTTAAATAAAAAAATAACCACGAAGGCAAAAGCGGGAGCTCCGCTTCGCTCCGCTCCCGCATTAGCCTTCTAACCTAATCTATCCAAGTCGGATTTGCACACCTTTTTCAATAAATCTATCATTTGATTTAGTTAGTGTGCAAGTCAGTTTTTTTGCACAGCATTCATGTTTCTGGTATGCATTCAGTAAATTAGTGGAGTTACGTAGTTTTCTGAAAAATTATACAGATGTGCATTTAAAAATATCCCATAGTATAATATTATGTAAAAGCTATTTTTATCCAGGGATATTCCGATGGGTCGCGGGAATGGGATCAGCATTTTAAGCTAGAGAAGTCATCTATATTTCGTTCTGAGTGCCTAAGGTAAGATCACCTCCTTTTGGCTTCCCTTTTCTCAATGTTTCCTATCCCCCAGAAGATGGCAAAGCGCAAGTGACGAATCTGGTTTCGTCGGTATTCCTATGCCACGCAACCATGGCCTTGCATCGTTTCAGAATAACCAAAATCTTTAAGACTATACTTAGATACATATTTTTTCTCTAGGAATTGATATCAATTTATAAATAGCTCCACCATATCCGGTATGTGCTTTGTAGGTTAATAGAATATCAGTAGAGAAGCCATCTATGCAAGAATTTACCTAATCATTGTTTAGTAATCAATAAATCGCGTTACGTGCAATCTAAACTGAAACGTGTCTTACGTGAAAACATAGTAACAATTGTGTTCTGGAAGACAATGTAACAAAAACTTACCGTTACCAATTGTCGCAATTCTTGTACGTAACGGTATCTTCTTATGTCTTATGTTATTAATAGGTCAAACTTCACAAGTTATGTTCGAAAACGCAGATACATAATCTACACTAATATTATAAAGAGGAAAGATTTGTACCTATTTTTGTATGTTTGTAATGAATAGGCTCCGGAACTACTGTACCGATTTCAATCATTCTTTCACCTATAGAAAGCTACACTATCTGGGAGTAACATAGGCTATATAACATCACGCTACTACTAAAGGGAGCGGAGCAGTGACCATAAATGTCAATAAATTGGGCAGATTTCCGTACATTAAAGTTGGACCGGAATCCGAATTCCACGCGGGCGGAGCCGCGGGCAACAGCTATAATATATATTTTTGGAATGCTTCGTCATCAAACGGCATGTAACGATAACTTACTTCAAACAATTTGAGCATCTATGGCAGCGCTAGACTCAATCCACACCAGGAATAGCAGCTATCGGCAGTTTTTTTGAGATTTGGTAGTAAAAAGCACACCTATGGAAGGAGAAGGGCTTTCCTTTCCTTTTTCTCTGGAAATTAAAGTCCCTCCATCCGTCTGACTAAAGCAAATAGGAGGTAGAATGGTACTTCTCACCTATTTATTCGGAGAAAAAGTAGTAAAAATATCTGAAAACTATAAGCAGCTGCGATTGCATGTGAATTGAGCCTTTCAAATAATACTGAGTATTTCACTCCCGCTGGTTATCCTATTAAAGAATTTGTTTAACATTTTCCTGTTATGATAAAGTCAATGTACGAACAGTACCTAATAAGTAAACTATGACGTGTTTCTTACCTTCCATCAAGTTGGTGAGGTCCATTTTGCAGCACGACGTTGACGAGTGCTGGCTCGGCGAATGTCACGAAGCCGAAGCCTCGGGACCGACCGGACTCGCTGTTCTTCATCACCACGCAGTCGATGACGTCACCGTACCGCGAGAAGTACCGCTGCAAGTTCTCTTGGGACGTCTCCCATGATAGACCGCCGACAAACAATTTTCTAGATCAAAAGGGGACATTAAGATATTACACTGCTCTTGAAAAAAAACATGTATGAATTGATTTAGAATATGGAAGACAGTGATTCTTCAGTCGGATAAAATGAACAAGCTGACATTGTGAATTCACTTAGAGCCGATTTCACCAAACGATAGAAATCTATTCAAACTATGTTACTACAATTTACTCAATGAATTTGGTTTCGTTGGATATAACTCCATTTTTAGTGCGGCAATCCCCTGGGGTACCCCTCCCGTCGGAGCCGGCGGTGGTGGATTTGTCGGAATCGAACCGACTAAAACCGCACACCGTCTTGGATCATCAAGCAAATATTTAACACTGATCAGATCACAAGGTGATCTTAAGCGAGAAAGTCAAGTACTTATTTAATTAGTGGGTGATCAATATAGAAGCTGTCTAAAAGATATTCCTATGATCCCTCAGGACACTCCTTAGTTCCGAAATTTGACAAACTATGATGAGGCGACTGAAAATATTTACGAGACAGCATCAAACAACGTGAAACGTTGTGAGGAACTTAAATAATGAATTTTAAAGTTCTCGGCGACCGTTATTCAAACTTAGTCTTTATGATGGAATAGTTAAGTGGGACACCCTACCTAAAATGTTTTTAAATCTATACTAATATTATAAATGCGGAAATAAGTCTGTCTGTTACGCTTTCACGCCTAAAACACTTAACTGAAATGCAATTTGGTACAGGGTTGATTAGACCATAAGAAAGGACAGGATGTTTGGTCGCGATAACCGACATCCACGTGGGCGGAGCCACGGGCAACAGCTAGTACTAGATATTTTAATAGGTATTTACTTATTTAGTTATTAGATTTTATATTTTAAAAATTGACCTCCAGATAAAATTTGGTAACACAATATTCATTAGTAAAATATTTTAAATGTTAAAATTTTTTGTTAATAAACTAATATAATAACTGTAGCTTTTACCTACAACATATTCATACATTAGCTCAATGCAGGCAAATAGTTTTTGGTGAGGTGTAACATGGTGCAATTCCTTATATTGGTATGTTATCAATAGGTCAAAGTATTCACAAAAAATAAGATTACTTGGAAGTGAATCATGTGATATCAGGAATGTTTGTCATAGTTATCATATTTTGGAGAAGGGTAAACAGCCTTATAGCCACCCAGTTCACTTTTTTTTATTGATTTTGTCAACTGACGTCAATCTTACTGATAACAGAAATGGAAATAATCATAAATTTACTTTTAACTATTCACAATATATTTAAGACTATTACTATTTCATTCTACTATTGTAATTATTGACAGCAGAAACAGCTAAATAATAATAGAATACTATTCCCTGTGTTAATTCTGGCCAATATCCCTGGCAAAATGCTAAAACAAAGAGTACTAATGAGAGAATAAAGAAAATATAACTTAAATTTGTTTTGGAAAATATCATTAAATTATTAGAATTATGCATTTTTATTATTGCAAGTGATTATAATATTGTTCTTATTCACAACTCGAAAAGCATATTATGTAGGAAATATTTTAAATGTATGGACAGACGTAGCGGGTAAAGTAAATAACAATGAGTGTTTGAAAATGGCTCGAGAGTAACTTATGAATATCATGAGTTAAATATAAGCTGTTCAAGAAAGCCATATAAATTAAACACTGGATCTCAATCATTTCGAACATGATTTTCACATTCATTAGGTATACCTAATACAGAAACAATTTTGTACTTATTTAAGTTTCAAATTGATAGCATGGCTAAAATTACTATTATGTTTGTTACATAAAAGAGAGATGATAACACTACCATGGACACCCAAGATTGTGCGAAGTGGAGGAGGAAAAGCCAGAAGGTGGATCTTGAACTCCGAGTTCACCTTGGCCTCAGATGCAATCAGGAAAATATGACTCTATAAGGATGATGATGACGACAAAAAAAGGAGATGGACGTAATCATAATGATGTTATGTACATGCCAGTTTTTGGACTGCAAGCACAAGAATGGACCAACCAATGCAATATAAAATTAATTAAGAACCTGTACAAACATTTCCTCCTAACATTTTCTTTCTACGTTTCTCTTTGTAATTACAATACTTTTTGGTACTTACTGCATAAAATGTGATCTATGCACCACTACGTACATGATGTAGGTGTGAATATTCCAAGAAAATTAAGAAATTTTAACACATGCACATCACAATAATTATATTCACTTGGGTCTATAAATGATATTATTACACAAGTTTGACTTTACAATTTTGAAAGTTACAATATTACTAGGTCTAAACTTGACCCAAAAACCTACTTATGTAGGTCTATACACAATTTCTTTCAACTGTTTAATGATAAGAACTGAACTGAAACTAAAAATTGTTTCTATTAAATAGTCTAACTTATGTTAATTATAGTCAGTGTCAATTTAGTAATGACTAGTTTCTTTATGTTAAGTCAATTAACTGTAGTTAAACAATCATTACTATTAGGCTTTATCTTTAAAATGTAATTAGGGAATCTATTGTGCATTTTAGAATGTGTTCATTGATAAGAATTTAAAATTTAAAAGTAGGAAGTTTGGAATACCACATGTTTATTTATGCCATGTAAGTATCCAAATATTAAATTTGTTGATATAACAATAGCTATTCTTAAAGTTAATTCACACAATTTCTCTAGAAAGAGGTGAATGACAGACTAAGCATGGTCTTTTATATTTGAGTTCAGTCACCATGTCAATACACTGACTTGGAGGACATTTTGTTGTACAAAAATAACATGTGCATCCTCTAACATCTGGCCAAAGTATGGATATGGTCAAATAAATTACCATATATTATTGTTTTAGAATTTAAATTAACCATATCATGAAATGTATGAATTTTATCTATCTTTGTATTATTCAGTAGTTGAATTCAAACTTTTACTTTGGTAAAGGTCTGTAATTGTGTACATGACTGGATGCTCACCAAGCACATTTGCAGTTTGGTGAAAGTAACTATACCCTTCACTCAGTTTTGCTCTGTTGCAAATATTAATTACCCTAGCAGATCTACTCTTACTTTTTATGAAATGCAATATTTAACCTAACATTGGGGCTGAGAACTCTTGAAGTTGTTGAATCAATTGAAAAATTATAAAATTAGCACTTTGTTATAGCTGTATATTGTTAGGGTCAAAGTATCAGTGTATAGCATACTGTTTAACAAACTGTTGAGTGGTTAGAATGTTAGATGATTGGCGCGGCAATTAAGACTGGCCTTAGATGTTTACAACAATATATTTGCAATATTGATTACTTGTCAGCATTTAAGACAATTGTGTATTAACAATTTTTGACCACGCAACTAACCATATGCAAATGAATCAGCACGTTTCGCGTTTTGTACGTAAATGAGACCGCGCTACGCGGCACTTCGAGCATTGATCTAATAACCTCATTATTTATTCGCTGCCCAAAATTTCCATATTTTCTGCGAAATATGCAGCGTGGTAATATCCTAGCGCAAAATCACCGATAAGAGAAAGCAGCGATTAGTCACAGAAAGGTTAATATTACATATTGCGACGTTTCCACATCAACAGCTTCGGAACTAAAAGTACAGTTATGTAAAATATTCACGGAGTAAATTTGAACTTGGAAATGCATAACAACTGAAGATAAAATAGCATGGGAAAGTTATAGCTGCCATGATCGTACCACGCAAGTCGAACGGCAAGGCTTGGGGTCGGTGCCCGCTAGCCGGTATAAAGTAAAAGGCTAATTGAAAATTTGCAGGCGACGTAACTAAATCATGAAACGTGTAGTGATATGCACCATCAATATCATAACAAAAGCTATGTTTTGAACATATAGATTTCGGTACATAACGCTACCACACAAGCCTCGCTGGCTTGCCGACCTATCCGTGAAATGCGACACACCAAGCGAACATGCCAGTTTGACCTATTATAGTTGGCACGTCCTAAGCACCCTTAATTAACACCAAAAATAGATAAAAATACACTCACCCCTTCTCATCATCGTCCATGTCTGGATTCATACGCATAACTTACTACTAATTATAAATAATGGTGGGCACCGGTAAAGACAACCAAAACCACACAATCACAGATCCACACACGAATGATTATGGCGGACCAACCATATCCGCTCCCTCAAAAGTCATGGAAACCGGAAATAGTCAAAAACGTACTTGTTAAGTGTAAGCACTATTAACGTGTTAAATATAGCAATTGTTAAATTAAATCGTTAAGATTAAATTTAAAAATATTATTTAGGGTATTATTTTTTTTAAATTAAATGTAATAAACGAATAATAATTAAAAGTTAGTTGGTAAACTTGCAACGTAACCATGGCGCAAGGTGGCAGCACAAGAAAATTGTTGCCATAATTAAAATATGCACAATGACTCCTTGTGATTTTTTTACCACTAAGGTAACTGTACCAATGCTCGACACTTTAAGGAAAAATAAAATTTCAATCTAAAAAATTTAACAAATTAATTACAGCATGGTCGTTACATTCTTTTTTAACTGTTACAGCAACAATTAGACATTAACTTTTGCCCATAAAATCTTTAAAATCTATCATACTTTTACTTTAAATTAAATTATTATGCACTTGGTCGAAAACACCAATGCTAGACATCATTGTCCCAATGGTCCAAGTATGTCAATAACTTCAATATTTATAACGTTTATACTAAAATTAGTAATAATCATAACTTATAAACAAAAAAATCACACCTATAAAAATCAGTACCCTTGGCAAAAATCTTAAGAAATAACACGACCGTGTTCACGGAGTCACATTATTTGCTGTCAACAGTCTTTCTAAATTTACTTCGGATGGTGTTGCGAATATTTGAACATATCTTATAGATACCATTAGGCATCTTTTAAGTCAATAGTCTTATAAAACAAATGGATAATTTTCTCAAAATACTGGGTTTTGTTCGAAAGTGTCTAGCATTGGTACAGTGTCGAGCATTGGTACAGTTACCTTAATGAAAAAAAAAGTAAAAGAAGTTTGGAATAAGCTTCGTGTCTGTAATATTATGGAGATCGTTTTAATATAATAATAAAACGAGTAATTTAATGAGCAGTTTTCCAGTAGGTATTTATAGGGTTCCTAAAGACAAGCTAGATGGCGCAGCCGGCACTTTTGGTAACTAATTTATGGAAAAAATGATCTTCGGTTTTGTATTGATTTACTTTACATAGATGTTTTGACATGTTTTCTGATGAAATTATTTTAAATTATAATATTATTATTTTAAATTACAGACCGACGCGAAAAGAACAACAACAAACCACAGATTACATTAAAATTACCAAAAGTTATGCTAACGCCATCTCTTGATGAATTAAAAACCAACTGATTATTATACCTACTAGAAAACTGCTCATTTCAACAATAATGTGTATACTCTAAGTTACTTATAAACATTGAATATGAAAAACAGAAAGTATTCAGGCATTGATTTAATTTTATTTAGAACTAGCTTTTGCCCGCGGCTCCGCCCGCGTGGATGTCGGTTATCGCGACCAAACATAGCCTATGTCCTTTCTCAAGGTCTAACCTACCTCTATACCAAATTTCATCAAAATCGGTTCAGCGGTTTAGTCGTAAAAGTGAGACAGACAGACAGACAGACAGACAGATAGACAGACAGAGTTACTTTCGCATTTATAATATTAGTAGGGAAGTAGGGATAGGGATAGTAGGGATAGGGATAGCCGCTTTTATATTATCCGCTATCACGACTCCACGATATACGATATATTTTACGACAATGTCGTGTCGTAGATAATATTATTCTATACGTCCACATGCAAGATATAAAGCATCATCATCAATACGATTTCGTCAAATATTTTCTACTTTAATCACGATTTGCGTCGGTAGCTTAGTGATTAAGGAGTCGGTCTTACGATCGAGAGGTCCCGGGTTTGAATCCTGGACATTACACTACCGACGAGAGCCCACTCCTATTATAGTTAGGGGGGTTAAAGGGAATATTAGTAATTTCGGTTGCTAATATTATTTTGAAAAGAAAATAAAAAATAAAATAAATAGCTTGACACCTTCGATGTTGTATCTAACACTATGTTACCTAGCTTACTTTGCTCGCACCTCGGAACTCGTGATCCGCTTTCAGATTTATTTCCTCACACACCTATTTAAATCCACTTTGCTGTTTGGTGAAAATTATTTCACAGCCATTTTCTATTAGCGTTATGATCGCAATACTTACCAGAAACTCTACACATTTTTCATGATTAATATCCCGGTAATTATCTCTAATAGTAGGTATACAGGGTGGAAAAATAAGTCGTGCCCTGGAGGGAAACTACCTTAAATCCTTAAGTTGGCTCATTTTACTTAAAGGAGACATTCCTTTATTTTTAAAAAGAAACAAAACTGTATTAAAAGATTTTCTAAAACTAGCTTGGCTCACTCTGGGGCCAGGACCCAAACTTACTAAAATTCGAAAAAATAACATCCTGTATTTTTATAGCATCAATCGACAATGTCAATCATAAGGATCAAATCTCTCTAATAAACATGGTTAATTAAATGAAATGAAATCCCTGAAAACTAAACTTATAATTCAATTTAACAAAATAAAGCACTTGTACTCAAGGAGCCATTAGCCATAACAACAATATGAACAACAAAAAATACAGGTTGGTTTTTTTTTTCGGATTTTAGTTGGTTCGAGTCCTGGGTGAGCCAAGCGTGTTTTAGAAAATCCTTAAATGCAGTTTTGTTTCTTTTCAAAAATAAAGGAATATCTCCTCTAAGTAAAATGAGCCAACTTAAGGATTTAAGGTAGTTTCCCTCCAGGGCCCGATTTATTTTTCCACCTTGTATATAATATCTATATCTTGGTGGGGATGGTGGGTGTATGGGGGCTCACCTAGATCTTGAGCCCCAAGCCAACCTCACCTGCAAGCTGGTGCACCTGCTGAACAACGGACGAGGCTCTGGCGCTGGCTTTCCCCTCGGGGTTGGGGGGTCGGACGGCAGTCGCCCCCGGAAAAGCCAAAATTGCCAAAATTTAAAATAAATGGCTCGTAAAAAAGAACGGAATCGCAATGAGGGTAGGGCGCCGCCGCAAAACGGCGCGCATGAGGGTCGCCCGCCTCGTGTCGCAAGTGGGCAAGGGCTACCGTGCCTGAGCCGGGCACGGCTAAAGATGTTAGGCCAACTTTGTGATTCCCGTAAACTCCGCTTCGCAACGTGGAACATCGGCACGTTGACCGGTCGCACGAGGGAGTTGGCTGACGTACTCTGCAGGCGGAGAGTGGCCGTGGCGTTCCTGCAGGAGACTCGGTGGGGTGGCGATAGCACCATGCACATTGGGGAGGGCTACCAGCTGATGTACACAGGTGCACCTGACGGGCAGGCCGGGGTGGGCGTGGTGCTCTCCCGGGCGTTGCAGGATGACATTTTGGAGGTGAAGAGCTATAGCGCCCGACTTATGGTTGTGAGGGTGCTTATCGATGGGATTATAACCCACCTGATAAGTGCTTACGCTCCACAGGCTGGGCGTGGCGAAGCCGAAAAGATCTTGTTCTGGGACCAACTCGGGGGAGTGCTTCGTGACGTCCCGCTGTCGCAGGAGATTGTCCTGGGCGGTGACCTGAACGGTCACGTGGGTGACGGATGTGAGGAGTTTGGGCGTGTCCACGGTGGTTTTGGATACGGGAGTCGCAACCCAGAGGGTGAGCACATCCTTAGAACGTGTGCGACTGCCGACCTGGCCATCGTGAACACGTACTTCAAAAAGAAATCCGAACATCTTGTCACCTACAAGAGCGGGGGGCGCTTAACCCAGGTTGATTTCCTGCTCACTAGGAGGCACAGCATCAGCAGGGTGGCCAACTGCAAGGTTATACCCGGGGAGAGTCTCACTAGCCAACACCGTCTCCTTGTCATGGACCTCCGCGTGAAACCCAAAGACAAACGTGCCGAGCGTGCCCAACGCAAAATCAGGTGGTGGCTGCTTGATGAAGCTAAGTCCCAAAGTTTCGTCTCAGCCATCGGTGACAAGTGCGCCGATGCTGTAGACGAACCAGTACAGGTTTCTTGGGACAGGATTCGGGCAGCTATTCTTGAGGCGGGGAGGGTGGTGCTCGGCATGTCTAAGGGTGGACGCAAGTGTGACAAGGACACCTGGTGGTGGAACGACACAGTCCAGAGAGAGATCAGGGTGAAGAAAGCCCTCTTTAAAAAGTGGCAAGCGTCCAAATCTTCCGACGACCGCGATGCGTACAAAGATGCAAAACGCGCCACCAGGAGAGCCGTAGCCAGGGCCAAACGAGACCACTTGCAACCTCTATATACCAAGTTGGAATCGTCTGAGGGGCAAAAGCTCATATATAAGTTGGCGCGTTCCAGGGCCAAAGCGGCGCAGGGTCTATCCAAGTGCCGCTGCATTAAAGACCCTGGGGGCAATTTGTTGTACGAGAAAGTCGCGGTGAAGGAGAGATGGCGCTCATACTTCCACGAGCTGCTGAATAAGCAGCATAAAGAGGTGCAGCCACCAGACCTCCCTCCGAATCAAGGACTAGTGCCACCGATAACGCCTGCGGAAGTCCAGACTGCCATTCGCCGCATGAAGAACCGGAAAGCTGTCGGACCCGACGAAGTCCCCATCGAGGCTTGGAAGGCAATGGGCGCCCGTGGTGTGGGCATTCTAGCAAATCTTTATAACCGCGTACTCCGCACCGGTGAGATCCCGAGCCAGTGGAGGCTGAGCATCATCACGCCAGTCTTCAAAGGCAAGGGATCGGTGCAGGAGTGTGGTAGTTACCGCGGTATAAAGATAATGTCCCACACCATGAAGCTCTATGAGCGGATAATCGACTCCCGGATCCGACAGGAAAGTACACTCTCGGAGTGCCAGTACGGGTTCCGTCCCGGGCACGGGACCATGGACCCAGTGTTCGCCCTAAGGGTTGTGGCGGGGAAATACAGGGCGAAGAACACGCCCCTGCACTGCCTATTCTTAGACATGCAGAAGGCCTTCGACTGTGTTCCTCGCGAGGTGATCTGGTGGGCACTGCGGGCCAAGGGTGTCCCAGAGACTTACATTGACACCATCCGAGACATGTACTACGATTCCAGTTCCGTGGTTCGGACTGCTGTTGGCGACTCGAAAGCCTTCCCCATCACCGTCGGGGTACACCAAGGATCCGTCCTTAGTCCTTACCTGTTCAGCGTGGTATTAGATGTTTTGTCGGACAGCATTAGAAACTCACATGAGCAGCCTCCGTGGTTGCTCATGTATGCTGATGATATTGCGCTCATGGACGCGGACAGGAGCAGATTGGTGCGACGCGTGAAAGGATGGAAAGAAGCGCTTGAGAACGGCGGTCTGAAGCTAAATGTAGCGAAGACAGAATACTTAGCGTTAAACTCCACAGATCCCACACCCGTCCGCATAGGCGATGATTTGGTCGAGCGCACGGACCAGGTTAAGTACCTGGGATCTGTACTTCATGTGACCGGTGAGATCGACCACGACGTCAAGGCACGCATTGCTGCCGCGTGGGCCAAGTGGCGAGAAATGACTGGCGTGACCTGTGATCCTAAAATGCCAGTCAGGTTGAAGGGGCAGGTCTATAAGACGATCATTAGGCCTGTTCTCTTGTATGGTTGTGAGGCGTGGCCGCTGCTCGAACGACACAAGCAAGAGCTGCGTGTCACGGAGATGAAAATGTTGCGGTGGATGTGCGGCGTTACGCGTAAAGATCGCGTACGGAACTCTCGCATCCGCGGCAGCCTCCATGTCCGTGACATCGCGGATAAAATGCAAGAGAGCCGCCTTCGCTGGTGCGGCCACGTCTTGCGGCAACCGCCAGGCTACGTGGGGAACAAATGCCTGGCAATGGTACCCCCGCCGGGTCCAGGTAAAAGGGGTAGGCCAAAGAAGTCCTGGCTTGACGTCGTGGAGGGTGATATGCGTGCAAATGGTCTCACTACCATGGACGCCCAAGATCGTGCGAAGTGGAGGAGGAAGAGCCGGAAGGCGGACCCTGAGCTCCGAGGTCATCTTGGCCACGGATGCAATCAGGAGAATACGTCTATATGCAGATGATGATGATGGTGGGGATGAAATTGTAAGGGTATATATTATTACAATATAAACAAGTTTTTCTCAGATTTTAATGCAGCTTATTACATTTAATATATAAAAATAAAAACATTAATTTAATATTACAACATTTGAGTATCAACTACGACTGTGTTTAAAATTCCGAATGTATAACTGGGGCTGTTGTTACAACGACTGGTATCTCCTCATACAGAGTTAAATGAAATGGGAATTTGACTTCAACCTGAAAACATTAAGCGAAATTAAAAACAGTCAAATACTCTTATGCTTGATGCTTAGATAGCTACAGCTGTATGAGTCACCATCCACACGTAGGTACGTAGTCATGGGTAAAGAAAGACTGTTAATCTACCTACTAAACTAAAATTTGCTAATTTGGATATTATCGGTTTTATCGAACTACCTAATATCTAATGCTAACTGTTCAAATCCATTAAGATTTAGAAAAGAGAATCGACCTCGGGCGGGACTCGAACCCTCGATCAGTCCCTTAAAGGGGGCTCTGACCACTAAGCCACCGACGCCCGCCCGAAGTTGATCCAAATACTTCTATATAGGGTCTTACGGTCTACCTAATATCCACATTGTGAGCCACTGAGTTTTATGAAGGAAATAGGAACCAGTGTTCTAGGAAGGAAACCTCATCATGGAGTGCAATGGGTTGTACTTTCTTTCTTTAGAGAGGTGCGAGCAGAGTTGTGTGGTGGCCCACAGGTACTTGTGTGTGTGATCCACAATTTAAAAATATTTTCTTTCTTTCTTTATTTCTTGTTTCTTTCTTTACTTAGTTGTGTCAAATTCTGCTAGAGCTGCAAATAGTTACACATAGTACTATCTCTATCCAACACCTTTAGGCACGCTCACGCACTCATGGAGGCATCAGGATATTTGTAAATAATTATGTAGTCTAGCTTGGACTTACTTGAAAAACATAAGAAATATCTATCATGGGTTTAGTTAATTGTAGACTAGAAGGTATTGTTTGAGGTATTTTCATATGAACATAACAAATTTCCACTACATCATTAGTAAACTTTTTATGTTCTACTTGACTTATTTTTCTTTTATCGTCGGCGTATCCTGAAGAAACAGTATAACGGAGTTTCTGAAATAATACACAGACATCTAATTGTAGTAGCTATAATTAATAATTTCAAATATTATTGTTAGGTATGTTTGTTTCTGTTATACTAATTACGAACCTGTATTAATGTTACAACAATTTTATTAACTCTCACTTTTTTTTCATTATTAATTGTTATTTCGAATGGTATTACTTGCTTAGGAGCAAATGCTTGGTATGTTTTCACGGATGTAGCAAAATTTCCAGAGTTTCGAAATGTCTTGTGAAATTCATACAAACGATGCACCTGTAAGTTTGGTTGTAAAACTATTATTATACGATACAGTAAAATGTGGAAAGGAAACAAATTAGGTAGGTATATACCTAGCTAATCATTTATTAAAAATAACCTACCAACATATCTTCGTCATGGTTCAAATTGATATTTCCTAGTACATTAAATTCTGTGACTTTTCGCACTTTATATCTTGGTTTACTTTTGACTGTTATGAGATAAGTGGTTTTGGCTACTGAACTTTCGAAAGTTGATGGCAAGTCACTCGGTAAAGCGAAGTGAAACGGATACCGATGAAAGCCGGCTGGAATTATTCTACCTGAAAAAAAATCGAAACAATATAAATATTGAATGAAATTTTAAAGCATTTAGTATGCTAAATTATTCAAAGGACATCACACATTCTGGTCCAAAATTGAAAGTGCCGGCCAAAGAAAAAAATATGATATTTCGTTAGAGCTTTTTCTTACTATATTTTTTTATTGCAGCGTCAAAGTTGAGGGACCACTTCCCTCGGTTTTATTTGAATTTAAAAATCTTGAAAACATATATTTTTATGACATGAAATATTGAAAATGAATGAAAAATATTGTTCTTCATTAGAAGAATAGTTAATAACAGCAATAAAAAATAAACCCCATACTGTATATTATCGTTGTTTTTCGTCCATTTATTTATGTCCAAAATATAAAGTGCCAACCAAAGAAAGAAGTACGTTATTCTATTAGAACTTGTGCTCATTAGTATTTTTTATGCTCATTAGTAAAGGCTGAGGGACCACTGCTCTCGGTTTTATTTGAGTGCAATAATAGTGTTTAATTGCACTTCACCCTGCTTGTGTTGTGTTTTATCTATGATAATGTATGTTTAATTTATTTATTTATTGAACTTTATGCACAAGTACATAGGCGGACTTAATGCCGTAGGCATTCTCTACCAGTCAACCAAAGGTGGTGCAGAGATATATTGTTGTTTTTTTATTGATTGATTTGATTGATTGAACATGGACATGACATGACTACTATCGTCCACGAATCATCCATGAGGCATTGCCATTAGTGTATTTTAACTCTGGTACGTGATCAATTGGCAACTTATTTACTAAGTTCAATTATAAATATTATTTTATATGGATTAAAACAACGGTCTAGCTGCAAAGCTATCGCCTAATGTTAACATTGGGTTGTGGAGGTCAGATGACAATCGCTTCACGGAAAATATCGAGGTCTAGCCAAATCCGTAGTTAAGAATGGTAAAGCAGACCCCAGGCTCCGAGCTGAAAGCTTCGGATGCGACTGGGAATTAACGCTAAGAGGAAGAAGATGGATTAAAACAATATTTCTCATTCATTTTCAATAATCCATATAATAAAAAGTGTATATTTCCAAGATTTTTGAACTTAAATAGAACCGAGGGCAGTGGTCCTTCAGCTTTGACGCAGTAATAAAAAATGCTAATGAAGACAAGTTCTAGCGGGCATTTGTTTTCTTTGACCGGCACTTTTGATTTTGGACCTAAAGAAATGGACGAAAAACAATGATTATACAGTATGGGGTTTATTTTTTATTGCTTTTATTAATTGTTCTTCCAATATATAACAATATTTTTCATTCATTTTCAATATTTCGTGTCATAAAAATCTATGTTTTCATGATTTTTAATCTCCAATAAAACCGAGGGAACCCTCAACTTTGATGCAGTTACCAAAAATGCTAGTAAGAACAAGTTCTAACAAAATATCGTATTATTTTTCTTTGGCCGGCACTTTCAATTTTGGAACAAAAATGTATGTCGTCCCAAAACGGATGTATAGGAAAATTTCAATCAGGTTCGGGCGAAGCTTGTTGGCTCTGTTTGTAGTCAGAGCATTCCCCCTAAGGGAAAGATTGCGGGTTCGAGTCCCGCCTGAGCGCGATTCCGCTTTTTCCTATCTTAATCAATAAGAATATAATATACCGTAGACACATAACATAACATGACATGACATGACATGACATGACATGACATGACATGACATGACATGACATGACATGACATGACATGACATGACATGACATGACATGACATGACATGACATGACATGACATGACATGACATGACATGACATGACATGACATGACATGACATGACATGACATGACATGACATGACATGACATGACATGACATGACATGACATGACATGACATGACATGACATGACATGACATGACATGACATGACATGACATGACATGACATGACATGACATGACATGACATGACATGACATGACATGACATGACATGACATGACATGACATGACATGACATGACATGACATGACATGACATGACATGACATGACATGACAAAACAAAACAAAACAAAACAAAACAAAACAAAACATAACATAACATAACATAACATAACATAACATAACATAACATAACATAACATAACATAACATAACATAACATAACATAACATAACATAACATAACATAACATAACATAACATGAAATAATGAAACTATGATGTCGATTAGTAAAATTTTCACGTTAATTCCACCAGGTCTCTCCTACCCTCTGCAACCCCAGTGGGGGCAGCTGGGAATTCATTTGAAAGAAATTAACCAATTAGTCCCCATAAAATGTAAAACTAGTTACCTATCTTACCTTGAGAGCTTTCTCTAAATATGTCACTTATTGTTATATTTAAAACTTTTCTTTTTTCCGAGTAGATTTTAATGTAAGGGATCGTTGGTTTGGACCTCGACCATGAGGCCTTACTTATGCCGGTGACTTTTAAATCAATTCCTGAAACATTTTTAGGTATAAATTTGAAATTAAATATACAGGTATTATTATACTAAATATGAATAAGCTAAACACACACTTATATAGGTTTTTGTTCGGCCTAACCACATAACAGAAAAAAATCATAAGAAAATATCAACAGCAACTCACTCGACGCAGAATTGAACCCGTGACTTTAGGCATATTAGCGCGCTCTCAGTCACCACTGCCATATCTTATAGCTTTCTTAATAATTTTGATAGTTGCTTATTTTTAATATTATGAAATCTTACCCGATTCCTAGCTTACATTAACGTCATTAAGTATTTAGGATTAAATTAATTTAAGAAATTAAAAGATTTTAATAACAAAAAACTGTTACGTTCAATCTTCTGATCTTTTTCCAACTCCAACACAATCATTCCGGTCACAATATCACCGGTGTAAAAGCTTCCAGTCGAATCACTGTTTAGGATTATAGTGCAATTCGCCCATCGCATTTTAAAATTACTTGTACCTACTAAAATATTATGTACAAAAAAATATAAGTGCCTTTAGTTTGTGTTCTACTTAACAATAATTATTAGAACTGCTATGGACTATGACAAACACGATAACTCTGATAAGATAGAGATAATGTTGATGACATGATAATCTGCACCAAATAATTTCAGATTAGCTTCTGCTCCCGCTTTAATTGTTTTGATTTGAAAATATCTTATTATCTATAATAAATAAGATATTGAATCCTCAAATTTTGTTTAAAGTACATTATTCGTTTTTTTTTGTTTGTTATTATTACTATAAATATAATCAAGGAATGGTATAAGCACTACAATACATAATATTATGTAACGGAGTCTCAGACCTTTTTTAATGCTTTTTAACTTAACGGGCATTAACCCATCCTACACTTCAGAATTACAAATACACGAACGAAACGGAACCTTCTCTAAGAACGGAACGCAAAAATGACACTGACAAGTGACAGTGACAATCTATCTATACTTGTGACATTTTCGCATTATTGAAAATCAGAATTTCTGTTCGTGGTATTTTTTCGATCGGTGTTCGGCATGATTCGCAGAAAACTGTTCGATCGTTACAAATAGTTATAAATTTCATATTCTCTTCAGTTTGTTGGCTTAGAGAGCGTGAACTTTAACAGTTTGGTCTAATTTGCGGGGCGTATGGAAACTTACGTAGGTTATGTTATGTCCTTTGCATCTTCAGGGTGAAAAGTAAGTTCTTTTTATTTATGTGATTATATCATTGTTTGTGTTTTTAAATTATGGTTTAGTTAATAAGCCTGCAGATATGTATAATGTTTCACAAGTGATATAGTCTTGCAAATAAGTTTAAACGATACATTCAAATTACGTATCGGCATTGTTGGTGACCATTGTTATTCGATATTTTCGTACTTAATATTTTATGCAAAAGGCTGCTAGTGACCTCATTTTAAGACTAAATGGTGAAGCTCTCTTTACACATAGCCTAGTGATACATGATGTACACTTGTATAGATAAGATTATGGTTATTAACCGAACCTCGATAAATACCTATTGTTAATTAATGTCGGTCTACTGATTTTAAAGTTAAACAGTCCTTACATACTGCATAAGTAAACTGCAAAATAGCTGACCAGTATAGTTGCAAAATTGAAGTGTGACATAACTGCAAAATAGTAAGATCAATGTACAGTTCACTGTATTACAATTGTAGTAAGATATCTATTTCAATGACATGTATATAGCATCAGCTGTGCATCACTTGGGACTATGATGTAATACCTAAATGCATTAATTTTGTTTTAAACTTAGCACTAGAAATCCTTTTTCAAAGTATTTCTGTAATTTGTAGTAAGGTAAAATATACTAAAAATTAACACTTTGCATGTCTGTTTACATATATTATGCTTGGATTTCTTTTGCAATTTTTACAGGATAGGAGATAATACCATGCTCTAAGTATTATTAAAAGAGCCCCTTTAAAACCCATTTGGCCATTACTAATGAGGTCTATCTCTTAAGTAATGTTCAATTGAATTTCAATAACCTAATAGACCCTTATAATGTTGACAATCATTATGCTAATCATTATTTAATAAGGTCTATTTCAAAATAAATGAATTTGTTCAAAATGAATAAATAAATGAATGAATTACTGGTTGGTTCAAGAGTTCATTACCCTTTAAAAATAGGTGGGATTGGTGGTTTATGTCTCAAATTAAAATCTGTCAACTTTTCTTTTGCGTAATATTCAGTACTGTCAGATTGTTTGTTCATCAAATATCCTGGAACTGAAAGTTAGTAAGTTGGTATTTTTATTCATATATTGTTGTTGCACGAGTATTGCTATGAAAACCCTTGAGAAAACGTGTTATATAATGTGATGTGTCATGTTGCTACTTCTGAAAACAATTGGGTATCCACGGCTACTCATTTTAATTCATTTGAAGCAAATAGATGAGAGGAGATATGCAGAATTTTATTTTACTTCTCTCATTCCACTTCCTCTGCTTTTTGTGTGCTAGTTCAGATACTTTGAGCAGTTAAATCAGGGATGTACTCTTGACATACATACACTAACAAGAAAAATGGTGTCATGGCAATTATCTGCTTGCCTAGCAGTGTAATAAAATATTTGCAGTTTATAAACCGTTCATTTCTTTTTTATCAGGTACCACCAACCATGGATCCGAACATCTATGCACTGGTGCTAGACACCTTGAACCGTGCCACTAGCCAGGACGCGGAGGTGTTGAAACCAGCTGAGAAGAAACTTCAAGAATGGGAGATAGAACCTGGCTTCTATTCTGTATTATTGGTATGTTTTTGAATAGCGTAAACTTATAATTGGCAATTCTGGATCCTTTCAGAGCTTCAGTCAGGAGTCCTTTTCTACTCTTCCAGTATTGGTTTATCTTGGCTTATGAGAGCGGCTGCTATCTGATCCAACAACCCTTAGAGCAAAATCTCCTCTGTTGGTGCAGGACATGTAAATGCCCTGGAGATTTTCATTAGGCGTCATACATATTTAAGCATGAGCTTCTTACGCTATATATATTTTTTAATGAGGCACAGAAAGCAAAATGTTAACTCTTTCACAGGATGTTTTATCAAACCACTCAATTGACGTGAATGTACGATGGCTAGCCGTCATGTGCTTCAAGAATGGTGTGGACCGTTACTGGCGAAGGAACGCTCCTAACGCTATCAGCGACGCGGAGAGGATCAAGTTAAAGGAAGGGCTGGTTACCAGGAGTATCTTGACTGAGCCCATCCCTCAGATCGCCACGCAAGTTGCCGTTTTAATCTCGAAGATTGCGAGGTAAGTCCCTAAGACTGTACATTCTGGAGACCCAAGCTGATCTGATATCTTAGTTTGTGCACCTGCTAAACACTTTTTTCTCATACTTGGGAGATAAGACTGAAATCGGTGCTGGGAAAGCAGATATACCAATCAACAACAATAAACAGTTTACACTTTGTAAACTTTAGAATTGACTGAGAAATCGCTATGATTAAAATGAATTAACCTACTGTGTTAATTAATCCTACTGTAAAAATACTAGTTTAGTTAAACACATGAAACCCCTAAGTTTAGTCAAAAACCATTAAGTTCAGTCAAAAAAAATGGTTATGTTGTGACAACCAAAATTTCTTCTGTAACAAACAGGTTCGACGCTCCAGCGTTATGGTCAACCCTAATTCCTTGTCTGATAACTGCGGTAAATGATCCAGAGCCAGTTGTCCAGCACAGATCATTGTTAATCTTCCACCATGTCATCAAGTCTTTAGCTTCTAAGAGGCTAGTTGGTGACCGTCGGACATTCCAGGTTTGTATAATCTGCTCATGAGGTTTCAAAGGGCCTTGTCTTTATCTACTTAAGAGGGAGGAAGACGTGATATACTGCTAGACTGTAGGGTACATAAATTTGGTATTGATCTAAGACCACAAAAGATAAGATAAGATATTCTTTATTGTACAAACTAACTTTTATCAAGATTTGACATTGCCAAATGGCACGCTATGTCTATACAGATAGATGTCAAAAAATTTCAACTTATTTGTTCACCATCTGTGTACCATACGGAATTCAAAATTGAAAATCCATTCCTTCCATCATCCCAACGCAAGCATTTGGAAGTGTGCCAAATGCTTGCGTTTTGTCTAGTAGTATACATATAGGGGGATTCATGAATGTGTACATTTTTTTTATACCACTAAGGTGGCAGACAAGCACACGGCCGACCTGATAGGAAGTGGTTACCGTAGCCTATGGACGTATGCAATATCAATGGCGTCACACTGGCGCTGCCGACTTTTTAATTAATTCTATCGCGATTTATCCATTTAATCCGTTAAAATGGTTTTATTTCAATGTAATATTCACGTAAACAGACAGTATCTTAATTAATCTGTAATTATACAGGATGTGACAAATCACATATACAACATGATTCTGAATCTTTGGCACGAGAACACAGAACGGTTTCTCCGTTTCATCCAACAAGGGGCTTCCACAGAACTCATAACCGAGAACTTAGAAAAAGCACTGCTCTGTCTCAGGATGTTGAGAAAACTCACTGTATTTGGTTTAAAAAAGGCACACGAAAGTGAGGATGCAATGGCGTTCTTGAACATTGTGTTTGACCGAGCTAAGACGAGTTTGGAATGCAGTAAGTATGGTTCATCAACTTTAATATTGTTTGTCAGCCCAGCATTAATCCCAGCCACATCTGAAGCTTTTACGTCGGAGTCTGGGGTCCGCTTTTTCTAGTCTAACTGCAGGTTTGGCTGAACTTTGATATTTCCCGGGAAGGGACTGCCATCTGACTTCCAGAACCTATTGTCGATATTGAAGCTTTGTAGTATAGTACGCGCCAGTTAGTGTGGCAATACGAGTGGAACAAATTCTTACGAATACGAAGTAACAAGAAAGGTAAATCAAAAATATTAAGAAATAAGAATTATTAGTATTATTACATTATCTTTTAACATTGAAACTGTCGTTTTTGCAAATTTCGTATACCTACACCACTGTATGAGGGAATGTAAATGATTCGTATTGCCACACTAACTGGCGCGTACATAAGACCATTGTAAGTCTGTCAACTACCCGAAACAACTGCCATAGATGTTCTTATGGAAACTGGGACCGATGGGTTAACGTGCTCTCCGAGGCACGAACAGACCGATGCAAAAAATCTAAAAATGCGTACAAATATTTACACTGAGCGGGAATCGAACCCGCGCCTTCTGCGTGGTTGCGTTCACTACCGCCACGCCATAGGCTGGCAATCTTTTCATTTATCAATTAATTTTCATTTTGAACAGTATGAAACTGAGTTGCAATATTTTCTACTCACCTGTCTCGCAGTGTCTTCATATACCATACCATATATGCAATTTTTTTTTTTAGGAAAACTTCTAAAGGGCAGAGGCATATACCCCCTGGAACTCTGCGAAAAATTCATCATACATTTAACGAAAGTCGCCTTGGGGGTACTGAGTTGTCAGCCATTTTCCTATGTGCCGTTGATAAGACCGTCATTGGAATTCGCGCTGTACTACTGCTTTACTGAGCAGGGCATGGCGCTAGTGTATGAGAGGTTCACGATACAGTGCCTTAACATTGTCAAGGGTATATTGCAGTGCGTGGAATATAAGCCGCCTAAGCAAGATTTTGATACAGTCAAGGAGCCATGTAAGTATACTTAATTAATGTATTCATAGGAATCGAATAAACCAGTAATTCTTCTTTTAAAAAAATAGTACATTTAAATGAAACTTACACAAAACATCAAATAAATAACTATACATAAGTAATACAAAATATCACAAAGTATTTTTTTATAAAAAGAGTATCACTAGTTTCCCCCCCACTCCAGCTAAGCTAAATTACTTGTATTAGGTTAGAATTGACTTCATTTCGCTAGTGTTAGATCGGGATTCGAACCCAGAAAATCATAATCGTAAGGCCGAATCCATAATTACTTAGCACTATCGGCATCGGCACAGCTAGGCTAGAAGACTAATGCGAGAGTGGTGCTCCCGCTTTAGCCTTCGTGCTTATTTTTTTTATAACCATTCAGAAACAAGAGATTTGCCTAGCCGTTTGATTAAGTGGCTAGGCATGTAATTAAACGTCATCAATCCAAGTCTGCGGTTTAATTAAATGGCGGAATATCATTCAGCCCGTTAATTGAACGGCGTCGTTTAGTTACCACCTTGACAGTTAATTGAATGGCTGATTAAGCTAGTTAGGCTATGACATCCATTTAATAATACGTCATTGCCTAAATGCTAATTTCCAGAAAAAGCATAAATTCTTCAAAATTACATTGCTGAAAGTATTTTTTTTTCCAACAGTAACCTTACAAGCACACCAGTTGAAGATGGAAGTGCTGAACGAGAACACCCTATGCCACATGTGCCGGCACTTGGTCACACACTACTTCCTGCTCAGTGCTGATGACTTGGCGTTGTGGGACGCCGAGCCCGAGAGCTTCGCGACCGACGAGGCGGGCGAATCCTGGAAATATAGTCTTAGGGTATGTGTTATCTTACTGATATTGTTTGGGACATATCTTCTTCCTCCTAGCGTTAATTCCCAGTCGCATCCGAAGCTTTTCAGCTCAGAGTCTGCGGTCCGCTTTACCAGTCTTAACTACGGATTTGGCAAGACCTCGATATTTTCCGTGAAGCGACCGTGTCACTGACACCGGGCTAGACAGTTAAAATTTTCACAGATAATGTATGTTTATTGCCACTATAGTAACATCCCATCGTGCGTGAGTTCCAGTCGCACTTGGCAGGTCTTTTTTTTATTTTTTTTATATGGGACACTTCAATTCGACTCGCCTCGCCTGATGGTAAGCTGAAGGCAAAGTCTCTGAAATAAGGGTCACCATTCTTTGAAAAGAGGGTCTTTAATTATTGTATTTTTTTTTCTAGCCATGTACAGAAGCGCTGTTCTCGGAGTTGTTCACATTCCAACGCGAAGTGCTAACACCGGAGCTGGTGCGGTTGTTAGCCTCTCTCCAACAGACACAGATATTACCAGACGATCTGCCCGCCATATTGAAGAAAGACGCCGTTTACAACGCCGTCAGAATCGCAGCTTTTGAATTGTATGATGATGTGAGTGTATAATTTGTTATTTATTTTGTTTTTTTGAAATGGTAGTGTGAGTGTGATTGCATAAATATGCAACATTATGTTGATGTTAAATTTTTAATGTATTAATTAGAAATAAATGTTTTGTTGTCAGCTATAAGACCCATCTGATATTAAAAATCCAACATACGCGACGTAAGAAGGTTTCATGTCTGAATAAGAAAAAAGAATTAGTTTTAGAAAAAAAAAGTACAAATGTTCCAATTTTGAATTTCCCGCCACAATTATTCTGAAAATATAATTTGAAAAGATTTTGTCCAGATCTATCTGAAACATTTTTGCGCGCATGAGTTTTTTATAATTCCAAATGTCTTAATTTTTCTCTTTTCAATCAGGTTGACTTCGACGAGTGGTTCACAAATGTGCTGAATCAAGAATTAAAAATTAAAGATAATAACTACAGAATTATTAGGAGACGAGTATGTCAACTTATAGGTAAGTCTTGTGATGTTTTATTATCAAAGTTTTTGTCTCCATAATATTGCCTAAAATTTTAAATAATAGTAACTACATATTTATACAAGTAGTTTAAGTATGTAAAAAACGAGCTCAATTTGTACAAGACAAGAAACTCAGCTGGCTTTTTTGTTCTGATGGAAGATGTCGTGGCACTTAACCGATTATTACTCTATAGGAAAGATCTTCTTCATCAAAGATCTTCTTCATCCTAGCGTTAATTTCCAGTCGCATCCGAAGCTTTCAGCTCGGAGTCTGGGGTCCGCTTTACCAGTCTTAACTACGGGTTTGGCTAGACCTCGATATTTTCCGTGAAACGATTGTCAACTGGCCTCCACAACCCAATGATAACATTAGGTGATATCGAAGCTTTGCAGTTTGTCAGTTGTTTTTAGGGCTCCAACTACCCGTAACGACTGCCAAAGATGTTCTTATGGCAACCGGGACCGACGGCTTAACGTGCTCTTCGAAAACGACCAGACCAATGCAAATATCCATATTTTATGCACACAAATACTTGCAATGAGTGGGGATCAAACCCGCGCCTCCTGCGTAGCGGCCGCGTTCTCTACCGCTACGCCACGGAGGCTGATACGATAGGAAAGATACGATATCCGTTTGTCAATACGTTCCTCGCATATTTCATTTCATTGACCCATACATTGCCTGGTCTACCAGGTCAATGGGCCGGCGTGCGTGCCTCCCAGTCCCTCCGACCCGCCATGTACGAGGCCCTGCTCGAGCCTCTGACCCGCAAGGACGAGGACGCGGCAGTCAAGCTGGCGGCCGCAGAGGCACTCAAGAGCACCATCGACGACTTCAACTTCGACGTCGAACAGTTCGCGCCGTACGCGCATCATGCGATTGCTGCGCTTTATGAGCTCCTGGTAAGTTTTATTATAAGTCTGACTAGTTTATCATATTTTTACTGTCACGATTTTAATGTGTATGATTGTCAGTTGGTTTGATTGTAAGCAAAAGAGCCATCCATCCCAGACCCAGAGCCATCTTTTTCGAGTTATATTCCGCATATTATATTCGATTTTTTTGGGAGCGACTGTCGTCTAACATCCCAATCTTGAAAGAAAAACCTTTACCAGAAAGTCGTCCGTTATTTGGCAAGTGTCTAACAGTTGATGTTGGCTTGGGTGCTGATGGTGTTGGCAGGGCTCACATAGAAAGAAAGTCCAGACACTTGCGTGGATGTCAGTTATCGTGCCCAACATAGCCTATGTTCTTTCCCAAGGTCTAATCTATCTCTGTACCAAATGTCATCAAAATTGGTTCAGCGGTTTAGGCGTGAAAGCGTAACAGACAGACAGACAGAGTTACTTTCGCGTTTATAATATTAGTAAAGGTACGAGTTAGCAGCGGACGACATGAGGCAGCAGCGGACGTGTCGCAGTAACACTAATTGGTGCTACCAACTTGTACCTTATTTCCATGAAATAGCGGACGACATGAGGCTGTAGCGGACGACGTGTCGCAGCGACACTACTGGTTTCAATGTATTTCCATGAAAGCGACGACTCGTCTTCTGCTACTGCTGCCTGTACTCGGCTACTAACTTGTACCTTATGTTTATCTGTATACATATATACCTATACCTACTCAGGTAGCTATTAATGTATGTGTTTTCTTTTTAATTATTCCTTTTTTATTCTATTTATATATTCTCTATGTACACCAAACTACCCGAAAACATTCTTCTCCTGTTATTTCTATCTATCCTATGGTTGCCTGTAAGAAATTGCCGCAGAGTGATAAGGCCGCCATCTGTACTTACCACATACCTAACTCAGTTCTCTATGTTATATTGTTATATCTATGGTGTACAATAACGACGTTTTTACTTACTTACCTTCAGGGAGTAAGGATTTAGTAAAGTTCAATCCCCTACTTTTTCCGTCACGCCAGGTGGAATCCGAGGAGTGCGACACGAAGATGCACGTGCTGCACGTGGTGTCGTACGTGATGGAGCGCTGCGGCGCGAGCGTGGCGCGCGGCGGCGGCACGGGCGCGCTGTTCACGTACCTGCCGCAGCTGTGGGCGCACGCCGCCGCCGCCGCGCACAACATGCTGCGCGCGGCCGCCTTGTCCGCGCTCGTGCACTTACTCAAGGTATGTACTGTAGTGGGGGCACTGGTGTTAATTACTGTGGTGGGGGCACAACCTTGACCGAGATTGTTAGTGGCTGTGACATACGGACGGACAGACAGACAGACAGACATGACGAATCTATAAGGGTTCCGTTTTTTGCCATTTGGCTACGGAACCCTAAAAATGGACGTTGCTTATTCGTTGACTCATTCGTAAATTCTTTTTTTCATTTATTCCAAAAGTTTCACGGAAGGTGAATACAAAACCGGTAACGGGAACAGACGGAACACAATTCCACGCAGGCGAAGCCGCAGACATCAACTATTAGCTAATTATTTTAAATTGGAAAAAGCGAAATCAATATTCGGGCAGGACTCGAACCCGCGATCTTTCCCTTACAGGTCAGAGCATTCCCCCTGTAAGAGAAAGATCGCGGGTATGAGTCCTGCCCGAGTATTGATTTCGCTTTTTCCAATTTAAAATAATTTGTTTAGTTTAGCATACTAAATGCTTTAAAATTATCTCAACTATTAGCTAATAATAATAATAACTTCATGTATTTGCTAGGCTGTGTGCGAGTGCCCAGACAACATCAGGCCGTGGATCCTGAGCGTGGTGAACGAGTCCACCAAGCTGACGGAGCCCGCCCACGTGTACTTGTTGGAAGACGCGCTAGAGCTGTGGCTCGCGATACTCGAGACCTCCACCTCTGCTGATGCCCCTATGCTGCAGTTGGCTGACAACTTGTATCCTATACTAGGTAACTATGCTTGCTACCATCATTTTAGCGTTGTTGAACCTTGAAGTTCCGGGTCGGCTTCCTCTTTCTGTTTCTAATTTCGGTTCGGGCTATATGGCTTCTTTGGTAGCGTCTGTTCTCTTTTTTATACTACTTAGGTCGCAAATAAGCACACGACCCACCCGATGGAATGTGATTACCGTGGTCTATGGACGATTGCAACACCAGGGGAGTCACACTCGTTCTGCCGACCCTGTAAGAACATAGAGATTCTGTGCCAGATAAGTAGGACAAGCCTTTGGTCTTCCCGCTGACAGCACCCTCTGACCTTCCAAACAACCCTTAGGAATACTTTTTATTTACATTATATTGTCATTCCTCAGAACAATCATCAGAACACCTCCGAATAGTGGTCTACATAATGCAAGCATACACGCTCCTATGTCCCGAAGAGTTCCTGTCAAACGCCGGAGGGAAGTGTATGGCCTTATTAGAAGATATGCTCAGTGACATGAGGACAGAGGGAGTGATAACTGTACTGAAGATGGCCGAGATATGCATCAGTGTTACCTTCCCTGAGAGAAACGCCTTTCTGGGAATTAAAGTTATATGGCCCATTTTGATTAGAGTTATCCGGTGAGTATATTATTATACATACAAACAATCACGCCTTTATTTCCGTAGGGTTAAGCAGAAGTGAATTAACACCCATATTTCACTGAGCATTGTATTACGTGCTACGTAATAGGGGGTGGGACTATTGCTGTATTCCGGGCACTATTGTTGACTCTGAGTCTGGGCTGTATAAGTGTATATATCTGTCTGATGTTAAACAGTTCTATCCCTTTAGTCGCTGACAGCCTCAGTGGCGTAGCGGTAGTGAACGCGGCCGCTACGCAGGAGGCGCGGGTTCGATCCCCGCTCAGTGCAAATATTTGTGTGCATTAAATATGGGTATTTGCATTGGTCTGGTCGTGCCTCGGAGAGCACGTTAAGCCGTCGGTCCCGGTTGCCATAAGAACATCTATGGCAGTCGTTACGGGTAGTTGGTGCCCTAAAAAGTCCAAAAACAACGGTCTAGTTGCAAAGCTTCGATATCGCCTAATGTTAACATTGGGTCGTGGAGGTCAGATGGCAATCGCTTCACGGAAAATATCGAGGTCTAGCCAAATCTGTAGCTATGACTGGTAAAAGCGGACCCCAGACTCCGAGCTGAAAGCTTCGGATGCGACTGGGAATTAACGCTAGGAGGAAGAGAGTCGCCTTGTATGACACCGTATGGGAGGAGATGGGGTGGCATAAATTCTTCTCTGCCGAGAACCACGGGGCGGAGTATATTATCATACGGGTACATAACTACATATTAAGGTTACAATTGCCATAGAAACATATATGGCAGTCGTTACGGGTAGTTGGAGCCCTAAAAACTCCAACAATTGGTCTAACTGCGATGCTTCGATATGCCAATGGTTTGTGGAGGTCAGTTAGCAGTCGCTTCACAGAAAATATCTTAGTTCAGCCAAATTCGCAGTTAGACTGAAAAAGCGGACCCTAGACTCCGAGATGAAAGCTTCGGATGTGACTGGAATTAACGCTGGGATGAAGAAGACTTCTCAAGCTTAAGACCCAATTCTTATCCACTTAACTTCTGAAGATATAGGTTTAACCTTCACGGGCTATTGTCAGCAGTATAATAGTACATTATGGTACAAGTGAGCAAAGTTGGTGATTACCGCCGAGGCGCCATTGAGACCCGAGCCGCCAGGCGAGGGTCTTAAGAGAGCCGAGGACGGTAATCATCATGCTCACTCGTGCCATACGACGTTTTACAACACACTTACGAATAAAATAATACTACAAAATACTAAATAAACAATACTACAAATTAATTCGTTTTCCTATGCGCGCGCATTTTACAATGGCGGTCGACCATATTTAAAAAAAAATGAGGTTTGAATTTAACTTTTTTTTACTCTGTTTTTTTTTCTGTACTTAGAGAAAAAAAAAAGTTAAATTTGAGTGAAAATTTTGTTTATTATACAAGTATTACAAGTTGAAATTATTTATTTAAATACGAAAATGCATCAAATGACCATACAATAGGCGTATTAATTTATTCGTACTATTAAATACGTTATTTTTTGTATTAAAACTGTTTTCAGAACATAGACAATTATAGACACTTCCTATAAAATTTAAAAAAGAATCTACAACTCACTTTTGTGAATAATAGCAATGAAAAAGTCACAGTTTGAATAGGTGTCATTACGTGCCTAATTGCGGTAAAATAATAGCACTTTTATGAGCAGGTGTGTTGTAAAGGTTTATTTTCTTCTCCAGATGTCTTCTCGAAAGCGACGATCTGCCAATGGTTCTCTCAGTTCAACTGTCGCTCATATCTCGAGTCATACTGCTTTCAACGGATCTGTTCTACAAAGCCGTACAAGAAGCATCCAACGGGTTAACGGATTACGATTCAGATCCGGCGACGGTGTTGAACAGGTTGCTCCATGTTTGGACGGAGAAGATGAATTTGATCACGCAAGTTGAGAGGTGGAAAGTTGTTGGTGAGTAACATTTGTATCATTCTACTTCTTTACCCAATTTAAGGGACAATCTTGCCAATCAAGTTGGAAATTACCCGAAAATATGTTTCATGAGCATTTGAGTTAAATGTAGGCTTATTTGTATCATTTGAGGGTCATGGTATGCTGTGTCCCACACGGCTTATAAAATGAATATAAAATCCATACTAATATTATGATTGCGAAAGTAACTCTGTCTGTCTGTCTGTTACGCTTTCACGCCTAAATTACTGAACCGATTTCGATGAAATTTGGTATAGCGGTAGATTAGACATTAATAAAGGACATAGGGTATGTTTGGTCGCGATAACCGACAGCCACGCGGGCGGAGCTGCGGGCAAAAGCTAGTAAAAAATATTAGATTTAGAAAGAGAAAAGAGAATCGATCTCGGGCGGGACTCGAACCCGCGATCTTTCCCTGACAGGGGGAATGCTCTGACCACTAAGCCACCGAGACCGACATTCAATATTATGAAATTTTTAATAAGGGCTTCTTGAGACTACCTATAGCATACCAATAAGCCAGGTGAAATCATATTCACGTGCCTTACAAGAAAAACAAAGTTATAAAGGACATGAAAGAACGTTTTATGTAATAAATACATACCTCTATGCGTGACGATACGTACCTACCGCCTCACATATAATCACGTTAATCTCCCTCTGAGCTGAGCTCAATAGAGACAACAGTCTGCCATTTGCTTCTTTCAATACATACACACTTCACGAACTTACTAAACGTCATCGCACTTCTCGCCATAGGCGGGGAGTTCATCCTCACACATTGCGACCAAAAACGGTGCGCACTGTGCGGTATGAAAGGAACTTCATCCCTCGCACACTCAAGCTGTGGAATGAACTTCCCGCGATGGTTTTCCCAAGCGACTACAATATGGGGCACTTCAAGAAGGGTATTAGAAGGTTTCTTCAGGGTCGGCAGCACGAGTGTGTTGCACGCGTCCAGAGGCCACGGTAACCACTTTCCATCAGGTGGGCCGTGTGCTTGTCTGCCACCTAAGTGGTAGAAAAAAAAATAAAATGTCCGTTTTTTTAATTCAGGTATGGGCTTAGCAGCTTTGTTGACAACGCAGAACGCGACAGTACTGCAACGGTTTTCAGCCATACTTCTAAATTTGACTGAGGTGTTAAATGACGTCATGAAAGCGGAGGAAAATGGCGCTTATGTCGAGTGAGTATTCAATGTTCAATATTCTGAAAAAGTCTCGAATTTGATCTATGAAACACGATTTTTGTAGATTGTGTTTTTTTTAAGTTCCGCGGTGAGACTTGAGAAATGTCTTTGGGCATGTCCAGTGTAGGGCTTAGGTATTGCCCTTAGGTGGGGTCCCACCCGACTAATCTTATAAAAGTCCAAGTCGGAGGGCTTAAGATAAGATAACACGCTTGAGTTAAATGCCACGACACTGCACATGAAAGTTGACCAACTCATCAAATCTGTCGCGCCGTGTCGCGTCGCGTAGTTCCGCTGTCAGTTTCGTCCATCTTCTTCAGAAATTATCAAACGACTGACGGACCAGCCGCAAACTGTCGCGGTACTGCAGTTTAAGTGGGGTATACCTAAAGCCGGCTTTTCACTATGGGATGTAATATATATTACATTTTGAGCTATAATTATGACATCCCGCGATTGCTGTTCACACTGTAAGATATATATTTGGGACAGTTCAGTAGCTTTACCATGAGGTGACACCAAAATTTGACAACTTCGTTACCCTATCGAACTGCGTACGCGAATCTTATTGGTCTGTGTAGAATGCATGCCCGAATTCCCTGACTTCTGATTGCTCAGTTTAGAATGACAACTTGATTTCGCATGCGCGATCCTTCGCAACCGTGTGTACATTTCGAATCGTCGACTGTCAAAATCACAAATCGTGTGGTAAAATATACACCTTCAAATATCGCTCGAAAAAATATTTACAGTTTAGGATGTAATATATATTATAGCATAGTGTGAATGGTCTCGTACAAAATGTATGACGAGCGATATGTCAAGATGTAATATTATATTATATTATATCTCATAGTGAAAAGCCGGCTTAATGGTGTCATTACATGTCGCGTCGCTCAGCTGCCGTGAAGCGCCGCCCAGTGCGGTCCAGCCTTTAATCAACATATTTGTCCCCACAGCGGTCTGCTAGCCCCGCCGGGGTCCAGACCGGCGTCCCCGCTAGAAGGGCGCGGCGGCGCGGCGCGCTGGGGCGAGGGCGCGGTGTCGGCGGCGGGCGAGGCGCGCGACCTGCCGCACGAGCAGCGGCGCCGGCGCCTCGTGGCCACGCACCCCGCGCACGCCATCGACCTGCGACTGGTCGTGCACCACCAGGTAACTAGCACATCATACTGTACACGTACGTTACGTGTACTGCGCGTATAGAACACATTTGGAGCACATATTAGGTTCAAGATTACATGTCCTGTGGACCAGTCCGTCCGTTGTATTGCTCGGGACATATATCTTGTTACACGTTTCTTCGACAAACGAGGCCCTGGGGCGCGCGGATTGTTTTGTAATAATTTATGCTTGGTGAATTTGAGTTCTTCCACCACGTGTACTGCGTGTATAGAGCACATTTTAGGTCAGTCAGTAGGCAGACAGCTTACATGTATCACGCGCACACATACTTTGCGTTAAACGAGCCGCTCGCCTGTGTTTCTCAAAGTCTCGCGACAGTATCGTAATTTATTATCAATACAATGCCAAAGTGCGTTCATTGTAGTGTTGAGTTCATGGATGGTGTCCAGTGTTCTATTTGCCAGAATCACCTAGACTTCGCATGTGCGGGAATTACCGAGGTGGGTTGGCGAAGACTGGGTGTAAAACAAGCGACATGGAAATGTCCAAAATGCAAATCCAGCAGCCCACGTCCTCCCAACCCATCTAAATCCATACCGACTGCTGCAGAACTGGAGGGCATTTTTGCCGAGTTAAAGCGGCTAACCGCTCAAACTGCTGCGATACCGGACTTAATGGATATGATGGTTCATGTTAGAACGGAACTGGCCGAAATTAAGGCTATAAAAGAGGAACTTGTCAGTGTAAAAACCTCTGTCGAATTCGCACACCAATCTATCGAAAACATAGAAACGAAGGTCTCTTCTATCACCAAGGACATTGAGTCTCTTGGGAAGACAAAGGAGGAGGTTGCATTCCTGCGTGAGCGGCTTGATAAGGTAGAACATTTACACCGCGAAAATGAACAAAGGCTACGAAAAAACAATATAGAAATCAAAGGTGTCCCTATATCCGACTCCGAAAACCTATTTACTGTGATGACAAGGATAAGTAATTTTATAAAGGTTGACATCCCCAAGGACCAAATCAACCATATAGTGCGAGTCCCAATGAGGAGTGACCCGCGTAATAAAACAATCATCTGCGCTATTAACAATCAATACCTGAAGGAGAACTTTGTTGCGGCCGCAAAAAAGCATACCATCAGATTGACTGATCTGGGGTTGCAGGGAGACAGTCAAGTCTTTGTCAACGACCATCTTACAATTGATAACAAAATATTGCTGAACAAAGTCAAACTATTTGCCAAACAGCGGGGGTTTGCTTACGTCTGGGTCAAGAATTGCAAAATTCTCATAAGAAAGAAGCCGACTTCACCTGCACATACCATCAAATCGGAAAAGGACCTACAGAAGCTTGCCTCATAGACTCAGTCACCCCAACAGCTATTTATTCCACTTTCTTTATTTATCACTATATTAAGCAAAGTTTGAGATACGCATTCATATTTTTTTCTATTCACCCAACGCATCGAATCCTTTTGTTCTCATATCGCTTGGGGTCCGCCGTGCCGTTTGTCTGTGCTTACTCAGAAATATGCTTTATTTTCTCAGCGCTGCGGTCGCATTTGCCCGATTCCTTTAACCAAATAGCCGTTAGCAAGTGCAACCGGATTTATTTGTTAACCTTAGTTTTTTGTACATACCTTACGATATCCTTATTCGAACGCTAATATTTATAACACTTCATGATGATGCCAATTAGTATTTATTACCAAAATTGTCGGGGACTGCGGACTAAGACATCGTGTTTTTATAGAAATATACTGTTGAATAGCTATGATATTATATGTTTGACCGAAACATGGTTGAATGACAACATTAGCAGTAGCGAGCTACTTGACGATCGATACTTGATTTGGAGAAAAGATAGGGACTATGCTAGTTTAGACCAGATCCTGGGAGGTGGTGTACTAGTGGCAGTTCGGCGAGAACTAGCTACCGAAATACAAGACGAATGGTGCTCTTCTGCTGAAGATATTTGGATTACGCTCACACTTCACAATAAAAAACCAAGCGTCTATACAAAATGCACATAGGCGTGGTGTACATATGTACTCAAAACTTGGGCAACTCAATTACAACGCAATTAAGAAATTTCTCTAATAATCTTGTCGAGATCGTAATGAGGAATCCCGCTGACAAATTTTTAGTTCTAGGAGATTTCAATATGCCTAATATTACATGGTCTCTTTCAGATGACGGTCACTCTTTTAATCCTAATGGCATTACTGGAACAGCACAGACATCATTCTTCAACGATGTGGAGTGTTGTAATCTGTCACAATATAACTCGTATTTAAATTGCAATAACGTGATATTAGACCTAATTTTTTCAAACAACGAAGTTCGTATATCGGCGAGTGACGACCCTCTGGTACCGGAGGACCCTCAACACAAGGCTCTCTGTATATCAGCAGATTTCGTTCAGCTCCACTCGCTGGCTTCTTCACCGCACGTAAAGTTTGCATACAGCTGCGGTAACTATAGTGCAATCTCAACTGAATTAAATAACTTAGACTGGGATACCGAATTCAACAGTAGGTCACTGGAAGACGCTGTAAGTTTTTTTTACGATATTATTAACAAGTTGCGAAAACAACATATCCCATCCAAAACAGTAGTCCCGCAATCTAAGTATCCGCTTTGGTACAAGACACCGCTTATAAAAATACATAAGGAAAAGTCAAAATTCCACACTAAATTAAAAAAATATAACAACCTCTCCGATTACGAATCATTCGTTACATTAAGAGAAAGAGCTAAAACCCTGGAGAGTGATATGTTCGCAGACTACATCTCGAAAATCGAGGATAGCATTCTTAAAAACCCTAAAGCATTCTGGTCTTACGTAAAGAGCAAGAAGCAATCGAATTGCTATCCAGCAGTTCTAAGATACGGACAGCACTCTTCGGGCGACGGTGAGGAGGTTTGCAACTCTATACACGGACCCTGGGATAGATACCATAACAGATATAGGCACCATTGAGATACAAGAGGATGAAGTTTTCAAATTACTCAAGGCCCTTGATCTTAATAAAACTGCAGGCCCGGATAATATACCCCCGATCCTCGTGGTCAGATGTGCTGCTAGCCTCACGACACCACTTTCTCTACTTTTTAAAAAGACATTTAACGAAGGGTTGGTGCCTAGATTGTGGAAATCGGCTTATATCACGCCAATCCACAAAAAGGGCCCTAAAGATATGGTGGAAAACTACAGGCCTATCTCGAAACTGTGTGTATTCGCTAAGGTGCTAGAGAAAATCGTTTACAGACAACTGTACAACTCACTCAAACACAACTTTAGTGAACATCAGCACGGTTTCCTGAGTGGGCGCTCCACTACTACCAACCTTCTGGTCTGCAGTGACTATATCTCCGGGTGTATGTCTCAAAAACATCAAGTTGACGTGATATACACTGATTATAGTAAGGCTTTTGATCGAATTGACCATGAACTGCTCTTGCATAAACTTTCTGGTATGGGTATCAGGGGTGACCTTTTCAGATGGTTCTCCTCTTATGTTAGGAACAGATGTCAAACCGTTGTTCTTAATGGATTCAAATCTAGAGCATCGTATATTCCATCTGGGGCTCCTCAGGGCTCGTTGTTGGCTCCGCTATTGTTTATTGTCTTTATTAACGACATTTCAAGTTGTTTTACCAACTCTAAAATTCTCCTATATGCTGATGATATGAAGATCCTGTGTCCTGTCGGTACTACAGCGGATGCTTTTGCACTTCAAGCGGATCTAGACAGATTCACTAACTACTGTAGGTTAAATAAATTACAATTAAATGTATCCAAATGTTATGCATGCACCTTTACCCGTAAACCTGTGCCTATTCTTTATAATTACAAACTTAACGGATCTAGTGTTGAGAGAGTAAACTCAATAAAAGACTTAGGCTTAACTTTCGACTCAAAGCTCATATTTGACCAACATATAGACAATATTGTCAAACGAGCCTCCAGGGCATTGGGCTTTATCATGCGGTTATCAGCAGACTTCAAAAATATAAAAACAATTAAAATTCTATATTGCACGTTTGTCCGCAGTCACCTCGAATTTTCCTCACAGGTGTGGAATCCTCATTACAACATCTACGTAGATGAGATTGAAGGCATTCAGAGGAAATTTGTAAGGTATATTCAATACCGTTCCAAATCGTACCTTCCAAATTATGTTACTTGTTGCAGAAAATTTCACTTACTACCACTGCACTTGCGTAGACGTATGGCTGATCAGTCACTACTTCTCGGACTTGCAAACGGCTCGGTTGACTGTCCTGAGCTGTTGGGTAAGATTGGATTGTGCGTACATCGCTCCTTTTTGAGAAAACCGCGACTTCTTCATGTTCCTATAGTAAATTCCAACTATCGTCAAAATTCCTTTCTCATTAGAGCCAGTAGAAATTTCAATGAAATCTCGCAGTCAATCAACGAGGTTGACTTATTTAACACCAACATAACAAAACTTAAGAGGATTATGAGCGATGCCTTCTTTGAGGGGTGAATGAGATTCGTGTGTCTTTCGTCTTTCATTAACTTATGTGTACCTTGTATGCCTGGATAAGATATATTATATCTGTATTTACCTACTCGTAAAAACTTGTAATTGGCCTTCTTGTACCTATTTTTGTTGTATAAATCCATTGTATTAGCTGTAAGTTTTTTTTTAAAAGAATAAAATAAAAAAATAAAATAAAATAAAAAATATGGTATATGTCCGGAGTAATACAATGACGTACTGGTCCACAGTCGGTCTACAGAAGTCGCAGAATGACCTCCATCCCCCATAGGGATGACGGGTGGAGCCACCTGTCGCGCGACGCGCGTCTTACGATACCCGGAGGCTAGATGGCCATCTTTTTTGAGCTGGCCCTCGGTTGTCGCGGTGAAATATGTCTCAGCCAATCTCACTTTTGGCAACCTACGAGCTACGATCCACAGAAGGCGATAATTATATAGGTACTAGTCGATTAATTCCGACATAACCACCTGCCGGCAGAGCCAGGAAGAGGGGGGTTATGTCTAAATGGGGTCGAAACGCGGAGAAGTGACGGGGATGCCCCCGGTCTCTCCCTGGCCCCGTGGTGTTTTCGGTCTTTAAACGTAACCTATAAATAATAACACATTTTTGAACAAATAATGTTCTTTTGCAGTTGGAGACTCTGAAAAGTCAAGTAGGCCCTGAGACTTTCGAGCGGCTGATCCAGTCCACAGACCAGGAAACGTTGCAGCAGATCAGAGAGTATATCCCGCTGTGAACATATATACTTATGTATATACTAGTTATTATGATGTTATGATATTTCATTATTGTACAGTCTGTGGCAGAAAGGAGTCTTATGAGGTACAGTTTAAGGGTGCTTACAAAGAGAATCAGGTCACCGGTACCGGCTATCTACATGTACAGGGCCCATACAATGAACTCTTAAAACAGGTCAGTATTGAACTGCTGTCATTCAACCAACTGCAAATGTCACTTTGTAATCCTATATATTTATATGACATTACAAAGTGACATTTGCAGTTGGTGAAATGACAGCAGTTCAATATTGACCTGTTTTAAGAGTTTATGGTAAGGCCGTGATAATTCGTCTTTTACGTTCTAACAGCACATGTTTAAAAAAAATCGCAACGCATTCGCGGCCATAAATGTTTCAAAACATATGGACGCGAATACTTTGTGATTTTTTTGACAAACGAATGACATGATGCTAATACGTAGAGTTCGCGCCAGCTAATAAGTCCCGCGGCAAAACTAGGAACTAAATTGACATCGCCGCCATACTGTGTGTTGATTGGTTCAGGCCATGTTACTGTCATGGCCCGAACCAATCAACATACAGTTTGGCGACAGTAGTTACGATTGCTACGCCGCCTCCAAGGGACTTATTTCTTGGTGCGTACTCTACATTCTAACAGCACATGTCAAAAAATAAATCGCAACGCATTCGCGGCCATGTTTCAAAACAAGGGCGCGAATGCTTTGCGATTTTTTTGACAAACGGCGTGTTGACATGATGCTAATACGGATAGGCTTACTCGTACCGGTAACCTGTTTTTATATGTAAGCACCTTTACGCTATAAAATGTTTATTGACTAGCAAAAAATATATGTAGTTACTAATAAAGTAAGTGTTATAAATGCTTTAATACAAGAAACCTGCATACCTGAATTTGTTAGAAATATAGTCGAAAATATATACACAAGGCAAAGGAGATAAGTATACACCTTTTTAAATAAAGTTTTAGGTAAAGTTGTATACTTTTTACTCTACATATCTGCTAGTGATGTGCCGGATTGTTATAAATGTATAACCGCGGATTCTTTTTTGTATAGGAATTTGGAGTCAAGATTCGCGGATATGCATATGATCTTAACTTTTTAATCCGTCTGTGACAGTGGGCGTGACATTTAAATCATAGTTGACATCACTTGACCACTATATGACAGAACATGCGTCGACTTGCATTGCGCGGATTGATTTTAGGAAATAAAAAATAATTTGGATTGTATTAAACAGTCTTTAGTATAGTATATTAAAAATTTCATCCATATATTGAAAGGCAAAAAATCCGCTAAAAAAAGCAACGGCTACGGATCTTTCTTCTCCCTCGGATATCCGCGGATATAGACACACATATCCGACCATCACTAGCCATCTCTGCTGGCCAACCATGAACTCTTAAAACAGGTCAATAATTGGACAGCTGTCATACTACCAATAGCAAACTTAATTTTGTAATTATTTAAATTCATGTGGGATTACAAAGTTATTTATGCAGTTGGCAGGATGACAGCTGTTCAATCATTGACCTGTTTTAAGAGTTCATGGTACGGGCTCTGTTTACTTCGTTTGGAAACAGGTGTCAGTATGAGTATATACTCACATACAGACGCATAAATTCATAAATATATTAGATAGAATTCAAAACCTATTTCATAAGACTTCATTCTATTTTAGACTGATATGTTTGTAATAACGCTTTATATCCCATCGTGTTTAACTCGGAAAAAGTTAATCGTTTATTATTGTACATTTGTAAAACTTATTTTTCAAATAATTTTGAGTCTAATATTGCTGTGTATAAAGTATATTATCGTATGCCTACAATGTCGAATATGACATTTTACTGACAATCAACTCTAGATAACATCTAGATTAGTGGCGAAAGGTGGACATAGCCGGTCATGTTTGTCATACACTATGTGACTCATTAGCAAAACCACGATCATACCACAAACACTGCAAAAAAATGAATTTAAGACTTTATAGTAATGCTATTAAAGTCTAACACCCGTATTCACAAACAATACTTCGCTATGCGTACTACCAAAACTGTGCAAAGAACGACAAATTCTCAGTGCGTTCGTTTTAGCAAGCCTTTTTATTCATTGATAACACTTAAGTAATACTTCGTTGAGGGAACGTACTGCGTTAGATACTGCTCCGTGATGTTTTTGAGTTAATTTTACCAGCCCTATGCGCTCGAGCACACTATGAGACCTCACAGTATCGTTTGTGAATACGGGTGTAAAATTAAATGGCTTCTTGAAGAGTGAATGGAAAAGTGCAATGAAACTCTTTTCTTTGAATTTTGGACTTTGAGTTTATATCAATAAAGTCTAATTTTAGTCTTATTTTTTGCAGTTTCTGTGGTATCACAATCGTTTTGCTTTGGCAGAATCGACGCCCAGGTTATAGGGACCCCTTGCCACTGATCTAGGTACACATGGTCTAGGAGATGTGTATACACCATTACATTGTACATTACTTTCAATTTATCAATCAATTAACATTACATTTTTCTTTTCTTGCATACATATACCGTAGTGTATGTGATATTTTCTAAAGCTTAGGCGAATGTCACTGATTGAAATAAAACAACTTTTTAACGGATTCTGTCGCGATTTATTTGTTATTATTTACTTTTAGTCCGACGTTTTGGCCACTTTTCAACAGTCATGTTCGTCGGTATAAAAGTAAATAATAACAAATAAATCGCGATAAAATCCGTTAAAAAGTTTTATTTCAATATAGGTGTATGCTTATCTCCTTGGCCGTATGTACACTGTACAGCACTCGGTTGTTGATTGGGTGTGTCGGGAAGAGTAAAAGGCATAAATAACGTATTTGCGAGCAGCCGCATGCGGTTGTCTAACGGACGGACGGTATGCGGCTTGCATGCATAAGTGGACATGCGGGCAACCTTTTGCATATGCTCGCAAGTGCGTTGTGTCCCTAAGAGTTCGGGTAAGATGGATTCAAATTAATGTTAACGGGAACTATGATAGACTTGCTACGATTTTATAGAGCGTTGTCTCTTTCGCACATCGACCTGACAGTTTGATATCTTTATAGAGTAGTTAAAACTTTACGAAATAAATAGTATTGCTGTTATCAAGGTGTAGGACATGCACTGTGCGATAGAGAGAACGCTTTACAAAACCGAAGGATACCGATCTTAACCGAATTTTCACTCTTCATCCCGACTTGTCTAATCAAAAGCCAGGTACTGTGCTTAATTGAAAACCTGCTTTTTAAGTTGTTTATTTACTTTATTTCTTGTAGAGTTAGACATATCTATCTGTAATAGTGCCGATTCTGTTCTTACAAAAACTGCACTAAACGAGTCTCACAGAACTAAAAATATATCGCACTTCTTTTTCTATCGTAGATTAGATAAAGATGGGGATATATAGTTTACAGTATCCGGTATTTGCTTTGATACGTCGAAGAACTGTGGGAATCTGGTGAAGATCAACTTGCTTCGATAAGCATCCTCTCTATAGCACAGCGCATGTCTTCAACTAGATATATTTATAGAGCAATTAAAACCGAAATTTAGTTTTTATGTTCTATAAACAAAAACGGTTTTAACTGCTCTATAAAGGTATCAAGTCCGATATGCAATAAAGAAGAGTACTTACAATAAAGAAGCAAGCCGATCTTAGTCGAACTTTTACTCTTCTTTCCAACGTGTCAAATTAAAGCTGCGTACTGTAGTTAAGTTTTTGTAATAACATAATTTACGCTAATTTTAACCTGACTAAGATTCAATGAACAATGATTTCTATGTATACTACTGGACAAGCTGTTTAGAACAAAAATTGTTAGTTCCGGAATTGAAACGGGCATGGGGAACGGTACCGGGATGCGGAGACAATAAACTAGGTATTGATTTTTGAAGCCTATTTGTATAGGCATAGAGTTCCTTTTTGGAATGTCATCTGTAAGCCTAGTATCATTAAAGCAACATTAGTGCGCGCAATATTGAAAAATTGTTGAACAACGTTGCACAATAAAAACGCGCAATAATGTTGTCCACGTATCGCAATGGTCGAGCAAGCGCGTCATGTTACGGACTGGCAACATTGTCAATGTGCCGCAACGTTGCCGCACTTGTTGAGCAACAGATGCTGTGGTTCAAATGTTGCGTAACGGATACGAGGTTCGATGACAGTTAAAAAAATAAAGTCAAGTTGATAACTTCCTTTATGAAGGCGGTTAAATAGTTACGCGTAGTTGAAGGTCATTGCCATAATTTTTATGTTCTATACAGCCAGTCTAGTAGTTAATTATGAATAATATAATTTAAATTTAGAACGAATATACATGTATATATTTTTTTGTAATACGACTTGTGTACTCGTTTCCACATCGACAGCAACATGCATGTTTAGTTATAAAATGGAATATAACATTGACTTATTATTATAAAATAAACCTTATTTTTTAAACGCTACTAATGGTTTTGCCTTACACCTAGTATCGGCTACTATTTAGGAATTTTCAGTCGTGTATTTTTTTTTCTTATACCTACTGTGGATTCATTGGATATTTAATAACGACTGTACCCGGCGGCGGTTTCACCGACATGACTACGCCATAATATGTTTTTGGGTTTATTTTTGTCAAAGATTTGTTCTACAAATTGGTTATGTAGTTCCCGAAAAAAAAGGATAAGTTTCATCCAGCAATGAGTACGCATTGCACCTTTGGGATAAAAAGTAGGTTTTAGACCGTCATACATTAACGTGAGCAAAGGTATAATCTAGTAACACCAAATAAACTGGAATAGAATCCTTTAAAAATAGTTTTATTTCGATAAATAGTTGTCAGATAATCGCAGACTTGACTACAGATTTAAAAAATACACGACTAAAAATTCACGTATGTTTACTAAAACGAATTCAATATTTTTTTTCTTTCCATAGTTTTAAATAAATAATAAGATAACTACATAATGTGTAAATGTGATATACTTCCAATTTCCTATACTATAGCTTTAAAATATAGGAGGTAACAATACCCCTACTATGGGTTTGCTTACTATCGGAACGTCCACAGTTTTCGATAGCTCATACAGTTATAGTTATGCCTCAGAGAGAACATCTGTGGCACTCGTAGTTGGAGCCCTAAAATGTCTGACAATCCAGCCCCCCTAGACAAGTGGCAATTCGTTGCTCGGCGTATGATGGAATAGAATGCCAAATGTATGGGATTTGACGTATATGACAGGCGTCAACGAATGTCAAAAACGTCAAATCCTATACATTTGTCATTCTATTCCATCATACGCCGAGCCCGAGCAACGAATTGCCACTTGTCTAGAGGGACAGTCTAACTACAGAGTTTCGATATCGCCAGCAGGTTCACGCAAAATATCGTAGTTCGATCTTAGCTGGACTGAAATTTGTCCCCAACTTTGACAAAAGTCTCGGAGGATGATAATATACGTATTTATAATACCTGGAAGGCGAAGCAACTAACCAAAACTCAGGCTGGGAGGTCAGATGGCAGTCACTTCCAATATAGCCGAAAAAACTACGCTACGTCATACGCGGAATCCGGACCCCGGCTTCGGATGCGACTGGGACCAACATTAAGATGATGATGATGACGTTGTACTGAACAGTGATATGACTAGTTATAATTTTGAATAGTGAACAAGACTAAAAGTGAATGTCAGTAGCCAATCGCATTGCTAATTATGTTGAATATCTATGCAGCATTGGGGCCCACCAGTGGCCCACAGACCATAACTGCGAGGAAGAAAACGCCAAGCAATCATATTATCTGCCTGCTATTCTCCTCCACACATTCCTGTCAGATGTAATTTCCTCAATCACTCCTTCTCGTGGCGAAGGGTGATTTTCAAAAGGTAAGGTAGAATTAAAAAAAAAAAATCAGGCTCATCGATAATCATGCACGCTGTAGTAGGTACCTAGGTACTTCTACCGATACGATACTTTAGACTTCTACTTCCTCCATTATGAAAGTAAGAACTTACATCTCTACCATCTCATGTAAGAAAAGCCGACGGGTTTGTATGGACCCTTCGCCACTGCCCCTTTCCTTGCAACGCCATCTTTCACACATTCCATCCATCTTCCCTCCATCCAAGTCCCTCTAGATCGCAATCAAATTCCGTGGACGTTCCATCGTATGCAAACTTTTACTCGCTTTGGCCGCCATCGCAACTGTGATTCGCAACCAGTTGCGATTTGCGATGGAGAGAAATACTATCGCAAATCGCAACCAGTTGCCGTCAAAGTTAACAAATACTTGCATTAAAACTGGTTGCGAAACACAGTTGCGATGGCGGCCTAAGCCCTTTTACTAGGGTTATTGTATAAAATATCTTATGAAAGGTAATTCTTTATCTCTAGAGCAATACTGACGAGTGATTGAGTCTGATACGGTGTGTCTAGAAAGTACTGATATAATATAAACTAATGAAATATCTTTTGCTTAGTCGAGCAGCTTGTTTACAAGTCATCTATTTTTCAGCATGAAGTACCTATATCATTAATGTTTAACAATAAAATTTACATCTATAATTTTATGAATTGTTGTTTTCTTTACACGTCAAACTTCCTTATTGACTGCGGCTCCACTGGCGTGGAATTCTCACCCTGTTTCCGAAGATCAGGCGCGGATCCAGGCGCGGAATTAGGTTGTGGGCACAGGTACCCGAAAATGTGTGAAAAGTGCGAACTCATGTCAAGCATGTTAAATACGCCCGGGGGGGGGGGGGTGTCTTTGGCGGAGTTGGTCTCACATTGACCTGTTGAATTGAACGCGGCGAGACGAAAATCAAACCTTATGGAGTAGGGTGCAGAAATCGCAGGGGCAAATGCTAGTCAGCTTCCTCGAGTCAAGGGCACACAGCCTCTTTTTCATTAATAGTTCCTTTAAGAAAAACCCCAACAGGAAGTGGACTTGGCAACGCCGGGACTCTGCGATAAAGAACAAGATAAATTCTTTAGAGATGTTTTTGTGATCAACAAGTTTCAAACTGAAAGCGATCACTGACTTATCCGATGCTCTCTAAATATCAACATCAAGGCTGAAAGATTCCGAATGATAAGGTCAACCGACCTACGCCGCTCCAAGTAGCTCTAGGGTCCGAAAAGTTCCAATTGGAACTTCAAAATCGTTTCGCAATGCTGGAAACCTAGCGGCATTGACGAGAAGGCCGACATAGTGGTCAAAATATTGCAGGAAGTGTCTCGAAAGTTGTTTCCCGGAAAACGCATACAGCAAAAGTCCAAGCTCTCTCCTGAGACTCTCGAACTTATGAGGAAGAAGCGTGAACACTGAACAACCATACACACAGTCGTCTTCGTCAGATGGGAGAGCCTTAAACCAATAAATCAAAAAGCCGATACGACGCGACCTTAAACGCTCCAACACTCACTCCATCCAGGAGGCAATCGAGCGATATAGGGAGTCAAAAGTGTTCGCTCAGCAGTTGGGAAGGCCCCATCTGACGAAACTTACAACTGAGCTATATGCAGCACGGATGAGTAAACCGACGGGACACAGCGACGAAGACCACAGATCCCCACTCACGCGCCATTACACTGAGGAGATACCAAATGTCGAGTAGTGCGAGGTAGAGGCGGCTCTCAGGCAACTGAAGAACAACAGATGCCCTGGTGATGATGGAAATTACTACTGAGGTGCTGAAAACAGGTGGCGCTCCAATCCTGAAAGAGCTAGCGAGTCTCTTTAATTCCATCATCCGGCAAGAGCTAACACCTAGGGCACAGAGAGGGAGTGCGGTGGTACTGTTCTTCAAAAAAAAGGATAAGACTCTTTCACTCCTGAGCCATGTCTACAAGTTGTTCTCAAGAGTCGTCACAAATCACCTCGCGGATAAGCTCGACGAGTTCCAGCCACCTGAGCAAGCCGGGTTTCGAAAAGGCTATAGTACCGTGGCGTGGACCACATCTATACTGTTCGGCAGATTGTAGAAAAGTCGCAGGAGTACAATCAGCCGCTGTGTATGGCGTTTGTGGACAACGAAAAAGCCTTCGACTCTATCGAAACTTGGGCAGTGCTGGATGCCCTGCAGCAGTGTCGTGTAGATTGGCGGTACATCAAGATGCTGAGATGTTTGTATGACACTGCCACAATGTCCATCCTGCTCCAAGACCAGAACTATGACGAAGTGACTAAGCAACTATGACGAAGTCGTCGTCGAACCTTATGAGACCTTATGGAGTAGGGTGCAGAAATCGCAGGGGCAAATGCTAGTCAGCTTCCTCAAGTCAGGGGCACAGGGCCTCTCAAGCTGTGCAGCATTTCGCCCAGTTGTTCCAGTGGGAACAACTGGGCGAAATGCTGCACAGCTTGAATGGAGCTTCTCGACAAGTTGGCCTGGGTGTAAACTTGGACAACACCATGATTATGTTCAACAAACATGTTGTATCGACTCGATTTCCATTGAAGGGGTGACACTCAGAGTTGTTCAAAAATATATCTCCTGGGGCAGGTTATCCAGCTCGGTAAAAACAACTTCGAGAAAGAAATAGCCAGATCCAACTGGGGTGGGCAGCATTTGGCAAACTACGTCGGGCTTTCTCCTCCCCCCTACTACAATGCCTCAAAGGTTTTCAACCAGTGCGTCCTGCCTGCTATGACCTACGGTACTGGATGGACTGAATGCGGAAGACGGAGGATCGGCAGACGTGGCGCATTTTCGGAGAAGCAGTGGACTGCAATATACTAACTGATTGATTGATTGACTGTACACCTCAGACCTGTGTGTGCTCCTTATAAAGGTGTACATAAAAGCCGCAATAATAGTGTGTAATTTCTGATATTGTAACAGTGTGAACAAATGCTGGTATATCGTCTATTGCACTATACACTGACCCCAATTCTGTCTTGTCACAAGCTAACTAAAATAAGCTAAAAATCTCTAAATGTCAGTTTAGTCCTTTCAAAATGTAATTTCGTATTCTGAGAACACACAACTAACTTAAAATTAGCTTGACACAACTAAAATTAGAGAAAGTACTCAACTGTCATTTTTGGTTAAACGGTATTCTGTTGTACGTATATGCACTAAAATAAGAAATGTCAAACTAAAATTAGACATCATCTAAAATAATGCCAATTGTCGTTCTATATACGCTTAAAGCCTTTATAAAGCTCTATAAATCGTCGATTGATTTGGATTTTATAAATAACTAGCGGACCCCGCGAACTTGCCAGGTACGTGGACCGAGAAAAACTGTATTTGCTTGGTTAAGACTGAGAAATATCACAGTTTGTTTACTATTTGATCAATAATATGCACTAATTATCATTTGTCGGCATTCTAAAGACTTATTAAGATAAGTTTTTACAGATTTTATGAAAATCTTTATCGTTCATTCTTAATTTTTTAATAGTTGTAACACTCGTTTTAGCGACGTCATATTCAAATTTAGTGCTGTCTTGTGCTTAGCAAACAACACTAAATTTAGTTTGACATAACAACAGAATACGGTTAGAAATGTCAATCGCTTATCTAAAATAAGAAAATTTTAGAGAAATTTAAGTTTAGAGATGGTAACGTCAGAATTGGGGTCACTGTGTTCCAAATCACGCGTGATTCATGATTAATTTTGGTATTTTTTTTCAATAAACCATAAAAAAGTGACGTCACAGGTCTATTAAGGTGGTGGGCATGCCCACATTGCCCACCCTAGTGGATCCGCGCCTGCCGAAGATCCATCCAATAGATTCTATTCCAGGTATAAAAGTAGTCTGTTATTCCAGACTAATCAACAGTCAGATTCGTTCAGCCGTTTGAGTGTGATTGTGTAACATCTTCACAAACTAAAAATTCTAGGGTGTGTGGGGCCTTGCCAAAATCTCTGGGGCTCAATCAGGGGCAGTGATATAACGTAATCTATACTACCTAATATAAAGCTGAAGAGTTTGTTTGTTTGTTTGAACGCGCTAATCTCAGGAATTACTGGTTCGAATTGAAAAAATGTTTTTGTTTTGAATACCTACTCGTAGTCCGTTTATTGACGAAGGTTTAGGTATCATCACGCTACTTAAGGGAGTGGAGCAGTGATCATAAATGTCAACAAATCTGGCAGATTTCCATATATTACTAGCTGCCCCGGCGAACTTCGTACCGCCATATTTTCGGCCCGCGTGGTATTCAAATCCCGTTCCCGCTGCACCCTTATCACTTAGGGGGATGAAAAATAGATGTTGGCCGATTCTCATAGATACCGGATAAGCACAAAAAATTTCATCAAAATCGGTCAAGCCGTTTCGGAGGAGTATGGCAACGAAAACTGTGACACGAGAATTTTATATATTAGATTATAATATTATGGACTGAAAGGGGTGATATGAGAAACCGAAGTGGATCAGTTTTAATTTATAATATAAACTTTCGAAATTATTTTAAACCAATCTCAGCTGCGAGAGCATTGCAGACGTGTGTTGTCATCAATATCAAGTAATTTTTATTATTTCCAAATTATATGTCGCAATAAACTTTTGTAATGAGCCATAAAGCCATTAACTGCGATATATGAAGGGTTGTATTTAACAAGACCTGAATGATAATTCCAATAAATGACAAACAGTTGTGTACTTATTCAAATTTAATTGTTTTAATGGAATGGACTGAAATATACCAACCGTTATTTTTTAAAGTAAAAGTTGTAAGTATTTGACTCTTCCACTCAACCAATAATAACCTACTTTTTTATTGTTTAAATTAACATACAATTAGTTAGAAAAGTAAGAATATAATAGTGTGCGGGCGGCGGCGGTTGTAGGCGGTAAATGCGTTAATCCGCTCCAATTTCTCGCGTCGCGCCCAAGTTCAAAAACCTAGTAAACCATATTCCCAATAACAAAACACAGTAAGTGCATGTGACTTGCTGAGTTTTGAAGTTGTAAATGCGAGTTGCTAGGTTTTTGATCTTGTTTTCTGAGAGTAAAAATGCACTTACCTACTAGGTTTTATGGTGTCAAAAAAACTGTTATTTTGTAAGATTTTAAAGCAGGTGTCTTCACAAGTCGATGCGGTTCCCTATGAAAGTTCGAAATATGGGAAAAAACTGTTTTCGTAAAAAATGTCCCACTGGGTTTTGAATTTGGGCAGCCGACCTGCCGTGATGATATTTATGATCTTCATCGATAAACGGGCTATTTTTTAATTTCAACCCGTAGCTCCTCAGATTAACGCGTTCCACCAAACAAACAAACTCGTGCATAATTCAAATATAAGTAGGAACGTCGCTATTAGGTAGTTCTCAAACACTAATTTAGACCAATAGCACAGCTTATAGTTTACACCCGACGATCGGCAGCGCCCGTTGCACTAACCTCAAAACATAATTAATTATAACCATCTGTTATAGTAAGGACCCGTGTTCAACACTCGATAAATTGAGGGTAGTTAGGAAATTAACGGCCCACTTGTAATGCCTACCGCTGATTGTATTCACATTACAAGCACTTACCGTTCACGGCCTATTGACAAATGCGTTCGCAGAATAGCTGTTAAGCTATTTATGATTAATTAAAATCAGGCAGTTAAATGAGTAATTTTCAATGATTTATTTCCGTTTCTTTTTGTTTAAATAGAGTACTTACTAGTAACCGAAATTACTAGTAATCGAAATTACCAGTAGCCGAAATTATTAGTAACGGAAATTTGGAACTACCCTACCTAGTAGATACCTATTTACATAACTCCTTACTTGTACTGTTGGAGTTTGCTACGAGATCTAAATAATGTCGTTCATTCGTCATGAATTGAGGGTAGTTAGGAAATTAACGGCCCACTTGTAATGCCTACCGTTGATTGTATTCACATTACAAGCACTTACCGTTCACGGCCTATTGACAAATGCGTTCGCAGAATAGCTGTTAAGAGCTATTTATGATCAATTAAAATCAGGCAGTTAAATGAGTAATTTTCAATGATTTATTTCCGTTTCTTTTTGTTAAAAAGAGAACTAGAAACAGAAATTACTGGTAACCGAAATTACCAGTAATCGAAATGACTAGTAACGGACATTAATAGTACGTAACCGAAATGACTAGTAACGGACCTGTATCTTAGTCCCTTTTTACATAAATCCCTTCACCTAAGCTTAATTTTTTGTAAGGAGTGAGTTCACATCGGTGGTGTAATGGCCAGGATTAAAACCGGGGATTTCTCGATCGTAAGGCAGACTTCATAACCGCTAAGCTTCAAATAGGTAATGTTTGCACTTTGGAGGCCAGGAACCGCTCTATCTATATCTACTCCAATAAATTTTGTTGCCTGCTCCCCCCTAGATAAGTGGCAATTCGTTAGCTGGCGTATTGTAAAATAGAATGTATGGGATTTGACGTTTATGATATACGTTGACGACTGCAATATACGTCAAATCCCATACATTTCTATTCGAGGGACTGATGTCCTATCCGAGGGCATCTAACATCTAATGGAAAGCTTTCTTTTTTCAAATTACCTACATCCAAAAGCACAACACTGAACGTTATCTACTTAAACCAGCTAACATTAAATCAATTTTTGTAGAAGCTCTGATTTCCACAAGTTTTCGGAGTCTGGCTCGCAGCCAACCGCTTCGTGTACCTACCTAGGTTCCTTAAAATGCAACCCCATTAGGTTTGCCCTCGACGGATCTTTCCGACCGTATATTTATGTGTATTATGCTAGTTTCTTCCAGGATAGAATATTTTTTCAGAAGTTAGTCTCCTGAGGAAAATTTTGAAAAAAGAAAAACAGTAGATAACAATTCTGCACACTTGTCAGAAAAATCGCAGTATAATATAGCATTAGGTACATATATTAAGTAATACTTTAATAAACCATATGCAACATACCTAAATGTATAAAAATCTAAGTAGGTAGGTAGGCTTGCTTATCAGTTTTCATCGGAAGTTTACAAGAATATATCAAGCGATGTGAAGCCAAATTGAAGTATGTACCTATCCTGTATAGAAAAAACAATATCGATTTATATTTTTGAACACGCGACAAGTCCCGTACCACGGATATGCGTCCCGTACCAACTGAAAAGGAAGCTCTAGCCAACCGAGCTACTTACAGGAATATATGAACACATCTTGGACATTAAAATTCTCCTATGAACCAATCAGGCGCGGTCCGAGGGGGGGGGGGGGACATGACCCCCCCCCAAAACCATGCACGTCATATTGAAAAGTCGCAGTACGAGGGGAGGGGGGGTTAATTTCTCCTTTCAGACCCACGGTACCCCTTTTTCTTAGGGAATTTCCGAAGTGACCCCCCCAAAACTTCAAGCTGCGACCGCGCCTGGAACCAATACTACTTAGTTGCTTTAAAATGACAACAAGAATTTTTTACAGATTTTATCACAATTTCTTTCGTTTATCATTTCAACTGTTCTCGAAGTTTTGGTTACCTACCTACTTTTCATCATATCACAGGAAATTGTTCAAATTGTTCAAATTGAAATTTCAATTGTTGAAATTGTTTCATTGTTTTCATCACTAGCGAAAAAATAATTACAATGAAAATGTAAATTGCTGCATAAATGCAAACTATCGAAATCTCTCAGGAATTGTATTTGAATTTTATTCTGCTTTGCTAGGCGATTCCAATTGAGTTGAATCCAACAAATATTAAACACGATTCTGAATCAAAATACCGTGGTAAGAAACTATTAGGGTCAGTACTGTAATTTCAATTTCAGAAACGTAGGCTGAAATGAACCTTGGGTTAGTTATGTTGATACAATTTCCTGTTGACTTATTACTTATGTGTACTTTTAGGGTCCCAGTCAACCTTATCGTGTGATAGTCGTTGCACCTGATAAACAATAAATAAATAAATATTGTAGGACATTCTACACAACGCTATCTAGACCCAAAGTAAGCATAGCTTAACTAGCTTGTGTTATGGGTTCTAGAATGCGGATAAACATACTTAGATACATTTTTATTTTGTAAATACATACATATTATACATAGAAACACCCAGACCAATGCAAATATTCATATTAATATGCACACAAATATTTGCACTGAGCGGGGATCGAACCCGCGCCTCCTGCGTAGCAGCCGCGTTCACTACCGCTACGCCACAGAGGCAGCCACAATGGAAGAGGCTCTGACATAGGCTTTCCTCTCGTGCGAAGTCAGAAGAAAGTCGCTCTTCGTAAAAGTCAACAGACCGCTCAATTGGTAGCGGATCCCAGAAACTCACCTACACCGTTTCGAACATTCGGATGAAATTTAAAAGCATTTATGCTAACTATTGAAATCGATTAAGAAAGAGAAATTCTCTTTTCTCTGTCATAATGGAGTTACGAACATTTAAACAATAAAATATCATCGTTATCAATAATTTCATCCGAAGCCATCACCTCGTACTCCGTGGTCTCCTTGCCTTGACCTCCTCCTCTCTTCCTCTCCGTGGCTTTCCGATTCTCCTACCTCCACAGTAACATACCATCCATGAAATAAAGAGTTTTTCATAAAAGAAGCTCCTCAAAACAAAATTAAGATACAAATAAAAAGTAATTTCAGTAATCTCGTAAGTATTTCTAAGTATTATACGAGTCGGTGAGGTGCCTTATACAATTTTTGCGAATTGCGAAGCTACGAGAGCCTCAGGGTTGAATGCTGAAGGCTAACTTCGGAATAAGTTCGGAGTCGTTACCTGATTGCGAGAACTCTTTGAAGATATTCGTGTATTTTTACTGATATCATTTAAATTTCACTTTAATACTTATTTCAATTTGCGTTTCGATTCCTGAAATAAATTTGTTAACTGATAGATAAGTTGATAAATACTGACGAGTAGGCATTAGGCTAACAAGTTTTGAAATATAATTATGTCTAGCACACAAGGCCCTCTGGAGTGTAGCGGTAGAGCGTTCGATCGCTACATCGGAGGTCGCGGGTTTAATTCCTTCTTAGTGCAAATATTTGTTTGTCTGTCTATTTGTATTGGTCTGCGAATTTCTATGTAGGTATAATATGTAAGTATTTAAAAAAGGAATGTATAATAAGTATGTATATATGTACTGGGTGGCGCAAAAGTACTGGCACTAAAGAAAATACCTTTATTTTTTTTATATGACATTTTCTGTCATTCTTGTTTGGGAGAATTCAATTATAACGCAGAGTTTGATAAATTGAGGTTTTAATTTGTACGTTTATTACAATTTTTATAGAAAAAATATGACCTTTTTATAAACGGTGGTACGTAAGGTATATTAGATTGATTGTGCCGGCTGACACCCCCCACGCAGGCGTCGATGATCGACCCCCTCTCCCCGCCGCTCGCACCTATAGGTCTCGCAACCGTCGCTAGATGGCGCGTGGCGTAGCGCGGCAACATGGCCCCGGCTTTGAAAACAGCAGGTTTTCGAAGGGATGAACACGATGTCACGATGTCATCAGATCACTCGCAGGTAGAACGGGTAATGGGCAGATTTTGGAGAAGGATCTTCGTATGATACCCGAAGCGGTGCGCAGATCAGCTACTCGGGCAATGCCGTCGGTACCCGGGTAGATGCGTATGATTCTACCCAACTTCCATTTTAAAGGCGGAAGATTGTCTTCCTTGATGAGAGCGAGACCGTTCAGTTGAACTTCAGCTTGGTGAGTCTTCCACTTGGTACGCGTTTGCAGTTCCGTTACGTACTCGGTTGCCCAACGTTTCCAATAATGCTGTCTCATTTGTTCAATGATATCGTATCGCAGTAGACGATGACTCGGTGTGGCAGTCATGTCCTTGCAGGCTGGAGCAGTCATAGGCCGCCCGATGAGAAAATGAGCAGGAGTAAGCGGTTGTAGATCGTTTGGGTCTGTAGACATGGCTGTCAGTGGTCGCGAGTTCAGGATGGCTTCAATTTGCGACAGGACAGTGCTGAACTCCTCGTAGGTAAGGTTCGTGCACCCTACTGCACGTCGCAAGTGATGCTTGCACGATTTCACCCCCGACTCCCACAAACCGCCAAAATGAGGTGAATGAGGAGGAATGAAGCTGAATTTTATACTATTATTTGTTGTAAAATTAATAATGTCGTTACTACTGCGCATAAGGTATGATACTATTTCTTTTTCAGCTCCTACAAAATTCTTAGCATTGTCTGAGATAATCTCGACCGGTTTACCTCGGCGAGATATAAATCGTTTTAAGGCAAGTAAATAATCGCTTGTGGTAAGGCTTGTGACTAATTCTAAGTGTATAGCGCGCGTACTCATACAAATAAATAAACATATATATCCTTTAAGAATAGTAGATCCTCTCCCTCTCCGGTTTAAGATCATCACAGGCCCTGCGTAGTCTACACCGCAGCGCATGAAAGGGAACCCAAGTTCAAGGCGCTCTGATGGTAGATTACCCATGAGTGGTTGTATTGTGTTCCCTTTCATACGCACGCATTTGACACAGTTGTGCACAGTTTTCCTGGCCAAGTTTCGTCCTCCGAGTGGCCACCAAGCCTCACGAATAGACGCTAACAACGCTTGAGGTCCACCATGCAACAACTGCTCATGTTCGTATTTAAATAACAATGTTGTAAATCTGTGTTTACTGCACAATAACACGGGATGTTTTTTATTGTAATCAAAATAAGGTGAGTTTTTTAGTCTCCCGCCAACGCGGATTAATTTATTTTCATCAAGAAAAACATTAAGACTAAGTATGCGCTTTGAACGTACTACATTATTTTTAAGTAAACTGTTGTATTCATTACAAAAGGATTCTAATTGTGCAAAGCGCGCGAGCACAATGATCGAAGCATCTAACTCGTCGACTGATAACAAACCGGTTTTACGGAGTTGTTTACTCGAGCGCGCGTTATGTATAAAACGCAGTACGTATGCAGTCGATCGCCGTAACCGATTGAATGATGAAAATTTATTATAATCAATAAAGTCATTTTTATATGTAACATTATTGGAGATCATACATACATTCACTGACTTTAATTCCGGTAATGATTGTTCATCTACCGATATATCACTAGAATTGGTTAAAGTTACGTCTTTCAATAACGCGGGACCGTGCCACCACATGTTATTGTTATTAAGATCGGCTATTTTTATACCTCTAGATAACATATCTGCCGGGTTCTCTGTACCATTTATATGAAACCATGGCGCATCACCAGTCAATTGATTTATCTGAGATACACGATTTTGAACAAAAGTTTTAAGACGATGTGGTGACATTCGAATCCACCCTATGACGATAGTGGAATCAGTCCAAAAGTAAACATTAGGAAATGTCATTCTGAGCGAGCTTATTATTTTATTGTATAATCTTGCGCCTAACAACGCTCCGCATAACTCGAGTCTAGGGATGGTACACACGTTCTTAACTGGTGCAACTTTACTTTTAGCACATAATAATTTTGTATAAACGCATGAATCATTATTATAAGTCCGTATGTATGCACAAGCACCATATGCATCCTGAGATGCATCGGTGAAAATATGCAATTCTAAATTGTGAGTACAGTCGCTCATGACGTAACGAGGGACACGAACACTATCTATATTTGAAAAATCATTAAGTAATTTATTCCAAGTAACTTGCAAGTCATATGGGATTGCGTCATCCCAGTCGAGCTTTTGTAACCACAATTTTTGAAGCATAATTTTTGCCGTAATTATGACCGGAGACAATAACCCTAAGGGATCATAGATTTGAGATATTACAGACATAATAGTACGTTTAGTAACCTTGGGACTAAATTTTAATTGTGTCGTAAAATGCAATTCATCACTCGTAGCTTGCCAACCTAATCCGAGTGTTTTATTTTGACAATGGTCTCCGATTGCTAATTGTTTGAAAAAATCACCTTTTACATCATGATTAAATGTCCATTTACGCAATGGGAAACAGGCTGACTTTAAAACCTCGGTGGTTTTTTCGCATATTTCTACTAAATTATTTAAACAGTCATGACCGGTTATTAAATCATCAACGTAAAAGTCGTCGTTGATAACCCTAGCTATTACCTTATCATCTGTTTCGTATGCGAGCTGTCGTAAGCAACGTATACTTAGATATGGCGCCGACGCTGTACCATACGTAACTGTATTTAATTGATAAATACACAACTCATCAGATGGGTTTTCTCGCCAAAGTATTAATTGCAAATTGCGCTGATCGTGGTGTACGAGTATTTGTCGGTACATTTTCTCCACGTCAGCGCAGGCCACATATTTATACTGTCGAAAACGAAGTAATATGGAGAATATATCGTTTTGAAGTGGCGGGCCTATTAATTGAATGTCATTTAATGACTTATTGGACGTAGTACTGGCACTCGCGTCAAATACTACGCGCAATTTTGTTGTTGTACTATGCTCTCGTAACACCCCATGATGAGGGAGAAAATAATACGGCTTTTTATAATCTTTTATTTGGGACATGTGTCCCAACTCAATGTATTCACGCATAAAATTACAATACATCTTTTTATAAGATGGTGATCGTTCTAGTTTACGCTCCAATGAAAGAAAACGCGATTTTGCCATATCGTATGAGTCACCGAGTGTTTCGGCCGACTCCTTTAGTGGTATACGTACCGAAAATCTACCACTACTGTCCCGTGCAGTAGTTTTGACGAATGACTCCTCGCATAAACATTCTTCTTTCGTTAAAGTGGAAGTCACCCCTACTTCCTCTAATTCCCAAAATTTGCGAAGTTGATCATCAATAATTGATGTTTGAGCAACATGACAATAGATATTATTTATACGCGAGTTAGGATAGAAAACGGGACCCGAAACTAACCACCCTATCTTTGATTTTCGTAGGTATGGTCCCTTAGAGAGACGGATCGTATCTTTGTCCAACAAATCCCAAAATATATCAGCCCCAATCAATAAATCGATTTTTGATGAGACGTTAAATGTGGGGTCTGCAAGGCAAACATCTTTCGGAATGCGAAATAAATTTACATCTATGGTTGCTGAGGGTAGATTGGACGTAATACGCGGTAAAACGAAACACCGTAATTGTGTGCTGTATTCATTAATTATAGAACGCATATTTATATCGCATACCTTATTCGACTGTGAGACCGATTGTCCCACACCAGATATATGTATAGTGGACTGTATTACCGGTACGTTTAAACGATTACATAATTCTTCCGAAATAAAACTATTTTGGCTACCACTATCCAACAGCGATCGGGCTGTCTGATAATGATTGTTACTATCCATGACTTCGATTAAGGCAGTGCACAGTAACACTTGTGACGGTACCGATGACGCCGATGCGTTCACGCTCGATACCGTATTCGCATGATTTACGGAATTTAATGTATGTGATACGATTGAAACCGATTTTTCGGCTGATTGCGAGTTAACTGAGCTTGCCACTGATGGCTCGCACTTAGACGCATTTAAATAATTATCGCTGTGTAATAAACTATTATGTTTCCATTGACACTGCCTGCATGGACCGAACCTACACTCGGAAAGTGGGTGTCCCGCACGTAAACAGTTTTTACATATGTTCTTGTTATCAGTAAAGTTAATTCTCTCTGACACAGACAAATTTAGGAAACGAATACAAGAATATAATAAGTGATTATCACCGCACATAATGCATTGGTGAACCAACTTGTTAGATTTAGCCTCATTATTACGCATTGAAACAAAACTATGTGATTTTTGTGGGTGGGAGGTAGTTTTGTGCTTTTTATCCATTGTATTATTTTTAGGTTCAGCTTTGTTTCTATGAATCATATCTAGCGAATTAGCACGGTTTCTTAGAAAAATCAATAAGTTATCTAATTGCAATTTCTTATTTTTCAATTCAGATGGAAATAACCCGATATAATTTTCCCATTCGAGTTCTGTGGATGAGTCTAGTTTTGACACAATTATATATATAATAAGGGTATCCCACGATTCCGTTGGCTCATCCAAGGATTTAAGTGCTCGTAAATTTCGCAAAATAATATCAATTAAATTTCGTATTTCTTCAGCTGAAGCCTTTTTAATGGATTGTGCAGTAAAAACCGAACGGACATGATTTTGAATAAGTAACCTATTATTATTAAATCTTTCTTCTAACAGCGCCCACGCGTGGACGTAATTAGAGGCCGTGAAATCTAACTCGCCGATAACCTGGAGAGCTAAACCAGTGAGGGAACGTTTTAAATAATGAAATTTTTCTATTGCATCTAGATCACTTCGCTTATGAATCATAGACAAATACGAATTCCTATATTCGAGCCATTTATCAAACGTGCCATCGAATGAGGGTAACTTAATCTCGGGTAATTTTATTGAAGCTTTCGTTTTATAATGCGGATTTGAACACTGAGAATCGTCACTTTTGCCTTTACCTACATCGATAAGAAATTTTGCAATAGACATTGCGCTGTAATATTGATTTTCTACAGCTTCCCTATAGTCGAGCTGTTTTATCATTTCAGTTTCGTCCAAAACACTTTCTATTTTGCTCTGAACATTATTAAATGTATCAAATAAAATCAAATTCGACTCAATACGCATGCTTAAATCAGCTTGCTGCGTTTCAGATAGGGATTTATTTTCAAACTTACCGACATATTTTTCGAACAAAGTTAGTCTACCTTTTAAAGATGCCCTTTGTTTCTTTAATTCAATTAAACTTAAGACATTTCCAGCTTCACTATACTCCTCTTCACTCATCCTAGCAGCTTGCAAGAATCGAAAGCTACTTACGTGGCTGATATCACCCGCAACGTAGATTCAGGTGGCGACGGAATTCTTCTATATTCTTCAGAACGTGGCGTGGTCTGATGATTTCAATGCGGCCGAAGGTCCAAATATGTTTGGGAGAATTCAATTATAACGCAGAGTTTGATAAATTGAGGTTTTAATTTGTACGTTTATTACAATTTTTATAGAAAAAATATGACCTTTTTATAAACGGTGGTACGTAAGGTATATTAGATTGATTGTGCCGGCTGACACCCCCCACGCAGGCGTCGATGATCGACCCCCTCTCCCCGCCGCTCGCACCTATAGGTCTCGCAACCGTCGCTAGATGGCGCGTGGCGTAGCGCGGCAACATTCTATTGTTGAAAATTGTGTAGTGAACAAATGTAAAATACACTGAAAATAAACATGGACCGTTTTACTCCCCAAGAACGTGGAATAATTGTGTCAATGTTCTTACGGAATAATTCATCAGTGATAAGAACACAACGTGAATTTCGTCGACGATTTCCCCACCGTCCGGCACCGATTGGTCGCACAATTCGACGCTTTGCCACACGCCTTGAAGCAACTGGCTCAACATTGGATAGACCTAAGTCTGGGAGACCAAGAACAGGCCGTTCAGCTGAAAATATCGATGCTGTGCGCGAAGATGTGGAAGAGTGTCCAGAAACATCAACGAGGCGACGTGCCACGCAATTGGGCATTTCCAGACGGACCCTGCAGCGTATTTTGGTGAAAGACTTAAAGATGTTCCCGTATAAAACTCAAATGACTCATCAGCTGCTGCCTGCTGACCACCGAGCTCGTCTAGATTACTGCCAGCGCGTCATAAACCTCAACCTTGAAGAGGATGATTTTCCTTCAAAATTGGTTATGAGTGACGAAGCGCATTTCCATCTCTCAGGGCATGTCAATAAGCAGAATACTCGGTTCTGGGGCACTGATAATCCGCGCATTATTCAAGAAACACCTCTACACCCACTAAAAGTTACTGTATGGTGTGGCATCTGTGTTGACAGAGTGATCGGACCCTATTTTTTCGAAGACGCTGGAGGCAATGCGATAACTGTCACTGGAGAACGCTACAGAACCATGTTACGTGAGTTTTTGATACCCAGTTTGGACGAATTGGGGCTGGAGCACATCTGGTTTCAACAAGACGGCGCTACGGCACACACAGCGCGCGACACTATGGACTTAGTGAGGGACGCTTTTCCAGGCCGAGTTATCTCTCGTTTTGGCGATTTGCCTTGGCCTGCAAGATCACCCGATCTGACCAGTCCAGACTTCTTTCTTTGGGGTTTTTTGAAATCTCGGGTGTATGTGAACAAGCCACAGACTCTCGCAGCTCTAAAAGAAAACATTCGTCAAGAAATAACGAACATATCGCAGGAAGTGTTACGGCAAGTTATGCAAAATGTCATAAATAGGGCTCAAATGTGTATCAACTCTGGAGGTCACCATTTAAAAGACATCATCTTTAAATCCTAATGGTACGAAATTTAATGGTACAAATATACATTTAAAAAAACCTAAATCTAGTTTTCTAATTTAGAAAAAATGTTATAGCCGAACCAAATAGGGTCTTTACTTTTGCGCCACCCAGTATAAGGGTAGGCACGAGTATGACTCCCCTGGTGTTGCATACACGTCCATAAGTCACGGTAACCAGTTTCCATCAGATGGGCGGTATGCTTGTCTGTCACCTACCTATGTGGTATAAAAAAATCCGCATTTAATAACCCATGACGATTGAGCCTTTGAGAAATATTTTATCCGATGAAGAATTCAGACATTACGACATACGAGGCAATCAGAATCTCGTTCGCGTTCTACTGGGTGCACTCAGGCCGTTATCGTGAGCTGGGTGCACGCCAAGCTTGATCTTCACGAACCTATCGCGAACAAATAACTATGTAGGTTAGGATGTTACAACTTCTTTGGATTCACAAATGGATGTTGTAATTTATAAGTTCGATATTTTGCACGTTTAAATAAAGCTTTTTTCTTGGATATTCGTTTTAAATTAAGCATTTAAAGAGCCTTTTTTCTTGGATGTACGTTCCCAGGGACGTCGTCCGAGTGAAATATACCAATAATACTGACCAATAATTTTATTATAGGTACTCGTACCTACTTAGGTAATAGTTCTCAATAAAAGTTAGAATGATAAATGAAAATACCAAAATGTACCCCGCGACCATGTCTGTTGAAAGTAAGATGGACGTTTCATCTACCTACTGGGCTACTGGTTAAGACCAAATCAATCACGATAGAATCCGTTGTTACTAAAAAAATGTAAATTAAATATTTATCAGTCGCACCGATAAAAGCCGTATGAGCCAAACCAAAAGGAGTGAGTGGATCCAGGGCTCAGAGGTGGAAGCCCCGGATGCAAACAGGAATAAATTAAGAGGAAATGAACTAAGAAATATTTGTCAGCAATTGATAAAATCAGATGGCAGTCGCTTCGAAAATGTCGAAGTTCAGCCACAGCCGCAGATAGATTGGAAAAAGCGGACCCCAGACTCCGAGGTGATTTTTTTTAAATCACTTAGGTGGCAAATATGGCCCACCTGATGAGAAGTGGTTACTATGAACGTGTCGTCCTTACTTCCTTCTTCCTTTAATTTTGTCGTTGATTAGCGTTCGATTGGTCAGCTCGCGTCCGCCGGTGAATAATAACAAGTTATTTATCAGACCGCTAGCATTAATCACGAAATGATATTTATTTCACGGGTTCGTTACGCGCCGGCTAATTGCCGTCCCTGTCCCGGCTTCCGTCCATAAATTATTACGGGACTCAAGTGCTGGAAGCTAGCGAATGTTAGTTTATTTCACTAAAATAATACGTGTGTGTTGACAGCCCACGTATTTAACTCGTATTTAATATGATGTTTTCGGAAAGAAAGGAAGGACCTACAGGAAAAAGTGGTAAAAACGGACTAAATTTTTACCGCTGTTTCACTCATCATCATTCTCATGGAGACGTATTTTTCTGATTGTATCTGAGGCCAAGGCGAACTCGGAGCTCAGGGTTCAGTTCGCATGATCTTGGACGTCTATGATAGTGAGACTATTGGCACGCATGTCACCCTCCACGACGTCAAGCCAGGACTTCTTAGGCCTACCCCTTCTATTATTTTACTTCTATTATCGCACTTTCATTATAATTTATGCGGGGCCTAGCGTCCTATCTGCGTCTAGTAGGTAGTCGGTCTATAGACTTCATTGATTATAGTGATGGGCAAAATTAAACCCTGCGTAAAACGCGTTTTGCGACCTCTGGCGGTAAGCGTGGAGCCCGAATGTCGGACCTTGAGACCGCTTGAGGTGACCGCTTCACATCAGGTGGGCCGTGTGCTTGTCTGGCGATTACTGACTACCATGCGAGTGGTTGATTAGTTATTTCATTTCCTTTTTTGATTGGTCTGTTAGCACACATACACGAACTTTTTGACGCATGTTTATGATTATTGCTGTTAACTCTAGTATAGAAGGTAATGGTTAATATCAGTAAATCCGGATAAATCTAACTCCGCTCATTTTACGTGTCATGGCACACACCCTCGCGACAGCTCCCGGCTCTCGTGTTGCCAACGTCATTAGTTTTGTTTCTTGCAGACTACTCCGGATAACCGGGACTTTCTCAAGAATAAATTAGTTAATGAACCAGAGGAATATTACTCGGCTGGTTATTTGATAAAGGTGTTCGTGTTATTTATGTCGGCCCGTGTAATGCCACGTTGCTAAGTAAGTTAATCATTTCAACGTAGGTAAATGTATCGTGTGATCTGATGAGATTACATTCAGAGGTGTTATGTTTTCCTGGTGTAATGCGTTGAAATGTTTACATTTTTACAACGCAATTTTATTTTTTAAATGTCAGGTTAGGCTATAGTTAATTCGTCGCACAGAAAAATTTATAAAATACAATTTTGTTGCGAATCGTATTCTCTATATCTTGAATATTGCGACTTTTAGTTGTAGAACCAAAGATTTACGATCTCTGACTTTTGCAACATCAAAATGTAAATTTTCAATAGGTAGACTAGTTAAAAAATTAAAAATTCATGTCACAAATTATTTTTCAGTGTCCTGTCCATCTGCAATTGATGACGATATATACGAAATAATTTTAACTGAATAATTTTCTATGTGTGGAACATAGAAAGAAATTTATTTTCTTTTAGTATTTTATTTTTAATATAAGTGTAATTTAATTTACTTTAATTTAATTTAATTTTTAATTTACTCCCCGCGATGGTTTTCCCAAGCGACTAGGTACAATATGGGGTTCTTCAAGAAGGGCATTAGAAGGTTTCTTCAGGGCCGGCAGCACGAGTGTGACGCCCCTGGTGTTGCATACGTCCATAGGCCACGGTAACCACTTTCCATCAGGTGGGCCGTGTGCTTGTCTGCCACCTAAGTGGTATAAAAAAAAAAAAGTAGTTTTACATCATGACATCATGGCTAAGTCATATTTTTATTTTGGATTCTTTAGATATGGGAATAGGGGCAGGAAAAATGCACCACCTAGATGAAGCAGCATCATCTATACTCCTATAACCTATAAATACTCCGAAGCCAAGACCTCATTCTTTCCGCATCATAAAATCCGACTTAAATCTGCAATCGCGGCTTTATCTAAAACAAAAAAATAATTAAAATCCTACTCCGAACCAAAAACTTCTCCTGTTAGTAATTACATTGCTCCTTTTACGCGAATATTTTACACTGGGGCGCCTTAAAAAGTAAAGAGGGCCCTAGTGGACACTTCCAGGTTTACTTAACTATCGGCAGAATGGTCTTGTGTAGACTAATAAACGTTTTGAAGGATAAATAGCTCAGTGCTGGTAGATTTTGTACCGCATGCAGTGTTACCTACGGTTAAGTAAGTATGTACTATTTATTACATCACACAGAACATTGGATGGAGAGGAATTTATCGATGCGTCAAGTTGAAGTCTCTCCCCCTTTTTACTTCATCTATACTATTATATAATTGTAAAGTGGTCGTGTCTGTTCATTGGAGATATTTAAAAAAAAATACTTGGGTTATGTTATGTTAACGATACTGAACACGAAAATATTTTTTTTTTATTTCCTGTCTGTTTGTCTGTTTGTCCGCGATGGACGCAAAAACTACTAGACGGATTTTGATGCGGTTTTTTTTGTTAGAAAGGGCTTACTCAGACTTAAAATCTTACGTTTGTTTGATCGCAATCGATTGAGTAGAACCGAAGATATGAGCAAAGGTCGCGTTAACCGAGACGCACGCGGGCGGAGCGGCGGGCGAAAGGCTAGTTTTTGTATATATCTCTTCCTGTGGGAGTCGTAGAAGGCGACTAAGCGATAGGGCTGTTCTCCATACGACAGTAAACATTAAGACCGTGACTAAGTGCCCGTTTGACGGCAATAGGCTCGCCCCCTATTACGTGGGACCGAAAACATAGTTGGCAAAATGTGGGTGTTAATACACCTTTGCCCACCTCTTCGTATTCGTATATAAAGTGTAAGCATAATTTTGTGTATATTTTATAACCAGTTGTACAATTTAAACTAAGATTTTAGAGAGCGTAGATTGTAGAGTGTTTCACCTCTCTGAGAACTTTTCGAAGACATGATGAGTTACTTCAACTACAATTTAGAGTATTATATCCTTCACGAAACTACGAAATTCCATTACCTTATTTTATAAATACGAAAGTTTGTGAGTGTGTTTTTATGAACCTAAAGTACAACTAACTAGTAGATATAGTTTAGAAAGCTAAGGCGGAAGCGTAGCTCCCACATTAGCCTTCGTAGTTGTTTTTTTTATAACCACCATTTAGGTTTCTTAATAAAAAAGAAAAAAAAATACATAATAATATATGTAATTAGTTATAATTATTTATAATCGATATGTCATGTCATATCGATAAAACAGCACTAGTTGATAATGACAGGTGACGATAAAAGGTGTTGTTTTAGTGGCGGTGTGACGAACAAGAAAAAAATTCCTGGTAGTCATACTGGTGTGATAACCTGGTGTGACCACGAGTCCGGACTCAACATTTCATACATTGCCGGCAGCGCACTCTATAGATTACCTAGGCATTGTATAGAATACCGGATTATACACATTGCCTGCAACATAAATAGTTTTCGCATATACATTGTGCTAACCTAAGCCACTGAGTTAACTCCTGGGCTATTCAAAGAGTAATCTCTAACAAATACCGCCAATTATAAGCTCAGCTGTGTAACCCTCGTCTGAGCTCTTCCTATTATTTGAATTTTATTCTTTGAGCATCCTGCTGCTGAACTTATCTCGACATTTTTGTTGTTCGCCACGCAACCTAATCTGTTCATGTTTCCCTGATCTTAATTGTGATGTCTGTTTATGCTAGGCTTTGAGAAAGGATTAGATGACACTTGATTGTGCAGAATTTTTAATTCGTTTTTGTTTATGAAAAACAACTGTTTTGGGGAGATAAGTTGTGATGGGATGAGCTGTACAAAAACCTTTTATATTATGAAGCGCGACTACAAGGGCTACTCCTACTCAGTGTTGCGGAAAACTGTATGCAAAGGTTTTGACTAAAAGAGTTATGAATGAAATTGAAGATATGGTGTGGAATATAAGCTGCATTTAGGAAAAGCAGGGACTCTGAATCTGGGTCTTTTCCTAACGTGAATTGGTAATCGAGTTTTTAAATTGAAATCGGTGGCTCGAGATCTACCTAAACGTGTGACAATAAGATCGAGGACATTGACGGGACAGAGCATATATGAAAACATTAACGGAAGTTAAAGAAACGAAAGGAGTACCCAAGGATCTTAGACAGAGGATATAGTTTCTGTTTACCCCATTGGGCAAGAGATGTGGGCAACTAGCTGACTCATCTATTTTTTATTTTAAATCTGCTGTTTACAGACGATTAATCTCGAATAAACCAATCATCATACAGGTTAATTAAGCAATCAAAAGCAGCACATACCAAGCCAAGCCAAATATCAGACGTTAAAAAAGTTTGATTGGCACAAGGAAATGAGCTTTTCACCCACAGTCATCGACACCAGCGATTATTTAAAATAAATAGGTAAATTTCTGTACGAAATGAGTAACACAATAGTTGGTTTTCCATTAAACATTGTGTCGGTGTGTGTCGGTGTTGTTTTCAATTAAACTGGTAGTGTCGTGTGGAACAAATCGAGTCTCGTGACAGTTTCCGTTTGCCTTTCGAGGTACTGTCGAATATTGCGGTTGGGTTAAGGGCGGGTTACTCACTTAATAACCCTATATAACGAATACTAGCTGTTGTCCACAGCTCCGCCTGCATAAATGTCCTTTCTCAAGGTCTAGTCTACCCCTAGACCAAACAGACAGTACTTTCGCATTTATAATATTAGTATGGATATGAATAATTCAAATCAAATCATTTATCTTGCGAGATACGAGTTTACAGGATGTTGCTATAAGAATAAGCAGCGTGGTTCCCGGCAGAGTAGAATTTGGACCATCACATGTTTTCCCAGGCGGTATCGTACAAGGCGACTAAGGGACTTTATCATCAGACATATACAGCCCCGACTTAGCCTTCGATGGCTCGAGTCAACAATAGTGCCCTACGTGGGACCTAATTAGTACAAGAGAGATGGCTCAAAATAACCCGAAAATAAATTAAACACGGCTAATACTAAAAAATGTTGTCTGTCCTTGCAAAATCAATCGCATTGAGCAACAGCTGGCAACCTCGCGAAAGCAGTGCATAGATATTTAACTTGTTAAATAACATTTGTTGCACGTGAAATATTTGCCTAGTATAGTGGATACTTATTGAACTTTATTCTTAAACTAGCTGTTGCCCGCGGCTTCGCCCGCGTGGATGTCGGTTATAGCTTAGTGTTTATATAGCCTGCATCTCAAAATCCTTTCTTACGGGATGCCTACGTCATAGTAGCTTTATGCATGCAAAGTGTCAGCCCGATCGGTTTAAAATTGACAAAGTTTCATACAAACTTTCATCCCCTATTTTATCCCCTTGGGGGTAGAATTAATCAAAATCCTTTCTTAGCGGATGCCTACGTCATAACATCTACCTGCACGCCAAATTTCAGCCCGATCGTCCAGTGGTTTGGGCTGTGCGTTGATTTATCACTATATCAGTCAGTCAGTCAGTCAGTCAGTCAGTCACCTTTGAGTTATATATATTTAGATTCATTCAGCAACCTCATTCTCATCATCGAAATAATCAAACAATAACCGAAACTCTTTTGCAGTAAAATTGTCAACTCGTACTAAATTCATTTAATTTATTGTTCATATAACCTTCTCCTTAAGAGAGAATTCTCAAGGGTGAATCGATAGAAACAATCTAACGTGTCATTGGGGGCGCCCATCTCACGCCATCTATAGACTATAATATGTAGGTATACAGGCCTACAATGTTTTGAATTATTTACGTAACATCTTAGATATCTGTGACGTGTCTGAATTACTATTTCTTTGCAATAAAACCACTCTTTAACGAACTGTATTGCGATTTATTTGTTTAGTAACAAAGCTAGTGCTTTTACCCGCAGCTCCACCCGCGTGGATGTCGGTAATCGCGACTAAACATAGCCCTCCTTTCTCAAGGTCTAAACTACCCCTATACCAAATTTCATCAAAATCAGTTCAGTAGTTTAGGCGTGAAAGCGTAACATACGAGTATTTTACTGTTTATTTCTTAGTATTTTGCTCATTGAGTTGTGGAGGTCAGATGACATGTGCTTCTCGGAAAATATCAAAGATCAGCGAAACTGTAATTATGTATGTAAGCAATCTCTTTTTGCATATCAGTTATACGTTTTTATTAATTAATCGAAGAATACATTCATAGAAGAAGAATACATTAACTTTGTTAGGAATATATTTGATTTACGTACTTAGTTGTTCTAATTAGTTAGGGTGCTCAGGTAACTTTTAATTGATAGACGCTGATTTCAGGGATCCCGCTACCTGTGAGGAAGGCTCTTGATTGTGTTAGAGCTGTGCTGACTAATGACCTTTATAGTTTGAGTGGTTTTATTTTGTATTAAGTTATTCGTATAGACTTGAGGAGAGTGGGGGTGGGCAAAATGGGATTTTCTGTTCGAATTTCTGAATACGATACCCTGAAATAGATTTTTCTGGACTATGTGTCCATTTAACTACTTGTTATTCAAATTCAAATTCATTTATTAACATACATAGTTACAGGTAAAATTATTACATGGTTTTGCTTAAGAAAAACTATGATTAGCATATTGCAAAGCGATGTTACGTTGGCACATCCGCACATGTGCTAATGTTGGACATTGTATCACATATTCCAGCGCCTTCCTGTATTGAGCTAGGATGGTAACAATTGCTTAACAAATTTCGGATTACAATTCAGACATTTAACTACAAAATATTAACCTTATAACGTTAACGTTATTGTTAAATAGTTTATGGATTAATTGGGGAAGGTAGTTCGATTGGGGTTTAATGTTTTTATACTAAAGGTGATATGAAATATTGTTGTTGTTTGTTTGGAGTGATAAAAATAGAGTGGCATATTGATTAGCCGATTCAACTGAAGCCCGAGTCCTTTAAGCGGGGTGTGAAAAAATATCTGTTGAGGCCGTCAATGTAGGGCCAGCCAATCTAGAGACAACAACTGTAATGGCGGCCATTTATTTTTGGACTGCATCCCAGCTTACCATCAGGCGGGGTGCACTTTATTTTATGACCAGAATATTAAAAGAACCCGGTAAAGTTATCTTTGATGGGGGATATCATCATCACTTCACTATCACTACATATTATAAAACAAAATTGCTGTCGCTGTCTGTCCGTCCCTATGTATGCTTAAGTCTTTAAAACTACGCAACGGAATTTGAAGCGGTTTTTAAATAGATAGAGTGATTCAAGAGGAAGGTTTATATGTATAATACATGCATAATATTGTAGAGAAACACTGATAAATCGGGATCAGAATACCACGCGGGCGGAAAATATGCCGGTACGAAGTTCGCCGGGTCAACTAGTACATAATAAAATTAATAATATCGAAACCGGCTTGCATGAAGGAGTAAGGACAGAAGAGGAAGCTGGTGAAGTAGGTAAAGATAGAGTGAAATAGCGGGGAGAAATAGGCGTGAGCGTATGTATGTATGTATACCTCCCCCGCCAGGGCCGGAGGAGGAGGTTATGTCGGACTCGAACCGACTAAAACGCACGTCTTCTGTAGGCCGTCAGTTGCCGACGGTGAGATTGTCATTGCCATGTCCCTCCCACCCCGGTCGTGTTTGTACGATACCAAGTAAATCGCGATAAAATTCGTTATTAATAGTTTTATTTCAATGCTTTTGTACCAGCCCCTCTAGACAAGTGGCAATTCGTTGCTCGGCGTATGATGAAATAGAATGACAAATAATTGTCTAGGGGGGCTGTTGTCATGCCTACGCAAACATGATCGTATAACTGAATATTACAACATGTGCAATATAAGATATTGTCTATCTGTCTCATATAGACTCGCCTCCCTTTTTATTCATTTCAGTCATGTCTGTCCAACGGGAAGAGAAAAAAAGATATTGCTTCTTTGTGAAAGGGACGCCTATTGTACACGTATGTATATGTTTTGATGTGAGTAGGTCTTTTGATGATAACAAAATCGGTGGATAACAGTTGGTGTGAGACAGCCTCCGTGGCGTAGCGGTAGTGAACGCGGCCGCTACGCAGGAGGCGCGGGTTCGATCCCCGCTCAGTGCAAATATTTGTGTGCATGAAATAATGAGTATTTGCATTGGTCTGGTTGTGCCTCGGAGAGCACGTTAAGCCGTCGGTCCCGGTTGCCATAAGAACATCTATGGCAGTCGTTACGGGTAGTTCGAGCCCTAAAAATCCAAAAAAAAACAACAGTCTAGCTGCAAAGCTTCGATATCGCCTAATGTTAACATTGGGTTGTGGAGGTCAGATGGCAATCGCTTCACGGATAATATCGAGGTCTAGCCAAATCCGTAGTTAAGACCGGTAAACCGGACCCCAGACTCCGAGCTGAAAAAGCTTCGAATGCGACTGGGAAATAACGCTAGGAGGAAGAACAGTTGGTGCTGTGAGGGGTGATGGGGCCTAACCAATATCTTCACCGCCAAGGCCACTCTAACTAGGTCTACTCTAGCTCTAACTAATCTAGCTTTCCTCTCGGAGTTGTAAGCTCAGATAGTTGTCGCGCGTCCACCAAATTATAATTTGGTTTGTTAGAATTTTACAAGCGCGTCATGGCAGGGTCACGCCGAAGGTCTCTGCTCGTTTCAATCGCTCAGGGAGCGAACAAGAGTTTGGAATTAGGACGCGCGCGTCCAAATCGCAAACTACCTAAGTATACACGAGCATTACGCAAAATTCATGTATATTTTGAAATCACAAATTTTAAAATTGCATTACAATATACACTCGAGCAGTTCTCTATGGCTGTGTTTTGGCCTTGTATAAATTGGAAAGACGCCCCCGCGCTGTGCAAATATTTTTGTATGCATAAGTGTATTTGCATTGGTCATGTTTCTTTGCATAATATGTAGGTATGTATTTACTAAACAAAGGTAAACAAGTTAATAATTCGTATTCTAGAACCCATTTACAAGCTATGCTTATAGTTTGGTTGACCCAATTGGCGCTGAGTACTATGTCCTAAATAACTAAGGTACTAATGAAGTCGAGTCGAATCTGGTCGTGTCTCGGAGAGCACGTTAAGCCGTCGCCGTCGGTTCCCGTTGCGATACGAACGTCTATAGCAGTTGTTACGGGTAGTTGAAGCCCTACAACTGGTCTAGCTGCAATGCTTCAATGTCACCATTGGGTTGTGAAGGTCAGATGGCAGTCGCTAAAGCGGACCCCAGACTCGGAGGTGAAAGCTTTGGATGCGACTGGGATTAACGCTAGGATGAAGAAGAAGAAAGAGTCGAGTCTGGCTTCGGAGCTCTGCCGGCAGTCTTTTCACGGAAAATATCGAATTCCAGCCATGCCATAGTTAGACAGGATAAAGCAGACCCCGAATCCGAGGTGAAGGCCTCGGATGTGACCGGGACTTACTTACGCAAGGACGATGATGAAGAAAAAATCGAAAGAAGCAGTGTCTAAAACATGACGAATAAAAAAAAAAGTTGGGTTCATCAGTTTGCGAGAACGCACCTAACCCTATACTAAATTCAAATACATTACTGAACGATCAACCCGATCCTTGTACATAGGTGACAGCGAACGACCGCTTGATATTTGCGTCACATAATTTATTAACCCTTCAAACGTCACGTAGTCAGGCTCGGATGACCGGCCTGGTTTTAACGACCCAAACTTAGAGTTGTGGAGTCGCCAAACATTTATTATTTAAACACAATCGCGGCCTAGCCCCTACTAAGGCCTGCAATGCAGAGTTTGCTATTGTTCGCCTTTTGAGCGTTGGGGGGTTTGAAAATTGTGTTTGTAATTAGCACAGTTTCATGAGTAGTGAAACATTAGTACGTGTTTGTGTGTGTGAATGAAATGTTACGTTTGTTTCAAAGTTAATTCATGCATATATGAAAAAGTAACCATGTTTTCTTTGGGACGAATTCTTCACTTGCAAATTTATTTTTTACAACCCACAAATAATATTAATGATATACTGCAGCGCTTATACACTTGAACCTGTTTTATAAAAAAAATGTTTTACACATAGTGCATTTATGACACAAAGTCATGAGAGCCATGTGCCAAATGAGAACGAATAAAAAATCGATTTTCAATTCGAACCAGTACTTCCTGAGATTAGCGCGTTTAACCAAACAAACAAACTATTCAGCTTTATTATTTGAAAGGAATATAATACTTAATAATAAATAATATTTATGGGATCAGTGTTCAGTTCAGTATCCCTAAATCCATCAAGAACATATAAGAAACGAAAGGCGTATGTCAGGATCGTAGCAAGTGGAAACATTTCATCTCTCCCTACCCCAATGGGAAAATATATGTTTTTGACACTTAATTAGCCCACATTAATATTTTTCATTGAGTAGATAAACAATGTTATTACTGATAGTGACTCTGTATGCTACCAGGAGAACATTAAAACTTGGAGATGCACTCGTGTGAAATCTATTGCGGCGTTTCATTGTGAATCGGGCGATAAAACTGTCTCAGAAACGGTCGTTTTTGTTTCACAAACAGTTGATGGATTACTAGGACTGTTTAGTTTAATGCAATATTATTGAATAGTTCCTTTCTTTCTTTTTTTCTTCTTTTATATATTTGCCTGTAGTATGAAAGTAGGACTCTTTGAGTTTGATTACAGCTCATTGTAAATATTCGTATGCATGAAATGTCGGTTTATCTGGAACCTAGATTGGTCTGAGTGCGAACCCTTATCAAGTTATATATTCTAATATGTCTTAGAATCATCATCATCATTGCAAAGTTGTGTCGCGATTGCATCTGAGGCCCTCATCTCGAAGTCTGGAGCATACATGATAGTATAATGGCAGTCATGTCACCCTCAACGACGTCTAGCCAGCACTTCTTGGGTTCGATATAATAAATGTCTTAGGCCCGTATTCAAGAATGGTATTCAGTTCTGTTCTGAATCTCGATCTATCTGAGGACAGATTGTCTAGAAAATCTGTCAAATCTGTCTATACAATATGTCCTCAGTTAGATCGTGAGTGTAGTTCTAGAATACGGGCTTTAGAATATTTTTTGTTACCAAAATTATGCATAATAATGCCCTAATACTAATATTAATCAATATTATCAAATTCGTGCACTATCTATTCATAGTGAGATATGATCCCCTGGTAGGGGGACATTCCATACAACAAATTTCACCAACAACAGGGCCCCAAACTTTGTTGTTATTAATTAAGAGTTATACTAAAAATAGTTTGCGCATTTATTAAAAAACTTTCATGTCCTTATTAAGCAAATAATATTTTACTTTATTAGTGTATGGAGATCGAGATCTTCGGGGCCCAAGCTGAACTCACTTGCCAGCCTACCTGTCCCTCTAGACAAGTGGCAATTCGTTGCTCGGCTAGTGATGGAATAGAATGCCAAATGTCTGGGATTTGACATAAATGACAGGCGTCAACGAATGTCAAAAACGTCAAATCCTATACATTTGTCATTCTATTCCATCATACGCCGAGCAACGAATTGCCACTTGTCTAGGGGGGCTGGTGATTGACGGACGAAATTCTGAAACAGGCTTTCCTCTCAGTGATTCCGAGTCGCAGTCGCTCTTATAGTAAAACTCAGGATAAATTAATCCATAAGGAATGGAATAGTTCCTACTCCTTCGTTCTCCTGCCCGCCTAAACCAGTGGCAATTTTTTGGCCGGTGTATTGTATTGTACCGGTGGCCGGTATGTAGTATAGAATAATGAATGCAATGCGATTGACAGGTATTTTGACGTTTATGACAGTCGCCAACGTATGTCAATCCTATACATTGATCAATCTGTTTTATTTTATTCTACTAACGCATTGCCATTTGTCTAGAGAGGCACAGCTGACTCCGGGCTCCAAATTATTAGTAGTAATGTCCCAATGCGTTACCTTTGAACCCGCCTGGCAATGGTAAAGCCCCCACAAAGACGCCTGTCTTTTTTATACATTCCTCAAACATTTAACTACAACATTGTAAAAATTGCATATTGCCTTAAACATGTATTTTGGTATTTTTTTTAATTAAAAAAAAATCTGGTGTTGATTTAGCCACCATACCCACCAGCCAGGTCTGCAGCTACGTGTTGGGGTATAAGTCATAACAGGAGAGTTGTGTTACAAGTTTTCAGCTTACCTCAAGAATGTACTCAAAAAATCGTACAGCTCTCGGATTATAACGTAACGCATTGCGAAGCAATATCAAATAATCGTTGTTCTTTATTGAGTCCTACGTTGTGTCGCGTGGATGTGAAGTATTGAAGAATATGTCACGCATGGCGTCGCGCTGCTGCACTTGACGCTAACGTAGGACAATGGGTAAGAACTCCATAATATTATAGTCGCTGTTGTAGTTGTTCTACATTGCAATCCAATTTCTATTTCGTACGTCTATATAAATAAAAACTCATTTCACAAACTTGCATGTTTTTCTTCGGAACTAACAAAGTTTTACGTGGGCCGCTATACCCAGAGCTTATTCTCAAATGTAATGCCTTTTTTTAAACTAAAACTATTACATTTTACTATTGGCTCTGAATATTGGAGGGTTGCCAGCTTGAACCGGAATCGTTCCGAGAAACTTAAAATTATACTAAATAGTTTCTGTCGTTAGCGAGAATATATGGATATCATTTCTTAGATTTTATTTTATTTGCTAAGATGTTTTATAAATGAAATTTTGTGTATTATACTAACTTCTTACTTTAAAAAGTTTCTAAAGATTAATTTTTACAACTTGGCTACCAGGTAGGCATGGCCAGAGAGCACACATCAGTTAAATCGAGCGTTGGAAAAAAAACAAACTACAGACCGTTTTGGCTATGCTATAGTAGCGTAACGACACTAGCGACAAATGTTCAAAATTCTTCATTTATAAGCACACATCCATAAGCACGCATCTTTCTTCTTCTTCATCTATCAAGCACGCATCTTTCTATAGAGAAAACATAGCTTAGCTGAACCTGAACCACCAGAGATGTGCTATGCTTTTACATATTCGTAGCATAGCTGCATAGTATACATTCGGTGGAAAGGCAGACACATCTACAATATAAAATAATCATTATGCACGACACTTATACGGCCGTTCCCAATAACTTATCTACAGTTAAAGGTAAAGGTAGAGATAGTCCTTTTGTCAAATCCTATTGTTATTTTGCTAGGTACTATGAATTGCGTTACCATAGAGATTGATGACGTTTTATCCTTTCTAATGTCAAAACTGGCGATGATAGGTTATTGGGAACGGCCGGAACCGCGTGGGCGGTACCCATCAATGAAAAATTGAATTTACCTTTAGAACATTTCGATCGTTAAAAATATAAAACTTCATGAACTAGAACTGGCCAAGCGGGCTTCTTATTTTGTGATGACATAAATGAAAAGATCTCATTTTACAAAACGCTCTACAAAGTGGTGACACAATTTCAAATGAGTCCGAGGGCGTCAGAAAGGCAATAGAGTAATTACGTTTGACACAAAACTTTAGTTGCAATTGCTGAAAGAACATCGGAAATGACGCCGCTCGTTTGCCACTTCCTTCCGGCAGGGTTCTAACTTTGAAATGTACCTACTATAATAACGAACGGGAAGTATGTAGTAGTGTATGTACGATAGAATAATAGGATAGAACACGCCGCGTAGGCTTTGTTTATTTGTATCTCTTACGTTTTATGTTGCCCTGGTACAACATCGGATTAGATAACATTTTATTGGTTGTTTTATGAGCAGCCGTGGGTAACTGAAAAGGGTTCCGTTTTGTGGCTTATAAAAAACTATGTATATTCTTTTAAGTTTCTTGAAATTGCGGTTTGTTTCGGTATGCTTACAAGTATTTCATAAATATTGTTCAATTACCGCAGCAGGTCAGCCCGGTCATTCTCACGAAATGGTGTTCTTCGTATAATTTCCGTCACGATTTTTAATTTTGATTAAATTCTATAAATTAGTTATTTAATTGAAAGAACACGACGTCATTCTTTACGAATTGGTATTTTTGGCACTGCATTTAAACACTTAGTTTTTTATTTATGGAGTGATATATTTTTGAGGGTGACGGAAATTAGGTTTGCGGTGATAAAAATGAGTAAATCCTTTCTCTTGTAATATCTTAGACGATCTTTTTCTTTGCATGCCGCGTATAAAGCAGGATCATTCCTGACCTTTGTCTTCCCCGTTGCTGTCTAAGTTTTAGTTGCTCCAAAATATCCTCTCGGCTCTTCTTCGGTTTACCCATAATATCTGAAAATAATCGAGTTTATTGTTCAAAAACATACATTTAGAATTATAACTTTGTTCGGTGGGTAGAAACAACAATTACAGGGAGTTTTATAATTTCGGTCACTTTTAGCGTGACGGAAATGTGTGACTGAAATTAGGGAAAATGGGATTTTTTTTAATTTAAAAAGTAATTAGAACATAATTTTAACAACTAATTCTTTTCATACATAAAAAATATATAATTACGTAAGAATTGTTTGATTGATAGTTATTTCGAGCAAGAAGTAATTAATTAAATGAGCGAACAGAAATTAGAAGACTTGTAAACCATGCGAACGGAAATCAGGTACTTACCTCACTGGGACGCCCGGAGAACATGTAGTACGCGTGCAGTTCGCTGGATGTCTGTGGCACTACTAACGCTTGCCATACATGCGATAGGGATAGGTACAATTTACATATCTAGGGTTGTTTTCACGAATTTGTAGTGGGTGACAGAAATTAGGTATAATGAAAGGACAAACATATTTTACATTGTAACTAAATAAGTAGCCATGTTAACGTTATTATATTTTTAGTATAGCTCAATTAATCTATCTAATTTATAAATAAAGGGCAATAAATGTATAAATCAAAGCTTGTCTTGCACTTTTTAGGCTCAGAAAGTATTATTCTGGGTTCTGGACAGTGAACGGAAATTAGGAGAATGAATCAAAAACAATTATTCTGAGGTATTTTTGTACCAAAGTAGATGTACCTATATAATATCATTCCTTATTAGATAATTGCCAAAACTAGCCCCCCGAAAAAGAATTAATCCCAAAATTTTAAAAATGAAGTAGATAATTGAATGGACGTTCGAAAATCTCACTCCCTGAGAATGACCGAGCCCTATTTGCAGATACGAAAAAAAATATACACAAGGATATAGCAACAAGCTATACAAATCAATAAAATTGAAGTATCTGATTGTTAACGATAATTCTGTCTGTCTTTCCGCTATTACAGATTATCTCCGAAGTGGCTGAGCCGATTTTGACGAGCATTTTTACTACAGACAGCTGATGTTATAAGACGTAATTTAGGCTATTTTTATGGGGAGGGGAAACGCGTGAACTGGTAAAGAATTCCAAGATTTAATGGTGCGCCAGAAGAAGGAGTCGCCGAACCGCAAAAAAACATCAAAACCCAGATTTAGGCTCACGCAGATGAAGTCCGGATACAGCTAGTACCTACATAATATGTGGGTGTATAGGGACTCGATACAGGTGCCCTACTAAGGAGCTAAAGTCAATTTCACCTACTATCTGGGACATCAGCCGAACCATCAAAATATAAGAATGTTAGTAACTAAAATAACATAGCATTTATGAAAGTAAACTATTCCTAAATAATTCTAAACATATACTTAACTACTTCACCTTTCAAAACGAGAATTTAATCCAGCTAACATGCAGCTCTCAGACTTCTGTGGACTTGTTGAACAAAATATTTTTCAATATGATGCGGGCGTTACGCATTACTCCGATTGGTATTGCTGATCGCATTCAATACGATCCGGAATATGTCAGACAATCCTGCAATAAATATGCTTATTGCTTTATGCACTCATATTTTTATTATCTGTATATCGTTGAGTGCATTCTGAGTGGAGGATATTGCTGTTTGGTAAAATATGCATGTCGACTTGAGAGAGAATTGTTTTGCATTCGAATTTTAAGTGCCTAAAATCACTTTATGTTTTTAAAATTTATATATTGCCGGGTAATTTGTTATCATCAATCATCATTAATTAGCCTATTGCCTAAATAAGGTAAGATGTCCCCTAGCCAGAAGAACTGACGACTTTAAAAAGGTGGCTGGGACGGACTGAATGCGAAAGGCGGAGGAACGGCAGAAATGACGCACATAAGGAGAGGCTTATGTCCAGCAATGGACTGCGTATTTCGTCTATCAATGTGACGTTTCTTAAATAGATAAATACATAGTACCTGCCTAATAATTAGAGCCACTATATCATGCCATAATGTCTACGAGGTGCTCATATTTATGTAATGTTATCGAAAGAGTAAGCTAAGAGTAACCTACGAGCCATCCGCAGTGCAGTATGGACACTTGAGACAAAAGAAGAGTCAAAGATTATCAAAGCGTAGTAATAAACTTCAGAATCACTTTAATTTAAAGTAAAAACTGTAAACGCTTACAACAAGAATATCTGCGGTAAAAATCGCATTACCTTAAATTATCTGGCGAAATTCCTTTCACGAGTGCTTAAAGGCGGCTAGATTTCACGGCTTCACCAAAGACACAGGGCGGTATTCAGGCATTCAGTGTAAATCTTGTGAGCACTCGGGAATGCGGGCCTGCGTCGACGCCATGACAGTTTCGCAATTAGGCGGGCCACAAAATGGTAGCGTGGCAAAATTACCGCATGGCACCATCGTATCGCTCCTCCGCAAGTGTTTGTCCCAATATTGGATATAATCGCGCTTAATACTGATTTTAGTATTCGAAGATATTGGAGCATTTACATAAAATTAATTTGTTGTATGTACTAGGCGCGGCTGGTGATAAAAATATTGAAGCTTCTGTTTAAAAAACAAACTTAAGTATAGAATTTTGCATAATGTCCTTTGAAGTACACAGAGCTAATGGAATTAATCAAAATTATGTAATGATTTAATATTAATATGTTCTTCTTCTTCTTCTGTCGATGTGACTGTTTAATTAATGTTTTTATTTTCGCTTTACTTTTAAGGTAAAGTACCACTGCTAATCCAAGTACCTAGCTACATATATTTTTTTAATTCCAAGTAGGTATATTCCTGTGGGTCAGGATCTGTATTTCACGGACGAGGCTGTGACGCAAGCTTTTCTGTCGGGGTCGGGTAGTCAGATGACAGCTTCGCACAACATATATTGATCAAATTGGCAAAAAAAATATAGGCCAGAAATCTCTTAATAAGAGAGCTTCCATGAAAACCTTAATGACTGCACAGGAAACTCGCTAAGCAGATGATTGGCTGTTACATCTGCATAGCTTGGAGTGAGAAATTTACAAGTACATAGGTATATGTATGGAAATCATTCCGGTCTTATCCGAACCATTCCGCATTCCGTCACCTTGGATTCCGAGTAAGTATATGTATGAAAATGCAGAAACTTTATCTCGAAAGACCCATAAGCTATATAAACTAATTAAAGTAGTATTCAACCACAAAATTCCTCATTACTTCTTCACCAGTCTTCAAAGTTAAATCTTCCGTCGTCTCACAAAGTTTGGGCCAACATTCGCAAACATGTCGGGCGAGTGATGCGCCATCCCGCGGTGATTCGGCGTAACTTAGTTTGGCTGGAGTATCAGCTGGCTGATTAAGTGACTTGCGTTTAAGCCGCGACTGATTTTGTCAAAGCAAATCCCCTGTCAAATATTTGCTTCATGAGTTTTAAACGAATCGCTGGCTGACTTTAGAGAGGTTCGTGTGTGTTCGTTATGTATTTTAAGTAGGTAAGTATATAAAGAATTTAAACACAGACAAAATTGTGAGATCTACAAGCTACTTGTACTATAATGTTTAAGTCGAGGGGCGTTTTCGAATACGGTCCCGATTTCTCTGCCATTGTCCCAATCATTTGGGGTCGGCGCAACGTGTCATTCTCCTCCATACAATTCTGTTAAATGTCAACTAAGTACTCAGTACTCAGTCCCTTGCTTGGCATAATTATTATTTTCAACACATTTCTTCTACTTTTTGGAGCTTTTCGATTGCGATCTTTTCTAGAAATGACTAGAACAGAAATAGTGTGATGTTGTTATTAATCTTTTAATAGTAGGTAATTAAACTTATTTGTAACTTGCAAATTCACGTAACACCACTGACGGTCGTCATTTTCATTCAAGGGCCATTCGCATCCAAAGCTTGCACTTTGGAGTTCGATACATAACACTATAGTAATCTTTTAAGTCTAAAAAATAAAATAAGAGGAAAAAATTTTCCATTATTGACATTGTGGCGGACAGGCCTCACGTGACGTTCTATCTGGTCATGGAACGCAGATCTAAACGTCAGCGATCAGCTGATGCCCGTCGTAGTACATTTGGAGGGGTTGGACGTCGGTTTGCACACTCTTTCCCTGCCATGCAGTGGCGGTGTGGACTGTAACTTTCGAACGAGGTCAGGGAAAGTAAGGTAACTCGTCCCTGTGCGTCTCTCTAGGCGAAAGGATAAACCGACCGCGTACGGTACGGTTCCGAATTGGGTTGAATAGGAACACCAGTAAATAAGACACAGTTAATTCGGTTGAATCATCTGGCTTTAATAATGGCCCATCTATTCAATGCAAAGTCTGAGAGAAGTCTCGAAGACTATTGCTGGCGACTCGGCTAAGATGTCGCAATTGTACGAAAAGTCGCACCAGCTTAGCTTCTCTGAAACTTTACCTTGACGAGAACCGGCCAAAATAAGATACATTTTACAAAATAACATTAACGATTTTCACTATGATAAATAACAATTTTTAGGTCTATTTTATAAACTATGTACAACTATCAAATACTCTAAGTGCAGCAAGGTAGGTAGGGTGGTCACCCATCCTATGGTATGATTTTAACAGCTATATTATTTATTATTTTGCAATTACAGAGGTTTACACTGGTAATTATGAGTGGCTGGCTTCTATTTGTTTACATTATTTGTTAATTACATAAGAACTATTTACTTTACAAACTTGAACGAATTTCTCTACTATGGCCACTTATCTACTCTATACGGGGAACAAAGTTTTTCTTATATACTACAGCGCTTTTATGGCTGATTTTACAGATTTACAAAAAAACGATAGTACAAAAACAAGGTTAAAAACAATATTTACTTATAAGAATTTTACAAACTAATACAAAAAGGTGCTGCGACCGTCTCCTGCGTACGGTGGCTACTACAATCAAGTGTCTATTGGCTTTATCATTGTCACTGTTTTATCACACTATTGGTTTACGTGCACTAATCACTAATTTCAATCACACTATTATGATTTTACGAATCACTTGCACTGTATTTCGTGTCTGTCGCGAACATCTCTCCCGCCGTGCAGCAGAGTGAGGTACGGCCGCTTGTGATGCTGCATACTCCGGTGAGCGACACTACTTGGGCAGCGGCACGATCTTCTTCGTAGGGCGCTTGAGCACGCCCCCGGCTGTGCGCACCTCAACGGTACGAATTTGACCGTCGGCGCCTGGGTAGACGGCGGTGACTCGGCCCCTTGGCCAAGTGTTGCGAGGCAGTTGGCCGTCGGCGATCAAGACGGGATCGCCGACCTCGATGCGAGGGCCCGACCCATGGGGCTCCCGCCGGTGTTGCAGCTCGGGAAGGTACTCGCGCACCCATCTGCGCCAGAACATGTCGGCGAGCGCCTGAGCGCGTCGCCACTGCTTCTTGTGGTCGATGTCGGTGGAGTCAAACTCACCGAGTGGTGAAAGTCGGGAGGAACCACCGAGTAGGATGTGGTTCGGAGTGATGGCCTCGTTGTCTTCGGGGCTCACGGAGACGTGGGTGAGGGGGCGGCTATTCACTGTATATTCCACCTCACACAGCAAAGTGGAGAGCACCTCTTCATGGGGATGGCGCTCATGTAAGACCGTAGTGAGTGCGGTCTTCACGCAACGCACTAGACGCTCCCAGACACCCCCCATAAAGGGAGCAGAGGGAGTGATGAAGCGCCACACGATGCCTCGATGAGCGGCTTCGCGAGACAGGGCCTCGCGCATCTCGCGGTCGGCACCATGCATGTTGGTGCCATTGTCCGAGTAGATCTCGGCGGGGCAGCCTCGGCGCGCGGCGAACCTCCGCAAAGCTAGGATTGCGGAGTCTGCGCTCAGACTGGCGGCGACCTCCAGGTGGACTGCCCGGGAGGTCAGGCAGGTGAACAGCGCCACATAGCGCTTTTGGTGTTGCTTGCCGATGGTGACACTGAGCGGCCCGAAGTAATCGAGCCCAGTGTAGGTGAAAGGCCTGCAGTGATGTGCAAGGCGTGTCTTTGGATGGTCACCAGTGGCTGGCTCTGGTGGCTGCGCCTTCCTGATGCGGCACTGTAAACATAAATGGAGGACCGACCTGGTCGTCGGTCGTAAGCGCAGAACCCAATAATGCTGTCGTACTTCATTTATCACGGTTTCAGTACCGCTATGATGCAGTTTCCTATGTGTCCATTCTATGTACAATTGAGTAATTTTATGTTCCCCGTCTAAGATAGGAGGTCTCTTTATCGCTTCGGACACGTCTTTGGTTGCTGCTATTCTGCTTGCCAGTACTATAACTCCGTTTGCGAGCTCCACTCGGAGTTTGCGAAGTCGGCTGTCACGGGGCATTTCCTCTTGATTTTTCAATCTGCTGATGTCTTTATTAAATGCGGCGTTCTGTACGCATTTAACTAGTTGTACTTCGGCCTTCCGAAGATACTCTGCGGTTAAAATTTTAAATTTTCTATTGGGTACAGTGTTCTGGGGTAACACTGGCCCTTTAATTACCTTCGTCCGTCGAGTTGTGCGACGCCAATCGGGATCCTTTTGTTGGTTTCTCGTAGTTCGTTTGTACGCCACCTGTTGTGTCCTAGACTTGCGTATTGCGTCTAGAAACTGTAGCACCCGAGCGGTGGTGCGTAGGAGCCTCTCCCAGCTGGAGAATCTGTCAAAGTCTATTATAGAGTCACTTACATCTGTTACGGTGGTGATTCTCTCTTCGCCGGTGGCTTCTGTTAGTAGCGGTTTCTCGGATGGCCAGTCTGTCGCATCCTTGTACAGGAAGGCCGGTCCGCTGTACCACTCGTGCTCGGAGTTGAAGTTAGCGGGTACATCACGAGTGGCTGCGTCTGCTATGTTGAACTTTGACGGGAGCCACCTCCAGTCCTCGACCTTACTGTTGTCTTCTATGGCGGCGATTCTGTGAGCTACAAAGGGTTTATAAGTGCGAGAACCTTTCCTTAACCAAGTTAAAACCGTTTTACTGTCAGACCAGTAGGTAGTAGAGTCTGGCTGAATCCTGTGGTTCTCGGCGACGGCTGTAGCTAGTCGGGTCCCCATCACTGCAGCTTGCAGCTCCAATCTAGGGATTGATGTGATTTTCAATGGGGTCACCCTCGCCTTTGCAGTGACGAGACTGACTCTCACCTGTCCATTATGGGTGACGGTCCGCCAGTATATGGCTGCGGCATAGGCTGCTTCGCTGGCGTCCGAAAAAACGTGCATCTGTATTGATTGAGGATCGGTGTATCCCGGGTAGCACCTAGGTATCTTGACGAATTTGAGGGCTCGGAGATGGTCTGCCCATACACTCCATTGGGCTGACAGCCTCTCGTCTAGGGGCTCGTCCCAGTCGGTTCCTAAGCGCCATGCCTCCTGTAGGATCTGCTTAGCTCTCACGGTGACCGGTGAAGCTAGTCCGAGAGGGTCATATAACGACATCACTATCTTCAAGGCTTCCCTTTTAGTAGGTGAAGTCTTGTTAATTAAATTTTCAGGTAGTCTAGCTAACTTTAAATTGAAACTTAAGGTGTCTGTCTGTGGGTCCCAGATTAGGCCAAGGATCTTCTCTTCTTCAGCCTTCGATGTGATGCTCACACATTCAGTGTGGTTCGGACTGTTCTGCAAACGATCTATAACCTGTGTAGAGTTAGAGACCCATTTCCTTAGTTCAAACTTGGCTTTTCTGTGTATATCACGTACCTGGGTGGTGATGCGTACCGCCTCTTCTATGCTCGGGAAGCTGTCAAGATAATCGTCCATGTAATGATGGTTGATGATGGCGTCCACTGCCTCGGGATAGTCGTCTGCGTGCTGTTTCGCGTTCCAGTTTTTTGCGAAGATCGCAGTGCAAGGTGAGCTGGCTGCACCGAAGATAATGGACTTCATTCGGTACTCATCTGGAGCTCCCTCCCGCCTATTACCTCTCCATAGGTATCTTAGCGCGTCCCGATCGTCTGGACGTACCTGCACCTGCATGAATATCTCGGCGATGTCAGCTGAAACGGCGATCTGGTGGCGACGGAAGCGCATCATGACACCTGGGAGTGACTGTAATAAGTCCGGGCCTGTTAATAGGAAGTCGTTGAGGGACTTTCCTCCTGATTTGGCGGCAGCGTCGTGGACTATTCTCAGCTTATCCGGCTTGCTAGGGTTGTGGACATCGAAATGTGGTAAGTACCAGGTCCTACCTGGTCTTGCTGGCTTCGGAGCTTCCTCTGCATACCCCTTCTGTACGAGCGAGTCTATTTGTTCGGTATACTTCAACTTTAAATCTGGGTTACGGTCTAATTTTCTTTCAATCGAAGCTAACCTGTTGACAGCGTTATTATAGCTGTCTGGCAACACGTCGTTGTTTGTCTTCCATAGAAGAGCGGTCTGTATGCGGCCATCGGTTAGTTGAACGGTGTTATCTTCTAAGATATTTGCAGCTAACTGTTCCGGATCAGATTTCGGGCGACGTGGGTTAATTAATAGTGACTCTAGTGCAAAATATTCCTTTAGTTGATGGTCAATGTTGTCATCAATAGTCGAGAGTTGATTTACAAATTGTATGCTGTGACCTAAGGCTCGGCTGTGACTTCCGTGCAGCACCCATCCTAGTGCTGTGAGTGAAGCGACTGGCTGTTGGCGAGGTCCCCGTTTGGTGTAGCTAGATACTAAAAGGTGCCAGTTATCTTGACCTATCAATACCTTAGGGGTCCCTCCGGTGTAGACGAGCTGCTCTTTGATGTCTGCTAAATGTTCGCAGCCTTCGATGTCCGTCTCGCTGATGGTCTGTGACGAGAGTTGCAGCTTGGGCACGGTTCTCACCGTCAACGGGATGCTGGTACCATCGGGATTACCTATGTATACTTCGACTCTTCGTGAGTCCGGTAGGTTGATCGCTGTATCCCCAATAGCCTTGATGGTAAACGGGTCAGTCTTACCTCGGGCTCCCAGCTTGGCTGCTACATCTTTATCTATGAGAGATACGGTAGATCCGTCGTCAAGGAGAGCATACGTCAACATCTCTCCCGCCGGTCCAGAGAGTCTAACTGGTGCTATTTTTAAAAAGGCTTGTTTATTTGAACGGGAAAATGAACTAGCGACTGTCTCCTCTTGAAGTTTCTGTTTGTTCTCTGTTTTCTTAATATAATGAAGTAATCTGTGGTGAGAGGCAGGACAGTTATCTATACCACACTTCCTGATCTGACATCTATGATCGGTATGGCGGAATTTAAGACAGCGAAAGCATAATCTGTGTTTCTTCGCTAAGTCCCATCTCTTATCGGAGTTACCTTTTTTAAATGTATCACAGTTCGATGCGTAGTGCCCCTCAGAGTCGCATATTCTACACTTACGTGTGATCTTATCTTCGGTCTGTCTCTCAGTGGCTGCAAAGGCTCTCTGAGGGACACGACGATTCGGCTGGTTATCTCGGTTATCTCTGTTATCTCTGATAGTCTCGGCTGGGGCGAAGGCACTACAATAGCGGGCGTACTCAGTTACGTACTCGCTGAATGAGGCTAGATCAGGAGTAGAATTATATTTTTCAGTATACGTACGATACCATTGAACACGGAGTGAATTCGGAAGTTTATCTGTGAGTATTCGTAATAATTCAGCATTCATTAAATAATGATTTTTCTTTAGGGCCTGGAGAGTGACGACGCTACTCCTTATCCGACTGGCAAATGTGCAGATGTCTTTAGGGGCTTCGGTACATCGTGGCAAAGCTCTTAATTTGTCAGTTTCTGATTGAGCGATGGAGTCAGGTCGTCCGAATTGGAGCTCTAGCTCTCGAATAATATGCTCCGGCTGCGCATTAGCTATAAGTTCTGAGCTGACTATTTCTAGCGCTCTGCCTTTAAGGCTTCGTCTGAGTCTAGCTGTATTTTCTATGTCATTAAAGTACATTTTAGTGGTGTCATATATTGCTTTAAATGACAGCCATTCGGTATGCGACCCGCCAAATACCGGTAAAGTCATTATGACCTTCGATGCCGATGGATATGAGGACGTAAATGACGCCTCCATCGGTTTCCTATCAGCGAGCGCAGCTATAGCAGATGTTAGTTCAGTAATAAATGGTTTTAAATTATTATCATTTGACTGTACGGTAAATTCGGCTGTGCCCCCAACCCGGGGCACGTTAAAAGGCTCTATCTGAGTTTTATTTAAAAATTCGGTTGTGCTCCCAGCCCGGTGCACGATAGGAGTCTCTTTCTGAGTCTCAACATAAGCGGTTGTACCCCCAACCCGGGGTACCAAAGGTGCCTCCTTTTGGAGTTCGTTATAATCTAAATTAGGAACTGTGCCCCCATCCCGGGGCACGATGGGAACCTCTGTCTGAGGCTCATTATTGTGGGTCTCCTTCTGGAGGTGTCCACTTACTAAACGTGGTTCTAAGCCGAGTCGTGTCGAGGGCGCACCTTCTTGTAACCACGAACGAACATATTCGGACCTTGAATGGGCATCATCATCATAGTCAGAGTCTTCGGCTGACTCTTCAGCCCTACGTAGTGCTACCTCAGCCAATTGCAATTTAATCTTTAGCATCTCCTCCTGAGCTTTCAATGCACGCTTGCGCGCCATCGATTTACTGTGTATAGTCGATCTAGATCTAATAGTCACGCCTGGTTCACGGCTCAATGACTCAGAAGTACGTACTTCTTCTATGGGTTTCTGTTCGATTGGTCGTAGCGTACTGTCTGATCTATTCTCTGCCAGACACCACGGTTTTTTACTAATATCTGTTTGCGTCTTGGCGCTAGGGGGCCGTGGTGTACTGGTAGATGGTTGAGTCATGCACGATGGCGCGCTTACCTCGGATCCGACTGGTATTGAGGGTGAGCGTGGCGGCTGCTCATGGCGGAGGGTCTGTTCTCGAGCCAGAGTCTTCTCAGGCTGGCTCGGCTCTGCAGCTCTGGATCTGGTGCTCGGCATGTTGGCTGGCACTAATTCACACAACACTTAACACGGATTCGACAGTACGCGCTTTAAACTGTTCTATTATTTACTGTTACTGTTAGTTCAAATTGTTACTGTTTGTCGACTTACTATAAACGCGTACTGACACGAGTCTTACTCACGTGTAAGGACACTGATGCTATAGTTAACTGGCTTATTTACTGGTAATAATACGGGTATAAGTCGCGCACACGTTACTGTTTGACTTTGACTGATGAGAACGGGTATAAATTCGCGCACACGTGACTGTATACTGTGTTTGTCAATGGAGACGGGTAAAAATACGCGGAACTGACTCTAATTACTATTTTACAAAACACTGACTCTAAATTATCCCGATTTGACTCAAATCGAGATGCAAAATACTGAAATAAAGATTAGACAAAGAATAAAGAAATTAGACACACAAAGAAAGCTAGCTATTATGCGATACGTCCGGCTGGAAGCTATCCACAAGTGGACAGCAACGCTTTTAATCCGGCTCGCAAGGACCAATAAATGTGGCGGACAGGCGTCACGTGACGTTCTATCTGGTCATGGAACGCAGATCTAAACGTCAGCGATCAGCTGATGCCCGTCGTAGTACATTTGGAGGGGTTGGACGTCGGTTTGCACACTCTTTCCCTGCCATGCAGTGGCGGTGTGGACTGTAACTTTCGAACGAGGTCAGGGAAAGTAAGGTAACTCGTCCCTGTGCGTCTCTCTAGGCGAAAGGATAAACCGACCGCGTACGGTACGGTTCCGAATTGGGTTGAATAGGAACACCAGTAAATAAGACACAGTTAATTCGGTTGAATCATCTGGCTTTAATAATGGCCCATCTATTCAATGCAAAGTCTGAGAGAAGTCTCGAAGACTATTGCTGGCGACTCGGCTAAGATGTCGCAATTGTACGAAAAGTCGCACCAGCTTAGCTTCTCTGAAACTTTACCTTGACGAGAACCGGCCAAAATAAGATACATTTTACAAAATAACATTAACGATTTTCACTATGATAAATAACAATTTTTAGGTCTATTTTATAAACTATGTACAACTATCAAATACTCTAAGTGCAGCAAGGTAGGTAGGGTGGTCACCCATCCTATGGTATGATTTTAACAGCTATATTATTTATTATTTTGCAATTACAGAGGTTTACACTGGTAATTATGAGTGGCTGGCTTCTATTTGTTTACATTATTTGTTAATTACATAAGAACTATTTACTTTACAAACTTGAACGAATTTCTCTACTATGGCCACTTATCTACTCTATACGGGGAACAAAGTTTTTCTTATATACTACAGCGCTTTTATGGCTGATTTTACAGATTTACAAAAAAACGATAGTACAAAAACAAGGTTAAAAACAATATTTACTTATAAGAATTTTACAAACTAATACAAAAAGGTGCTGCGACCGTCTCCTGCGTACGGTGGCTACTACAATCAAGTGTCTATTGGCTTTATCATTGTCACTGTTTTATCACACTATTGGTTTACGTGCACTAATCACTAATTTCAATCACACTATTATGATTTTACGAATCACTTGCACTGTATTTCGTGTCTGTCGCGAACAGACATATTTTCTGCTAACCGCACATTTGTCACATGTTTTTGAAAATACTTTGAAATTGTCACAAGCCCGATCCTATTCTTAGTTGAAAGGCTTAGTAAGCAAGTTCTGTATAACTGGCGATTCCCAGACGGACACTTCTAAATTCAAACGGGTAAGACTCCTAATCTATCACAGAAATGTAAATCTTATCGCTCCTGCACACAAGAGCGGTTCAGAATAGACATAAATTGCTTCTTATTCGTCCCAAGTCTATACCGTTGCGTCTTAATGGCATCTGAGTGTAGTGTAAACATAGGTAAATACAGGGTAAGTGTAGGTGTATGTAGGATAAACGTATATATTGAGAGGCTTTTACCGTATTTGAATAAGATCAGGCGTGTGTGGATCGCTTTGGCTCGTTTTTGGTCGGCTTTGATTTGGGTTTTTCGGTTAAGTTATGTGGTGGCGTGTTTTTAGATTAAACGTTCTGTTATTGTAACAATGGATGTTTGGGAATGTTTGTGTTTTTATGTATTCCCGTCTGTTTTTCTTTGAAGAGGTACATAAAGGTTGGTTTATTATGTATTCAAGTTGAGGTGATGTTGTTTTGAAAGTATAATATTTAGCCAATATGATGTGAATATGATTACGGTATTTCGCAATGAAGCGAAAATTTGTTAACTATAATTCCATAACACTTCGTTAATTGTTTATTTTGGCCTTTGCGAGAGCGACAGTCCGAAAGTCTGTATTGATCAGGACATACTTATATCTAGCACCTAAATGTATACGCGCAGTACACGATTCTTGGGTGTCTTTTGAGGATAACACGGGGACCGGGGTGCTACGGTGGTGGATTAACTCAAATTCACCAAGCATAGATTATTTCAGAACAATCTGCACGCGCCAGGACCACGTTTGTTTCACGATTTAGGTCCAAGATACGTGTCCCGAAGTATACTAGCCTAGCCTGTCAAGCAGCAGGTTCACTAGCTTACAGGTGAAGTTAACTTAGCAAACCACCAAAAATAGCCACGAAAATATTTTTAAAAAAAGAGAATTCGGACCAAAACTTTGAAAAGAGTATGTTTCTTCATAATGTCGCAGTTTGAATATAAAATGAGGTTATGTACAATTTTAATTGTAACAAAACTCATAAACAGAGTACGAAAGTGCGTAATGTGTTCACAAATTTGTTGAATTACCGGGACATTTTGTAGCGAAGAAGCTAGCGGTTTTAATGCAAATCAACGCTAGGGTAACATTGCGATGGGACAAATACTGTGAATATTAAAATATGTGTTGTTATTATAATTTTTTTTGAATTAATATACAGGGTGTATTTTTGATGCAGTAAGGGCAGGTACGTCAACCGTTATTGTTACAGCAAAACGTTGGTAGAATACTTTTCTTAAGTTTTTAAGATATTCTGCGCTACATTAATCGATTCTGGAAAAATCTTAAAATCAACAAGAAAACTGTTAAAATATCATTTTTTATGCCAATCGATCCTATTTGTTGTGGCGATTAAAAGAATATTGGTCCAATTTAGGCATGTGACTAGAAATGCCAAAAATCGTCAATAACGTTTCCCATATATTTTGCAATGCAATAATGCAATAATAATTGCAATGAACTTAAATATTGTTTTGTCGCCGAACGACACTATTTCTCACTTATGTATAGTAAAAACGTGCAAAAGTCTCTTTAAGGACGGACCACCAACACCATCTGAACCTCCGCGGTCAATCATATATGCTGACTGAGTCAGTCAGATAGTCAGAACGTTTCAGTCATAAAGTTACAGTTGGCAAGCAACTGCACTTGAACCAATTTTAAAGAGTGAATGAGTCCTTTGACAAAATGTGAGTAGAGCAATAATTAGAAATCCTGATGTTTACGTACTCTCAATGGAGTCACGTAGTGCTTTCGTTGAAAAGGTACCTACAAAAATCTGTAAAAAGCTTAGCAAATATTTACTTTTTCAGGTTTACATGTTTTAACATTGTGGTTCACCTAAAAGTGGATTTGTTTCATTCGGAACACAGTCCTGCGGTGTTGTATTACTAAGGTATTCGCAGTTTGAGCTAAACTTGCCACTGTGAAGCGAATCTTGGTTCACGTTATGAGCTGAAGCGAGAAATTATAATCTATTCTACACCTTTATCATTCATCCATCCATAATAATACGAAAACAGCTCTGTATGTCTGCCTGTCATGAGTCGACTGTTGATTAGATTTTGTTAAAAACTGGCATCGGCTTTTATTCAAAAAACATGATGTTTTTATTGTAATAAATGGGCGCCAAGGTCATCCAGGATGATGTCGTGGGTTATTGCAAGTTATGTATAAATAACGGTTGCCTACGCAATGCAGGATGCATAAGCATCAGGTTTCATCAAGATTTGCAGGTAACTCAAGTTACTCTTCTCATTTTGCAAAATTTTAATAATACAAATATAAACTTTTTATTATAATTTGTACAATAATGTTATTATATAATTTATAACACAAATAAATAAAATATTTTTCTAAGAAATTGAAAAAACCTTGTATGACTTTTATGCATGAACGGCTAACCTCTCAATCCCGAAAGAAGACTTTAGTCAGAGCCTCATTTTTGTGACTTAGTAGGTTCACCAGCTCTCAGTTGAGCTAGTCTTGACCCTGTAGTTTTGAGTTATGGGTTACTATGAAGCGTATTGAGAATTTAGAAATCGCTGTACTCTTATGCCCTATTGAATGACCTGCACATTTGTCACCTGGCGTAGTGTGACTGTTCAAAGCACTCCGCACGTAATGAGGTTTGCAGCAGCTACCGGCAGCAGCGCCAACACTGCATGTTCACAATGTATTGCTATTTGTTAACATACCGATGTAATGAACTCAATACGGGTTCTAGAATTAAACCAAGTTGCAGTCTTTCTACTTCATGCTTTAAAAGTTGATAACTATTATAATTACTTTGCCTTTATGATGTTTATTGACAGCAAAAATAATAGATTTGATTATTCATATCCAGCGGACCCCACTTATTATCTTTCGGTTTATGATTTGCCCCGTTGCAAATCATAAACCGCCTGCTATCAACCTAACGTAATTATTGTATCGTACGTTGTAGAAATCTGTCACAAATACCTACTGATAAAAATCCTAAGACACAGTTTCAGTTTTCATTAAAATCGGGTCCGTTGAGCCTTTTTCGCTATTCATAGTCAAAAATTTAACCACCTAAGCCCACTTAAAAATCACACATATTTTTCGCTATTCCTCATAGTCTCAGATTAACCCACGCCCACTTAAAAAAATCAGCCTGTGTATTATTTTGTTCCTTTTTCGATATTGGATGGCGTTGGCAATCAGTTGGAGGTTGGTTTACAATCTACAAACTGACCACACGGCTCTTTGACACAGTGAATGTTTCGATAAATTTAGCGGCAAATGGTTTGATAGCTGGACGGGCATGCATACGGTTTAGACAACTGAACCACTGAGTCGGTTACTGTCGGAGTCGCTCGTATTTCCTCAGTAGTTATTGGTCCTTTCAGGAACACTATTGAACGGTTATGCTTGCAAGTTTGTTATAGGAGTACTTTTATATAAAGGCCTATATGCATTAGTTGGGGTTGGCAGAGACTTTTTATAACAGACTAGCACACGGCCCACCTGATGGAAAGTGATTACTGTAGCCTATGGACGTGTGCTACACCAGGAGAGTCGCTCTAGCGCAGCCGACCCTGTCAAAACAGAGAGATTCTGTGCCGTCAGCGCCGAAGATAAGTAGGACAAGCCTTTGGTCTTCCCACCGACAGCATAAAAACTCTCCAGTGAGCTCTGGCTACCCTACTCTCCGCCGGGAACCCAACACAAGGTTATTTAGTCGCGGTATTCTGTATAATATTCAAATATATTTTGTATTTAGAATATATTTCAACTATCGTAGTCATCCCTAGTGATAGGACTAAGGCCAAAAGTAATTAATAGGTTTTGAACTTTTATTAATCCAACCGATGATTGCGAAGCCTAAATGTGATCCCTAAAGTTTGTGACCTCACAGATCCATTACGCATTGTTTGAAGGCGCCTAAACAAACTATTCGGAATCTCACAAAGGTCCAATATGTAAAATAAGAAAGAATCGCTCCACCTCCATAGAATTTCATTAGAAACCAAGTCACTAAACTCACTAATTACTTCGGCACTTCACTTTGTTTAGGATCCCCATGTTAAAATAGGATAGTCCTTTTTGTGGTCGCATTCTTCTTAGAGAAAGGTTGTATGGGATAAGCAGATAGCGGAGCGGTTCCGAAGCAATGATTCACTTACACTGAATGTGGGCCATTTGAGAATGTAGTAAATAAAAAATTGTATAATTCCACAACGAGTATGTACAAAACAATAATAGCCTGTTCAAAGGTCAATGGGTACAAGTGAAAACCTTAGTTGACACAAAAATTGACTGTACTACCAATGTGCTGTAAGTGTCTATGAAGTTGTTTAGGGCCTTTTTCCGGTTTTTCCTTCAAATATTGACATGTACAACCTATAGATTTGCTTTATTTGAATGTTAAATGAATTGAAAACTGTTTCTCACGTAGTTGCTTTTATATTTGTCCAAGTATTTCTCCAAAAGTGCCCAATCAAATTCTAAATAGATAGCATCACTACAGCATAAATTATCCTATACACTACCACCTGCAGTGCTCAACAAAAGATGACAAAATTGATCAGAGATTATTTCTTTACTCTCCTACATAGATTAAAAAATAGTCGATAAACTGCGAACTCGACTATTCACAGTAAAAAATATCCGAGCAAGTTTCAACATTTGGTGACCCTAATCTGAGTAGATTCGAGTCCAATGAAAAAGGGCCAATTCATCGGATTCTAATTAGAAAAAACTTATTCTGATCCTGCCTCGGAAGTTTTAGCTTCATTGTTTTAGTCTTGATCTAAGGGTGCTTTTACAGTAGCCGAGTTTTCATTGTTTTTATAGTCATTATCATTCGAGTGCTAAGCACGATATTATCCAAAGCTTGCAATCGAATTCCGTTCAACCACTCCATAATTTGTTTTGCTTAATTTTTACGGGAGCGGTTGTATCTGCACGACAGACGCATGACGCAGCACAGGCCCTAAATAGAAGAAAAAGGAGGAGAAGGAGTACCTACCTACGCGGATCAGGGTTGGGAGACAAAAGCCACGAATGCAACGAAAAATGTTGAGTGTGTTATACAGTTTGAAAAGTTTGCATACCTATTACTCCGAGGCGCAATTTCTGCATGATATATCACTTATTATTCTGTGATATTTATTATCACGTCATGTAAAACCCACGCAAAGCTTCAAGGTAAAAAGATTTTGCACTCCCGTCACTTCTTCGCAGTTTACAAAGCACTTAAAGTATGTTCGTTCACGAGGAGCGCCTATTTTTTATTAGGTTTTTAAAAGCTATTATAACCTAAGTGTTTTTGTTTTCTTAAAGTTAAGTGATGTATGTATTGCGTGCTTAGCTATCTGAGTCTTTTACATTACATACATTGTCACTTGACGATATTTTTCTCACGATTAATAGGAAAGATTTTTCGCCTCCTCTGAGTAGGTACCATGTGAAATAAAGTGAGTAGAAGGAAGGGGATGTTTTAGCTATTTTTCCAAAACAATGTCTGAATAATAACCGCATAGACCCATTATAGACTGCAAATCCTTACTCAAAGTGCCTGCAGAGACTTATCATTATATATCATCACATGACTCATTATTACAAATTTTACTTTACTACTTATCACTTTATATTCTGACAAGGTGGTAGGTACTCAACGGTCTAACTAATCAACTCTTTTATTGTCTAAAAAACATACTTTAGGATTTTCAGATCTATGCAAGTTTCTCGTCTGTGCTTCTAATCTATATATGAATAATAAGATTGAATTACAATTCTGTTCATCTCGCTAAAACTCGAGAACGGCTGAACCGATTTACCTAATTTTAGTGTTGAAATATTCGTGATTGTCCAGGGAAAGTCTAAACGGTGAGAAATTTTGTAAAAGGATCTGAATTTCACGCAGTTGAATAGCAATATAGCGGTACAAAGTTCGCCGGGTCAGCTACTTATTATTAAATAAAGTCAAAATCCCACACTGACCAGCGCACTAGAAATAAGTTGCCACAATCCGCCGTAAGCCACTTTGCTTATTGACAAGCAAGTGTAACACCTACCTAAGCGTCGGTCACAGGGTGTTTTATTTGTTGCGCAATTATCACCCCTACTTTATAGGCAATAAGGAAGTTTCAGGTGTCGATAGATTTTATAGAATGACGCCGTTTTAAAGGCACTCAGATAAAACTAAAGTTTGTTCTAGTTGAACATTGACGTCGCTGTGCCGTGGTGATTTCAACTTTATGTACACTTAATCAGGCGGGTAATGGAATTTGATGACGGGCACTTTCTACAGTGGCTATCAAAAGTTGCTGAACGCTACCAAATTTACAAATTGTGTTTAGTATTTTTGTAATCTTTGGAGAATGTACATTACTGCTTCATCATCATCATGATCTGTTTTCACTTGTTCTAAAGGCAACCTGTCCAGTATTAGTCAACACACTTTCTGAGTTTTTATTTATTTAGACTTTTTGCACAAATGAAATATATAAATATGTACAAAGGCGAATATGCATTTTCTACCAGTCAAACTTTGGGTGATGTATAGAAAGCTTGGACCTAAAAGATGTTATATACCTACAACACGGTCAGGCTATTAGTTCCCCAAGATTAGCATTTGCTTCTCTTTATACACTTTACGAGCTTATTACACTGCCAATAATCTTCCCATGTAGGTATGTCCTAACTAATTTTGTGATGTATTAAATTTCCAATTTAATCAAGTCTATCTTAAGAAGTTGGCTCTAGCAAGCTAAAAATACCAAAATACTGGTGATGTATTAAATCTCCAATTTAATCAAGTCTATCTTAAGAAGTTGGCTCTAGCAAGCTAAAAATACCAAAATACTGATATAAAAAATAAGAACCAAGGTACCATTTAAACAAAAAATATGGTAATCTTCCGCCGTAAAAAGACCCATCTCACTAATAAGATAATATACAACGATACGATAATACACACGATGACCCAGTCCGGGCTCAACTTAACAAGCATTTGTGGTTACTTTCTATTTTTCTAGGGAATTCGTTAGCCCCTGCTGAATACACAATGAGTCCGAGTTATAAAATAGCTTGTTACACATGCAATAGTCTAAACAAGCTGGCTTTGCGTGAGATCAACTGTATGAGCTTACTTGGACGACAACAGGAGTTGAAAAACTGTAGATACGGTATTATAATGCATTCATTCGTCTCGAGCCAGACATCAATAAATTTAAGAAAAAACTAAGGGAATATTTATTGAGTACAATCCCTTAACGGTGAAATAATGAGATGGCCCTTATGTAATATTTATATAGAAATAGATATAAGTATATAATATTTAGATACTACTTACCTACAGTTCAAAAGAGACAGTAGTCTCTTTTGAACTGTAGGAACAGTTTGACTGCAGGAAGTATCCTGCAGTCAAACTGTTAGAACAGTTTTGCACGCTTTTTGTCAACTTCATAGATATTCATTGTATGATAAATAAATTAAAAAAAAAAAAAAAAATCCTTAGAGCCTTTTCCCAACTCAGTAGGGGTTGACTTCAGTCTAATTATTTAAACCAAAGGCTTTGTCCTACCTAACCTAACCTTCTAATGCTCTTTTGAAAAACCCCATATTGTAGCCGCTTGGTTGTATGTGAGGCATTAACACTGAAGCTCAGAGTCCGCCGGCTTCTTTTGATTTAGCTTATAAAGCTTCTGTCTGACCTCTCCCTGAGAGGAAATCCTGCGCCAGATCCTGCTTTGTCAATCAGCAGCTGCACACCGGCTTGCAGGTGATCTTAGTTTCGACTCCGAAGATCATGTTCCACACCTTATACACTTATATAGTCCTTAATATATTGTGTTAGAATATCTATATTAGAGTGATATTACATACATGTCACTAACGTCAAAACACCCTATAAAAGGGGTGTAAATATTATCAACATTTTCAAGGTCGTTTCCCTAATATACGGTAATAGGGCGTGTAGTAATAATTACGTTTACGCGTCCTTTTGCAATTATCCCGTCATCGTAAATTGTTTATGACGGCCATTTATTACTACTTAATGAGTATTAACACGTGATATGTAATATACAAGGTTTTTCTTCTTCATCAGGACAGCCTTTGTGGATGGCATGGCGGTAGTGAACGCAACTGCTACGCAAGGGGTGCGGGTTCGATCTCAGCTTAGTGCAAATATTTTCTATGCATGAATATGGGTATTTGCATTGGTCTAGTCGTGCCTAGGAAAGCACTTTATGCCGTTGGTCCTGGCAATACTACGAACATCTATAGTAGTCTTTACGGGTAGTTGGAGACCCTAGAAAGTCCAACAACTGGTCTAACAATTCTTCGATATCGCCAATGGGTTGTGGAGGTCAGATGGCAGTCGCCTCACGGAAAATCCGAAGTTCAGTCAAACCCGCAGTTAGATTGAAAACGACGGATCTCAGACTCCGAAGTTTAAAGCAATTGCTTTAAAATTTCATTAGGCGCACTTTTTTCATATACTTACTGCGGTTACTGCGGCCTATGGACGTTATATATATTTTTTTTTATATAGGACACGTCAATTTGATTTTACTTCGCCTGATGGTAAGCTGAAGGCAAAATCTCGGAAAAAAGGATCACCATTATAGACACGTACCATGTTACAATGGTGGTAGGTACTCAGCTTGATGGCATCAACAAAATACTTTATCACGTCCTGCGTAAAGGAGCCAGGACTGTAGAAAGAGAGAAGCACGTGTTCTGGTAAGGAATTCCAGGTGTTAATGATGCGGCAAAACAGAAACTTCTGCAATATTGCCGCATCTACACGTTTCCATCATCCATAAAGACACGAAACACGTACCGGCCGTTTATTTTCATACCCGCGGCCCGCCACTTTCCACTGCGCCCGAATTTTCGGATACACCCACATCCGATATGACTATGTGCCCTGGTGCCTTGTCCTAACTCATAAATGTTGTTTGTAAGAAAGGGCAACGAGAAGATATGTGATCGTGAACTAATACGTGTTCTTTAAATAGCCCTTCTTTAATAAGCCCTAAAAATGTCTAACAACTGGTCTAGCTGAAATGCTTCGATATCGCCCAATATTGCTATTGGGTTGTGGTGGTCAGATGACAGTCGCTCCACGGCAATAAATAAATAAATAAAGCTTCGGATGCGACTAAGATTAACGCTAGGACGAATAAGTATGCTGATACTCAAATCGATTGAGATTGAAAAAGTGAAAAGCGCCGACTGAACTTGAATCCGCGATCCTTTCTCTCTGATGTTTTACTGAATCTGAGCATTTCAATTTTTCCAATATTAATCGGAAAACTAGTAATATAATAAAATGCATGCTGATCTTCTTAATGGCTCGTTTGCGCGTGTCGAAGTTAGAGAGATACTTGTACTTCAGAACTTTGTAGTCGTGAACAGTTTTGCCCTTGTCAGATACTTCGGGCAAAAAATGTGGATCTATATTTGATGAGATATACCCATAAGTTATTCAAGTAAGGGTCGCAATTGAGAAATAATTCTCGTAGATCGGTTGCTGGTTTTTATAGCCTGTTACTGAGGCATTATTCCACTTGACAATCGCAGGCGTAACGTGAGTAGACGGCAGATTTCAATTGGTTAACATAACGGACAGAACTGGTGTAAAAGTAAACCAACTTAAATGTGTTGGATAATGCGAACGCGCGTAGGTTTGTCAAGCAGAATAAGGTTCCAGGGTGGTTTTGTAACGTATGCTGGGTGCAACATCTCCTATTTTTATGTCCGTTTGCCATTGGCAACATGTGGTGTTAAAGGAAATTGCCTTTTTTAAGTTATATAATGGGGAGTTTACATTGTTTTTCATTGGGGGTACGGTTTAATGTGAAAGCCTCTTTGTAAGAATGGGATGAATAGATATAGGGATATAAACGATAAAATTTCTCATTGTTTTCTCATGGTCCCTGGATTTTATTACATTAATGGGACCACGAGGGAGGACTGTTTCTTTTAGTACCATTCAGGTATTTTGAAGTAAATTTATTTTTTCTCTGGATATATTATCGACTACTGCTACGAACAGTACGAAAATTACAGATCACGTACTTTCCTGGAGAGCAGTTTAAGGTTTGACCTGTAACGGTAAATTCTAATGAAGCTTTATAAGATGTTCGTTGCTCAGTGTTTAGTATCGATTGTAAGTATTGGTTCTAATGCAATATAATCAATAGATCTTTTGCATATAGTACTATCGACTAGTACAATAAAAGATTCAGTTTTTTCAGTTTCAATAGTGTTATTAGCAGCAATCAATATCATAGTCATAGTATTTAATTTGTTTAAGATCACTCTGATGTCAATGCTGTAGGGCGATTTCTGAAAAACTTTTTTAATTTTTGGAACCAGATCCTACTCCGTCTGGCCTCCCAATCCCGAGAGCAGTCTGAACTAGAACCTCGTTCATCCCAATCCAGGTACAGCCTCGCCAGTATACCAGGTTGGACAGCCTCACCTGCAAGCTGATTACCTATGATCTTGATACCCCAAGAACACTTGCTTTTAAACCCTAACTGTGCTAAAATATACAGCAAATAGTTGTTTGAATGCGATCTTCTTTATAGTGTACGTACCGGTCCTCCCCTCTCAAAACTTTTTCCTTCAGAACTGTCTCATCATCTGGGCAACAATCAATCAGCAGTGTTATTTATGGTATTTATTTAACTTTTAGGAACATCACGATTGGGACTGGAGACGCAATATCCATATCAGAGTAAGGACTTTTATTGAATGTTAAATTATTTATTACTAGCTATTGCCCGCGGCTCCGCCCGCGTGGATGTCAGTCATCGAGGTCAAACTTACCCTTTCCCGAGGTCTAATATATCTCTGTACCAAATTTCGTAAAAATCGGTTCAGTAGTTTAGGCGGGAAAACGTGACAGACAGGCAAACAGATGGAAAGACAAACCGACAGAGTTTCGTTCACATTTATAATAGGTATTATTATGGATATGGATTAGATAAAATAAATAATGTTACTTCAAATAGCCTATAACTAGTGGACTGACGAAGAAGATTATGAACAAGAGAAGAGACTTTTCCAACGATACCTACTTCTTTTATCATCATGCTCCTTACCTCAGAGTCCGGGGTCTTTTTTTTTTTTCGGCATAACTGCGAGGTGGCTGAAATTCGGTATTTACCACGAAGCAACAATAATATGATAATTTGAGGAAAGTTCGAGTCAAGGGCAATATTTAACGATATTAGATGTGTCCTGTCCAGCCCAAAGCACGTTAAGCCGTCACGTTGGTTACGGTTGCTATAGACACCTATGGCAATCGTTACGGGTCTAACTGCATTGATATCGCCAATAAGTTGTGGAGGTCAGGTGGCAGTCGCTTCACGGCAAATATCGAAGAAGCTAAATCCGCAATTAGACTGTAAAAAGCGGACCCCAGACTACGAGTTGAAAGCTTTGGATGCGACTGGGATTATCATTAAGATGAAGAAGAACAAGATGAGTCTAGCTCAAAGGTGACAGTGACAACCATCTCAGTCGTCGCGATTAAATCCACAAGTGCTGGTTTCCATAGCAGGCACGATAGAAAGTCTTTTAGTGTAAGCGGTAGAACAATGTTTCTTATATTTTTTTTATATAAAGGACTCGTCAATTTGACTTCGCCTCACCTGATAGTAAGCTAAAGGCAAAGTTTTACCTTTGTAAAGTACCAAGTTACAATGGCAGCACTCAGCTTGACGGCCTCATCAGATATTTTTTCACGACCCGCCTAAAGGACCCGGGACTGTAGGAGGAGGGAAACACGTGAACTGGTAAGGAAATCCAGGTTTTAATGGTATGGCTTGGTTCAAAAAAAACATCAGTAAGTTTTTAAACATCTCGCGTAGGCTCCCTTTGTTACGAAACACTTTGCATGAATTTACATATAATCAGTTTAATCATGTGTATGATTGTTCGCAGCGGGGTTGGAATAAAACCAACAACTGCGCTTTAATACACATCAGTCAACCGTGCAGTAAATGGTTTTATTTCATTGGGGTTACAATTTTTGCTGACAATTTTGTAATAATTTTGAAATCAGTGTCAGGGGGAATTTTCCAAGCGACTACAGGGCCCATACCATGAACTCTTAAAACAGGTCAATAATTGAACTGCTATCATTCTACCAACTGCAAATGTCACTTTGGAATCCCTTTGTAATCCTATATATTTATATGACAGTACAAAGTGACATTTGCAGTTGGTAGAATGACAGCAGTTCAATTATTGACCTGTTTTAAGGTTTATGGTAAGGCCAGGGTAAGGCCGCTGTATGGGTTACTTCAAGAAGGGGCATTAGAAGTTTCTTTCTTGATGTAATTATTATTATTGTAAGTAAAATAAAGGATTATCTATCTATCTATGTATAAATTGGTACTGGTTTGAGACTATCACTTGCAACTGTCATACAGATGACAGACTCGGCGCGTTATCCCAATAATAAGAGTCCAAATTCATTACTCATTTATATAATTTGCCAGCTGCCAAAAAAAAATTCTACGCTCCGTTACAAGTTACAATTTCTTTCCCACCTCATCCAGGAATTGTAACTCAATTTTTGTTCTAAATAAACTATTTAGAACAAAAATTGAGTTACAATTCCTGGATGAGGTCTTAAAAGTTATGAACCGGGAATCAACCTCAGAACCTCAAGTTCACACACAAATACAAGCGCAGAACTCACAAAGCTACCAGGGGACCAACAAACTCCATAATTACAATTCTTACAAACTTTTTAACCTTCTTTTCCCCGTGTTCTTTGTTCAAATCCATCTCGAATAAAAACGACCCCGCAATATATTAAACAAACCTTCCACAGCACTTTCGCATTAAGAATGAGTCTTAAATAATTAAAGTTTAAATTATGAACCCCAACGCAGCTTAAATTGCATTACATTTGTTCTCTAGTGCAGGTTTAATAAAATCCGAGTTAGTTCGGTTGGTTCACTGCGCTGCGTGGAGCCGACAGGGCCTTGATTTAAACCCTACTTGGATAGAGAACGTACCAATTTTATGGCGAGCTAAGTCCCCAACTGTCGATAACAAATCATGGGTATGGTTTTGCTTTTCGTGTGTTGCTACTGATATTACAAATGAGTGAGAGTGAGCGAGAGAGAATATGTTTGGTGGTAAATTTTTAAATGAATGCATGGATTTGGCTAAAATGTAGCAATACAGACAGATAGAAAGAGTATAGTCAGTAGTGTATAGCGACCACAAAGATCTTTGCGACCCCAGCTAACTTCACCTGTTAGGTGGTAAAGGATGAGGCTCTGGCGCAGGCTTTGCTGTCGGGGTTAAGAGGTCAAAAGGCTATCAGATCCCGGACTCCGAAGTACAAGTTCATTTACTGTGGTACAAGTTTTAGATGCAACTGGGATAAATTGTTTGATGACGATCCAATTCTATATGATTCGATAAATCTATTTTTGTTTTCAAACCCAAAAGAATAGCTTTTTTTAAATAAGAAAAAGTATACCAATTCTTCCTCAAATCCCAAAAAAAAAGTATTTTATCAAGTAAAAAAAATAAAAATTTATTTCAGTTTTATAAAATACATACATACATAAAATAACGCCGCTATTCTTGTGGGGTTAGGCAGAGGGAATGTTAAAATAGGTCCCACGTAATCTTTTTCAATTTTATTACAATGTGAAATATTTTATAACGTACTTTTAATAATGACATACGCCCCCCTAGATAAGTGGCAATTCGTTGCTCGGCGTATGATGGAATATAATGACAAATGTATAGGATTGACGTGTTTGACATTCGTTGACGCCTGTCATATACGTCAAATCCCATACATTTGGCATTCTATTCCATCATACGCCGAGCAACGAATTGCCACTTGTCTAGAGGGGCAGAGAACTACATCTAACATAACGACGACCACAAATATCGTAAAACTGTTGTCGTATAGCTTTAATTCATCAATGTGCTACTCATCAGTAGTGCAGCTCACAGGCGCTCATCTCAGGCCCTTGACTTTCAGATTGAGTAATGTCCCGCAGATGTTCTTGAATGTTATGAGCTCACAGTGCTTCTTGCGACTGACTTTCAGAAACAATATCATAAGAAATGCGTCTAGACTTCCAAAAAATATATCTTCATATATTTTCTCTGCTAACTACTTCGGGATTATAGGCGTGAGTGTATGTTGTATCAATATCAAGAACTCAAACATTATACCAAGTCAAAAAAAGTATTTTGCTCTTTCGCCACCGTAGCACTCTGTGCTATTCTCAAAAGACACCCAAAAAAAACGCGTACCTGCTGCGCATCAATCAATCAATCAATATTGCAGTCCACTGCTGGACATAGGCCGCTCGCAAAGCGCGCCCCGTCTGCCGATCCTTCGCCTTCCGCATCCAGTCCATCCCATATAGAGTACAGTCACGTGCAATGAAATGTATACACGGACAGAATTCTGAATAAATGTTCACTCTGAAAATTTCAGAAATAAATCGCCACATTATCAATATATTCTTTGTAATTATCGGAATTTCACGCAATAATGTAAATTTTTGTCATTTTGCATTTTTTTTTTGCATTTATTGCATTTTGCAAATTTATCACTGTATACATATCGGTGCACGTGACTGTACATACTGCGCATATAGAGTACATTTTGTGTTGTGATGATATGACGGAAACTATACGATATGTGTACTCCTCAATATGATGAGTCGATTCATGAACGCTTGTGGAGGCGCACCTCAAGAATTGACACCAACGACCACATTTCTTATTAATGGAGCTTCTTCGAGAAAAGTCTATCCAAAACATTACTCAAGTTTCTTTCAACTGTTTGTTTCATTCAACATTGTGTTCACTAAAACAATGTTTAATTGTACTAAAGTATTCTTAAGCGTGCAGAAGTCAGAGCCTCTTTTATATAACTTTAAGTTTAACTTGTTAATCTGCAGAACTTGAACCTTGAGCTCAGAATTTGATGCTGTTGTTATTATGCTTTGTTTTGATCTTGGTTTATTACCCAACTGCAGTGGTGAAGAAATAAGAGCGTTATGATTTTGACCTATTTAAACTTAACCTAGTGTATGGAGGCCCCTAAAAAATTTCAGGCCCAAGCAAACCTCACCTGCGGACGAGGCTCAGGCGCAGGAATTGAGAATACGGTTTTCATCCCGTTAAAGCCAAAAAAAGCCACTCCCACTAAAGTTTCCCATAATCCAAAGTGCAAGTTTTGGATGCAATCGAAATAGTCAAAAAATCTATTGCTTTAGTCTCCATACTTTTTCCTTTGATATTGTAAACTTTTCATAGAACATGGTAACCGCTAACTAATAGGTGAGCCGTTAGCTAATTTACTATTTCAGTAGCATAAAGAGTTTGATGTCATTATCTTTCGAGTGATTTTTATAATACAGCAATCTACTATAGTGAAGTCCAATGAACTAACAGTAAAACAAATCGACTCTTGATAACCAAAAGGGTATAAGTAACAACAACTTTCTAAAGAAAAAGGGTCCCAAACAACATCTTAAATATTTTATAGAACAGTTATTTTCCTATCAACTGATGTTGTCGTTTTCACCCTTTAGCCTTTGAACCGTCGAAATATATTTACGTTATTTGAAAAACAGACAAAACTAATATAATCTAACCTTCAAGTCCTTTTTCTTTAAACACAAAAGATGAAAGGTAAATGCAGATACAAAAAACTTGTTAAGTTTGAGGTGTACTCGTACACGAGGTTCCGTACCATCGTATAAGTTCGTTCTAAATAGGTACGTTTGTAAAAGGAATAAAAGAGGCACTATCTAGCAATTACTCGATTGTTAATGCTCTCAACTACTTATTCGCGGGTACGGATCTAAATAGGTACGGATATTTGGTATCTACATAGATCCACTAATATGGATACAAATATTAATTTTCAAAAGTTGAGTGAACCCACACAGTATCGGAAACGCTTCGAGTGATTTTTTATGCCACTCAACCTGACCATGTTTCGTGCAATAAATGAATTTACTTACTTTACTTACTTACTAGCAGATAACTACACGGCCCACCTGGTGAAAAGTAGTTACCGTGGCCTATGAACGAGTGCAAAACCACACCAGGGGAATCACACTCGTGCTGCATACCCTGAAAGAAAAGAGATAATCTCTTCAGAAGACTAGCTTGTGATAAAATCTCTCCAGTGAGCTCTGGAAAGCGCCAAGTTTCTTAATAATGAATAAGATATGTTTTATTGAAAGACGTCTTGATTTACATGTAGGTATTTACATATTTGATTATAAGAAGATTTTTTCAAACCAAATAATAATTTTAATAGAATAATTCTAAAAGAATGTTATAGCTTGTATGTAGAAAGCTCAGCAATAGGGCTTCAAGGTTACCTTTGATTACGGAACCCTAAATACGGTATTTTCGAGACTCGATTACAATGTCAGCAGGCACCCAGGTCGTGGGAATTCGGGGCACGAGACCTATGTAGCAATGTGTGTGTGTATATGTACATATATAGGGGCTAGACAAGGGCCAGATGAGGGCGAGTGATTGCGACGACGACGTCACATTTCACGTTGTGACAGTATTAAAATGCGGGATAACAATGCATGTGTTTCTTTGACAGTTGCTTTTTGAGTTAAGATTGTATTGCAACAGAATAAGTTGCATATTTACAAGGTGCTTTTTTGTTACCTTAGTGATATAAAAAATATAACGCCTGGAGTCTAAAATCGTCGTATGTGCACAGAAGGAAAATAAAACGGTCGGTGTTATAATGGATATTTAGATTGAACGACCCAATTAGAACGGACCGCAGACCATTCGACAAAAGTTGAGTTTTATATCAAAGAACATGTGTGCCAAAAGTTTGGTGAAAATCTATTAAGAAAGAAAAAAGAGAATCGGTCTTGGGCGGGATTCGAACCGAACGAATAGTTAGCATAATAATGCTTTAAAATTTCATTCAATTGGTGAAAATCTGTTAAGAAATGCGCTCTCTAGACCGGTATTGACAAACAAACATAGATACAGACAAAAGCCAAAACGACCACCTTATCGAAACCGAGACTTTCGCTCGCTTTACTCGCTCGGTCAATAATCTTAATTCTTTTTTATTATAATTATTCGAATATTTTACAGCTAATCGTTATCAATTACTTGAAAGTGGTTCTAAAACATCTTACAAGATGACTCCCGCCACGATCTTACACAAAAGACGCGAAGTTTTGACTCTAACTTGGAATCTTAACGTCGGATGCAGCTTGAAATCCGTAGTTTTGTCGCGAGAATCCCCTCCTCTTATACAGGGGTTAAAAACTCTTGTTAGTATGTAGTGACCATTTGTAATTCTTTATTTAAATAAAGATTTTCCATCCATTGATTTAGATCTACAAAAGTGAATATCCAAGATGGGTCTCAAATCCGCGACCAGCCTCTTACAGGGGGAATGATGTGAACAACTGAGTTACTCAGACACGTTTTGGATATTTGAAAATCTTGGGCTTGTGATAATTGCTTTAAAATTTCAATTCTATTAGAAAAACTTGAGATACCAAATTACAGCCTTATGCGTCTTTCCCTTCGGGTACTTCCCCTACTCTTTTACGGTTCGATTACCTTTCTCTTGATTTGTCGTATTTTACTTTAGTCGACTGTCGTCTGACCTGTCAGCTGAAAAAACATCACCGAAGCCCCAGCCCTCTTCTGTCGAGCAGCAGGTTTAACATTGACCTCAAGGGTTAGTACCGTGAGGTCAACCTGGGCCCTGAAGATCTTGATGGAGCCACAAAACACTATAAAGAACCCGAATACAATATCAAAAAAATATGTTTATCTATTGTTTTTACGAAATTGTTGGTTACTCCATGCTCTAGTTACTCTTGCGATATTAATATTTGATGTGCTAATACAAATCCTTGTTAGAGGAAATGTGGTTTTCAGTGATCTGTACTACGTGGAATTTGTCTCTGTTCAATGAATTAATTGAATTTATTTGTTGAGATGAGACAAATACCAAATAAATCGCAATATGGTGGCGCTTCACATGTCTATTTGTATTTGCGTATTTGACATATTTGGCAAATGATTACCACGTGTGGACTGTATATTTGAGAAACCATTGGCCTTATTATCTATTTGATAAATGTGGCCATACGCTTACCGTAGATGATCTTATTTACCTGTATTTGCATGTTACCATGTACGTCAAATATTTTGTCAAATACAGCAAACGCCCAATAACGAACACAAATAGTCATGTGAAATACCTCCAATAGCATCCATATACAAATAGTTTGATTTCAATGAGTGATATTCGTGTAAACTTTCGATAGTATCATTTGAAATTTCTATTTTTTTTTTTATTAGTTAGTCACTTATTATTATAATCTATTGTCTCGCTAATATGGTTTCGAATGTTAGACATAGTATTTGTAATAAAATGGATCGCAAACAACGGTGTGAAATACGCGTTACGTGTAAGAAAGTTGTTCTTTCATGTGTGCATGTTATGGGATATAATGTATCTGACAACTTGTGCCAAAGTAGTACCTAGCTATTTTTTACACCGTGTTGGAATGACACTTACTGCGTCTATAGAGTTTGTATATTTTGTTTGCCAAAGCTTCGAACGGAACAGCACCAACTTTTCTGACCTGTTAATTGGATGACAGCGCATTACCAGGCCATCTGGCCGATTATTCACAGGCTTTTATTACATTACGTTACGACGCTTTCCGTAACCTAATTTTCAAGAATTAAACTTCAAAATTAATCTTGAAGAGAACGCGGTTATCGTCAATATTTATTATTATCCTCGGTTTTATTTGTTACAGGAATTGTAAACCAATAGCGGCAAAGAGTCTTATTATGATTATAGAAAAGGGAATATTGTGCGGCGAAGTCATGCGTGTGACCGCGTCACCCTTGAGGAAAAAACGGCGTGACAAATATAAGAAAGAAAAGATAAAACTATATAATAAGAATGCGGGAATATCTACTGCTTATTGATTTAGATATGAATGTATTTATTTGATATTTTCGTAGAGGTATGTAATATAAATAGACGTTATTTATGTATTCCAAATATAAAAAACTTTTATTTTACTATGTACCTACTACTGCACTTCCCTGAGGAGAAGATACAGAGGCTTTTAGTTACTCACAATTTTGGATACACCCTATATAAGAAGATAGCGAAATCTCCTCAAGAAGTGTACCACGTTTCTGATCCATTGGTCGAATGAAAGACTATGTAGCTGGGCATCATCAGGTTATCTGTCTACCTGCCTTCCTAGACAACTGGCAGTTCGTTGGCCGGCGTATTGTAGAATAGAATGATGAATGTATGGGATTTGACATATATGATTTACGTTTTGACGTATATGACCTTAGAGTATACATTGCTATAGAGCGCGCCTTCCAAGTATGAACTGCTATCACGGGTATGAATAGTACCGAGGCTCCTTGCTCAACCTCAATCAGTAGCAAAACAATACCCGTCAAAATGATTTCACAAATAATATTTAATTCGATATGTTAAATCAAAATTTTATACAACATCGTAACTATTTAGTAATAATGACGCAAAAATAACGCAAAATGACGCCATGTTTTTTTATTTTGGCTTTTATTTTATCCATGCATATCAAATCGAACAAAAAACTATATTAATAAGTAAATCTATTATTAATAAGTGCATCTATTGATATTTTCGGTAATGCATGAAACATCACTATAGGTGCGCTATACCATCGCCAAGTATCTGCTAACACTCGGCGCCAAAGACCTGAGTGATAGCCGCGCTCTATATTTATAATGTATACTCTAAGTATATGACAGTCGTCAACGTACCTATGTCATAAACTTCATATTTGTCATTCTATTCTACAATACGCCGGCCAGCGAATTGCCACTTATCTAGGGGGGCAGAGGTGAAATCGTTTATTCCTCTTCACTGTCACTCTAGGTTGTGGGTTGTGCTTGTATTCATTAATATCATAACTCGACCAAATCCACTGTTCGGAAAACATCCAGAGAATGAATCCGTTCACCGTACGAACGAGTGATTTTTCTAGTCCTATCCTACCAATGCAAGCATCTACGTATATACTAGAAAATGCTACTCTTGTCTCCGCATAACATTTGCTGGAAGTGACTGCTGTTCAGACTGTCGACAAAAAACTCAATGTAACACCATCTGGACTGCAAATCTAACTCAAAACATTGTGATCTCATGCAAATGGAAGCGAATGCCACTCGTATATATTTGCCACAGGACCCATACCGACACATATCAGACGGTGTCTATCTAATTTCTGTTTGTTGAACTAGGTAGCACCAAGTTATTTATCATGAAGCATATGTATATAACTAGTAGTATAAAACCTTGTATTGAAGTTAGATTAAACCGAATCAGAGCAAGCCACTCGACATGAACGAAACGTCTAAGAGGTCCAGCCCTACTCCAAACTTTGAGTACTCGAATAATGGGGACGAATAATTGAATTTTAACCAATTCTCGCGGACGTCTGTATATTAAGAACCAACCAGAGAATCAAGACCCCAAACCCGTCTTCACAGAAACATAAAATATGACGGAGAATATCGTTTAGAAGCGAGTCTCGAGGGTCTATCAATTTGGTTGTCGTGCCAGCTATCCCAGGACTTCTCTAAGGGTCTGTCGCAATAAAATGCACTTAAAGTAGTGTCTGTAAGGGCTTTGTAGGAAGAAATGAAGTTATTTTAGAAGACAGAACTGCGATGTACTCAATTGAAACCTTCCATTAGTAATAAGTTGCGTGTGTGGTTTATTAAAAGGTACTTACTGAAATTGAAATGATTAGATTTCCGTTTTGAGTTCAGTGGGATTGAGAAATCTGTACAATACTGTTAACGAGAGTGAACGGGGCCATAGTATAGGTATACATATATGCTAGCTACGTATCTGAAGAGGCGTACAATAATAGCAATTAACAACAAAATTGGAGATTCAATCATTCCTAATCCCATTAAAATTTGAAGGGGAATCGATACTCCGAAGCTACCTTGTTAATTTGTCTCGAGTGTTTGTTTATTGTTTGCGATTCTCGATAACTGTCTACAACTCTTCGACGCAAACATTTTTTTATTTACGGGCTTCATTTCAATTGCTTAGAAAACAATAAACCCCTCTTTTGTTTCAAGCTTTATTTATTTTCTTTAACTTTTTCAAGAGTTTCTTCAAAATTTGTTTTGAAGTAAGAATTTTCAGGAGTAAAATAACACCTCATTAACGAACGATGTACTGGTGTTGGATTTTATCTTGGGGTTGGGCGATCAGACGATTGTCGGTCCCATGAAAGTTTTATAAGCCAAACCAAAATGAGGAGAAGGAGACCGGAACTCCGGGGTGAAAGTCTGGAATGCAACTGGGAACAATAAGGATATAATTATGATGAATGAGGAATGATAATAAAAGGTCGTAATTTTTCACACACATTTCACTAGCCTATTAACTAGTGTTATAAATGAATTCAATGGTATAGTTCGTAATGTACGGTTAAGTATTAACATGGTTTAAACTCAAAATGGTCTTAATTGGATTTTTTTATACCACGTAGGTGGCAGAAAAGCACACGGTCCACCCGATGGAAATTGACCACCGCGGCTCATGGACGAGTACAACACCAGGTGAGCCACACTCGTGCTGCCAACCTTGTAAGAAAAGACAGTTTCTGTGCCATCAGTGCAGAACTTTGTAGTGAGTGGAATTTTTTAACGATATTATTTCTCCATAATGAAGCCAGGGCGAACTGTTACACTAGAAAATTTTATAAAAGCCTTTTAATTTTGGCACCCGTTTCAAAAAGATCTAAAGCCTGTAATATAAATTCAACTTATCAATCGTCATTTTTTCCTAATCTGTATCTAATCTCACTTTCATCGCCTCCATTTATCAAGACGTCTGTAGGTATGGTTCTACTCATTTTTCAAAGCGATCCTCTGATTGGACAGGCATGTCAGGTGACGTCACAACGTTAGCAAAAGTTATTAAATCGCGTCACGATGTCGCGATGTTTGAGCTTCACCTTTTGATGAATTGAAGGGCAAATGAGATAGTTGTCGTATTATATGTGATGTGGAATAATAATAATAACGGTTACATATCAACATCCTGAAGCTTATAATACTGAATTTCATAATATCGATGTACGAAAGACCGAAGTTCAAAATCCCGAATGTTCGTTTCACCGAATGTTTAAAATACCGAAAGTACAAATACGATCATCCTCCTGCCCTTATCCCAAGTTTATTTGGGGTCGGCCCAACATGTGTGCTTTTCCATTCATCTCTAGTTGCAGTCATCTCAACATTCGCTCCCTTTTTAACCAAAGTACAAAATTCCGAAGGACAAAATCCCGAAGTTTAAAATCCCTATACCTAAATCCAATCCATTGAAATTTTCTCATTGAAAATATTGAAATGAGTGAGTTTTCCTTTTAAAGTCGGAGTAATTTTAATTCAATTTATGGACCTGAAGGCTACAGAAGGTAAAGGATCGGGAGTTAAGGCGAGCATTGGGAGGGGTCAGTTATGAATGAAACAATAAGTTTTAGTAATATTTCGTTCCTTCATTGCCATTGAATCACCATGCAATGCGATACAAGTTTACATAATAATACATGCATGTCGGAGACCAAGCTAGCTATGTTTGTAGTCATGGACCCGATTGATTGATTCAAGGCGCAATTGAATTGTCTGTTCAATTTATGGAGATGATAAACCGGGTATCGAAAAAAAATCATCCCTCACGAGAAACCGCGGCCACGTCTTTATTTATTAAGTTGTCGGTAAATACCACCCCTCTATGTTTCTTGCAAGTCAGTTATTTCTATAGAATTACATTGTTATGTTCCTTAGAGAGGCTCAAATAGCCTCATTTTGTTGCGAGAGCGAATTAACGAGCTGCCGCCGAGAAAAAAAAATGAATTATGACGTCACTTGATGCCAAGCGATAATCAGCTCTGTACTTTATCGCGCATTTTGAAGGATTCCTCTGATATTGTTTTTGTTATTACATTTTTCTTTGGTGAAATATTCTCTCGGTTTAGGCAATACTTTTAAGGTCAGCGTTTTTGTTAGACACTGTATAGCACAGTTACGCCGTAAATTGTGTCGAATAATTACATTGAGCTAACTCGGTACAATATTAAAATTTGGCCTCTGTGCGAAATTAATAAGTATAAAATTGACTTCCGTTGAAATATTACAGCTTTGCTTTCGTAATCTCATTTCGTTATGGAACTTCGTTTTTTTATTACGGTCGATTATAATAGCATCAAATTAATTTCGGAATTACGGAATTTATTATCATGTTTAGCCATTATCGCTTTTTCCTTTTCCTTTTGATTACTTTGATAACGCGCTGGTGATATTAACTACAATATGAAAATCTACAGGTATATATTATGTAGAGGAGTGGTGAAGTCATTACGTTTACTTCACAAATATGTTAGTAGGTACTTATACTATGAAGACAGACAGTCAAGACAGCTTCCAAGGCTCTTCTAAAAGTCGATGAACTATGTAATCAAGTTTTAAATTTAGCAATATAGTCATTAACTTGAAAGAAACCTATTCGTATTGATATCATAATAATCAAAATAATCTTCTTACTCCTAGCGTTAATTCCCAGTCGCATCCGAAGCTTTCAGCTCGGAGTCTGGGGTCCGCTTTTACCAGTCATAGCTACAGATTAGGCTAGACCTCGATATTTTCCGTGAAGCGATTGCCATCTGACCTCCACGACCCAATGTTAACATTAGGCGATATCGAATCTTTGCAGCTAGACCGTTGTTTTTGGACTTTTTAGGGCACCAACTACCCGTAACGACTGCCATAGATGTTCTTATGGCAACCGGGACCGACGGCTTAACGTGCTCTCCGAGGCACGACCAGACCAATGCAAATACCCATATTTAATGCACACAAATATTTGCACTGAGCGGGGATCCAACCCGCGCCTCCTGCGTAGCTGCCACGTTCACTACCGCTACGCCACGGAGGCTGTAAATATGTAAATATGCTATGCTATAATAATTAAAATAATATCTGTTAAGAAATATAAATTTTATCCACCTCCGTAGTGAGAGCTATCGGGCAATTAGAGATAATAAGGAGATCGTCCAACATTAGACACTATGCCACATTATAACTTGGGAACGATTTCATTAATTTCTTAAGATTTTCAAAAAAATTCTGGTGCTCATGGAAAACTTTAAGCGCAATTGGAAATATACCAGAAAACTTAACGACTTGCATGTAAATGAAGCTACGGGTAAAAATTTTCTGACATTTTTGTGGTACTCATAGTAAGATAATATACTTTTTAAATAAAATTGGAAACACAGATGGAGCAGCAGAAAATAACTAGTCTTAGATAAACGAACCTTTCAGACGTTAAAACCATATTTAATAATATAAGCGAGATAACAAAACCGCTCCTCTGAGGTCCCAAAACTCAAATGGAACGAATATTTTACATAAACCTACTCATTTCTATTAAATTCGTTTGGGAAACTTTATGCTTCCTTTCCTTTAAACTCGGGCGATAATTTTCAAGAGTTCCACTGACACTTTCGTACCCACTTCATGAATTGTGTCGCAGTCTTGGTAAATTGTTTTCGTAATGTTACAAAGTAGTTCATGTAATTATTGTTTTCTTATCACATTGGAGAATTAATATTTCTCCAATCTGTTTTATCTGTTTTCCAAAAAGATCTGTTATCGCTTTTATAGAGGGTGAAGAGAATACCCGTCTTGCTAATAAAAAATTATACAGGGTATATACAGCTGGTAAATAAAAATGTCACCACTTTGGAGCTTCCTGCCTAGCTACCCAAAAAACTATCGAAGAATCAGTTTAATTCGCTTCCTTATAATTTTTAAACTTTCACATTCCATTACAACTATTAAGGATTGCTTATTATTGCGGATTGTGCACTAACATGATCTTTTGAATGAAATTTTGAAGCATTTATTATGCTGAAACTGTTCAAATTAAGAAAGATTAAGAAAGAAAAAAGGGAATCGAACTTGGGCGGGACTCGAACCCGCGATCTTTCCCTTACAGGGAGAATGCTCTGACCACTAAGCCACCGAGACACGTACGAAGTCGATCCAAATTCCTCTATACAACCGTCTTAAGGGCGACGGTGAGGCCATCTACCGACATTGATACGAACTATCGGAATCAATGAATGATGTTGCAATCATTTTTAAACATTGATTTTTGATGACTCCGCTCAAACAATTGAATGAAATTTTGAAGCATTATTATGCTAACTGTTCAAATCGATTAAGAAAGAGAAAAGGGAATCGACCTCAGACGGGACTCGAACCCTTTCTCTTTCTTAATCGAACATGATCTTGTTATAGGTAGGTGTTATAAGCTGGCTGTTATAAGGACCAGTTTGCACTGGCCCTGGTGGCTGGCACAGGCTGCGTGGCTCAGCAATATCCACCCTCCGTCGTCGAGTCCGTGAGGCAGAAGGATTTTCATCCCTTCGCACATTCTCGATGTTTTTGTTTTCATTTCGCTGTACCGTCACATCTAATACTAACGGTATGTTACGTGCCCTATTATATTTTTAGACTACATGCCATATGTCTACTAGAATTCAAAACCATTTAGTTAGTTTTATTTAAGAAATGTTTCTTGAATAAAATTGGTGCTTCGTCGAGACAATTTGCGTATGGTGTAATTTTTGATCTACTGATTGAAGGTAGGCTCAATAAGATAAAAATAGTACCTACACAGCGCCATTTAGACCCAATTAAAAAAAAACTTCGAGAATTCTGTAAGGCGAAACTGGTCAGGTTAAAAAAATAGTGTGGAAAACTACAATTGTCTATGCAATATGTGTGACAAGGTTCACCCAGTGTCATTAATCAACAGTATAAACAATATAAGCTGAGCTTTTCGCAAGAGCACTAGAAAATATACTTAAATACTTTCTTTATCAATAAATACATGATATGATACAATCCCTACTAATATTATAAACTAGCTGTAGCCCGCGGCTCCGCCCGCGTGGAATTCGGATTCCGTACAAACTTTTCTTTCGTGCTAAAATTGCCTCGGATACCATCCCCGTCAGCCATCAGGAGTGCCATGTGGAATTCGGACCCACTAAACAGCATGCCGTCGCGGGTCTTCAGTTGCTGGAGTGTAAAATTGCCTAGGGCATTTTCCGCACCCCCCGGCTGACCCTGGGCCATCTACAATTTTAAGATGGCCCCCTCAGAAGTGGGAAGCACGATGTCCCATCGAATTCCGGAAAGGGAGGAGACGGGCGTGAAGGGATGACAGGAGGCCGGACCTATAATCCTCACGTCCGCGCTCGGTGACCAGCCCTTCCCTTTCCTGCTCTCTACTGGGCCTCCTCGTAGTCAGAGGGACATGTGGGAAGCCTTTGAGCAGCCCTCTATAGAGCTGCTCCCGTTGCTGTATGTATTTGCCGTAGGCGGTAGCGCCTCCCCTGGGTGAGGGGCGTTAATGCCTCCATTACCCAGGATGCATCACATGGAGGTTCCAATCCCGCATTCGGATCCCGTTACCGTTGCATCTTGTGTTCAGCTGACCTTCCCTGTCTTCGCTCGTGAAATACTTCGAACACCCGTGGTTGCACCCTTTTAGCCCATGCCCGTAATAATAATTAGTTTTCAAATAATGTATGGTAATTGACCGGATTTATTGACATTATAATTTCGTAATATCTTTTGAATAGAACGTCCGATTTCAATAATTCAAAAAGTAATCAACAGGCATTGAAACAATCTTAAATACCAAACGATTTATTTAGATAAGAATTAATATAAAGGTATAGATTCCGTGGTCTGACTTTGATCGGCATTTCGGCTTGAATTTATATCGTCGCGCGTTACTTTCATACTGCAATAGATTCTAAAATATTCATTATAATTATACAGTGTAAAGGGCAATTTTGATCTACATTAAATGTACAATGTATCTAACGTATTTAATTAGATAAGGCTTAACATTATATTGTTAAAAATAGCTTCGAAAATGACACATATTTTTTTTATAATTTGTAAAAGATAAAAATGGTTATTGTGAGCTACCCTTATTAGATAGACATATGCTGTCGCGGACTTTTATGTAGACCTTTTTAAGTTATACATTTCTACAGTACATTATTTTGTTCTATCTTCAATAGTTTTCGCAGCGTACGCGATGTAAGGAATTTTTTAGGTCATTTTTTTTACACCTTGGGTTACATTATTGAAGTTTTATCCAGGATCCCTATTTTTTTGAAAATTAATTATAGCCTATGTTAGTCAATGATAGTGCAGCTTTCTAATGGTAAAAGAATTTTTGAAATCGGTTCAGTAGTTCTTGAGTTTACTCGAATACAAAAATACAAATCAAATATTAGTAAAGAATGTATGGAAATCTGCCCGATTTATTGACATTTATGCTCACTGCTCCGCTGCTTTAGTAGTAGCGTGATGTTATATAGCCTATGTTACTCCCAGATAGTGTAGCTTTCTATAGGTGAAAGAATTATTGAAATCGGTCCAGTAGTTTCGGAGCCTATTCGTTACAAACAAAAAAACAAACAAATCTTTCCTCTTTATAATATTAGTATAGATTAGTATAGATGTGAAAGTAACTCTGTCTGTCTGTCTGTCTGTCTATCACGCCCAAACCACTGTACCGATTTTGATGAAATTTGGTATAGGGGTAGACTAGACCTCGAGAAAGGACATAGGCTATGTTTGGTCGCGATAACCGACATCCACGCGGGCGGAGCCGCGGGCAAAAGCTAGTTATATATAGAAACACCACTGCAAATATAAATGGAAAGACTTCAAATATCTCATCATCATCTTGGCTACATACTTGTCAAAGTTAAGACCTCATCAATAAATGGTTTTTAAAATGAGGTCGTATGGGTATTTTCGTGATGGGATCAAAACTTTAAGGTCGTACCGTAGCCAATTTTTTTTTTCATTTTTTTTTCTTGGGTCCAAACTTTGAATTCTTACGGGAACGTAGCCCATTTTTCTTCTTTTTTTTTTTTCGATTTTTTTACAAAATCATCGCGCCACTAGAATTTATTATCATAAATATGCGAGAGGTATAAATAAATAGGTGCTCGCAATATCGTTCGGACTGCCCGCTTGACAAGGGTCGCCACCCTTGTCCGGCTGCTGTTAATTTCACTTGTCGACTGCGTGTAGCTTCAGTGTAGGGACTTAAGCGATAACTAGTAATAACGAGGGCTGGTGCAAGGATATCAAAATTATAAAAAGCCCTTGGGGCTGTTGTCGTCAGTACGTTTTTGTAAGACTGACCTAACACTTCGAGGGCTTAGTAAGATGATAATAATTTTGTGGTGATCGACGAAAATAAGATGTATTTATCTCGTGATATTCGTAGATAGTATCTACGTATATTCACGAAACATTACGTACATTCCACAATAAATTTAATCAACGAAACTGTGTCAAACGCAAGCGTAGCTTGATTGAGATAGTGTACATACCTCCTAATAATATCGTCAAACTTACCTACTCCTTAAGGCAATGACATGAGAGTAAATCTTAATTACAGACAAGAGCAATACGTAACTTATTGTACGCTTCGATTAGTTTCGAAAGCTATTCTAATTTCAATCACTTATATGAAATTATATAGAACCCGTGTAGAGTGAAGAGAGAGTGAGAGAGAACATCGTTTGATGCGTGATAATAAAAAAATAATTTGATAGAAAAGAAGAGGGAGATATATTGAAATAAAATCATTTTTATTTACACTGAGCCCGACGACGGTTAGGTTGCTTTTCAGCAGTTATTGTCTCTGGTTAACTAAAATGGTAGGTAGTTTGTCACTTTGGAATATTGGATTAGAGATAATAAATAGTTTTCTGTCTAATATTTCTGTTATGATAGAAAACTATTTCACTACATATTATAAAACAAAGTCGCTGTCGCTGTCTGTCCGTCCCTATGTATGCTTAAATCTTCAAAACTACGCAACGGATTTTGAAGCGGGTTTTTTTTAATAGATAGAGTGATTCAGGAGGAAGGTTTATATGTATAATACATGCATAATATTATAGAGAAACATTGATAAATCGGGATCAGAATACCACACAGGCGGAAAATATGGCGGTACGAAGTTGGGTCAGCTAGTACTATCGTAATTAAAAGTGCATTAGCACCGTAATGTTTATAATCGCTTGTCCGGTTAAACGCGTATCTATGTGTATGTAATGTTTAACGCATACATTTATACGTCACACAGTATCGATATGAGAAAATATAAATGTGTGTGATGCGTAACAAAGAAAACGTTATGCTCGCCTTTTCATACTATTATGTTCGAAGCATGCATCTATATAAAGTAATGCAAAAATTCGTGATTCTACGTAAGGCAGTGCGTAGCCTGGTCGGTAACAAGGCTGCTATGGATAGTGTTGAAATCGGATGTTGTGGGTTCGGATCTTAGTTTTTCCACTTTTTGTTATTTTGTTTTCATGAAATTTTAGGAACAAGTTAACAGAATTAGAAATAATTATTTACAAATAGAAAAGTATTATACTTAATTTACAATAGATTATAAATAAAACAATAGTTTAAAAAAAAAGTTTATTAAAAGAATTATCCAATGTTAATTTGTGGTTATAATAATTTCATCCAAAAAATATACTTTTATAATAAAATTAATATTGCATAATTGAGGTTATAGCTTAATTATTCATTTTCTCGAAAGTTTTTTTTCGGAAGAGGATTGAAACTTAACCTCAACCATACAGTCTTATACTAATTACAGGCCAGCACGTCCCTTGATAGGCTCAGTAGTCTCAATAGGCTCAACTGAAATTAAATAACAAAAATATTTAAACAGAATAGCTTAGCACGGAGTAACAATATCACGAGAGCTTTCACTTTATATTGAGCCTAACTATTTTATATAAAATATAATATATAATAACAATAACTTTTATCTCTCTTTGCACCATTAAACCCCATATATTCTCAATCGGGTTCAAATCAAGGGATCGTGCTGGCCAAGGAAATTCAGTGGCGAGGAGTACTCATAACACGATTCCTGCCGGCTTGCTCTGCAAAGGGAAGTCATGGTAGAGATGCTTAAGTTTAATGCATTATTACATGTATTACACCTAAAATTCAGTACCTATCTAAAATTTGAGAGAATTTCATACAAAATTGCCATGGTTGTTCTTTGGGATTTGCCACCGGCTTCCCTTTTGAACATTTTCACCCTTCGCCACAGCAAGGAATAACTTTACGTTCACTAAACCATTCGCGAAGTATGGTGGCTCGATGAATGGGACAATTATCGTGCACAAAACTTATATCATTTTTTTATACCACTTAGGTGGGAGACAAGCACACGGCCCACCTGATAGAAAGTGATTACCGTGGCCTTTGGACGTATGCAACACCAGGGGCGTCACACTCATGCTGCCGACCCTGAAGAAACCTTCTAATGCCCTTAAACCTTCATTTATATCTGGATAGACATTTTATCCTTATGCCATAAATGTAATCTTCCTTTTTGAGATGATTTAAACGTTTTTTCATCGGAAAATATTGTTGATTCCCAGTTAAAGTAAATACTCTTCGTTATTCGTTTCATATTCTGCTACCATATAACGCCGCTTCAGCAGGTCTTCCACTTCTCCTCCAACTCTGCAACTCTTCTTCCTCAAATTGTTTCACGCAACGACTCCCAGTATTTCTCTAAAAAAACAACAACCATATTACACAATTGCAACCAATGAACAAAATTGCACTACAACAATATTAATTAATTAATTAACTTACAGATAAGCCCGTCTCATTAATATATATTTAGACCATTCGAATATGGCCACAATATTAGCTTTTGCTTCAATACTTATATTTGACATATTGATTTATTAAAAAAGAAATGTAATCGCTCGAACAGTAATTAACACAAACAGTCGTAACCATAGATGATATAATATATAAATAGGGTAGTCGTATCTGACTTCACCAACCAACAACTTCACTCATAGCCAATGAATCCATTTTATTTCAAATGCACCCTCAAATAATTATTTTCTCGCTAAGTTTAAAATTCTACCTAAGAAACATTTTTATATTCGTATCAACATTTATATATCATAACTTTTAAATATAAAACACAAAAAGTTATATTAGTTCCGGTAGGTTCGAACCATCACCGACAGATTTCATACTATTCATCAAGCCGCACATTAAACCACTCACCTACGGGGCGGCTTACGTATGATATTGAAATTAACAATATCAATCAACGAGTGAACAATATTAATGTGTGTGTATGTGTGTGTGTGAATTATCTTCAAAGATTAAGGTCATAACACTCATAACTTCAAAAGTTTAGTAAGAGTACTGTACGACGTAGTGTTGACGTGTATGTGTGTGTGAATTGTCTTCAAAGAATAAGGTCATAAGTACGACTATTGTTGACGCGCTATAGTTGCGTCAGATTGGTACTGCACTTATGATCGCGATAGTACATATATAATAAACTAGCTTTCCGCTCGCGGCTCCGCATGGATTGCATACAAATAAAAGTAACAAACCGCATCAAAATCCGTTCAGTAGTTTTTGCGTCCATCGCGAACAAACATTTCCATGAATAGATAGATAAATATTTAGGACATTGTATATTGTAGTAACAATAACAGTTTACATCATAGCGCAATCTCATAAATTGAGAAAATATATACACTTTCAAAATTTCACATCCATAATACTTAAATACACATTATGCGGCACGTTTTGGTTGTTAAAAATCTTTTTGTTGTGGTTTTGATATAAAAATCTTATTTCTTTATCAATTTTAAACTTATTAATCCTCAATTTTTGTCAAATCACAATTTAATCCTCCATCATCCCTTCAAACTTACAGTCTTCACTCATCGCCTCTCAAACAACTGAGATAACATAATTACGCCGAGCACCCCACTCACGGTACGCTTCCCGCGAACAAAACCTTCCTGATATTAACAATCTTCGTTATGGACATTATCAATATCTGTAATGGCACAAACTTTTTCCCTTTATTGCCCTTTGCGAATATAAAAGCCCCAGGTGTTGTGTTAACTAAGAAATGGGGACAAATTTATCTATTATATTTAATGGCAGTTTGTGGGAACGTGACGCAGTTCTAGATATTCTGGCATCTAAACGCACTTAGTGAGAACAATTTTTATGCTATTCTGGTTGAAAACAATTTGCTGGCTATGAATATTTTTCTAATAAAAGTTCAATAATTGTTTTACCTAATTGTGTTTTTTTTACGATTAGCATGTATTGCAGTTTAATGCAGCTGCTTAGTGGCGTTACCACATTAGTAGCATTTTATTTTTCTAGCGTTAATAGTCCTGAAACTTTGCTTTCAGTTTAGTCTCAGGACTAAGGAGGTAAAGTCAAATTGACGTATCCAAAAAAATCCAGTTGCTTCAAAGTTTTCACTTCGGTTACAAGTGACTTTAATTTTACACTAAAAATACTTTAATTTTACACTAAAATCTTCTAAGGTGATAAGCCACTACTCACACATTTCATCCTTGTCCATAAGTCATCACTAAACGATCATCAGTAGTTTTATATTCAGACCTAATACACATGAATAACATAGATAATCTATCCTTACAGATACAACCCGTACAGGAGCCTATAAAAGCTATAGACCAATCCCACGAGACCCCTCATCGTGTGCTTAATCTTAACAATTTTCGACCACGCCGGCGATGATGGTATAATTAAAGAGCTCTGACTCGAATGGCCGACCGCGCCGCAGTTTTCACGATTAGTTCCTAATGGTGTGGAAGGGAAGATTAAAGTTCGCGACAGTTCTTGGGTAGCAAATTTCTTGGGACATGTATGTTTTTCTGCAAATTAATATTTCATATTGCTAGATATATGTATTTTATGATAGTTCGGAAAATGTATTTAAGCAAAGATTAACGAATGGAAGTTAGTAGTGTATATTGAACTGACAGTTGAATAACTTTATCTATAGAGTTCATAATTAAACAGGTAGTGAATCAATAGTCTATTGAGGTACACTGCTAGACATAGGGCAATGTTCGCCCGATCCTTCGCCTTCCGCAGGTCATCAGTCCATGTAACTGGGAGCGTCTGGTCTCTTCAACAAGTAATACTTAAAAATAATAAGTTCAACGGTTTTATTGATAATATTGCTGGAAGTGGGTAAAATGTCGGCTACTAAGCAGCGACAGCAACTAACATCGTGGAAAGAGGTTCGTCCGTGAAACTGTAGTCATGTTTGTTATAGTAATGTGTCCGTGTCTGCGCCTGTGTCCGTGAAACCACGCATCGTGAAAACCCAGCGTTACTCTACTTAGCGTACAGGCTAAATTAGAAGTCGGGTATTCTATATTCTATGGGTAGCTGAAAATCTCATTGAGAGCGATAGATAGTCGCCTGATAGCACGTTATGGTGCAATGGCGAGCCGAAACAGTATCATCATCATTATCATGGCATTAATCCTGGCCCTCTAGACAAGTGGCAATTCGTTGCTCGGCGTATGATGGAGTAGAATGACAAATGTATAGGATTTGACGTTTTTGACATTCGTTGACGCCTGTCATATAGGTACGTCAAATCCCATATTTGGCATTCTATTCCATCATACGCCGAACAACGAATTACCACTTGTCTAGAGGGGCTGAACAGAATAAATATAATATGACGATTATAAGTTCAAATACCATATGTGGAAGTCCATTTTAAAATATTTATCCATCTCCCGCCCGAGGTCAATTCTCTTTTCTCTTTCTTAATCGATTAGTTAGCATAATAAATGCTTCAAAATTTCATTCCATTTAACCATCTTCGGTTTGTCAACTCCTACGATAGCGTACTAAGTTGCAGCATGAAAGCAATGAGCATGTTATTAAGTTGCTCATTTTCTTCCAAACGCGGCTGAGAGAGGCTCGTATAGAGGCGAAACACGTGTTCAAGTTTTACTTCTGTTGGCAAAAGTGCAGTTTTGTTTGTAACCTGGCACCTCTGATAAGCAAAGTTTTTACCTTTTCAGAGTTTCGTTTAAAATTGTGTTCGTTTTATTATCTTGACGCATCTTTATAGTATACTTGTGGCGTCTATGTATATCTAAACAAAGATATAGTTACTAGTTACTTGTCTTGATTGAAGAAATCATAGCCTAACCGTCAAGACTACAAACATACTTTAATGACATATTATTATCATCTTTTATTTCACCTATAAATATTTAAATCAAAATTAGTATCTTTATTTATTTCTAGGTTCCTTCGTGAATAATTTTGATACAAAATATGATATATATTCAAGAACGAATTGTCATGTGTGTTAAGGATAGATAGATAGACAGACAGATAGATAATACTTTATTGTACACCAATAGATTTACAGTATAGACAAGTAGATAGCATGTATACAGTTTGTACAAATGGGTGACCTTACCGCTGAAATGGATTTCATTGCAATCAAGCACTATATATTATCGAGATAATTGTTATATGGCATTAGCTTTTGTTCTTTGAACTTTGGAGAAATTTCAAGGGGGAAAGGAAAATACGACAATTTCCAGTACAAAGTTGGATGTACTGCTAGTATATTATCTAAAAGATACAGTATAGAGTAGAAGAAAAAGCAACAGTTTTAACCTTAATACACCATAATGTTACCACGTTATCATAAATATAAAGGAGTCCTAATTGTTCAAGGTATTCATCTAATAAACAAAGTGAGGTTACTAAGAATTCCATTATGTTTAGACTAGGTATCAGGCGCGCCGGAGGCCGCACAACTTTCGTATGCAAAGGCTTTTAGCTGATGCTGTATAATGTCTACGAAATATGAGTATGTACCTTCAACGATTTTATACACACGGATGTGGTGATCGCTGAATAACTAAAATGTTGACGAAGTTACCAAACATTGTGTTGTCATATTAATGAATGGAGCGAAATTCCAGATAAGTACATACTGTTAGTACCTATCCTTCATCCTAGCGTTAATCTCAGTCGCATCCGAAGCTTTTACCTCGAAGTCTGGAGTCCGAATTTTCCAGTCCGGGTTTGGCTGGTCTTCGATATTTTGCCATGAAGCAACTGCCATATGACCTCCACAACCGATTGGCGATATCGAAGCATTGCAGTTAGAGGAGTTGTTCGACTTTTTAGGGTTCCAACTACCCGTAACGACCAAAGATGTTCGTATGACAACCGTGCTCTTCAAGGCACGGAAATATCAATGTTAGTATTGTCTTAATTCAGAGAGTAATTAATTGACTTAATTAATATAAGGTGATGCTTTTTTATGTAAACAGGGAATATCTAACGCGTAACGTAACAACAACAACAATTTGCAAGTAGTGCTAAAAAGAAAACTGGTTGTCTTTTAAATCAGCAAAACCGTGTGTCAGGTACCAGGGTAATATGTCTTGATAAGTGTAGAGAGATGGTAGAGAGCAAAGTTTGGGTCGCGGCTGCAGTTTCACTAACTGCCTCGTATTTTCTGTTGTCCTGGTCATGTCATCATGTTATATCTAGCTCCTCTGTGCCGAGGTTAGGTTTGACTATTTGCGCACATTGTTGCCTATTTAGATAATTTTGATGAAAATGTTGAAATGTAAGATTTGGTAACGAACGTAATTATAATATTCTACTTTGTAATAGTTCTTTTTTGTTTTACCATAATTTAACTGATCTTATCATTAGGAAGAATCATTTGTTAAATTCTTTACCCACATCGAATTGAGTGATATATTATGCCCTAGAGTGTTGAGACAAAATAAATGGTTACAAAATGTTATATTGACAAACACCTGGTTTCGATTTATCGCACAAGCTGGTCTGTTAGTCATTTTCGTGTATTTTTGTTAAGTAGCACCTACCTTAAGGAGCAAACGTCAGTTGTGTACCGTAGGAGCCAGCTATTCTATTACTTAATGTAGGGAAAAGCCTATGATATTGCGAGTATGTATGATAGACCACATAATGTCAGCGGTTTAAGGTGTGTTCAGGTCTACGGGACATTGAAAATTGTTTTGGCACTTTTCCAGATTACGAGTAAGAAGTATTGAAAATTTCTTACCAGAAAAATTCAAATCACTTTGGCCCTCCTAGTAAGCGAATTTTAGACTTCAGTTTATGACCGTGTAAAGTTCAATTACATGAGTGTTTAAGTTACCAACAATCTGTATACATACAATGCCTAGGCAATATATGCTACTAGCTTTTGCCCGCGGCTCCACCCGTGGATGTCGGTTATCGCGACCAAACATAGCCTATGTCCTTTCTCAAGGTCTAACCTACCTCTATACCAAATTTCATCAAAATCGGTTCAGCGGTTTAGTCGTAAAAGTGAGACTGACAGACAGACAGACAGACAGACAGACAGAGTTACTTTCGCATTTATAATATTAGTAGGGATTCGTAGGGATTATATAAAATGCCTACTGTTCCACCAGCAATGTATGAAATAAATAGATTTTGGTTTATATTTGTGGATTGCTTTGCGGAAACTCTATATCTAAATGGTTATTTTGTTTATTATTTTATTTTATTTATTACTAAGTACTAAGTATAAAAAATATAAACAAAGGCTAATGTGGGATCATTGCTCCGCTCCGTTCCCATATCAGCCTTCTAAACTAACCTATCCAAGTCAAATTGCGTGGTGTACACTGTGCTCCGACCTGGGGCCCGATTTACTAACTTTACGTTTAAGTTTTTGGTGCGTTTGTGACTTCTAAAACGTAACGTACCATTTCGATGAGTAAAACTATAGATTTCTTTGTGGGTTTTCGGTAAAGAAGAATACGTAAGTATATTATATGACATATGATAAGCATGCCAGATAAAAAAATAACTATAATTATTTATTGTTCTGCCAAGTTTTACTTTGACAGATCTTACTGAATACCTACCACGTTTTACGTTATCAAAATTGAAGTCATGCGTATGCGGAACGGGGCGTTCGTGAATCGGGCCCCTGAATAGATATAGGCTAAAAGGCTTAGGCTGAAGCGGAGCTCCCGTATTAGCCTTCGTGGTTGCTTTTTTTTATAACTACCATTTATATTTATTGATAATATTTCATACATTGCCGGCTTTATACACATTGCCAGAACAAGAAGAATATATAAATATAAAGAACTACTAGCTTTTGCCCGCGGCTCCGCCCGCGTGGATGTCGGTTATCGCGACCAAACATAGCCTATGTAATTTCTCGAGGTCTAATCTACCCCTATACCAAATTTCATCAAAATCGGTTCAGTGGTTTGAGCGTGAAAGCGAGACAGACAGACAGACAGACAGACAGAGTTACGTTCACGTTTATAATATTAGTAGGGATTAGTAGGGATTATAAACATCCAATGAACTAACCTACTCGGTTACCACTTAACTAAGTGCCCTTCGCTACTAAGGTAAGATAATTTCATTATGAAGCAATGGTGGTGATACGTTTAACTCAACGATGTCTCTTTTGTGCCCATTCTTTATGAAGTAAAACGTTCTGATACCCAAAACAGTGGGGAATAAAGACAGCAATTCTGTAAACTGACGAGTGAACACTGCGCTGACTACAAAAGCAAGCACTGTGACAACAAGCGTAGCTTTTGATTGTTAAGTGTAACCAGGGGCGAATTGTACGATAAAGCAGATTGCCTGGAAGGAACGTAATGAGCTATTTTTGAGCACAAAGCACAGGGAACGCTGAAATTCTCATATAAAACAAAAAAAAAAATAATGAACCAACTTTGGTCCACAGTAGCTAATTTTCAATTCTGTTTATTACTATAATTTGATCTGACTGTTATTCACAAATTGTTAAAAACATACAGGAATTAGCACATGCCATGCCAAAGTTTCCTCATGGGGTTCAAGCAGGACGGGACAACAGCTGAAATTGTATACCTATTATAGTAAAAAATCAGCCCCCCTACACCGGCATATTGTAAAACAGGATGATGACTGTATGGGATTTGACGTATATGACAGTCGTCAACGTATGTCATAAACGTCAAATCCCATAGAAAGATAAACGTAATTTCTGTACAACTGTAAACAACATGGAATAGTAGATTGTATAACAAGGGAGCAAAATAAAATAAAACGAGCGTAGCGAGGGATTCTAACGTAGAAACCTGAGCGCAGCGAGGGGTTCAAAGTATATCGCCCGAGAAAAAAATAATTTGCTCTCGAGTTATGTATACTCTACTTTTCATTCCCTTTCTATGAGAAAAATATGTTAGTACTGATTACAGAGAATCATTTTCAAATGATTTATTTTACTTTATTGTTGTTATAATTAAAAAACAAAGAAAAAAATCTTGACGTAATTGTAATATTTTCACGTTCATGTGCTCTTTTTGTGCCTAAACTGAATAAACATATTGATTCTTTGATACAAGAACGGAAACGGAATACGTGCGCTTGTTTTTTTTACATTACACGGGTCGCCAGCCACACCGCCGTGGCACACACGTACCAGCCAGTAAATAAAAAAAAAATGGTTAGATTTCTATGAATGATATTATGTTCCAAATTCAAATCACTTTTCCGCCCGCTATAAAGCTCTGAACAGAAAAGTGCTACTTTGCTCCCACTTTAGAGGAACAAAGTGACACTTTTTGAATAGAAAGGATGAAAAATTGTTTTGATAGTACAATCAGACCTAAATGTAGCTAGGTCCATGAACTATTGCTGACCAGCATTTACAGCCTTATAAAACTTGTTATAATATAGTTACTGGCAGATATTTTGTCCCTCCAGTCGCGAGAGTAACGAGGCCCAAATCAGTTCTCTCGAATATTTATGTGTAAATAAATAAGATCATTTGCACACTAGTCGAGCATTCGTATTATAATAAGGTAAATTGTGCGTGTATACTTGGCATTAGCTGGACAAACAGCCAATTGTGTCTTGTCGACTGGTACGTCACAGTGTGTCAATATTGGGAGAAAATAAAAGTCAGGAGTTGTGTTGTCTAAATATTTATGAAGGCAAATCTAATAGGTATATACTATTATGTAATTGTACATTGGAAATGTTGTGTCAGTAGCTGGTTAAAAACATTGACTGTTTTGTAATTCACAACAAATCTGAGAGATGGCTCAGAAATGCTACAATGATGTAGTGTAGAACCGAGTGAGGTATGTGCACATACATCGATGAAAATTTCAGCTATCGAGATACTCTATTCTCCCAATTGAGTGACATACTGGATTGGCCTGTCATTTTCGATGTTACTTTCTTGATGTTACTTTCTAATCTATCTGTGTTCCAAAGGGGATTGGGTAATCTAGTATGGACAGTGGCGTCCTTAATTTTTTCAGCGGCCATCAACAATTTTGATACCACTTCATTGTACTGTGTTAAACACACGTACAAATGTCATTATTTTCATTGTAAGTAATATCGGAGCTGCGATATACAGGGTGCAACATTTCGACTTTACCTTGAAGGAAAGTGCCCTCATACTAAAGATAGCGAATTTTACTTAAAGGAAACATTACCTTATTTTTAAAAAGAAACAAAACTGCATTCAAAGACTTGAAAATGCCACACCCGGTAGTCGAACCGACTAATATCTTACAAAACCTTCTCTTTCATGGATTTCCTTTTATTTAATATACCAAGTTTGTTAAAGAGATTTGATCCTTATGATCGATCCTATCGATTGATGCAATAAAAATACAGGGTGTTATTTTTTTATAATTTTAGTCGGTTCGATTACAGGGCGTGGCAAGCGATTTTTCAGCTTTGTATTTTTTTTAAATAAGAGAGTATTTCCTTTGAATGAAATTAGCTATTTCCGGTAGTAATAGTAGGTACTTTTCCTACATATTAACATCCAAGAAGTAATTATTGTAATCAATTAGCCTATTGCAGACTTCTGCTAGACATAGGCCTCTACCAATGTGCGCCATTTCAGTCCATCTGGCTAGGGGGGAGGGGGGGGGGGGGGCTACTTTCCGTTTTCCTTCTCGCTAGGAATAGTACTCTAAATACTGGAGATAGCGAATTTCATTCAAAAGAAATGTTTCCTTGTTTAAAAAAAAGAAACAGAACTGCATTTAAGGAATGCCGAAAAATCGCTTGCCACACCCTGTAATCGAACCGACTAAAATTCGAAAAAATAACACCCTATATTTTTATTGCATGAATCGATAGGGTCGATCATTAGGATCAAATCTCTCTAACAAACTTGGTAAATTAAATAATAGGAAATTCATGAAATAGAAGATTTAGAAAGATTTCAGTCGGTTCGACTACCGGGTGTGGCATTTTCAGAAAACTTTGAATACAGTTTAGTATGTTTATAAAAAAGAAACAGAACTGCATTTAAGGAATGCTGAAAAATTGTTTGCCACGCCTTATAATCGAACCGACTACAATTCGAAAAAATAACACCCTGTATTTTTATTGCATCAATCGATAGGGTCGATCATAAGGATCAAATCTCTCTAACAAACTTGGTAAATTAAATAAAAGGAAATCCATGAAATAGAAGGTTTAGAAAGATTTTAGTCGGTTCGACTACCGGGTGTGGCATTTTCGGAAAATTTTGAATGCAGTTTTGTTTCTTTTAAAAAATAAGGGAATGTTTCCTTTCAGTGGAATTCGCTATCTCCAGTATTTAGAGTACTTCCATCTAAGTAAAGTTGAAAAATACCACCCTGTATAGCTAAGTCCCGATATAGTTTAGAGAAGTTTGTCCATAGTAACTTTTGATCACTTTATACTGTACTTTCATATTATACCAATTTCATTGATGGCCGCTCAATTCCAACACGACGCCAACATTACCCAACCCCCTTTCATCAAAATCGGTTCAGTGGTTTAGGCGTGACAGTGTAACAGACAGAAAAAAAGACAGACCAACAGAGGTACTTTCGCATTTAAAATATTAGTATAGATATCCGCGTGCCAGTCATCGTGTTGAAAGGTCAGTCTAGATTCTGCGTTACCGAGTCTACCTGCACTATCCTGTCTACGACAAATCCTAAAGTATTTTATGAGCCATTGACTCGAAGAAGAAGAAGAGAGATCACTGAATAAACGTCTTTTGTTTGATAACCGATCACGTAGCGGACGACAGAAGCAGGGGCCTTACTCCGAAAATCGAAAACTATCGTATTCGTTGACGTTTCGGCCATTTAGCTACCCCGAAAGTGTTTCGTGTCGTATTTCGTATCCGTCTTCGATCGTTTGACATTGAGGTGGTCGATCATTGTCGGTGCACCTACTCCCAAAATACATTTGACGTTTTCGTTGTCGTTGTTTGACAAGTAATTTTGCGGATTATTACTTAAAATTCAACGAAAGCTATATATACCTTTCGTAAGACTTTCGAAGTTGAATTTTTATCTAAGAAAATGGCGAGATTTTTATTATTGGACGATATGATGAGGGAAGAAGCGGTTGAGCGAAGCCAAAATCGTCACCGGCTTCGTGAAAAAAACTTTTTGAGGCAAATTCCGGACATGGAATTTGTCTCTAATTATAGATTGACGAGGGTACTTTCAGAGGAGCTATGCGAGGAAATCATTCCTCTACTTCCTCAAAAAAACAATATTTTGGCAAAGGGGCATTGAACCAACAACCATTAACATTATCCATTACGGAAGTATTTGATGACCCCAGTAGATGGCGCTAAACACATACGGGCACCATGACAGGCACTCATCTCTATTATCTTAATAGAGATAGTGCATACGGGTATCAAAGTTTCAAATTTGAAATTGTCAAACTGTCAAAGTACGTATTAAAAACATAGAACAATATTATGGCACGAGGGTTTTTAGGATCGTTCACATTAAATATACGTAAGTTCTTGAAAAATTACATTTTAGTGATCTAACAGTACCTTTGTAATAGAAATCTCATAATATTTTTAATTTGACGCTCTTTTCATGAGAATACAACTATATTTGTTGATTTTTCATTTGTTAACGGTTTTTAGATGTTTATATTATATTGGTCCACACTATTCATCTAGACTCGATCATTAGTCTATGATTCCGAAGACGGCGGCATCCGTCAGTCGTCACCGATAGGTTTTCAGAGTAACTTTAATGGTCCGTGTTCGGCGACCGTTCGTTTCGATCCGAAACGTTCATGTTCGTTTTTGGGAGTAAGGCCCCAGCCACGGAATAAATAAAAAAGTTACGGTCCTTTCATCCTCTGATACAATTGTTGCGAAACGATCCGTCGCACAATGAATGAGGTCGTACTTTTATCCTTGCTAGGAGTCAAGGATTCTTCACTTTTGTTAGTTCAAATCATCGAAGAAATACATTTGTTTTGAAAAATTGTCTAACCTAAATGTCATAATTAAGAGCTTGCTAGCTTTTAAACTGTTGCGTCCCATGATATACAATAATGTTAACAAATGAGATAATAGAGATACTATACTGTTAAGTAAATGAAAGAAAGAACAAAAGGAGATAGCAGTCTTTACGGACTGCTGATAGAAGTGAAAACAGGCTCTATAAAAAAAGTTCCAATTTGTCAAATAAGTACTACTTACTGGCCCTATAGAATTAGTACCACAATAATCTAATTAAAAAAAAACCATTTTCATTTTAAAGAAGTCCCACATAGGAACAGTAACTACTGACCGTATAGAATTCGCATAACGCTTTCACCGGCTACTCCATAAGTCAAGCGTGCATAACAACTTCAGTTTGCCCTAATCAATGCCAATGAAGCTTTCACTCCAAACTACGTTCATAACTGTTACTTTGTAACTTATATGAATACAAATATGACTTGATTTGACAGCGTCCCACTTGAATGTATAATAAGATTAATAAACTTACATAACCATGAACTAAAATCCTTTTTACGACATCATATTCCTTCCTCACCAAGCTGCGGGACCCAACATCGGCGTTTTTATACAACTTATAATTAATGGTCCCGCGGACTTTTATCACGGTCGCGTCTCAAAAGAAAATGAACGGGAAATATGTTTTCCTAACGATTTCCTTTCTACCAGGCCACCATAAAGGATGACGAGGTTTTTGTCTTTAATAAAGATATCGTTTGAAATATTTTTAGGATAATGAGGACTAACTTTTTATGGCAGGAAAGGGGTGCGCATGCAGTAAAATATAATTGTGACGTTAAGATTTTTGAATGAAAAGGGTGCAAGGAATGGTGCGCTCTGCAGTTTTAAAATAGAAGTGTGGAGGACCGTCTGTCGTTAGGAACAGGGCTAGAGTAAAATTTTACAATCTTAGGTAATAACTTGAAAAATGACGCTTTTTAAAACTATGATAGAGCAGAGGAAGTTTTAATATCATGCGAATACCTATTATGAACGCGATAGTTTGTTTAGATATGTAGATGTTTGTTACTCTTTCTAATCTGGATAAAATTTGACACAGAGATAAATTACAGTCCGGCAAGTAGCTAAAAAATCTATCTCAGGAATTGGTTTCTGTGGGTCGCGGGAACGGGAGCGGAATTTCACACGCGCGGAACTGTGAGCTTACAGCTAGTGAGTTCGAAATCGATCTGTCCGAAGTAAAGGCCTCGGAAGGAAATAGGAAAAATGCTGCAATGAAAACGACAGAAGTATCAAGTTAAGAAAATATTATTAGTTGCCAGAAAAAAAGAAAATACATTTATTTAGGACACACACATTACACATAAAAATAGTCATAATACAGGTGACAAAGCACAAGGTGGAATTGCTGTGCGAGTCTTAAATGGGTCTCTTACTTAAATCGTCTACAAAACATCTAAAACTTCCAACATACACACCCTAATCAACAAGTTCCAGCAATAAAGCATCTACAACACCCCTTATAACACAAGCCTGAACAAACTCCAACTTGCAAAGTTTAAACCAACACATGAACGTGTTTTTACGCGCACGTTAACGTTAACTTTAATCTGACAAGCGCTCGTAAATCACATAATAACGCAATAACGTCACATAGTGATCGTTTTGAATAGCGTTTATTGCTAGCATACGATGTGAATTTTATGTTTACTATTTGACCACTGACTTACAGTTTAGATCTACGTTTAGTATTCCTAAGAGGTTCGAAACTACTGTAATTAATAAACGAATTAAAAATAATTATTGTTTGTAGATACCGCGCCCTATACGATAGATTAGGTTAGAAGGGACTAGGTGGGGACTTCGTGGTCTTCATACCCGAAGAGGGCAATCTTGAAAGAGATGGACGGTGTGCGAGAGATTTATGTCTCAGACCATCGCCCCTCCGGCAACCAACGACCCACAGACAGCGTGCGTTTTAGTCGGTTTAGGTTCGATATAACCTCCCCTGCCGGATCCGTGGGAATTTTGCGCACGATAAAAAAAGATTAGGTTAGAAGGGTATGGTGGAGGGAGGTCGAAGAAATAGGAGCAAGTCAAGAATTTTTGCAATAGGTTTTTATTTCTTAAACCGCGATGCGATTGAGAGGGATTTAGAGGGAGACGGCGATTGCTCTCCTCTCGTATAGCTATTGGTATTTGGAAAAGCAAATCCGAAAAAGTGAAAATCGGTTTTATACAGATCAACTAAAGTCTATTGCAGTTTCGGAAGTTTATAAGCTCCAGAAAATCTTATTAGGCAATCTGGATTGATGGGAACGGCACGAGAGGGCTTTCATGTGCAAATCCTATGGAGATTAGAGCTCGCCTCCTACCTTTAACTCTTTGGCTTTTAATGCATATTTACCATATTGTAAACAGTTTGTTTTAGTTTGCTTCTCGATCGTGAGGTTTGTTTACTTCCAAATACCGTTGTATTTAGGAACGTACTATCGTATCAAAATTATTTAATAGGTGCTGCTTTAATAGTAGATAGATAGAATAGGGTGACATGCGTGAAAATGGTCTCACTACTATGGACGCCCAAGATCGTGCGAAGTGGAGGAGGAAGAGCCGAAAGGCGGACCCTGAGCTCCGAGGTCATCTCAGCCACGGATGCAATCAGGAAATTGAGTCTACATGAAGATGATGAGATAGAATAAATAGGTGTGGAATGAAATATAAAGTTGTGACGAGGATTGGAAAGGGAATACTAAAGTGGTTTGGGCAGGAAAAGCGAATGAGTACGGAGCGTATGACACACCAGGTATGTAAGGCACAGGTGAATGGGCAGACCAGCCGGGATCGACCTCGCAGTACACACATGGGCCAAATTACTGCAATTTTGAAATAAAGAAAGGTCAGAAGTACACGATACCGGCGGGTTTACATGAAACGGTTAATGACAGCATAGGAAGCTTGTGAAGTATGTAAGGCTACAGCTAAATGGCGGGCTGTTGTTTCGCCTACCCTGAAGGGAAATAAGCGTGAGGGTATGCATGTATGTATGTAGATGCTGGATGCAGCTGAAAAGCGAATGCTAAGATAGCTGTGTGATGTGACAAGAATTTTCAAGATAAGAAATTAGTACATTAACAGTAGTTCGAAAGTTATGTGTCCTGGCTAACGATTTGCAGAAAGGACAATATTCCTGCTAAAGTAAGAGGTTAACGTCAAATTTAACATTAACAGTCACTGACTCTTCTGTCAAATGTGTTGCACCAGTGTATTTAGAGCCTTAGAGTTCAGTTACAAATTATTTATATTAACTTTGAAATTAATATAAATAATTTGAACATAGAACATTGTTATCTTAAAACCGTTTATGGAATGGACTCTTCAAGCTATAATACCATAGATTAAATAACTCTATTAGGCAGTTAGGCAAAGATAACCGCCTTTAATAGCCACGAAAGTGGAAATCATTTATTTCGCTTAAAAGCTTAGTCACCTGTGACTGTTAGGGACGGTTAATGGTAAGAAAAATAGCATAGCTTTATGGTCGGGCAATTAGCAATTAAAATTTTAATTGTCTTTGGTGAGTACTTTTTTGTATAGCCGGTGTTGGACTGAGTGGAAGGACTGAGAGCTTATTGCTGACTATCTTTCTATGTATAATTCAAAATATCGATAATTCTTTAGATATGATTCCGTAGTCGACCGCATACGACAACTGCCGACGCATGCAGCACATACAGCGTACCCATTACTTGTTAAGGTGATTACATACGCGAATGACTTTGACCATACAAATGCTCAAGGTCATTCGCTCGTTTTTCAGCCGTAAAAATCAGTAAAACTGATTTAAATAGATAATTTTATAGGGGACGATTACAAACTAAGAAGGTCACGTCATGCTAATACACTCATTTAACATATATCTGAAATTTTAGATTATTTGGATAAATATTGTAGAAAATATTTGGTTTCATAAGAAAGAGTAGAGTGTTGTTCAGAGTCTCTTATCAACTATTTCCTCCTTTTTTATTGAATTTATGAAAAGGTGAAGTTACTCTGTATATTCTGTAGTATGCAGGGATGTAAATTCCAGATCTTTAGGTTTTATAGTTAAAAAGAAAAACGGTTTCGAAAATACCGATTTTTCGATGCTAATCTGATTCGGGGCCTTAAACACCGATACGGATAAAAGGGACAAATTGAGAAGCCGCAATGAATTACGCGCATGTGCTGCGTGCGTCGGCAGTTGTCGTATGCGGTCGGCTACGGAATCGTACCTTTACAGATTTTTGATATTAATCAGAGAATTTTTGAGTTGTTTAATGGAATATTGAGTGAAAAATAGTAATAAATACGTACTTTAGGATGTGTTTGATATATCTAAACTAAGTAAAGCTTGTAATATGGATTTTAAAGTGTAGATGAACGTACTTGTGCTTGATGCTGTCAGAAGATAACGAGAGTATCATACGTTTTACATCAACAATGATGGTCACGAGGAACTGCTGAAAAGCAACCAAAAGAATCCATACTAATATTATAAATGCGAAAGTAGCTCCGTCTGTCTGTTTGTCTGACTGTCTGACTGTCTGACTGTCTGACTGTCTGACTGTCTGACTGTCTGACTGTCTGACTGTCTGACTGTCTGACTGTCTGACTGTCTGACTGTCTGACTGTCTGACTGTCTGACTGTCTGACTGTCTGACTGTCTGACTGTCTGACTGTCTGACTGTCTGACTGTCTGACTGTCTGACTGTCTGACTGTCTGACTGTCTGACTGTCTGACTGTCTGACTGTCTGACTGTCCGTCTGACTGTTTGTCTGTCTGTGAAGCTTTCACGCCTAAACCACAGAACCGATTTTGATGAAATTTAGAACAGAGATAGATTAGACCCTGAGAAAGGACATAGCGTCGATGAAGTACCAATACCTCCTAACTGACATTTTGGACCAAAATTACTTTTTTATTACAACAGACATAAAACTCATATTCGCATGAATTGCATTTACTCCTATCCAACATTTCTTTACCAAAAAGCTTCTAGAGCTACGTGAAAATATCTACTAAGTTACGGAATTCATTCGTTCGTATGTATTTTATGGAAATATCTCCTAACTGCACTGACAACCAGCTACACTCGGACGCGCTCTGCATTCGACTGATTAACTTCACACGATCGCCGAATTGCACCAGTTCTGTGCCTAATCTGATATTGGCATATGGCGGGAAAGTACCTGCGCGACTAATATGCCTAACTTAAAAAAGGCGCAAATAAAAGATACTTACTATCAGCCCCGGATCTTCAATTTTTTTTAGGCGGGGCAAATACTGAAAATGCCGCCCCTGTCCGCTTTTTTGTCGTTCCTAAATTCCTCGCAGAGCGGGGGGGGGGGGGGGTAAATACCGCCAAGGATGCTACATCTCTACATTCTCTACGCATCTACAATGGCCCATGGGTGTTGATGACTTCAGGATTCCCAATAATGCGGACCGCACGTCGCTGCCGCCTGTCGATAGCATCTAGTAAGTATTTTGCGGAGCCATCCCAGAGATGCGAGTACCTAGTATTTCACGCAAGAGCCAATTTGTGACTTGTATGGAAGACACCGCTGCTCTGGCGTGAAAAAACGTCTCACTTTGTTCAGGACGTCGAGTTTATGCGAGGCTGTTTTGATGATACTCTCAATGTAGTTTTTGAGTTTTTGTTGTTCAGTCTGCAGCGAACATTCTCTAAGGGCCCGTGTCAGCGCTTTTCACATCGGGCACCCCACCACCGTGTGTAGCCCTGATACCTCGCTCGCATCACAGTGACGATACACAGACGTTGACTCCTTCCTAATCCGAAACAGGTGGTCCACGAAACTCCCTCTCCCGGAGATCACCTGTGCCGGTACGGCAGGCTCCCGAGTCGCCTTTCTAGCCAGTCCTCTTTGATGGGGTTTACCGTCAAAAACACAATGTGTTTCAAGTCTTTCTGTCCACTCCACCATGATGTCCTGGCGGACCTGGAGCTTCGCGGGCTCGATTTCTTGAGCGACAGGTGTTTCCCCAAGACCGGTCCCTACGGAATACCGCAGGATATTTGACACCGACTGTTGGGTAGAGCTCTTTCCGTCAGATACGCCCCGACTATGCGGCGAAGATAGAAAGGCACTTCGTGGTACACGAGCGCCTCCCTAGCAAATCCAGGGCAAGGTGTAAAACGCGTTAGCGATGTCCAAGGATACTGGTAACATTACCTCGCATCCTTCGATGCGGTTGCCCGACCAGAGCCCTAATGCGCTCACGTGCTATCATTGGCATCTAGAGTGAAGCACCTCTGGCTGAACCCATATTGGCCATCCGCCAGCTCCGACCCCACTCTGGAGAGGTGCCCGATGAGAGACTGCCTTTTCGGAAGTGGACCAGTTGCCCCGTCTTCCACAAATGAGGAAACTGGCTCTGCTACAAACATGCGCTGAGAAGCTCTGTCAGTTAGGGCTCGATAGCATCTTCGAGTAGAGCAAGGACTCACTCTCGTCCTGGAGTGCCGTCGGGCCCCGAAGCGGTTTTCTTACTTCTTGGTCTTGAGCATTGCACCGCCAGCTCTAGTTCTACCCAAAAGACCTCGGGCACGTCGTCGTCATCCACGCTAGGCGCCATTAGGCGACCGAGGTACAGTCATCTGCGGTGGAACGTGTTCTATCAACTGCGCTGGGAACAGGGAGCTATCATCGCCTCCAATTAGAACTGGTGGAGACACCGAGTTTTAAATAAACATCCTTTAAGTATGTATGTATTGGGTTTTATTTACAAGAAATAACTCCTAACATTAATGGGAATATTCAAGTTCTAGAATCAATATCTCCTAACTGACTAAATCCTTATAAAACATAATCATAATCACATCCCTTCGTAAGTCATAAAAAGGTAATGCATTGAAAAGTATTTTACCATCAATAGATGAAAAAAATAAATAAAACCTTTTTTTTAAACAGTTTTTTTCTTCCTGTGTAAAATTAGGTTCTCAATACATAGGAGGTATTAGTACTTCATAGACGATAGGCTATGTTTGGTCGCGATAACCAAACCGTTATAGAATCCGTTAAAAAAGTTTTATTTCAAAAGTTTAAAAAATTCACAGAATCATAAATATGTAATTAAAAGCGACGCAGTGAATTTTACGTTACAACAAATCACTTGAGCGTGAATTAGAGACATTTCACAAAAGAACCCCACTTAATATTCAAAATTTCAGCTTTCACGATATGAAATTGCGGCTCAAAGTCAACAGTGGGTCAATATCAACGAAAATTATTGCGATCGAGCACTCCTTTATAAATTGTATGCGTGATCGATGACGAGCGAGATTGACATTTGTAACAATTTTATCTCGTTTTTCATTACAGCTTCATCTGTAACTTTTTCATCCAAGCGTATAAACGCTGTGCGTAGTAACGGATTTAAGTGCAGTAACGGATGCGACTGGGATCACCCAGTTCCAGTACCATACGAAGCTTTCACCTCGGAGTTTTTTGTCTTATACCACTCAGGTGGCAGCCCACCTGGGCCGTGTGCTTGTCTGCCCACCAGGTGATGGGAAGTGGTTACCGTGGCCTGTGGACCTGGTATACAACACCAGGGGCGTCACACTCGCGCTGCCGACCCTGAAAAAACCTTCTAATGCCCTTCTTGAAGAACTCCATATTGTAGTCGCTTGGGAAAACCACCGCAGGGAGTTCATTCCACAGCTTGAGTGTGCGTGGGATGAAGTTCCTTTCATACCGCACAGTGCGCACCTTTTCCGGACGCAATGTGTGAGGATGAATTCCCTACCTCTGGATGGCGGTGCGATGATAGAATGTAGCTGAGGGCATCATGTCAAATAGTTCATCTGAGCACGAGAGTCTGGGGACCGCCTCACCAGTCTAACTGCGGATTTGCCTGGACTTTGATATTTTCCGTGAATCGACTGCCATAAGACCTCCACAACTCAATGGTGTCACCATTAGGTTGGGGCGTTAGGCGATATCGAAGCATTGCAGCAAGACCCTTTTAGGGCTACAACTACCCGTAACGATTGCCATTGATGTTGGTATGGCAACCGGAATCGACGGCTTAACGTACTCCCTGAGGCACGACCAGACCAATAGATATAATATCGACGGTTAAAAGGCGACTTGATTCAAGCGCCATTTTGAGAACTTTACAGGAGAGCATTTTAAAGTTTATTTTTTAAGAAAAAAAATCACTGTTCCTAAAGTATTGAATAAAAATGTACAAATCTCCCCAACTAAAAAGCGGTATATTTTATGCTAATTTATGATTACATTATAACAAAGAAAAGGTGTTTTTAAAGCAAGTTAGATGTAACTTGAGCCATTTTGCACAATTCTTTGATCAAGGCAGAAAGGTCTATGTACACGATAACGATTTATGTATTCAAAGCAAAATAGTTTATGTGTCCCTTGCTTCTTGAACAGATCAAGAATAAATGATTTAGATCACTTACCCATTTGTCAACTGTTCACGGATACATGATTTAAATCACTTACCTATTTGTCAATTGTTCATGGATAAATAAGTTAACCCGCTCACCTAGTTGTAACTGTGCAAGGAGGAATGACTCAAATTACGCAGTGTTATAATAACTATTTATAGCAAATTGTTTTAATCGCAAGATTTATCTGAATCTGACTTGAGGAAAATAGCTCAAAGATAATAAAATAAATTTCACGATGCAGGGAAAGCGAATGAAATGACACATCAATTTTAAGAAAAGTAACTTAAATGGGATAGAAGCGAAGGTTTATGAGGGCGATTTGAGAGGTGCTGTCCGCCTTGTGGTGTCGGACGGTTCCTTCGCACAGCGGGATTCCGGTACACTCGCTGCCTTACAGGATAAGCATCCTGCTCCTTCGCATCCGCTCAGTTTCACACCAGATCCGGGCTTACCCTTTACAGCAGTGAATGTCGCCGTAGAGGACGTGAGTTCGGCACTAGAGTCTTTTTACACGGGTTCGGCGGCGGGATTAGACGGGATCCGGCCCGGACACCTCAAAGAGTTGATATCTGTGTCGGCGGGGGAGAACGGTAGGCGTCTCTTAGCAAGTTTGACCAGTCTGGTAAACTTTTTACTCAGTGGTCAAGTAAATCTTCAAGTGTGTCCATATCCGTACGGGGCCACCCTCTTTGCATTGGCCAAAAAAGATGGAGGCTTGAGATCAATAGCAGTCGGTAGCGTTTTTCGCCGCTTGACTGCCAAAGTGGCTTGCCGTGCTGTCAAAGAGGAGATGGCCGAATACCCACAGCCACACCAACTGGGTTTCGGGACACGCCGTGGATGCAAGGCCGCAATCCACGCCACCCGAGCGATCTTTATGGATCATAGGAAAGAAGGCTCGATATTGTTGAAATTGGACATCCGTAACGCATTCAATACTTTGGCGAGAGACGTTTTGTTGAGTGAGGTTAAGGAAAAAATCCCGTCTCTCTATCCTTTTCTTCACCAAGCCTACAGACTCCCTTCCAATCTTTTCTTAGATTATAAACTCATCCTCTCAAATATGGAAGCCCAACAGGGACATCCACTCGGTCCTCTGGTGTTTAGCCTGGCTATCCATAAGGCGATCCGTGATCTCAAATCCACCCTTAACATATGGTACTTGGATGATGGTACTATCGGGGCCAAACCAGAAGACGTGTTCCAAGACCTGGAGGCCTTAGTCCCCAGTTTTAGAAACCTGGGTTTGGAGGTCAACCCCTCGAAGTGCGAGTTCTTTCCCTGTGGCACCGAGGATCGAACACACTTTTCACACTTTAATTCCCTTCTCCCCGGCCTCAAGGAACTTTCATTCTCTAACTTCAGCCTTTTGGGATCGCCAATATTTCTCACTGCGGTTCCTGAGGCCATCACTACTCGGAAGCAACTTCTCCTAACTGCTGTCTGAAAGGCTTGTCCGCGCACGTCGCGATTGTTTTGTTACGGATGTGTTTCGCTCTCCCTAGGGTCACCTATTTAATGCGAACCGCCCCGACTTGGCTCTGCCCTGAGGAAGTTTCATCCTTCGATGCTGCGCTGAGGTCGGTGGTTGAGTCAGTCTTCAATATCTCCCTGAATGAGACCCAGTGGATTCAGGCGGCTTTGCCAATCAGGTGTGGTGGTCTGGGGGTACGTCGCATGAGTGATTCACATCACTCATGCGACGTCAGGCGCCAGGAATGGAATGGCGTCTGCTCATGGGGTTGAGAACCTTGTCACTACTTTATTCAATTCTAATAGTGACGGGGGGATCATGCCTTTTGTGTCGGGTGCTATGACTGCTTGGTCGGCCATCAGCATGGGAGCATCGATCCCTGAAGCAATGCATCTTCAGCGGGCGTGGGGTGAAGCGACTCCAGGGTAAACTATTAGGAGATGCTACGGGGGCCGATAAATCTAGGCTGCGGGCGGTGTCGCAACCAGAATCCGGAGCGTGGTTGCAAGCGTTGCCTGAAGGTACCCAGGTGAGGTGAACCTCACCTGGGTATCCTACTCGATGACGACTCTCTGCGGGTGGCAGTTGCTTTTCGCCTGAGCTGTAAGGTGTGTGAACCCCATATATGCACCTGCGGCTCCACGGTGAAAGCAGATGGCCATCGCGCTTTGAGTTGTCGGAGGTGCACTAGGAGGTTTCCGCGACACCACGCTCTGAACGATATCGTTCGCAGGGCCCTGATATCAGCGAACGTTCCCTGCGTGCTTGAGCCTTTGGGACTTAGTAGGTCGGACGGGAAGAGGCCAGACGGGCTGATTTTGGTGCCCTGGAAGAACGGCAAGTGCCTAATTTGGGACGCAACCTGCGTCAGCACAGTAGCCGCCAGTCACCTTAGTCGCACCGTTAACGCCCCGTGTGCGGCCGCGGAAGAGGCTAGCTTAAGGAAGAGGCTTAATACGCCGACCTGGAGCCGCTTTACAACTTCATACCGGTGGCCGTAGAGACTCTGGGGAGCCCATCATGGGGGAGTGGCTAGAGACGTTCTGGCTGACGCAGATTATCACCGACCATGGATGCTTCGGGCGGTATCTGCATCGGACCGCGAAGAAAGAGCCAACGTCCGAGTGCCATCACTGCGACGCGAGCGAGGACTCGGCGCTGCACACGCTCACCGAGTGTCCGGCGTGGGAGACACCGAGACGGGAGCTGGTGGCGACTCTGGGAGTGAGAGTTCTCACGCTCGCCACTTTGCTCGCAGCGATGGTTCGCTGCGTGGATGCGTGGGCCGCCGGCGCCTCCGTCTGCGAGCAAATAATGCTCGTGAAGTGGGCGGCGGAGCGGGAGCGAAGGAGAATCGCAGACCATGCGGCCCACGAGGAGCGCAGGAGAATCGCTAACCGCGCAGCCCGCAACGAGCGGCGGCAACTCGGGCGTCGGAGGTCGCAGAATGACCTCCGTCCCGCATGAGCGCGGGCCTGGGGGTGACGGGTGGAGCCGCCTGTCACCCTAGCAGAAGCAGGTCGCGGCGGCGGCGCGCATTGCGTGCCTCCCCATACTCGGGGGCGAGTTGTGGAGTCCGTGGTCCCCACACCGGAAGAGGGCCAGATCGAGAGATATGGCCCTGGCTCGGCCGGGGTGCGAGGGATATGACTACGACAATCTCACCTCCGGCAACTGACGGCCCACAGAATGCGTGCGTTTTAGTCGGTTCGAGTCCGACATAACCTCCTCCTCCGGCTCCGGCGGGGGAGGTATCCGGGGGGATTTTTCACACGATAAAAAAAAGACTGGGGAGTTGGGGCAAGGAGGCCAGAGCCTAAAGAAATTGGACAAAGACTGAATAATGCAACAGGGGACTATCGATCCGGGTCGTTCCTGGTGCAAAGGCTGGCCATCGCAATTCAGCATAGAAACGCGGCGAGTGTGATGGGCACTTTTCCACCGGGAACGGTCAGAAACGGGCTATGTTATTAGACATATTATATATTTTAAGTATATTCTTATATTGTATTATACAAATAAAGTAAATTTCGGTCACTTAAATAGATAAAATTGGCATCCGACTTATCTGGCATCGCGCAGTAGACTGAACCGACCTCGAATCCACGCGCGACATGCGTTTTGTGGGTCCAAGTACCTACCCGCGTTGGTTTGTGTTCTGTTGCTTGAGATAATAAATGCCAATTTTAATGCGAGGTGGAAGAAGTAAACTGATTTAAGTATGACATAAGTTTAATTATTAAATTAATATAAAGGAATCAAACGTGCAGATATTTATTTTATGCATAGAGAAAATTGTTCTAAATGGCATAAACACTAAAAACTGGTCAAGGATAATTAGCACAAGTCATATACTTCCATTATACTTATTCAGGTAAGATTGATTCAAGCGACAGAGATAATGTTCAAATGTTCAAGGCAAAATGATCTAATAATCATACATTAATAAATCTGGTTGAAGCAAAATGAATTAACATCCATGTTAAATTATTTAAGATCAAGTAAAAACAATTCAAACGTCAAAACCATTTTATTTGATCCAGGGATTAATGGTTTAAACTACAGATAGTAAGAAAAAACGTTTTTTTTGATGGGTCTATATACATGCTTTGAAAAAAACAACCAAAATTGCTACACTTGATACCTCGTAAATAGAAAAGATACCCAAATTCGTAATGGAGCCAAGCGCCAAAAAAGTGCTCAGATTAACCTCAAACCCGGCTCAAACGACGCGGAAAAATTCCACGATTCCAATGATGTATATAACTCAATATCGCCCAAAGTGGCGCTTGAATCAATTCGCCTTTTAACCGTCGATATGATGTCACAATTGTCTATTTCCTTAGAACGTACCGTTTGAAGTTTAGTATAAAGTTACTAATTTAACTGGACAGTCAATACCTAATTAGGTACTTAAAAGAATGGCAGTACAGAGCCACGGGTTCAAGGACTTCCTTTCGTTTAATTTACCATATTCCTTAGAGAGATTTGATCCTTATGATTGACACTAGCGATTGATGCCATAAAAATACAGCATGTTACTTTTTCGGATTTTAGTCGGTTCGATTACCGGGTGTGGCAAGCGAATTTAAAAAAATCTTTGAATGCAGTTTTGTTTCTTTTTAAAAATAAAATGATGTCTCCTTTAAACAAAATGAGCTAACTTATGGATTTAAGGTACTTTCCCTCCATGTGGCATCGCCGTGGGACGCTCTGTATAGCTGTCACAAGGACATTAACCAGTACCTTATAGCTAACCAACATTGTAACCTAACCAAAGTAACATAAAATCCCTTTGGAAAATAACACATATATTTCCACAGAAATAAAGCTGGCTATAAGGGTGAGCCACGTCTCGAGACGACCGCATTCTTCCATTTGGACGGCAAATTGCGAGTTTACGTGACCTACGACAAACTGAACACGTGACGTGGCGGGTTCGTGCCCGCGAATGGGTTACAACCCTCAGGATGTACAGAGGACTGACGTAATGAGTTGGGTTGGAACGGAATTTTGTTTATGGGATGTTTTGTTACTTAATAACCTTTTTTTTGGGTTATAAAAGAAGGAATACGGACGAGGGAACAGTGTACACCTGCGGTAGGTAGTCGACGATTGTCAGTTGTCGATAGCGTTTTGTCACGTACAAAACAAAAGGACTTGATAAATGAAGTGACATTCTATTAATTAGATTATAACTTGATACTACAACGTGAATTATAATAATTATAAACTATATAATTTATTTCGAAAGACACTTGTAATTTTTGTAGATATAGTTTGGGCCAATAATGTCACTTTGTCTAGAGGTTCTGACCCGAATAACTATAAATCGCGTCTAAATATGATTTTGGGCCGTAGAATAATTATATTTTCGATACCTGGATGTAGAAGGTGAAAGATCGGGAGCAATGCCACGTATTGAGAGGCCTAGGTCCAGCAGTCTGCAATAGGCTAATTTATTGATTGATTAAGATACATGTCTTCAGCTATAACTAAAGGCACTGTACATACCAGTCTTAACTGCGGATTTGGCTGGACCTCGATATTTTCCGTGAAGCGACTGCCATCTGACCTCCACAACCCAAGGTGACATTAGGCGATATCGAAGCATTGCAGCTAGACGTTGTTGTTGGACTTTTTAGGACTCCAACTACCCGTAACGACTGCCATAGATGATCGTATGGCAACCGGTCGCGGTTGACGGCTTAACGTGCTCTCCGAGGCACGACCAGACCAATGCAAATACCCATAGTCATACATATAAATATTTGCACTGAGCGAGGATCGAACCCGCGCCTCCTGCGTAGCGGCCGCGTTCACTACCGCTACGCCACAGAGGCAGTCAACCATACCGAATGCCTTGCGAAAACTCAGATAAATATCACCGTACAAAGTTGCAATAAGAAAAGTCACTCTGCAATGTATTTAATAAAAACTTGGAAATTTCCTCACGTCGCTTAGTTTGAAACTCGTTGTTCGGTCCACTAGTAAATAGCGCTGAAAGTCCGTTGGTAGTTGACACTCGTAGTAACTTCCAACTTGTCGAGTCCGTGCTATCAAGTATTTAACAAGTTTCCGTGAAAGAATACTCAACAGGTGCCCCTTGGGAGCGTGGCAAGTACAAAATATTAACAATAGGCTATTTGATCTACTTTATTTTTATGTTATCCTGGTAGGTGCTAGTTGGTTATTAGTGTTTTAATAGTTTGGCTTTGACTTTCAGGTAGATAAGAGCTCGAAGTGTGCACGCATATGGTACTACTTTAGTATTATCTTACGTGACTTCACATGCTCGTTCTATGCGTTCCTTCTATGTTATTCGTTTAGTCTAAGGAAGAAAAGGTATTCTAAATTAGTAAATAGTTTACGGGCTACCCCGGCATCTGAAGATCCGGGACAGCCTGTGGTTTTATTCGATTTGAGTCCGACATAACCATCCCGTCGTCTGGTTAGGGCGTATTTGTGCTGATTTCCGCACGGAAAAGGTATTGTGGGTCTATTTATACTTGACAATCTGCTTAAAATCAAAATTGTGTGCCTATATGAGGCGGAAATAAAATTTTTGGAACGGGACGCGGTCACTGCATAAATGAGGGGTACATGACACCTATCTAGAGTATTTAAATAGAGAGCACGCGTATCGCTCGGGTCCGGTGAGCCGAGTGTTGGCACGGGTATGAACAGTAGCGTGACTGATGCTTAGCAATGGTATAAGCGCACTTGTCATATGGGTGATGATGATTTACTGAATATATAAGTTAATCATCATCAATATGTATGCTATGATTCCGAAACTGACCGTATACGACAACGACAGACGCATGCAGCGGATACAGCGTACCCATTAAGGTCCAACCCCACCAAACGAACGGCATCGGCCCGGATTTTACAATCTTTAAACCAAATTAAATCTTATTATCACAGTGTTTGAGCTGTCATGCGTGACTTGGTAATATAAACTTTAAATGCTGTGATATAAGATTTATTTTGTTTAAAGATTGAAAGATCCGTTCCGATGCCATCCGTTTGGTGGGGTTGGACCCTTACTTATTAAACTCATTTGATACCATTTGTTCCGTACCGTCGTCGTGGGTATCGTGAGTCTAGTACTGTACACTGAAGTAAATTTTCAACATTAGCGTAACCTATGATAGAAGCTCTGGTCTATTTTTACAAAGTTTCTTCAAACGTCACCCCCGGGATCCCAAACATTACCTCTGTTCAAAAGTTTACATTGTAGTTAGTTAATTACTCCCCTAATACCTAACTAGTTTTTACGAAAAATTCGGCTTAAACCTTAAAATAATCTTTCGTGTGACGAGGCTCTGGCGCTGGCCTTTCCTTTAATGGCAGTAACTAAATCATTAGCGGTAAGTAGGGTAGGCAGAGCTTGACAGCCTCCGTGGCGTAGCGGTAGTGAACGCGGCCGCTACGCAGGAGGCGTGGGTTCGATCCCCGCTCAGTGCAAATATTTGTGTTCATGAAATATGGGTATTTGCATTGGTCTGGTCGTGCCTCGGAGAGCACGTTAAGCCGTCGGTCCCGGTTGCCATAATAACATCTATGGCAATCGTTACGGGTAGTTGGAGCCCTCAAAAATCCAAAAACAACAGTCTAGCTGCAAAGCTTCGATATCGCCTAATGTTACCATTGGGATGTGGAGGTCAGATGGCAATCGCTTCACAGAAAAGTATCGAGGTCTAGCCAAATCCGTAGTTAAGACTGGCAAAAAGCGGACCCCAGACTCCGAGCTGAAAGCTTCGGATGCGACTGGGAATTAACGCTAAGAGGAAGAAGAAGGGTAGGCAGAGCTCACTTGAGAGATTTTGTGCTGTCAGTGGGAAGACCAAAGGTTTGTCCTGCTTTGTCTTCTGCGCTGAAGGCACAGAAACTCTATTCTTACAGGGTTGGCCGCACGAGTGTGACTCCCCAGCCCCTCTAGACAAGTGGCAATTCGTTGTTCGGCGTATGATGGAATAGAATGCCAAATGTATGGAATTTGACGTACATGACAGGCGTCAACGAATGTCAAAAACGTCAAATCCTATACATTTGTCATTCTATTCCATCATACGCTGAACAACGAATTGCCACTTGTCTAGAGGGGCTCGTGTTGCACACGTCCATAGGCCAATGTAACCACTATCCATCAGGTGGGCCGTGTGCCACCTAAGTGGTATAAAAAAGGAGTTGTAGCAAGCGGAGGTACTCTGGTTACCAACATAAATTCATCAGTTATCATCATTATGCTTGCGTTAGTTGCATTATGCGACGCGACCGAACTTCAATATTTGACCGACACCAAAAAAAACACCAAGATAATGTAATTTCCTTTTTATAGGCAGATACAAACTTCCTTCCTTTCTTTAGGGATTAAATTACTTGCTCGACGCGTTGGACCTGTGCCGAATGTAGTTGTATGCAATGCTTTGTTTACATGCAAGAGCAAGAACTACAGAGAACGATTACTTCGTCCACAACTAGTGAACATAAATTGTCCAAGACCACACTGTTTAGTGACGAAATATATAAATTATGTTCAGAGCCATCTACCGACCTCAAGCTGTACTACTTCGGATCTGTTGATTCTGCATTGCGCTTTCATTGTTTTCCGTCCCACGTACAATTTTGTTACCGTTCCCGCAACCCAAATGAAACTTTTTCAGGGATAAAAAGTAGCCTATGTGTTTAAGACTATACCCTGTATACGTTCATTTCAAAATTATATCCACGCCTGTGAATTCCCGAAAGGGTAGGCAGAGGAGCATTAACATTCACTTTCGCACGTAGTAACTATTTAGTAATCTGTGCTTTCGCTATGATTAGTTCCCTATTACGTGAGACTAGTCTCACGTAATAGGGAACGAGACTTTTGCCATCAGGCACTTTATCATGGGCTGTATGTCTACTATCGGATGGAGAACAGCTCTACCCTATAGTCGCCTTCTACAATATTGAATTAAATCAAGCGAAGAGATGGGGAGCCCCTATTCTACTCCACCGAGAACTAAAAAATATAGGCTGGTAATAAGGCATTGTCTTTATAATGTAGATCCCAATTCAATTTATATCGTATTTTTTCGATAATCGGCTATTCTGAGAGACACGTGGAAAACCTCCGAGGACCCCTCTTCAGGGCCATCCACCACGTTAGGTATTAGCCGTAGGTGGTAGCATCTCCTTTGACAGAGGTGTGATAGAGAGGCGCTGTCGTCTCCGTTTCCCAGGATACCACAGGGTTCACTTTGGAGTGCGGGGTCCGCTTTTTCCAGTCTAACTGCGGGTTTGGCTGAACTTCGATATTTTCCGTGAAACGACTGACATCTGACCTTTCTGATTTAACTTATATACCTTCATCGTCCTAGCGTTAATTCCCAGTCGCATCCGAAGCTTTTCAGCTCGGAGTCTGGGGTCCGCTTTACCAGTCTTAACTACGGATTTGGCTAGACCTCGATATTTTCCGTGAAGCGATTGCCATCTGACCTCCACAACCCAATGATTTAACTTATATACCTATGTAGCATTATTTTTAAAACAGCACTCAGTGTGTAACATAACATGAGAGGTGTTAATGTTGTCTTGTATAATAAAGGCTGTACGCATTCAAAAACTTTCGCCAAGCACTTACCTTAACTTGGAACGCATGATACGCCTTAAGTAGTAAGTAACTCATTGGCTTGTACGACGCGTAGCTCTGTTACACCGTATACTGTGAAGTTTCTTGGCATTTTTTAGAGTCAAGCAACTGCCAACTGGCTGTAGTTAAAAACAATGCCAAGAAATATCACTGCTATCACCATCGTGTGGTAGCCTCAAATTTTCCAGACTGAAGGTACAAACAGCCGCGTGGTTACCGGCAGGTTAGAATTGAGGCCACCCCATCTCTTCCCATGTGGTGTCGTACAAGGTGACTAAGGGATAGGGCTGTTTAACATCAGACAGATATATACAGCCCAGACTCAACCTCAGATGTATGGCTCGAGTCAATAATAGTGCCCAGAATACGGCAATAGGCTCACTCCCTATTACGTGTGACCTAATACAATGATTGGTGAAATGTGGGTGTTAATATTGGCCACATGTCTGTGTGTTATTTGGATGTGTGCAAGGGAACACTAGGTCTCAAAAGTTCTATTCCATAACGAAGGTAATCGAACTACGAAGGTTGACAGTGTGACGCGCTAACACATGAATACTCTGTGATTTTTTAACGTACGTAATCTACAACATTTTATCATAAACATTGGCCAAATTAGCTATAGTTGTATATAGTTGGGGTAGTGGTGGAACGGCTGCCGCTCATGGGAGCCTATAACGGGTTTAAAAAGGCTATGTGTTATTACAGACTGTAATCTATCCCTGTACCAAATCTCAACCAGATCCGTCCAGACGTTGGAGCGTGATTGAATAAGAAACCTCCATGCATCTTAAAAAACTTTCACATTTGTAAAATTTGTTGGAAGAAATAGTAAAAGGACAGGATTTATTCAAAATCCTTAGTTACATAATTCATTTTAACTACAGGAAGGTACCCAATTAGCGAATTGCAACGTCCAGAGTCGCCAAAGCGAAGAAATTATAACAATTCCAAATCTCCCTTGTTAGAGTTGCACATTAATCACCCGAACAGAAGCTAACCTAGGCTAAGCGGTTCCCGCGGGTGTCGTTCGAAGTTTAAATGGATAATCTAGCATGTAAGCTGTACATATTGTTGTGTAGAATTAGACCACGCTGGGAAAACTTTACCGTTCAGAAATGGTATAAAGAATTCTAGAAATCTACTGATTTCTGATGTATTCGATGTAGAATATAGTGATGTAGAATATAGTGTCGCGGTTCTTGGGTGAGCGAGAATGAATTTTGAATTTCGAATTTGGTATGAGACGCAGACCGTGAGCGTTTTCACATTATCCGATCCGATGTCGGTATCGGACGCTGATCCGATATCGGAGGTAAAAATGTGTAAAATATGTATCGTTCTATCACATAGTCCGCCCCGATATTAGATATCGGAGCCGACACCGCTGTGTTGTCCAATACTTATGTTAAATTTTGCTTTTGAAGATTTAAACCAAACATAAATACATCAAATATTAGTCTCTTTCAATGTCAAGATCGTTTGGAAAGTTGCTAGTGCTCAACAAGAGAAATACCTTATAGCCTCATAAGACATATCCTTACACCCTGGCAACTGCAGACCCGACACGGCGTGATTAAGACGATCCTCCATAACCACCCTCACCAGCCGGTAGGGGAATATCCGTGAGGATTCCCTCACGATAAAAGAATTCCAACCCATAACAGTCACTTCAATTTTAAATCTCTGATACAACTTTCAAACTGCCTCTAATATACTCAAACGTACTATCGTATCGATCAATAAATTCACCCACATTACACTTCGGTGTGACAGGTCGCTGTTTTATCCCAACCCGTACAGTGCGCGGACCGTGACGCCGCATACATTAACGCCCCCCGGCGGCATTTGTGCGCAACTCGGCTTAAATATTAACCCCCGCTTAACTTTAATAAGCCAACGAACAACACGGATACTGTTTGATAATTCGTGCAGCTGTATTAATGAGCGTTCTAACCGTGACCTCTATAGTTGATTTTGTGACTGGCTTTGAAAATAATCGGACAGGAAACTTTTGGAGTGGAAAGGTAAATGGTTGTCCACTCGTGAATCATACACCGCTGTCGCATATGAGATAGGGCACTAATGGATCATAACAAAAACGTACTACTTAACACCGTATGGTACTTCACTCTCCGCAACTGAGATGACCCGATTCGGTGTGCGTTTTAGTTGGTTTGAGTTCAATATAACCACCCCGTTGGCTCCGGTAAGGATCGCCAATGGGTTGTGGAGATCAGATGGAAGTCGCTTTACTGAAAATATCGAAGTGCAGCCAAATCTGCAGTTAGATTGGAAAAAGCGGACCGCAGACTCCAAGATGAAAGCTTCTGATACGACTGGGATAATACTAGGATAAAGAAGAAGAAGATTATTTTAGGGAGGAGGCATAGATACGAATCCGGGGTCCTTTTTCTACTTGGCCCCCATTTTAGTTTGACTTCTTATATTGTTTTACAACCTGCGCTGGAGCCTTCCTTTACCTACCTACGAGCACTAACACTATCGGCAGATACATAATCGTCCATCTTTTTTTACCTTTATAAGTCAGTGGCTTAACCAAACAACAAAATAGCATAAAGACTCAAAATTTATGGCAGATGAGTAACAAAAAGAAAAGATATGGGTGAAATTTCGCCGCATTCGTGGGGAAAATACATAATTAGTCCCTAATTACGTAGGGGTCGTGGGTCTTTCAGTCTTAGCAAAAGGTTGCGAAGCTAAAAAGGTTGGGAAACAAAGCGTATCTCTGTACGTTTTTAAAGCCAAGGGTGCCCTGGACCTGTATGGTAGAATCAAATTTAGGGACAATAAATAAGCCGAGATTTATAACTTAGTTAAAAAAATTGTACAAGTAACTGTTGGAAGACATCTAGGCAGTGCACGAGGTTTCGGGTTCAATTTCCAGGTCGAGCAAGAAGTGTTTATCGTATCCTACTAATATTTTGTAATATTGTACATACATACATTTCCCAAGCGACTACAATATGGGGTTCTTCAAGAAGGGCATTACAAGGTTTCTTCAGGGTCGGCAGCGCGAGTGTGACGCCCCTCCCCTGGTGTTGCATACGTCCATAGGCCACGGTGACCGCTTCCCATCAGGTGGGCCGTGTGCTTGTCTGCCAACTAAGTGGTATAAAAATAAATAAATAATAAATAAATAATCATGTCTTTATCCCCGGTTTCACCAATCGTTGTATTCGGTCCCACGTAATAGGAGGTGAGCCTATTGCCGTATTCCGGGCACTATTGTTGACTCGAGCCATGCATCTGAGGCTGAGTCTGGGCTGTTCATATCTGTCTGATGTTAAATCCCTATCCCTTAGTCACCTTGTATGACACCGCATGGGAAGAGATGGGATAGCCCAATCGACTCTACCGGAGACCACGCAGCTGTAATATTATTGTGTAATATTAAATGTGAAAGTTTGTGAAAGTGTTTGGATGTATTTGGATGATTATTCACGCGCTAACGATTGAATAGTCTGGGATTAGGTTCCCATGGGAGAACGAGAACAGGATTCCACACGGGTGGACCCAAGTAGCGATCCTCAAAACACCGAATAATGACACTCGGGATGGCCCAAAGAATGTCGAACTGTCTTGTAACCCGCATTAATGTGCACCACTTACCGCAATGTTTGATAATGATAAGCGCAGAAATACTTCTGGCTCTATTCCTATTTATAATAATAATATTATAGGTCTATAACTGAATTAACTCCATCCTCTACTGCACTATTAAGTCCTGGAATTCCTTACCAGTTCACGTGTTTCCCTCTTCCTATAGTCCCGGGTCCTTTAAGCGGGGCGTGAAAAAGCATCTGATGAGGCCGTCAAGCTGAGTGCCACTTTGTAACATGGTACGTGTCTATATTGGTGAACCTCTTTTCCGAGACTTTGTCTACAGCTTACCAGGCGAGGTGAAGTTAAATTGACGTGTCCCACATAAAAAAAATCCTTATCTTTCCTCTTTCTGCTAAAACACTTTTGTCGTTGACGATAATCGAATAATCGGTAGATTCGCCTCCGCTCCTCACTTGCTCATTCCCAAATATGTCACCTTGCGTCTTTTTACGTCTCGCTACGATAAAGAACTTTCCTCTTGTTATTGTTCACGATGTATTGTGTTTTGGAATTGACAGCCAATCAATGGTCCGATTCCAACAAAATATGGCTCGGGTGGGGTGAAAAAAGAAGAAAAAACAGTTTTGTTATTGCCCTGTTGGCGTTTGTTTGATGACTTTGTATGTTCGATGCATTGACTTCTATATGGGGAGGTATACAAAGACAAACTGTTTGGAATAAAAAATTGTATCGCGATTCCTGTGTGAGGTGGGATGGGAAAGGATTTTGAATTTCGAATTTAGAATGACGCAGAAATTAGATATCATTATGAGTTATGTAATGAATTTCGTCAGTGTGGTTTTAGCAAGCGACTACAATATGGGGTTCTTCAAGAAGGGTGTTGCATACGTCCATTGGTCACGGTAACCACTTTCAGTGGTATAAAAAACCTATTTATGATATAATCTGTATTCTGTATGAGAGCAACAAAAAGTTGGGTAATATTTGGTAGGTTTATTTGGTAGGCTATATTTGGTAGGTTTAAAAATAGGTTGTAGGCTACTTCTGGTCGCTATAACCGATATCCTCGTGGGCGGGACCACGAGCTTCAGTTCTTCAACCAATGTACTATAAAAGCTAGAAATTTTATCCATTACATTACATTACAATCAAATTATACCATAACGCTTTAAAACCCTAATCGGAACTTACTAGGTCATTTATGACTTTTACTTTAATTGAAGTGGACTCTTTGCGAAACTCATTACACAGTCTTTATTGCTGTAGGTGACTCATAAAAGAGGCTAGTACAAACTAGACGATATTCAACCCAATTTCTAGCCACGTAGAGTTCAAAATAGGTTCCAAGTAAGTCAAGGTGTTCAAGTTAGTAAATTCGACGTTTATTATGTAAGACGTCTTGATTAGATCGTCACTGGATTGTTATTTTGTTGGATATTTAATTAATAGACATATGAAGACGGGCAAATGGGATCATTTAATGTATATTATGTATCATTAGCTATGTAACGAGAAGGTTATTGGGACTTGATAAGATCAAATGATCCGGATATTCCAGTATCATTATCTATCTGACTGGTGTTTCAATATAGAAAAATAATATAGAAAGACTATGAGGTAATACTGTCGAAAGTTTATACGAATGTAGGAACTTGGGTCATTCCGATAATATGACGGAGTGCTTTACCAGTTACGGCCCGGCCACATCTCCACGGCACGGCACCGTCCGCCGTCGCCGTCGACGGCGACGGCGCCGCGCCGCCGTAGAATTTCACGGCGCCGTGCTACGGCGCCGTGGAAAGTGTGACATAAGGGAGGGCAATTCCCCAATTAGAGTAGTCGACTTCATAGTTCGACGTCAAAAAACTGTAACCTGAAAACGAAACTTTACGAACCTTTACGAAGCTTTATGAAAGTAAAAATTCTGAAGTAAACATTTATATTTTATCCCTTTCACACTAGTCGCGAGCTTGACGGATGACGTCTCGGTTTGATTGAAATGGCGATATTAATTCAGAGAAAAATTCAGTGTGGCGTACCATATGAAAATTTTCCCTAAATAATTATTGTTAAATTACATCTGAAATGTCTTTCACGATTAATTCTTTTTCGGATAAAATAACGCAAATGTGAGAGGAAAGTGAAGCTATACCAAAAAATAAGGATAAGAATAAAAACTAAATTGCAATTTGAACTTAAATTAGAATAAAAAACGAATTGTAACGGATTCTATTATTGTTTCTATTTTTATGTAAATATTGTAACAAGACGTTGACCATGGCTCCGCTTGATGAAATAAAAGAGATCCTATTTCCGCAATCCCCAAGAATCTAATTTCGGGATACCTAAATTGTATTATTTCAAAATTATTTCTAACATCCCGGCCCCTGGTGCTGAGAGACATCAACCACACCGTTCTAATCACAGAAAGGTAACAAATAGTGTGTCTTTTGCGCAAATGACAAAAGCAACGCAGCCACTGTCACAGCCAACTGTGGCCCCGAATTCTGAAAATACTACTACAGATGCAAATTAGCAAAATATTAAGCATGTTGACTTCCTTTGACCAAAGGTTAAGGAACATAGAAAATAAGCAATCACCTATTCATTCTATCCAAAAATGAAAAACACACTAAAAATTATGACGTGGAATGCAAACGGCCTCCTTAAGCACCGAAACGAGCTGCAAGCAGTCCTAACAACAGAGCAAATTGATGTATGTCTCATATCAGAATCACACTTTACAAGAGAATCTTTTATTCAAATTAAAGGCTATAACATTTATCATGCACTGCATCCCAACAACACTACGAGTGGTGGCAGTGCCGTCATTATTAAAGAGAATATCTACCATTACTTAGAACACAAATGCGAAGAACAATTTGTACAAACTGTCGCTGTTGTAGTCAGAACCAAACTTCATGATATTACCATATCAGCTGTATATATTCCACCTAAATATGCACTGAAAACAGAGCAGTACAGTAATCTGCTGAAGGCTCTAGGGAACACTTTCATATTTGGAGGTGATTTTAACGCAAAGAATACTCATTGGGGATCTAGACTAACTAATACCAAGGGTAAGGAATTGCTATGTGCTATCAGAGAATTCAAGTGCAATGTGATTTCAACAGGGAAACCCACTTATTGGCCTACTGATATTGGAAGACAGCCAGATTTGATAGACTTCTTCATTTATAAGAATCTGTCAGCTGCATACCTTAATATAGAAGAAGGATATGATATGCATTCCGATCATTCACCCATTATCTTAACTCTAAGCGAGACAATAATACGAAAAGAAAGCAGTCCAACCTTAGTGAACAAAAACACCGACTGGGAGAGCTTTCAATTTGATTTAGAACACTGTATAGACCTCAAAGTATCCCTCAAAGATAAACAGCATGTAGATGACGAAGTTGCAAAATTTGTTACCGACATCCACGTTGCGCGTGGCGAAATACACCTGACATGAAAAGAAGAGCTGCAACTCAAAGATATCCAGTGGAAATTAGAAACCTAATAGCCATAAAGCGAATCCAGAGACAAAAGTGGCAACAATCTAGATATCCGCCCGACAAAACTCTGTTAAATAAACTCACAAAAAGGTTAAGTAGAGCAATTCAAGAATTTCACGATGAGACAACAAATGATTACCTAAGTCAATTATCAAGTAATAATACATCTGATCACTCACTATGGAAAGCCACTAAAAGCATAAAAAAGCCCATCATTCACGTTTCACCTATTAAAAAAATTGATGGCAAGTGGGCCGTAATTAATGAACAGAAAGCAACTGTATTTGCAGAACACCTCGAGCAAATATTTCAAACGAACAGTGAGGAAAGCACTGAAAGTGGACTTGACTCACTGGACGTGTCTCAGCATGACAATTTAGAAATAAAACTTGTAACCCCTAAGGAAGTTAAGAACATGATTAAAAATTTGGCCAAAAGGAAATCACCGGGATATGACCTAATCACTGGAGAACTCCTACAAAACCTCCCACGTGAAGCAATTGTGAAACTTACAACCCTCATCAATGCCACATTTAGATTAAAACATGTGCCCAGTATGTGGAAAGTTGCTGAAGTTATCATGATCCCTAAACCAGGCAAACCACCCCATGAAGTAACATCATACAGACCCATATCACTCTTACCAATCATAGCGAAATTGTTCGAAAAACTGCTACTCAGGCGCTTAAAACCTATTATTGAAAACAGAGAACTGATTCCTAACTACCAATTCGGTTTTAGAGAAAAACACTCCACAATAGACCAAATACACAGAATTACCAATGTAATTGAAAAAGCATTAGAAGAGAAGAAAGTTTGTTCTACAGTATTTCTAGATGTAGCTCAGGCATTTGATAAAGTGTGGCATAGAGGTCTTTTATATAAATTAGGTAAAATGCTCCCTAAACAATTTGTGGACATTTTAGAATCTTATTTAACTGAGAGGACATTTAGAGTGAGACATGAGGATGCTTATTCAGGTATCAAACAAATAAAAGCTGGTGTACCGCAAGGAAGTGTCCTTGGACCTATACTGTACCTTTTGTACACCTGCGATATCCCTGAAACAGAAAACAGTGTCATTGCTACCTTTGCGGACGACACGGCTATCATGGCTACAGGTGTCAATCACAAAGAAGCAGTGGAGAAGGTACAAGTTGCCGTTAATGCCATCACCGATTGGACCAAAAAATGGAATATCAAATTAAATGAGTCAAAATCGATACATATCGATTTCACAAATCAAAGAGCGAATCATATACCAGTATATATAAACAATCGTATAATACCATACGAAAATACAGCAAAATACTTGGGCATGACGCTAGATGCAAAACTTCGCTGGAAGGCTCATGTCAAAAAGAAACGACAGGCGTTAGACCTACGCTATAAAAATATGTACTAGCTACTTGGCAGACATTCTACCTTGTCAGTGTATAACAAAGTACTACTATACAAACAAGTACTCATGCCTGTATGGACTTACGGCATGCAACTTTGGGGATGTACAAAACGGACTAACGTTGAAATCATACAAAGATTCCAAAATAAGGTACTTCGGACTATAGTAAATGCTCCTTGGTACGTCAGAAATGATGACATCCACCGCGATCTTGGAGTGGATCTTGTAACTGAAGTTATAAAAAAACACGCCGAAGCACACGAACAAAGGCTTCTTCATCATGTGAACGTCGAGGCTATCCAGCTACTTGACACCACGGACATAGTGAGGAGACTAAAAAGAACTAAACCTTTTGAGTTACTTTAGTGAAGTCAGTGTAACGAAGTGCAGTGAGTGCTACGCTTAAAGAACACAAGAACAAAGTGTCTTTCAATTTCAATAGAGACTATAAGAAAAGTGCCAATGGACACATTCTTAACATATAAGTGTTAGCAAATTAAGTTAAATTTAAATTACTTATTAGCCTAAAGGTCTAGATTGTAATTGTATGAGTAACCGTTTAATAACGAGTACATCATAATGAAAAAAAAATAAAAAATAAAAATTTCAAATTAAGAGGGTGTTACATACCTCCAAAGGCCACGGTAAACACTCCCCATCAGGTGGACCGTGTGCTAGTCTGCCACCTAAATCGTATAGAAAAAAGATCTATCTCCCTGCCTAGCGATTATGTCCTTTTTTATGGGTATCTGAGAGGATTTTCGCTCAACAAAAAGGACAGATTTATAGTTTGGATGACAATATAGGCTACATTTTATCCCTGTATAGGTTCCTATAGATAGTTTTTATAATGACTATCGCATTGAGATTAAAAAACCCGACCGCAAGCTACTTTCGACATTAATGACATTTCTTAAAAAATATGTTTTTTGACATCTATTAGATGACGCTGATCTCGAATATGAAAAAAAAAATTGGGTATTAGTTGCCGTCGATAAGGTCGAAAATGGCTTGCGCCTATTTTTTACATTGACTATAACCCAGAGACTCCAAAAATACGTGCAAGCCATTTTCGCGACGGCAACTAATACCCAGTTTTTTTTTTCATATTCGTGATCAACGTCATCTATACATGTCAAAAAACGTATTTTTTAAGAAATGTCATTAAGGTCGAAAGTAGCTTGCAGTCGGGTTTTTTAATCTCAATGCGATAGTCATTATAAAAACTATCTAGAGGAACCTATACAGGGATAAAATGTAGCCTATAATGTCATCCAAACTATAAGTCTGTTATTTCTTTATCGTGTGGGTATCCCTTCGGATGCCCACAAAAAGGACATAACAGTACAGCAGGATGGCTGGTACCTTATATACTCGAAATGCTTAAAAGTGTACGCCAACGCGCATCTTAGATCTTCAGATAACTAAAATATGTAATATTATGATTTAAATTATACATAATTTATCATTACTGTCTAAAGTTCATTTTTGATATTAGCAAAGAAGTTCACCTCATTAATTAAAATCTTCCAAATGCATGGGAAAACTAATTTTTATTTGTATTGACAACCCTAAATTTGACATAGTTTGTAATTTTTATAATACGTTTCGTAATCTTATTTCAAGAAATGTAAATATAGAAAAAATAAAATTAAGCGTGAAATGTAGTTCCGTTTGTTCTTTGATAGCTGAGGCTGAAAAACGCACTCTTTCATCATATATTTAATACGTTTGTTGTCTCACTGTCACTTCTTGGTTGACGTATCATTAGTCTTTGAAAGACGCGATTCGAAACATAGGACCGCGATCCTATGTTGTGTTGGGGCGGATTTTCGCGTCAATTGCGTATCTAATTACTAATCAGAATCGCGACAATGCACCACCCACAAAAAATATGTTTTTAATAATGAATTCGTAATTTTATGAAATACTAGCTGTTGCCCGCGGCTCCGCCCGCGTGGATGTCGTTTATCGCGCGTATTATAAATTTTGTGCAGAGAGTTGCGCGTTGAACGCTGATTAGAGGAGCTTTATTTTTTAGAGGAGGCAGGAAACGATGGTGTATTCATCCCAATCGAGCAGTCCGACGGCCCTACAGAAGTTCACGACTTACCTAATAACCTCGTGTAGTGTTTCTGACGGTGAGTAGGGTTGCCAGAGATTTTGTGCTGTCAGTGGGAAAACCAAAAGCTTTGCCCTACTTATCTTTTGCGCTGACGGCACAGAATCCCTCTGTTCTTACAGCATAGCACGGGTGTGACGCTCCTGGTGTTGCACTCGCCCATAGGCCACGGTAACCTCTTAACATCAGGAAGGCCGTGTGCTTGTCTGCGACCTAAGTATGTAGTATATATATAAAAAAGATTAGACACTGTACTCGCCTCTCTATTTGGCTCCTACTTGACTCTGTACTCCACGTAGTAGGTACGAGTACTCCACTCTGTATTCGCGTCTCTACTCGATGCCACTATACTCGACTTCACTATTACAGTACGACTCACGACAATAGTATTGGGATGGGGTACTTCAAGAAGGGCGAGTGTGACGCCTCTGGAGTTGCATACGTCCATAGGCCACTGTAACCACTGTCCATCAGGTGGGCCGGGTGCTTGTTTGCCACTTAAGTGGTATATAAGAATGTTCCTACCTGGATATCTACTCGACTCTCTATTGTAGTTCCCATTCCTTTGCCCTTCTCGCACTACCTGTACCTTTCCTGTCTACTCAACTATAATAGGTACTTCGTCTTCGCCAAACTCTAATCTGTCTTTGCGTGAAAAACGATTTTGTAACGGATCTTAAGACTGTACCAAAATCTATACCTATCAGAAATTGACAAATTAGAAATTAAGAAAAGTTATAATAAATACCGGTTCGCGTATATCGGTAGTTTGAAACCAAACGATAGCTTGAATTTAAACGCGAGGACGCCATCTAGTTATGATTCTGTAACTAAATCTTAAAAATTCAAATTTTAATTTCATGATTCAAAACGTATTAGTTTACACAATTGTGTATGTAAAAATAAAGTCTATAAATTGACATTTTTGCTCGGATGTAATAAGCTATAAAAATTGACCAATAATAATAAAAAGCGCCATCTGTCTATCGGGCCATTTTCCGTTTATTATCATAATTGTTCACAACTTCGGTTCTACTCAACCGATTCCGATCAAACAAACGTAAGATTTTAAGTCTGAGCAAGCCCTTTCTAACTAAAAAAACCGCATCAAAATCCGTCCAGTAGTTTTTGCGTCCATCGCGGACAAACAGACAAACAGACAGGAAATGAAAAAAAAATATTTTCGTGTTCAGTATCGCTAATATAACATAACCCAAGTATTTTTTTTTAAATATCTCCAATGTACAGACACGACCACTTTACAATTTTATAATAGTATAGATATCACTGAAATATTAAAGTAAAATGTTGTAATATAAATAATAATATAATTCATGTAAATTAATAACATTGACGTATTTTTAGTAAGACACTATAATTATGTCATTGCGCGCTCGCCATCTGAGAAATTTCGATTGAGAATCGCCCCCTGCAACACACCGTCCACTTTTTGTAGCCATTTTGTAGCACGGCGCCGTGAATTTCGACGGCGCGGTGCCGTCCCGTGGAGTTGTGGCCGGGGCCTTGGGGTCTCCCAACACGACAACGCATGAATCAAAATATTACTAGGTAATCAAACTTAAAGGGCTAACCAACACGATCGCGATCATAAGGCCGACTTCTTAACCACTACCAACTAATACCTTTGCATTGTATCTTATATACGCTAACTGATGAATACTTTTGTCTGGCCAGCATATTATTTATTCTTACTGCACAAGCTGTATGGATTCACTTATGACTCTTATGAGCGTATAACTTCAGCTGTCGCACACTGGCGCGCGGCGTGAAAAATTTCGCTCTGACATCAGCAGAGACTAGGTTGTGAAAGAATATTAAGATTTTGATTGAGGAAACAGTTTTGTTATATTGCTGATGAACAACAGGTTAAGTTAACATAATGAAAAATAATTATAATGAAGCGAGAAGGAGAATTTCATAATCAATGGTAGTACTGTATCGTTAGCACGAAAAACTGTCGTAATCGTAACGTGAACGTATCGATAGAACGGAGCAATGCGATTGGCCGCCTGCCTACTGTGAACCTGTGTGTGTGCGTGAAGCCCACCAATCGTATTCCTCCGTTCTATCGATACGTATAAGTTACGATTACGATAGTTTTTCGTGATAAGGGTATAGTAACTACCTTAAACTAACTTAAACTTATTCATCAGCAATATAACAAAACTGTTTAGTCAATCACAATCTTAATATTCTTTCACAACGTAATCTCAGCTGTACGGCAATGTTGTTGATTGCTGTCTAATGTCATCGAAATGGCGATAAATAGGGAATAATCTTGAGTTAAATCGTGTATGTATAATTATCAGATTAGGTAAGTGCGATTTATAAAACTGTGAGTTAGGTATAGTTTCATCATCATCATCATCATTTCAGCCATAGGAAGTCCACTGCTAGACATAGGCCTCCCCTATAGATCTCCAATAGGACCGGTTGGAAGCGGCTCGCATCCAGCGCGTTCCCGCGGCCTTAATGAGGTCGTCTGTCCACCTTGTGGGTGGACGTCCTACGCTGCGCTTGCCGATACGTGGCCTCCACTCGAGGACTTTTCGACCCCATCGGTCATCAGTCCTCCGTGCTATGTGCCCTGCCCAATGCCATTTCAACTTGCTAATCCGCTGGGCTATGTCGGTAACCTTGGTTCTTCTACGGATCTCCTCATTTCTGATTCGATCTCGCAGAGAGACTCCGAGCATAGCCTCTCTCTCCATAGCTCGTTGGGCTACTTTGAGCTTACTCATAAGGCCCATAGTGAGGGACCACTTTTCAGTGCCATAAGTCATCAGTAGTAACACACACTGGTCGAAAACCTTCGACTTGAGACACTGAGGTATGTCGGACGAGAAGACATTGCGCAATTTTCCGTATAGTTTATAGGTGAGATTACTATAGGAAAGCTAAAGAGACCGTTCTTATAGTATTTCCAAGAAAAATCTAAGTGTAACCAATTTATATCGGTATTTTAAAAAGAGTTTGATACAAAGTGAATACGGTGACGAAATATTTACGGGCACTGGCTCTACTCACAAGTTAACTCGCCAAAGTCTCAAGTACAACAAGATGGCCAATAACATCCGAGCCCTTACAGCCCCTTAATAACTTAACAGAACTTAATCTAAGTTTACGACTTTGATCAATTTATTCTCTATGGTTCAACTTAATGAGAAAAAAAGCGTGTAGTTGACAGACCGTGGTATCAAACCTCCTTGGTACTACATTTGTCTTTGTCCAGCAGATTTATGAGGCTGGCTAGAGGGAAGTTTGTTCGATTGTTTCTAAAGGTATTGAAGAATTTATTACAGGTGGATTGGTATGATATTTCCTCGCCTTATGTATAAAGAATATGTTTTTCTATTGGCGTGTACGGGACCTCACAAGGATCGTAGGGGCCTAAATCTATTTCACCTTTTTTATACTACTTAGGTCGCAGACGAGCACATTGCTCACCTGATGGTAAGTGGCCTATGGGCGAGTGTAAAACCAGAGGAGTCACACTCGTGCTGCCGACCCTGTAAGAACAGAGAGATTCTGTGCCGTCAGTGCAAAAAATAAGTAGGGTAAGCCTTTGGTTTTCTCACTGACAGGACAAAACCTCTTCAGTGAGCTCTGGCTACCCTACTCACCACCGGGAAGACAACCCGAGGTTATTTTAGTCGCGGTATTCTGTAGGATGGAGGTACTTCCCCAGTCGGACTGCTAACGGATATACCGTCGTGTCCTACTTCCTTGAAAACCATGTCACCTGTATACCGGTATGTACGTCTCCTGATTAACGGACACGGTAGTCCAAAACTAGGTACTAAGGTAGTTATATATGTACTTATAAAGTTTCCGATCACGCTAATTCTGGTGAACATAATTATTTACATTTATTAATATGTTTTGTCTTGCATTATGTGTTTAGATGTACCTATAGGGGGTGTATGTAAATTTATTTGCGAGGGTATGTGTGTGCATATTTGCGTGTTTGCCCAAATGGAGGTGGAAAACATTTTATTAGTAAGGTAAGAAGGAAGATGAGTTAGGAGAGGAACAACGTTTACTTTCAGACATAAATCAAGTTTACAGCTGTTAGAAAGGCATTTGAATTTCCGGCGACTGTGTACTTGTGTGCTCATATAAAAAGGATTCATGTGTAAAAAATGTGAAGTTTTAGATTCCATTTTGTAAATAGTAAGACGTAATATATTATTGTATGGAGACTCACCAAGATCTTCGAGGACCTAGTTATCAAGCAGGTGCACCTGCTGAATGGACAAAGCTCTGGTGCAGGTGAGTCTCTAGAGCAGTAGTGGGCAAACTTTCTTAATGGGGGCCAGGCAGTTTAAGTTTCAAAGGAGGACCAGAATAATTGGAAAAATTTAAGACCACAGAAACCCTACTAACGCGCCATTATACCTTGGAGATACCTGATGTCGAGTAGTGTGGGGTAGAGACGGCTCTCCAGTTGCTACTGTGACACCTAAATCTACTATATACTTCTAAACCGTCAAAATATAATTATATCGAAGGACCGTCGGCGGGTCGAATTAAATGCTTCGCGGGTCGTACTTTGCCCATTACTGCTCTAGAGGTTTGGAGGTTTACATGAAGGGAGAGTTTGGAGATCAGAAGGTAGTCGTTCCCATAAAATTAAAAACAAAGCAATAAAGGAGAGCGAGTGGATCCCAAATAATGGAAGGTGGAAACCAAGCTCTTTAAGTACACACATTGGATCGAACCGGGACTAACACTGAAGATGATGATGCTATTTTAGATAGCACTAAGTACTTTAGTTTATTATCATTACGTTACTATAACTTCGTATATTTGGCTAGTAATCTTCCTAATTTCACAACAGAAGTAGTAACATTATTAACTAATTAAAAAGTCAAAATAAAAAGGACCCAACCACCATCTATCACTCAAGTCAACCTTGGACTTTTAAAAAGAACCCTTCCTAACATGAATAAACATGTTTAGTAAGGTCAAAAAATGTCCAGTCTGAAGTTTTGGGAGCACCAGATGTAATAGCAATGTTTATGTCCCGGCTTCACTTGCGTCGCGTAATTTATGGCACCCATAAAAGCGAGTTTTAGGTCGCCTTACTTACTATGATTTGCATTTTTTCCGCAGAACATGTGTTGATGGGTCTATTTGCATATGGGAAATCTTTTTTTTTCCTTTTTAGCGGTCGCGGCGATATTAACATGCTTGGATTTGTGTTTATTTAGGTGGCCAGTATTGTAATTTGGTTAAAAGAGTTTTAGAATAATATTTTTAGGTATTTCCTGTTACTTTTAGCAGGATTCTATTCTTACATACAAGCCATTATTACCCATATAGTGTCTACTGTAGCTATCTAATAGCTTCAGAACATCGATATATTAGTGGTTAAGGAGTCGGTCTTACGATTGAGAGGTCCCGGCTTCGAATCATGGTAACAGCTAGTCGTTAATATTACATTAATCCGTTTTTTTTTCCAACGAACAGACCACTTTACTATTGTGCAAAGGTATAGATTTGTACCTAAGCTACTTATATTCACAAATTCAACATTGTCATTAATCGAATGGCCCTTACATTCTATAGATATATCTGATGAAACCACCCTGTACTAAAGCGGTGACGTCACGCTAAGGGCGGTTTTCCATTTATTATTCTTTTTTTTTACGACGCATAAATTCTCTCATTCACTGTAATCGGACCTTGTCTTTTACAGATCTGCATATTTTTTTTATGTTGCCATCGATTTTGGTTTTGTTATACGAGGGATTTGTGTGAGATTTTTTTGGTAATGGAATTACTTTGTAATGTTTTATTTTATGTTTGAATTTGAGGTTAGAATTTCAGTCATCTGATGATGAGGTTTATTTCACATAGGTTTGAGTTAGGTGTGTGTTAGATATACATAAAAGTATGTATCGGTAAAACAGGGTCAACCCAAAGTTTGTCCGAGAATATTAATTAATTTATTTACCTGATCATTTCAATTTCACCTACCTTGTAAGATGCGTTCAAGAATGTGGATAAAGGGGCAGTAAATGGAGCCCTTGGGTTGACTTACTTCTTCCTTCCAATTTGTTTTGACTTAAGTATATGATTTTAGTAGTGTCCATCTAAAAAAATTAAGAAAGATTTCTTAAGAGTTCAAAATAATGATGCAATGAAGTATAATTCTTTACATTTTTAATATTGCTTAAATTTTTAAGGTGCTTTAACCAATTACTCTTATTAAATAAAATAAAGACCTACAGAAGACAAGACAATTCACGGTAGAATTAAAGCAATTCCTAACAATATTTTCTCGTTACGAAGCAGAAAGTTATCCCGGCAGAAGTACAGAGTGCAGCTCGAGGTTGTGAGAGAGCGTGCCACTATCTGTCTAGTAGACAAATCGCTCCCTCAAATGGAAGATTACTGTAAAGCAGGCTGCCTCTCACACCGTGGTGTGATGTTGCTATTGTTATATTTACCATTCAAATAGAACAATCGCGAGCGCTGTACCGCTCACGTGCCATCTCGCTCACTCTAGCCAAGAGCGAACTCTACCTCTCTCTTTTTTTTCCTCGTCCCCCGCCACGCCGCGTGGGAGTGGTATAGAGCTCGCGTTTGGTCTAAAGTAATATTGCATAGATAATAGAAGGGCCATTTCGTGGGTCATATCAGGAGAATAAAAAAACATTTGATGTCAATAGAAGAACATCTGATGATGCGAAAATGAGATCAATTTAATATGTTATTAAAAAAAAATACACATGAATGAGAAAAATTCAATCATCACATTTTTTATTCAAATACTTACCGATTATTATAAATTCAAACATACAAACAACGGTTACTTCATCACATGGAATTACAAGAGACTTTTCGATATCTATAATGATAATATATATGAATTAACAACTGAGGAGGCTCGTATAAGACAGGTTAAAGGCCAGATGCAGAAGGCTGTGCTACTTGATACGGCGCGCATCGTGAGCAAGTTCCTTTCTCTGGAGCCCTAACCACCAGTAGCTTGGTCCTAACTACCAGCAACAGCAGTACCTACCCTAGTCGTACTTTTAAATCAAACGTATTTTTTATAATATTATTATGTACCTAATACAATAAGAAAATAATTTTATTAAAGGAGATATCTTACTTAGTAGCTGAAAATAATGATATAATTGCGCTTTGGGTTTCATTAAGAATGTTGAACAATTCCTCATCACAAATGTTCAAACTGTAAAATCACTGCTCTATTCCACATTAGACTACCTGACAACTGACAAACCTGACAGCTGTCCAAAGGTATTTCTTCGTCGTCAGAGTCAGATCAAAGTGCTCGAGAATCCAGCTGAATCTAAAACGTCAGATGTGGTCTCGCAAATACAGTACGGTGTAACAGTAATCCCCTTTAAGCCTATCTCCTTAGATATCCTCTGGTAGAGTGAGGCTAGTTTTACTGTTTGTACTTCTCATTTTATGAGTCATTCATGAGCAATTTGCTGCTGAGCCGAGAATATAATAAGACGGATGCCTGATGACGTTGTCGTGTCGTTTACGACTTTTTAGAAGTTTGTACCTTCTTCGACCAATTATGTAAAAGTTTATTTTGTTATTTTCTTTATCTTGAATTTATCAGTGGGCTTTCTGTATCACTTAGGTGGCAGACAAGCACACGATCCACCTAATGGAAAATGGTTACCTATGGACGTATGCAACACTAGGCGCGTTACACTCGCGCTGCCGACGCTGAAGAAACCTTCCAATGTCCTTCTTGAAGAACCCCATATTGTACTTAGTTGCTTAGGAAAACCACAGCAGAGAGTTCATTCCACAGCTTAAGTACGTCCTAATCTGTTCAGTTTTCTTTTTATATTGCTCAGGTAGTAAACAGATGGTAGGAAGTTATCGTGACTTATGAACGCTTGCAGCATCAGTGTTGCCATTTGTTGTTGTTACTACAAATCTTACTACTAGCAGTAACACCGGTAATTGAATTACCTTTCTTACTACTGAAATTGAAAGTTTGTAGAACAGCAATATAAAATTGCTCGTGTTACTATCGTATAAATTACGACTTGCATGTTGCCTCGTACAGGGGGAAGAAAAGATGAAAAATGGTATTCTTTTTATGTAGGCATCAACAACGCTTTCATTACATTATTTTAACTCGTAGTTAATTTATTTATTTATTTTATTAATTAATTCTTTAGGTAATTATAAATGCCAATAGTGATTAATGCTAAACAAAAAAGCAAATATAATAAAAAAAAGTCATCTAGTCGTCCTTTTTTCGGACAAACCGAATCTCTCACACCTTCGCCACTTTTTTCTGAGATAGACTGGATGCGCAAGGCGGAGGATTCAGTGCGATGGCGCATATTGAGAGGGGCTCATGTCCAGCAGTGAACTGCAATAGTAAAAACGCTACGAAACATATAGTAAACCGCCGTCCGTTTTCATCCTTATATACTTCACAAACTTCTTCTATAAGCGACACACAATTTGAGTAACTGCGCAAAAGCGTTTTTAGGTCTCTTTGAGATCAAAATCAAGGTTACGTCGTTTTAGGTCCGCAATAACTAAATCTTCATGTCCTCAACCATTGTTGTTTCAACATGTAAAAAGGCTTAATCCTCGAAGAAAAGTGAACGATTCTATCTACCTCTGTAAAGTACCAATAAAGAGCCTTAGCCGAGACTTATGCGTTTGCATCTGGACAAGTTAAATCCGTTTGAAGACCGAAGCTCGGCCGTTCTACTCTTAACGCGCCACGTTTAGATTAACTATTTGATTTTATATCTTGGAGCTGATTCAGTAACACCACGTTTTCAAAACGTGTGATTTAAATTCGTTTAGATGGAAACACGTAAGATCTGTCAAAGCAAGAAAAAATCTGCCTACGTTTTTACATTTTCAGAAATAGGTTCAGTTTGATTTCCTCTCAATTAGATTTTGCAACTGCACTCGCTAAGGGATGATACCTCTGTGTTTCTGAACATCGATTAGTGAGAATACGGAGCACGCATACATGCGCTGAGTAGGCTCACGATATTGAAGGTAAGGCAGTTGTGGCGTCAATGGATTAGGTTCAGAATGACTATTTTTTCAAATTGACCACTTTTCAAATTGACCACTTTACAAATTGACCACTTTTCAAGTTGTCTACTTTTCTTCAATGCCCATGACTTAACTCTTCGAGATTTAAAAAAAATTACGACATATCGTCGTCTATATAACTCTTTATTATAACCAAAATAAACCAGACTAAAAACCACCTTGAGTCCCATTACTCTCCTTGCCAAATTAGTTAATGTCTCTTCGACGTTCACATTCGATAGCAACTGCAGCATTCTGTTACTTAAAGTCCAGAAAAAATAAAGGGTGAGGATGATATTTCCCCGGTCGAGCTTACCCATTTATACTGAGAAAACCTGGTTTTGCAACCCTTTAAAATGTTGGATAAAAATAGAATAAACGCGAGTAAACAGAAATCCTAGAACGAACCACTTTTCATGATCTTATCTTGCCTGAGTTATAGTTTGTAATGGGAGGGGCTATTGGGGATTTATTTAACATTAGTGGAATGAACAGAAACTATAGCTGCGAAAGAAAGACATACTGTCTTTATTCGCAATTTGCTGTTTCTGAAAATGGCTATCTTGAAGAAATTTTAAAGTAATTGGTATGCTAAACAGGCGCGGTCGCAGCTTGAAGTTTGGGGGGGGGGGGTCACTTCGGAAATTCCTTAAGAAATATAACCCCCCCTCCCCTCGTACTGGGACTTTTCAATATGGCGTGCATGGTTGGGGGGGGGGGGTCATGCCCCCTGTGACCCCCCCCCCCTCGGACCGCGCCTGATGCTAAAACTAAGAACGGAAAAAGTGAATCATCTAGCACGACTCGAACTGGCAACCAGTTCCTTACAGGGGGAATTCTCTGACCACTGAGCTGCCGTGCACCGCCTGAAGCATTCCAAATCTTCTATACTACCGTCTTGGGGCGACGGTTGGAGCCATCTACCGATATTCATACGAACTATCGGAAGCAATTTATTATGTTATAACCATTTTTAAACTGCTATCATAATGTCTTTAATTGACGCGTGCCGGGCCGCGTGGTTCCCGGCAGAGTAGAATTTGGGCCACCCCATCTCCTCCCATGCGGTGTAGTACAAAGCGACTAAGGGATAGGGCTGTTTAACATTAAACAGATATAGACAGCCCAGACTCAGACTATACATGGCTCGAGCCAACAATAGTGCCCGGAAAACGGCAATAGGCTCACCCCCTATTACGTGGGACCTTATACAATTATTGGTGAAATTTGGGTGTGTTAATTCACCTCTGCCTAACCCTCCGGGGATAAAGGCGTGATTGTATTTATGTATGTATGTATGTCTTTTATTTGCTAATAAACCTAATGCTGTTAATATTCAAGTTTTATTGAACTACGTTCAAGAATAAGAGACTAAGATAGATACAGATTCTGTGGAAACCATTTATTGAGACATCGGCGAGACAGATTGCCCCATCGCAGTTAGATTAGTACAAATCCTGCTATCTGCTGCTATCCTAGTAAATGGAATACTGAAGCGCCGCGATCTACTTCCCTTTAAGTCGATTGTTTTCTTTAGTTAACACAGGAACGAATACTTTGGAGTGGGGTTGAGCAATCATATACTTAAGACTAGCTATTGCTATTGGATCTGCCTACGGTTTAGTGCTATTTCAGAAAAACCGAATAAAAAACCGAAAAACTTTTTACAATCTAGCGGGGTGCAGACAATTGACGGTCCACATAAAAAAAACTGTCTGTGTCTTTAATTTATTTCCAAATTCATCAGATTTGGTTACGTATTAAAATACCGAAAATTAAAATCCCGAATGACAAAATCCCGAAGTTCAAAATCCCGAATTTCAAAATCCCGAATGTACGAAATACCGAATTACGATATACCGAAGTTCATAATCCCGAAGTTCAGAATCCCGAAAGTACAAAATCCCGAAGTTCAAAATCCCGAAAATGAGATTTTGATACATTTGATACTGATGGTAGGCATCCTGGTTTAATTATGATACTTATTTTTTACATTGGGGGTAATTAGTTTTAAAATTACTTCTTCGTTTCTCGTCTACTTTGGCTAATTGGTTAGGTTTTTGCGTCGTACGTTAGTGCTTCCGAGTAGGTAATTTGTAATATATAACTATAATAAATATATTAATGAATCAATCAATCAATTAGCCCATTGCAGTCCACTGCTGGACATAGGCCTCTCCCAATATGCACCACGTTTGCCGTTCATCCGCCTTCCGCATCCAGGCTGTCCCAGCCACCTTTCACAAGTCGTCGTCAGTCCACCTGGCTAGGGAAATAAACGGAGGTCATTCTCATACCCTTTTCACCTATAATGTTTCCATGTTGGGGCGCGCAATGTCCACTCCGCGCAATCCGACTCGGATAGATTAGGTTAGAAGGCTAAGCGGAGCGGAGCGGAGCGGAGCTCCCGCCTTAGCCTTCGTGGTTATTTTTTTTTATAACCACCCAAAAATTTAATTTTCGGGATTTTGAACTTCGGTATTTTGTAATTCGGGATTTTGTACTTTCGGTATTTTATACATTCGGTATTTTGAACATTCGGTCAAACGAACATTCGGGATTTTGAATTTCGGTCTTTCGTACGTCGGTATTATGAAATTCGGTATTGTAAGCTTCGGGATTTTGATATGTAACCTCAGATTTAGATACGACTGCTTATAACCAAGCTGTGTAGAAAATCATTTAAATTTATATAATTCTATACAAATAAATAAAAATGAAGCGTATGTTTATTTTGTTTGCAATAGTAAATAACAACTTATTGATAAATGCATATGAGTGTAATAAAAAATGTATGTCTGTTCATCCGTCAGTTGTTTCAGCTAAACTCCAAAGTGGTAGTCCGATTTTAATAGGATATTCAATGGCAGATAGCTGATGTTATAAGATGTTACTCGGGCCACTTTTATTTTTTGTGCTAAAAATTGAAACTGAGACCTAAGTTCACTGGGACCGTCCTTCACAAAATAAATTATTTGTTTTGATGAAGTAGAGGCCACAGCTAAAACTACGGCCAGCCCCTCTAGACAAGTGGCAATTTGTTGCTCGGCTTGTGATGGAATAGAATGCCAAATGTATGGGATTTGACGTATATGACAGGCGTCAACGAATGTCAAAAACGTCAAATCCTATACATTTGTCATTCTATTCCATCAAACGCCTAGCAACGAATTGCCACTTGTCTAGAACCGCTGTACTAACTAAACTTTAGTCATCACAATTAAGAGAATCATGAACCAATAGTCCAATCATCTATTGTTTGTAACATAAATAAGACAAGCTAATCATTCATGCCCTGTCTCCTACCAACAACCAATAGCCTAGCTACTAACAAAATAATATGTTGGACATGATATACGTCACAGCAAAACGCCACATAATAGATCCACTTCGTACCCGGGTAAGCTTGGCAATTTGTCCGTGGAGCGAGCGAGCATTTGTTCGATACCCTATCAAGTTGGGTATAAACGGATATAGCAGTAACAAAGAGAGATTACTTACAATTCCCAGTAAACTGTATGAGCTGGGTAACCTACGTGATTAAACTGAGCCATTTTTAGTTCTAGAATTGAACATTTTCTCGTCTATATGATTTTGTAAGATGAGGTTATATCGGTAAGTACCTTTGTAATGGATTAAGACCTAGTACACTTTAAAAGCAAATTTTCTTGTGATTTTTGCGTTCAGTGTCTTCTTTATTGTATGGTAGGTACCTATTGCAAATGTGGTTGACTTGAGTTCTGAAGATCTTGGTATCTAAGTTATATTTATGAAATTCCCGTTGATTACTTACACAGTAAGGTACAGGTAAGCGTCGGTAGCTTAGTGGTTAAGGAGTCGGCCTTACGATCGAGAGGTCCGGGTTCGAATCCTGGCCATTACACTACCGACGTGAACCCACTCCTAGCACAAGCAATTTAGCTTAGTTGGAGGGGTTAACGGGAATATTAGTAATTTCGGTTGCTAATATTCTTTTCAAAAAAAAAAAAAAAAAACAGTACTCCGTGATTACTTACACCGTACTCCATGATTTCTTACACCGTACTCCATGGTTACTTATGCAGTTCTCTTTGGTTACGTACACCGTACTCCATGGTTACGTACACCATACTTCATGGTTACGTACCCTGTACTCCGTGGTTAGGTACACAGTACTCCATGGTTACTTACACCGTACTCCGAGGATAAGTACACCGTACTCCGTGGTTACTTACACCGTACTCCATGGTTACGTACACCGTACTCCGTGGCTACGTACATCGTACTCCGTGCTTACGTACACTGTGCTCTATGGTTACGTACACCGTACTTCATGATTGCGTAATCTTTCTCTTTATACTACTTACCGTATATTCCTATTTAAATTCTAGTCTTATCCACTTGGATAAGACTATTCCATTTATCTTTCGACAATAATATTCAGATTTAGAACCTTAGAGTATACATTATATACAATATTATAGCAATGTATACTCTAAGTTTAGAACAGACACACTCATAAAATCTTCATTTTACTGTAAACGTAGCAACAAAAGTAGATGAACTCTAACAGATTTGCATAGGATATTTTTCTAGATCTCAATAAACAAGTTTTCATAATAAGAATTCAGTTATTTTTTTTAACATTTTAAAGTTGAGGTTATTAATTTAATTATTGGTATGTGTAATAATTTTTGCGACTGACTGAACTTTTGTTTACTTTTCATGCACTTATTCACAATAATGAATACTTATTTTTCTAGTTTATGCTAGAAATAATAATAATATGCCTATACCATTTATCTAATTAGCTGAAGTTAGCACTTCACGTGCGTTTAAAAAAAAACTAAAATCGAGGTATTAAAAAATGTATAACAGGTTGTTCGAAAAACCTCATTAGCCCAATATATCAAAGTACTAAAGAACTTACGCCAACAGTAGAGCAGGTGTGTTCAATTATGGAAAGCACTTGTTGCGCGCCCATGAAACTGAGTGGACCGAGCTAAGTGTGGAACTTGGCTTGTAAAGTGTTCATAATGCAGCAATGTGCCGTGTTAGTTCTTTGAGAAGCTGAGGCCCTGGTACTCCACGATTTAATCAATACTAGATTAGACATTGTAGTTGCTATGTAAAAACTGCAGGCGTTAGAGGTTGTTGAGTATGCGAAATGAGAGGTCTGGTAACTGAGTAGACCCAGTTAAGTGTGGAACTCAGCTTGCGAATTCCTTATAATGTCAGTTCTTTGACAAGCTGAAGCCCTGGTACTCTAGGATTTAATCAATACTCGATTAAGCATTGTAGTTGCTTAGGAAATAGGAAAGAACTTGGTGAAGGTATAAAGAACCAATTGTTACGCTAGTCTATTAGCCAGGCGGATTCTGGACAAGGTGACATGATGACCACAGTAGCGGTGGATCTATCTACAAGACACAAATTCGTTCTTGCAGCACTTCTGGAATGTCTCTGCACTATTTGTGCAGTCCGTATTGTTGAGAGGTCTAGGTTTCCCAATAATGAAGAGAAAGCCTTTGCAGTTGCGTAGTCATTTTGCTTTTTTGTGTAGTCGGTGTACTAATACAATTTAAAGAAAATTCGGTGACATAATCTCAAGAAAATTATCTTTGCCATTGTTTTTAATCGAGTCGATAATTCTAAATCAATTGTTTAAGCAACAGCTTCTTAAGATTGAAACCAGTGTATCTCAAAATTTCCACTTAATTTAATATCCCAGATTTGAGCCGAGATTGGTTACCTTAATAGCGAATTGGCTAGCGTCGATACTACCCAAATACCCTTACCAAACACGTTGTGAATGGAAGGTCGAAACTTTTAAATATTTTCTAAATTGTTATATATTCTAAATTAATATAAAATAATGGCAAAATGAGGGAAAATATAAATTGCAATTTATAACGAGAAAATCCAGTTTTTACAATCCTTATCTTTGACACTGTGAAGTTTCAGTCCGTTCAGCTTTAATATGCTTAAATAGGTACTCGACATTGCTTCTTCCTACTTTAATGCCCGGAGATTTCCATAGATATTTATTTTTACCAAATAATGTTACTCCTTAATTTATATACATAGAGAGAGACAACTATATACCATTACTTCACTTCATACAGGTTAAATTGTACATTTTCAGCTTCATGCAGTAATCCTGTCGAGTGTGCGTGAAAATTATGTTAATGACGTCACACGATCAATAAGCGTATTACGTGCTTCAAATAATTCCCGAGTCTCTATTTAACATCCTTCACAATTATGTTATCCTGGTAGATATAACCGAGTCAGTACTCGTGTCAGTACACGGAGGTAGTTATTTTATACCTCACATAGAGACAGAGATTGATTTCTAATTTCATAACTGGCTTTGTATATTGAAGCGAAGCGTATATTATACAATTAAAAAAAAAGATCATCAACTAGTAATTAAAATTACTAGTATTCCCAATAATCCCTCCAGCTAAGCTAAATTGTAGGTAGGTGTACATCGGTAGTGTAATACCAAGGATTCGAACTCTAGACCTCTCGATTGTGAGGCCGACTCCTTAACTATTAATCTGCCGATAGGCCTTGATAGGCAACATCATGGTATCTCATGATGTCGCTATCACGAATTGCAAAGTAATTTTAAAACTAGAGTTCATATTACGTCACAAATTCTTGGATAAAATACGTGTTTGTTTTCTTTATTTTTACAAAATTATGACTGAGCGTCAGTGTGCCTTGACCCTTAGTAGAGTATCTAGGTAGCAGAGCTACACAATTGTATGGGCGGACAGCTTTATTCATCTGTTTACAAAACCTTTGCATTGCACGCGGAGTGACTGGGTACGTAATAAATACCCTTGCTTTATATTTTGCTTGAGATTTTTATTTGGGTTTGAAACTTGTTTTATTTTGAAACGAATGTACCTATATCACGCCTGTTATGGATTTCTTAAGGTATGATTCCGTAGCCGACCGCATATGCCGACGCATGCAGCAGATACAGCGTACCCATTACTTGTTAAACTCCGATACGGATAAAGGGGACCATTGAGAAGCCGCAATGAATTACGCGCATGTGTTGCGTGCGTCGGCAGTTGCCGTATGCGGTCGGCTACGGAATCATACCTTTAAGGTCCAACTCCACCAAACGGACGGCATCGGCCCGGATTTTACAATCTTTAAACAAAATTAAACCTTATTATCACAGTGTTTGAAGTTTATATTACCAAGTCACGCACAACAGCTTGACAGCGACGTGCGGCGGCATGACGCACGTCAAGCTGTCATGCGTGACTTGGTAATATAAACTTTAAATGCTGTGATATAAGATTTATTTTGTTTAAAGATTGTAAAATCCGTTCCGATGCCGTCCGTTTGGTGGGGTTGGACCTTTAGTATATACTTAGAAACGCTTTCGAAAGGAAGTAGAGGAAGTTCGTGAATTATGTAAGGACAGAAGGTGAAAGGTATGTGTACTTACTTAAATGTATTTTGGAGAAATGTAACCTGGGTTCCGCTCTCTTTTCCATAGGTGGGTTATATTAACTACAGTTTGACCCCAATCCTGAGAGGACAGCCTGCGCTAGAACTTTTTGCTTGGTCCCTGAAGATCTCGGTAGTTCCCCATCATATCAAGATCGTATAAATGCCATAATTATAGCAGTCTATCGTGGAACAGAAAAGTTTCAGATTCAATGTTATTGTTTCAGATTAATTGGTAATAGAATAGTAAAAAAGTAAAAGAAGTGTTATAAAAATTACAGCTTAAAATTAAAATGCGTCGTGGAATCCCTCTGAATTAGTGATATCATTTCCAGAAGAAAGGCAGCATTGCCATGTTGTATGGTGATGCTTATTCTCTGTCCTAAAAATTGAAATATTAATGGAAATTAGAATTCCTGGTAGGAAGGAAGGACCGCACTATCAACACTTGGAATTCCTTACCAGGTTTCCCTCTTCCTACAGTCCCGGGTCCTTTAAGCGGGGTGTGAAAAAGCATCTGATGAGGCCGTCAAGCTGAGTGCCACCATTGTAACATGGTAGGTGTCTGTAATGGTGATCCTTCCAGTTCTACGTATAGTCGGCAGAGCAAAGACAGTACTCTGTGCCTAATAGAGCAGACTAAACTAAAACTAATGTCACAATGCGGTGTGAGATAACTACAGAACTATGGCGGTGCTCGAGTGCCGACTGCTTCGTACAAGATGAGCTAATTAGTTGGACACGGTATTATGATACTGATTGCTATTATGCTTCTTAAGTATCGTGCAACTAGAAAAAGGTGATCCAAAAAAGTTTATAAATTATTCTATACTGGACATGGGCTATGTTTGATCGCGATAACCGATATCCAGCGGAGTAACGGGCAACATCTAGTCATCATCATCCTCCTGCCTTATACTTTTGCCTTTATGCGAATTTGCCCTTTTGAGAAGTTGCCGTTAAGAGAAATTGCCATTCTGAGAAGTTGCCCTTATGCGAATAGGGCCTTATCCCAAATTTGTTTGGGGTCGGCGCAACATGTGTGCCTTTTCTATTTATCTCTATTTGCAGTCATCTCTGCATTCACTCCCTTCTTAACCATATCATCATTCACACAGGCCATCTATCTCCTTTTAGGTCTTTCTCTCCCCATGTAGCCATCCACTTCCATAGCTAATGCCTTCCGTACGACATTGTTTTTAACGGGCAACAGCTAGTGTAGAATTATTTATACTTTTACTTTTTTATAAATCACGGAAGCCTAGTGGTATGGGTAATGGACTGCTGAGACGAGGTCTCGGGTTCGATCCCAGGTTTTACCATGGCACACACCAATGACTTTTCGATGCTTTTCGAAGTTATGTGTGTATTTATCGCAGGTTTATAAGTGCCCGGTTAATGGCAATAGGCTTGTCACCTATTACATTAGGACCTAAACATAAACGGCGAAATGTGGCTGCTGGCACCTCTGCCTACCCCTTCGGGGATATAGGCGTGAGTTTATGTTATGAGTTTATGTTATACTTTCAAGTGATGGCACTTGGTGGAACTTGTCATTACACATATTGATAACATACTTGTACTTTTGTATGATATTTATTATTGAATCTAACCGGTTTCGTCTTACGGCATTCCCGCCGGTGAGTAGGGTAGCCAGAGCTCACTGGAGATGTTTTGTCCTGTCCTGGCGCAGAATCTCATAGCTCTTACAGAGTTGGCAGGCAGCACGAGTGTGACTCCTATGGTGTTGCCACTCGTCCGTAGGCCACGGTAACCACTTTCCATCAGGTAAGCCGTGTGCTTGTTTGCGACCTAAGCGATATAAAATACAAGCATCTACAAATGCATTATATTTTTTTTTAATTTTAAGCTTACTTATTTCGTCTATCCAAACGTGAGTTATATACAGGAAGCAATATTATTACGGACAATCTATCCTCGTCATATTCCATGGGACACCATCCATTTAACCCCAAGAGGTTCTATTCTCATAAAGTACGGATAGCCGACTGACTGGCCTAAACATTTGTAACAGAGAGTGATGTGGGGAGGCGTATCCTTAGTCGTCTTGACAAGTAGTCTTAATTTAGAGGACATATACAGGGTGCATTTAAATTTGAGTAGTTTTCCTCTAGCGAAGTGATGTGCGGTCTGTTTTTTTTTTGTTTTTTTTTTTGGTGATAATACCTACAATGTACTTTTTTATGTTTTAGTTTTTTTTTTTATACCACTTAGGTGGCAGACAAGCACACGGCCCACCTGATGGAAAGTGGTTAACGTGGCCTATGAACGTATGCAACACCAGGGGCGTCACACTCGTGCTGCCGACCCTGAAGAAACCTTCTAATGCCCTTCTTGAAGAACCCCATATTGTAGTCGCTTGGGAAAACCATCGCGGGGAGTTCATTCCACAGTTTGAGTGTGCCTAAATATCCATATTAATTCATACTAATATTATAAATGCGAAAGTAACTGTCTGTCTATCTGTTACGCTTTCACGCCTAAACCACTGAATCATTTTGACGAAATTTGGTACAGAGATAGATTATTTTGAGAAAGGACAGGCTATGTTTGGTCGCTATAACCGACATTCACGCGGGCGGAGCCGCGAGCAAAAGCTATATAAATAAATAGAGATTTAGACATTTTTGTTAGGTTTTATCTCTTAGTAAACGTTATGTTGTTCTGTATATTTGTTTGTTTAGTTGAATTTTCTCAAGTTCAATTAGATCGACTTCCTTCTATGAGTTAGTGACCTTGATGAAAAAATAATAATTATATTTGAGTTTCAATTTGAGGAATGTCAAACAGTGACACAGTAGGTAAAAAGTTTGTTCACCAGAGGTTCAGCTACCTTTATTTAAACCTTAATTTGCGATCTTCTGCGGAATGGATTTAATATTATTTTTTATAAAAAACTAGCTGTTACCCGCGAAACCATCGATATGGAATTCGGATCTCATTCCCGCAACCTAGGGCAATTTAATCCAGGGAGAATAAGTAACTGAAATTATTCCCTGTACTAAGATTTCAGCCAGATCCGTTCAGCTGTTTGAGCGTAATTGAGTAACAAACATCCAAACGTCTTCACAAACTTTCACAATTTTATATTATCTATAGTAGACTCTCTAATTCTCTCTAAAACATTATTTTATAGAGCCTTTTTTCCGTGCGGAATTCCCCACGGTTTCTCCGCGCCGGCCTAGATACCCACAAAATAACCATCTCAATAAAACCATGTTCAGAAGATTAATATAATTATTTTCTATACAAGATATTACGTTTCTTCGAACATCTGGTGTCGCCCGCACGTTAAGTTTCGGATATTATAACGACCGAATTCGTGGCAGCGATTATGAGTTTGACGTCAAGTAGTCCGTTGTTGGCTCCAACAATTCGTAAGCGCTGTCGCGGAAATATTTCCGCAGTGACGTCATGTTTGTGATTAATTTGTAGCTTAAGTTTATTCTACTATACAACAGTTAACGGCAACAACGTCATCTTTGTGCGCAATGTACAGTCAGCATCAAATCGATTTTGACTACCAAAGTACCCATCATGACTGTACTGCTAGACTCCTGTGTATTAAATCATCATTATATTAAATATCTATATCATCATCATCCCTAGAGAGATTTTCCATTTGTTTTCAAAGTTTGCACTTTGGAGACTGGGGTCTGCATATTGTTTCTGATTGGAATATCAGCATTTTCGGGAACTGCTTTCTTACCATCCAATCCCTAGAGTTAGGCTTGCCACAGAGCTTCCTCTGTTATTTGGCTGGTGCTCCAACTAGCAAGTGTGGTTTGGACGTTAAAGGTTAGTAGGGCTCTGTATACCCTATTTGCGGGCAGGTACTGCGATCATATCTTTCATATTCCAATGTACTGTTATGACATTATGTATGTTAGCGCTTTAGTTTGTCGCGCGAAAATTGTGTCGCGCTATCGTTCGTCTATCTCAAGTCTTGTCACTTTATCGTTTGTTGAGAAAACAATAACAAACTAACGTATGCGTAACGTGTGCAATTCTTTAAGAGCGGGGGCACACGATGCGTCGCGGCGCCGCAACGCACCGTGTGCCCCCGTACTAAAGGCAAACTTAGACCAAACGAACATATAGCTAGAGCTAGAACAAGAGCATTCTTTCTTAATATTTTAGTGTAACTGAATTCGTGCCTCGGAGAGCACGTTAAGCTGTCGGTCCCGGTTGCCATACGAACATCTATTGCAGTCGTTACGGGTAGTTGGAGCCCTCTAAAGTCCAACAACAACTCGCTGCAATGCTTCGATATCGCTTAATGTCACCATTAACGCTAGGATGAAGGATTTTAGTGTAAATGAAATGAAATTTATCAAAATTAGCGTTTACATAAGAAAGAAAAACAGACGAATATTCTGTCACATTACACTTATAGAATTTGACGTAGAACGGAGCATTCGCTCGTCTGATAAAAATCAACCTTAAGCATACAGTGTCGAGCACAGTGCTGCGACAGCCTTGATACAGTTTGTCATTGGTTGGACTGGGTGACGTCACTGGAGATTGACCAATGACAATCAAGACTGTTGTAGCGCTGAGCTCGACGCTGTATGCTTAGAGAATTGCATAGCTTGCGTATTGTAGGATAGAGTGACAAATGTATGGGATTTGACATAATGACAGTCGTCAAAGTATGTCATAAACGTCAAACCCTATACATTCGTCACTCTAAAATACAATAAGCCGGCCAACAAATTGACACTTGTCTAGAGAGGCTGGTGTGCTACTGTATTACTGACAATCGGTGATTGCACTATCGCCCTAATATTTCTCGTGTATTTATTTGTCACAACTATGAAACGGAATCAAGTCCACTCCGCTGTCCGAAGCGGATTTTATTCCGCAAGCTCGTAAAAAAGACGTCATGTACAAAAACGTAAGAATATAATAAAGAGAGGTTAAATCGTCTCGGCTCTTTCAACGGTTGGCTATTACAAACACGCTCTCTCTTTCCTATAGTATCCACTAAACGATATAAATATGAATTGTAGCCCTCTTAAGATGAAGTAATACCTCTGTGAGAGCATAACTACCCTCTTAAGAGTTGAAGAGTTAGATAAAATAGATATAATATGTTATTAAGGATTTTCTAAGCCATATATTTTATAATGATTGTTTCATTCCTGGAAATTTTTACCTCTCTTTGGGGAAACTCTTAGAAAATGCTGGCGGCTAAGGCTGGTCGGGGTAAGCTAGGTCCTAGGGTGAAAATATCATTTAGCCAGTATGAAATTTGCTATATACATCTCAACGTTTAACTCCGGTAAGCTGTTCAAGAGGCCCCACTTTTGATTCTAGGGTAAGCAAAGTGTCATTGGGTTTGTTCCAGGCAATTCAAAATATTGTATTTGGAGTGGACTTATTCAATATATCGGCCCATTCGGACAAAATTGAATACAGTAGGAACTAAAAAATGATTTTTTTTTACCACTTAGGTCGCAGACAAGCACACGGCCTACCTGATGGACAGTAGTCACCGTGGCCTATGGACGAGTGCAACCCCAGGAGAGTCACACTCGTGCTGCTGACTCTTTAAGAACAGAGAGATTCTGTGCTGTCAGCGAAGAAAACAAGCAGGACAATCCTTTGGTCTTCCTAAGGACAGCACAAAACCTCTCCAGTGAGCTCTGGCTACCTTACTCACTACCGGTAACAGAACACGAGGTTATTTAGCCGCGGTATTCTATGGGGCGGAGGTACTTCCCCAGTTGGACTGCTGGATTGGGACGGAAATATCTTCGTGTCCTACCTCCTCCAAATTTCCATGATGATGATACATCTATTGACTTAAATATATTAGTACAGTACTGCAACAAAATTTAATTCCAGAACATGTATTTAAAGTTACTACAATACATGTTTTGCGTGTTTCAGTCATTGTACCTACATTATAATTCTGTTTACCACGCTGCAAATGCACGACTGGTGGCCAGCTCGCACGCCTATAGCCGTTAATGGTGGCTGATTTCACTATTGTGGTTATAAATTCAATGATTATGGCTACCCGTCACATTAGCGTTTCAAATCTGTTGTATGTAGCCAATTACGAATGATAATTCTTGGTTTGGAGGGTCTGCTTTGCGGTTGATAAAGAGTATGATGATTTATTTGGTTTGTTTTACGATTTTGTTACTATGTGCTGTTATTTAATTATTATGTAGTGAAAATTATAGAAGTTTTCCATATCCTATATCCTCGATGCATACTTCACGAGGTTCCTCTATTGAAAGAACGCGTGAAAGAAGTGAACGCGGCTGCTACGCAGGAGGCGCGGGTTCGATCCCCGCTCAGTGCCAATATTTGTATGCATGAATATGAATATTTGCATTGGTCTGGGTGTTTCTATGTATAATATGTATGTTGTATTTACAAAAAAAAAAAAAAAAAAAAGTATCTAAGTAGTATGTATATCCGCATTCTAGATTCCATAACACAAGCTAATTAAGCTTACCATGGGTCTAGAAAGCGTTGTGTAGAATGTTGTGGTATATTTATTTATTTATTTATTTATTCGGTCGAGACACATACAAAAAAAAATCTATATATACCATGATTATTATCTGGTGTCAAATGGGGCCTGGCTCAGTATGTATTATGTAGACTAAAGCTTAGCGCTAGTTTTTAACTAGGCCTCTTGCGAACGCTGTCAATCATTTTACTGTCATTAAACGTTTTATACAAGCCCACCTCAATAATAAACCACTTTAATAATACTGAAATAAAAAAAAAATGTAAAACAATTAGCATCTGGCCCTAAATATTTATCGCGTGATTAACAGTAAACGCATCATATTTCAGAAAGAGCCGGATAAAGCGCTATCTCGATGTCAACACGCAGTCCTCGGAAAAAAGGCACAACCTAAATTGATATCCTAAATAAAAGGAGAGGTAATCTACAGAAATGGCATTGTGGAAGCTCCGTGGAAAGCAAAGAAAACGAATTTATAACCAACACAAAGGACAGAGATAAGCCGCAAGCGAAAACAATTCGAGATGCCCCAAAGATAACGTCGGTACGGGGTTTTTGTCGAGATTTTCAAGTTTCGCGCAAAGTGGAAATCTCTATAATCGCGTCGGATTGTGACGGCAGACGACGAACGTAAAATGCAACTACGCTGATGGATTTTTGCTTTTATTGTGATTATTTTGGCAAAGTCAAGCGGATTGATGTGCGGCACCGATAAAATAAAACTGTCGTACCGGCTATATCCCGAGTATTCAGACACGCTTTTCTCTATTCGTACAAATAAATTTTAATTTTCATTATTTAGAGCGCATTTTCTTCAATGATAACCACGTTACATACATACATAAACTCACGCCTATATTCCCCGAAGGGGTAGGCAGAGGTGCTAGCACCCACATTTCGCCGTTTATGTTTAGGTCCCAATGTAATAGGTGGCGAGCCTATTGCCGGGCACTTATAAACCTGCGATAAATACACACATAACTTCGAAAAGCATCGAAAAGTCATTGGTGTGTGCCATGGTAATACCTGGGATCGAACCCGAGACCTCGTCTCAGCAGTCCATTACCCATACCACTAGGCTACCGCGGTTGAAGTTAAGAAACTGATTGAAAATAATATATAATGATACTTTTTGAAGTTTACGCGAATATTATATTTATATTGTAATGAAACCACTTTTTACCGGATGGTCGAGGGGTGACTAAAGATGGTAGTTGTCGCATAGTTTGAAGTGTAGGTACGAGTTGGCAGCGGGCGACATGAGGCAGCAGCAGACGACGTGTCGCCGCGACACTACTGGTGCTACCAACTTGTACCTTATTTCCATGAAATAGCGGACGACATGAGGCTGCAGCGGACGACGTGTCACAACGACACTACTGGATTCATTGTATTTCCATGAAAGCGACGACACGGGGCGTCTGCTGTTGCGACATGAAGTCGGCCTCCAACTTGTACCTTAAGTTGTCTCAAAGTACCTACCCGAATTATCATAATTAAGTTTTTGGTGTTACTATTTGTGCAGAATGAACTCACTTGCAAGACTTAAATGACACGGTAATACCAAATAAATCACGATAAAATTTGTTAGCTCGTTACAAAGTGGTAATATAAAATAAATTCATTGGTGAGATTCGAAGAATAGAAATCTAACTATAAAACACAATTGTAACTGTAAATCGTTAACCTTAGATCGATTGATGGACGCTTCAGGTGGCGATATCCTTCATAAAGTCAATTGAATTATTTTAGAAGAACATCATCATTTTCATTTATTAGTTTAATTTCATCTTAAAATTAGATTTACAAGACAGTGACTCCAAACCATTAGAACAAGGGCAGGTAAATGATGACAATTAAATATTTGTTTTGAACATATTACAAAAATATTTTATCTACTACTTTTTTCATGTAAAAAATGTTCAAAATTATCATTAATATTAAATGGAAATTGAACCTTACGCTGAACTGTTTTACCGAGTTTAATTCAGTGTTCATTAATTATGGAACTTTTTTAACTAAATCCCTTTATCAGTTTGCCGAGTTACCAGGCTGTTATGATCACGAAGAGGTCTTTTTTACCGAATGTATAAGTTTATACAATTAAGCCTTAACAAGAAAACTTTAAATTTCGATGAACTCTCTAAGTATAATCAACGTAGTTTCCTAGGTTTATGTTTTAGATTGTTTCAAATACATGAACGATACCGGGCATGCTTCTTATCTCCTCTTAATCCCAAGTAACTGATTTTATGTACATAATAAGATAGTGAAAAATAAAACAACGTGTACCACATAATTATGTAATATTTTCACAAAATTTTAGAAAATAAAAATAGGCAATTTTTTTACTTTAAACTTCTCCCAAAGTACTAGGAAACTATAAACACGCACGAGTCGCACGAACTTCTTCCTTATTTTGTATGCGAAAGTTTAAAGAGTTACGCCGTTTCTCAGGTGAGGAAAGTTTGTAAGGACAGGTTCACACTGTTGTAAGAGGAGTTTCGAGTGTTTCTGCTCGGGATATCTTGTGTAAGAAGCTTTTGTTAGTTTCCGTTAGGATGCCTACTTGACTTTTATTTACACTTTTGAATTTCCCTTGACGGGTTTTTGGTTTTCTTTTGATCCTTGATTCGGTGTATTACTGTTAACTCTTCTCATTCATACTCATTCGATTGGATAATGTCGATACGTAAGTGAAATCGAGTTTTCTGAATGAGGTTGATTTCTTTGAATTGTGAACCTCCTTTTTAGGTTTCCGTAGCCAAATGACAAAAAACGGAACCCTTATAGATTCGTCATGCCTGTCCGTCCGTCTGTCTGTCTGTCCGTATGTCACAGCCACTTTTCTCCGAAACTATAAGGCCTATGCTGTTGAAACTTGGTAAGTAGATGTATTTTGTGAACCGCATTAAGAATTTCATACAAAAATAGAAAAAAAGGATTAAATTTTGGGGGTCCCCATACTTAGAACAGAAACTCAAAATTTTTTTTGCATCAAACCCATACGTGTGGGGTATCTATACAACGTGTTACATAAAGGTGTGGTCATATTTAAGGGTCGTTACACATGTCTGATAAGGAACTCCTGGGCACCGACTAAAGTACAAATAGTAATAAAGTGATGGCATCGTTAATCATCATACAAAATTTTAAAATTCCTTAAATTAATCGATACATTAGTAAACGGGGTAGGTGACATCACTATTGTATTTTGTCCTTTAGCGATAAGTTCACTCAGCTGTTCGCCTGGTAGCCAAACAGTATTTCGGCTATCAGGCGAACAGCTGCGTAGAGGTGTAAGTACCCTACCTACAATGGAGCTTACGGATACATTGACTAACACTTACCGGGGTCTACTTTCAGCGAAACGGTGATATACCTAATCTGGTAAGTGTACCTACAGCCACAGAAATGTACTTATTTATCACTTCACGAGCACGACTCAATGAGTTTTAACTATCACCTAAGTATGTCACATCACAAACACAAGTACTGAGGAGTTCATGCCGCCACAGTATGCACAGTATGCGTAAATCTCCACGGCATGCGGCATACGTTTTTAAAATTTAAACAACGGCTCAAAATCACATACTATGTTCTCTATTTTTTCGTAATATTTTACACAAAATTGCATATTTTTAATAAACTTCAGATGATACAATGACTAAACAACGTGGTTGCTAAGAAACCACGGTCAAAAAGGTACATCTTATACCAGGAATGCAGAAAATAGTTTTTATTATGAATTATTTTAGGGTAACGTAGCATAATATTTTAAAAACTCTGACGAAATCGCTCTTACATGTTATGTTATCCTGGTATTTGAATATGCTTTTTGTTTATTTTACTATGCTATTTTTTTAATTTTTTCATAACATTTTGATAAAATAAAACGTAAATTGATCCAAAAAATTTAAATTGGGTACGGAACCAATTTTAATTAGTATAATATTATGAGGTGTGGCTGCAAATTCGGTTGTACACGGCTCCTGGTATTGAATGTAGGTTAACCTTAGGCAAAGGAAGCGTTTGAGACAGTCTCACATACAGCTGATGAATGATTTCAGAAACATAAAAACGTTTTCTTATTAATTAAGTGAATTCTATCAACATTTTTAGACTATTTTAATAAGTTAGAAGCTACTTCAGAATTTCTTTGCCCGATAACATCATAAAATGAACTTATCTGGTAGTTGAGTAGGACGATATTGAGACTGTCTCACCAATTTAGATCGTTTGGTAATCCTACTCGGGTTCAAATTGTAGTTTATTTGTAAACAGCTCTTAACAGCGTGCTGTAGCCCTGGTTATTTTGTAGTGTTGTACGTTTATCGGCAATTTCCACCAGTTTACACATGGTCGATAAAAAAGAAAAGCATTTTTCTACGTCATAGCAAGTAAATCTGATTTGTTCCCCAAGCCAATATGTTATTTATATGACACTTAATGCGTCCCCCGAATATGACCACACCTTTCTGTAACACGTTGTAGATAGGTCTTTAAAAATGCTATTGAGGTTTCTAACATAATTTTTTCTAAACTGAATAGTTTGCGTGAGAGACACTTCCAAAGTGGAAAAATGTCCCCCCCCCCCCCCCCCTCTAACTTCTAAAATAAGAGAATGATAAATCTAAAAAAATATATAATGTACATTGCCATGTAAACTTCCAACAAAAATTAGTTTGAACGAGATCCAGTAAGTAGTTTTTTTTTAATACGACATAAACCGCAATTTTCGCCTTTGCTGCTACGAAACCCTTCATGGGCGAGTCCGACTCGCACTTGGCCGGTAATTTTATCAAGTTGGTTGAAATAAAATATGTCTTCAGCTTTTTTCGAGCGTTTCGAACGTTAGAAAAAGAAATTTAAACCTTGAACTCAAAACGCTCGCCAATATTTTTCTATAAATTATATTCACTGGAAACTTAGGTTCACTATATTACAATAAACAAATCTCAAATTTCTTATAGTAGATACTAGCAACACCAAACACCAATAATGTCACTTACCGCACCACAATAACTTCTGGCAACCCTACTCACCCCACAACACGACACAAGTAATGTTATTCAACCACAACCTTCAACCCCGGTAATTATTCCAAACTATATCAAATACAAAAGCTTTTCAAACAGGAGATTAATTTTGTAACTAACTTGTGAACTTTCTTGTGCTAATAGTATAGTCAATTAGGCCCTCCATCACGACTATTACTTGTAGTGATTTTAGTTTCCAAAGTGTTAATGACTTGTTAAGTTACCCAAAAGAACAGTAGGCCTATCATGAAACATGTATCAGAAACTTCGGGCTCATATGTAACAAGAATGAAAAATGTAACATCTTGGTACGATGAAATTAGGGTAGTAGGAGCGGCGGTGGTAAGAGCCATCATGAAGGACTGGCTAGAGAGGTGCCACGGGAGTCTCTCGTACCGGTTGACACCAGTGACCTCAGGGAAATAATAATAATAATAATAATAAAAGCCTTTATTAACAAATCATTACATTAATGTTACATTTATCATTGTATTGACACCGGTACGTATTAATGATCGTCTTGCTCTTCAGCATTAAATATTTTCTTCTTTGCTTTGATTGCTATCTCAGGGTTTTTCATGACTTCTTTTAAGGACCAGTATTTCTTCCATGCTATGGTTATTCTATTATTTATCTCTTTCTCTGTGAGGTCTCTTGGAGATATTATTTGCCCTAGATATGTATACTCAGGGAAAAGGTACGATAAATTTCAGTCCACCATTTTAAGGGCAATAGCATCAATGGTGGTCCGTATCTTCTGGACTGTTCCTCAGTTTTTACCATCTAGCGGGGTACAGTCTAATGTTGGACCATATATAAAAAAAGGTGCGGTAGAGTTAAGGCCGAATAAGGGTCACATGGCTGTGTTTGTGCTCGATCGTGAGATTTCACCACCATGGACGGCCAAGATCGTACGAAGTGGAGGAGGAAGAGCCGGAAGGTGGACTCTGAGCTCCAAGGTTACCTTGGCCTCGGACGCAATCAGAAAAATACGTCTCCATGAAAATGATGATGATGACATTAAAAATTTGGAAAAATATATCTTTGTGTTTTCTCAACTTCCGCAGTGACTATTTCTATAAGAGTTTTGCGTCGAATTGTAGACAATGGGTTAGGTATTCCAGTATCTCATATCTTTACAACCAAAGCTAACTTAAGTATTGTAATAAAATATTTCTGTACAAAAGGAATTCATAATAAAAGTAGATTCATTTTTTATGACAATCATGTAACAATCTAAATCCCTTAACGTGTGAGATAAATAGCTACTATAAAACAGCTCTAAAAAGCTTACAAGTCTCCAATATGTTTACCCATCTCTTAAACGAATAGTGCGATTACGATAACTTATGACGTCATTCGCATGGTGCCCATGTTTCATACAGAACGGCCGGACAAATCCTACTATCAATTTTTATGACAACCATCGGCGTACATCCTGAGACGTTACTTAAGAGTTGTGTGGCAATTTTAGACGGTTCAGAATATGTGATAAAATTGTTTTTTTGGACATTTTATGAAGATAGATGCGAGCTTGTAAAGCCTAGTGCTTAGGTAAATTGTTATGTCTGTTATGTGTGGGACTAGTTGGGTGACAGAACAGGTGACAACAAAGGAACGAAAATATTGTGGATTTTTGTACTACAGAACACAAAAGGAGTACCGTTTGTAAAAATACAAGTAGATAATTTTTCTGGATTCTACCGTTACATGCCAAGTTTTATTAGTAACGAGTTGTTTTAAAACTTAAACAATAGTTTTATTGATATTATCTGATATTATCTAAAGCTATATCTATGACGAAGGTATATGGGCCCCTTCTCACCTACTACTCGGTGCACTTCCTAAACAACGGACGAGGCTCTAGCACAGGCTCTCCTTTCGGGGCTGGGAGGTTAGTGGCAGTCACTCCCAGAAAAGCCAACATATCGATCAACAATAATTAAACTTTGGATGCAACTGAGAAATCGCTATGAGGATGATGATGTCAGAATAATGTGAAGCTATGAAGGGCTGTTTAACATCAGACAGATATACACAGCCTAGACTCAGGCGCAGATACATGGCTCGAGTCAACAATAGTGCCCGGAATACGGCAATAGGCCCACCCTCTATTACGTGGGACCGAATACAATGATTGGTGAAATGTGGGTGTTAATTGACCTCTGCCTAACCCTTCGGGGATAAAGGCGTCATTATCCCTATCCCTACTAATATTATAAATGCGAAAGTAACTCTGTCTGTCTGTCTGTTACGCTTTCACGCCTAAACCGCTGAACCGATTTTGATGAAATTTGGTATAGGGGTAGTTTAGAACTTGAGAAAGGACATAGGCTATGTTTGGTCGCGATAAACGACATCCACGCGGGCGGAGCCGCGGGTAAAAGCTAGTATGATTATATGTAATGAAGCTACTCCTATTTATTTCCACGTATCTACCATGTTGTTGTGTAAGCAAGTTTTTCGATACATTTTTCTTTCCACATTAAGTTCATTAGTCACCTCTGATAAAGCATCGTTATTTTCGGTTCGCCTACGGCTGATTAACTAAGGAAAACAGTTCTTTTTACTTGTATCCGAAGTTACGTACGAAGGTTTTTCTGTTGGGACTACTATTTGCTTTTAGATCCATTATTCTAGTTTCCTATAGTATTTAGGTGCCAATAAACTAATGAGCCGTTCATTGGTATTGCTCGGGACAAATATCTTGGATAATGTGCTCAATACGCGCTGCGGTGGACGAGCTCAAATTCACCAAGCATAGATTATTACAAAACAAGCCGCGGGCGCCAGGATCTTATTCGTCTCGTTATTTAGTCCAAGATACGTGTCTCAAGGTATAAGCCTATTGGTACCTATAAATGCTCGTGACTACTCATCTATTGCGAGTGTTCATTGTTATAATTAGGTGTATTAACTGACCCGTTTCAGGTTTCGACTTGGCACAAAATAAGTTTTGTAAGTTTTATAACTCGATTGTTCACAGACCTACTGAGACCAAAGTAACCGTATAAAGTTTTCCAGATTCATGCTTTCCTTAATACAAGACGCGCTTAATACAAGTCTTGACCAGGTGCTCGATACAATAAAATTGGGTACATACATATATTCATACCTACCTGTATATCAGAGTAGGCAGAGGTGTATATGATTATATAAATATGATTTTCGGTCCCACAATTTTTTTTTTTTTTAAAGAATATTAGCAACCGAAATTACTAATATTCCCGTTAACTCCTCCAGTTAAGCTAAATTGCTTGTGTTAGGAGTGGGTTCACGTCGGTAGTGTAGTGGCCAGGATTCGAACCCGGGACCTCTCGATCGTAAGGCCGACTCCTTAACCACTAAGCTACCGACTATTGCCGTCAAGCACTTATTCATGGGCTGTATGTTTACTGTCAGATGGAAAACAGCCCTATCCCTTAGTCGCCTTCTACGACACCCACAGGAAGAGATGGGGTGACCCTATTCTGCTCCACCAGGAAAAACACGATTAAATAAAATAAAAACTACATCAACCTTATAATAAGATAAAACACATTTAAAGCAAAAATTCCTGTGACGTCACCAGACTTAAGTTATAATCCACAATTTATATTTTGTTCATTATAAACAATGCCCCTAAGGCGGCTCTAAAGAAGGCCCTCTCCTTTGTGGGCGTTATTACGCTTCGTTTACCGGTATTACCCGCAATGTACGTCGATGACGTCAGTGCTTTAATGTTAAATGTGGGGTAATAGTTCATTTCTTTAGGGTAAGAGGGCGCATAGGGCCCACTAAGAGGTATGTTAGCCAAGAGACAATGTCACCAAGAGGTATGCCGTTTTGCCTACTAATTAACGGACGAGACTCTAACATTGGTTTTACATCCGACGTTAGGAGGTTAGACTGTTATCACTTCTGTAAGAGCCACGTACACCAAATTACATACGTACATACAATCACGCCTTTATTTTATTCCCGGAGGGTTAGGCAGAGGTGAATAAACACTCACATTTCACTTATCACTGTATTAGGTCCCACGTAATAAGGGGTGAGCCTATTGCCGTATTCCGGGCACTATTGTTGACTCGAGCCATGCACTTGAGGGTGAGTCCGGGCTGTATAACCCACTAAACAGTAAAATACAGCAAAACTCAACGACACAGCAATGGAAGTAAATTTTCAGACGGCAGTAAGATTAGCCGCCTTCGTATAAAAGGGCAATAAACCCGTAATGGTCTGCTACTAATTCTGTACTTTATAGTTCACCGTAGTGCAACGGGAGCTAATTGAAGAAAATATGCGGCTCTTCATTGATTGTTTCTAATAATAGCTTTTCTACGGTTGGAATTAGTACGAAGTAGAAAAAGGAATATAATGTACTTAGATGATCTGGATGAGTAGAGAATGGACGAAAGAAAATTGGCGACATAGATTTATGAGATGAGGGCGAATGAGCAACGTGGTCACCTTAGGCAGTTTGTTTGTTAGGTTGCGGACGTTTCTTCAGTTTCTTATTTTACATAGGACACGTCAATTTGACTTCACCTCGCCTCATGGTTTTCTGAAGGCTAAGTCTCGGTATAGAGGGTCACTATTATAGACACGTACCATGCTACAATGGTGGCACTCAGCTTGACGGCCTCATCAGATGCTTCTTCACGCCCCGCTTAAAGGACTCGGGACTGTAGGAAGAGGAAAATACATGTACTGGTATAGATTTCAAAGTCTTAATGGTGCGGCAAAAGGAGGAGTCGCCGAACCGCTTAGTTCTTTTATAGACGATCAAATTTCAGAGTGTATGTATGAAAATAACTATGAAAGTCGAAGAAGCAAAAGTATATGACAGGATCGTAGCAAGTGGCCAGATGTCGTTTCTGCCTACCCCAGTGGGAGAGAGGTGGGAGTCTACCTAAGTATATAGGTAAGTTCTATTAGACATCTGTCGAAGGACTGATGGCCGTTGAACAAACGAGTATAAGCGTGGAGACCTCCAGAAGACTGGATGCGGAAAGCAGTGGATCGGGAGCAATGGCGCACATTGAGAGAGGCGCATGTCCAGCAGTAGACTGCAATAGGTATATAGTTCAGGCATTGGTAAGTCAATCTGAACGGGTCAAGCTGAGTGACTCACTCGATATCATGTCAAATCACCACTGAAGGTCCTCTTACATAAGGCACGGTCATTTGTAAGTGTATCGTAAAGCCTTTCGTGGTTTGCTCGTACCGCACGGATGAGCAATTTTTTTTTCTGTTATAATAACTGATCTGACTGACTGATCCAATATCCCGCTGTTAGATAGTTCGCTTACAAATTTAATCACAGTCAGCGCACACAGTTCACTTTATAACACTCCATATATTTTTCATTCATCACTCTGAAGTGTCGATCTGGTATATACGCTCCATTAAAGCGTATATTTGAGTGTATTCTAAAAGAGGTTTTACGTGTGCTTAATATGAAAAAGGAAGAAAATCGGTTTCCTAATCGAGGGGCTCCGACATCATTTCCGGCCGAGATGGTGTGAATACGAATACTCCCTGATTACATTAGGATGTGCCTTGATAGAGATTTCATTTGGTACTCCTTACTTTTATGTGAGCCTGGTATCAAGGGTATTCAGGATTTTTATAAACTTCTAGTTGTAAACTATTTTGTTTATTTGATACGTTTGTTTTTAAGTTTGTGTACGATCGTAAGTTCCTGAGATAAATGCCTGGACAAAGAAAACTTTATTGTATTTTTTTTCAATGACATATAGACGTACACAAACAACTAAACGGATCTGGCCAAAATTTCAATAAGACATAGGCTACTTTTTATCCCTGGGACAAGTTCCTATGTATTATGGGAACGGGATTAGAATACCACGTAGTCGGAGCCGCGAGCAACAGCTAGCACGTTATATTTTGTGTAAGATAGAGCAATTCCTCGGTAGGTAACCACTATTTTCTATACCTAAACTCCCTATAGAACAAAATATATAATAGGCATATATTAAATTCTGACACGGTATAAAGCGACCCTTCATCATTGTAGCATACACTAGCAATCCTTCCCATTTAATATATCTACTTTTAAAGTACCTACATTAACGTTGTGTTCTCCCATTAAAGGTAATGCCACACACATGATAATCATAAAAGATAAAGGGTAAAATACCCATGCGTCACTTAGCCTTAATGAAAATAGGAACACGTTATGTTGGGACTGAAAACAATAAGTCTTGCCCGTCGCCGAAAGTGTAGCCATGGTCTGAGACTGATGTGAGACTTGAGAAATATTTCTGTAAGTAATATTATAACTAGTGGACCCTGACTACTTCCATAGAATGACTTCAATGCCTCTTCTTTTAGGTCTAAACGACAGTATCATCTATGGAGTACATTTTTTCTATCTTTTATCTCTTTTCGCTTTTCTTTTTTCTCTTTTTTCATGTTCCTTTTCATTCTTCGCTTTATTCATATAACTTCGTTCAAATTCTGTTCGTTCGTTTAAGTGAAAACCTTGACCTGCCAACTGAAAACACAAATTATTATAATTAAACTGAATTATTTAACTGAATTTAGTATATAATTCATAGTAAAAAGCAGCAAAATTACGACCATTCTTATTTTATCGTTTTTTTTTTATAATGAATCATCAAAATAATATTCAATCAAATATGTATATCTAGATATATGTACATATATCTATAGTATTCATCGTTTTATTGTTTAAACGATGATGTCGATTAGAACAATGCATGGGTTGAATAATATACCTGCTTGTTACTAGGGTAACAAGTATAATATTATTCGACCCCATTCAAGTGTGACGTCATAACTTTTTATTTTATATAAATTTTCATAGAACTTACTGTCTTGATGTTTAAAAGAAAGAAACTAATTTGACTAAACAGTCATGTACCCAAATACGTACGTTCGTTTTCAAGTAATAATACTCGTATAGATACACTTTTGAGGTAATCGATTTTTATTTATTTAACTAGATTAAAGATAGATTGAACCATCTTAATAACACTAAAAGATGGGGAATAAAAGCCATGGTGGCCTTGAAACTACTGCCAGAGCAATAAGCAAACACTACACCTAAAACTCAAAACTATGGTCACTGCCCATCTTTATCGCGTTCTGAAACCTCAGCAAGACGATAGTAGTCGCAAAAGGAACTATTCCAACATTATTCGCTCTAAAATTCAGGGTATTCCGAAAATTCGTTGTGCGTTCACATCAAAGAAATAGTCTGAGAGCGCCTTACAACTTAGCTTGTTTGATATAGGTATTCTCGTGGAACGACATTTTCGCTTGCTACAATGGATATTTTGATACTCTGTGTTTATCATTTTAAAATAGTTTGTACCAACTTTGGGAGGGAATACCGAAATGGCATTTCGGAATAACTAGGTACTATAGTATTTTAATAGGGTTAGTTTTTTTTATACAACTTAGGTTGCTACCTAAGTCAACAGCACAAGCACACGGCCTACCTGATGAAAAGTGGTTATCGTGGCCTATGGACGTATACAACAACAGGAACCCGTAGGAACCTTCTAATTACCCTTCTTGAAGAACCCTATACTGTAGTACAGTATATATGTCAGTATATTACATCGATCTTGCAGTATAGATTCCAAGGTGCAGTATTGATTCGGCGTATGTTGGTTTTTAAGGGAGCGACTACCGTATGATTCTTCATAGGAAAGTCCCTGATAGAAAAACCTGCTTCCGAGCCTCCCTCATTAGTCAGTAGGTGTACCCGGCTATCAGGGCCCCGAAATCTTACTGGGGTTGCATACATTCAAGTTTTGTTAGGTATGTGATAGCCTCCCTGAGGTCATCATTCTCCGAGTCTTTTTCCGACTCTGTTAGGGTCAGATTTAGAGTCTAACTGTGATGCGGCTGAACTTCGATATTTTCCGTGAAGCGACGGTCATCTGACCTCCACAACCGATTGGAGCAATTGACGATATCGAAGTTCCAGTAGCCTCCCAGAGGTATGGTAGGATATTGAATATATTATATTATTTTTGAACATAATGTCCACAGTTTTAAAGAAGGCACCGAACTATGACTTGTATTATCTGTGACCTTAAGAGTATACTGTGTACTTATTCGATTTGATTCCAATATAGGTACATATCCGCTTCGTGTCCTCGATGTTCCTCAGTACACTACCCATGGGAGTTTCGCACACGAAAAAAAGATATGAGATTCATGATCAAATTGTCAAATATCTTACGTGAAACTCATAATTTTATTATTGGCAAGCTTTCATGTCCCTAAAACTTTTTATGTTACAAAAATATGAAAAGAGTAAGGTACTTATATAATTTAATCAAATGAAGTACCAGGACGTCAGCGTCTCGAGAAAGTAAACTATCACCCGTTTGCACAGGAAGCCGCATTGTCTTCTATTGAAAATCAAATTCGTCCCGGACGAAATTAAACTCGAAACGCATAAATTAAGAGGAGTTAAGACAAACTTCCGTTCACAAGTTTCATTCAAAGTGGTGAGCTTTTTGAGGGATTGTTCCTCTTCAACCTCAGGAATACCTTTCACAAATTAAATTTTATTCTAGAAAGAAAATGTCTGTAAACTTTATATTGTGACTAGATTGGGTACATTTTTCTAAAGCAGCTGAATCTTTGGACGGTAAATCGAAGGTTGTAGTAGTATGCTAATGTACAGTTCCCATCGGAAAGATTTTGTAGTCAGCCGAATTGGATGGCAAATCATTGGCATATTTATTAGACTTGGGATTTGATCTCGGTTTGTGCCCCGATTTGTTATTATAGTATCATGTAACGTGCAGATCTTGTAAACTGGCTCGGCTATGAAGTTTCCAACTCAATTATGATTATTAGTGTAAATTAATCTTTGCAATTAAAGTGTAAGATTTCTTGGAAGATGAGATTGAGATGAATTAAGTGGAGTTGACTTGAAGGTTGTTGTAAACTTCTGAATTAGGGATAAATTTGCAGGGTTCAAGGTGTATTATAGTGTGATAAAAGTTCGAATCTCTATTCACAATTGTTGAAGTTATAATGGTATACTTGCGGAGGGTCGATCAGTTGGCTTTATATTTTTCGAAATATTTATCTTTCCTAGCATTCTAAGTAATATCTATATTCTCATACTTAAATGTATGTTTGTAATTTGTGGCCCTTATAAATTTATCATGTGACAATCTAAGTGAATATACAAAGCTTTATATTTTTTCGGATTAACGATCTCAATAATATAATTGATAAGATCAGTCCTACGAAGCAGACCCCGGTTAGCATGTCAACTTACACGTGTCTTACATGAACTAAATAATATATTCGTTCGAATACTCTCAAACATAAATAATACAAAAACAAATTATCACATCAATCACCTTTTTATAAACAACGTTCATTGATTCAAATTCAGTACAGGGTAGGGAACTATCACGAAATAAATACGCTACCCACGACTGAAGCGGGGAAATTTATGCATAAATAAATCTGTCATATAATATAGTTTATGGGCAGTTTATAACAGCTGGCAAATAATTCAATGTTGCCCCTACAAAGCTAGAAGCAATTTAACTCGAAATTGAATTGAATTGCAGATGTGGAGCCATGTTTGCCTCACCGCCGCGCACCGGTCCCTAGTTAATCTGTTATAATTTTTGCCCTTCGATGTTTAAACATGAAACTACGCATAATGGAAGTCTGTCTCCTGTGTTTTATGTGCTTGTGGTATATGGGAATTTAAATCGATATTTTAATTTGAGGATGGCCTGGGTGTAGAGCGTTCGATTCCCGCTCATTGCAAACATTAGTAACCACAGGCTCTGGTAACATTCATTGATTGTAAAAATAGCAGTGTTACTGCATACCCAATTTCCATCAGTGTATAAAAAAAGTTATAATGAAAAAAAAAGTTTGTGTAGACTAAAGTTTGTATAAACAAAGATTACATGTTAAAATTCTTATCAAGGTCTTTATTCTCAGCCTCAGTGGCACATTTATCAAGAGCCCCAGTAACATTTCAAGTAATAGCAACAATTGTGGAGTTTTATCAGTTGCTTCTGACAATTTACAGCCTCTATACTAACGCCAAGTCAAGTCTATGGCTGGCGATGAACTAAAACTTAAGAGATTATTCTCGGTCGTGTCTGTCACTCCACGAAGTTTGCCGAGGCGGGCGCTCGAGTTATTCTCGCACTTTATCGCCAACTTAGCGATAGTGGGCTGTAGACTACTATAGACCAGCCGCTTTTTATGTACTCCTGGTAGGTATATTAATTTTACAACTTTGGTAGGATATTTTTTTAAGAAACACTTCTCATTAGCAATGCTTTCATCCCTTCCCTTTGTGGGAGCAAAATAGCTCCTTTCCGATAGGAATTTTTAGCGGGCGGAAATTAAATTTCAATTTGGAACATTGTGAAAAAATTGTATGAATTACTGGCGAGGAGGCAGCGCTTCACTTCGCTCGTGGTTCAAAGTAGCCCTCGCCGTAATAATACTATTTTACTCCCTTTTCATACAATCTAGTATTATACTATCCCTTCCAGTTCGCGTTGTTTATTATATTTGCAATACCAGAGATGTTAATTGAAAGAGTGATACTTTCGAGACTGAGCAGACCGATGCATACAATGAAAAATAAATAGGTAAATGAATATTGTAGGACACATTTATAGAACATCATTTGTTTATGGTCATTACAATTACAATAATATGTTTCAGCAGTAAAGTCAAAGGTAGAGTTATATTATTATTGTATTTTATTTAAACCGCTTAGGTCGCAGACAAGCACACGGACCACCTGATGGAAAGTGATTACCGTGGCCTATGGACGACTGCATCAATAGGGGAGTCACACTCGTGTTGCCGAACCTGTTAGAACAGAGAGATTCTGTACCGTTAGCAAAGAAGACAAACAAGACAAGTCTTTGGTCTTCTCACTGACAGCACAAAGCATCTCCAGTGAGCTCTTATTCCCGATATTATTATGGAATTACGAAAAAGGTACATACACTTTTTAGAACACAGCGCTATCTTAACTCGAACTAAGCATAGTTTGTACGTTGAGTTCGGGTCTAGTTAGCACTATACAATTCTAGAATATTACTATTATATCTAGTTCATCGTTAGCCCGAGTCGAGAGCTACCCAAGGGGTTTTCACACGCAATAACTATACATATTCATAACACATCAGAACAGCCGCGGTCACTCCATCACAGAAACAATAGCAACAAAAAGTTCCGACTCTGACCCCCAACTTTAAGGTCTGTCAGTTCGCAACTGAAGTTTAAAGGGAAGTTTAACACAAGTCACGCCTGTATCTCCCTTAGGGGTGTGGTATGAAGTACATTATACCCACATTTATCTAGTTTTGCTAAAACAAAGCTCGGTCTGGACAATGATATGTTATAAACTATAGATGCGTTGTCCGCACTTTAAAATGGCAACAAAAACAAAATGTCCTCGACATTTGTCCTGATTTTACGCACTAATCAGAGACGCAACAGTGCGCTAGGAAGGAAAATGTACTTTATGAATACTAATATTATAAATACGAAAGTAACTCTCTCTGTCTGCCCTTCTGTCTTTCTGTTACGCTTTCACGCATAAATCACAGAAGCGATTTCGATGAAATTGACTTAGGCTATGTTTGGTCACAATAACCGACATTTACGCGGGCGGAGCCGCGGGCAACAGCTAGTTTATAATAAATTCGTAATAATGTTGATACCTAGAATTTTAAGTCCATTCCATTAAGTCCATTATTATATAATTCATATGCATTAATAATAACAACGTATTATTTCTCCACGTGAGTAAGTAGCTAGGTACAATTTTTTATACTGAATTTAGTGTTTGTGTCATTTTTTAAAACCTCTATGTTCCTGCATGCCTGGTCTATAATACGTCATTTGGTTTGGGACGTTTTTTCACATTACAGGATCTAGAAGATAGTTTGACATGATGTATGATAGATGAAAACTACAAGACATTTTCATGTTCTGTGGTTTTCGTTCAAAGTGAAGTGCCTGCAGCTATCGATTTTGTACCACAATGCTGTAAAATTGTTCAACATATTGATATAGGTTTGTTCTCCTTTGAGAATTATAATAAACTAGCATCGACTCGTGGTTTCACTCGTGTAAGTCCTGATGCCGTCGGAATATCGAGATAAAATGTAAGTTAATATTGTAATGGTGAAAGATTTTTGAAATATTTTTTTGAGTTTCAATTAAGATTGGAAAAAGAGAAACGACTCAGGCGGGACGAGACTCGAACCCACGATTAGTCTCTTACACGGGGAATGCTCTGACTACTCAGCCACCAAATCATAATCGATTTGAATAATTAGCAATACTTATTTCCACATTAGGTTTCAGGTCACTTTTTTAAGATCTAATATACTGTAGACGACAACATTAGTCTCAATACAACCGTGTATAGTGTTTCTAACAAAGTAAATATATCATTCGAAGCTGATATGACACATAGATTTATCAAATTACATTCACGCAGAACCTAGTACGGTCGCTAGTTCGTCGAAGTTCCACCATCCCAGAGATAAAACTTCCAAGATGATCGCACTCCAGAAACTACTAGAAAATTGCCACCAATTTGAGTAGAACTCCCACGACCCTCTCCAAACCAAAGATTCGGAACCATTAGCGGAGTAATTGATGAAGATGGGAGCTCAAATATCTTTGGTTCCTCCGCAATGTTTATTAACGTCAAATGGGATGGCAGCTAATTTGCGCTTGGACTGACAAATTTAATAATAGGCAATGAAGTACATATAAATTTCTTGACGGTTATGATCTCCTGGTACTTGTAAGTAAGGAATGGTTTACAAATTGAATTAATTGCTGTACTATACCCACAATATTTGCAAATAGGCTCGAAAAAATATAATGGCGTAGGTGAAAAGTGAAAATACTTCTCTTGACGTGGAGTTATTTTATTAAAAACAATACGGATGGGTAAGCAGAGGTGAATTTAACACCCACATTTCACCAATCATTGTATTAGGTCCCTCATAATAGAGGGTGAGCTTATTGCCATATTCCGGGCACTAATGTCGACTCGAGACATGCATCTGAGGCTGTGTCTGGGTTGTACCTATATATCTGTCTGATGTTTAACAGCCCTATCCCTTAGTCGCCTTGTACGACACCGCATGGGAAGAGATAGGGTCCCAAATTCTGCTCTGCCGGGAACCACACGCTTTTATAAACAGTAATTCTTACTTAGTTACTTTCGTGGAAAGAATATAGATTAACCTTGATTTACGAAAACTAAAGCCTATGCATAAGCGAAAAGGGGGCTAATTACTAGTTGTATTCCAGAATACCTTAAGTATATAATCCCAAACCTATTGCCCATAGTTCTTGTTGAAGACCTAACCTGGCTAGTGCACAAGAAGGTACTGGCGCAGAACTAAGCCTCCTTGATTAATGTGCTGAGCTAACACGAACGCGCGTCATCAAACAAGTTTACGTTACGGTGGGCAGCTGTGAATTAGAGCCTTAACTTGCTGATAGCATTTCATTAGCTTTTTGAACGCGGTGAAATTAACTTATGCAGTATTGAATTTTTTGTGTGTAAGGTATGTATCGGGACCACCGAGACCATAATAAAGTATATATATGGTATAATATTATTTGACAATTTACTATCCACTTACTTTCCTTGGCAACTGTAAAATAATTCTAATGTACACAGATATTACCCAACTATGGCAGCACCTCTCTCTCTCATTCTCTCCCAGGGGAGATGCTACTGAGATAGCGTGCGGCTTTAGTCGGTCCGAGTCCAACATAACCATCTCCGATGGCTGACGGGAATATCTTAGGGAATTTCTGCACGAAGACAAGCCGATTACCCGATTACGACGATACAGTCTAAAAGAGAGTGCTTTATTGATACTACATACATAAACACATCGTTCCTCAAGACAATGAATTCTTTTACTTTCTCTGAATGTTTTACTTCATCTGTTCTTTTCAAGCATTATACTTACGCCCAATTTAATTTTTTGTTCTTTCACACATCCATCGTTCCGTAATCCCGCCATACGTACACAATCATTATAATGTCTACTAAAGAACCATAAAAAATGCGTTACGTGATTTCAACACAATCTCTTTCAACAATTGTAGATTTAAAAATACTTAGATCCCAACTTTGGATTCTGCACACGTTCCGCGGAGATATTAATGGGGCCCAGTCTGTTTGCACTAGAGGCGACGAACGCCATTTTGAAAAAAAAAAGCGCTGTGAAGTACGAGTACCACCGCGATACTCAATTTACTTTTCACTTCGCAATTAAACACAGAAGTGGTGTGTCAACAAATACCGATTGTCTGCCATTACGTGATGTGAATAAGAAATGTCTGGATTTATGGACTACCTCAGTCGCACAATTGTAACAAGATGGGTTCTGTGTATGATAGGTCGGGTTCAATAGTCCGGTTATGCAATTTAAACTTTCGTTTTGATAATTGAAATTTACCCGATAATTTTGTAGAAGAAGAATCAAAGAATCAATTTCGTTTATTCAGTTAGGCACATAACAAGCACATATGAACGTTATAGGTATTATATAAACCATAGAATTGACCGAATTTTCGTCCAAGGACCTAATTCAATGATTTCAATTAGATTAAAAAGAATTTAAATAAATACTGGTACCTATTCTGTATGATCTGTGAAAATAAAAGATACTTATGTTTACGTATACATACTTAGAAAACTTTAGAAATTGTTTCATTTCACATTCAATTACATTATGAATTTATGATTTTATAAGTTTTTGTAAGTTTTGATATCACACGATTTACGGAATTAGGTCCCAGGTTATAATGACCGATTACACAGCTACTTACATTTCCAGGTGTGCGAAGTTGAACATTGTAATAAAAGTAGGTATTTCGTTTTTAAAACTATTAGATAGCTCACCCCCTATTACGTGGGACCTAATACTATGATTGGTGAAATGTGGGTGTTAATTCACCTCTGCTTAACCCTCCAGGGATAAAGGCGTGATTGTATGTATGTATGTAGATAATTCTTAGCAGCGCCGTATAAAATGTATTACGGAAATCGAAATGTTTCTAATAAATAGTCAAAAGCTGTGTGATCGTAGCGAAAAACCTCAAGTCTTTTGAACCGTCTACGCTTTGCTGCGCTTCTACGACTAGTTTTGGTACTTACTATGCAAATGATGTGCCAAACCGTCGAAGTAATGGATTGATTCCACTTTAGATAGGGTTTGTGATGCGTATCCGAATTATTTACTAGCAGATATAAAAATATGTGAAGCAAAGGCTTTTTAAATTTATACAGATGATTAGGGCCCATATAGAATGGTACTCAGTTCTGAATGTTGATTAATCTGAGGACAAACTATATAGACAACAAGCTGTTGCCCGCGCAAACGTAGCCTATGTCCTGGCCCCAAGGTTTAATCTATCTTTGTAAAAAAAATCATCGAAATCGGTTCAGTGGTTAAGTGGTTACATAATATCTCGTCGTTTCTTTTCGACTAATGTAGTTACTGAGATAGAAGTTACTTGAGATATGTCTACATCATGTTCACGTGACACTTTTTTTCAGCGATTTCATTGGTCGAAGAGATGTCTTGATTTGTCAATGTCCGCCATACTGAGGCTGCTATCCTTAGGTAAATAGAGATTAAGGACTGAGTGTCGTTCTAGAATAGGGGCCTGAGAAATTATCTCAATTGGTTGGGCGGAGTTATCAAAAATCAATGTTTAAAAATGATTGCAACATCATTCATTGATTCCGATAGTTCGTACGAATATCGGTAGATGGCTCCAACCATCGCCCTAAGATGGATGTATTGGAAAATTTGGATCAATCTCGGGCGCAGCTCGGTGGCTCAGTGGTTAGAGCATTCCCCCTGTAAGGGATAGATCACGGGTTCGAGTCCTGCCCGAGTATTGATTTCGCTTTTTCCAATTTAAAATAATTTGTTTAGTTTAGCATACTAAATGCATTAAAATTATCTCAATAGGAACTATTTACCGTTAAGTACTTACTTTTTTAATCGGATGATGAAGAACTGAACTGCTAGTTTCAATAGAGGTGTAAAAAAGCATCTATCAAGTGCTACTAGATGCTAACTTTTATCTCGGTATTGGTTAGGTGAAAGTGCAAATCTGTAACAATTTTGATTACTATATTGATGTCAATAGTGTCTCTATTTAATTTATTCTTTCATTTATTCTCTCATTCATTATTCTACTAATTAAATCGGCATCCTTCTTCATCCTAGCGTTAATCCCAGTTGCATCCGAAGCTTTTACATCTGAGTTTGGGGTCCGCTTTTTCAAGTCTAACTGCGGATTCAGCTGAACTTATATTTTCCGCCAAGCGACTGCCATCTCACCTCCACAACCTATCAGCGATATCGAAGCATTGCAGTTAGACCAGTTGTTGAACTTTTTAGGTCTCCAACTATCCACACCGACACTGTCATAGATGTTTGCATGGGAACCGGGACCGACGGCTTAACGTGCACTCCGAGGCACGACCAGACCCGTGCAAGTACATGGGTACTTGCACGGGTCTGGTCGTGCCTCGGAGTGCCGTATTTTAGAATGGTATAATAATTTATCTGATGATAGATTGGATAGACAATCTGTAAAATCAGCCTTAAGGAGTGCACGTTAAGTTTATGAATATGGATTCATAAACATACAAATATTTGTACTAAGCGGGGATCGAACACACGCTGCCCCATAATCATCCCCGTAGTTCTATAATGGCACTAGAGAATGGTACTACTGAGATAAAGCGGATGCTTTTCAGCAAGTTAATTTCTATACTCTTCTTGCTATTATAAAAGTCTTATTCATTGTGAAACCTCGCAAATTTCAACCCCAGCTCAAACACTAACCTAGTCAACAGCCAAACGCTCTAGTGTACAAAAACTATGGACCAGTTAGCGTCAACTTGGAACGGCGCCAGTCACATGTAGCCGGAGGCTGTTTTTAATAGGTATTGCCTGTGACGTGGCGCTGACATTGAAAAATATGTTTAGATTCAGCGCTACTTAACTAGAGAACCTTAGACTGTATGCTGTTAGCATAAAATGCATCGCAAAAAACGGTGTGAAATACGTCGTTATGTGTAAGCTAATGTTAATATTGTTGTTTAAACTATCAATGTGCGCATGTTATGGGATATATATGTCAACTTGTACCAAAGTAGTAGCTATTTTTACGAGTAGGGTATCAAAATGAAGGGAATTAAGAGTAGATTACAAAAATATATAGATGTCACATCTTAACTAAAAAGTATAAAATAAATTTAATTATTAAGAAATAAATAAACCCGACTGCTGTCTAAAAGATCGAAATAAGCTTGATAGTAGGCGGTACCCATTAAATTTCTTTCAGTTTATGATTGGCAAATGGGTACCGCCTGCTATCAAGCTGGTTTCGATCTTTTAAACAGCAGTCGGGTTTTTTATTTTTTAATAATTTACGTTGGAGTGACACTTACTGCGTCTATAGAGTTTGTATATAAATTTAAGTAGAGATAGTATATTTATGATTTCCGTTCTTGAAAAGATAGTAGCCGCTTAAAATTCTTTTTTTTACTACTGGTTACTATTATATACTTACTCGAACCGAGTAAAACCGTACATTGTCTTTGGTCTTCAGTTATCGGAGGTGAGATGGCCAGTAAAGTAACGGTTCTCTATTTTTATTCCTACAATTTTATGTCATAATTTAACATTGCATAATGATACTTGTCCTAACATTATTTACGCATAATACTCATTTGCCATAACTTTTTAATCATAATTTTTTTAATCCTATTTACTACTACATAATATTTAATAAGCATACTGTCCCAAAGCATGAGTTTACTTAAGCATAACGACGTGTAACCATAACTATTTTAAGCCAGAATGTTCATTTGACTAAATAAAGTTCTACATGGTTATAAAAAAAAAATTCTTTCTCAATAAATCTGCCAAATAACTATTAGACGAATAAACAATATGCTTTACAACTTTATGCATATTAAAGTTATGAATAAAAACATTAGGATATACAATATTTATGCTTAATAACATAGTCTGCTAAAAACCAATTATGGCACACTATTATTATGACAAAGAAAATTATGCCTAACTTGTTATGACAATTTAAATTAGGACAAAAACCATTATGAGAAAAAATGGGATCCCTAAAGTAACATATCTCTCTCCTCCAGGGCCATCTATGACTTCGAGATACCCCACTCGAAACCATCGTGTCCCCGTCTTGCCCCATGGTTATGGAGAGGCATGCTTGCGCCGTCCCGTCGGGCTGCTGCTGATAGAGTGACAGACTTACTATTACCCTGGCCATGCTTGTCTATCAATTCAACGAAGGCTATTAAAATATATCCCACAAAACCATAATCAAAGTGCCCAAGCCAAATCACTTGACACTGTACTTAATCAAAGTGCTTAGCAGCTTAACTGATTTCAACAAAGCCTCCACTTTTATAACCTCATTACTTTTCCTTGAGATTAAAAAAGGGAGAGCCCCAAATACTGTTGGGAAGACTGTATTAGCTTAAGATTTAAGTTTAAGTAAGTATTACTGGGATACGACACAGCTATTTCACTAACTTACCGACTTACGACGTAATAAAACTGAATTTACCGCAAAGACTACAATGCAATGTACAGTACATGCTATTCTATACAATTTAGCGGTCGGTGTTAGATGAGAATTTTTTGTTGCCAGAATCCATACTAATATTCATACATGCGAAAGTAACTCTGTCTGTGTCTTTCTGTCTATCTGTTACGCTTTCACGCCTAAACCACTGAACCGATTTTGATGAAATTTGGTAGGTATTATAGAGAAAGATTAGGCCTTGGGAAAAGACATAGGCTATGTTTGGTTCCGACATCCATGCGGACTGAGCCGCGGGCAACAGCTAGTGTATAATTTATTATGATACTAGACAATACTCACTCACGGCTTCTTCCTCGAGGAATTTTGATCCTGATAAAATGTAGCCATACGTTATTCTACTATAATCTATTGTTCCAAATTTCAGCCAGATTCTTTCAGCCGTTAGAGCGTGATTGAATAACAAGCATCCAAATATTCCAACATCTTCATAAAATTTCACATTTATAGTATAGTAGGAAGTGTTGCAGTCGTCCATAGGTCACGGTAACCACTTTCCATCAGGCGGGCCGTGTGCTTATCTGCGACCTAAGTGGTATAAAAAGAAGTAGGATGCCCTTAGTAACCACTATAATATACGCCTAGACTGACTGTGTACATTCATACATACCTATGCTCACGCCTATATCCGTCCGAAGTAGGCAGAGACAGCAGCCCGCCATTTGACTCTATTCTAAAGGTGCGTACAAATTATATAGCATAACATGTTATAAAACAATGTTATATAACATGTTTCAGTAATGTAGACACTGAAGTTAGTACAATGTTGCTAAGTTATAAAACAATGTTAGATAATGTGGACGTGTTATATAACACAAGTTATACAACATGCTACATAATCTGTACGCACCTTTACATAATTCATGAGTCTCCTCTACTGATTGAATGTATGTGTTTAGGTGTTTAGTATATCTGAGAAGTATTCATCGTTTCAACGGTAGATCAAGTTGCATCACTAATCATAATCATAATCATTTATTTGCCTTAAGTGTGTATAATGTTGATCTTAAATATTAATAATTATGTTCTAACACTTAGTCAGTAATTTGACATGCAAATATTTTACAGTAGTTAGGTACTAGTTACATAAATTAAATCATGCAGAAAAAATTATGTCATTAATCATAATATCATATTAAGTTTGTTATTGTAGTCTATAATGTCAATATCGTAATGTCAAAACCTACAGTCTATTATTATTGTTTTATCTAACCCTTATCATTTATAAAGTCGTCGATTGAATAAAATGCCTTATTGAGTAACCAGATTCTCAAACGTCTAAAAAACACACCATTTGGACATTCTTTAATACAATTCGGTATTTTGTTATAAATTTTTATACACATATAGTTAATAACAATTTTTCTGTAGTAAAGTGGTTCTTGGTACTCACACTGTCTCTCACATCGGAGTTCAGGGTCCACTCTTTCCAGCTTCTGCTCTTTCACACTTGATCTTAGGCATTCATAGTAGTGAGAATTTTAGCATATCGTCTTCTACAGCCGCGTGGTTCCCGGTACAGTAGAATTTGGGCCACCCCATCTCTTCTCATGCGGTGCCGTACAAGGCGACTAAGGGATAGGGCTGTTTAACATCAGACAGAAATATACAGCCCAGACTCAGTCTCATATGCATGGCTCGAGCCATGCATCTGAGGCTGAGTCTGCTGTATATATTTGTCTGATGTTAAACAGTCCTATCGTAACCTAAATTGTATAAAACCCCTCTCCGTATTCAGTACCTACACCCAAAGTGTGAATATAATAAATTAAAATGTCTATGAGGTTAATAAAATTTAACCGTTTGTTTCCAAATAGACAAAAGCTTTCAACTTGATAACAATTCGCTTAAAATTTAAACATTGTTCGGGTATTGTAAATGCAAACTGCATTTTCCCTTATTGAGCTCTTTCAACCGAACCTTTTCTTCGTACGTAGGCGTAAATAAGGGGCCCTAAAAGGCCATTCACAAATTAGAACGTTATTTTGTATATTTTATTAACTTAAGAGAATAAAAGGTTCTATTTTCGTTGAGTGAAACGATGTAAAGACGTACGGCAATCAATGAATCGTACAGGTAAATCAATAAATTTAATATTCTAGGATATATTATTTTATGACTGTACGGGGTCCCATTGAGTGTAAGGGCCCCAACAAGGGTAAGGGCCCCATCGAGTATAAGTGGCCCTTTTAACACCTTTGAGGCCAAGTCTGCCTCTCATCTGTGAGTTGGTGCATTTGCTGATTATGAACGAGGCTCTGTCGCAGGTTTTTCTCTCTGGTTCTCTTGGTGGAGGTCAAGTGGCAGATGCATCTAAGATGGCCATTACACTACCGACGTGGACCTATTCCTAACACAAGCAATTTAGCTTGGCTGGTGGGATTAACGAGAATATCAGTAATTGCGTTTATACTACTTTTATTCTTCAATCTAAAGCCCGCTTTCATTCAAGTCCGTCTTAAATGTTAATTTTATGATGGGATGAACGTCATTAAATCTTGGTCTACTTCTAAAGCCGTAAATTCAAAGACTTTTTTAGAACTCGCAACTAATTGAATTGCTAAATTACTTATTGAGAAGTCAGTAGCTATTGGGAATCGAACAGCGATCGGTCAGCGCGAACATGAATAATTCAAGAGGGTAATAGCTCTTGAATAAGGTAGATTATATTTGCTACCGAGGAAAAATAGTGACAATTATTTTTTTAACAAAAAAAAAACGGGGGGAGTATCACAACGATCTGCGGGGACTGAGAAAATCTCACCTACATAGATGAATGACGCAGGCATTCCTCTTAGTATTTGGGTGTCAAAAGTTGCTCCCGCAAAAGCCATAACCTACCGAATGATGGGAAGAAGCAGTAAGAAAGCAGAGATAAATCACTACAAGCCTCCTGGCTTTATTGGATAATTAATATAATAAAAAAAAATCCTATCGCTGCGCGTAAGGCCACATTTCTCCCCCAACTTTAGTTCCAAGATATGTGGCACAGTTAGCTACGGTAACCACTAATCAAGAAGTAAATGACATTTGTAACAACAATGATCTGTTTGTAACATAAAGTACCAGGAAAATATAAAAATACAAGAGTTAAACGAATTTCAATATTTTATCGACTCGTGTTCGAAACCCAGCTAACTTTTCTTATAAAACTTTCATACTATCCTCAATAAAACTATGTGTGTATACATTGGAACAGACAGGTATTGCTTCTGTTCGAGAATCTATCGACTTCATTTGCATATTATTATATTGAATGCGGAGCATGCACTGCCATAATTTTTTATACTTTACTCGTACTAGGATCGTTTCACCCGTGTAAACATTTTTGAAAGCGATAAATTGATTTTCGTGTGCTCTTTTTTAGGGCGGTGAATTGAAAATGGATTATTGAAGCGCTGGGATAATCTATTTTGAATGTTAAAAGTTTCGTGTTCGTATCAATTTAAGTTGGTTAATTGGTGGTTAGTTACGAGATTAATGGGTATAACTTATTTAACCTTAAAAATAACATTTACTTGACTCTGAATGAAAAATACTCTAATGTTTAAGCAATGGCTTAGTAAATCACCACTGTGTGTGATGATTACTGATGATGTACAAAGCGCTGGCTTCCATTTTTAACTGACTTCAAAAAATGAGGAGGTTCTCAATTCGGATTTTTATATTTTTTTATAGTTTATTAATAGTTGCCAACACCACACATAGTTTAACCTCCTTTTAAAAAAGACAAATCCATTGTATTAAGGATTAAAATTGATCGTTTAGGCATTATAGATACATGTTAGTATTTTAAATGAAAAATTATTCAAAAAATAAAAATTTCAAAACTAAAAATTTACGTAGGGCCGAGAAGCATAGTTGGCATCACTTTCGGGATCTACATAAATTAATACTTACTTATGGCTCAGCCTCCTGAATAACATTTACAAACGGAAACTGACCCTCATTTTACTATCAAACAATCTAAAAACTAAAACCCATCAGGGAATATGGGATTAAATAATAATTACAATCATATTTTGCCAATTTATTAGTTCAAAGTTTACATAATAAACACGGTTTTAGTTTACAATGACCATCTACAAACTCGATTAGCTAAACTTAGGGTGAATTCTCATTGAAAGAGCAGCCGCCGGCAGCGGCTTTTTGAGGAAAATAAACATTTATTTTGAATCTTATCAACATGAGAAATGGTTCATAGTCATTTGGTGGCAAAGGATCAGTTTAATTCAGGCGAAAAAATGGTCGAGCAGCTTTCAAGTGGTCATATATCAACCTTATTCCATTAAGAAAAAGCTAAAACTAGTATGGGGGAGTCCTTTTAACCGTTTCCTGCCGGCCTTCTAATTGGCCGAATGGTACATGACAAGCTAGATCGAGGCAAAAATACGGTTGATATTTAAACACTTAAAAATTGTTTGCCCGCCAGATTTCAATGAACCAAAAGGAGGTAGCGTAACGTTCATACCCGTCGTGCGGCTGCAAGCAGTTCTCTTCCCGCTTCTTCTAATAAAGTCCGACTGTTGCTCTTTCAGTGAGAAACGACCCTTATACACAGCTTAAAGACTAATTTCACTATTTTGTTTATTTTGGTAATGACTTATTGCGATACCTTTTGATAGTGCACAAATTCTTGGGGGCTGGTACACAGTGATAAGGGTTGTGGAGAAATTTGAATACTACAGCAATGTACTTGGAATTCGGGTAGACGAGTATGCTAAGGGACTAATACTTGGAGAACTGAACGTCATGATTTTTTAAATTTCCTTGTTATTTGTTTTTTTTTTGAGCTGGAGATGGCTTTTCCGTTCACAATTTTGATATCGAAAACTTTGTTCTACACTTTTTATTGTAATATAATCGTAATATGATCTGATTTTCTTAAAATAACATCTAAAAATGATCAAAGGTTTATTAATTTATAACGGACTCATTATGGGTTTTAATAAACCGTGGGGTAAAGATTTTTAAAAATTCGCACATATTATTTCCATCAATTTGTATTTTGAAATGTCTAAAGTCTGATATCATTTCCCTTAGTTTTGCGCACTTTCAGATCAGAAATGTGGTATCACTTGAATAAACAATTTTCAGTTTAGTAGCGGTGCACTTAGCCAACAATCAAAATTATAAATAGTATCAAAATGAAATGAAAATTTTACAATTATCAAATAAAACATTCTTATCTTTTTGATATTATAAAGTTTAGTTTATTATGGGTAAATTACTTTGCCATAATGATTTCTTCATCTCCAAGACTTACTAGGTGTTCTTGCACATACCTCAGCTACACGTGAACCCCCTGGCATGTATCCTCGAAGAAGTCAAGTTTATCAAGAGTGAACTTGTCTTCAGGTACGAATAAGTAAATTTGATCATCTAATTTATTAACTACAACGATTTATCACTAACACAGCCATATTTTTTAAAATTAATCTCCAAAATACTTCAAAGTAAGTGTGCTATTCAAACTTTCTACCAAACTATTTTGTTCCAATTGTTTTGCCTCACGTCTAGCTGTTTCTAAACATTTTGTTAGTTTTCTGGAGATAAATATTTAATTGTGGTTATGAAGGTGCTCCTAAATGAACCGGACATTGTCTCTCTTTGTTTTTTCTGAAATTTTGGCTTCATGTTTTTACATATTCCTTAATTTTGGAAGACTATTCGTTTATCTTTTTAAAATGTTTCATGGAGTTTCACATTTTCTTTTCGCCAATTGCCTGCATCATAAGCCACATTTTTAACAGTAGCTACTTTTTTAGACGGTATAAATTGTGGCAATAGCGATTCTTTTAAGTTGTAATGATTAAAAACGTTCTCTATTATTTTTCTAAAAAACCTTTGAGATAAGACAGTCATTAATAAATCGCACCGTATCAAACTGGAAGAAGAACATTTATTACCCTCGTTTACTCCGACCAACTTCAATACTAACTTATTACTTGAAACCTTAAGATACTTACATAACAGCGTTAAGATACAACTCACAGCCTATTTTGGCTTTTATAACACCTAATTACATTAATGATGAAACTTTAAAGAATAATTTAGAAGTAAGATTATAATTTATTACTAGAATATTGGTGTTATTTTGTGACATCTTAATCAGTTGAGTCTATTTATTAAGCATATTCATTTTCGTATTCATAGTCGATACTGTCGATAGCATACTTCATTACAATAGTTTGATTCATCTTTTTACCAACAAATATCTTGTGAGAGACATTATTGTACTTTTACTTTTTTTTAAATGTTAAGTACAATTTTATTTACCTTGGCAGACTTTTGGCTTTGATGAAATAAAAATGAAAGTATTACAATTAATTCACATTGTTATTACAAACTAGCAGGATAAGAAACTCCTCCTTACCTATTACAAGATTAAAGTATTGTAGAAATCAATGAAGTTTACATTTAAAAAAGATATCGTAAATTTTAAGAATCGCCACTGTCTACAGGTAAAAACTGCTGTTGAGCTACAGAAGAAAGCATCATGTCGATAGGCTTGGTGTCATCGTAGAGAGATGGTGCTTCGCAGAGAATAGCAAACGTTCCTACGATGGACGCGATAGTGAAAATCCAGAGGAAAAGACGATCGAGCACCATGGCCACAAAACCCCAGTCTTGATCTTCCTGTGGTAACAAATTTTAAATAAATAAGTTGGGCAATGATAACATAGACACAACAAATTCTCTTTTGAAGTTACTATCATCGCTAATGATATTAATTAAGTTTGTAATACCCTTTTTCAACGATGAAAATATAAGATAAATAATGGCAAAATAAAAGTGTATGTCAAATACTTAAAATAAGATTCTCAAGAAGCAAAGTTCTCAAGCGCAGTTATCAAGTTATTTAACTTCTACCAAAGTTAATTATACTGCAAGTACCACTTCTCTGTACTGTAGCGTAATTAATGAACAGCCACTGGGTTGCAAAATTAATCACAAATATTAAGATTCAAACAAATTAGCGTACTGGTTTATCATTCCTTGTGATGTAATTTATGTTCTGTTTACATTCTTTACATAATTATGATAAGTAGTATATTCAAGAATAAGAAAATCGACACACTTTGTACCTGAATCTTACGTCGTTAAAAAGCAAACGTGTTAATCTTATACAACCAGAAAACTTACCGCATTAAACTCATCTTGTCTCTGCATATGATGCTGAATAAACATCACATTGTGAATTGCCTTCTCCAATTCAAATGGGTATTTCTTCCGAGGAGCCACGTCACTCAAGGAGTCATCGAGTCCTGACATAACGGATGGTAGACCATTATAGCCAGCCCCAAGACTCCCTAATGCACCAACTAAGCCGCTGAACCTGTTTGAAAATTAAATAAACACATTGGTGTATTAGAAACTTCAGGCTTATTTGTTATTTTATCTGGGCCGTATTTTGAGTCAGACTTTTTTAATTATGCATCGTACGTTTATACTTTAAACAAATCTTGATCTAGTTAAACTATAAGCTCTCAAAATATAACCCACCTGTTAGTCGCAGTAGTAGTATGCAACCCATTGCACCCTCCGGGTAGATGATGACGGAACGAGTCTGGACTTGAAGCATTAGAGTTTGTCTGGTCAGCTGCGGCCAAAGCGTCCTTGAATTTGTTCTTCTTCAAATTTCTTCCAGCTATCTTTTGCGCTGCTAAATCCCTCAACAAATCTTTCGGTACCCTCATTAACAGAAGTTTTGGCAATTTGGTTATAAAGAATGTTCGGACCCAAGGAGCCATTTTGTGTGTACTCGGTTTTCGGTAATGTACGTTTAGTATTACAATAGTGATGACTACTGATAAACCAACTAACAACATAGTAAATAGTAGGTACTTGCCCAGTAATGGTAACGCAAGTGATGTGGATGGAATAATTTCCGAAATAAGTAAGAAGAACATAGTTTGAGACAGTAATATGGAAATACTCAGAGCAATTTTTTCTCCTGAATCGGCTGGTAGGTAAAATACTAAGACTGAGAGGTACGAAATGCCAACACATGGTACAATAAGATTTACAGTGTAGAACAGTGTTTTTCTTCTCAGCGTTATATTGAAGAAGATATCTGTAACAATAATTATACTTTATTGAAAATTGAAGTGACATGAATAACATTGAAACCTAAACTATGATATAATCATAGTATAATATGTAAGTGACAAAACAACTGCTTAGTTGATATTATTTAATACAAAAAAAAAAACTAAAATTTCGGATTGCTCAGTGATGGCTGGAGCCTGAAAAAGAACTCAATTGGCGACTATAGGTTTACCACTTATTACGTAGGACCGAAAGAAATATATTGATTTTTTAAATAGTTTTTGTGTGAAAGATTATGAAAGATCCATCCATCCTCACAAATTTTCACAATTATAGAATTAGTGGAAAGTGAATATTATAATACTATCCTTATTACTTTTTACATTATAACTACACAATACATTATGAACAAGTAGAATTCAAGCAAACAATAATATATGCATTAACATTTAAAAAATAAATTGAGATACATGTTTATAACAATGAAAGAAGGATTTTAATAAAAAACATCTTCATAATGAGTCCAAATAGGACATAGAAGCAGACAAAAGACTTAATTTTAGTCTTACCGAAGTATCTTATTGTCTAGACAAGAGCATGTTACGGTCACTTACTAAGCTGAATGAGGTTTTCTTAGAAAATCGCAAGTATTACAAAAATATAAACTCCTTCGCTGGCCGATTTGTTTACGTTTATAACTTTTGTTATTCTTTATCGAACTTGGGTCAATGAAGCTGACATTTGAGATATAAACGATTACATTATGACAGTGACTATTTTGTTTATTTTTCGTTTTTTTCTTCATATTAGGTCGTCAAATCAACTGCACCCAACATGGCAAGCTGAGCTAAATCTAAACAGTAGTGGCTGCCATTACAGATGCTGTCCCTATCTTGACGGTTCTTGACAATGTTTTTTTCACGCCCCACTTAAAGATCCCGAGACTGTAGGAAGAAGGAAACACGTGTGCTGGCAAAGAGTTCCAAGCCTTAATGATGCGGTTGCAGTTACATTTAGGCATAATCTTATTATAGCTTGTAATAAATAGTAAAATTTAAAAGTAAAAGTAATAGTAAAATGAGTATTAAAATCACGATTGTGGAAACGAGTATGCTCTAAATCATATGTATCGCATTAGATTCCACTCCCGGGTATGGTCAAATTGAAATGCTCGGTAGTATACAACGAAAAACATATGTAGTTGCTGACGGATCAATAGGCTTAGGTCTATCACATACCTATGCTTACTAAACCCAGGATATACAGGATCAACTTCATATTAAAAGTTCAAAGCTGCGAGTATACCATCAGGTTTTCTAATAACAGTTCTCACTTGTTTCCCTTTTCAAAAAGACAGCGTGTTTGGAGTCAATTCAAATAAACGAAACAAATTATGTGAAACAGAGTAATCCAACAGTCAAACCGTCTGGACTTTGATAACGAAATTTGGAAGTAAAACACCAACAATTATCATCAAAGAATCGAAAGGAGATTTCTAATTTGACACCGCGGAGTTCTGCTAAGAGACGGTAGTAATTACAGACAGAGGCTGCCAGCAAATTGCTTAGATTTAGCTAGTTATTGAAGATGTTGCAATTATGTTGTTAAATTGCTGTGTAATAATTCTAAGATTACCATTGTTATTTTAGATTCCTTCGGTGAATGATCTTGACAAAGTGGCTCGTATTTTGAAAACAGTAAAGATTTAAGACATAGATGAGGCGATTAGACATAGGTGATAGCACTATTGTGCTGTTTTGCGTGTCGTGTTAAGATATAGTCTGGGTATCATCTCACCAGGGTAATAGTAGAGAACTCAAAATGTATTCGACTAGAATTACATGATGATTCGTCACAAGAGCCTGTGAGTCTAATGTATCGATTAGGAAAAATAGCTGGTGTTTTACCTCGGCTCGTTGGTGCCTTTAAAATGAAAAAAAAAAAAGAAGAAAAATACAACATTTTAATGTCAGTTTCGGATATAAAACTGGATCAAAATAAACTTTCCTAGCTTGAAACTAAAGCAATAAACTTACAAAACAATACATGTACTTCAAGTATAGCAAACTATTCATACCACAAGGAAGCAAGACGAAAAACGATATAAAAGATTGCTTCAAGAGAAAACTTTCAAAATACGGTCCAGATAAACATGATACATGTGTGTGATAAAAAAAAAATTGGCTTCACGTTAGCTATGATTTATTCCGGACTTAGAAAGGTCGGTTATGTGCCCGGAATTTTTATAAGTTCGGTCTTTGTGAAAATTACCACTATCATTATAATCTATCAAGTATATCAAACTACTACGACTTGGATGTCGCTTGTCGAGATTTTTGGTCATATTTTTAGTTCTAGTACTAAACCAATTGCAAATAAATATACAGCAGATTTTAATTCTGATTGAGACCTTAAGAATGAAAAAGTGCATGTAAATCTTCCAAATCCAAACAATACATGGTAAATGTCCCGATAGTTCTAATAGTTATGCATGTAAATCGGTTCAGTAGTTTTTGCACATCACGAACAAATAAACAAGAATTGCCGAAGAAATTGAATGTCAATTTAACATAACCTAAGTTTTTTTTTCATTATTATATTTTATATATACTTTAGAACTCAAAGTTATACAAACAACCTAAAAATAACTTACACCCATGAAAGTTTCTATATCTTTATGTAGGTATACAATAACATAAAGTTGTTTTACAAATTTTGTATTAGTATAAATAAAAAAAATTGAGTTCGTTCCACGCCCATCAAAGATTTTCATAGTCATAATTCTTCCAAATGAAAACCATTCGACCTCATAATAAAAAAATTAATCAAACAGGCTCGCAAAGGTGTTACCCGTGAAAATGTATCCACGAGAAAAAAGGTTTAAAATCTCTGGTGGCTCGTTAAGCAGAAATGAAAGGGGTGTCATTATGGACGCACAAATGTGTTTATCTAAACGTGAAATATACGGTTGTTAAATGACAAGCGTTGTAAGCAAAATTATGTATTCCGTGGCAAGATGACTTTGGATAGATGCTCATGAGTGACGTAATTAAGAACGTCAACGATGATGTATTATGTCTATATTATATAGCTTTATTTTTGCTACGTTCTTGTTGATATAGTATAATTATATGGGTGTATATTTTGTTGATAAGAGAACGTAGCCAAATATTGATATGGAATCTCTCAATTAATGTAAAAAACGATCAAAATTACAATGTTCTTTCTTGAAAATTGTGTTAGGAAAGTGCAATTTTTGACATTTGGGAGTTTGAAATCAAATCGAGACTGAACTTTGAACAGATTTTATTAGAAAAATTACCTACTGAAGGTAAGTCAACTTATTTCTAATGTTGTTTTATGAATAACTTGTAACTTTTATTAGATTGATTGCAAAGTGGGAGGATGTAATTTAATACTATTTCAACTTGTCACATTTGAGATTTGATGGGATATTTTTTAACGAATAGTAGATAACCGAAATATACCAATTAGGTATTATTTGTTAGTTAACTGTATTAGCTGTAAGTGTTCCGTAAATAATACTAATATTCACGTTAACCCCTACAACTAAGCTAAATTGCTTCTGTTAGAAATGGGTTCATATCGGCAGTGTAATGGCCAAAAGTCGCTCCTACGAATGAAAGGTCTCAAGTTCTGACCCGAGACTTCTTAAGCTTGTACGCAACACATGCAAGTAATGAACATAAATTATCAGTAATAAGTGTAATAACGAATAAATAACAGACAATGTTTACGACTACAAAGTTATTATGTTATTACATAAAGCATAATAAGCAATATTTAAAGAAACACTATATACTCGTACCTATATAGCCTTTAACATCTTCATTGTTTGAAAATTATGAAGAAGCTGAAATTGCATACAAGATGGCTTGCTAGATAAGGTGAAAATTGCCATAAGGGGACGATATTTTATGGGCTTTGTCGTGAAAACTTGGATCAACGCGACAGGTGACAGATTTGTTTTAGCAAGTTTCTGATCATAAATCTTGTAAACAATGAAATAGGTTTTAGATCTTTTGTAATAGTAATTTAAGTAGGTAACTGAGATTTTGATGGACATTTTATTAAATTTAATCTGAATTATGCTTTTTGATGTAGGTGTAAATGGACAAAAGAATCACCATTTAGTTAATTATAAGTATTAACTATAATAAAAACAAACTCTTCTTTACATATCTTCTTCTTCCTCCTAGCGTTATTCCCAGTCGCATCTGAAGCTTTCAGCTCGAAGTCCGGGGACCGCTTCACCAGTCTTAACTACAATTTGGCCAGACCTCGATATTTTCCGTGAAGCGATTGCCATCTGACCTCCACAACCCAATGTTAACATTAGGCGATATCGAAGTTTTTGCAGCTAGACCGATGTTTTTTGGACTTTTTAGGGCTTCAACTACCCGTAACGACTGCCATAGATGTTTTTATGGCAACCGGGACCGACGGCTTAACGTGCTCTCCGAGGCACGACCAGACCAATGCAAATACCCATATTTCATGAACACAAATATTTGCACTGAGCGGGGATCGAACCCGCGCCTCCTGCGTAGCGGCCGCGTTCACTATCGCTACGCCACGGAGGCTGTCTAGCTACATATGTTTAACAATTATTTAGCTTCAGCTTGTCAGTCAACTAATATCGTTGATACATAAATGTAGCTCTTAACATTCTACAAAATACAGCTTATATTCCTTAGAAAACATTTCCGATTAGCTTTAACTCGTCTCAAGATAAAATATCACAATTTCTTTTCACAACAATTTTGTCCGTGAATAGTCAAATATCTCTTTTCTCAACAAAATGGCTACTGAAATAGCTCGGCAAACTGCTTGATTGGCGCCATAACAATCGGCCATAAGTGCATAAAAACGGGTGTTCAATGGGCTTCAAGTGTCCTCTTGAAAGGCTTTGTCTGGTCAAGCGCTTTGTATTTTATAGCTTTTAATACTTGGAGTTTTTGATGGACTATTTTACAAGTTTTAAATTTGAGCTCTTAGTTCTGCTAGACGTGAGAAGTAGGTAAGTGGAATGACATACGTAGGTAAATTTATTTTTTTCAGAATCGATACCCGTGATGATAAGGATTTGTTGGAATTAATATCTACTATTTTAACAGTTTTTCGTAGTACGAAAGTTGATTGGAGACATCTTGGATCGATATATAATTATAAAATTTGGTATAGAGGTAGGTTAGACCTTGAGAAAGGACATAGGCTATGTTTGGTCGCGATAACCGACATCCACGCGGGCGGAGCCGCGGGCAAAAGCTAATAATGAATAAACACACTTTTTTGTAAATACATAAATTATCATACAATACAAAGTCATATTCAAACAAGCTCACAATCTCTGACCATAGCAGTCGAACGCTCAACACAAGTCGTCCAAAGCGAAAGAATAAAACCGGTAACTTCCAATAACAGTAACATCTTTCGCGCGTTACCGTTTCGACTACAATATCCAAAAGGATACAAGGAGTTATTGCATCATATCGCGAGGGATGGCTTGCAGATAATACAGCGCTTTGTCAAGAAATTCTGAAGATTATTCACAGTTAGGAATTCAGCGCTGAAGGTGAAAACTGAAGGTTAAGGCGGAATCACCCTTCGTTAGCGTGACTTATGTAGCCACACCGTATTGGTCCAACTATTTGTCACGTGAGCGCAAAACAAAAATGCTATCCTTATGCTTTGTGGTATGCGGTCAAATAAGGCGAATAACAAATGTTAGTAAAGCACAATAAATAAATAAATAAGAAATAACTAAATGTATGTAGTTCTGGATGTCATGAAATGCAAATGAGATTGCCCAGATAAATGAACAGCCCTCAAACGTACTACAAATCTGTCCGAGCAGAATTTACTAGTAATTTATCACAGCAATTTAAATTTGTTGTCAAAATTTATTCATGTACGCAAGACAAATTTTGGTGCCTGTGAATGAAACAAATTAGACTGTGATAATATTTTTATAGGTTTGAAATATTTTGATTAATCATTTATTACAAAATGAGTGAATAAAGCTCATGTAAGTGGGCAGGCAGGCCGAGGTCGACCTCACACAAGATACACTGATTAAATTAACAATGTATTTGATAAAAGGTAGGTCACACAAAGCACTTGAAGTCGAGCTTGCATTAAAGGTTTGAAGGCACTTGTAATAAGAACAGAAGCAGAAGGCGGGGTATTATCTCTGCCTACCCCGGATAAACATTTATAAATAAATAAAAAACCTAACTGGACATCAACGCTTTACATTTATCTAATATAATAAATAAATGTTTAATCGCATTTTATAAGCTGTTGTCTCGTTCGGTTAAGGTAAAACTTTGTCAACTTATAGTTTGCACTTCCGTAAAGGCTATAAGTATAGTTTGGATCCGGCAGGCACCACAATCGAGCTATGGAATTTTCCCATCCGAACCGATCAGGCGATAAATCAAACACAGCCTACGTGACAGTAATTGGTAATCGGCGTTTATACACATACAGTGCAAGCTGCTACACGATGAAAATCTTTTGTTATCCTCAGGATATTTTCCTTTGGTTACAATGAAAGTGGAGTATCAAGTCATCTGATTAATAGGGATGAAATTACATACCGTACGTTCGTGGGATAGTGTTCGTTTTCATAGGTCAATAAAACGGAGAGTGGCTTAGCTGCTAAGTTAGGTTTATTGCCTGTTTACATCCTGCTTTTGTGTAGGTACTGCATACTACTAAACATTGCGTATCCCAATAAAATACTCTTCAGTTGCTAAAGGTGTTAATCAATTAAAATAAAATCGGCCAAGTGCGAGTCGGACTCGCCCATGAAAGGTTCCGTAGTAGCAAAGGCGAAAATTGCGGTTTATGACGTATTAAAAAAAAACTACTGACTGGATCTCGTTCGAACCAATGTTTAGTGGTAGTTGTCATGGCAATTTACATCATATATGTTTTTTAGATTTATCATTCTCTTAGTTTAGAAGTTAGAGGGGGGGGGGGAGGGACACATTTTTCCACTTTGGAAGTGTCTCTCGCGCAAACTTAGAAAAAAATTGTGTTAAACTGAAGATATGTTATTAGGAACGGCCGTAAGTGGTGCGCTAGTCGCGCATTAGAGGCGTAAGTGAGACGTGCTATAAAGTCAGCCTGTATATTGGCGCATCGCATTGTCTCCTGTAGCCCATCTCGCCTTTTCTGTATAATTTACGTTTAAGTGTGATCAACTGCATAAAAATGTCAAATGATGATTGATGAAAATGATCAAATGCAAAAGCAAAATGCCTAAATGCATGTTCTTGCATTTGACTTTACAATACATTTCAGAATCAAAATTTAAATCAATAAAATGGGAACACCCAACAATTCCGAAATATTTAATTCCGAATTTCAATATTCCGATTTTCAAAATTCCGAATATTATAATTCCTAAGAAACAAAACTCCGAGTATTCAAAAACACGATAGTTATTTATCCGAAAGTTACAAATACGAATGTTCATTCTTCCGAATTTCATTTTTACGAATAATTAAAAATCCGTAGTATTATTGGCCCGAAAAACGTTATTCCGAATTTCAAATTTCCGAAAATTCATTGCTCAAATTGAAAATTTGTATCAAAAATAGGTAAAAGTTAAAATTGATTTGACATGTTGCGCATTTAGAATTGATTTTTTATAATAATAAATTAATTTTCTCGCCAATTATTACGTATAAAAATTAAGCCAAACCCGACTTGCCGTGGTCCTACTGCCGTGGTACTTGTTTGCCCTACACTAGAGTGTTATTTAAAAACCGGAGGCGCGGAGGGAGGGCAGTCCTCGCCCGCAGTAACGAAGCTCAGGCACCCGGGCGAGCTGGAGCGGCTGAGGCTGGTCGCCGGAGGCGACCAGCAAGCCGAAGCTGCGGAAGCGAGCATGGGTGCCCGAACTTTGTTACGCAAGGGCGGAAGGACTGCACATCCCGTAGCGCCGGAGAAGAGCGAAACTAATGCATGCCTGCATGCTTGCCTGAATGCATGCTTGCCTGAATGCATGCTTGCCTGCATGCATGCTTGCCTGCATGCTTGCCTGCATGCATGCTTGCCTGCATTCTTGCCTGCATGCTTGCCTGCATGCATGCTTGCCTGCATGCATGCTTGTTACTGAAAGTTGTATGGCAACGTGTATTTTGTAATCATTAGCATAAGTAAATTAAAAAAATAGTTCAATAATTCTATTTCCTGTTTATCTCGTGTACCCCGAAAATAGCAACTATCCTACTTACCTCATGCAGGTTTACAAGGCGCTTGATTGTCGGGTTTGTATTGTTTCGGAGTTTTGATAATCGGAATTCGTATTTATGATATGTCGGATTATTAATAATTCGGAATTGTAATGGTTCGTTATCTTCAAATTCGGAATTTTAATATTCGCAGTTATAACCGTTAGGAATTTTGAAATTCGGGTTTTCAATAAATAGGATTTATGATACATCGGATATCTGACTTTCGGAATTTTGAATGATTCGGAATTATGAAATTCGGAATTTTGAAATTCGTGATTGTAACTTTCGGAATAAGGCTTTTCGTATTTATGTAGTGTACCCCAATAAAATTTAAATGAAATAAGTATTATACTATTTGCTTTTCTCTAAGCATTAACATCACGTCACGAGCAAAAATTAAACATTGTAAGATTTTATTATTTCCGTTACCAAAATATCAATTTTATTACCCAAACAGAGCGATGTAGGTCTGCCGGCATGATAAATTAGCCGCCTGAGCCACGATCAACATTCACGAAGCATCCCGGGTATTACCAAAACAACAGTTTAACCTGTTCGAGGCGGTAGTAAAACTCACTAATTTTGCATAGATAAGAGTTTTCGTCGTTTTGTGGTAATTTACAACGTCCCCAGATTAGCTTTGTGTGCTTCAGACGGAATAAAAGGATTGCATTGTCTTGAAGATGGTCTCTAAATCAAGATTAGGTCTTGTGTGACGCAAAGAACTTGATTGGCGGCAGCTAGGGGGTTAAATAAAAATAGAATGCTTTAATCGCGATGGCTTTTGTTTACTTAAATTTAGATGTGTCTGTTTCAGTGTGCGTAATTCTAAAATATATGCTTAATTAAATTATGCTCCCTGAATGAATTATATTATTGGATATATGTGTACCTAATTGTAATATTACAGACGAAAAGCAAGTTAAATTCTTGTCATTTCTTGGTCCCGGCATTTGTGAATTGAACATTATAAAAACATAAAACTTAACGAATTACAACATAGTGTCTCACTAACTGTAATTTTATTGCACTTTGGAATGTGAATATGAAGCAGACACAGCACTTTGGAATGACTACATAGAAAAATTTAAACATATAAATACTTAACCAATTAAGGTTACATAACGCTCATTTTTATACAAATGAATAGACCATCTTATGTAACATATTAAGCAGAGAAGCAGAGATGTTATCATCATATTATATCACCAATAAGATCGCTATCCCCAATAAGGGTCTCGAGTTCGTAACTGCGGGTAGTCTCAAGGCAGTACACACTTTAAAAGTCTTTAATAAACCCTTGTAACACTTCTAAGAACTTGTATTCATAGGAGAAATAACACTTTACAGAACTTGGTTAACAATATTTGCAAGTTTGTAAGCACATTATCCGATCGAAGTTAGTAATTTGTTTAGTTGTTAACTTTGATTATATTTATATTGAAAGGTTTTTCTATTAAGTTGGATCGAGTTCGTTTATCCATATTTTATTACATGAGCCAACAGGTTCTTAAAAGTTTCCTGAGTGATCATTTTGTAACAAATATTGTGTAAAGTTTGTTGTGAAGTGATATGTATTATTTTTGCGCGAAAAATTGCTTGCGCTTTAAGAGGGTCAGCAAGTGTCTTTTGTAGTAGTAGTAAGTACGGAGTTCTGTCTTTCTATAACTAAATAAAATCTATAGCCAAAGGTATAGTTTAACTAGCTTGTGTTAAGGGATCTAGAATGCGGATGAACACACTTAAGTACCTTATTTTGGATATGTAAGAGAATTCTTGTTTTTTATCCATTTCTTTGATTCATTTATGATCATGATTATTTTATAATGGTGAGTTTTAGTTTATTTTTTGTCTATCAAGCTATTTTGTGGAAAATCTGGAAAAATCGAATAGTGACTGTGTTCAGGATCTTATAAACTTCAATGAGAAATCTATAAACCTTTTCTAATATCTATTAGGTACTTCTCTCATTTTAAATCGTTATTCCGTTTGAACATTTGAATTTGATTCTCATATACCGTTAAACAGATGAGTATTTAGTTTTATATAGCATGCTGTATTTACCTATAATTATTATATGTCACACTCAATTTGAAACTATTAATTTCTATATATTGTTACAGTGTAAATAAATGTTGGTAAATCATAATAAATACATGAATAAATACCTACTGCTTTCACACAACAAGCTTAAAAAATAAAATCCGTGAATATTGACTTCCAAGAAATACTTATATACTGTGTCTTATCGGATTAATGTATTCGTATTCTTAAGTAGCTGTACTTTGATCTTAATTGGCTCATCCATCAACAAACATTAATGTTTCAGGAAAACATCTGCAGCGCCTAATTGTACAAATGTTGTAACGTAATATATTTTAAGTGCTTCTAAAGGAACATACGTTACATTTTTTATATACTCACACCATGTATATACATATTTGGAGGAGGGGGCCGGGTCTGTAAGAACCCATATTATGCTGGTAAAATGTTCAATTTCCTGGAACCTATTTGTCGTCTAGTGGCCATATTTTCCAACTCCATGATACTGCTGAGAATCGCCTAACAAAAGGACTTTCAACATTTTATAATTTTTTTATCTCATGCCATTCAGTCACTAAATCAATCTATCAAAAAGAAAATATCAATTAGCATATCGCAGTCCGCTGCTGGACATAGGCTCTTCCCAATGATGGAAGGCCTTGGCCTAATGTCACTAAAGTAAAATGAAAATAATATTATGAAATTGCAAATTAAAGGATTCTATCAATGATCCTGTGTCAGTTGCTTTTCAGTAGTCATTATCACGGGGAGACTAAAGATGATTACTGAAGTACTAACTTCAAATAAATTGTGATAGAATCCGTTAAAAAGCGGACTGGTAAAGCGGACCCCAGACTCCGACCTGAACGCTTCGGATGCGACTGGGAATAACGCTAGGAGGAAAGAAAGAAAGAATCCGTTAAAAAGCTTTCAAAAATATCATGATAATAATAGTTTCTTCGCTAAGCAGCTTTAGCTTTAGCTTTACAAACCTGGGTAGGGTTCTTGACAGCAGGGGTAGTACCTCTCGTGCCTCTCCGCTGGCACTCCGAGGATGTCCCACTCGACTGATGGATAGTACTCTCGTAGGTCAATACCGACATCTACCATGTCACCTTTCTTTTGGTTGATGTGCTTTAAGTCGATCTGTAAAAAACTAGACTTTTAATAGTCGGTAATGGAATTCCAGGAACGTAAATTTTTTTAGGCTTGTGTGGCGAAGGGCGCAAATTTTTCGAAGGGATGCCGATGGAAAAGAACTTACCTCGATCTACTTTGTCACGCATCATGTGACGCATTGGAAAGCTGGCAGGAATCGTGTTATTGGGTCCCCTCGCCACAGGTACAGTCAACGACAAAAGTTGATTAATTTTCATTTACAAACCATTTTTACGTAGGATTACTTATTCATATAATTTAAATAATAAATGGTTTTATAATGCCAATAGGACAAAGTTAATATATTTCATGTTTTATTTATTGTTTTATGATGGTTTAAGAACTAGCGTGATCAATAAATTAGAATTAGTTAAGCTGCTGGCATTTATCATTGACTGAACCATTACAGGTAACAAAGACTGAACTAATATTGTACCTTCTATAAGTTCAGTCAGTAATATAATAATAACATCCTTATACAATATTAATAAGCGGAAAATTTATTCTTCAAAGTTTTCTTTAAGTGAATCTAACAAAACAAATGAAAAAGTAGACCTATAAATTTCTTTTTACTGCCATAAATTTAGAGTAATTTCAATTAACTAATTGCTAAAAGATAATTTACATTACTCTTACTTGTACTTTATTAACATTTTAGGCTGCAATTATTTTGTAACAGATACCTTTTAAAATTTTATAAGGGTTTAATTTGCACTCGTTAACCTTTAGATCGTACACGCATAGGTTACCTTTTTAGTTCAGTGAAGGAAATATTCTGTTTCATTCACGGGTGTTCATACAAATACCAAAATCTCATGATTTTGGTTGCATCTTCTTGATTTTATTGTAATAAATTTGATTTTTATTGAAGAGGGGCTGTGGTTTTTTATTATTCTGGCAATAAAAATACAATCAAAAGCTAATGTTATAGTAGTATTCCTTAATATTGTTGTCAATAGGACTGCCATAAGTCAAACCAAGAGGGGAAAAAATAAACTGACCCAGCGTTTCGTTGTAAAAGCCCCGGAAGCAACTGAGAATAATACTAAGATGATGATGATTAAAAAGTCACAAATATTACCTGATCATTACCTGATCTGGTTTTTAACATTACCTGATCACCATCGTAGCTCCAGGAACCAAACTTCAAGAAACAAGTCTGTTGGTCGAAAGGGAAGTACCGCACATCGATTTCGCACGAGGACTTGAAGATGGCAGGTGGAGTCCACAGCACCTTGCCAGAGTGATGCAGCACTGCTTTCGTCATCGTTGTGACGACATACTCACCGTCAGCACTAATGAAAAAAAAAGAATTAAACGTAAGTAAACAATTAAAAGTAATGTAGTAAGTTGAAGATTATTGTGGCTCCTGTCTGTGTATGTATTTGGGTGTTTTATTGTATTAAGGTGCTAACACACTGGGTGCAATTTCTTGTAATGTAACATTACATGTATGCATACATAGATGAGTGTAGTATTACAATGCGCAAACTAGAGAGGGGGGCTATCATGAAATATCCGAAACTTCAAGCCCGCATTAGACGACAAGTCATGTAGGTACCATAAAGTTGCTTCGTTTTTCCTATGGTAGGCTTAAGACGGACCGAAGTGTCAAGTACCCTCTTTGGGTTTGATTTTGAGTGAAATATGTTCCATGGAATCGATTGCCCGAAACTTTAACCCGCAACTGCGGGTGTTTCACGATAGGCCCACAGATTGTAATGATACTATTTGAGTATTACATCGTAAGGAAGGTTAACCGATCATTACAAAGCGCGATATTTGTAATGTTTTTAATACGATTTTAAAAAATCGAATCTGAAATGTTACATTACATTACATGCAAATGTTCCCGATGAGAATTTACATAAAAATCTAAATTATGTTTTCACATTCCACATTCTAGAATCCATATTACATGCTATGCTTAATTGAGTCTACGAAAAATTGTACATATACTTTACCCCAAAATATTTATTATCATTTATTTTTAAATCATACTTATAAGGCAAGCACCCTGTGGATAAGACGGTTTTAGCCTAGCCTAGGACCAAATACAATGATTGATGAAAATGTGGGTATTAATTTACCTCTGCCTAACCCACCGGGGATAAAGGCGTGATTATATGTATGTATGTATGTAGCCTAGCAAGCGACGCAACGGTATCAAGACAGTCTTACGGTTAGTTGCCAGTCATGATATAATACTGTAGAGGTACGCTAACGAGCCAACACCGAGACGGCCCAAAACCGGCCCGGTATGGACTAATTAACATACGGGAGATATTCCCTCCACCCTCTTCAAATAACTTTGATGATCTTACTTTGCTATTATATGTATAACACAAGCTACTTGCTTACTTTAACGGTTCTGTACTTCTGTAGGTACTTCCCGGTTCAGTTGGATTCAAATTGGGACATCCCGATTTGCCCTACTTCTCATACCTTTGAGTAAGCCCAAGCATATAAAGAAATACAGGGTGGAAGATTTTAACCTTACCTGGAGGGAAAGTACTTTAAATACTGGAGATAGCTAATTTCACCCAAAGGAAACATTCCTTTATTTTTAAAAAGAAACAAAACTGCATTCATAGTTTTTTGAAAATTCCCTTGCCATGCCCGGTAATCGAACCGACTAAAATCCAAAAAAATAACATCCTGTATTTTTATTGCATCAATCGATAGTGTCAATCATGAGGATCGAATCTCTCTAATAAACATGGTAAATTAAATGAAAGGAAGTCAATAAAATCTTAACTTATAAATTCCATTCCAACAGATACAGTACTTTTGCTCTACGTGCCATCACATACCTTATCAACAATAACGCCATTTATTTAGTAAAATGAGTACTAAATGACTAAACTTTGATTCCAATTTAGAATGTAACGTTATTGTGTGACTGCATGAGGTAGTCAAGTCTCTCGATTTTTTTTTTATAAAGAATATTAGTAACCGAAATTACTAATATTCCTGTTAACCCCCCAAGTAAGCTAAATTGCTTATACTAGGAGTGGGTTCACGTCTGTAGTGTAATGGTCAGGATTCGAACCCGGGACCTCTGGATCGTAAGGCCGACTCCTTAACCACTAAGCTACCGAAGGCGACGCTACTATTATGTCGATTTAGGTCCAAGATACGTGTCTCGAGGTATTTTTTTTTTTTTTTTTTTTTGTATAGGACACGTCAATTTGACTTCGCGTCAATTTGAATTATACTTGGTTGGGCTTGGAAAGCACTTCGTGGTACACCGCATCGCACCCTGGGCAACGGAGATGGCGAGAGAATTGCCTTATTGGTTCGTCTTATAATACTTTAATTGAGACTTGAATTAACCTGAGACGGCATGCGGTTTTAGTCGGTTTGAGTCGAGAGAGTAAATACCCCTGCTGGCCAGTGAGGGTCAGCCATGAAAAACAGGGACAAGTAATTTAAATATGGAATTTTATTTTTAATATGATAGGTGGTGGATCCTTGAGTTAAGTTCTCTATTTTGTTAAATCGAATTTGAAAATTGAGTTTTCAGGGATTTCCTTTCATTTAATTAACCATGTTTGTTAGACAGATTTGATCCTTATGATTTATACTATTGATTGATGTCATAAAAATACAGGATGTTATTTTTTAGGATTTTAGTCAGTTCGATTACCGGGTGTGGCAATCGAATTTTCAAAAATCTATGAATGCAGTTTTGTTTCTTTTTAAAAATAAAGGAATGTTTCCTTTGAGCGAAATTAGCTATCTCCAGTATTTAAAGTACTTTCCCTCCAGGTAAGGTTAAAATATTCCACCCTGTATACTAAATGTCTAGGTACTAATATTCTAAGTAGGAAAGTCTGTGAAGATGTTTTGGGTGTTTATCACTTAATAAATACGCTCAAATGACTAAACGTATCCGGCTAGATTTTGAAACAGGGATAGATTAAGAATGGAAAAAGTAAATCGCCCAGGCGGGACTCGCACTCGCGACCGGGGCCACACACAATATTTATTAGTAGTTTTTATTTTATTGTCAATGTTATTGCGTGTAAGTATATATGTCCCTTATAAATCCATACACACATACGTAATTTTCCATCAATCTATTCATAAACGAAAATTTAGAAGCCTATAACGCCCATACTCATTCTAATTTCATAATACTTAAGCCGTGTTCACACGGTCGACACGGCGTAAGATTAGTCGCACGTGAGTCTCATTCGCACGATGATTAATCGTCCGCCGGCCTGTTTTGACGCAATTTGATGTATCATTCCCGAACGTTTTCTTGTCGATATTCAACGCAATCAATTAACTTCGGAATATGTATTCAATTTTGTGTCTAAAGAATCGCGGGATAGTTATGGTTGTAGCCTGTTTTAACTATGATGTGAGTCGCTGTTTTAAATAGGGGACGCTTCATTGGATTCTAAATACTACTTTATGTCCTAGTTTTTACCTAAAATAATCCTACTAATATTATGAACCCGAAAGTTTGTAAGTAGGTATGTGAGGATGTAGGTATGTAATGATGTATGTAAGGATGTTTGTTACTCTTTCCCGTAAAAACTACTGAATGGATTTTAATTAAACTTTACAATAATATAGCTTATACCTACATCAGAATAACACATAGGCTATATATTATAATATATCAGCGATGAACGGGATCAGAATACTACGCGGGCGGAGCCGCGGGCAACAGCTAGTGTACAATATACGATACTAATAAAAAAATAACCCGCTCCCCATATTTATACAGTTAAAACGTGTAAACGGCCCCACCAAGATCGCAAGAGCAAGAGTTAAGTCAACGTCTTCTACAAGCCGGCACATCGGCTGCGCAGGCTTTGCTTTCTGGGTTAGAGGGTAAGATGACAGTCTTTCCATAGAAGCCGTAAAGCAAGGAGAAAATAAATAAAAGAACCCTGGACTCTGAGGCAGCCTCAAATATAACCCGGAACAACGGTAAGTTGAAGATGATGTCGAAGAAACCAAATTAGATAATGTAACCGAACCTTAATATCACTGTGGGCAGCTTCCCATACAAAAAAATCCTAAATACATATGACTGTTTATTCTGGAAATAGATGGCACTTGGTGGAACTTGCGACACATATTGAATAAATCACTTGTACTTTTCCCCAATTATTTATTTGAACCTTACCGCATTATATGCATAATATGTAGGTATATCTCTTGAACAAATACCACAAAATTAAAATATATACTCAAGTAAGAAATATAAAACCGTTGCTACGATTCAATAACTTATATTAGAAGTATATTATGCAAACAAAAATCCTTGCTTACTTCCCAAACTTTTGACAAACTGCAAATAATTTCAATTCTAACGCCAAAATAATATGCTTGGCTTACGTCCATGAGGACGCGAGCCTTCGAGAAGCTATCAAGATCCCTGTATCTCATAGAATGTATGATTTATGAACTAAAAGCAAGGGGTAATAGCGAGCCAGGGGAGAGACGAGCCAGGGGAGGGAGGCGCCAGGGGAGGACACTATGCATCTTGCCATGTATTGTCCATACCAACTGAGTTGGTAAATCTCAGGCTATATTCTCGACTTTCGAGACTATTGGGTACGAGTTTTTGGGGTAGGGATCCGGTGTGATATGAATATTAAGTTGGTTTTATATCTATTTGGAGTCTATAAAAGTTTAATAAGATTTTGCTCTCTGCGGCCGTAGACTGTCGATAGAGAGGGAACGTGATATTGGTTTCTTTTTTAAATCGATTATGTTTTAAACGGTTTCGTTTCGTTACATAATACGGGCAAAAAGATACGGTTTCAGATTTCACTATACAGAGATTTGATATAGTGGTTTTTGTTATTTTAAAATCATTATAATTCAATGAAACTATGGTTATTTAATTAAAATAGTTAGAAAAGGTTTTCTTACGAAACCTTACGACTTAGTTTTTTTTTCATATTAATCTTTCACTTATTCACAAGGGTAAGGGCACTTTTATCACAATAATTAAAAAATAGAGCTGATCTCTAACTAATAGTATACATATAGCCAATGACAAAGTGCCCTCTGACGGCAATAGGCTCATCCCCTATTACGTGAAACCGAAAACAATAGTTGGCGAAATCGGTTTACACTTCTGCGTACCCCTTCAAAATTCAAAAATTCAAAAGAGGGTTACTGTCATAAATATATTTATGTTTTACATTTTCTTGACAGATCAGACAATGATCCTCATGTGGTTATCGACACAGTAGAATAAAAAGGGTCACCCCATCTCCCTTGACTGTTCAGAGTATTCAGCTATTGAAAAATTGCCCAAATTGGTAATAAACTCATATTATTGTCCATCCTAAGGCCGCCCATTGTACATTGAACCGTAACATGCTACCTACTTGTATTACTGTAAATCTATTGGTGTACAATAAAGAATTATCTATCTATCTATCTATCTATCTATCTATCTATCTATCTATCTATCTATCTATCTATCTATCTATCTATCTATCTATCTATCTATCTACCAGGACACATACACCTCTGCCTACCCTTACGGTAGTATATTCACGTGTACTATACTCATTAAGAAGTTGTGTTCAAACATACTAACTAAGGACGAGTTCTGAACTATAACAACATAACATGTACGAACGAGCGACATCCGATATGGCGTTTAGAGAATTAATTTCTGTAGTACCTAAAGTTAGGTAACGTTCGGACGTTAAGGAATGCTCGTCTAGCGAACAGTTTGTCGCTAACTGTTTGCGTGATCAGTAAAAGAGATACAGCGCTATTTTCGCTTGCATTCAAAATTTTGGAATTCGTAAGCCAAGACAACCTACATAGGAGGAGATGACGTCGTCAAGAGGCTCTAAGGCTAAGCTCCTTTCGACCTCATACGAGTATATCTATTAGATAATGAATTCAGAATGTTATATCAAGTATTTAATGAGTGTTTTAAACGCATAATCTAGTCGTTATAATAAGATAGATAAGATAAGATAAAAACTTTATTGACTTAAAACAATCATGCAAATATACACTAATAACAGTTCCATATACCCGCTAATAATCAATGGCTATGGCTAATTCATCATATGGATACATTTTAATATTTCATAAATATTGATGATCGCTGTTTCCCAAACTAGGCTGTTGCCTGTATCTTGGGGAGCAGCGTTCTATTGTGAGGTTGACACAGTATTGCAATATAATACCTATATTAATGTTATTAAAGACCACAGTGGTTTGGTCACGACTAACATTGCATTGAGAGACTCAAAGAGCCAGTTATTAGTCCGCTGACACCTGCACCAGTGAAAAATTCACTGGGTCACAGGTGCCAGCTTACTTCCCACTAGGAAACAATAAACACAGGTGAGTATGATTCGATATTATTACAATTTAAGTATATTAATGATTATTATGATTAGTATTATTGATTATATTTATAATTATATTTTTAAATAAATAAATAACAAAAACTTTTGGGTATGTGAGAGTATGATGTATGTGTATTGTGTCATGTGTGTGAGAAAGAGAAATGTGTATGTGGCAATGTGTGACAGTTATTGTTGGTGTAAGTACATCTTGTTTCTGTATATGTGTGAGTGAAAGTATGTGTGTCAGTGTGCGTGTACCTACTAAGATTGCCTTTTTAAGAAACATTCCGTTTGGTCATAGTCCAACTCCTTTAGCCACTCCGCCAATCTTTGTTTAAATTTCTTTTTGGTCAGTGGATGGACGAAGATCTCTTTGTTGATACGGTTGTACAGTACAGGACTGAAAAAGTAATAGCTACGTCTGGCAAAAGAGGTTCTGTGAGGTTTATACTCGCAGATGCGGTCACTTCGCCGTCTACGGCAGAGCTGTCCTTTAAACCTAAGATTGTGGCCTCCAGTTCAGATTCAGTAATATCCCAGAAAGCCATAGAACTACCATCATTATTTTGGGGAGTAGGTCCATGACGTGCAGAGCCTGGACGCTGACTCATATTTTCCTGTATATCTGAAGCTAATGTTTTGCCTATATTAGAAAAATAACGATTTGTAATATTAACAGATTCTTTGGGATCGCTGTGTAGGTTAAGAAGTTCGGTTGGAGGTATTTTTTGTTTATTTATCTCAGTGATAGACCTAATGGCATCCCATGTAGCCCTCGAGCTACCTCCAGCTTTTTCAAGTAAACTTATGTTATATTTTCTTTTAAGATCCTTCAAAAGGTTGTTGCAAAAGTTGCGGTATCGTCTGTATGTCGTTTGTATAATTATATTGTTAGGTGATTGCTTACATTTTTGGTGGAGAGAATCTCTGTTTCTGATGCATTTAAGGAGGCCGGGGGTAACCCAAGGTCTTATTACTATTTTCTTACGTGGTACCTTAACTTGCTTTGAATGTATTTTAATAATACTAGAAATTTGAGTAGTTAGTGATTCAGCAGCAAAGTTGGTATCATTCAACTTTTGTATATATGAGAAATCATACCTTTGTAAGTCCGCTATAATGGATGGCCAATCCATGCGATTGACATACTGGGATGGCTTCACGGGTGCATCAGCATCAAGGCTCAATAACGTGGGCTGGTGATCAGTAATATGAGTGTTCAAGACTAGTGATATGGCTTGTCTGAGAGTTCGCAGCAATATGTGGTCCAGGCAAGCACCGTCTCGTGTTGGTAAGAGATAGGCTGGAAACAATCCATGCGACGAGCACATGTCGAGGTACTCATCAGCTTGATCATCCATTTGACCGGGAAGGATGTCTATGTTAATGTCTCCAACAATAGCTACAGTTCCACAGGCGTGCAATAACTGAAGTGCATTATTAAGACCAGTAAGGGAAACATTCTTATCTCCATATGAAGGTGAGCGATATATACCAACTATAGCAACATCACCGGTTGTACAGATTAGGCAGTTAGCGTCCCTAAATATTGGTTGGTAAACACGGTGTTCCAGTTCGGTTCTAACATAAACACACACACCCTCATTCTGGTTTGAATATGTGGAGTGGTAGCCCGTAAAACCCTCCAAAGTTGGTATTGTTGAAACTTTGCTTAGCCAGCACTCCGACAATACGATTATATCATGAGCTATGCTCATACCCTGGAGCAATACAGTCAGTTCATCAAAGTGACAATTGATACTACGTATGTTCATATGGAAAATATTTAGTTTTTTATTGTTTTTGAAAACATATTGAGAGCATTGGTTAGGGTCACACAGCAGTGACTTAGACACCTTCATGCCGTCCAGGTCATCTACGATTTTGCTCAGAGAATCCACGATGATAATAGCATAGTGTCTAGGTAGGACCAGGTGGCAGCATAATTTATAGATTGCAAATCGGGCGGGACTAACTGAGTAGAGTAATGAAATGCACCATCACTTTTGTGAACAATAATAACCAATGATAAGTGTTGTAGAGAATACGTGAAAGATAGTTGGCGATGTAATGGTAAAAACAGTTTACTAAAGGATATTACGGTGTTTTGTATGAGTATTGTGAAGGTATTTTGTGTGCTTATAAGACTAGTTACATGCATTAATAGTAGGAATTCAATAATAGTCCAAATAAAAACGAAAATTTGGAAAAGGCTTATTTCATAATTATTGTGAATTAACAAGGCTCCGAAGGACAGCTGCGGAGGTAACGTGGACATGGGCGGTACCTTCTCTTTTCCGAAGAAATATCTGGTTGTTCTGAGACCAACAAAATTTGTAGTCGTGTGTACTAGCAAATTTACGAACTTCGTAATATAGTTGTCTCTGGCTAGTGGGCAGGTGGTCAGCTACATAAACGGGAACAGGTTCTCCTCTTATTCCTATTTGGTTGGTATTCAATTTCTGATCGCGCGGTCGTGTCTGGTTGTATTTTCGGCTACCTTCTAGCACCATCTTTTTCGTCGGTACGGTCATCAACTCAGCTACTATGGGTCTGCTCGTCTCTTTCTTTCCAGGCATGCGGTAAATATCTCTCAAATCAGTTGCATTCAAAGGGACCTGGAGAGTGTTGCAGATTTGCAATACGGTGGATGTCAGGTTCTCAGTGGTTTCATTTGCAACGTATGGAATATTTCTTATCTCGATACTGGCCGAACGAGACTTTTGTTGTAGGTCAGTTACTTTCTTTTCCAGCTGTATTATGTATTCTTTTTGTTCTTGGTGTTCTTTCTTTAATTTTTCCACGGAGATCCTCATTGCCTCATACGATTGATTGATAAATTCTAGGGATTTTTCTATTTCTGAATTAGTGGATTGTATTGATTTGTACTGTTTCTTGATGTCGTTCATGTCTATTGTCAATCTGTTCAATATAGTGCTTTGGTCGCTTTTCCATGTATTTAAAAGCTCCATAATTCTATCTTCAAATTCGGCGAACCCGCTAGGTGGAGTATCCGGTGGGAGATCAGTTCGAATACGCTTGCTTCTCGGTGCTGTAATAGGTTCCGAATCAGTCTTCGACAAGTCCGGAGATACCATTGTACGCTGTTTACCAGTTTCGGTGGGCCTGGGAGGAGTACGTTTGCTCTTAGGCATTGTAAATATAAAAGCGATTGTTTGACACACGACTTTTAATAGGTCTCTAAAACTGCCGACCACAAATTTATAAAAGCGCCTTATTTGGGATGTTCCGTTAGATGTTATATTATAATTTATCTGTGGTACTGGTATGATATTATTTATTATTTAGCTGTTGGTGGGTAGGTAGGCATAAAGCCATATATAAAGTTAAAAGGAGACGGGGACTTCTGGGCCAAAATTGTAATGAGTTGAGATATGACTTAAAAAAAGCGGTATTTTTTTCTATTTCAAAATATTAAAAAACCAGCTCAATTGAAAGTCTGGAAGACGAGTAATCTTAAAACTAAGTTTATTCCACTAGCAAAATAAAATATCGATTACTAAAAATTATTTAAACAATATTGCGTATTAAAACACTTGCATCACAATTTGATATTAAATCAATCAGAGTGAACAAAACTTAATCATTATAATAATAATGACCATTTAAAATACCAAATAATAGTGTAATAAAAATAAATTCTGAATCGATTTCCGTTAATCGATTAATTATTTCTTGTGTTTATCAACTGTATTTTTAAGCTGTGACAGCTGACAGCTCCATTTTCAGTCAATCAGTTTATTTATTCAATCTTCAAAATTAATTATTTTATCGAAAAATTGTATATTTACACGGCTTATGGGATATACAATTGTTTATAAAATATGTACAAAAGTATGCTATATCAGTAATCTGTATCAGTTTATTGGTTTAAATCCAATGATCAATTGACTTCTGCGTTTTGAGTATTTCCAGTTGATTTCTTGATTATACTCTCTTAACAGTGATTTCTCTTTACGGAATTCTCAGCTTACTCCTGGTTACCTTAAACTACAATGATAAACTTGTTTACTTGTTTGAGTTTTGCTCGGTATTTTGGATTTTGACATGGATCTCTGTGTGAATTGTGGCATAGAAAATGGAGTAAATAAGGTAATATATTTCCACCTGCGCACTTCTTAGACAATACTTTAATTATTATTGAAGAAGAATAAAAGATAATTATTATTTAAAGTGTTTTTTTTTAACATAACATCCTTGTACTCCATATCTTTAAAATCTCTTTGTAAGTTTTCGTACATTATCCCTGAGTGAAATATAATACAGTACAATTTAAAAGTATTTTAAGATAAAAAAAATGACCACTTTCTATTAAAACACCACAGAAATCACAGTTCTAAAATGTCAATTTCTTGCATAACCTCACTTTTACTAAATCTCTTATAACTCTGCTCTCAGATATCCAAAATCTGCAGAATTTTCAGGGATGGTTAAATAATTTATATGCTCTTAATTGATACCACCCTCATCTTATTACATTTTTGGCCCAAGAATGTATGAAAGCCTCCCCATCTCCTTTAAAATGTAACTTTAACTATTATCGAAAAGCTGACCTTCATTTTAATTTAATAATAATTTCACTTCACAACGTCCTTATTGCACCCCTCCAGTTACAGACACCTTATTTTGGCCACCAATCACAAAAACACTGTTTTATTGTCACTGATTAGTCTGATTATTCTGTTATTAAGTGAAATCCACTGGATGGCATGTTATGATCTCAAACACCCAGCACACTTTAGCGAACAAACAAATGTCGTTTATCCAACACTCAATACTATTTTTTTTAAACCAATTGAAAGTATAAATTAGAATATATGATTTTAAAGTGATAAATAACACGCGAGCTGTGTTTACGTTGCCAGTTAATTATCCTACACACACCGCAATAGCACCCTGTGCTATCCTCAAAAGACATCCAAGAAACGTGTACTGCTACCGAGCAATTCATACATGAATAATGAGGGAAGCTTGATATACGGCAAGGATAGATCCTAAGTTTCTGTGTGCTGAAATAAAGGTGGCAAACTTAGTTCAGCAGCAGATGTTTAAAATAATAATTGAATTAGTTCAGCAGCAGATGTTTAAAATAATAATTGAATATTATGCAAGTTCGAAAAGGGCACAAGTAGCATATTTTGGCAAATACGTTTTTTCATGTAAACGTAATCTACCTGCTTCCGTGCACCTATTACATTAAAAAATGGTTCAATTCTGAAATTCATTTTATTGTCTACTTCATGATGTGTACACCAATAATTTCGAAAAGGTCTCAACTCTAGATTGAATTCTAGGAGATGTGCCCTTTTATTTATTTTTATTGGTTTAGGCATAAGACTGTCATTACTCTTAATACTGGCAGAACTTAAAGACTTTTATGACGAAATATTTACATTTCACATTTTCAGACTTGTAACCTTTTCGAAATTGCATATTCAATTGTTATTTAATGAAATTTGAAAATCTTTGTAATATTTTAATAACACAACTGTGTTTTTGGGCTTATATTAATTATTTATATTTAGCTAACCTAATTGTGTTCGAGTGGAGTAGCTTTTGAAGTGAGGTTTGACAATATGGGTGTAAGGAACTTTCAGCTTACCGAGAATAATGCCTAACGAGCACCTAAAGTTGGCAGGCCAACATTCGCGCATTAGCTCACACCAAATTGCATTGTTGTACTGGCCAAACTGTGTGCCATAATTGTGTACAGCTTTATTGCTGGCTTGTTCTTATTAAAATTACGATCTTAGTTGTTTTGGTTGGGGAGTAAATTAGATAAAAGACATATGCTCACGCCTGTAAATCTCAAAAGGGGTAGGCAGAGGTGTATTAACACCCACATTTCGCCAACTAGGATTTTCGGTCCCACGTAATAGGGGACGAGCCTATTGCCGTCTAGCGGGCACATTGTTTTGGGCTGTATGTTTACTGTCGGATGGAGAACAGCCCTATCCCTTAGTTGCCTTTTACGACACCCATAGGAAGAGATGGGGTGGCCTATTTTACTCCACCGGGAACCAACACGGCAGCAATAGTTTATTAATTTGAAAAATCTAGAATTTTCTGTACAGCGCGTCTAGACCCAAATTAAGCATAGGTCGACTTCTAAAATGGTTTTTAGAATGAGGTTTAACAACATACTTAGATTGTTTTTCTAAATGTACACATACATATAAATAATTGTTGACTGCCTAACGAGAATCAAAACCACAATTACTATTTGTCTGGGGATCATATTTTTTCACATTAGGATATTTGAAAGTACCTAATACTTACTTGTTATAAAGTACGATGTCAGGTAGCCAGATATGTTCTGAGGGCACATATAATTCTTTTTGTCCTCCGTACTCCAGAGGGTCCCATTTGAACTTGTGGTCTTCCCATTCCTGCACACAACAAGCAGGTTACTAATAAAAAACTGAAAAGACTGACTAAATATTTAATGTTAGAGTATGCTAAACAAATAAATATTAACTGAATTTGATAACACATTCGATAATGTGTCTATCGATGTGACGCACATTCGTGCGAACGTGCATTGTGTTGACAAACATTCGACAATGTACCTATGCATTGATATGATGCACTTTCACACTAATGTGAGTTGCATTTTCATACTTTAGGACCGTCCGCTGTGATTTTGAACTTCAAAATTTAGTGGGGTAGTCAGAAATTTGGTTAATATAGCAAAAAGTCGTTAAATCAAAAGATTCAGTAAAGATTCTGTAACTTACGTGTTCAAGCCAGACGTTGGTTGTTAAAATCTGATCTTTGAGATTCTGAAACAAATGAAAAATTAATTCAGTAAACAAGTGAACTAGTTTATATTCAGAAACAAAAGACATTCAATTTTACCAAATGGTCTTAAAACTCTTCGAAGTAATTTACAAAGATTGCTTCGAAGTTTTAAAGAGGCGTATAGTAGGTATATTAGGGTCTTCGCGTTTAACTTTTTTGACCTAAAGAAACTCCGAATGTTACCTGATGTTAAGCTCATGATGGAGTGGCCATGTTAGAATCAAGCTACAGCGCTTAGATAAAGATGAGATTATTGTGGGAACTAGGGCGTAATCATGGAAGAAACCCTAACTGCTGTGGATTTTGTTGAACAGCAGGCAGTATCACTGCAGAATGTTGAATTTTAAATTTCCTCTAGTTTAAAGAGGCCTTGTTGTTAAACATACACACACACAGTTTTATATTAAGCGGGTACTGGTACCAACAAACGCATACAAATCAATTTAAATATAAAAAAGTGAATACAGCCCTGTAAGGGTAAGATCGCTGGTTCGAGTCCCGCCTGAGCTGTACCTATTTGCTTTTTTCCACCTTAATCGATTTGAATAGTTAGCATACTAAATGCTTTATAATTTCACTCACACACACACACACACACACACACACACACACACACACACACACACACACACATACACATAATCATGCCTTTATCCCCGGAGGGTTAGGCAGAAGTGAATTAAATTTTATTCAATCGCATGCAATTCTAGTAGTAGTGACTAGTTTTTTAGTAGCAGTTTTCTTTACTTCATAACAAACTAAATTAATGGCTAGATATCAAAATTCAAGTCATAAATATTTTAATAACAAAATACGACAGGCATTATAATCCCTTGAGACTTGAAACTAAATAGATTAATGTTTACCCTGAAATATAACCCAACATTTTATTAATAGGCTCAATATTTAAACATCTATTTGACATGATAATACCATAAATATATATCTTTTTTACCACTTAAATGGTAGACAAGCACACGGCCTACCTGATGGAAAGTGGGTACCGTGACTTGTGTTACACTCGTGCTGTTGACCCTGTAAGAATAGAGTTTCTGTGCTGTCAGTGCAGAAGACGACGCAGGACAACTCTTTCGTCATCACATTGACAGTACAAAATCTCTCCAGTGAGCTGTGGCTACCGTACTCACCTCACCGCCGGAATCACAACACGAGGTCGCGGTATTCTGTAGGGTAGAGGTAATTCCCCAGTTGGACTGCTCAATTGGGACGGGAATACCGTCGTGTCCTACCTCCGTCCAAAAGCCGCATACAGCGAAGTATTGAATCATTCGTCTATGTGTACTTTATTCACACGCATAAAGCCTAAACGCGGATAACAAATACGCGTATCCATCCACTTGCCGGATATTTGACACTCATTTAATGCTCTTGTAGCGCAATATAATCAAAATATGTGTCAAAAATCCTTGTCTTCCTATACATTTTTGTATTACTGACAGCGGATTATTATACGTGTCCTTTGATACATTTTTAAGGATTAATAGCTAGTAACGTAGTATAAATGAGAAAATCCGTAGAAGAACCAAGGTTACCGACATAGCCCAGCGGATTAGCAAGTTGAAATGGCAGTGGGCAGGGCACATAGCACGGAGGACTGATGACCGATGAGGTCGAAAAGTTCTCAAGTGGAGGCCACGTATCGGCAAGCACAGCGTAGGACGGACAAGGTGGACAGACGACCTCATTAAGGCCACGGGAACGCGCTGGATGCGTGCCGCTTCCAACCGGTCTTATTGGAGACTAGCTTTTGCCCGCGGCTCCGCCCGCGTGGATGTCGGTTATCGCGACCAAACATAGCCTATGTTCTTTCTCGAGGTCTAATCTACCCCTATACCAATTTTTTTGTGGCGTGAAAGCGAGACAGACAGACAGACAGACAGACAGACAGAGTTACTTTCACATTTATAATATTAGTAGGGAAAGTAGGGATCTATAGGGGAGGCCTATGTCCAGCAGTGGACTTCCTATGGCTGAAATGATGATGAACACATAATATTTGGCATGTTTGACAGAACCGTTGTTCGTTTAGCAAATATTTTGACGAATAAATTATTTTTTTATTTTATTTATTTATTTTCATAGAATAGAATTGCATGCATTGTACATAATTTTAGTGAATAAGTTTCATAACATTCAAAAACAGCATTAGAGTGGGTGACCAGCTGCTTTCCTAGATAGGCTACAGGTAGCCTGTGATAAGGTTAAGCAGTGCCCTTCCCTATAAATGGTAGATAATGCTATTTTATTTGAAATTCAAAATTACACAAGTCTAGTAAAAATAAGGTAAGTAACCATAAGCAAAGGTTGCGAAAGCGTGCGTGCATGTTTATGCATGAGTGTGCGTGTTTGCGTGCGTGCATGTGTGCGTGCGTGCGTGTGTGTGTGTGTGTGTGTGTGTGTGTGTGTGTGTGTGTGTGTGTGTGTGTGTGTCAGTGTGTGTGTTTGCGTGTACGTGTGTGTACGTGTGCGTGCGTGTGTTTGTGTGTGTGCGTGTATGTATGCGAGCATGTGTGTAGCGTGATCCTATCCACATGATAAATATTATAGTGTGATTCAAAGAAAGTAGTTTTCTGTCTCATCGTAGTCCAACTGTTGAAGAAACTCCTGGAGAACTTTTTTGGCATTGAAGTGTGTGAGTCCAAAAATTGGGCATGCTAAGTTCATTCTGTTATAAAGTGACGGTGCAAGATATGTCGGCAGTCTTTTTATGAAAGAGGTACGAGGCGGTGGAATGGGGCAAATTCTGTCTTTCCGTCGGTGGGTAATAAGACGGTATGGCGTTACGGTAAAGCCTAGCCGCATAACAAATGAAACACAACGAAGTGTGGCCCCGCCTTTATACACACCCAGTTGACACAAATACTCCCCAACAAGCTCAAAGTCTGAATAGATTTTTGATCGCTCATCCAAGTTATGTAAATCGAGTGCGGCAAGTTGGAGTCGTGCCAACGGCCAGCCTATCACCCTGAATGGCTCTGTGGTGCAGAATACCAACTTTACACCGTTTGTCTCCTGATTTACGGCAATGTCGCAGTGATATCCGCTATTTCGTGCGAGGAGTTTAGTTTTTATGGTACGCTAGTGTACCCGCCCCGGTTTCGCACGAAAAAGTTGCTATTAACAATAGTATATGTAGAAAAGTTTAGTCAGTGTACATACATAGATATATTCACGCCTATAAACCTCCAAATGGGTACGCAGAAGTGCATTTTCGGTCCCATGTACAGTCGACAAAGGAGTCGGATGCACTTTTTCATATAAAGTTGTATGTAAAGGTGCAACGTATTTTCTTTGTCGACTGTACAAAATATGAAGTGAGCCTTCTCCTATCAAGTGAGCACTTTTTCATGGGTTGTATGTTTACTGTCACATGGAGAACAACTCTATTCCTTGATTGCCTTCCACGACCCCCACAGGAAGAGATGAGGTGGCCCTATTCTTCTTTACCAGGTATGGCAAAGGTACAAGGAAGTATATTATTGTGAAGCGTCTTCACATACTTGTATAAGTTCAAATAGAATATAGTTTTTTTTTATACCACTTAGGTGGCAGACAAGCACACGGCCCACCTGATGGAAAGTGGTTACCGTGGCCTATGGACGTATGCAACACCAGGGGCGTCACACTCGTGCTGCCGACCCTGAAGAAACCTTCTAATGCCCTTCTTGAAGAACCCCATATTGTAGACGCTTGGGAAAACCATTTTACCATTACCATGTTACTATATTGTTACTATAGTTCCAAAATTAGTTCAACGCACTCAAATTCTACTAACATCGCAGTCTTTAATGAGAAGGAAATTCACACTTTCAACATCCTCTTAGACCAAATTGTGCAAATATTTCAAGATCTAAATCTTTGTGTAGCTTCCCAAAGCCATGTTCACATATCCTACTTTAAGTAATCGTTATAAATGTTATTCTACCAAAGATTCTGAGTCTTAGGGTATTACGAATAATGCGGATGGAGGTAAGATTTGGAAGCAGGAAAGGTATTCGACAGTATACGGTCCTGAAATGTGAGGGCTGTATAATTCTGGGGCCGCTATTTTGTGAGTCTTATGAAGTGATAGGAAAATTATCCTTTTAGAGGGAATTTAGTTTGTGCGTGTTTGAAAATAAATGCTGTATAGTATGCGCCAGTTAGTGTGGCAATACGAGTCATTTACATTCCCCCATACAGTGGTGTAGGTATACGAAATTTGCAAAAACGACAGTTTCAATGTTAAAAGATAATGTAATAATTCTTAATTCTTAATATTTTTGATTTACCTTTCTTGTTACTTCGTATTCGTAAGACTTTGTTCCACTCGTATTGCCACACTAACTGGCGCGTACTATAGCTGTAGTTATATACTTGTTCAGAATTAAATATAGAGTTAATCTTTTATTAGCTGAGTGTACGAGTATAACGTTAAAATAACTATTTTTCAATAAATGCATAAATGGATGGAACACGATACAAATAAAAACACAGTTTTTAATATATATTTTTTTGTATTTTTAATAAATAAAATAAATAATAAGTAAATAAATATTCTACAACATTCTACACAACGCCATCTAGACCCATGGTAAGCTTAATTAGCTTGTGTTATGGGATCTAGAATGCGGATGTACATATTTAGGTACTTTTTTTTTGTAAATACATACATAATTATACATAGAAACAACCAGACCAATCAAATATTTATATTCATGCATACAAATATTGGCACTGAGCGAGGATCGAACCCGCACCTCCTGCGTAGCAGCCGCGTTCACTACCGCTACGCCACAGAGGCAGTCAATAATCGTTATTGAGTATACCTTAAAGAATTATAGTTTCCGGAAAAAGTGTACAGTGCTTACAAATAAAAGAAAACACAGTGATTACACTGTGTTATTATTACTTAATCTTCTCTCAAATTATTTTTTTTAAGTTTATTTTTAGTATAGTTTTATATAAAATGCGGTTTAGTACAAAATAAACGTTATGATACTGACAGGATTGTACTAGGGGCGCATATATTCTAAGAGCTAACGACAGCAATTGTTGGTCCTTCTACATACGCCTAGGTGAGACCCTAACGATTGCTAAAATGAAGAGAGCAATAACAATATCTATTAACCTAGATAGAAGCCTGTCTACGTAATGTGCCAAAGGGTCACCTAATATGCGTATGATGGTTAGTGCTATTAGTTACTAAACGTGAATGCTAAGTATGTATGTTTAAAAGACAGATGATTATGTCCTGTATGTTGACAATACGGATATTAAGTGTATAGGGTACCTAGATATTCGGTGCCCAAGTCCGCCTTATTTGCAAGTAAGTACATCTGCCGATTAATAAATGTGGTTCTAGAACAGGCTGTCCTCTCGAGGTTAGGTGGCCAGACGAAAGTCGCTCTTTTCAGTCCAGTCCTATGGGAGCGATTCCTGGCTCCCATAAAAATAAATATACCTAATGGAGAAAGAGGTAAACGGATCTTGGGCTCTAAAACTTAGCTGTCGAAGATGATTCCAATTCCTAATATGAATAGAAACTGGGGTATTCTAAAGACTTTTCTTTGTTGAGGACAACTTACTAAGAATCTCTGAACGTCGAGCGCCTCATCATATCTTTCAGTAAGAAACATATACCAATAAATAGTTACAACATTGCACTATCACATAGAATATCTAATAGTATACATACACAATGGATACTCGCCTCTCCCCGCTGATATTGAACCTCACACCCGTCGACGATTTGTAAGCAAATTAACCGCGTTTAGTGCGACATATCGTTTATTAAGCCTGTGTGTGTGTGTGTGAGTGTGGCGAGGAGATAAATATACACGTTTACATGCACCCTCACATGTAAAGTGTAAACTTATTTTCTTGGCCATGTGTACATTTGTGCAAAAGCTGTTTAGCTTATAGTATAGTAGTGCAAGTGATTCATCATCATCATTTCAGCCATAGGAAGTCCACTGCTGAACATAGGCCTCCCCTATAGATCTCCAATAAGATCGGTTGGAAGCGGCTCGCATCCAGCTCGTACCCGCGGCCTTATAAGGTCGTCTGTCCACCTTCTGGGTGTACGTCCTACGCTGCGCTTGCCGATACGTGGCCTCCACTCGAGAACTTTTCGACTCCATCGGTCATCAGTACTTCGTGCTTTGTGCCCTGCCCACTGCCATTTCAACTTACTAATCCGCTGGGCTATGTCGGTAACCTTGGTTCTTCTACGGATCTCCTCATTTCTGATTTGATCTCGCAGAGAGACTCCGAGCATAGCCCTCTCCATAGCAAGAGATTATGCTACGGTCATTTCATATATAACTACGACCAAAGACTGTTCTCTATTCAATAGTACACTTACAGCCCATGACAAATTGACCATGAATACGCTTGTACCTACCCTTTCGGGAATTTATAGGCGTGAACATGTTATATAATGCATGTACAATATAGTAATTACTTTATCTTAAAAACAATACTATTATTTAATTCTATAATTCTTCATAATTTAATTATTCTCAAGTTCTTAAACAAATATTTATTCTTACGCGATTCTGTTTATAAATAGTTGAAACAAACATTCAGTATTGTGTGTCAAACACTCCAGCCGGTGAATAATCACACCCTAGGGAGAGACCGATGTACGAGTAAGTACTTGTCTAGTACCATTTTACTCACCATTTTTCTAATCTCAAAGGCCCGGAGCAGTAGATACCAACGATTATACTCGTACCTACATACATTTGCAACATACATTCGCAGTCGCAGAACAATGACGGATATGGATATGACTTTTGCTAATATCACAGCAGAGCATCTTAAAGCTGTTCCACTATGTTTGTTGTCATATTTTGAAAACAGTTAATTTAATATTTTTGTGTTGCCTTTATTCCGTTAAGTATAACATAACATACCTACGCGAAATATTTCTAATATTGCGTTATTTTGTAAAAGTCAGGGCCCCTAGAGAAGCAGCAATTTATTGGCCGGGATTTGACGTATATGACAGTCGACAACGTAAAACTATTTAGTAATAGACGCTCCAACTTGGTCGGGCCCTACCATCCGACCCGCCGACGCGCGACTGAGCAACCAACCAATCCAACATTGCTACAGACGTTCCGACGACGGTCGGCCATCCAACCGTCGGTAAGTGTTGCCATCTTAGTGGACTTTCCACTAAACCTGGTGGTTTCTACCGCCCATTTAGTGGCGAAATATTGCTTTTAGTGGCTGGTGGATTTTTCTAGTGCCGTAGGAAAAATATTTGTGTACCAAATTTCATCAAAATATGATAGCTGGTTTAGGCGTGAAAGCGTTAACAGATAGACAGACAGACAGAGTTACTTTTGTTTTTCAATTTTGATCACGTTTCACTTTCATTATATTATGCTTGCCTTTGAAGAGCGGGACTGCTTGACTGGTCAAGCGTGAATCTGTTTTAATATTTCCTGTATTTTATATTTTCTTTGTTATACAGAACACAACAGTTTTACATAGGCGTCTATTCTGTTGTTACGAAATTTAGACAAGTAAACTAAATAGAAAGCTAAGGACTAAAACGCGTTTTCAATTTCTGTATATTTGTGACGAGATAAAGACGGGAATACGTTTTGTTCCTGTAAAATTTGTTTAGTTATTATTTCATTTATTTCTTGGTCTCATGTTGGTTCCTGGTGGAGTAGAATAGGGCCATCTCGCCTCTTCCCGTGACGTACCTATAAGGTGACTAGGTGATAGGGCTGTTCCTCATCTTTCTTTTTTTTCTTTTTCTTTCTTTTACTACGCGGGACTGAAAATCATAGCAGAAGAAATGTGGGGATTAAAGTAACTTTGCTTAACCCTAAATACCCGATTTAGTAAATAAAGTAATTACATTTTTACAATTTAATATTCTTATTCAATTGAATATACTGCCGTTGTTTATAGAATATCTTTAATAAACTCTCTAGGAATACGAGATGAAAATATAAAGGGCTATTTTAGTCGCAATCGTAGGGCAAAGTTCTCCATCTCTCTGTTAAAGTTTTAGCGATGATCCACTGTCCCTATCAGTCTTGGGACAATTTACCGATTGTCCCAAGACTGGTCGTGTAGAACCAGCTACCTGTTGTAACTGTAAAGAGGACCATCCGGCTAACTACCACAAATGCCATTCTCGCTTAGCGTATTTGGAGAGGATAAATAAAAGCAAAGTACCAACGAGGATGAAATCAAGTATTAAGCTTCAGCCAGACCAGCCAACAGTGCTAGGCCCTACTGTATCTGCAACACCAGTTAGATCCAGGGCATCTGTTCCTACAGGAGCTGCTCCTGCAGCTGTGAACACAACCAGCGAAAAGCCTACCCTGCAGAGTATGGGCGATCAAACGATTACAGAGATGATCAACATTCTTAATGTTATACGAGACTTAAAACAACAATTTTTAGCTTGCTCAACAATGTTTGATAAAGCCGTACTCATAATAACTCATTTAGGTCACTATGTCTAACTGTGAAAATATTCGTCTACTATCCTGGAACTCGGATGGAGTACGTAACAAAATACACGAGCTACTGGATCTTGCTGTATGTACCTTAAATGTTGATATTATTGGTGTTTGTGAGACTAAGTTGACCGATAAGATTTCTATGGCTACGCCTGGTTTTTGTTGTTATGGACAGGATAAACATCACTCTGGTAGAGGACAAGGTGTTGCTATTCTTATCAGAGATAGCATACAACACTCACTTCTTAAAATACCTTTAACTAAGAATATTGAGGCTATTGGTATCAAAATTATCCTATCAAATATTGAATATACTATCTTAGCTATTTATCAATCTCCAAATCTACCCCTACTTAACTACGATTTAGACATACTCCTAAACCTTGGTAACAAGGTGCTCATTATGGGTGATTTCAATGCAAATCATCCCTTCTGGTACAGCTCTTATGTCAATGGTCGAGGTAGAACTCTTTTCAGCCACATGCTAGAACATGACTATGTAATCCATTCCTCTACAATACCTACTCAAATAAATTACCGGCATGACTTGTCACCTACAAATCCTGATTTAGTTCTTTGTCATAATATTTACTGCTTAGATAACTTAAAGGCTCTGCCAGTCTTGAACTCCAACCATCTACCATTAATATTTTCAATACAGGGACAAGCTGAGCGCAATGCCGCACCCATAAGTTATAAGTTCAGTGAGGCCAATTGGCGTGGTTTCCGCTCGTCGATTAATACTAACATCTCTTTAAGTAGCAGTGTCTTCAATAATACTCAAGAAATAGATGATGCAGTTGACCACTTGCAAAATAGCATTTTGGGGGCGAGAGATTTTAACATTCCTATCTCTACGATTACAACAAACAAAGTTAAATTGCCACGTAAAATCAAAAAGCTCATACGACAAAGGAACCAACTTCGTCGTCAGGATCAAAAGCTGCAAGGTGGTACGGCTAAATTAGAGACTCGTCGTCAAATAAATAACTTGCAAAAAATTATTCGCACTTCGACCCAATCACATTTGGACAAAGTTTGGGATGGGAAGCTGGCTAAGGTTGATAATCCTAGCAATGATATTTGGCGCTTTGTTAAAAATTTAAAACCAAATAACAGTAAACCACCACCCTTAAAACAAGTAGACGGTTCCCTAACCACAAACATGCAGGAACAGTGCGAAGCGTTGGCCAAGGCGTTTAAGGCAAACATGAGTCTTACACTTGATTGGAAGAGTCCTGTAGTAGATGCTGATGTTAAGAATTCGCTCCTAGAACTTAGTAACTACAAAATTTCTGAACCTTTTAAACCTGTTCATCCACACCAGATTACCAAAATATTGAAAAAACTTAAGAATTACAAATCCCCCGGAGTAGATGGTATTCAAAATATTCTTCTCAAGAATCTTCCCCAAAAAGCTATTGTTTACATTACCAAAATATTCAATGGTTGTCTACAAACTGGTTATTTCCCTAGAGCCTGGAAAAATGCTAAAGTTATAGCTCTCAAGAAGTCGGGTAAAGATGAAACTATACCGGTCAACTATCGACCGATTAGTCTATTGCCAGCGCTTGGTAAATTGTTTGAAAAGGTTATTTCTTCTCGTTTAATGTCATATTCAAACGATAAAATCATACACGAACAATTTGGCTTCCGGGCACATCACTCAACCACCTTGCAACTGACTAGACTGACTGAACATATAGCGCACAACTTAAACCTTAATAAATCAATAGGAATGGTCCTGCTCGATATAGAGAAGGCTTTTGATTCAGTGTGGCATGAAGGGCTTATTCACAAGCTCATTTCTATCGGCATACCACTACATACTGTTAAGATTCTCCTGTCTTACCTGAGTGATCGTCATTTTGCCGTTCACATAGGAAATATAATGTCTTCACCTCATTCGATTCCTGCTGGTGTTCCGCAGGGCTCAGTCCTGGGGCCAATCCTGTTCATTTTATACGTCAATGACTTACCCATCCAGCCTCATACACAATTGGCATGTTTTGCTGACGACACAGCAACGTACTCTACTTCAAACGACATAGACCTCATTGTTAGTAGACTTCAACTATCGCTTGATCTCTTACAAGAATTCTTTTCGAAGTGGAAACTTAAGTTGAATGGGCACAAAACTGAAGCAATCATGTTTACTCGTAAACGCCAGGCTCCTGACAAGCTTCTTAACATTGATGGCTACTCAATACCGTGGAGCCAGTCTGTACAATATCTTGGGCTAACAATGGACAATAAGATCAATTGGACTAAGCACGTTACCAAGCTACGGGTTAAAGGTGCCCAAGCTTTAGGCGCGCTACATCCAGTAATGAACAGGAAAAGCAAATTAAGTTCAATAACAAAACTGCGAATTTATACAACCTTGGTTCGTCCCTGTCTAACGTATTCGTGCCCAACTTGGAGTAGTACGTGTGATAGTAATTACAAAATACTTCAAACTATTCAAAATAAAGCAGTTAAGATATCCTACAACACACCATTTCGGACAAACTTAACCAAATTACATTCCATTATAAACCTTCCTTTATTAAAAACGTACATAATCAAACAATCAAATCAGTTTTTCTCTAATCGTAAACATAGAAATCATTCAAATAAACTGATCTCAAATATTGGTCAGACCTTGGTTTCCGACTTGCCTTATATCGACAGTTACGGTACATATCGCTTGCCCCATCACTACGTTTTGTTCCCAGCTGGTGACTGTGGCGGTAGTAGTTAATTTTATATAAAGCGCCCAAGCGCGGTATTTTGTCAACTACCTACATTGTGAAAAAATGAATTTAATACTAATAAGTTCATAAAAGTTTAAGTTATAGTTAATTAACAGTGATTATAATTTGTGTTTATAAGTGGAAAGTTGAAATATCATTTTGTTGTAAACTTTTATAGGCGATTCAGTCTGACAAAGTGTATATTGTGTTATAAGACTTGTATTTGACTGCTCTTAGATAGCAGTTGCTTATACTGTAAGTACATGTAAACTATTTATTGTGCAATAAAGAACTTTTAAAAACAAAAAACAACTGTCCCTATCGCCGCTTAGTTTGACATTAATAGTTTTCTTTACCTACCTACCTAACTAGATAGTATATACTAGCGGCCGGCTGCGACTTTGCACACGTGTAGTTCGTTTTACTCCCTTAGGGGTGGAGTTTCGTAAAATTCATTCTAGCGGATGTCTACACCCTATAAAGAAGCTACCTCCCAAATTTCAAGTTTGAAGGTATTATAGTTTCTGGAATTTCATGATTAAAAAGTGAGTGGTATCACTTTAATATAAGATAGGTTAGATAGTTGAGAATTAACCAACAATCCTATTAATATCCAAAAAAAATTGTGAAAACGTTTCGATGTTTGAACGTTTCTTGTTTAATCATGCTCGAAAACAGCTCAGCAGATCCGGCTGACATTTTGGACACGGAGAGATTATAATTTGGAATATCACATAGGCTAAATTTGACCCTAGAATGGTTCTGTAGGGACAACAGGAATTGCAATGTAAGCATTTCATAAGAACGGCTCGTCACTAGGAGCGAGGCGCGTGGGCCGGTCCTAAGCGACCGGCCCACATGAGTGAATTGAGTCAATGTAATCTAAACAATACAACCTTTTCTAATTTCCATATTGTGGTTTTGATTAACTCTCTATAAACAAAGTGAACACCTATGAACAGTGCATCTTAGAACTTACAGTTCCACGTGCGCGGGCAACAGCTACTTTTTACGTCTCCAAACTTCGATATGGCATACTGAAGTTAGTATAAGAACTTCTACATTGGCATCACGTAATATGAATTAAATTGGCCAATGAATATTCTACCAAGTGCCTTCCCAAGGAGATGACACGCAGATCACTTGTGGAATCATGCATGAAGTAGCATGGACGGTTTTGAATGCAAGTGTGTAATCTATCTTTGGCTCTAGCAATATTGAACTTTAGAGTACAGGGTTAAAGTCTAAATTTACTTGTAGATATTGATGGATACTGATTCTGCTGTTTCGAAAATTTTGTGAAGCTTACGACTTTGTATCAAGTAAACATGTTTTGGTGTATTTTAAGTTTTGCAACATTGAAGTTTGATTTTATATTCTTCAATGTTGCAAGACATAAAAATATATGAAACTTTGGCTTATTACAAAGTTCTTATCTTGAACTTTGCATATTATTTTATTTTCTTTCAACATGGTACCCAATATCATAATTCAAGGGCAAATTGTTTCATACATTTAATTCAACTAATTGAAGTAAAAAATGTAAAATTTTAACTTGTAATGTTTATTGAAACGAGAAGCTTGAAACTTTTACTTAATATTATAAATGTGAATGTGTGTGAAGATGTCTATATGTTTGCATTCAATTTTATGGCTGAATGGATCTGGCAAAAATTTGGGTACCTGCTGTTATCTATCCCGATTACAGTATGGTGTCCAATAGGTGGCGGAACGGGATCCAAATTCCACGTGGACGAAGCCTGCGAGCGAAGCAATAGCTAAAAATTAAAATTTTAAACTTGTCAGGCTGTTGTTTATTCATGAAACAAGTTTAAAACAATTTCTTGTTCTAAATTGCTAGTCTAGAAGCATACATTACGAACATTCATATTATAGTTATGAATCTATATTGCTTATTTATAATAAAGTCAGCTGGTACAAGATCTAAGGTATAATTTTATCTTTCTACAATTTTATTAAAGTCCAATACAAAGAAATTGAATCCATAAAACTTGCCACAACACATTTATTGTAGCCCTGCTCTAAGTATACAGTTCTTTCATCTGATATTTTTCCTGAATAAAATAAATAGCCACATTTTACTGTGGGTCTTGCAAAATGTTTGGTAGGAAACGTTAAAAATGTGGCTTCATCTTTTGGGTAGCAATGGCTTTGGCTTTTAATCTCTTGGGAAATAAGGCGGCTACAAACGATACCGATTTATTTTACAAATTCTTAAATCAAGTAAGATGCAGTAATACAACATTGTATACGTTCTATCTAAAATACTTTGTATCTTCCAGGGAGAAGATGTTCTTCTCTATCGTAGTATTGTTACCTACTAGTTGATCGGTTAGAAGACTCATTTTTGATCATAATATCTTCGGTTCTCCATAACCAATTGCAACCAAACATACATCAGTTTTTAAGTCTGATCAAGTTCTTACTAACAAAAATATCATTTCTTCTTCATCAGTCCAACGGCAATTTTCAGTGGTATTAGAATGTGTTTAGCCCAAAATTTGGAGATAGATAAGAAGGTCATTCTCTATCTGTCGAAGAACTGATGGCCGTGATCGGGAGAAGGCAAACGGTGGTGAGGACACACTTGAGCCAGATAGATTGACGATCTGAAAGGTGCCTGGGAGAGATTGGATGCGGAAGACGCCTATATCCAGTAGTAGACTGCAAAAGCCTAATTGATTGATAGATTGACATCCTAAGAAGAGACCTCGTTCGCAATTGCCGAGTCGAGCAATCTTTAAAAGAAGATACTTCGTTATAATGTAATATCATCAATTCTATAATGTTACTCAATTACATTGGCAGTACGAGTACCTTTGAAGTTTGTGAGATGATCCATCAGTAACTAGGTATTTTACAACGCTCATTCAGGCCTCGTTTAACGTTTTACAACCGTCATTTCTGTAAAACGTGTCTTGCTTCCACAAAATTGTACTCGTCGCTTATATTATCAACAATTTCGTCCCCTTCGTGTTAGTTGTCAGCAATATTGTAATCGAGTAAGTCTTCCTTGAAATTTGAACATTTTTAGTGATTAGCTAGAAGGTTATAAGCCACATGAACGGTTAAATCTAAAATATATTCTGATATAAATTATACCGTAAATTTTATTTCCTTTAAACGCTTCATCTAACTTACATCCTTTGACTTCAAAGTACAATATTGCTCGTCAAATAAATTGTCTCTCATACTGTAGGTAAATGATTCATATAAAATGTGGGTTTGGAAAATTTGAAATTTCAAATCTTAGGTTCGTATTCTAGAATAGTACTCAGTTCTGAAGCTCGATTTATCTGAGGAAAGATTTTATAGACAATCTGTCAATCTGTCTAATCAGTCAATCTGTCTATACAATCTGTCCTCAGATAAATAGGGAAATTGTGTTAAATCGAGATTAAGAACTGAGTACCATTCTACAATACGGGCCTGAGTAAATTTTCAAATTTAATAACATCATATAAATAATATTTCGGACCTGCTACAGATTTATTATAAGTATAGTTTAAGTTAACAATACACACTATTATTACTAAAATAAATTAAGTTAAATAAATAAAATATTTACATGCATAATGCGTCGTGAAATTCCTCCACATCGTCACCGACCGGTAACGCTATAATATTTTGGATCTAATGATCATTGACTGTTGAGTAAAGCAGATTGTTGTAATATTTTTAGCAGCCGGATAAAGTTCCTGATTTTCTTCACGGTTATTTTGTTTATATCATAACATCAATACATCATCATCCATCATCATTATTACATTTTTTATAATATGCAATCCGTTAGATCCCTCCCGATACATGTATCATGCAGCGCCAATCCATACAGATTAAGGGAGAGTAGTAAGATTATGTGATAATGGGGAATAACCATCTATAAATAACTTCTTTTTCTTCCTCCAATCTATTTCTTAATTGTTTTGGAGTCGGGCGTCGTCGGAAAAGTTAAAACGGAATGAAAAAAAAAAACAAAAACTATGTACTTAGTTTTAATAATAAGTAGTATAAGGTACGAGTATAGTAGTATAAGGTACGAGTATAGTAGTATAAGGTACGAGTATAGTAGTATAAGGTAATAGTATAAGTTTTTGTTTGGCACGTTCTATTTGAAATATTTATTTTTAATATCTTCATTATTCTTGGTAGGCATTTTGTCATCTGTAATGCTGTAGCTTATCAAATTACTTCACTCAGGTCCGTATTCTAGAATGGTAATCAGTTCTGAATCTTGATTTTTCTGAGGACAGTTTTCAAATCAGACTTCTCGGTGTAGTATGTCTTCGCTTCGCTTCTCTTCAACCAATTAAGTTGATGAGATATGTGCACATCTTGACGAGTGACTTCTTTTTTTAACGATTTCATTGGTCGAAGAAGTGTCTCGATATTGTCGATGTCTGCCATGATAACGCTGCTGTTCCCAGATAAATCGAGATTCAAAGCTGAGTGTTGTTTTACTCGATCACAGCTATTTATACCTGTTACTGTTCTATTTTTTTAACTCCTCATCGACACCGCTACTGGTATAATTCCGAAGCCGACCGCATACGACAACTGTCGACGCATGCAGCACATACAGCGTACCCATTACTAGTTAAACTCCGATACGGATAAAGGGGATCATTAAGAAGCCGCAATGAACTACGCACATCTGCTGCGTGCGACGGCTGTTGTCGTATGCGGTCGGCTACGGAATCATATCTTTAAGGCCCCGAATCAGATCAGCATCGAAAAATCGGTATTTTCGAAACCGTTTTTCTTTTTAAATATAAAACCTACAGATCTGAGATTCACATGCCTGCATACTACAGGATATACAGAGTGACTTCACCTTTTCATAAATTAAATAAAAAAGGAGGAAATAGTTGAAAAGAGGCTGTGAACAACACTCTACTCTTTGTTATGAAACCAAATATTTTCTACAATATGTATCGAAATAATCTAAAATTTCACATGTATGTTAAATATGTGTATTAGAATGACCTTCTTAGTTTGTAATTGTCCTCTATAAAATTATCTATTAAAATTAGTTTTACTGATTTTTATGGCTGAAAAACGAGCGAATGACATTGAGTATTTGTATGGTCAAAGTCATTCGCATATGTAATCACCTTAAACTAAATTATTTTCGTAATGAAAAGTGAGTTATTTATCTTACTGCCTAATCAAACTTTATATATAAAGTTTTATTCTGTCTGTAGCACTCTCACATAACATACCTTTCTTTTTATTCTCATCCTGACCCGTACAATAAAACCGTATGACCAAAATTTGAAATGAGATCTTTATTGAGAACAAAACACGCTCTCTGCTCACTATATTCCCAGTATTTTTAATAAAACAAGATCCAAACAACATTTACACCGGTTTTATCTAGTACTCAGCATTCTCGCACGTATTAAACTTTCATGTAAACCAAAAATACTTCGAAGATCCAACCAATTTCGAAAACATTTCTGGCACGCAAACTCCTCTCTGAACGGCTGAGTCATAAAAACGATATAAAACTAGTCTGAACCGGCCAGGAGCCGAGGACTGACGAGAATTGCCGAGAAATCCCGAGGAGCGTCCAAATCGAGAACGGCTTACGTGGCGGACTGCATAGCAATTAAGAGTCCCTCGGCATGTAAACGTCAATTTTATTTCAATTAAGGACCTTTTACTACTGGTGTCGTTAGCGACTAGGTTATGCGCAAATAAAAATGCCTTTGGACCAGCTTCAGATATTTTTAACTACGGTATAGATTACTCATTCAATTGATAAGTGCACCATAGTATTCGTAAATATGCGCTTTTTGATTCCAGTCTGAAAGGAATAGGTTCCTTGCAGAGAAACATGTTCCATCGTCAGCCATATCATTATTTACATTCAGGTGCAATAAGGGTATATTTTCTTTTATAATATTCAGCCAGCCAGACTATAAAACCCAGACGGTAAGTGAAGTCCGGGTGATATGGACCACCATTCCAAATGCTGACAGTCCCAAAATGGTGTGGCCAATCATAGTGGAATCAATAAACCGGGTCCTTTAAGCGGGGCGTGAAAAAGCATCTGATGAGGCCGTCAAGCTGAGTGCCACCATTGTAACATGGTACATGTCTGTAATGGTGACCCTCTTTTCAGAGACTTTGCCTTTAGCTTACCATCAGGCGAGGCAAAGTCAAATTGACGTGTCCTATATAAAAAAAAAAAAAAAAAAAAAAAAAAAACCTTATTTTTGACTTACTATTCCGATTTATGGATTCAAAAGAGGTTTTTTTACCTTTTTATTTATAGCGTTTTATCTCGAGCCTCGGTAGAGCCCTAGAGAATTTGATGCAATTTATTAGCTGGATAAAAGTATTCGCTATGAATCTATAAAACTGGTTACCGCATTTTGCAGTAGCTACTTTTCCACTTTTAAACTTTTTTTATCTCGGTTTTATTGGTTTTATGTTATAAACTGCAACTAAATGCGCGTTGAGATATATATTTTTGGCCCTACATATTAGACAACCTTACTATTTTTAACATTCCGTTTCTGTTGGATGTATTTGGCTAATGATTTGTAATTATCAATAAATGTGTACTGCATAATAAACAGAGTAGCGTAGCACATCGAAATAATGCGTAGCACATTCGTAGCACACCCGTAGCGATACTGTTTACCGTTATCGTTACACTCAGTCAATTAGCAAGTATACCAGCCCCCCTAGACAAGTGGCAATTCGTTGCTCGGCGTATGATGGAATAGGATGACAAATATATGGGATTTGACGTTTTTGACATTCGTTGACGCCTGTCATATACGTCAAATCCCATACATTTGGCATTCTATTCCATCATACGCCGAGCAACGAATTGCCACTTGTTTAGAGGGACTGCTTGCACACGAGATTGACTTGTGCCATAAAGATTTTGGAGAGACCCATAGGCCACCACTATTCATCTATTACAAAAAAATACCAACCGAGTTCTGGCCCAGAAAGATGATCCGAATAGCTAACAAAGATGAACATACGACAAATATTCGAGACACTAAAAACAATTCATCGTTTGAGAAAACCAGCGCTTTGAGCCCATACTTTACATTCCACCAACAAACATTGAAGTTAACACAAGGAATTCGCCCACCTAACTTCTGCGTAATTTAAATGATAATAGTTTTACCTTTTATCCTATTATAGCCAGCTCCTTTTGTAATGGTGCGGGATAAGAATTTTTATAGTTTTTGTTAATCATTGAAGAACAAGGTTAAGTATTCAGCTTATATAATATTGTACAATGGAATTCACAGATCTTGTCGAGAATAACGAGTTTTTTAATACTTTCTTCTCAAAAATATGAAATTCTGTTCGTCACTAAAATATGTTAATACTAAGTATACAAAAAAATACAAATTACTTCATATTTTCTTGGTTATTGCCAAAAAATCTTGTAGGTAAATACGTTTGTACAACGTTAACATCATGCTAAAAACTTAAAATATCACAAACATTTCTCATGTTTCTTACCAGTTCAAAAAACCTTATTTTATTACCACGTTGCTCACTTCTCCAAAACGCTATTTTCCTAAGAAGTAATAAAGTAGTAAAAGAAAAACAACTCGTTACTCGTAAAACCTTGTAACTCGGCACACATCACTAATTAGTGATGTACCCTGGTTTACATGCTAATGAACACCTCGGTTTGTGAATGTGTGCTTCAATTAGAAGCAGCTGGACGGAGTAACCTATATGTGTAAAGTGTAATTTTCAATGAACGTGCATCGCATATACGGGTGTAGCGTAGCGCGTAGCAATATCGCGTAGCACATTCGTAGCACCCCCGTAGCAATACTGTTTAATTCGCTGCAGAATTTACTGAGGCTTGTGAATGTGTGCTTGAAACTTTAAATTTTAATACAAATGCAAGTATACTTCATGTCTCATTAATCAGGATCAATCTCGCAAGGCGTTTATATACTACTAAGGCGGCAAACAGGCAATAAAATATTTGATTTATCATGATTTTCACGGGAGCGACTGCCGCCTGATCTAAGTCTGAAAGTAAAACCAGCTCCCCTTGAGGAGACTCGGACGTTGGTGGTTACACAACAATCTCGGAACTGGAGATGGTCCTGGGTGAGCCGGGGTTCGAGGGAAGTACTTTATGGGCAACCTTACAACCCAAGTGAAGACCCAAGACCGCGTGTGGTTTTAGTTGGTTCAAGCTGACAAAACCCCCTCAATCAATCAATTAGCCTATTGGAGTCCACTGCTGGACATAGGCCTCTCCCAATATGCACCACGTTTGCCGATCATCCGCCTTCCGCATCCAGTCCGTCCCAGCCACCCTTCGTAAGTCGTCAGTCCACCTGGCTAGGAAGGGCCACATCTGTCGAAGGACTGATGGCCGTTGGAGCAAACGGGTCCCAGAGTGGAGACCGCGAGAAGGAAAACGTAAACCAACCCCCTAGATTTCTGCAAATAAAAGGTGAAGTCATTGCCAGGTTCATCAACCATCCATACCTTACCGTACCGACTTACAGGTGAGGTTGTACTGTGCCCTGAAAGTCTTTTTGGGGCCTCACACATCCAACTCATACATGCCATACAGGCAATTATATACCACCCACATAGGTAGTGTGTCTACCTGATAAAAATCCCTCACTCACTCTAGTGTCTCTTCTGTTCTATGCGCACGGAACCTTACAGTAAGCTTTCAATGCCAAAAAAGGCTTCTTTTCAACAATGACATTTGACCAATCCCAAACAAATACGATTCTAATGACCTTGTTTACCCGTTTAATCCCTTTTCAAATGTTATGGCAATCCCAAGGGGGTATTGAGCTTGACTTGAAGGGTAGAGGGTCATGCTAGCTTAGAAATACGACTAGGATGATTGCTAGAATAGGTTTTTTAAATATTCAACCCAACTACTGACATCAGCGCACTATAATAAGAAGCTAGGCTGATGAAATCCTTCCATTTCAGACGTTGATGGTCCTCGATCAATCAATCAATCAATTAGCCCATTGCAGTCCGCTGCTGCGCATATGCCTCTCCCAATGTGCGTCGTTTCTTCCGGCCTTCCTCATCCAGTCTGTTCCAGTAACCTCGTCGTCAGTTCATCTGGCAAGAGGGCGTCCCACCTTCTGTTTGCCTTCTCACGGTCGCCACTCTAGGATCGTTAGCTCCAACGGCTGTTGGTCCTTCGGCAGATGTGACCAGCCCACGCCACTTCAGCTTGCTTATTCTGCGAGCTATGTCGGTTACTTTAGTTCTTTATCGAATGACTTCGTTGCGAATTGTATCCTTCAAAGAGACTCCAAGCATAGCTCGCTCCATAGCCCGCTGCGCGCCTTTTAGGTTATGGACTAACCCCACTGTCAGTGTCCACGTTTCGGCACCGTAAGGTATAACAGTTAGGACGCAAACGTGGTCCCCGACCCACGTGCTTATTGATTAAATAATATAAAAAGCTATAGCGTCAATTTTTTTACTAGATATATACAATCTCTATTTGTGTTAATTTACTGAAATGGTCTTGAAGTAGAACTGCCACCTGTAGAGAGGGAAGTAAGACTTTTGGCATTCTCATAATTGGGAAAAATACTGGCCTTATTAGTATATCAATTTTCTATTAAAATAATATGATGGTGCATACGAATAGCACACATTGAAATAATACTACTAAAATAAATCGCAATAGAATTCGTTAAAATTAATTTTATCAAAAAATACCTATTGTGAACATAGTTGCAATTACTCCATCAATTACAGCATATCGTTATAAAAACAACATTAATTTTATGAATCATACATGACAGAGTAATGCGTGAATAACAAAAAATAAACACCCAAATTCAGAACCTCTTCCTTTTTCGAAATCGATTAAAAAGTATCTAACCCAAAAGCTTTTACAAGTTTGAACTTTTTCTTATTTCCTTTTTATTAGAAGAAAATTAGATGAGAAATAATTCGAGTACTTACCAAATCGATCAGTTGTGACAGCCTCAAGCCAAGTTTCACTAACACTGTGTTATTGTTCTTGTCAACAGGCCGTATCAGCCTATTGTAGTTGCTCAATAAATCGTCGTACAGTCTCTTCGCGTCAGGGTTACAATAACAAAACCCAAAAATAAACAAAAATACAGCAATAAATGGCCAGGACATTTCGCAACAACACTCAAAATTATTGTCACCATGCACCACTGATGCCGAACAATTAGGTTAGGTTTAAAACAAGAACTAAACTCAAAAACTTAACTATTCTCAACTCAAAATAATATTAACGTACTTATTGTAATACTGTTTATGCGTATTGATGAAAAGTAATAGATAAATATTGCAATTTTTAGTCAATGTAATTTTGACAGCTCCGCCCGAGAGGCTGTAGCGATCGAGGCGCCCCTACTGGCGGGAAAACGCGCAAGCATGGCGTCACTGCGCCGACTCGAAATAAAATTTTATTGGTGGAATGAAATATTTGGTATCGGCGAAACGAGGGCTCATTGACGTTTAATAATAAACTTTCCTTCATAATAGCAGTTTGAAACTTTGTATTCCTTTGTTCTATACATCGATGCGAATACATTTTCACAAATTATTAACTGCTGGGGCATGTCTAACATTTTACAAGAGATTTGTTAAAATAACCTTCAAAAAGTATTTCGTATGACGGGTAATTGGCAACACTAACATTTTATTACAAGAAATACAATTTTTTGTCGCGAAAAGATTATTATTTATGGTGTTGGTATCCCGGATCGATGTGAAATACGCATGCGTGCTGCCCCATTCATGTCCATCTACATGTTTAGTGCTTACATAGTAATAATAGATGGCGTTGCTACCAATTTAATTTCGAACATTAGGCAGGAATGCGTGGTTATAGGGTTGTAGGAAGTAATACAATCTGCATAATTTGTAGGACTTTCCGTAGGAAATGAGTTGATTTACTTGCACTTTTGACAAGCAAAGCCAGAAACTTGAGTTTTTAACATGATTTAAATACTGTGAGTTTATAAGTTATATAATAATGGAAATGAATTAATTCTATAAAATGATGTTTTGAATAAGACGAAATAAACCTTACTATGTAAGGCGTATAATTTTTCCTTCTCATCAAAATGTTACATCTACCAAGACCGCAGCAATAAGGGAAGATCTGTAACGAACCAGTCGCCCTCAAAATTAGAAATTTTATAGTTGAACCGTATAAAATACGTAGTGACTGGAAGTGAGATCGCTTGTAATACGAGTAGGTACCGCGTTTCCAGTACGAAAAAGGTTTGTCGGTAATGTGAACATAAAACGCTGGAGTTTGGAAACTTAAACGAAAAAGTTCTCGCATTTTTCAAATGCAGAATTGTCGTTACGTTTTTTTCTCGTCGCAATTGACTCGACTGTGAGTTTATAGACTGGCAGGGTTAAGTGTGTTTTCGAATTCGAGATTATGTTTTGATTGGGTAGTAAATATAGGGTTTACGTTTATTTGTTGTGAAGGAGGGGATCAAGGCGATGATGTAGGGTCCTCCTTGCCTTATATTTATTCGACAGCTTCTCCATATAAATCTTTCAAAGAAAAATAGGTATATCATGATTTATATGTAATGATGCTGTTTCAGACTTTGCGCCTAAATTGTGGTGTAAGATAAGAATTTATGATATTTTTTGTACATAAGTCTGTATGTAGCAATAAGGGATCTGAACAACAAAAAAAACTTTTTAGATACTTTTATCACGTACATTTTTTGATAAGTTGTGGTAAGAGATGTGTTTTTAATGTAGCTGGTGATTTTCATTTCTGAAAACCGAGGAGGTAAAATATGTCAATACTTAGAACCACTACTCACGTGAAGTGCCACCATTAAGCGCAAAATTTGGAAAACGTCAGGAGGTTTTAGACTCTTATCTGATTAATCTGTACATTATAGAAACCTAAGCGACAATAAGTTTTCGGTACTGCGTACCGACTCATCAGAAAAGGGTCTTGATGCGGTGAGATCCACTTTATTAACTAAACATGGACCATCAAGAGATTCTCATAGGTACCTGGACTGTTAGTGCCAAGACAGGGCATTCTAGTGCTGCAATGCGGGCAACCATTTCCCGGTTGTACATTTTGAATTATGTATAACATGTATGGTTATTTTATTCGCGGGACGGGAGTTAGTTTACCGTTGACAGTTGCATGCAGTTGTGTGAATACTTAATACGTTGCAGATCTCTTAACAGAACAGCGTAACTACTACAGACGTTTCACTATAGTATCGTTACGGAACATTGCGGATCGTTCTGGGAAATTGCCACCTTTTGGTCGTTTGTTTCAATATTTTATCTATTTGTAACGTTTTCTATTATTTGTTTGGTTATTTGATGAGGTTATTGTTACAGTTTATGTAGAGGGGTTAGCGGAAATATTAGTTAGTAATCTGAAATAATCCTGGGTCAGCCGGGGATACGAGGGCCACCTTACACTCTAGTATCTGAGATGAAAGAGTAAAAAAGGTAGGGAAAGATGGTGAATACGTATAAGCCTTTCAGAGTAACCAATCTAATACACAAAAAATAACTTTTCGTTCAACCACTAGTAATTACTGGACTTGAAAATATCGTCAGTAGATATGGAACAAAAAATATGAAGAAAAACAGTGGGCTGCAGAACTCTTTGGAAAGTTTAAGATCTGAATAATTATGTGAATATTTTGTATGCTTTTGGCGGAACATAGCTTGTACCTACTATTTATTTACTGTTTTTTTTTTTACAACATCTATATAATAGATGTTTTAAAATTCTGTTTAGACGAACACTATTATTCAGTTGTGAAGCAATTCTCGCCAGGCGTGGATGCGGCTGTTGTTAGTGCGAATGTTTAGACGAAGCAACTTTATTATGTCCTTTCGATAAATCGTTATCTTGCAGGCGAAAAACTCTCCGTCTAAATGGGCCTTCATATAATATAATATAAAAATTAAATAAAAAACTACTACCATAAAGTGCCACTCATAAAATACAAAAATTGTGCCACTTTAACTGGCAGAACACGATCTTGGCGATAGTATCATATGTCTGAGTGTCGGGACAGTGCGCGATATTCTCGCTGGGAGTTAAATCGTTCTGAAATATTAAACCCTAGTCCACGGCGGCGGAATGTTATAGCTTTATACCTAACTAGGCTAGATCATCACTCGGAAACCTTTTAGAGAATGTAGGACAAATTGAAAATGCGCAGTTTGTGCAGCATACGAAGTATAACAGATCACTGTGTGGTAAAAATCGACACAGAAATTATATTCTCAGTAACAGAAATGCATTTCTTTTTGACAGCCTTTGTGCCGTGGTGGTAGTGACTCGACTGCTACGCAGGGGATGCTCAACACGGTTGATCACCCACCCGGTCAGCGGCGTCTTCTCTGGCAGTAGTAATTGTAGTCTCTTCACCGTGTCAGTGGTAACAATTAATCAGCTCAATACTTGGCGAAATTGTCTGCAGCTTCCATCGCTTCATTCGGAATGGAGGTTGTCCAGGTGTAAGGGCATAAAGGGCACGACAGGAGGTGGTCCATCGACTGCAGAGGTGCACCACAGTCACAGGCACTACCTACCATGTCTACAGGGTAAAATTGGGTTTCACCCCATTCGCTTAAAAGCGGCCGACCTGAGACGTCAACCATTTATGGACTTAGGGTCGTTTCATCTGAAACCTGATTACGATTGATTTTGGAGAATGGTTAGATACTTAACTTAAGGTAAATGATTAGATGTGTCTTTTAATATTATTTTTATTTAAAAACTCAGTTTATTAATCTTTTTTGTTTAAAAACTCAGTTTTAAAGAAAACGTGACAAAAAACCGAACCACTACTTTTATAAGCAGTAGTTTATTTGTTTAACTATTGCCCACGGCTCCACCCGCAAGGACTTCTGATTACGTCCAGCTGTTGAACCTCCCCGATAGCCTGATGATTTAAATACTATGCCATTCACAAATAATATAGCTTTCTATTAGTAAAAGAATTTCAAAATCAGTTTCCAGTAGATCTAGAGATTACCCCCTAAGTCACAAACTTTACCACTTTATAGCAATAGAAAAGATATTTGTATTTGTGCAAAGATTCTTAACTTTATGATTTCGTAGCCGACCGCATACAACAACTGCCGACGCACGCAGCAGTTGCGGGTAATTCATTGCGGCTTCCTCAATGGTACTCTTTATCCGTATCGGAGTTTAACAAGTAATGGGTGCGCTGTATGTGCTGCATGCGTCGGCAGTTGTCGTATGTGGTCGGCTTCGGAATTATACCATTTTACTTAGACACCTAACCACACGAAGTATAGGTTTGTCAAACCATCCAAACTTCTCATTATATTATCGTACATGTCAAACAGTTTCCAATAAATAGGCTTATGATTGCTTCTATTTACACAGGATGAGTCGGAATGTCCACCGAGCACCTCCGGCTGTTCCTCAGGGAATCGGCTTCATTAGATCCCGTGCTAACTTTGTGTGTCCCTATTTACTCGTGTAGAATTTTATTACGTGACGAACATAAGAAGAGGGGTGTTATGTTTACACGTGTAATTTATTAACTAACTTTAACCAAGGTTCGGATTCTGTGCTATTTTTAAGGGCTTATTTTGTTGGCTTTAATTTGTGTGGATGAATGTCTTATGTGTAATACGTGTGGTGATGGAGACAGAATACAAGTATTACAACCCCATCTCATCCGAAGTGTGTGGTAAGAGGTGACTAACGGAAAAATACGGAGACGATATCACTGCAAGAGGAGGAAAGCTCGAAATAAAACCCTGTACCTACATGAAAACAGTAGGCCAAAGCCTCTCAACGTTGGGAGAGGCCTATGTCCAGCAGTGGACTGCCATAGGCTAACTGATTAATGCAAATGCTAGTTAAAAATTGTCGCATAAGTGTTCATAAAGTTATTAATTTAATTTTAGCCATTACCACTGGCGTCACTATTATTTTGGTTGTATACTGTGAATGAGGATTCCTCTCGAATTGCCATGGCAAAATACAACTTCGTAAGGAATAAGCTAGTGGTTCTAATTCATCTTTTGGGCCTGCAGGAACACCCTCGGGAACGGTAACCGAAGCTAACGACGGGTGGACTAGAACAGACTAAAACACTGGGTGATTGTTCACATAGACCTGTTTGACTAAGAAATTTGATGTGCCCTAGAAAAGATACCCTAGAGACCCACCGATAGGCACGTAGAATTCACCTAGCAATAAACAGTGCACATTGTAACAAATAACATTTAAGTATCAAATTGAGTATACATATTCAATTCATTCGGATATTAGATAAGATATCAACCTCAATATTATCGTATAACAAGGTCCTTAAAGTGATGTCGAGTGAGTCATATTTAATGTAAGGTATAACTCCGGACACGTATCTTGGACTTAAATCGCAAGACAAACGAGGCTCTGGCGCCCGCGGATTGCTTTATAGTAATCTATGCTTGGTGAATTTGAGTTCGTCCACCGCAGTAACACCCCGTGCTATCCTCAAAAGACACCCAAGAAATGTGTACTGCGCCTATAGGGCACATTAGAGCACATTTTAGGTCCAAGATACGTGTTCGGAGTTATATACTGGTATATACGCGGTATTATGAGCTGGCGACGGTACACCAATATTCTTATTTATGTCCTCGCATTCATCCGTGAAACACTGTACTATGAGTATATAATTCAGGTTTTAATCTTTTACGGGGTCGCAGCGCGAATGTGACGCCCCTGGTGTTGTATACGTCCATAGGCCATGCTAACCACTTTCCATCCGGTGGGCCGTGTGCTTGTTTGCCAAGTAAGGAGTATTAAAAAAAGTTAACTAATTTAAAAAATGACGTCTAATAGAAACCTAGTTAAGTCACGGTTGGTCAAACCGAATAAGGGCATAGAACGTGGCTTGGGAACAAAACTATTCTTAGAACAAGTATTTAGCTTACCTAAGTAGTTAGTGACCTACATCGCAAGCAGTGTAAGCATATTATAGTTTACAAGTTAGCAAAGTTAGGTTATACCTAAACATAAATTATAAGTTGCCTAGACGGACTGCTAGGTTACCTGCATAGGTTATACGTGGTAGAATACCTAGGTAGATTATGTTGGTAGACTTCACAGATATTGGTTAAAATACTTATATTATACGTTTTAGTCATGAAGTAAATAAGAATGAAAGTGTTTAAAATTGCCTAACATAATATACATACATAAACTCACGGCTATATCCCCGAAGGGGTAGGCAGAGGTGCTAGCACCCACATTTCACCGTTTATGTTTAGGTCCCAATGTAATAGGTGGCGAGCATATTGCCATTAACCGGGCACTTATAACCTGCGATAAATACACACATAACTTCGAAAAGCATCGAAAAGTTATTGGTGTGTGCCATGGTAAAACCTGGGATCGAACCCGAGACCTCGTCTCAGCAGTCCATTACCCATACCACTAGGCTACCGCGGTTTTTTTGCCTAACCTTGCACTTAAAACAAATACTTTCAGCTATTACCACAAGTCATGACAAAATTAATAATAAAATCTTTAATTATAATAAATTGGAAAAAGCGAAATCAATTCTCGGGCGAAGCTCGGTGGCTCAGTGGTCAGAGCGTTCCCCCTGTAAGGGAAAGATCGCGGGTTCGAGTCCCGCCCGAGAATTGATTTCGCTTTTTCCAATTTATTATAATTTGTTTAGTTTAGCAAACTAATTGCTTTAAAATTATCTCAAAATCTTTAATATTGCCAAGCCTCATAGTTAACAGCCTTACTGCGCTAGTCTTACGCATATTGGCAGGCTCCATAAAAACTGGATTAAAGCAACTTTTTTTTCCTGTAGAAATCCCCTAAGTATATCCTTGGGATGAGGGCGGTCGGACTCGAACTGACTAAAACCACACAACGTCTTGGGTCTTCAGGCCGTCCCGGTTTCTAGGTAGCCCCCACGGTAACCCCATCTTGTTCTTAGCCTGCTTCTGCTAGGATGACAGACAGCGCCACCGTCACCCTCAAGCCTACGTGACCCCCAAGGCTAATGTCACCCTCAGTCTTGGTTTTTTTATACTACTTAGGTTGCAGACAAATACACGGCACACTTGACTGAAAGTGGTTACCGTAGCCTATGGACGTATGCAACACCAGAGGCGTCACGCCCATCTTGAAGAACCCCATATATTTTTTTTATGTAGGACACGTCAATTTGAATTCGCCTCGCCTGATAGTAAGCTGAAGGCAAAGTTTCTGAAAAGAGGGTCACCATTACATACACGTATCATGTTACAATGGTGGCACTCAGCTTGGCGGCCTCATCAGATTCTTTTTCACGCCCCGCCTAAAGGACTCGGGACTGTAGGAGGAGGGAAACACGTGAACTGGTAAGGAATTCCAAGACTTAATGGTGCGGCAGAAGAAGGAGTCGCCGAACCGCTTGGTTCTTGATTGTATTCGTTTGGAAAAGCCACGGCAGGCTTAAAGACACCTACTTCATTTTGGGAAATAAAATCTTGAAAATTAGTCTAGCGTTGTACTTAATAGTCTTACGTCACTAGTCCCACATTTATTCGTAGGCATCACAAATGGCTTAAAATACCTAACTGAATTTCACCGTATCTAATCCCACACAACTCTGCACATTTGGTCCTGCCTTCTCCTGACAAGGGTGTACTATTTATCATAATATCACAACCGTTGTCAAGGTGCCGACTAAACTCTTATTAGTTTTTGGCCCCTGTTTTATGCATGAAAGACTATAATAAACGTATGTTGTCGATTTATTTAGATTATGTAGGACCCCTTCAGGGATGAAAGGAAATGCTCCCGATAGGCTTGAGTTTGAATTATGAAATCCTTTTCCATTAAAACCGTTTTTGTTTCATTGATCATTTGAATCATTTACAATCGGCTGCTAATGGATAAATTATGTAACAGACACAATTACTCAATTTAAAGATTTTGTGTATCCGAAATACGAATTAGAGCTGTCTTTTTGTGTGCCTCACTTTCTCGGTCTATTTTATACGAAATAAATTTCGGTACAAATGCATCGTTCTGCAAAATACGGGTAAATTATATAGGAGGAATACATTAGAAAACATATTAGGTTTTACTATATTGAGACATATAGAACATTAAACATTCAAAGTTGCCAGGAAGAAATCATTTACAACGATAAGGCTGCCCATTGTACAGTCAAAGGAAATACGGTTGCACTTTTTCATGTAAAGATGTATGTAAAACTATCTCCTATCGTCGACTGTACATTAAACTGTGTACATGTTAACTAATTGTCCTACTGTAACTCTATTGGAGTACAATAAAGAATTATCTATCAATCTGAAAAATGAATGCCTTCTTGAAGTACCTGTAGACTCAGACTCTGTAGTCGCTTGAGAATAATCACTCACATTATAATTATAAATTAGAAGTGCAAAAGAACAAACTACATCACCGTTTTCTACTTTTTATAATATTTTAAAGACCTTATTTTTCAAGAAAATCTACATAGAAGAAAAGAATAGCACAATAAACTAAAAATACGTACATATATAACGCACAAAATGAAACAAAACACACCTACGCTCATTTAAATAAGGCGGAATTACACTTGCGAGCAGGCGTAAAATAAAATTATCCATACAAAAAAGTGTAGCACATAGGAACCACCTGGCTCATGAATAACGCAAGAGTTTGTTAAGGAGCTAAGGGGCTGTACACATTTGTCGGAATAAGACACACATGTGTTTGGGTTTAATTAGAGAGCCACCTAGATAGAGATGTCTGCTTGTGTACGTTTGAAGTCAGTATCATGGCCTTGTGATTTTAGGTGATATATTGCTGGTGTGTGTGGCCCATGGAACAGAAAAAAAATCAAGTTGTTTTTTTCTGTTCCTTGGTTGGATTTCATTTAGATGTTTGAGGATTAGACCAATTTCATCTTCACACCTGCTGATTGATGGCACAGCCTATCCGCATTCTAGAAACGATAATATGACCACGTTTGCAGTTATGGTTTAGATGGCGCTGTGTGTATATGTCCTAGAATATTTGTCTGGAAGAAATCATTATTAGTGATGAGGCCGCCCATTATGCATGTAACTGTAATGTCTATAATTGTATCTATGTGTACATATTTACACGTAACCCAACACAGATACACTCCGGATGATCACCAGTAGCGTGAACAGCTTGCTGGCGTTTTTCAATGAGTTGAGGTGGATCGAATGAAATGCCCACCCTCACGCAAAAACCGCGCCATGACGTGGAGTTGCGGATACCAGCTCGTGATACTATACCATACCATAGTAGCATGCGCTATCTATCCCTGTAGCAAATCTCACCCAGATCTATTCAGCTATTTGACCAAAATTAAGTAACAACCATCTTCAAAAACTTTCATATTTGTAATATTAGTAGTAGAGCCGTACCGTCAACTTTGGAGCTAAGGGCAACTACATTGAAATATTTGCAAAAAGCCTTCGTATTTCTCTCCGTACCTAACCCTTCATAACCGGAAATTGAACCCGCTCAACTACTTCAAAATAGTCGTTCATCTACTTGAAATAGGATTCGTCAAGTACTTTATAATATGCATCATATATCATGTACCAATTTAGGCACGTCGTACCCTAAGGAGCAAGCAGAAATGGGTTAAGAATCATGTTTCAGTAACTGTTTTTCGATTCCATGTAATATAGAGTTAGCATAATGCCATCCACTGAGTATTTTTTTCATAGCTTACTTCTTTTTCATTCTTGCGTTAATCCTGGTCGAGCCGAAGCTTTCATCTCGGAGCCCGGGTCTGCTTAACTGCAGGTTTGACTGAACCTCATTTTTTTCTGTGAAGTGAATTAGCTCGTGCTAATTGTATTTAATAATCTTACTGTTAATAATCTTCTAAAAATACAGGTACTCTCGTGAGTACCTGTATTTTAGAAGATTATTAAATACAAGTAGATGTTATGTTATGTGTTACAATTCCTAAATGCAACTAGGAATGAAAAAGATACAGCTGAGTAAAAGTTAGAATGGTAGTAAGTAAATACCATATCCAATTATTAGAAAGAGACGCACTTATAATACCTACATTTTTTTATTGGTTAATAGGCTCGCGTTTGACCATAATCATCATCATCAATCTTGCTAAGTGACGATGTGGAGGGTGGAGCACGCTTACCCAAAAGTAACCTATTCGTCTAGTCTTGAAGACACCCAAGTTATCTATCCGGAAATACAGATTCGGGTTTGACATTCCATTGCTTGGCAGTACGCATGATGAACGTACCGCCGAATCGTTTAGTACGTATAAGTGGAAACTTTAAAAAAATATAAATATACAACTTAGGTAGCAGACAAGCACATGGCCCACCTGGTAGAAAGTTGTTACCTTGGCCTATGGACGTATGCAACAGTCACTTTCGCGCTGCCGACTCCGTAAGAACCTCAAATGGCCATCTTGTGGGCTAAAGCATTTTCTACAAAATTTTAATAAATTTACTTTAAGAATGTAATAAATTCTAATACTGCAATAAAACCGCATTGTACACACTGAGCCTTAACATGCTTAATTACGGCTAAGCAGCGGTTCGATCTTCGACTTGCAGAATCAAGTTTAGGAAAATTCCAAGTTGGTAATTGGCAAAACTTTTGCACGCCAGTGTATTTAAGATGTTTACTGTGCTCACTTTCTGTGTTACATTTTATTGGCACTTGCATAATGTAGACAGCGCCGAGCTCGAGTTGAGTTGATATTTTGGTAGCTGAACGTTGAAAGGCTTCACAACTTTAACGATCTAACTTTTTATTTAAAGAACCTTTTAGCTATGTAAGCGTTGAAATAGATAATAAACTTGAATAAAATTAGCAATTATTAAGTAATTTCACTTATCTCATAGCAGTAGGTTCCTCCGTGACAGGCTGTGACAGCCGTATGAGATCTAAGATTTCATACTATATTTCAGTTCTAACTCCACTAGTCACTCCACGTCACTACTCAAATGATTTTTCCCATCTGTCACCACTGGTGGCAACTGAGAACAAAAGCAGTAACCATTCCCAATTGCCACCGCTGGTGACGCCGACGTCACTACTGGGGGCTTATCAAATGATTTTTCCCATCTGTCACTACTGGTGGCAACTGGGAACAAAAGCAGTAACCATTCCCAATTGCCACCGCTGGTGACGCCACCAGTGGTGGCAAGTGAGACATTTTTTCGAAAGAAATCCCATTTGTTATCAGGTGGTGGCGTCGACAGTGGGGGCAACTGGGAATAACCCCATTTTCGTGAGTATTTCCCAACTCAGTTGGTTCAGTTTTCCAGTCAAACTATGATGCGGCTGAGCTTGGATATTTTCCGTCAGGTAGCTGCTATTTGACCTCTAAAATCAATTGGTGTATTCGAAGTTCTGTAGTTAGACTAGTCGGACTGTTAGGATTTCAACTACCACTAACAAGTCCCATAGGTGTTCATATTGCAGCCGGGATCAATGGCTTAACGTGCTCTTCGAGGCACGGACGTCGGACACACGTCCAAATAGACATTCACAAATATTTGCACAGGGGCCCGATTCACTAACTTTACGTTTAAGTTTTTGTCTTTTTGTGACTTCTAAAACGTAACTTACCATTTCGATGGGTAAAACTATAGTTTACTTTGTGGGTTTTCATTAAAAAAGGAACACCACAGAGGCCGTTACCATCGTTACAGTAAATTTTACTAATATTGGTAAAGTAAGCTCCAGTGCTTGTTACGTATGAATGATACCGAGACAGCTTAGCTCTTAAAGGCGGTAAATCAGAGTACAGCACAAATTGAGAATCAAATAACAAACATGTACTAGACTTGATTTACACACAGCAGGTACAGTCACTAACAATAGCAGTACAGATAGTTACAGTCTCGATATGTATACTAAATCTACGGTACGAGCCTAATATTGCGTATATCATGGCATAAGGTAAGATAGAACATCAATTACTATGAACAGTATTAGGTCACGTCACAAAGAGTTATGTAGTCCTCAATCTGAAAATTATGTGTTTAATATGGACACTTGTTATTAACATCCATATCCATACTAATATTATTAATTCGAAAGTAACTCTGTCTGTCTCTCGTTCTTTCTTTCTGTCTGTCTATTTGTCTGTTACGCTTTCACGCCTAAACCACTGAACCGATTTTGATGGGTAACAATAAAATAAATTTATTGTATCCTTCAGTTACACAATTATATACGAGTACAGTTTCTGTCTCCCGAACTAGATAGTAACCTGTATCTCAGGAGACAGTACTTCCAAATTAAAGGTTGCACTTGGAATCAGTTATATATGGTAACATAAAAATAAAGGTAATAATAATATCACCATTGGGTTATGGAGGGCAGGTGGCAGTCGATTCATAGAAAATATCGAGGTTCAGCCAAATCTGCAGTTAGACTGGTAAAGCGGACCTCAGACTCCGAGGTGTAAGCTTCGGATGCGACAGGGATTAACGCTAGGATTTTTTTTATACCACTTAGGTGGCAGACAAGCACACGGCCCACCTATGGACGTATGCAACACCACAGGCATCACACTCGTGCGACCCTGAAGAAACCTTCTAATGCCCTTCTTGAAGAACCCCATATTGTAGTCGCTTGGGCAAACCATCGCGGGGCGTTCATTCCACAGCTTGGTTGCAGCTTGGTGGCAGCTAGGATGAAGACGAAGAAGAAATTATCAATATGATATGTATACAAATAAACATGTGTAATAAACTATGAATGTAATTGACAGAATTAACAGCGTATTATCTAATTACATATCGCATTAGTTGTTCTATCAGCTAGATGAGTTCATACGACCGCTGAAACTGAATATATCAATTACAAATGGTGCTAAAGACAATTAATGTATGTAATGTAGTATTTTGTAGTCCATAGTTCGTGTTGTTGACAGCTGGGTTAATTAGATTAGATAGATAGATACTCTTTATTACACACAGATATATGGTTTTATGGGCGCCCTATCACTATCTTCGGGGAACAGTATCAGATCGATCTTGACTAACAGAATCTCTCTGTTCTTACAGGGTCGACATCTCTCTGTTCTTACAGGGTCGACAGCAAGAGTGTGACTCACCTGGTGTTGCACTCACCCATAGGACACGGTAACCTATTATCATCAGGATGGCCGTGTGCTTGTCTGCGACCTAAGTAGTATATAAAAAGCAGGCGCACGTAGGCCCATTAGCCCGGTTTTGGAGGATTTCCCTTGATTTCTCCAGGATCACAGCATTAGATCCGGACGTCTTGAATATGGGACCACTCTGAAAGTATCAAAGTCAAAGTCAAAGTCTTCATTTCTCAAAATAGTGCAACACTGTTACAGCTTTTTGACGTCAAAATCTCCTTAAAACTAAGTTTACCACCGCTTCCTAGGCGCTAATGGAGAAGAAACGGCGCAACAATCTCTATATATATCTAAAATCTCTATATATCCTCTAGGTATCCAACAAAAAAAGAATTTTCAAAATCCGTCCAGAATTGGCTTCACAATCGCGTAACAAACATACAAAAAAAATAGTGTACGAATTTGAGAACCTCCTTTTTTGAAGTCGGTTAAAAAGTCTTCAAAATGATCTTAATACCTACGAATGATGTTATCGTGTATATCAATTATCAGAAAATCAGTCAACATGAAGGGAAGAATACTAAGGTATTAAGATAAGATTCCGAAGCCGACCACATACGACAACTGCCGACGCATGCAGCACATACAGCGTACCCATTACTTGTCAAACTCCGATACGGATAAAGTAGATCATTGACAAGCCGTAATGAACTACGTGCATGTTCTGTATTCTGAGACTTTGCTATTCAAGATCGATCTGATGCTGACTGTAGAAGCTAACCTTATCTGCTCGCTGGTGTATGTGCTGAGTAATGGAGAAAATACTGGCGTTCGATTTCCTCTCGGGGAAGATGATAGTCGCTTTCGCAAAAGTCAGGACAATCTAAATTAAAAGTGTTTATTCGTTTCAATATGGGTATTGAACTATCATGGTCATTCACATTACTATTAGAGCCATCGGGAAATTTACCATGATTTATCGTTTGAAGTTGGAGTGATCGTAGTGCTTGCAACAGCGTCGAAATATCGGAAACTATCCTGATAGCTCTAGTGGTAACGTTTCAATATTATTTGCCAAATTTTAAAGATAACCTACCTTAGAGTATACATTATAAATATAAAGCGCGCCTATCACTCAGGTCTTTGGCGCCGAGTGTTAGCAGATACTTTGCGATGGTATAGCGCACCTATAGTGACGTTTCATGCATTACCGAAAATATCAATAGATGCACTTATTAATGTAGTTTGTTGTTATGAAGTTTTTTGTACAATTTGATATGATGGCGTCATTTTTGCGACATTATTACTACAAATATACGATGTTGTATAAAATTTTGATTTAACATATCGAATTAAAAAGTATTTGCGAAGTCATTTTGATGGGTATTGTCTTGCTACTGATTGAGGTTGAGCCAGGAACCTCGGTACTGTTCATACCCGTGATAGCAGTTCATTCTTGTAAGGCGCGCTCTATAGCAATGTATACTCTAAGGAACCTACTCTTAAAAAAATGCTTCGATATTCGATATCTTTATTCATTCTTCCCGCAGCATTGAAACGTGTTTGGTAGACGGGCAAAAATAAGAAAATAAGTAGGATCTCTAATTTAGGAATATAGGAGTATGAGTGTATAACAATATAATAAAACAGTTCTTTATACTCGTAGATATCTGATTTTGAATATCGCAAAGTCAATATCAATACGACAAAAGCATTCGCAAAGCAACAGGTGTAAATATATATAGGTATCTGTCATATGAATGGCTTTAGGGGTTTAGATAGCTATCATTTGATACTACCGTAGGGGTGTGAACAAATAGTAAAATTAATAACTTTATAGTTATGGTTTAAACTAATTCCTATTTCAAACAATGCGCAAAATGGTAACAATATGAATAAACGGGTTTATGTACAAGTATGGTTTCAATATGAGTAAATGGGTTTATGCACAAGTATGGTTTCAAATATTATTTGAAGGGTTCGTAGCTGAGTGATTACCGATTACCGTAGTCTTGATAAGGATGATTATTCTTAAGACAATGAAACCCCATCGTGCCTCAGAGAGCAGAGAGGCAGAGAGAGAGAGAGAGAGAGAGAGAGAGAGAGAGAGAGAGAGAGAGAGAGAGAGAGAGAGAGAGAGACAGAGAATGAAAAGACATTCGTTAAAAGTTTTATGATCCAAATTAAAAGAAGGTGGAGTAAGAGAAGGGATCCAGAGTTCCAAAGCACAAGCTTTGCCTGCAACCGAGATTGATACTTAGATGAAAAAATTCGGCCAAGTGCGAGTCGGACTCGCCCATGAAGGGTTCCGTAGCAGCAAAGGCGAAAATTGCGGTTTATGACGTATTAAAAAAAAAACTACTGACTGGATCTCGTTCGAACCAATTTTTAGTGGAAGTTTGCATGGCAATTTACATCATATATTTTTTTTAGATTTATCATTCTCTTTCTTAGTTTAGAAGTTAGAGGGGGGGGGGGGGGGAACTCACATTTTTCCACTTCGGAAGTGTCTCTCGCGCAAACTATTTAGTTTAGAAAAAAAATTACGTTAGAAACCTCAATAGCATTTTTAAAGACCTATCTAATTTGTTTTGGTTTGATTTAATTTGGTTTGATGAAAAAAAAAATATGAGTTTCAGTTCTAAGTATGGGGACCCCCAAAATTTAATGCTTTTTTTTTATTTTTGTGTGAAATTCTTAATGCGGTTTACAGAATACATCTTCTTCAATCAAGTTTCAACAGCATAGGCCTTATAGTTTCGGAGAAAAGTGGCTGTGATATACGGACGGACAGACAGACAGACAGACGGACAGACATGACGAATCTATAAGGGTTCCGTTTTTTGCCATTTGGCTACGGAACCCTAAAAAACAATAATATAATTCTAACCGCCAAAATCAAGAGAATAACCGATTACAGTAAACTTAGTTACAACGAGTCGTTAATTTTCCTGTAATTTATACTTCATTACAGAACTAGCATCAAACGAATGTGTTAAGAAAGCGGAAAATCGTGTGTTTTCGTCACAGGCCGAGTGAATACTGGTTAATGTTGATACAATTTCAGGTTGAATTTTGCCGCTACGAAATGAAATTAAAAAGCTGAGGGCTGTGCCGAATAATTTCAGAATACTGTTCAAAAGTTTATGTGATATACTGCGGGTATGAGTGACCAGCTTGTTGTATTACTTTATTTGTATTAATCAAAGACTTTTATGTATGTAACTGCGAATGAATCAAACGTCATTAACTAACTGTTGGCTTGGGTCGAGTAAAATATTGATCCTGTTCTCATTACATACAGGAACTTATTCCCGGGATGAAAAGTAGTATTATGTCCTATTCCTGATCATAATATTATGTCTTTTCGATTGATTTTCCATACATCCATAATATTATTATGGATGTATGTGAAAGTTTATTATTCATTATTTCAATTTCATTATTTTCATTCATATAATATTATTGTTTGGATGTTTATTATTCAGTCATACTCAAACGTTAATCTTAAGAATAGGTACACAAAATAACAATTAAGCTTTTGATACAAACAATATTCGATTACAAAGTTATTACAATTTGCAACAAAATCGTTGCAATTAATCGCATTTGGAACAGGTGTACATTGCATTGCAAATAAATTGAGACATAAATGAAGTCTTAGATGCAGTAAATTTTGACGATCTAATATGTATTGTTACTTTGTTAATGTGCGGTGAACAATGCTCTTTATATTTTCCATTGTAATTTTATGAGCTCAAGTCAATTTAATCTGCAAGCCGGTACTCCTGTTGATTGACGGATGAAGTGTAAGTAGGCTTTCCAGGGTTGGTAGGTCAGATAGTAGTCGCATCTATGAAAGTCGCATAAGACAAATACAAAGCAGGAGAAGATCCCGGATTCACAGGTGAAATTCTCGAATGTTATCGGGAGCTAAACTAAGATGATGTTGGTTTTTATATCACTTAGGTGGCATATAAGCACACGGCCCACTTATTGGGAAGTAGTTACTGTGGCCTATGGACGTGTGTAACATACAATGAATAAATTTTACCCCTTGAGAACAAACAAGGAGGCAGCTGAATAGACGCTTGGGCTGCCGCGTCGCTCGCGGCTGAGTTCGCGACCACGGTCTCACTGCATTAGATTTTACTGTCCATTCTTTTCAGCTGTGTGTCTCGCCAGTTAGTTGCATTCTCTTGATGATAATATATATGGAATAGCAGTACTGACACGCCGCGTGTGCATTTAAACCGAGCGACCGCAATGCGGGTTCCGTACTGGTGCTCAAAACAACCAGAGACGGTTATGTTGATTTATGCTCGTTACGAGGGTACTAGGTTTTATAGTCTGTTATTATAAAAATTATTATGACAATGTTTTGGGTACTGTGTAAGTATACGGAAATTTTTATATTTTATATTAGGGATCCTTTGAAATTTTCAGATAAATCATTGATTAAGACATTAGATGTCACGAAGACCATCGTTCATAGACAATAATTATCAATTGAATGAAATTTTAAAGCATTTATTATTCTAACTTTTCAAATCGATATAGAAAGGAAAAAGAAACAATGATCAAAGCTATTAGTCGTGGTTACCAGTCTGATAACCTTGAGATATACTTTTTCACGCCCCGCGTAAAAGACTCGGGATTGAACGAAGCCGGACAAATGAGTTTTGGTAAGGCATTAAAGGCTTTTGTGCTCAGGGCTCTATCAACACTTTCCGGGTCCAAATCAACCTTAACCACTAAATCGCTTCACGAGGCTGCTTCACGAGGTTGGGAGGTCAGACGACTGTTGCTCTCGTATAAGTCAACAAACCAATCAAAATTAATAAGCTGACCTCGGACTTCATAGAACAAACTTTTTTTTGGACTAAACTAAGAAATCGCCAAGATTATGATGACAAAAGCAAAAAAAAGCGGAACTACTTGAATGTAGATAACTTTATGTATCGATTAACGAATTCTTATTCATGTCCGCAATTTCTATAATAGTATTTGAAACGGAAACATAAAAACGCGAAGCAGCGTCTTCGGTAAAGAATAAGTCAATTTGTTAAGGATAGGAGTCGGCGGCTCGCGTAATGGGGCTTCCGAAGCAGGCAGCGAAGCAACAAACTGCATTCTGCATCTCTCTGTACAAATGGAGCTCGTTTTGGTCTTGTATAATAATGTAGGGAATTTTGATGGATGCGCTTTTTGTAGCTTATGTTTCTACCTTTTTTGTAATATTGTTTGTAGATTTTTTTCAGGACGAAGCTGCTTTGAAGTTTGCTCAATTTTTTTATAACATTTTGGTGGCAGACAAGCACACGTCCCACCTGATGGATTGTCCATATACAAGAGCCATTCATGCCTACAAATGTTTGCACTGAGCGGTAATCGAACCTGCGCCCCCTGTGTAGCAATAGCGTTTACAACCGCCACTGTAGCGGGTTGTCAAACATTTCTACTTTCATTAAAGAGATTACACCTAGTAAAACCATATACGACCTTCATACTCGTATCTACAAAGGCCAATAATTGAAGGTATCCGGTGATTCGTAGAACAACGCATACATTAAAACGGGTACGAATTACACGAATTTCTCAAGATCCAAGATTATGTCGTCGCAAACATGGCATGACATCGGCCTTAGAGGGCGAAGATAAATTATCCTTAAGGACAATTTAACCTACTGCAGCATTGAGCACAATATTTATAGCGTTTTCCGAAATTTCTTGGTTATTTTGCGACGCATTTTTGACGATATAATTTTGTACAATAATGTTAACGGGTATTAAGATTATGTAGAATTGAACTGTTTTTAATTAATTAATTATATTAAATTGCATTGCATTGTATTAAATTAAATTAAATTGTGGTGAATTGATTAAATTGGATTGAATTGGATTAAATTGAATTGAATTGAATTGAATTGAATTGAATTGAATTGAATTGAATTAAATTAAATTTGATTGAATTGAATTGAATTGAATTATATTAAATTGAATTATGTGAATTGTATTGTATTTGGGACTCATATTATTATGTATTGACAAAATCAAATTACTTACTAACACAACTAACGTTATCTTAAGAAAAATTGTAACTAACAATACTAACAAATTATGGATTTTATTATCTGATAAATAAATGATTATTATTATTATTATTAAGGTGATCATGGTAGGTATAGGTAAACCTTTGAATTGCCTAATATTATGACCGGTTTACACTGGCCGTGGTCAAGGGAAACTGGTTCAGTGATGCACGCCCGTCGTCGTCAAATCCGTGAGGGTTTACATCCACCCGCATGTTTTTGATATTTTTGTTTTCCCTTCACAAACTACACTCACAGTGCTCCTATATAATAAGCTGTAACTATTCGCGATAATTCCTGTTATCAATATTGTGTATCATTATAATAATCAAAGTATATATCATAGAACGCGAAGTTTTTAAGTTGAAATGGGTTAGTCGCGATTCCTCTCGTTTTCTATTTTATCGCGGTTATTTTGCGAAAAACCCAAACAACCGAAAAAAAAAATTTTAGTAAGGTTTTTTGTGTGGGCTCTTACTCTTACCTGTTAGCTGGTCGGGAAAATGCTCAGCATTGAGGCCATTAGCATCTGAGGGCCCAAGACGGTGCGCGGCTTTAGTCGGTCCGAGTTCGCAAACCGTCCCTGCCGGGCGACGTTCTGTAGGAAAAAAGGCGTCAAACGGCAATTAGTTCCAGTAATAACCTGTGTCTAAAGATGCGTACAAATTATATAGCATAACATGTTATAAAACAATGTTATATAACATGTTTCAGTAATGTAGACACTGAAGTTAGTACAGTATTGTTAAATGTTGCAAAGTTATAAAACAATGTTAGATAATGTGGACGAGTTATAAAACACAAGTTATACAACATGTTACATAATCTGTACGCACCTTAATAATGCACAATCATCATCACTACATATATAAAACAAAGTGGCTGTCGCTGTCTGTCCGTCCCTATGTATGCTTAAATCTTCAAAACTACGCAACGGATTTTGAAGCGGTTTTTTTTAATACATAGAGTGATTCAAGAGGAAGGTTTATAATGTATATTACATGCATAGTATTGTAGAGAAACTCTGATAAATTTAGAGATATGCAGCGGGAACGGGATCAGAAAATATGGCGGTACGAAGTTCGCCGGGTCAGCTAGTATAAAAATAAATTATAAAAGTGGTCTCTCCCCGGGATCTGAGGTCAAACCTCGGATTGGCTGATGAGAAAAGAGCTCTTTCAGTCTTATGGCTACAGACTAATCAGTAACCAAGACACATCCTACCTTTTCATAACACGAAAACGTACTTTTCCTATATTAATAAAATCGACGACTAATACAAATTCATAGCTTTAACGTATGTGCGTCCGTTCGTAAGGCCCTGTTTATCATAATTTCGGGCAATACCGGGTTCTGTCAAACAATGGACGATATTATTGGGTTCATAGCACCACATGTATTATGTATGAGCCTTCTGAACGCACTTCTCAGATCTTCGGCACTATATTTGATGTGACAATGTTGTATCAATATGTTGGACTGTCTTGAAAAATTTTTTTTTTCACATTGATAAAAAAAAATTGTGGTTACTGATCACCAAAAGCTTACAACTAGCCAGCCCCTCTAGACAAGTGGCAATTCGTTGCTCGGCGTATGATGGAATAGAATGACAAATGTATAGGATTTGACGTTTTTGACATTCGTTGACGCCTGTCATATACGTCAAATCCCATACATTTGGCATTCTATTCCATCATACGCCGAGCAGTGAATTGCCACTTGTCTAGAGGGGCATGTTGGTTCCCATGAAGTAGAATAGGGTCACCCGATCTCCTCCTGTGGGTGCAGTGGTCCCATAAACATACAGTCCATGACAAAGGTGCTTGCTAGAGGGCAATAGGCTCGCCCCCTATTACGTGGGATCGAAAATTATAGTTGGCGAAATGTGGGTGTTAAAACGCCTCTGCCTACCCTTTCTGGGATTTACTGGCGTGAGTATATGTATGTATGTAAAAAAATCCCCAATGATACTCGCGCACACATCATTCATCAAAATCCGACGAAACCAAAATCTGGCTAAATTAAAATAATGTCAAAACGGAAATAACCGATTGGTTCAACTGTGCAGTAGGTACATGAGGAGGTGAACCTTCACGCGGTTCACCCTGAGCAAAAGAGATGGCAATGCCTCTTTCCTGCAGAGGAGACGTGCCTACGGGAAATTTCGACCTAGTTGACAGCTGACCTGTAGAAGGCTACTTAAAGGCTTTCCACGTGTCCCTCTGGAGAGCATGTATGTGGTGCGTTATTTTGACTATCGCCGGGACAGCGTGCAGTTTTAGTCAGTTCGTAACATTAGGCCGAGACATAAAAGTCAAACACATAACCCACCATTATAACTTCACAGTCGGTAAAATAAGTAAGTAGCTATGAGGCACTGAACAAAACAGTCTCAAATTTCAAGTAAACCTAATCAGTGCCTACCCAATATCCATCGTATACCCTTTTCAACTTCGGTAACTGAATATCTTTCATTTGTAGGCTTCTTAGGGTCAGTTACAATTGCTTTAGGCCCTTTAGGCTGGCCATTAGATAGTTTTGGTCGTAATTTATATGTTTAATGTGATAGTTATATATCTAAGAGATAGTTCTCTTAATGTACATCATTCTTTTGTACGTGTGTTTATCACCTAACTCGTCCAGAACGGCTGCACTGATCTGAATGAGTATAATATATTTCGCTTAAAGAACCCAGGATTGTATGAAGAAATTTGCACAAACTTTCACATATTATACGAATATTAGTAGGGTAGTAAGTTAAGTAATATTATTGAAGTTGGTTTTTTATTTATTCCACTTAGGTGGCAGACGAGCACACAGCCCACCTGATGGGAACTGGTTACCGTGGCCTATCTACGTATACAACACCAGGGGCATTACATTCAAGCTGCCGACCCTGAAGAAACCTTCTAATATCCTTCTTGAAGAAGGCAATATTGCTCTCGCTAGGGAAAACTACAGCAGGGAGGAGACTGTGTCGGGCCTGGGGGTGACAGGTGGAGCCGCCTGTCACCCTAGCAGAAGCAGGCCGCGGCGGCGGCGCGCATTGCGTGCCTCCCCATACTCGGGGGCGAGTTGGGGACACCGTGGTCCCCACAGCGGAATGGCCCTGGGTCGGCCGGGGTGCGAGGGATATGGTATATGGCTATGACAATCTCACCTCCGGCAACTGACGGCCCAGAGAAGGCGTGCGTTTTAGTTGGTTCGAGTTCGACATAACCTCCTCCTCCGGCCCCGGCGGGGGAGGTTTCGGTGGGGATTTTTCGCACGATAAAAAAAAGGGAATGTGTGGAGGAATCCACACACAGGGTGCTTTATATTATTTAAACTATCGTAGTATTTTAAGTCGGTTAACAAAATAAATCGCTCTTTCTGCTAAAACAACGTTCACGTCCAACAGTGCTATTCCGCAACACTTCATTCATTCATTAGTATTTTCCTGAGTTAACTAGCTGAGGCAAGCAGAGAGATAAGACTATGTTGATTGCTCTTAATTAAGGCAAGCTTAGCGAGGACTGCACACCGTTGAGCCTGATACGATATTTATTCTACTATTTTATAATAATAAATATGTATTTAGTTTAGTTAAAATTATACATACATACGTTACCTATACCTACAATCACGCCTTCATCCCCGGAGGGTTAGGCAGAGGTAAATTAACACCCATATTTCACCAATCATTGTATTAGGTCCCACGTAATAGGGGGTGAGCCTATTGCCGTTTTCCGGGCACTATTGTTGACTCGAGCCATGTATAGGCTGAGTCTGGACTGTATATATCTGTCTGATGTATTATTGTCATATTTTCCGTTTTACTGTAATGTATTTGTGTACAATAAAGAATTATCTATCTATCTATCTATCTGATGTTAAACAGCCCTATTCCTTAGTCGCCTTGTACGACACCGCATGGGAGGAGATGGGGTGGCCCAAATTCTAGTCTGCCGGGCACCACGCGGCATTATAGATTATATTAATTTACAACACACCTGCTCATAAAAGTGATATTATTTTACCGCAATTAAGCACGGAATGACACCTATTATAAAACTGTGACTTTTTCATTGCTATTATTCACAAAAGTGAGTTATAGATTCTTTTTTAAATTTTATAGGAAGTGTCTATAATTGTCTATGTTCTTAAAAAAGTTTTGATACAAAAAATAACGTGTTTAATAGTACGAATAAATTAATACGCCTATTGTATGGTCATTTGATGCATTTTCGTATTTAAATAAATAATTTCAACTTGTAATACTTGTGTAATAAAGAAAATTTTCACTCAAATTTAACTTTTTTTTTTCTCTAAGTACAGAAAAAAAAACAGAGTAAAAAAAAGTTAAGTTCAAACCTCATTTTTTTTTAAATATGGTCGACCGCCATTGTTAAATGCGCGCGCATAGGAAAACGAATTAATTTGTAGTATTGTTTATTTAGTATTTGTAGTATTATATGTCGTATGGCACGTGTGAGCATGATGATTACCGTCCTCGGCTGTCTTAAGACCCTCGCCTACTATTATTATGCGAACTACAAAAGCATAGAAGTATAATAATTATCGATACAGGTACAGACCAAAGGACATAGCCGAAAGAACGTGAACAATTAGGATTCATTAGTCAGTAATAAAATTGATTTGTAGCATAAAATTATGATTCCTTAGCCGACCGCATACAACAACTGCCAACGCATGCAGCAGATACAGCGTATCCATTACTTGTTAAACTCCGACACGGTTAAAGGGAACGATTGAGAAGCTGCAATGAATTACGAGCATCTGCTGCGTGCGTCGGCAGTTGTCGTATGCGGTCGGCTTTAGAATCATACCTTTAAGGTCCAACCCCACCAAACGGACGGCATCGGCAAGTTTATATTACCAAGTCACGCATGACAGCTTGACGTGCGTCATGCCACCGCACGTCGCTGTCAAGCTGTTGTGCGTGACTTGGTAATATAAACTTCAAACACTGTGATAATAAGATTTAATTTTGTTTAAAGATTGTAAAATCCGTTCCGATGCCGTGCGTTTGGTGGGGTTGGACCTTTAGAATATACTACTGCCAAGCCACAGATATCAGTTATTTAGATTTCAAAATTCAGTTAAAAGCATCAAATATTTCCCAATATTCAGTGAACGGTGGTCACCACTCGATAATTCTCGTTACGGCTCACGAATTGTATGCTCGTAGAATCGATTCCACCAAATATAAACACGATAACCTACGGACGTTCCTGCGAGTTTTTACGGGATCCCTCCGAAACTTCGCCGAATATTATGTGTATCGGAATGATCGAGTACAGCAGAATTGATTGATACGATTATAGTTTTGCTTGCTGAGTATTGCAATTTGGGGAAATTACCGAAGTATTATCGATTATTAAGTGGAAAATTCCTGTTATTTACATTTAGCGTGTGTAACCTTATCACCCACGGTACTTGTCGCTTACTATACTACTACTTGTACCACTATTAAGTTTCAAATCTAGCTAAAGAGTTTGTTGGGATAAATGTGCTAATCTCAGGAGCTACTGATTTGAATTGAAACATTCTTTTTGTGTTGAATAGTTCGTTTATCGAGGAAGGTTACAGGATATATATCATCACGTTACCACTGAAAGGAGCGGAGCAGTAATCATTAATGTCAACAAATCTGGCAGATTAACATACATACCAATACGGGATTTCGAAGTATGGCACGGGCAAAACTGGGGAAGGCCGGCTATTATAATAACAGCATATTTTTTATCATTTTTGAGTTTCCATTCTAATCCTTTAGGTGGGGCATGAAAAAGCATCTGATGGGACTGTCAATCTGAGTGCCACCACTGTAACATGGTACGTATCTATAATGGTCCCTCTTTTCCAAAATCTTGCCTTCAGCTTACCATCAGGCGAGGCGAAGTCAAGTTAACGTGTCCTTTATTTAAAAAAAAACATGAAATTATCCTAAAAGTGTACCTATGGAATACTTATGATTCGTGTTAGTTAAAATTATGTGAAGATGAAGAGGTAGGTAGGTTTAAGTACTCACTTTACGACCACTTTTGGTTACACGTAAAAGATGAAACCTGTTACCGTCAACTGGGCTTAAAATATGGGAAAATTATAAAAAGTGAAAGGTAAAGCGGCTATCGCTTTTACGGTAGGCTTTGGGACTGTACCCGGAAAACGTTGTACACAAATACGTGTTATGTAAATAAGCATGTTATCCTTGTATCATATTATTATGGGCTTTACAAACATAGGTACAATGTGACCAAAACAAGACATGGCCCAACTCAACACAAATTATCTGTGTATTACACGTGTAGTTGCGGCATTTGGGGGTTGGATCCATAACGCTCTAGGTACTCTGTGCTACTTGGCCAAGTGGTATCTTGAAGCAATATATCATAAGACTTAAGAAAAAAAGTGTAACGTGTTATTCCTTTGCCATTTTTATAACCTTTATTGTTTTAATAGCTCAATGGTGGTAAAAAGAACTGGCCCCCTAGACATGTGACAATTCGTTGCTCGGCGTATGATGGAATAGAATGACGAATGTATAGGATTTGACGTTTTTGACATTCGTTGACGCCTGTCATATAACGTCAAATCCCATACATTTGGCATTCTATTCTACAAAACGCCGGCCGACGAATTGTCACTTGTCTAGACTGTCTAGAGGGGCTGCTCTGATTGAGGTCTTGGATTCGATTACCGATTACCGGATTGAGTACTTTGATTGGTCAATATTATGACAACATGATATGCATTGTTTTAGATTTTTAGATACATCTGTACATGGGATAGGCAGAGGCGTTTCAGCCTATCGCCATCAATCGGACCGTAATTATCAATGAAATGAAAAGAGCAGGAATCAAACCCCGACCTCCAGCGTAGCAGTCAAATCTTCTACCTCTATACCACAAAGGTCATATTGAATCTAAAAACATAATATAAATATTTGCTCCTAGCATTTATTTTCAACAAAACTTTGTCTCAAAAATTGAAACTTAAATTAGGTAACATAAGTTAGTGAGCAAACAATATTTTTAATTAGATTTATTACTAAATTAAAAAGAAGAAAATTTCCTTTTAAGGCCCATTTAGACGGGGGGAGTTTATCACACCTTTCGGTTCGAGAAATCGTACGCGACTATCACTAGCAATAATAGTCATACCAAAGTCAAAGTCAAGGTCAAAGTCAAAGTCAAAGTCAAAGTCAAAGTCAAAGTCAAAGTCAAAGTCAAAGTCAAAGTCAAAGTCAAAGTCAAAGTCAAAGTCAAAGTCAAAGTCAAAGTCAAAGTCAAAGTCAAAGTCAAAGTCAAAGTCAAAGTCAAAGTCAAAGTCAAAGTCAAAGTCAAAGTCAAAGTCAAAGTCAAAGTCAGAGTCAGAGTCAGAGTCAGAGTCAGAGTCAGAGTCAGAGTCAAAGTCAAAGTATTTATTTGCATTCATGTGTGTTATACATGTTAAGTTACCATTATCGTATCAGTGTTTACACACTGATAAACACTACATTTTCGCCTACAATTATATCGCACGAGATTCGTAAGTGACATGTCGCCTATGTTGGACATACGATTATTGCTTGAAAATTCTGTTTAGACGGACACTACCAATATTCAATTGCGCGGCAATTCGTGGACGAGCGAGCGGTCATTGTTTCTGTGAATATTTAGACGCAGCAAGTTTTTTCTGTCCTTTCGATAATCGTATCTCGCAAACGAGGAACTCTCCCCGTCTAAATGAGCCTTTAATGTAAAACTTCTGAAGGCGTTCGCTCGAGTCTTTCTAACGGTACGAACTCGAACATTCATCTGTTGTAAAATAAAAAAGTTTTCCTTGGCGTATTAATCTGAAAGCAAATCAGATTCATACCCCGAGAGGCTGAGCCACATCTGGCCAGTTAAAAGTTGCCAGTAAACTGGTATGAATACACCGCATTACTTTGTTAACAATGTGCCGCAAGGGATGAGCTGAAGCGATAAATAGTTTAGTAAAAAAATACCAGTGAAGAAAATGCTTAATGTAATCTTAAGAGCACGTTGGTAGGAATTCGACTTCGTCTGGTTTGTTAGCATACATTGGCCTCTGTATGCTAATGTTAGGGTTGAACGACATTGGTCAAATCTGGTATTCGTCAAATCGGCATTTCGTCAAATGTGACAATAGTCAAAGCTGTAGTTCGTCAAATCCTCTGTTTGTCCAATTATGAAATGACGTATTATTTGTACGTTGCCATTGTCCAAAACAGAATAATAGGAGTGAAAATAAAAGAACAGGAAGTAAGGTAAAGTGTCTATTAGCAAGATGCTATTGCGAAACAAGAAAAAAGTATAGAAATAGAAAAACAAAAAAATAAATAAAGATAAGACCTTCACTCTTTTTTCTTTCAATTCCTCTGTTCCTGTTCCTCTAAAATTTTGTTTCAAGATCTGTACGTCTGTTCATAGTTTCTTCCTTTGAATTCTTGTACGCTACCAATATTACTAAAATTTACTAAATAACTTTCAAAGTAAATGACTAATTTTGTTTCTTTACATACTTTAAACTTTAATATACTTAACTAAAACTACTGTTAAAAAAATGCTTCTCGCGTATGACTTACCCCAACGTCAAAATGTATCTAAGTCCGAGACTTCATACTTTGTACTCGTGGCATCATTTCGCGTTGTTAGTGCGCGAGGGAAATATGAAAATATCTTGTTATTATAAACTTAGTTTGGATATATTTAACCGTGAAATACAGCTGACTTGACATGGAAAATAATTTGGAAGCTTTACTGGAATAGTTTTGAATTTATATATACAGTTTTGTGGTAATGTACCTGCATATTTGGGCGCTTTGTGGTGTTTTTAAACGATGTGGATTTTTGATCAATACTTACGTTCACAGGAGGGTGTTTTTGGGGGCTTTAGATTTTCGGAGCCCAAACACACATACAAGCTGATATATCTACTGATTTATGGATGAAGTTCTGGTGCAGGCTTGCCTTTCAGGGTTGCCACTACATATTATAAAACAAAGTCGCTGTCGCTGTTTGTCCGTCCCTATGTATGCTTAAATCTTCAAAACTACGCAACGGATTTTGAAGCGGCTTTTTTTAATAGATAGAGTGATTCAAGAGGAAGGTTTATGTATAATACATGCATAATATTGTAGAGAAACACTGATAAATTTAGAAATAATACCACGTGGGCGGAAAATATGGCGGTGCGACGTTCGCCGGGTCAGCTAGTTATAAGATAACTAAAAAATTGATGGAGAAGAAGTCGGCGGATCCCAGGCTAGTTATGCAAGGTAGAAGACTTGAATACAGCCAGGAACATTAGTAAGATGATGAGATAAGTAGATCCATACGCGTCTAGAGTCTTTCACATTTTTACTTTCAACTGTAGTTTGTCGTAAATCTTCTTCCTCTTAGCGTTAATTCCCAGTCGCATCCGAAGCTTTCAGCTCGGAGTCTGGGGTCCGCTTTACCAGTCTTAACCACGGATTTGGCTAGACCTCGATATTTTCCGTGAAGCGCCAGCCATCTGACCTCCACAACCCAATGGTGACATTAGGCGATATCGAAGCATTGCAGCTAGACCGCTGCTGTTGAACTTTTTAGGGCTCCAACTGCCCGTAACGACTGCCATAGATGTTCTTATGGCAACCGGGACCGACGGCTTAACGTGCTCTCCTAGGCACGACCAGACCAATGCAAATACCCATATTTCATGAACACAAATATTTGCACTGAGCGGGGATCGAACCCGCGCCTCCTGCGTAGCGGCCGCGTTCACTACCGCTACGCCACGGAGGCTGTCAGTATAGTTATATAAAATAACTCATAATTTCTCCGAGCTTTTTCCCAACTCGGTTGCGTTGGGCTTTCTAGTCTAACTATGATACATATGTGTGACAGAATATTCTATCAAGAACCATACGGTTCGGTGACTCGTTGCTTTGCTGCGCCATTAAGACCTGGAATTCCTTACCAGCTCACGTGTTTCCTTCTTCCTACAGTCCCAGGTCTATGAGTGTGGCGTAAAAAAGAGGTGAATCCCACTATTTCCATTATGTATTTCCATTAATGGAAATAATGGGATATAATTTGTACAAAACGCTTGTCCCACTTTTTCCATTTTGCATTTCCATGGAAATAGTGGGATACACCCTAAAAAAGTATCTGATGAGGACGTCAAGCTCAGTGCCACAATTGTAATATGGTACGTGTCTGTAATGGTGACCCTCCTTCCTGAGCCTTAGCCTTCAGCTTACCATCAGGTGAGATGAAATCAAATTGACGTGTCCTACGTGAAAAAGTCTGAACTTCATTTTTTCGTGAAATGACTGCCATCTGACCTCCACAACCAATATTGGCAATATCGAAGTTTTATAATTAGACTAGTCAGACTTTCTAGGGCTCCAACTACCTGTAACGACTGCCATTGATGTTCGTATGGCAACCGGGACCGACCGTTTATCGTGGTCTTTAAGGCACGAAAAGCTATATTATGTATCATACAACTATTCAAATAATTTGAAAAAAAAAAAAAAAAAAAAAAAAAAAAAAAAAAAAAAAAAAGCTGTTCCCGACTAATTTACAATACATAACAGCCTGTCTGTCGTTATGGCTATTTACCACTCTTTTTATCGACACTGTGTACAATTATGTAGGCAATTGTCCCTTTTCAAAATTTACAGACCGTTAAAGATTTAATCAGTGCGGAAAAAGTAAAATATTTCTAGTTCTACTTTCTTCGCTAAAATCTAGACTTAATTAGAGTATTTTCCAGACTGTAAATCGCACAAACAAAAACTTATTTGATAGCGTTAATTTTATTTTGTGTAAGGATCGTTCGCAGTTTACATGACTGCTTTTACAAATTATGTTATTGAAAAGTACGAGTTCACATTCAGCCTGGATAACACGACCTAATATAAGAAAAATCTAGTTCTTTTATACAGGGTACGTCAATATTGGGATCCCCTGATGGTAAGCTCGCCTAATGCTAAGAAGGCAAAGTTTCAGGGTCACCATTACTGACACTAACAATGTTGATGCCAACAATGGTTGGTGGTCCTTTGCTTGACAGCAGCATCAGATATTTTTTCGCGCCCCATATAAACAACCGTAGACTGTAAGAAGAAGAATTTCAAGACTTTATGGTACAGCAAAGAAAAGAGTCATTAACCCGCTTGGATCATTTAATGGATTGGTAACTTTAACAAAACTTAATATTGCCAGAAGTAAATAATGGCAAACCTTTAAATAAAACTATTTTAACAAGAAATAATACACTTCGAATACTTTTAACTTACTGGACTGGATACGGAAGGCGGAGGATCGGCAAACGTGGCGCATATTGGGTGAGGCCTATGTCCAGCAGTTGACTGCAATAGGCTAATTGATTGATTGGTTGACCTTCAAATAGCTATGGACTCACAGTGACAATTACTACTGAAAAGCTATCAAAACATCGGGATCAATGTAAATAATTTATTTAACTTTAAGAAATGTATTTAATTAGGACAATTATCTTGAGATATAACAAAACTAAACTAATGCATTTTAAAACTAAAACTAATAATATACATATTATAATAAAAAAATAAATAATAATAATAATTAAAATGCGTCGTGGAATTCCTCCGCATCGCATGCCTCTTGTGGTAACGTTCCCAGAAGACTGGCAGCATTGCCACGTTGAATGGCAATGCTTATTCTCTGACCTAAAAAGAGACCAGCCTTCTGGTCACGAGAAGCGTCGACCATACGTTTCGCAATCTCCCTGAAGAGATTGCGGGCGCTCGGACCCCATGACCCCAACGTTTCGACTCCAAAAATGTAAATAATGAAATAATTCCAAATAATACGCAATAGAGTCTATTAAAAATAGTTTTATTTTATTTACAAAAAGGCTGTAAATACACACTGAACAGTTTTCGAACACAACCTTCACAGCATATAACCTATCGCTAGCTCTACGAGGAACATAATGGTGATCCATTTTGCTCGGCTGACACACCACAAAAAGTGCCTTAGGTGCTTGTCGTCTAGCGTAAAATATAGTCTTACAAACGTGGCATGCTGTATTGCTTTTATGAAATTCAACTAGGTTGATAAAAAGTTTTCAGAAATAAAAATGTTTCATCAATATTTTTGTACATTATATACAATATGTATCTTTACTAATATTAAAACTCTGAAGAGTTTTTAATTTTTAATTCGAACCCACAGTTCAACTAAACAAACATGTTTAGTTGAACTGTGGGTTCGAATTAATTTTTTTTTTTTGTGTCGAATAGGCCGTTTATCAAGAAAGATTATAGGCTAAATATATTATCATGACTACTACTCAAGGGAGAAGTAACAAAAATGTCAACAAATCCAGCAAATTCCCATACATTATTGGAAAATTAATAAATTGAGAGCATGTAGGTACGGTTTAAATATATTGTACATAAAGTTTATAATCTCTTATAACATAAAAATGGATATCATAGCATTATAACCGTCAAATATAAAACCAATCCAATCTACAACATCCCAGCCATTTGTTAAAACTTGTTACTTTAAAATTTCATCGTACGAAACAGTTCTTGACATCCAAGAAAAATGGCCCCCTAGCTGCAGTCTCTTGAGACATAGCTTATTCAAAACACGACACTACAAAATGTTATGAAACAAGTTGACTAAGTATTTATCAGGTTCGGAGACTGGAAACTTGTATGCTTTCTTGCGGCACGAGCACAAAGTTCAGGATAAACTGTTTAGCGACATAGCTGAAACGTCTTCAGCAAATTGTGTTAGTCGGCCATCTTGCGCGCCAACGTCTTGTAAATGTCGAAAATTTTGATAGGTACCAGTGCTTCGATGCAAAATAGAGTTAGGAATGTTTAGAGAAGATTGTTTGTGTATTTGGATCGCAGAAGTTCGATCTGATTTGTTGGCAGTCAGTTTATTTCGGTGCGAACACAGCTGTCCTATTTTTTTTTGTCAAAAATGACAGTTTTGATAAGATCATGGATATTTCTGGGTTCACCATATTTCTGACTTCTGCGCTCATGACTACGCGCATATAGTTTGTGTAAATAAATTCTTGAATAGTAAATTCCATTTCTAATAAACAAACAGCTGACAGCTCCATTTTCTGTCAATCAGGCCCACGAATGTATGGAAGAGTATCCATCTCCTTTCATTCGTTATCACTGCACTGGTACTTTTATGCTTTTATGTATGAAATAAAATTCTATCGCGATTTATTTGGTAGGTATATAGATAGGATTTACTATCCGAATTATATTTAAATTCCTGTTAAGTTATAGCTTTAAGTTAATCTTCTCTTAGCATACACTAAATTAAGTTAAAAATGCTGATAATATGTTTACATATAGGTACATGTACGATTAAATAATGAGATTTAGTTGTTTGTTGTTGACACTGAAACCAATAATCTTTTTATATCTTTTTATCAAGCCTAAAAAGAATATCATACCGTCCATATATAACGACAAGGATGTTATTACACTAACGTTTCCGAAGCATTTATTTTAATCCTACGAGATAAAGGTTAGACTATCGTTATATTTACTAAGCGCGTTTAGAGACTCTGTAATACTCTAGAGAATATCTCGATAGAAAAACTTAATAGCACTTTCAACTAACCCAGGAATAACACTTCACTATCGCATGTAAATGCAAATTTATCTTTATTCAAGGTAGATACAGGTTCTTTTATTCCTGACGGGATATGCTAACCTCCTGGTCTCCTAAGGCACTCTTTCTTAATTTTTAAAGTGTATTCTTTACCAGCACACATGTTTTCTTCTTCCAATAGCACCGGGTCTTTTAAATGGGGCGTGAAAAAGCCCCTGATGAGACCGTCAAGCCGAGGGCCACCATCGTAACATTGTTGGTGTCTGTAATGGTTCACCTTACCTTCAGGAAAGGTGAAGTTATATATTGAAATATCATATATATAAAAATATCTGGCTACTTGACCATTCTAAGCATTAGCTCTCTAACCATTTCTGATGTTGGTAAATTCTGAGGTAGCGGGGTCATTCGTGTAATCTAATTATACAAATTAATGTAATGGTTCCAGCTTGATGGCCTCATCAGATACTTTTTCACATCAGCATCCGACTAAAACTGTGCCAGTCAATTCCGAGCCAATCAAGATACTATTGGTCAATTTCCAAACACAGCTTCCAACAGTCTTTAACCAATTATAAATGGACAATAATATCAGCAAGTTTTTTGCCAAGTAGTGCCTGCCAATTGCAATAATGTCCAGTCGCTTTACTTTTTGTTTTAGCTGTTGACATATTGAGTTTTCAGTTTTTATTTGCAGTTGTCATATTCTTCACTTCCTCGGAGCATATTTCTCAGATCAATGCCATTCATAATTATATCGTTTATAAGCCCTAGTAGCTGTAGTAAAACTTAACCCAAGTGTACCCTTGGGTTAATTTTTTGCTTGTATGTGTTATAATAATAAAATAATAAATAAATAGTAGGTATATTAATTGGGACTGGCCTAAAGGCCTACTATGAATCGGTCGAACATTGATATTTTGCGTAAAGCGATTGCCTTTTGACATACACAACGCACAGGCGATTTCAAAGTTTCTGTACTACAACAGATTAATCGGCCCTTTTATGGAAAAGAAGAGTAAATTGGAGTAGATCTTGAGCTCCAAAGTAGGCTTGTCCTGTTTTGTCTTCTGCACTGATTGCACAGAATTTCTCTATTCTTGCAGGGTCAGCAGTACGGATGACTCCCCTGGTGTTCCATACGTCCATAGGCTACGGTAACCACCATCCATCAGGTGGTCCGTAGTGGACATGTCTATATTTATGTGTGTCTGCAGTCCGTAATAAAATTTCGGTCAAAAAGGATGCTTCAAGACTATCGATATAGCATACTGCATATTTTAAGCTCATGTTAATAAACAAATATTGTTTAAGACTAGCTGTTTCCCGCGACTTTACCCGCGTGTAATACTGATTACCTTTCCGCGATCTACCTAAACCTATTACCGGTTTAAAAAATAGAGTATGTGCTATTATTCTAGACTAAAGTCTATCTTGGTGCTAGTTTTTATTCAGATCCATTCAGCCGTTTTTACGTGAGTGAGTAACAAACATCCTCACAAACTTTTACTTTACAATAATAGTATTATATACATGTGATTTTTTTAAATATATTTATATATTCAAACACCCCAATTGTAAAGAAATCCAATCTAAATATTTTAATATAAAATAAATAAACTTCTAAACCATTTTATAAAAGTTTTTTTTATCAAATCCCAGTAAGCGTTCATGTTCTCGTTGTACAAATGAAAAAAAGATTTGGGAACTTTACTCATACATTATTAAAATAGGTATGTCAGTCTTGTCGCTTTCTTGTTGACAAAATACAACTCTCCTCACAAATACAATCTATAAAATACACTAGATATCTACCTTATGGCTTAGAAATAAGGGACACTTTTAAAAAGCAATTGGTAAGGAATAAGTTTGTAAAGGTTTATTCGAATTACAGCGCCCAAGCGCTCAAGAGATCAATAATACGTTCAAAAAGTTGATTTGATTCACGAGTACTGAGAGGAGTTGAATTACAGACAGACACAACAGGCTTTGTTCAGCTCCGTGGACGATAGGGTATGTTTGGTTAAAGTTTGTATAAACCGGTACTATTGTGATCTAAATGATCTCGATATTTTATTTACTATTTTTGCATAGATTCTTCCATACTAATTTCATAAATGTGAAAGTATTGTTATGTTTCATTGTTGTTGGCGAAATATAGGTGTTAATACATCTCTGCCTACCCTTTTGGGGATTTACAAGTGTGAGTGCTTGTATGTAACCCATTTGTGTCTGTTACGTTTTCAGACCTAAACCACTGAACCGATTTTGATGAAATTTGGTACAGAGATAGATTAAAGTTTGGGAAAAGATATAGGGTATATTTAGGGCAATACACACAGGTGCCCTGTGCCCCGAGACCGAAAAATATTCGTATTCGTTACGTAAACGTATCGAGAAAACGGTGCATTGCGATTGGTAGGCTTCACACACACAACAGTTCAAAGGAGGCAGGCGGCCAATCGTAATGCTCCGATCGCTCAATACGTTTAATTACGATAACGAATATTTTTCGTGCTCGGGACACAGTGCCCTGTGCTTCTGCAGACTCGACTGGGTAGGGCCTAATATGCTTCCTGATAATGAATTTAAAGCAGACCGCAAGACGAGTGGAAGCCTCAAATATTTGATGGACGAGACAAGTGAGGGCAGGGTACAAATTTTAAGGGCCAAGTTCTGTACACTGAGGAACTCTTACGTTGACACTAGCGTCTCTTCCATCGATCACTAAAACCAACAAACACTTTTAAAACCGTTTACAAAACTATGTCTATTTACTTTTACATAAGTTTATTGACTTGTCTAGGAATACAGAATGGTTCTCAATATACTCTAGAGGATTGTACTATGCATATTTCAAGAAGGTGAAACACCTTTAAGAGTGCTATTTTGTTTGAATGCAGACAACGACCGTATTACATGTAGATGTCGGTTGTGTTGGAACTCGTTGTGAAGTGTATTAGTTTGTTTTAGTTTGTGTGTGTGTATTGGCTTGTTTTAGGTGCTTTTTAACACATTTTTACGAACTACAGCGTATCAACTATGTATCGTATCCGGCTTTTCATTTGGCACTTTATGAAAAAGAAAATGAGAGTTGGAATGCCTCTGAAAGGGTCTCTGAAAGACCAAAAAAATTCGCTGAGTTTCTTGCCGGAGTCTTCTCAGAGCGGGGCCGCGTTTAGAACCATATACTTAACAACTAAACACTAACACTCTAAAGTCTGTATCGAAGAATTAATTCACTGGGGTCCACTTACTTGTTATTTTCCTACATTGCGCACGATATTTGGCATTCATTTACACAAGAAATATGTAGTGTAACACACAATAAAATGTTGTGTTACTCAAAGAAAGATTATCAAAAACATCTATTTATTAATATCAATTTATTAATCGCAGCACATTAATTTTACATTAACCCTAAAGCACGCTATATCTTGTTTCAACACTACACCATCTGATATAAAATTTACTTGACTGTTTTGAGCCAAATTGGTTATCGACCACGCTTCGCTTAGTGTGTTTGTAAAAACTGTATTTCAAACACAGGGTAGCTCTCACAAAACAATCAACAGATTTGCCGCAGCGTTGCAGTGAATATAATTTAAGCCTGCCGTCCACTAGAGCGTATTTAGAGAGCACTTAATGGTACGCTAGTTTAAAGCTGTGAATACGTTTTTTTTGTTTCAAAATAGTAGGTGGTTCAATATGAGACACTGATTTTTGTAGAAGTATTTTTGTTTATAAGAATACATATTTTTAAGGCACGCTCCCTGTTATACAGGGTTGGGGGTGTAAAAACCCCTCTGCCAACCCGTACGTGGATTTACAGGCGTGAATATGTGTATACAGTACCTACATATTTTTTTGATGAAGAGAATGTTATTATTTGATAATAATAACATTCTCTTCATCAATCAGAGTGCAAGCATGCAAATTGCATAGATTATCTATGAATTATAAATTGTTATTGATTAATGATACATGTGTTTCTCATATTACTTGATTAATTGACACGTCTGAATAATGAATTATTCAACACGTTCATGCAAATGGGTCATATTTGGGAATCTGGAGGTACCTATACCAAAAGTACCCAGTTAGATTTATTGCCATGTTTTAGTTTACTTTTTGGATTAGCATTTCAATTGCTAGGACAACAACCTCTTTCTCCGAGTAGGATAAACGACCAGAAATGCTGGTAGCTAGATGCGAAAGGAGGAGGATTGGAAGAAATTGCACACATTAGGCGTGCCGGCTGTTTGTTGATTTCAATTGCCTAAAACCGCACTCCATACTGTACTTATAGAACCAGCGCACATACAGGTATTTGCTCGATCTACGCGGCCAAAATTATTTTAATGCATAATTGGTATCTAAACAAGATAAATAAACAATAAAAATACTTATTTTTTTTAAATAATACTATATTTTACAAAAAAACGCCTTAGTGGAGTACCTAGTATAGTAATATAGCTTTTTTTAAGTTAATTCATCGCTTTCTGATGAATTTTCTATTATTGGATTGTATTTTGCAGACACAAACAGCCAAAGTTTCAGGCAAAAATGTTTTCGCTTTCCTTTTTTTTATATTTCGCATGCTACTTAGCAGAGTTCTGCTCAGTTCAGATCCTCTGCTAAGTACATACATGTGTAATGTATATACTTAGCAGAGGATCTGAACTGAGCAGAATCGGTTAATTATATTATTATCTTGATTGCAATTATTTGTCCTCGAACATTTTCTTGCTAAATCTTGATGGTAACAGCTGAAGTGTTTATTTCTAGCCACAGCTGCATCTCGGAAAGCTCTCCTATTGACAATAATGCCTTTTCAATTATGACTGCGCCATAATCGTTATCGTACACGATTCTTCTTGGCTTTTTGTAATGCACTTTAACACGGAAAAAAAACCTTATTGGTCTTTCTCATAATCTCGTACTGTCCTTGTGTCAAATCGGCATCTATAAACATTTGCAAAGCCTGCATTGGTGTCAAGGAGGACTCCTCTTTACTGGGTCGCGTAAGCAAGAATGCCTTTATCTTTTCGGACAATTGATGCATCTTTGTTACCAGATCTACCCAGTTCCACTTTCGCAGCATGTATAAAAGTCTACTTTTCAAAGTTAGAACGTAGTTCTTCAGTCTTTTGCCTTTTGCTCTGGCTCTTTTTGAGAAGTTTTATCAACAGGTATTCCAAAAGTGCCTTCCAGCCAAGACCGGTTGTATTTTATAAATTTATCTTGAGCTTTGGTTCACCTTTGTTTTATTTCAGATTGCAAATCATGAATTTGGTCGTTATTGTAACCTTCACATGACAAAAGTTTATCTTTTAAATAGTTTAATTTGGCATCTAAAGTAAGGAAATTTTCTTTCTTTATTAGATCAAATAAGTGTTGGCGTGTTACAACTCTTACTCCTGATGCATCTTCTGAACCTAAAACAAACAAATACAATGTAGAAAGTCACTAAAAGATATTTCCTATTTTAAACGATATTTAGCTGAATCTCTTCAATACCTCTAAACTGTATTTATCCGGACGTATCCGGAGATGATTTTCACTGTATTTACAAAGTGAAGGATCAGAGAATAACCTACAATACAAATTATAGCCGGATCTAACCCGATACATAAACAAAAACACTAGCAAAGATTTTTTATTGAAATAAGTTATGGTGTGAAAATGGGTATTTTTATCACTACAAAAAAAATATAGCTTGTTAATTGATCATAATTTTATTTATGCATTTTATAAGTCTTTTACCTTGTCCATCAGAATCCATCACTTTCAATTCGTAGGAAGAACTTGAGAATTTAGAAACACACTTCGAAAGTTTGATGTTTAGAAAAGCGCCAACGTGAAATACGCACACTAAGTGAAACGGTCAAATTGCGACTGATGCCACAGAGGCGGGGTGTAAGGTAGCAGGTAGATAAAGCATGGGTATTGTGCCAGGGTTCATATTCTGATCGTGGAACTAGTTTTTATGAATGTTATTGAATTTTTGATAATGGGACTTTTGGCCGCGTAGATCGAGCAAATACCTGTATGTGCAGCGATATACCAAGGTGTCATGACATCTACCGAATGATAAACTATGAAATAATAGACGGGTAATTAATTTCTCGTAATGTTTTGTTGCGATATAGTGTATAACAACCACAAGACTCTCGTCTCGAACGATTTTTGAATGCATCGTGTGCACAGCCATACCAATTACTAGTGCGGCCGGCCCCCGCGGAATATTCCAAACTGACCGGACTCAGAGCGATTTTAAATTGAATTTTTGAGAATTACGACGACAATTTTCAGAGTATTGTGAAATATACGGAACTGAATTCGGATAACGAATGCTATGGGATGTAAGTAGTTCTAACATCATGGTTGGCTACTGTCTAAATGCTTTTTAGTAAACATATTTTAGGGGCTAATAGCTCAATTATGCGGAAGACCCCTCAGACTCCCCTCCACCCAGTGGTAAGATCGGACTTAAACCGACTAAAACCAAACGTCGTCGTCTTGAGTCTTCAGATCCCCGGCATCTGAAGACTCAAGACGACGACGTGAGAATGCCTAAGGCCGTCGCATTCCGGCGTCCCAATCTTACCTCCGGAAAGGGGCTTTTTCATTTGTGGTTAGTTGTAATTTTTACATTAATACTATCGAATTACTAACGCCTTAATGTAAATTGGTATCAGCAAAGCAAGAGTTACAATAACGTACATGCATTTTTAAAGACTGAGACTCATAGCGTAAGCATTCGACGTGCAAATTTTCGTGCTTTCATTATTTATTTGTCTATTAACAAAAAATAATGTATCTACGTTGGTTTATAATACATGTACCTCACGCTTTTTGGGCTTAATGTATTTAATTAGCATATTAATAAATTTATTTTTCATCAACACAATTCACTTTATACATGCATAATTAGGTACATAAATTAACTCTATATCAACCAACATTAAACTCATACCAATAGAATAAACATAAGAAAAAGTATCTTGCCTGTCGAACTTTCCATATCTGTGTGTTTCCATATATCCACCTCCAATTTTCGTGGTATGAAGTACGTAGGTACGTAGCTTAGATACTAGGTATATAGGTACGTATATTTGAAATTACGGCGCCGGCCCGGCGATCCGGTGTTTGGAAAAATGGTTTTACAAATGCACCTCTACTTTTTATTTACTATTATGTTGGCAGCTCCTAGGGTTCCATTTTCAGATTGTAATCTAATTGAAGTTGAAGAATAAGGGCTTGTTCTCTATTTGGCTTGTACCATGTTTGTGATAGCTGAATATGATGGTTTTGCAAGTTCACCTATGGCTAATCTTTTTGGACTTGCCTGTGGCGTTTTCTCTTGCCGTATTGCTATTTAAATGTGCGGATTACTTTTTCTACACCATCGCTATTATTAATTATATATTGTACTAAGCTCCTTCTCAGATTACACCAGAGAAGATCTGTGAGACTACTACAATCTCTTACAGTATTATTTCAATTTTACCTTGTGACTCAAATGTGAATCGGACCGTCAGCGTCCGTCAGTTGTCTCATACAGTACACAGATACACAGTACTCAAATATCACGGACAACGATACGCGTCCGATTTCACTATTTACACTATGAAAGTACAGTAAGATTAAAATAATAAAAGATATAAACTAATGTTCATAAAAATAAAATCAAACAAAAAGGCTTACCAACTGGCAGACTGTTCAATAAGGATTGAGACATATTTTTTGTGAATAGACAAAAAAAGCCCGCTGAGTTTCTTGCCGGAGTCTTCTCAGGCCAGGGCCGTGTTTGGAACCGGTGGTCCATTTGCTAAGCTAGTCTTTAGTATGAACGCGGCCGCTACGCAGGAGGCGCGGGTTCGATCCCCGCTTAGTGCAAATATTTGTGTGCATGAAATATGAATATTTGCATTGGTCTGGGTGTTTCCATGTATAATATGTATGTATTTACAAAAAAAAATATATCTAAGTATGTTTATCCGCATTCTAGAACCCATAACACAAGCTAGTTAAGCTATGCTTACTTTGGGTCTAGATAGCGTTGTGTAGAATGTCCTACAATATTTATATTTATTTATTTATAAAAAAAGTATATTTTTTTTTGTTAATTTTGACGTTTTCTAAGTGCCATTTTGATGGTCTATCCCTACTAATATTATAAATGCGAAAGTAACTCTGTCTGTCTTTCTATCTGTTTGTCTGTTTGTCTGTCTGTCTGTCTATCTTTCACGCCTAAACCACTGAACCGATTTTGATGAAATTTGGTACAGAGGTAGATTAGACCTTGAGAAAGGACATAGGCTATGTTTGGTCGCGATAACCGACATCCACGCGGGCGGAGCCGCGGGCGAAAGCTAGTACAGAATAAATGATTTTTTAATTTGACTTTGACTTTGTCGGGGGCCTTTCGTATTTAGCTGTATTTCTATCGATTTCAAACATACCTACTCAGAGTGAGATACACAGCAGATAGCGTTCGCGCGTCTACACGAAGGAATGTGCACGCTACCGTTCTGATTACGGATGTTTCAAACCATAAGGAAGCAATGGAGATACAGCTAAATTTGAAAGATTTTTGATAAATGTAATCTGGGAAGGAGTTCGTGACGTAAAGTGAAGGTGTAGAACAAGTAACCAGCAAGTTTCAATAGTAATACAGCAAGAGACAACACCTCAGGCAAATTCAAAGTTAGCGGCACTGTCCGATTCAGCATTCGAATAAAATACAATTCGAATAATAATCGGCAGTAGAAAAGGCTGATGAATGTATATTTTTGACGTAGGTATATGACAGTCGTAAACGTGTAAAATGAAAGTCAAAATGAAAGTCAAGTGAAAATGAATGATGATGATGAATGAATTACCACTTGACTAGGGGGGAGGGGGGGGGGGGGGGCAGGAATATCAGTTACAGGTGATATAGGAAGTCAGTAAGTACGTCCATCGATAAATGTGTCAGAACCCTTAAATGGTATTCGTCTCTCATTTCTTGTTTTCACAAACAAAATAGTTGAGGAACTTCCACTTGATTGTAAACATATAAAAGTAAATTTCCAACAATATTTTGTTTCGAATTTGTTTGCACAAAGCTTTGTTTGATGTGAACGGTTACTTGGTGAGCCGAGCGATTTGAAAGATTCTTTTATGGCGCCTTCAAAGTAGAAAGGATACGAAGTGATCAATCAAGTTGAGTACCGATTATACCACTGTTGTCATTTTTTTAAAGCTTTGTGTTTGTTTAAAAAAAGTCAAATTGTTGCTTGAATTGTGTGAATATTTGAAACGAACTGTATAATGGGTATGAAAGTACAAGACCTTACAAACACCTTTGTGTCTGTAGTCGGTGCTGCTAAACAAAAGGAGGCTCTGGTCAATCGAAGTCCCCGGGTTTATCTTAAGGTCATAGACTCTATTAAGCTACTGATATTTATTGAAACATTATCAAAGCATTTTAGATAATTTTGAAGCAATTAGTTTGCTAGACTAAACAAATCCCGCCCGAGAATTGATTTCGCTTTTTCCAATTTATTATAATTATCAAAGCATATTTATTTTTTTTAAACTTGAAAAACTTATATCTATAGGTACACCAACCGTGACTAGCTGTACCATGCCCTAGGTATACGGGGTGTGGCCCGGTAGACGAGGTAAAAAAAGAAAAGAAAGAGCATGAATAGAAAGCGAGCGAAATAAATAATAATAAATACATACCTGAATTAATATTATACAATCTGAATCTAAATCTGAGACTTGAGAGCCAATTAAAACTTTTCACTTCTAGTTTTGGAGTGCTATATGCTTAGAGTATCCTGATAGATACTCAAAGGATATATGTTATTGTGAGTAAAAGGTTAGCAAAAAAAAGTTCACCTATTGGGCTCATCTCTTTCACCAAGAGGCTTGGCAACCTCTATTTTTCAGTAACGGGAATTTCCTTTATGGCAGCTTCCTAAAAGTACTTAAAAATAAGTATCTGTTAGTTCACCAGACTGTGATGTAAGCGGTACGCAGGAAAACAGTCATACAATCATAGCCAAGTGTAATACACACGCTCCGAACGTATTTTCATGATATATCTCAGAATCAGTCATAAGTAAAGTAGGTATGTCCCACCTTCGTAACCCTGCCCTTCTTTTGTTGATCGTGATTTAATTATTTTTGTATGAAGAAAAAGTTAAATAAAAAATGGTAGCTTAGTAGTTAAGGGTTAATTTTCCTAAATTAATAATTTTTAAAATTCCAGAACATACAGTTGTATTTTCTGGAATAACTTAAGACCAGGGGTGGCGTGGCGTTCCATCGATGGCACGCGCGCCATTTGTTCGCCAACCCTGGTGTAGACAGTACTACAAAAAAGAAAAAATAAATAAGCTAACCGGCTTGAAGACACAGCTCTCTCTTTATAATTCCTGTACATCCAAAGAAGAAAGACTATTTCATGCTTTATAGGTATTAAATAATTCTCTTATACATCCATACGAATCCCAATAAATTCTGATAACCCTATATACCTACTTACATTATAAATACACTGCGGGCCAATACGAAATGCCGTAACTCAATACTCACGCATAACTATTATTTCGATTCTGGAATCGAACGATCGGGTCATTAAATTTCTTACTTATACTTTGCATACTTTCATGCAATAACAACCTTTGTCTGAGATCATTTCAATAATATCCCAAGTTTAATAGCAACATTTCAGGCTCGAGGCAGTAATAAAATTTAACGTGTCGTTGGGAGTTTTGTGACTTCAGCGAAATTTATCGCTGAAACTTTTTCAAGCGATCCATTTGTTAATCTCGGGGTGCGTATTTGGTAACGTTTGAAAAATGCGACGATATGTTTAGCTTTTTCAACGAACGTGTAAAAAGTTTGGGTGTCTAGTTTTTTATGGTCTGACTTGTAATTCGAAAATACGATACTGTTGTGTGATTTATGGTTACATTTTAAATGGTTTCTTGTGTTACTGTCCTAGTGCAATTTTTACACTGTAATTAAAAATAAACATTCTATAAGTTAGCTGTTTTGGTATTAGGCATTAAGTAGCCTCTTTCGTCAATGAGCAGGTGTGCTATTTTGCATGAGCGTTTGGGCTTCAAAGATTTTGACAGGCTTCAAAAATAGCTCATCTAAATGTCCACGTACACATACAGTCAACTTATGATTGATCTTGACCAGCAAAGTACTCAAAATGATCTTAATACCTTGGTATCCTCCCTTTCTGTTGATTGATTATTAGTATAGTATTAATATCATTAGTAGGTATTAAGATCATATTGAGTAGGTACTATGCAAGGTTGCCTGGAAGAAATCTCTGCCGCCCATTGTACTCGTACATTGAACTGTAACATGCTACCTACTTGTATTACTGTAAATCTATTGGTGTATAATAAAGGATTATCTATCTATCTATCTATCTAGTCGGGACTGATCTGATGCGTACTGTATGGACCTAAAAATTTGGTCCCTATTACAAAATAACTCATACAACCAACACGGCACAACCAGTTGAACATAGTAATTGAGCCTTGGGTAAAGAAGGATTTCATGACCCATTTGTAGTTGAGGTTCAAACTTTGGGGTATAATATAAACATAACATAACATAAACTCACGCCTATATCCCCGAAGGGGTAGGCAGAGGTGCTAGCACCCACATTTCGCCGTTTATGTTTAGGTCCCAATGTAATAGGTGGCGAGCCTATTGCTATTATCCGGGCACTTTATAAACCTGCGATAAATACACACATAACTTCGAAAAGCATCGAAAACTCATTGGTGTGTGCCACGGTATAATATAGCCATCTAAATTATATGTACAAGCAATGCGGATTCAAAATGTAATTAACAAAACATTAAAAGTGATCATGAAATTACCCGTCACTTCCGTATAATACACCTTGGAGACGTTGAATATGTATAAAGTGTTAATCTGTATACACTTATTTAGCATAAAATGCGGGTGTTGTACGCATCGGCTGCTAACTTTGATGAGTTGGGAACTTTCCACGTTAGAAGTACTTATGTGAAGTTAAAATAACGAATGAGCTGAAAGATCATGTTATCGGCCGTGGCAATGGAATATTTCGAATATTATTTAAAGACATAAATCTAGACCAGGTGTTTCAAATAAAAATGTGTGTGTATGTGTTATTCCAGACTATAATCTATATCTGTACCAAATTTCATCCAGATTCGTTCAGTTAATGAGCGTGATTGAGTAACAAACCTCTGAACAGAGTAATATTCGCGTAAGTTTCAGTATCATATTCACAATTTTTTACATTTATAATATTAGTAGTATAAGACACGAGAATTGGGATTTATGTATTTCAATGGACTTTCCTAATCAGGACAAGTTGTAAGGTTTTCACTATGCCCTTGAAGTTGTAAAAGGTAAACGAACGGAATACACGTAAGAATTTTTTCTTATCTATATTTCAGCTACCACAAGTTTCTTGATATAATTATTAAGTACATGTATAACTACAGAACTTTTAATCCGTACTAGTATTATTATAGTATATCACGTACTCTCATACAGGCACTCACACACAGATCCTCACACACATACAAAACTTGATAAAGCCGCGTTCTTTGGTATTGCAGATATCGAGATACAATAACAGATTTTAATATTTTTAAACTATCGCTGTGTAAACTCATATTTTTATGACTTATTGCGATTTTATTATGAAACGTACTTTTGCCTCCGTATCCAAAACATCGGCAAAAGTAAGTTTCTAATAAAATCGCGATAAGTCCCGAAACATTACAAAAAAAATAAGATTGTAATACTTTCTATTTCATTATCTATCAGATAATATTATATCATCCGCTCGGCCAATAACACATGCGTTTACCCTTCTCGAATGTTGTGTATATATGCGAAATTGTATAAAACTGTCACCACCAATAATAAAGAGGCGAAGTTTCAGGAAACAATCTCAATAAATGGGGATTTGTTTTCAAGTAATCGTTTGTCAAACAGATATACGTATAACGAAGATGGCGGCGAACTTTTTCTGATTTAAGTTTAGAATTTGTCTGTTTTTTTTTTTAAAAGTTAGTTACGTGGTTGACAGGAGTTGAGTGGATGGTATTAAACTGAATGTGACAAGTAACTTAGTGTCGTTTTTCTATACATTATTTCCATGTTATATGTATATAATATAGGGTAGAGGGCTCTAACAAGAGGATTTATGGGCCCTACTACGAGAGTGTATGGCGCCCCATCAAGATCTTTGGGACTCAAATCAAACTCACCTATTAGCTGATATATCTACTGATTATTGGATGATGCTTTGACGCAGGGATTTCTCTTGAGGTTACTTGACAGTCACGTCTGGAAAAGTCGTATAAGATTGAAATATTGAAGTCGATTTAGTATACCTAGTGGGCAAGTACAAAATCATGCGTGAGCAAAATTTGACGAGACTGAACTTCTAATTTCTGATTTCTTAAACCAGCCATTATTCATTTTCGTTCGTTTCTTAACCGACTTCTACAAAAGGAGGAGGTTCGGATGTTTCTATGTTTTTTTTCTAATGTTTTAAAGCTATAATATTACTCACAGTACATAATAAGCCGACGAATATATCGCAGACCGCTAACTTATGACAGTTTAGTAAATATAACCCGACGTTGCCCGCATTTAAGTAGCTACTTTACAATTTTAATGACGAACCGAATTTCGGTAATGGCCAGCGTTCGATTCCGCTCATCCATTATGTACAAAGTACTCGTGTATCGGCGGAGTTAAAATATAACTTGGGTCAATCCTATCTATTGCTGTTATAGTTTGACAGTTGCAAATCTTTGGAGCTATATTTGAATAAATTTTAGTTGCCGCCGCTCCATTTTGATCGTATAGTATGAGAGCTGACGTCATTAACTCTGGTTTGATCAGATTCCTGAATGAGATGTACATCATCAGACGTGCGTTTAGTTGGAGAACACGAAATGGCTATGCTGCAAAGCTAAAAACCTGGTGGTGATATCAAAAATCCATTTTGAAAAACCGAAAAAAAAAAAACAGTAGGTATCTAATATGATAAGATTACCAGAAAAAACCTGGCTCATCTGAAAGATATGTATGAAAAACCACAATGATGTACATCTGATTCAGGAATCTGATCAGACTAGAGATAATGACGTCAGCTGTCATACTAGTACGCTTACAAGAGGGCGCTACATGGGTTAGGTATGACGAATAAGAATATAAATAATGAACACTTGACCAATTGCTACTACCAACAGACTTGAAAAATAAAAACTAATAATAGGCTTGGCGAATTAGAACAATCTATTTTGTAGAGCTAATTTTGTGACTTGGTGAGCCCCCTGGGGGCCTAGACAAAGTGTCATTCTATTGGTGGAATCGCGTTTAAGAGAACCGTTTTAAATTTTTAACAGTGGATTACATGACATGAAATAATGTATTTCGAGTTACAAAGACTCATATTTCATAAAAAAACCTATGGTTATATTAATGATTTATGTCAATTTCATACTACGATTAGGAATTCTACTAGCGCCAATAGAATGTCACTTTGGCTAGGGTTCCAGGCAACCTATGTAATACTGATGTTAAGCAATTAATGGGTAAGCAGTATTAGGTAACTTAATAATCCATTATGCAATTTTAAATTTATATTGTAATCTAGTTTTTTTGAAGTATATGTTCATGGATTTTTGAGACTAACTGTACAAGCAAATAGCAATGTCGTGTAATGTTATTATTCATTCAGGCCGTTAATTAAACGGCGCCGTTTAGTTAACAGCCTAGGCAGTTAATTGAACGGCTGATTAAGCTAGTTTGCTGCGACATGTACATTGTGTAAATATTCTTGATAAATGAATAAACTATTAAATTGTAGGAAATTTAATTCTAACCAGGATCAATTGTCAGTCACTGTCATGCCACAGAGACTGTGAAAAATTTCATTAAAATTTAAGACTTCAAATATTAAAACTGTCAAACTTTGTGAAACTACAAAAAAAGTTTATCAGCCAAAGTGTTAACAACCAAACAGCATCAGCAGTAAAAAAAACCCCGCAGTTTATCCCGCGTGTCAGTATCTGAGCCCGCATTACCGTACCGGCGGGCTGGCTTGGCAAAGCACCCCGTGCCATTGGCGTTCGGCCAATGAAATCTCCTTCACTACAATGCGGCCCTAGTACACATTTATACATTCCCATATTAAAAATAAATTTTATTACTGGTATGTTGGTTGAAGTAGGTCAGTTTAGTTACTATTTAGAGTTGTGTGGGAGATAGGGTTTTAATATTGTATTTTGTTTGTACTAAATAAAAATATTTGATTTATTAAATGTGATAGTACTTAAGTTACTCTTTATTGCACAAACACCGGATGTTAAGATTAAGTTCGACGGCCTCATCAGATGCTTTTTCACGCCCCGCTTAAAGGACCCGGGACTGTAGGAGGAGAGAAACACGTGAGCTGGTAAAGAATTCCAGGTCTTAATGGTGCGGCAGAAGAAAGAGTCACCGAACCGTTTGATTCTTGATGGAATATTCTGCACCGTATGCGGGTGGCATCTAAGTCCTGCACGTGTTTCAATTATTCCACAATTTTTTTCACACACGTGTTTTTTCCAAGTAACTAAAGTATTGGGTTCTTCAAGAAGGGCATTAGAGGGTTCTTAAGGGGTTCTTAAAGAACCTTATATTGTAGTAGTAGTAGTGATTTGATTAGGGTTAATATCATGTCATTTAAACTCAATTGTTAAAGATGTTTTTGGGGTCGGAAGCGCGAGTGAAACGCCCCTGGTGTTTCATACGTCCATAAGCCATGGTAACCACTTACCATCAGGTGGGAAATGTGCAGCTTGTCAGTTACCTAAGTTGTATAAAAAGTCAGAACTTCTTAGTTTTTGAAGCATACATAAATGAACATAACATTTTTATCTGTATAGATATATCGTATAGATTAATTGGAGATATAGAGACCCTAGGCATAGAACTACTAATAACTAGGTATAGATCTCCAATAGTTTTCTATACCAAACATCGAATGTCTGAACGCAACAATAAAACGTTGGGCAAATCTTAATTCGCCCGATATTACGGCCTCGAGGCCACTTTTCTAAAAACCAATAAATATAATAGCATCGGATATCCGACGAAATGAAAAGCAATCGGGTGATTCCTATTTCGTCCAATATATCGTATCCGCCTTAAATTTTTTGGCGTACTTCGATTTATTTGAGACTAGTGAGGTGGAGACGAGCTGGTTTATGAAGCGATTTCGGGTTAACTGTGCATTAGAGGGTTAGGTTTGTTTTATTCCAATTTGCTAATTTGTAGAAAGTGTAACTACTGAAATTGATTAATGTACTTATTTTTTTATTATATTTTAGTAATGTTATTTATTCAATTTAAAATTATTTACATACTTAATCTAATTCTAAAACTTACAATCTAATAAAAATCTAACTAATTATAATTACACTATACCTATCCTAAAATTCGCTCAGGCCTGTACCCGGTGAAAAGGTGCCCATCACGCTGGCTGCTGACTTACCCCTTTGGATGGCAATGGCCAGCCTTTGCACCATGTATTTTAGTAATTAATGAATAATGCAGCGGGTAAAAATCGGAAAGCGGGCTTTGGACTTTCAGGTGAGAGTTTCGGATATGACCGCTACTAACACGAATGATAATAATGATGAATGCATTAGTAATCTTTAAAATAAAACGAAAAGATTATTTTATTCATTTTTCTTATAATGCGATATGCGTAAAAACCACAATGATCACCTCCGGGCTTCCTCCGGGTATTAGTTACAGGTATTTATAGGTACATAAACTTGATTTATGTTGGACCTAATACAATGATTGGTGTAATTCATCTCTGCCTAACCCTCCGGGAATAAAGGCGTGAATGTATGTATATAAACTCGATTTCATTCGTGTAACTGAGAAGTCCCTGAAATAATATACCTATTCGTTTTTTTCCTTCCTTCTCCTTATCTTTTATTTATATTCTTTCTATGATTTCTGTTATATTCTTTTTACAAAAAAAAAAAAACGTATATAATCGGATAATAATATGGCAAAGACATATCTCTCAATATACTCGACTATAAAAAAATGTCGATGAATTGAGACCCTCCTCATTTTTCGAGTTGCTGCAAAAGTTAGGCAATCATTTACATAATGTGTTTACGGAGCCTTTACATAATAAACTTGTTCGAAAGAGTTCTTGAGAGAGATTACTCTCATGTCATTGAAACTTAACAAACATATAACTAAGTAATAAACATTGGGGATAAGGGATAATCTGCGTACCAATAATTTCACTACATACCACTCAAGATCGTGCGAAGTGGAGAAGGAAAAGCAGGTAACGGAATTCTGGGCTCCAAGTCTGGCCTTCGGATGCAAACAGAACACATAACAATGATGGTGTTTGAATGAAATTTTGAAGCATTTATTATGCTAACTATTCAAATCGATTAAGAAAGAGAAATGAGAAACGACCTCAGGCAGGACTCGAACCCGCGATCTTCCCCTAGGAGGGGGAATGCTCTGACCACTAAGCCACCGAGACCCGCACGAAGCCAATCCCCCTCTAAGGGAAATATCGCGGGTTCGAGTCTCGCTCGAGGTCGTTTCTCTTTTCTCTTTCTTAATCAAATGATGGTGTTCTCGTAATTTGTTCCGCATAGAGACCATTTGGGATAGTAGTAGTTGGTGAAGTGTTTTCAGCTCTTCTCCCTCCTTAAACGGTCCCCCTGCTGTCTGATCTCCTAACCCCTTGAGCAAAGCCTGCACCAGCGTCTCGTTCGTCTATCAGCATGATCAGCTTGTGTATCGACTTACAGGTGAATTTGACTTGGACTCCGAAGATCTTAATGGGGCTCTAAAAACGCCCTTCTTTATATCAACATACATATAATCACGCCTTTATCCCCAGAGGATTAGGAAAAAGTCAATTAACACCCACATTTCACCAATCAATGTATTCGGTCCCACGTTATAGGGAGTGAGCTTATTGCCGCATTTCGGCCACTATTGTTGACTCGAACCATGCATCTGGGGCTGAGTCTGGGCTGTATAATATATATCTGTCATAATTTAAACAGCCCTATTCCTTAGTCGCCTTGTATGATACCGCATAGACAGTGATGGGGTGGCCCAAATTCTACTCTGCTGGGAACCACGCGGCTCAATAACTTTTGCCAGGATTGACACGATATGATACCAGCAATCTCAAAGCACAAGTACCTGTTTCACTCCGAAGCTACTTCGAAATCCACTCCAATCGAATGAGAAATTTCTCGCGGATCCGGACACCATAAAAACGGTAATGGAAATATCAAGTTACCGCTGCAACGGAGACGAATTGATTTCACAAATCAAATAACTGGTTCTCAGTGGCGGCCTCTTACCTACCCACTTTATTGAAAGTGCGGGTATTTAGGAATTAGATTTATTGGCACCTGATTTTCATTCTGGAACTACTGTGTGTGGAATAGGAAATACGCATATTATTAACAGGCCCTCGATTTTGATGGATGAGGTATGAAAAAATCGCTGTAAATATGTGAGAAGTAATATCAGTTAATGAAATGAGGAATCAGATATACGGGAAAAAAGGGACTTAAAAGAGGATATAGAGGATGTATATATTGTACATAATAGGTACATTTCACCAATCATTGTATTAGGTCCCACGTAATAGGAGGTAAGCCTATTGCCGTATTCCGGGCACTGTTGTTGACTCAAGCCACGTATCTGAGGCTGAGTCTGGGCTGTATAGGTATATCAGTCTGATGTTAAACAGCCCTATCGCTTAGACGCCTTGTACGACACCGCATGGGAGGAGAAGGGGTGGCCCAAATTCTACTCTGCCGGGAACCACGCATATTATTAACAGGCCCTCGATTTTGATGGATGAGGGATGAAAAAATCGCTGCAAATATGTGAGAAGTAATATCAGTTAGTGAAATGAGGAATCAGACATACGGGAAAAACGGGACTTAAAAGAGGATATAGAGGATGTACAAAAGTTGAAAAGGGTACCTATGCTGAGTTGGTTTGGGGCAAAGTCGAGTACCGAACAAAAACATGTGAAGCCAATGTAAGTGGGCATAACGGTCAAAGACAACCTTGAAGAATGTACACAAACGGATTAAATTGGTTTATTTTAAACACGCTTACGCATTTTGAAGATGAGACTAATTAGATTAATCTAAGAACACAGCTTCATTTGGCATAAAGACACATACCTACCTATCAGTGGTAAAGGGTGAAAAGTTTCAAAAGAGAAGCCGGTGGAAAAAATCTAATCTCTTCTAGGACGACCATAGCAATTTTGTATGGAATTCTCCCAAATATTGGATACAGAATTTCAGATTCATTCAGTTTTAGATAATGCCTTATGTATGATATTTATTAGAGTATACATTCTTAATATCTCTACCTAGGCTTCTGTTTGCAGAGTAAGCCGGTAGGAATAGAGTTATAGAGATCCCGCCATTGCTACCTGTATGTTTCCATGTGCCTGCAATCACGTGTCCTCTGAACGGAGTATGAAAAAGCATCTTGCTAGTCGGTTAGATTGAAGTCGTGATACTGGACGATTGTTTAGGACTTGAACATACTAAAACCGCACGCCGTTTCTGGTTTTCAGATGTCGAGGTGTAAGGTGGCCCATCTATCTATATACTATTATATAATTGTAAAGTGGTCGTGTCTGTACATTGGAGATATTTAAAAAAAAATACTTGGGTTATGTTATATTAACGCTACTGAACACGAAAATATTTTTTTTTAATTTCCTGTCTGTTTGTCTGTTTGTCTGTTTGTCTGTTTGTCTGTTTGTCCGCGATGGACGCAAAAACTACTGAACGGATTTTGATGCGGTTTTTTTTGTAAGAAAGGGCTTGATCAGACTTAAAATCTTACGTTTGTTTCATCGCAATCGGTTGAGTAGAACCGGAGTTGTGAACAATTATGATAATAAACGGAAAATGGCCCGATAGACAGATGGCGCTTTTTATTATTATTGGTCAATTTTTATAGCTTATTACATCCGAGCAAGAATGTCAATTTATAGACTTTATTTTTACATACACAAATTGTGTAAACTAATACGTTTTTAATCATGAAATTAAAATTTGAATTTTTAAGATTTAGTTACAGAATCATAACTAGATGGCGTTCTCGCGTTTAAATTCAAGCTATCGTTTGGTTTCAAACTACCGATATACGCGAACCGGTATTCAGTATTACTTTTTTTTATTTCTAATTTGTCAAATTGTCAATTTGTCAATTTGTGATATAGATTTTGGTACAGTCTTAAGATCCGTTACAAAATCGTTTTTCACGCAATGGCGAAGACGAAGTACCTATTATAATAGTTGAGTAGACAGAAAAGGTACAGGTAGTGCGAGAAGGGCAAAGGAATGGGGACTACAATAGAGAGTCGAGTAGATATCCAGGTAGGAACATTCTTATATACCACTTAAGTGGCAAACAAGCACCCGGCCCACCTGATGGAAAGTGATTACTGTGGCCTATGGACGTATGCAACTCCAGACGCGTCACACTCGCCCTTCTTGAAGTACCCCATCCCAATACTATTGTCGTGAGTCGTACTGTAATAGTGAAGTCGAGTATAGTGGAGTCGAGTAGAGACGCGAATACGGAGTGGAGTACTCGTACCTACTACGTGGAGTACAGAGTCAAGTAGGAGCCGAATAGAGAGGCGAGTACAGTGTCTAATCTTTTTTTTATATATACTACATACTTAGGTCGCAAACAAGCAAACGGCCCTCCTGATGTTAAGAGGTTACCGTGGCCTATGGGCGAGTGCAACACCAGGGGCGTCACACCCGTGCTATGCTGTAAGAACAGAGGGATTCTGTGCCGTCAGCGCAAAAGATAAGTAGGGCAAAGCCTTTGGTTTTCCCACTGGCAACCCTACTCACCGTCAGAAACACTACACGAGGTTATTAGGTAAGTCGCGAACTTCTGTAGGGCCAGTCGGACTGCTCGATTGGGACGGATATACCGTCGTTTCCTACCTCCTCTAAAAAAAAAAAAGCTCCTCTAATCAGCGTTCAACGCGCAACTCTCTGCACTAAAATTTATAACACCACGCGATAAACGACATCCACGCGGGCGGAGCCGCGGGCAACAGCTAGTATGTATATATTACCATGTAAAGTTTGGAGTTTCCGATATTTACATCGTAAGGATGAGTTTCAAGTGGCGAAGGCCTGGCATCCAGTGGTCCGTCCTTGCCAAAATAATACAGTAAGCATAGTGTGTCGTGAACGCGATCGAGATTGAGTTCGAGCTCAAAGAGTGAAACCAGTTATAGTACACGCAGCAAGATAACTCAAAAGACGGTAGATCGTTATATTTAATCCTAAAAACTTTTTGTCCGTATACCACCAATATTCCAGTACCTCCGTGATCAGGGTGCTTGCAAACAATACCAGGTAAATATCCCGACAGCTCTAATGGTAAACAATTAATTTAATAATTTTATATTAGTTTCTATCAAAATTGGCTCCTCAAATTTCAAGTAAATTGACTGCCGTTATCTCAAGAGACTGTCAATATCCGCAAGTTTGAATAATAACATGTCAAGAGTCATTTTATAGTTTTCAGTTTTCAAATACAAGGAGCCAAGCTAAAAGCCCAGTGGGTGACAGAATCCAATCTACGACGCCAGCTAAAGATAGTGTGACCATGTCAGGGGTTTAAAAAAGACAGTCTATAGTTTTAGAATTAATAAACGCATTCGGAACCGGCGGGCTTGTCGAGGTTTAATAACAGTAGAGGAAGCTCTTGAAGTATGTAAGGATAAAGGGAAATCGGCGTGAGTATATGTATCAGTTGGCGAGGGGTCTCCATAACCCGATGCCTGTCGGCTTACTAATAAGATTTTTTTGTCTACCGGCTTCCTTTTAGAAAATTTTCACCCTACGGTACTGGGAAGTATTATTTGTAAGTAGTAGTTTGCTGCAAATAGAATAAATGAACATAAGTAAATACGTACTCCAGGACTTATCACACTGCAATCTAATCTAGATTGCTAAGAACCATGCGTAGTCTATAATAATTGGGTTCAGATAAAATTAGGAAATCATTTACTATGCGAAATGCGAATGTGGATGAACGACTGCCATCTGACCTCCAACTCTTGGAGTTAGAGAAGAGCGCCAAAGTCTCATCTATCAATCACTAGGTGTGTGGCAGGTGAGTCAACTTGCAGGCGAGGTTGACTTGGACCCCAAACATCTTGGTGGGGTTCTAAAATACCCATTTTTTCTTGCGGAAACCCCTGGGATTATGTCAGACTAAAACCGCACGCCGTATTGGGTCTTTAGAGACTGGGGTGTGAGAGTGCCTAAAACATATCAGCACCCTGGCTAACCCAGGGCCATCGGTGCCCGCTCGGGTATGGAAAATACTTCCAAAAACACCCTACCGATTTAAAATTACTTGCAGCTCTAACAACCATCAGAATCATAAAGATAGTTTTCGTACAGTTTGCTTTTCCTGGAATTTTGTTTGATACTTCAATCATGTCCCACTTAAATGACTTTAAAACCTATTCACCCTACACTAACCCGCTAATATTTGACAGTCTATCGATGACACTAACGAGATCGGAATACCGTGTGAGAAGTAATGGAATATAACCTTTATAGAATTGTAATAAGGAATAATCTGATTAACAGGTTAATGGATTTCTGTTTGATGTTGAGCATACATTTCAGAGGTGGGATTTAGAATATTGATATTAAGATGAGTTTCTTGAGTATAATTTATACGGTTTTCAATCCATTCTGTAATATAAACATTGAATATGTCTTCCAATTAGTTTGTTAAGAACTTTTATCTTATTTTTAAGAAGAATTCTACAGTGTCGGTGTGTGTTTGTGACGTCACTGGTGCTACACACGTCTATAAGCCTCCGTAAAAGCTTTCCATCAGATCGTGTGTTAGTCAAAATTCAGATAATCTGTCCGTCTAAATGTTAGGCGATGTGACTCCACACCATCATAACTGTAACGCTATAGATAACTCTTTCCCCTATCGGTTCGGAGATAGGCTGTAGATTTTGTGAGATTCTTCTCGGCATCGTCGTCACAGCGTCCAGTCCCATTGCAGAGCAGTGGTCCAATTGCTGTCCATGGGTCTTTACTAGGGGCAGTTGTCCAACTTTAAAAATAGTTGAACCACGGTACCTTTTGTGAGTTCCGTGGTCCAATCATTTAAAAAATATATGTTCCGTTGTCTGCGAAGTGACAAGCATCTGTACTGGTATACTTATAAAAAAAAAAATGTAAGTATAAACTTTGATTTCAAGATAGTCACGCTATCGTTGGTATTTTGGAGGCCAGAATATCAAAATCTGATTACAAAGCGTGCCGTCATTATAATCGCTGATATTTAATTGCGTATTTATAAGCAAAGTCGTATTAATTCAGTGAGTTACTGTAACTGAAGTGTTCAGTTTACGAGGTTATAAGTCAGTCTAGAAGTACCATCCCAAATTATAAGATTTTTAATATTATTTCAAGGAGAAAATGTACAACTTATTGCACATCACCATTAAGACCTGGAATTCCTTACCAGTTCACGTGTTTACCTCTTCCTACAGTCCCGGGTCCTTTAAGCGGGGCGTGAAAAAGCATCTGATGAGGCCGTCAAGCTGAGTGCCACCATTGTAACATGGTACGTGTATATAATGGTGACCCTCTTTTCCGTGACTTTACCTTCAGCTTACCATCAGGCGAGGCGAAGTTAAATTGACGTGTCCTATATAAAAAAAAACAAATAAACGATGCAGAATTTAATTTAAGACGAATAATATCATATTATTATAATGATATCACTCCTAATTTTGCATTTATATTTTGTTTTGTATAACCTATTTTGGGAACTGCCCTTTTTCCTACAAACATGATGTATTATATTATCTAATAGCAAAAAGTTTTGACGTAAAATTGTTGGACTGACAGTTTTGATCATAAAACATGACTTTTATTCACCTCCGCGAGATTCTTTTAAGTCGTAAATAATAAAAATATATGAGACTCAACTAGTTTCTGTACGGATATACCTACAAAGTGAGTTAAGTTTCAACAATAACTGGGAATGAAACTGGAAAATGGGGAAAAATAATTTGAAAAAATAAGTAAACAAGAACAGCGTTCTTAATGTTGAATTATAGGGTTCGAACCCATTGATCCCCTAAAATTCCTGCCCTGCGCCCACTCGTCTCCTCAAATATTTGACGCTCCGACTTGTCCCCACATCTACAATTCTAATAGTAAACCTCGTAAAATTCAACGGCTAAATAATTAAACTTATCTGGTGACAAACTGTTAATACAGATCACAACATACAAAGCGATTGCTCTACTAAATGTAAGATCATCAATGCGCGTCGTTTGTATGAAATAGAAATGTGAACGAACGAATTCAGATTGAAAAAAATGAATACTCAAGACGGAACTTGAACCCGAGACCAGTCCTTTACAGGACCATTGCTCCGACCACTGAGCTACCTGGACCACGTTTTGAACATTGAAAATTCTACTTCACAAGTAAAAATAAATGTGACAGATTTTTTTCAACAAAAGAACTCTCTGTTGAAATCGAAACACGTTATAACAGAAGTTTCAATAACATCAGTTTGCAGCCCCGCTTCCTCGAAACCAATTTACTTATTTCTCTAAAGAAATAACGATTTATCTCAAGAGATTCCTCCCAATGCGAATTTGATTCACAATTAACTTTAAATTGAGACTGATCGAACAATAAGTTCTTTAGACAAATTTATATTTTGAGAGGTACGATTTTGGTTGAGTTAATTAATAAATAAATTTGAATGTAATCTATGTATTGATTTTATTTTGAGAAAATGTATTAGTAGGGTTTACTCATTGTAAAATATGATGTTTTATTGATATAGTTCACAAAGTGCCACTCACGAACGTCTAGTATTTCCATACTAAAACTACCATCAACCACTAAGAAGAATCTATTTAGCTTCGTAAACAATCTGTTGGTATCAAAATCGACATTTGTCAATGTTTTGGAACGGTTATTTGTCTTGAAGAGCACATGAGCCACATATTGCGACTTCTCAATGGTAACCGCTTATCCGTATCGATTTTCAACAAGTAATGTATGTGAAAAAATAAAATAAAAATGTTTACATAATTATAGGTAAATGAGCAGATTACGGGAGCGATAAACCGTGCTTTATACGCGCAGTACACGTTTCTTGGGTGTCTTTTGAGGATAGCACGGGGTGCTACTGCGATGGACCAGCTGAAATTCACCAAGCATAGATTACCTATTACAAATGAATCTACGCGTGCCAGGGTCTCGTTTGTCTCGTGATTTAGGTCCAAGGTACGTGTCCCAGGGTATAAGCAAAGAAAGCGGCTACTCTAAATATAACTAACATTATATCAAGTAATCTTGAATACAATGACAGATTTCCAACTAAGCGGTTCTCAATAGGCTCCAATATTTCAGATCACTGTAACAATATCATAGGCTTATTGTACAAGTACCTCAATATCGATCAGAGCTTACCCCAAACAGGTTGAACAGATTATCAAGCGTATAGAACCTCTTAAACCCAAAAACATGTTAGGTACATTAGACAGCTATTAAATTCACGTTTTAATCCTTTGGTCTTAATGGGTATATGTACGGAGTTTTGCTTGCGTATAGTTTTTTGTTTATAACCCAATATTACCCATTTAGTCAAATTACTATCGAAGTAATTTGACTAAATGGGTAATCTTTTGAAATTAAATATTAGGAATTAATAAAAAAATCACTGCAAAGATCATAGTGAAAATGCAGAAAATGTACATTAGGTGAGAGTTAAGTGAGTTTTTCGAGAAGTGAAACTTATTTTAACGCCCGATATCAGAATACCTTTGGGTATTGATAGTTCTAATATTTATGCAGTAAGTAGAATAAGAGTTTAATTATTTCTCTTAGATTCCAACATTAATTTTTTTACTCACAGAATCATCAACGTCATCATCATATTCATTCATTCATCACCATCATTATGCCCTTATCCCAAGTTTATTTAGAGTCGGCGCAACATGTGTGCCTTTTCCATTCATCTCAACATTCACTCCCTTCTTAACCATATCATCATTCATACAGTTCATCTACCTCCTTTTAGCTCTTCCTCTCATTAATCTATGTTCCTCGCCCCATGTAGCCATCCACTTCCATAGCTAATGCCTTCCTTACGACATTGTTTTCATCCCTACGCATTACATGTCCGAACCAGGACAAACATGAAATGGAAAACCAGTGGATATGGTGAAGTAAAAAATTACCACTGAATAATAATGATAATTCGACAGGACAGCGTAGGACATCCACCCACAAGGTGGACAGACGACCTCATTAAGGCCGCGGGAACGCGCTGGATGTGAGCCGCTTCCAACCGGTCCTATTGGAGATCTATAGGGGAGGCCTATGTCCAGCAGTGGACTTCCTATGGCTGAAACGATGATGATGATGATGAATAATGATAATACATAAAATATTCCAATGCAATGAGATGATGTCTCTGATTCCAATGAAATGTGATGAGAAAAACGAGGAAGTCGTTTCAAGTTAGTTAAAAATACACTACTGTAAACTTTTTATTCTATAGTTGGTTAAAACAATATTGAACAAAGCGTCTCCTATCAATTAGTAAGAAAGAAACCTAAGTGAATGAACGGCTGTCGATGTAGTCGCTTTTCGTTTTAACTTGTACAAAACGATGCAGTTCAATTGAATCGGTACTTTTATAACTTTTAAATCACATTTTTTTTTGTAAAGAATATACATACATGTATACAATCACGTACCTTTATAATAATATAATAATAATAATAATATCTCTTTATTGTATGTACACAAATACAGAGGAATACAGGAGAAGAAAAAAGAAAAATACAGTAAATACAATTGGCGGCCTTATCGCACAAGGCAATCTCTACCAGGCAACCATGGGATGGAGTGAGTTAGATAATAAATTGGTAGTTTCCGGTGTACAATTATATTATTTACATTATCCCCGGAGGGGTAGGCAGAGGTGAATTAACACCCACATTTCACCATTGTATTAGGCCCCACGTATTAGAAAGTGAGCCTATTGCCGTATTCCGGGCACTATTGTTGACTCGAGCCATGTATCTGAGGCTGAGCCTAGGCTGTATATATCTGTCTGATGTTAAACAACCCTCCGTGGCGTAGCGGTAGTGAACGCGGCCGCTACGCAGGAGGCGCGGGTTCGATCCCCGCTCAGTGCAAATATTTGTGTGAATGAAATATGAGTATTTGCATTGGTCTGGTCGTGCCTCGGAGAGCACGTTAAGCCGTCGGTCCCGGTTGCCATGAGAACATCTATGGCAGTCGTTACGGGTAGTTGGAGCCCTCAAAAATCCAAAAAACAACGGTCTAACTGCAAAACTTCGATATCGCCTAATGTTAACATTAGGTTGTGGAGGTCAGATGACAATCGCTTCACGGAAAATATCGAGGTCTAGCCAAATCCGTGGTTAAGACTGGTAAAAGCGGACCCCAGACTCCGAGCTGAAAGCTTCGGATGTGACTGGGAATTAACGCTAAGAGGAAGAAGTTAAACAACCCTATCCCTTAGTCGCCTTGTACGACACCGCAAGGGAGGACATGGGGTAGCCCGAATTCTACTTTGCCGGGAACCACGCGGCTGTAAAGAATATTAACAACCGAAATTACTAATATTCCCTTTAACCCCTCCAACTACGCTAAATTGCTTGTGCTTCGTGTCGGTAGTGTAATGGCCAGGATTCGAACCCGGGACCTCTCGATTGTAATTGTAATTAAATTATGGCCATAATCATCATGAAAATTTTCAAAAGGGAAGGCGGCAAATTTTCTTTAGTAAAACTTACCTTGATCTAGTTTGTAATGCACCCAACCCACTGGAAAGCCGACAGAATTCGGGTTATATGGACCCCTCGCCACTGGTGAGTAAATTTTTTAAATAGAAGCCGGTAAGAATCCTTTAGCACGGACTTTTCACCACTGGTGACCGTGTATATCCAAAAGCGCACAATTGTCACAATTTCAGTTGACAGTGACAGTGACGCAAAAGTCACAGTGGCAAAAGTCACAGTGGTAAAAGTCACAGTGGCAAAAGTCACTAATGCGCGCCCGCCCTTAGTCCTCGACTTCGCACGGTCTTGGGTATCAATGGTAGTGAAACCCAATGACTGTAGAAGATGAAATGCATGTCAAATCGATTAAGAAAGAGAAAAGAGAATCGAACCCGCGATCATTCCCTTACAGGGGGAATGCTCTGAGGTAGATTCTCTTTTCTCTTTTTTAATCGATTTGAACAGTTATCATAATAAATGCTTCAAAATTTCATTCAACATGCATGTCATCTTCTACGACGCCAAACCAGACTTTCTAGGGTCTATTCCTCCTATATAGCCCTGCGGAAACGGCATTGTTGGACCCGTACCCACGTGGCCTGGCGGTCACCGTACGACGTACATATTTGGTACTTTATAACTCCGGAAACGTATCTAGGACCTCAATCGCAAGACAAACGAGGCTCTGGCGCCCGCGGATTGCTTTGTATCTATGCTTGGTGAATTTGAGTTCGTCCACCGCAGTAGCTTCCCTTGCTATCCTCAAAAGACACCCAAGAAATGTGTACTGCGCGTATACGGCACATTTTGAGGAAATTTTGGGTCCAAGATACGTATTCGGAGTTATACTAACTTTTAGATTCTTGCGTAAATCATAATCGAAACGTCAGGCAATTCAAAGATAATATACCTATTCCATGATTGCGTTAATTCCCTTTAACATTGTTATATAGGTACTTTTTTTTTATCGTGCGAAAAATCCACGCGGATACCCGTCCGCCAGACCCTGTGTAGGAGGTTATATCGGACTTGAACCGACTAAATCGCACGCCGTCTGTGGGCCGTCGGTTGCCGGAGGTGAGGTAGTCGTAGACATATCCCTCGCACCCCGGCATTGTTTACCCTTGGTGCTACATCGTATTAGAATCATTACTAATTCTACTACCTAGTAGAGCTCAAGAAGATCTTCCAATGAGGAAGAATGAGGTGTTTCATTGACGTACGAGGCTCTGGATCGGGTTTCCAGATATCATACACCCATTTAAATATATGGCTAACTAAATGTGGTCCTGGTAATAACATATTTTTACATACATACATCCATATATACACGCCTTTATCCTCGGAGGGTTAGACAGAGGTGAATTAACACCCACATTTCACCAGTTGTTGGCACGGTAACGTAATAGGTCCCACGTAATAGGAGGTGAGCCTATTGCCGTATTCCGGGCACTATTTTTCACTCGAGCCATGCATCTGAGGCTTACACCCGTATTCATAAACCACACTGTGAGGCCTCATAGTGTGCTCGAGCGCATAGGGCTGGTAAAATTAATTCACAAACAACCCTTAAGTGAACGCACAGCTAAGTAAGCTCCTTAGCTATTTTAGACAACGCATAGTGTCGCAAGCTGAATTGTGAAGAAAGTCTCTCGGTTAATTTGTTTAAAAATTAAACAATTTATAAAATTCCCAACAAATTTAGAAATGATTAAACATCAATTTTATGGAACATTTTTTGTCAATAGATCTTTTTTTTATATTATAGGATATTTTACACAACACTATCTAGACCCAAAGTAAGCATAGCTTAACTAGATTGTGTTATGGGTTCTAGAATGCGGATAAACATACTTCGATAATTTTTTTTCGTAAATGCATACATATTATGTATAAAAACACCCAAACTTTTTCGTAAATGCATACATATTATATATAAAAACACCCAAACCAATGCAAATATTCACATTCATATAAAAATATTTTCAATGAGCGGGGATCGTACCCGCGCCTCCTGCGTAGCGGCCGCGTTCACTACCGCTACGCCGAAGAGGCAGTCGATATTCTTTCTGTCAAACTATGACAAATGGGCCAATCACGGAGCGGTATCTAACCCAGTGCTTTCCCTCAACGAAGTATTACTTAAGTGTTGTCTATGAATAAAAAGGCTTGCCAAAACGAACGCACTGAGAATTGTCGTTCTTTGCACAGTGTTGGTAGTACGCATAGCGAAGTATTCTTTGTGAATACGGGTGTTGGTCTGGGGCTGTATATATACTCGTATCTGTCTAATGTTAAACAGCGGCCCTATCCCTTGTACGACACCGCATGGGCAGAGATGGGGTGGCCCAAATTCTACTCTGCCGGGAACCACGCGGGAACCTATTTTTACACATCGTGCAAAATAGTCCAAAGTGTGCGGGTGACCAAATTTCAAGAACTTGTTGAATAAATTCGTCGCCAGTACAATTCCCATTATTTTCAATATTGCAGCCGTACAAATACGCGCGAATTTTTGTTTTCCTTGTACCTTAATGAGAAAAAGTTATCAATGGACGGATTATATGATTAATTTTATCGTTTGAGGTTTGGTTTTAATTATTGAACCGTTTATTTTCTATTGTCAGCGTCTTGTCTTCGAACGGGCGCTTTTTAGGGGTCCCGTATCTGAAAGGTAACTCTTTTATTAACACTCCCTAGTAGATATATATGTTCAAATATCAGTTAGTTGTATCTCGTAAACCATTATAAGTAAGACAGAGGAATTACACGGATGCCTTTCTACCAGAGATGTGCTATGCTATGTTGCATGTATGCATTCATTGGTTCACATGGTACAGATCTGGAAACGCGTGCTACGTATGTGTGCTATAGATGAAGAATAGATTCGATTTTTGAATATTTGTAGGAAGTTGCGTAGCTCCTCCTACTCGTTACGCCACATAGCATAGCTAAGTGGAAAAGGCCACTTAATTTCATGGCTTAGCTTTTACATCCTCGCAGCTTAGTTTTACCTACATAGCACACCTCTGTGGAAAGGCAGCCTAAGCTCGCGCCAGAGCATCATCAGTGGATCAGCTGGACGTACCAGCTGAGGTTGACCTGATTCTAGAAAATCCTACAAAATATCGATATGGTCCATACCATATCGATATTTTGTAGGATTTTCATATCCAAGCTAGGCCCATGCCTAAACATATCGAATGGGCAAATACCATACTGATTTTGTCTTCAAGTAGAACTAGCAATCTTTAATTAGCAAGAATACTTATACTGCGCATCAATATATACAATCCAATACCACAAATATCACATAATTATATATTCTATCTACAATCACTTCGATAACTGCCGCAGCGACGTGCGAGTGGGAATTCCCAATGGGAATCAAAACAACACTTCGATTCCCACAGAGCATTTCCACTTATTTATTTATTACCCAGTGATTCACAGGTAATTGTTTTGAGTCTGAGGGTGATTTGTGTCCATTAATTCTATGTTTGTAAAGTCCCCGCGACACGAATAGTATTACAGTGGGGGTTACTATGAAACGTGCATCCGAAATTTCGGGCCCGCATGAAATACCACCGACACAATCTAAATACGGTAAAGTGACTTTAGATGTTATGGGTAGGATATAGGCTTAACGAAATGGCACGTGCTGTCTGCACTCAATTGCGGCATAAATGCTTTTTATGGTACTATTATTCAAATCTTCGGTCAGAAACTTCGGATAACATATGCATTAATTGTAAGCCTACTCATTAAAATGAAAGGAACATGACCGTTTGTATGATAATACGAATAACATCAACAAAAAAAGAACTTTCGATAATGGTTCAACTTTAGCAAAACAATTTTCTCTTTTATACCACTTAGTTGGCAGGCAAGCACACGGCCCACCTGATGGGAAGCGGTCACCAAAATGATCCAAGGACTTAATATTAGGCTCATAACTAACATAATTATGTTGACAGCTATATTTTTTGTTCTACTATGGAGATTTTACTGTCATCTGGGCACGTTTTGAACCTACGTATTGCTACTATCAATTTTCTAACAAAAACATCCAATATACTACTCCACTCGGGAATCGAACCCCACGAAACACGCCAACATAAACGTAACTAAAGTATACCACGAGAGTTTAAGACCAACGAGGCAATTTTACCAATAATGTTACTGTAAAACGAAGTGTCTACTCCACAATAAAACCAGTAGTTTCAGTTACGCAAATGTGAGCATAAGCTACTAGCTATAAAAGTGCAAGTGAAAATAAACCGAACAGATAGAGCAGTCGCAAATTACATCACAATGTGTCATAAACCTTTACTGCACTATCTTTAAAAGTTATACGAACCACGTGGCTTGGTAAAAATAATATTTACAATCATTTCGACCATATTATTTCAAGTTTAGGTAGTAAATTATTCAGTGAATTATTAATTTTATTGATACGTGCAACTTGTGCGAAAAGTATTTTCAGTAGTCAACTTTTACAAGTTTTTTCTACAAGCAGTCAGGTGGCGCCACCAGCACCACGTGTCGAACGCCGAAAGACTTGCACGTATAAAATAATTTTACATAATCAAGTGCGAAATCTGGCTGCTAACGCTGCAGCGCGATATGCTTATTATACAAAATAGTCCAGTTATCCTTAATTAAATGTAATTATTATAGGTTAGTGTCTTTGTTCGGCGAGTGGAGACGGCCTTATTGACTGGGCGGCGCCGGTGGCGCGCGCTCGGCCGCATTCGGTGTCTCCGCTCGGCCTCACTCGGGAAACTTCGCTCTCACTCGTAACGTTTCACTAGAAATTTAAGGGCTGCGTTAGGGGTATTCCGACAGGCGCGCTGCGTCTGCGGAACGGCCATGGCACCCGCACGGCGTTACATAATATACCGACCCCGATATATGACTCTAAACAATTCTAATACAATCTTACTTATAAAAAACTGAATATCATGACATCACAAATGCAATGAGCGAACCATCCTCGACCCGTGGTCAAAGAGAAAACGCCGCCTAAAGCACGGCCAATTGTAGTCACGACAAAAAGACGATAGTAGCAATTTCCCTTTGCCGACAACCCTTTGCGAGGCGAGAGGCTGAGCGCGCTCCGGGCACATGGCGGGCGGGGTAGAGCGGGAGGGTGTCCTCAGGGGCGCGGGGCGGGGCGCGGGGAGGCTTTCCCGGGCCGCCCCGCCTCAGTGGCGGCCTGCAGTGGCAACGACGCGCGTGTCGCCTCCGACACTTCCGCCCCGCGCACCTAATCCGCTCATTTAGCAAGCAAGCGCCGCATACGGTGTGGTGGCGGTGGCAGCCCTGCGGCGCCGAGCCCCCGGGGCCGATGCTCTGAGCCGGGCGCCTCCGCCCGAGCTCCTTCGATCCGCGTCCAACCGGCATGTGATATCGCGCCGCGCCACTCGACAAAATGATTGTGTGTTCAATTGTTTACGTTAACGATAGTTGATAACCGGGAGGCCGACGCTGGCATGCTAATGTGAGTATACAGAACGGCTACGTTCCCCTTTCACGGCAGCAGACGCTGCGCTCCGTGCTCGCACACAGCTCCGAGCTTACGTGAATAAATAAGCTTGCATGTAAAACCCCCTGCAAGACAAAAGCAAGTTAATGTATAGCTCCGAAACGTTTTTCTGCAATGCGACAATGTGCGAGCGTTACGAGAAAGTTTTCATACATTATTAACGTACGAGTGTCATGGCCTTGCTGGACGAATTTTAGTATAGTGACGATGTTGTGAATTGTCAACAGTCGGACTGTTCGGCGTGGGGATACGTGGACTGGTTGCGCGGGGCTCGGAGCACGTGGACGCGCGTGCGGGCGCGAGGTGTCGCGCGCGGGCGGCTGGTCGCGCGAGCTGGCGGCGAGGCGCCATGCGGCGGTAGCGCGGCGGCGCGGCCGGGCGGCGGGCGACCACTCGTACGCTCTCGGCGATGTGCCCCCTCTGCGCTACATTGTGAGTACACCACGCACCACCACACCGCACCACTCCACCACTAGCCGTAAACACGAACCCATAACTTTATCGCCCATCGGCCGCCCACACTTCTTTACGATTACATCTCCCGACGTAACTTGTTACAGACGTCGTACATAAATTTCGTGCGTAAGCTCGTTGCGTTTCGAGAGAACGAGAAAGTAGGTTAAGTCAAAAATTACAAATTTCAGCGAAGTTCTCGCCGACACAAGTTTAAATTATGGAAATAAGACTTTGGAAAGATACTCGTACTTTAGCTGTGTGTTCAAGAATCCGGATTTGGTTGTATAATTAGGTTTACATAATATTAGTTTGAGAACCACATTTATCCAGGTATAAACTAATTTAGTAGTAAAGTAAAACTGTAAAATTACACTTTTCACGATATATTATTAAGATAACATTTTTCAGGAATCTAGTTATAATATTTATTACATAAATAAATATCACCCTAAGACCCGCTCTAAATGTATTTAAAACCTTAATCATACAGACTTATAAAGTATGAAAAGTCCATTTTTTATCTCAAAAACATTCCAACTAAAACGTATCATTACATACGAACACTATACCAGCTAGTCATATCATACGAACACTATACCAGCTAGTCTAAATAAACAATACTCATGATCGCACTACGTACGCGCTATACGCTCAGTATACGTATACAATTCGTCGGCACGAGCTTGATACAAATTTAATCTCCCGGTATGCAGATCAGACCTACCTACTCACTTACTCCACATCTTATTCCATATTATACAGAGCAGTAGGTATATCTAACTTTGTATATATGGAGCAAGACTTGGATGTTTATAGTACCTACCTATTATATAATAATAAAAGTTAATATACACTCATAAACTTAACACAAGTAATATCTTTGTATCTGCAATAACATTATTATTGTACATTCCTTGTACATTCATAAATGAAATAAATTGTCATAAAAGTCTATTTAAGTTCATTAACTAACCGTAGTTTATATACAAAAATTACATAAATTGTTATTTTTGTATAAAAACTACTTTGTTGCATAAAATGTTCAGTTTAATTACAATGACAAATATTCATGTAGATTCGTAATAAACCAAAAGGGAAACCCAGTTTTGGGTCTGACGATCGAGACTTAATCTACGAAATCTTTATGTGTATTACTTTACAATTACAAAAACAACCTTTGACACTACTGGCGGCGTGATGGGGAATAATTTATACCCTTGACACTACTGGTGGTGTCATGGGGATAAAATATTACCCTAGACACTACTAGTAGTGTCATTGGGTAGTGCCACGGAGCAGTCACATAAACTGTTAATATTCATACATTTACGTATACACGACTAACCTTACAACTGGAAAATTTAACGCAAATATGTATAATATACGAACGTAAAAACCGATTCAAATCATATTGTATCATACCTTACATATTCAGTAAATTATATTAATGTTAAATATATGTAATGAATACGTTATGTCTATGTTATTATTTTACTCTGAGATCTGGGTAACATATAAAACACGCCTAGTATTTGAAATTCTCTATCATCTACTGTAGATTAAGTCCAACGTACAATAAAACTTGGATATACGTAATGAATAGTAACAGCACCTTAGAATTAATTTTCTCTTCTTGTCTTCGTCTTGAGGCATTAAACTATATGAGGCATAACATACACTGTACATACGAGTATTTACTCTGAACATTGAATTTTTACAAAGTTTAAGAGAGAACAAGAAAGAAGATAAGGCTCCGAATCAGATTAGCATCGAAAAATCGATATTTTCGAAACCGTTTTTCTTTTTAACTATAAAACCTACAGATCTGAAATTTACATGCCTGCATACTACAGGATATACAGAGTAACTTCTCCTATTCATAAATTAAATAAAAAACGAGAAAATAGTTGAAAAGAGGGTCTGAACATCACTCTACTCTTTCTTATGAAACCAAATATTTTCTACAATATGTATCCAAATAATCTAAAATTTCACATGTATGTTAAATAAGTGTATATGCATGACGTGACCTTCTTAGTTAGTTACCGTCGCCTATAAAGTTATCTATTAAAGTTAGTTTTACTGATTTTTACTGTTCAAATATGAGCGAATGACCTTGAGCATATGTATTTGTACCTTAAATGATACTATCTCTAGTTTACCCGAATCCCGCTCATTTAAGTAAAACTCCTTTTTCACTGATTCAATAACGAAGTAAACCCGCGTTCGTAGCTACTGAAAAATAGCCGAAACTTCGGGCTAAAAGTAAATAATAACAAACATATCGCAATAGAATCCGAGTAGTTTTATTTCAAGGATCTTTACAGTAACAAGCATTCTTTAAAATTTGTAATACAGTCTCGTGTAATACGGTCTCTCTAGACCAGTGGCAATTCTTTAGTAGAATATAATAGAATAGAATAAATCAATATATGGGATTGGCATAATCTTTACGACTGTCAGAAGCGTCAAAATACTTGTCAATTCCATACATTGATTATTCTATTATATTATAATCACGATGGTGCTACTTTTCTAGAGAGCAGAAATGTTATTGGACATCATCAATTTTAGCTACATAACAAATACCTTTTTCTTTTTTTATATTGTTTTGCAGCCAAATCGTCACAATTTCATCAAAGTCAAGTATCTTTATCTGTATCTGTATGTATCTGCATAGAAATAGAACGAAATTCTCGAAGTGTATCGTGATAAAACTGAACTAAACTTGCTTAAAACAAGCAAAGCAGTAATCAAAGTCCATAATAAAAGGTACATACGTATGTCGGTAAAATGACCAAAACGCAATTTAAAAAAATACACAAGTAGTGTCTTATACGATATTTCGGCGCTTCTACTCGATAAATACAAAAACATGGTAAATATCCCACTGAGCCACTGAGTGTTATACTATTTCACTGGTAAATTCATTTGTAAATGTACATTCATTAATGAAAGTGATGATGAGATTCGATTATAGTCTTGACTGGTTTTTCGAAAGTAATTTTATATTTATTTCCCTTTAATGTGAAGGGATTTCCAAAAGTAAAATCTCTTTACATCAAAGGAAACTCCACCCTTAATGCTGAATTTTTCGAAAATTCTTCTTAAGTAGATGTTTACAACATGAAAATTAGCAAAAACTTAAATATTGTAGCCGCAGTGGTTGATATTTCATTTCATTTATTTCATGAATGATTAGCCAAATGAATCGATTTTGTGAACATCTATGTCTCGCAATTAGTTCGGATAACCGTCGGTCTGCTGAAGTTTCCTAATTTCTCTAGATCTCGAATTTTTGATCACAGATATCCTAAATTAATTACATCGCCTAAAACTTGGCCCAGGTAACTAGAAATTATTACTTATAGGTAATGTAAGCTTTCAGCTTTGTATATAGGTATACAGATATTGTTTTTAATTTATGTAAATAATTGTACTTAATTGAAATTTAAGTAAAACTATGTTAAATCCCCATTACTTATTTTCATCTCGTTTTTTACGAAACATACTGTAAGTCAGTAATGTTTGACCTTGTAACGAATTTTATTGCAAAATATGCTAATGTTAATATAAAACATTTTTTATATCTGGGGCTCAGATAGAAAGAATCACACAGACGGAACGTATAGAACTAACGTGTGATGCCTCGTAAAGTAATACTGAAACAGTACCATTTCATTCACACTCTTTGTGTGCACGCACGAGTGCGAGCGAAATGTATTACTTTAACGCGGCTTCATACGCCAGTTTTATACATTCTGTCTATGTTATTCTTCTACTCTGAGATATAGGGTAACATATGAAATACGCCTAGTATTTAAAATTCTCTATCATCTACTAAATAGACTACTGGCCCGTGTAGAAAAATAAAATAAATAAATAAAATAATAAGATTCAGCACTATGCCGTCACTTGTAAGCTGTCCAACTGAGTGCAGGTGAACATTCAAAAGCACATGTAGAGTGAGTACATTTTGGTCATATATTTTTGTACGGCATTCTTAACCATCGGACTATAGGTAGCGAGGTAATTTCAAACTACCCGCAACGTTCCGAACTTCCTCCTTTTTGAAGTCGGTTAAAAATTGTGTCACGGTTCTTGGAATAAACTTTAAATTTCGAATTTGGAACGGAACACAAAAACTCGAAAAATGAGTCAATGCATTTAGACACCTATCTCTATAGAAATAACGCGTTTTTTACAATGACAGCAATCATAAATAGCGTATCTGAAACCGCTAACAATTTTTTTATTCCGTACAGCCAGTTTAGGGTAAAACAGTGCAGTTTTGCCAACTGCTTCTGCATGCCATCTGCAGTCTTAATATGTACCAAGTCTTAATATTTCTTAATATGTAACAAGAGTTCAAAACGAAAACAGCTGACGAGACCCTCCTGGCCACCGTTATAGCATTGCTAGGATCAGTAATAATGACCTTCACTTTAACTCATCCTAAATAAACAAAGCCGAGGCAGAACGATAGTATAACGTGGTTTTAATATACATCAGCACCAAAATTAACGACACCTTATTACTTCCACCTCTATCAGTTTCAAGATATTGTTTCTAAGAACAAGACAATGAAGGCACAAAATCCACGAAATTCAAGCCACATTATAATTAGTATGAGCCCCTAATTTCGCCTAACAAGGTTTCCACATACGGTACAAACGCAAAGCCATAGGTAGATACGTATATACTCGTACCTACGCAAAGTCTCGTAAGATTTCAGTTTTAAACTTTGCTCGTAGAAACATTGCTTATGTAACTCATTTGCCTATCTTATTTATTGGTTATATATTTTGTACAAATGCTTTTCTTTAGATACTTTATTATGCACCGACTGTAAAGATAAATAAGTAAGTTATGACTTACTTATTTATCTTTACAGTATAGTTTATTTATATTTTTACATAAGAAGGGTAAAATTGGGTAGTATAAAAATACTACACCATAAATTTTAATACCTAATTTAGGCAGAACATAGTGCGCTTAATTCTAAGACAACATAAGGAAAATTCACAATGTTTAATTAAATTTGAATTTAAAATAAATTTTGAAATATAAAAACAACTTTTTTGTATGTGATAAATACGTAAGATAGTTTCTCCTCTTATTATAATGGTATTACTAAATATAGGTACAATTTAAACTAATATAGCTGAAAAGCAATAAAAATATAATATTAACTACGTCGAAGCACAAAATATTTAATTATTTCAAAACTCCCCTGGAACGCTGCTAACTTAACTTGTTACACCAATAAATAAAAAAGCTCCTTCAAAAACGGTAATGAATGAAATTGTTATGCTGAGAACCCTGACGATATTTTCCAAGCATTAAAGTATGAAACATAGAAAGGATCAAAGCAGTGGTTATTTTAACGAAGAATTGATAAATTACGTGCATATTGTTGAACTAGAATCTAATTCTAGATCTACTATATATTACTAAAAAAAACTAGATTATCACACTGGCTGAAATGGGGTGAAAAGAAACAAAATGGTGAGACAAATTTAGAAATTACGTGAAACTATAAACTATTTTAATATAAGAGTTATCCAATATTTGGTAAGGTACTTTTCAATTTAATAAAATGGTCCCCATTTGGTCATAAGTTGCTATATTAATCATAAAATATAATGTAATAATCATAAGTGACACTACCACTCGCATGGAACGTATCACATTCTTTAGCTAAGAGTATTGTAGACTCATACTAGGATCCCTTTAATATTAGGAGTAGAAACTCAGAAGTATTAGAAGGAAGTGATTAGTTTCCAAGCGATTACACGTACCAATTACATTTCATACATGTGTAAGATAAAATCTTCGATCGAAAACTAACAAAGACTTCTAACTTAATCGTAAATCTGCATAAATGTACATCGAATGTAGCTACAAATATTCCTAATAAAACTTACACTTAGCTTACAATTTTACAACACAATATTCAGTCAGGCCAACAATTTGTAGGCTACAAGGCATGGAATCACAATATTATAGGCATAAATCTCTTATCGCCCTTAGATTTTCGACGTCACGTTGAATTAGTTAAAAATTGTCTCTCCCCTAATAGGGTTCTTTGGAAGCTCCCCGTAGCTACTTATTGCGACTCATTAAGCAGCTTTGCAGGTAGGACACGACGGTATATCCGTCCCAATCGAGCAGTCCGACTAGGGAAGTACCTCCGCCCTACAGACTACCGCGGCTAAATAATCTCGTGTTGTGTTCCCGGGTAGGGTAGCCAGAGCTCGCTGGAGATGTTTTGTGCTGTCAGTGGGAAAAACAAAGACTTTTTCATCCCACCATCTCGGAAAGAGTACTTTTTTTCTTCGATATCTGAGTGTAAAAGTCGCTTTTACCCTCTAGAGTGGTAAAGTAAATTTGAATTTAGAACATCGTGTGTACTAGGTTTGTGAACTCAAAACATCATTAAACCTATTTACTTCTACCTCTATGGTGCCGATTTATCATACAACTTTTTTTTAATTTATGAAAAACTCAACTCGGAACCTCCTTGGTGTACCTACTTTTTTTTTTAAATTTGCTTTGCGCGCATAATTTTTTTTTCACGTCCTATGGTTGAACATTGTTGTTGAATTTTATTTGTTGATATTTTATTATTAGTATTATTACACATAATTATTATACAGCCTCCGTGGCGTAGTGGTAGTGAACGTGGCCGCAACGCAGGAGGCGCGGGTCCGATCCCCGCTCAGTGCAAATATTTGTATGCATAAAAAGTTCAACAACAACGGTCTAGCTGCAATGCTTCGATATCGCCTAATGTCACCATTGGGTTGTGGAGGTCACATAGCAGTCGCTTTACGAAAAATATCGAGGTACAGCCAAATCCGCAGTTAAGACTGGTAAAGCGGACCCCGAACTCCGAGGTGAAAGCTTCGGATGCGACTGGGAATTAACGCTAGGAAGAAGAAGCATTTCATTATTTCCTCGCTGAGGTGGGATGAAAAGTTACGTGTTGCAATCGAGTGCAAAGATTTTACACCTTGTGCTCTTTTGATTCCCTCGCTAACGCTCAAGATTCTAATTTATGAATCACTCGCTATGCTCGTGATTCAAATTTAGAATCTTTCGCTTGCTCGGTCATCAAAACTGAGCACGCGGTTAAAAAGCAACTTTGCACTCTTGTATAACAAATAACTATTCCTACTTACCTTTGCGCTGACGGCACAGAATCTCTCTGTTCTTACAGGGTCGGCAGCGCGAGTGTGACTCCACTGGTGTTGCACTCGCCCATAGGCCACTGTAACTACTTACCATCAGGTGGGCCGGGTGGACCGGCCTAAGTAGTATAAAAAAAATTGCTGTCCACAAATTAACTGCGAGTTTACCTACAAATTAGAATGCATTCTTTTTTGTTTTTTTTTTATTGTGAATTTTTAAGAGTATTTACCCACATGGGTACGACAAGTTCATTATACTTTAAGGTAACATAGGCTGGATTCGGTTTTGTAAAGCGTTCTCTCTTCCGCACAATGTATGTCTACAACTTGATATCTATTTAGAATAGTTAATACCGAAGTGGTAGTCTTAATTTTTTTTAAACAGAAACAGTTTTAGCCTCTCTATAAAGGTGTCATTCTGTCAGATAGGGAGGATGCTTAAGAAATTCGAAGCAGCTCGCTATAAGTTCAACTTTCAATCTTCTTCCGAACTGCCAAATCAAAAATTAGTTACTGAAAACTGACTGTAAGTAGGCTGATTTATTTCCCTCGGTTATTTTCCTCTCTTTGGTGTAGCAGTAGAGCATTGAACTACTATATCAAAGGTCGCAAGTTATATTCCCGCTCAGTGCAAATATGTATATTTGCATTGGTTTAGAAACCCGTATACCAAAGTGGGACTTAGTTTGAATTTAGATAGTGCTGTTATGTTCTAGACTATATCAAAGTTATTCGATTCTGAAAGAAAAAATAATAACCTGCGATACGCCGAAGAAAAAGCAGTCAAGAATTTCAAGAGTACAAGACGGCTGACTTCAGCAGTCAGGCAAAATACAAAGTGGAGGCAGGCATAGAGACAGAGGAACTATACGCTGCTGTAGAGAACAGGAGCCATCTCACCTTTCTATTACAAGTCAAATGTTTCAAATGTGTTGGATTTGGGCACATAGCTCCAGAATGGTTAGTGCATTTAGGAGCTAGGCGTCCAAGTCCACCTCATATGATACCAGCGAAGACCCTTACAAGATAAAGAAGTGGAGCAGCAAAAATGGCGGTGAACTTCAGGTGATGATCAAATGAAACAAAGTTTTGTGGTTTTTATATTCCCGAAATAGGGTACCATGAATTGCGGGATCGGGATCAGAATGCCAGAAACGCGGGTAACAGCTAATTTATTATACGTCAAATGTGACGTGCAAATGCAATTAGTTACAATATATTGGTGACGATATTAAGATAAAGAATACAGATTTTGATACGTGTGCTTGCAAATTACTCGAATCTTCAGAATGAAAGTTAAAATGTTTAAAGACAGGTCCAAATAATAAAAGCGATATATGTAATTGAAAAATTAAGTAACAAAACACGGTTCATGAACTAAAAAGTACAGAGTGACTTTTAACAATAGGTTTATACTGTAGTTATAATTTGAAATGAAGATTATGCTATTACTCAAAACATTATGTAATTCATTATAAAAAGTGTGGGGTAGATGCGTACCTGATATAAAATGACATAAATATATAAAAGAAGAAATATATTATAAAAAATATGGTCATAAGCACCCCACGCTTTTTTACAAAAGGGATGTCATAATGAAATGTGACATCCTGTTGCACAGGTCAAGGTAATTATTCTTGCATGACAAAGAATTCGTAGGTTCGCGATGGTTTACAAAAAGTATTGTGACAATTAGTTTGGCAGCAAGTTGTCATCAGTCTGTATCTATTTCTCATTTATTCCATGTGTAAAAAATAGAATATAGGTATTTGAACTGTGCGGGTACCAAATGCAAACATACTTTTTGAAAGTCCAAAAGATAGTAAAAAGAACTTCAACCTATCCATTTTTCATAAGTTAAAATTTTAGAGCCCAAAAAGTTAGAGGTACGAGTATAAAAGAGATTCAATGTGAGATTTTTTGTTACATTTTGAAGAAGGTCCAAAGGGGCTAACAATGAGCTCGAGCGACTTTGGCGATAGGGTTCCAAAAATTAAGGGTCCTTAGACAAAGTGACATTCTATTGGCGAAAACGCCAGTGGAATCGCTAATTGTACTATGAAATTGACATAAATCATTAATATAACTATGTTTTTTTTATGAAATTTGAGTCTTTGTAACCTGAAATACATTATTTAACTTATCATTATTACTATAACCACCGCAATGTCCCGAAATCCATTGTTAAAACCTTGAAAATGGTTCGCTTCAGCGCGATTCCATCAATAGAATGTCACTGCGACAACACCAACACCGACACCGACACACTCGACAACGACCGACGCATGCAGCAGATAAAGCGTACCCATAACTTGTTAAACTCCGATACGGGTAAAGGGGACCATTAAGAAGCCGCAATGAATTACGCGCATTTGCTGCGTGCGTCGGCAGTTGTCGTATGCGGTCGGCTACGGAATCATACCTTTATATACGTAGCCATTGCCACGGGAAAACATAAATATAGAAAGACCTCTCTAGGTTACATAAAGTTACAAATACAATGTGTGTACAACATGTTTCTCTAAACTCAAAGGTGTACAAAGCCTGCCATTTCAAGCGTCAAATACAAGATGGATATTGAATGAAAAATGTTATTTGTTTTTAATATTGACACCAGGGCGAGGTCGCTCTGTAAATGTCAAATACTGGCAACGATACGTGACCGATGCCGTGGGGAAATCAAGATCATTCACTTTTCATAGCGAACAGTTTTTGGTATGAAGGTATACCTTAATTGTCTTATTGAAATAGTTGGGAGGCGACTATTTTTGAGCTATTGTGATGATAGGATTGGTCAGCCTAGACCCTGCGATACCAGGTCTAGCTTCTTCTTGCAACTGAGTAGAGCAACAGACAATGCTGTAGCGGTGGCCAAATATTGGTCCGACATAATTTAAAAAAAAAAAAAAAATTACGAACGACCAACGACTCGACGAAGAAGATTCAAAAAAATTATAAAAAAAATTTTGAAGCTATACATATAGTGTCCATATTGGTTGAAATACATTTTATGCTTTGACTTTCACCAGATCAGTACCTCTGTAAATTCGGTTATTTATCACTTTTCAGTGCCTCTTTTTGTTTCTTGAAGTTCGTTTAACTTTTTGCAAAAAAGGTTTTTTAAAATAAACTAAAATTTTTACATACGTGAAATTCCTGCGCATCGTTCGGCCGGTAACGTTCCCAGAAGGCTGACAGTTTTGCCGGCAGCGCTCAATGCTTTGAATATCTGGAGGCATTATATTTCTGGCTGCCAGGGCCCATTTTATATTTATTATATTTACCAAACAATGTCATGTGAATTCAGTGTCTGTATTCGTGGGCAAGACTCACTGCCATGGTTATTTAAGCGAGTTCCAAAAAAGGAGGTCGTTCCTAATTCAGTGAATTTTTTCTATGTATAAACGATAGATAATACCAGAGGTATCTTTCACTCGGAATTCTGTCCCCCTAAGGAGTTCTGACGACCCTTCTCACCAACAGCAACACAAGGCTATGCAAACAGCTTTATTTGGCTGTGGTTTCTGTAAATTCTCAAAAGGCCTTACCTTAGTTTCGTAAATATTTTACTCAATAACAAAAATCTGTGTCTAGTTTATTATGTTTCGGAGTTTATTTAGGTAAAATGAGAGGTTTTGCTGAAATATTTTTTGTACTCCTGATACGGGGTCACATTTATTCATACTTATTATCAATAATATCACCAAAGTAATTCGTGTGGTGATGGAGAGAGAACACAATATTATCATCACCTTTTTTATCCGAAGGGTGTCGTAAGAGGCGACTAGCGATAAAATACGATATTATTGCGAGAGAAGGAAAGCTCGAAATAAAACGCTGTACCAACCCGTCTGGCCAGCGTGGAAACAGTAGGCCAAACCTATATCCAGCAGTCCACTGCTGGATTAGCATACAGCAGTCCATGCTGTATGCTAATTGATTGAAATTGATTGAATGTTTATATACAATGTAGTGCACTTAAAAATTTAACCATTTTAATCCGTCCCTAAAATTATTTTATTACCAGTGAATTAGTGGTGCCTGTGAGGGATAAGCTCAAATTTTGTTCTTAATGGCCACCATTGGGGTTGTTGGTAGTTGGGAATAAACCAGTACTAGGATCATTTGACGCTTCTATAAAAATGTTTCACATAAACAAAAACATCATGATTGTATAAACTGTCCAACCAGTGTTTCTCTTTTTAATTGCTTTACAATTAAAAATACAATCACTAAAACGAAAAACGTAATAATTAAAAATACGTATTTTGATAGTCAAACGATAAAATGAGAAAAAAATAATGGTTGACCTAAATACGCCATCACAACAAACACTTGGATGTTTCGTGCTTGAAATTAAGAACGGTGGATCCCATCCCATCATTCTCAAGGAAAATTTGTATTACATCTTTTAAACAAAATATTTATTGAAGTAAATTACATCGGCGAATTAAAAACAATACGTTTTCATGAGGAAAAGTAAATATTATGTTTTCGTGGCGAAGCATTCGAATATTTTTTTCATTTCATTTTATTTCATTAAAGTGGTTTACTTATTGAAATGGCGTATTGCTTTTCAATTAAATATACAATCACTTAAACGCAAACATAATAATTGAAACGTATTTTGATTGCCAAATAAACAATCGCTTTTTTTATTGTCAAATTAACGGTTCCACAACTGCCATTATTAAAATGGCGTACTACTGTCTAAATATAAACATAGAATATAGTAAACTAAAATATAAAAGTAATAGTGAAGAATCTACATTTATATAAATCTCTTTGCATTTATTTATGCCCGCTGCTCCATCCACGTGGATGTCGTTTAGCAACTTTTGTCATATTTCTTGTTCTACTCAACCAATTGCAATCAATCATACGACAGCTTTTTAGTCTGACTAAGACCTTTCCAATAAAAAAAAACCGTCAAAATACGTTTAGTAGTTTTTGCGTTCATTTCGAACAGTTCCAAAAAAAATATTTTTGTGTACAGTATAGTTAATTTAACATAACCCAAGGATGGATAGACACAACAACTTACAATATTTTATAGTAGTATAGACATGACTAGCGACCGCTAGGTTACGACCTCGAACCTCATCCAATACGTAACCCATTCCACACAAACAAATTTTATTTTGGTTCGAGGGTTCGGCCGGCAAAGTACCACCCACTCACTTAGCCTCGAGTTTCAGTGGCAGTATGTTGCTCCTCGGACGGTTTGTGAAAGTACCCTTAGGGAATAATCTCATTCTCCACCCTACTTTATCTCCTCTGCAGGTATCAGGGCATATGTGACATATTTGGTACTGAAACTGGCCATAGGTATACCGATTACTACCAGGTGGGCTTTGGCACCACATTAGTGGTATAAAATGGGTTAACAAAAATATTATAGTTAATACTAATGTAGGGTTAATGTTTAGAAATCATTGGTGGCTTAGTGGTCAAGGAGTCTACGTTACAATTGAGATGTTGCAGGTTTAAATCCAGACGTTTACCCTCCAGAATTGAGCACATTCTTAACACATACCTGTAGCGATTGGGTTATTCCTGAAAAAAAAAAAAATACATTAGAAGAAATTTGTGAACTGTATAACTGATCAGCTGTTGTCTCTGCCTACTCCAAAAGGAAAAAGATGTATGAGTCCCATTAAAATGTATATCACGCTGAAATTCCAGCTATCAGAATCTAACTGATGTAAGTAAATGTCACATAATTGGGTAACTAAAATGAAATTTCGATAACTCAAAGCCACGTAAAAAAATAATGAACACCCGATTTTTAGTTACAAAACCTTTCAATTCTCCATTCGAAAATAAACCTTTTCTCTATGCCTTTACGGTATACTTTCCTAAAGCGCGGTGCTCGCCACAGATCGACAGTAATACAGCCTCCTCAGGCCCTCGGCTTGCGTCCGTCGTTGGAGCCCAATGGACCTCTTCCTTTATTTGAATATTTATTAAATCATCCCCCTTTACCCCAAAACGATCCAAATCCTCCCCCTTAGTGTTGTGACAACGAGTTTTTCCTTTGCGTTTCATTTGGCTTATCGTGGCAATGTTTACAATAAAACGTAGCTTTTTTATTTGAAACGCTTTCCTTGAATGTTACAATTTTGAATTGCGTTTTAAGTTGTTTACATTGTTATTAATTGGGGTGCTTGTTTTTAAATCAATTATTAGTATAGCACTCACCGGGCTATTTACCATGTCTTTTTATAGCTATAACAAAACATCACTACATATTATAAAACAAAGTCGCTGTCGTTGTCTGTCCGTCCCTATGTATGCTTAAATCTTCAAAACTACGCAACGGATTTTGCAGCGGTTTTTTTAATAGATAGAGTGATCAAGAGGAAGGTTTATATATATAATACATGCATAATATTGTAGAGAAACACTGATAAATTTAGAGATATGCAGCGGGCACGGGATCAGAAAATATGGTGGTACGAAGTTCGCCGGGTCAGCTTACTAATATATAAAAATACTAACTTTTGCCCGAGGCTCCGCCCGCGTGGATGTCGGTTATCGCAACCAAACATAACCTATGTCCTTTCTCATGGTCTAATCTACCCCTATACCAAATTTCATCAAAATCGGTTCAAGATCAGTTCATCAGGTTCAAAAATGTAAATAACCATGTCACTCTCAAAGTCAGCCAGATGGCAGAAAGTTATAAATGCCTTCAAACTCTTGGAGGATAATGAATGTGTCAACCTATCATTGAAGTCCTAGTGAATTTAGTGGATGTACCCATTCTTTTTGAAAAATTGCGTTCGTTTGATGTTCCCAACATCAAAATCTTGGATACTGATTTTCAACTAGCACGTTTGTCTTTGAAATCTGGGGTCCACTCTCTTATCCTACTCTGAATTTAACTTACTCTGGTTCTTGCGAGAGTGACTGCCATCTAAAACCAACCCTGAATGGAGTTAGTTTAAGCAGAAGGAGTGCTAAAGATTTTTGTGTTACTCTTCCTACAGTCCCGAGTCCTTTAAGCTTTTGATGAGGACATCATGCTGAGTGCCACCATTGTAACATGGTACGTATCTATAATGGTGACCCTCTTTTCCGAAACTTTACCTTCAGCTTACAATCAGGCGAGGTGAACTCAAATTGACGTGTCCTATGTAAAAAAAACACACATTTCCACCAAAATGTTTATTATTCAAACAACTATTTTTATTTAGGTCACAACGTAATATGTCATCCGAATATTATAGCAGTTGAAAGGCTAACCTAAATCCACTTCGTATAAATAAATTCACCGACTCGCCCAACTCTAAGCGGATTGTCAGCTGCTAATCAATTCTCGTTTAATCATTTAGCACAATATCGCATTGAGTTCATATCGGCGTTTCTATTATAGATTCGACTTTGAAAGCATCCTAATTAATAATTCGAATGATGCTGTTTGGAGTTATTATGATTTGGAATATGACATTAATAGGAAATAAAAAGTAAGAAAGAATTTGTAATGTTCTACATTTTGTTACCACTTTTTTTGGGTCTGCAGGGCCTTATCGACATTTTTAGGCCTCAAGGATATTGGTAACTATTTCAGCCTTTCCTCTCAGGGTTTGGAGGTTAGACGGCAGTCACTCTCAGAGAAGCCGACCTACCAATTAAAAGCAGTATCCTACCAATCTTGGGCTCTAAAGTACAAATCGCTATGATTATGAATATTTGTTTTACTTTTGGCTCAATTGATACCAAATTGCTGAGGATACGATGACGTGGTTATGTTATAAATTTAAAAAAAACTCATTACTGTATGGGTTATATGAATACGTAGACCATCGAAGCATGCTACGACGTAGCTACCGTAGCTCGTCTACGACAGCGCTACGGCGGCTACGGAAAGCTCAGGCCAAATTAAAAATCAGTGAACTTCTTGTTTGCTCTCTTCAAATTCTGTTTTAAACTACATAATATGTATATATATTATTTGTAGAACTTATTAGAATGAACCCTGTTAATTTGATTGAACTAAATCCCGATTCATCTACGCCGTGTTCGAACTATATAACCTAAAACATTCAAGTGATAGACAAACACAAATCAGTTTGTATCGACAACCTACTTAAATATATATGATCACACAAAACAGGAATTTGAATTGGCATTAATTCGATTTGGTAGAACAGGCGTTCGGCTAATGATATTAACACTGACACATGTCGAACTTGTCAATGTATCACCCCTCAGAGCCTCAGATTCGAATAGCTAACAATTGTACTGAATATTAGGTTATTTATTTATTTCTGGAGTTAGATTCTAATTTAACGCCAGAAATAAATAAAGGCTCTATCTAGCGTTTTGCGAAATAATATCGCATTCTATAAAATTTATTTTTAGAAAATAAACATCTTCTCACCCCAAACGCATAACCGTCTCCGTACCGTCGTGGGTACTGAAAATAGTGCGGTATTATTTTTTGTAATTTAAAAATGTTAATTGTAATTATTACATATTTAATTTTTTGATATTATTCGCAACAGTAATTAATTATAGACTAATTATTATTAATTCATTTATAAATTGGGTGCTTGTTAATGTTTTTTATAAACATACCTAGGACAGAATTCCAAAAAAACAATTACGAAAATGTGCATGATGATTATATTTTAAAGTACCGGAGGTTAAACCTTGCCTCCACTCAAACGTATGGCATAATAATGTCACCCAAAACTTATTTTAAGAGAGACTGAAGTAGCAATTGGATTGCTAAAAACATGGTTAAATAGTTTAATTTGATCATCATGTCGTTCAACATAGCTGGTTAACCAAAACGATGATCAAATTAAACTATTAAGCCATGCTTCTAGCAACCCAATTGCTACTTGAGAAGAGATTTAATAGCTGATTAGTTAATTTGACGTTATCAGCCTTTCGGAAACTGGGCGAAAGTGTCTCTCACAAAAAATACAAAAAACCCAAAAGATTTTTCTTGCGGAATATCCCTCTAAAATACATTCCTGGAATCAAGCCGTAATGCCCAGGAAATTCCACACTAGCACACTGCAATTACGAACTCTACAGATGTGTGCCGAACAATTTTCAATTGCTTAGCGTCCTCCATTCAGTTGGGCTGCCCACCCGAATTCCGTGTCCTCAAATCCCTCAGTACTTGGTTCCGTTTCGCATTACCCCCGTTCGTCTATACGAGCCATTGACTTACTCATTCGCATTTCCTCTCGTGACTATTTATTTGGAATATATAGGATAACATTCAGCAGTAGCATTCAAGTATTTTTGAAGTCGTTTGCAAGTATTACTATACATTTTCTTATAATTACAATTTACTAGCTTTTGCCCGCGGCTCCGCCCGCGTGGATGGTTGTTATCGCGACCAAACATAACCCATGTCCTTTCTCAAGGTATACACTACCCCTGTACCAAATTTCATTAAAATCGGTTGAGTGGTTTAGGCGTGAAAGAGTAACAGACAGACAGACAGAGTTACTTTCGCATTTATAATATTAGTATGGAAGTATGAATTACCGGCTCACCCACGAACCGTGACATTATAAAGGTATTTAAACTATCATGGTCACTCACATTACTCTTAGAGCTATCGGGATATACAACATGTATTGAGTTTATTCGAGCTTCCAATATTTCGGCGCAGTTCTCCATGAATCTCCTAAATGATCATGGTGCTTGCAACAGCGCCGAAATATCGGCAAGTACAAACAATACATGGTAAATATCCCGATTGCTCTAATAGTAACCGTGACATCATTTTTCCTGTACACAACTTGTCTTGTAACATTCATGATAAATTAATTAGTTAATTTTCATTTCCAAATTCTAATTAAAACAAAAAAAATAACAACGCATGTCTGCTTTGCTTTCAAACCAAAAAGAATAAACAAGGACATGATAAAAATATAATGTATTCGTGTATTAAATTTGGCCAATACAATTTACAAAGAAAAAATAATTGATGTTGACAACGGTAATTCGGAGCGGAGGAAACTTAATAAAAATTAATTATGTACCCATCATTCATTCAGAGAATTTTTTAAAATTTCCTGTTGGAAATAATAGCATTGTGAATTAGAGGAAAACGTTATCGTGGAAGTGAATTTCTTATCAATAATTGATTGAAGAAAATGATGGATAATTTAGAGTTATAGAGAGATACCTAACTCACTGCTAAGTCTCCTTAACCTTGCAATGTGCTAACCACATTGCAATGTTAAGGAGACTACACAAAGGAGCTATAATGTTGGTATAGTTTACGTTTTCGTATCTTAAGGCCCCGAATCAGATTAGCATCGAAAAATCGGTATTTTCGAAACCGTTTTTCTTTTTAACTATAAAACCTAAAGATCTGGAATTTACATCCCTGCATACTACAGGATATACAGAGTAACTTCACCTTTTCATAAATTCAATAAAAAAGGAGGAAATAGTTGAAAAGAGGCTCTGAACATCACTCTACTCTTTCTTATGAAACCAAATATTTTTTACAATATGTATCCAAATAATCTAAAATTTCAGATATATGTTAAATTAGTGTATGAGCATGACGTGACCTTCTTAGTTTGTAATCGTTCCCTATAAAATTATCTATTAAAATTAGTTTTACTGATTTTTACGGCTGAAAAACGAGCGAATGACCTTGAGCATTTGTATGGTCAAAGTCATTCGCGTATGTAATCACCTTAAGATATAGAGCCATACGAAAATATAAATTTATACTTCGATACATCTTAATCATCATAAAAAACAAAATTACATTCGATTGGTGGCGTCGAAGTAAATCATTTTCCATTTCTGGATTACGTGACACGACGGTGGTTATAATAATACTAAAAGAAATAATTATGTTTCAAGTATATAAATTAATGTAGGTACCTAATTCTTCCTCTTAGCGTTAATTCCCAGTCGCATCCGAAGCTTTCAGCTCGGAGTCCGGGGTCCGCTTAACCAGTCTTAACTACGGATTTGGCTAGACCACGATATTTTCCGTGAAGCGATTGTCATCTGACCTCCACAACCCAATGTTAACATTAGGCGATATCGAAGCTTTGCAGTTAGACCGTCGTTTTAGGATTTTTTAGGGCTCCAACTACCTGTAACGACTGCCATAGATGTTCTTATGGCAACCGGGACTGACGGCTTAACGTGCTCTCCGAGGCACGACCAGACCAATGTAAATACTCACATTTCATTCACACAAATATTTGCACTGAGCGGGGATCGAACCCGCGCCTCCTGCGTAGCGGCCGCGTTCACTACCGCTACGCCACGGAGGCTGTCTAATTGATTTATGTTAATCTCATATATTACTGCCGTTTGCCGTTACTTTGTCTAGAGGTCTAGTCCTGATAAACTTCTATCGATTTCATGTGTTGTAGAGGTCAAATCGAATCAAAGCTAGCCGTACTCAAAACCTCTACACCACTGAGATCCTATTAATATACTCCTTAACTACAACCAATGTTAGCCTAACACACTAATTAAGACAACCTCTAAGAAGCTCAAACCCATCAGCCAGTTACACAAATCAATTGATTCCAACAATCCTTAAGCCACAATATCGGCCTTATCTTCAATCGCGGGGCCTTGCGGAGAATCCACGGCCTTAATTGGTGCGAATGAACGAAACTTCCGTTTAACGGTTTACGATTTCCGTTCTCAAATGAACACGGATACGTCATTTCCTACAAGCCGATTGGCTTGATCGCGGTAACGACTTATCCGGTATTAATTTGTTTTGAGGCAGATCTGTCATAAATGGTTCAAAGCGTTTATAGTTTTATCGGATTGCTTTCACTAATGACTTTGGAATCATGGTGATTGTAATGGCATTCTCTTAACAATCAATATATGATCCAACTATTACGATTATAATATGTGTATGTATTTATTCATCATTTTCATCATTTCAGCCATAGGAAGTCCACTGCTGGACATAGGCCTCCCCTATAGATCTCCAATAGGACCGGTTGGAAGCGTCTCGCATCCAGCGCGTTCCCGCGGCCTTAATGAGGTCGTCTGTCCACCTTGTGGGTGGATGTCCTACGCTGCGCTTGCCGATACGTGGCCTCCACTCGAGGACTTTTCGACCCCATCGGTCATCAGTCCTCCGTGCTATGTGCCCTGCCCACTGCCATTTCAACTTGCTAATCCGCTGGGCTATGTCGGTAACCTTGGTTCTTCTACGGATCTCCTCATTTCTGATTCGATCTCGCAGAGAGACTCCGAGCATAGCCCTCTCCATAGCTCGTTGGGCTACTTTGAGCTTACTCATAAGGCCCATAGTGAGGGACCACGTTTCAGTGCCATAAGTCATCACTGGTAACACACACTGGTCGAAAACCTTCGACTTGAGACACTGAGGTATGTCGGACGAGAAGACATTGCGCAATTTTCCGAACGCTGCCCAGCCGAGTTGGATTCGGCGATTGACCTCTTTCTTGAAGTTGGACCTACCTAACTGGACTACTTGTCCTAGGTAGACGTACGAGTCAACAACTTCAAGAACCGAGCTCTCAACAGATATCGGGGTAGGTACAACATGGGCATTGCACATCACCTTTGTCTTGTCCATGTTCATTTTAAGACCCACCTGGGGCCCGATGCGCTAACGCCACGTTTTGTATACGCGTGACTTGTGATCGAAATGGATTCGATAACTTAAAAACGTGGTAGTCTGTAAGATCTGTCAAAGTAAAACTTAGCAGAACTTTGGTATATGTCATTTTGACAACTTGCGTCACCCATACAAATGGCTCTACGTCAAAATTTACTTACACCACGTTTCTTCAAAGCGTGATTTCCATTTCGATAACTTATTAACGTGGTAGTCAGTACGATATGTCAAAGCAGAAGTTAGGTTTTTATGCTTCAAATCATGGTTTTCAAATCGCCAATAATTTTTTCACGATTTGTAAAACGCATTTAGGTTTACAACAATTGGGAGAGGCCTATGTCCAGCAGTGGACTGCAATAGGCTAATTGATTGATTGATTACTAAAATTATGAATATTGAATTGGTATCAATCACAGAAAAATCATTTGGTTAGTAATTCTATTCATTTTGACTATAGCATAAGTGATTGCTAAAGTCATGACATAAAATCAGAGAAATAAAAATTTTGACTAGCAGTTACATTTTTCCTACACATCAATACCACCGTGTTTGTACAGTCAGCATCAAATCGATGGAAGGAAATAATTTGAATACCAAGGTATTAAGATAATTTTCAGTACTATGCTAGTCAAGATCGATCGATGCGGACTGTACTTTATGATATACCGAAGAACCCAGACCAATGCAAATATATCATGCATGCAAATTTTTGTACAGAGTGGGCATCGAACCATACTATGCTTTACTAAATCCCTTTGGATGATCCCGCCGGGTGATAAGGGTGGTCATATCGGCTTTGAACCGACTGAAACAGCAGCGCTTTGGGTTTAAGATTGCCTAAAACATATTCCTTGTACCCCGACAGACCCAGGGACATCTCCAGTTTCGAGATGCTCCCCTCGTGTGTGGGAACCACGATGTCTCCATATTGCCTCTAGAAAGGGCGGCGAGGGGTGTGCATCGCATTGCAACGCATCCTAGCGTTAAATTCCAGTCGTATCCGAAGCTTTCACCTCGAAGTCTGGGGTCCGCTTTACCAGTCTAGACCCAAGTTTCTCCACCTCTAACGATGCCTGATTTGTCCAGTTGTAATAAGTAGTTCAAGAGGAAACAGATGATCATACATAGGTCCATTAATCACGTGATTTTTTTTAACAATTTTTAACCCCCCTCCCCCTTCCCACTATGGTGATACGTCGTGAGGTTTAAGACCAACCCTCCTTCCCCCTAGACATTTTTAAGAAAATTAATCACCGTGACCAAAATCGCGCATTATAAGAAAAAATAAATACAAGTGATATCTCAATATACTGGGGGTAGTTTTAATTTTTTCCTTCCCTTGGTGATATTTCGTGATTTTTTCCGTACAATCCCTGATCCTTACGTGATTAATGGGCAGCCCCATATACACATATCTATACTCACGCCTGTGAATCCCTGAAGGGGTAAGCAGAGGTGTATTACCCACATTTCGCCAACTGATTTTCTATCTTACGTATTAGGGGCCGAGCCTATTGCCGTCAAGCGGGTACTTGTAACTATTAATAAATAAAGCACAACCCCCAATTATGGGGTTCTACAAGAAGGGCATTAGAAGGTTTCTTCAGGGTCGGCCGTGCGAGTGTGACGCCCCTGGTGTTGCATACGTCCGTAGGCCACGGTGACCGCTTCCCATCAGGTGGGCCGTGTGCTTGTCTGCCAACTAAGTGGTTTAAAAAAAAAATGGAAGTCATTGGTGTTACCATTACCTAGGCTGCGCCAAGCGCCATATTATGTTAGTTTCTGTACGTAGTACTATTGTTTAATGAATAAATGATGAATGATCCATAGTACTACAGTAACTATTTATTATTCTGTGGTACTACCCCGTCTTCCACTCCGATCAATTGAACGAATCAACCAGTTGATCAGAGCGGAAGTCGATTCAGGCATATGTTCTTATCTTCTGTCGATTTAGGCATATAATTTTTCTACTAAAGTTTCTTTCAAATGTGTTCCTACCGAATCAATTTTTATTTAAAAAAAAAACGTTTTGATGAATTAATTATTATTCTCTCTTTATTAATTAAAATCACATATAAATTGCATTTTTAAATACATCCATAATTATTATTATTATTATTAATATTGTAGGACATTCTACACAACGCTATCTAGACCCAAAGTAAGCATAGCTTAACTACCTAGCTTGTGTTATGGGTTCTAGAATGCGGATAAACATACTTAGATTCATTTTTTTTTGTAAAAACATACATATTATACATATAAACAACCAGACCAATGCAAATATTCATATTAATATGCATACAAATATTTGCACTGAGCGGGGATCGAACCCGCGCCTCCTGCGTACTGCGTAGCGGCGGCGTTCACTACCGCTACGCCACGGAGGCCGTCTTCAGATCTTTGATTTTTTAACTGTCAAATGTCAAAAAGAAAATAGCTCTGATTGATATTATTATCAATCAGAGCTATTTTCTTTTCTTTAGTTATCCATAGAAGATAAAAACCGGCCAAGTGCGAGTCGGACTGCACAAAGGGTTCCGTACAAAATTGTAAGCAATAAAAGAAGACCATTTGACGTTTATCGTTTATTCTGAGGGAAAAGGCTCATTTAAAGAAAAAAGTATGTATTTACAGTATCCATAACACAAGTTCTTAAATGAAACTTACTTTGGGCTGTATAATTAGTGTGTACGTGAAAAGATATTTATTATTATTATTTTCTAACTGATTTTTTGTTTTATCAACCTCTTGGATCGTTAATCAGGGACGGGCTGATGCCAAGTTTCCTGATCCTGGTGTATGAATGGTGATTGGCGTTTTCATGCGTGTGTGTGCGTTATGTGTAGATGAATTTATTTGGGTGAATGTCTTGGTTAGTGAATTGTAGTGCAGTGCATCATAGAGTAAAGTAATACATCGGAAACAGTGTATTCTCTTTGTTGTAGTGAGTCAAGAAAATCAGGAAATGAATGTTTGAGGAACTAATATTTTCTTTTTGACGCAAAATGACCAATGCCTTATATTTGCAACACTCATCAACTGCCAAACAGTCAGCTGTCAATTCCTTGTTCTGTTGTAGATGCTTCGTATATCTTTTGCGTTCATTTAATATATTTACATAGTCTAGAGTTCAAGAATTTATTGACATGTACATAATAATTGTGCGGGTCAAGTCGTAGCAAAAGTATTTCAGGGATTTATTGCGATATATGGCCCAATTTCAGGCCGGCAAGCTGCTTGCCGAGTTGGACGATGTTATGGTCAGATTAACCGGTACGTACATATACTTAATGTTAAACACAATATGGAAAGTGTAATCTATTAAAAACTATTAGTGTTAAGTGAATATTCTTTGTTTCAAAGCATTATTTCAATTTTTGTGGTTGTCATTTACCTACGATTTTGTAAAAAAAACCTACAACAATTAAACGTTTTTGAACATTCTTGATCCATTTTTAAGTACTTACGTTACGTTTATATTTCTTTCAGATGTTTTCAGAAATACCATGCCATATCATTTAAGTATATCGGAAAAGATCGAAGAGGATCAAATAAATTAAGCAGGAGTTTCAAGCAGCATTTCGGGTACCTCGACTTAGACCATTACTTTATTGTTGTGAATACATTATTCTTATAAAAGAATATAATGTAACATTTATTAAATTATATCATACCTATATTATACTTTCTTTCATTCTTTCATAATTTCATTACTTCTATTGATTTCATTTTTATAAATGTTAAACAACATCATCATCCTCCTTGGCTTAACTTTAGATTGCCCGCACTCGAGTTTCGCGTCCATATTTTTTTTACACAGAGCTAATATTATTAGAAGCCTCCGCGCAAAGTTTCAAGTTGCGGAGTTCAATGGTTAACGAGAAAAAAAATAATCAAAATCATTAAATTTTGCAATATTTTGTCACTTTTTACCACAGAACACATACTAATAATGCTTTTGACATTTCGTTTTGGTAGTAAACGTTTTATTTTACGTAATGTTAACGCACTAATTTTTTTTATTCCATTTAATAATTAAATAAATGCCTATATTTAGTGTTTTAAGCATATTTTATTATATTACGTGAATTTTGCTGATTAAAATGAATGCTATTAAATTTATACATACAATAAAATTATTTACCGACTATGCCGACATGTGAAACTAAACGTAAAACGTCGTCGAAGCGCGGTATTAATGTCTATATTCTATGGTCTATATTTAATGTCTATATCTATGTATGTAGGTAATGTTTATATTTCATTGTTTTATTTGAATTATAGTAATATTATATTCGATAATACCTGTGTAACAGAAACAAATCGCTGCAAAACCGACTCCACGTAGTCTTGTCTGCCCTACCCCTAGAGTGCTATTTAAAAACGCGTAGGCGCGGAGGGGCGAGGCGGCCCGCGAGCTGAGGAGCAGGTGGTTTCAACACTCGCCACAGCGGCTGAGGCTGGCCGGCGGAGCCGGCCAGCAAGCCGAAGCTGCGGTGGTGAGTGTGAAACACATCTGCGACGATAAGCTCGCGTGGGACCGCCGGAGCCGTGCAGCGCCGGAGCCGTGACAGAAGCCATGTCTGCTACACGCTTACTTGTTTTATCATATTAGACCACTCAGAAGTCAACACATCGCGGGGGATTTTCACTCTAACCTCATCTGTCATTCCATGAACGAGGTACATATATGATAAAAAAAAACTTCAAAATCCATCAGCGGATGCAAGGGGGAGGGATGGGGACTGGTATTTTTCCCTTTCTTTTATTCTGCACCCCCTTTCAACATGTAAATCGATGTCAATACAAGAAAATGCGAAAGTTAGGTTAGAATTTAAAAAAATTCGTATCTCAAAAAGGGGGGGCGTCCGCAACTTTTCCTTCACAGGGGGGGACCTACACCCTCCCCCCTCCCCCCCCCACCAACTCCCAGCGCTTAAATCGAATGCGGGCAATCCGAAGTCCTACCTCCTCCTTGCGTTAGTCTCAGTCTTCTTTTACATCCTTGGAATCCGGGGTATGCATTTTCCCTTATGAAACCTCGGTTTTAAAGAAAAAAAGGTTTAAAGAAAAAAAGGTTTTTATGCAGAGGTGTATTAACAGCCACATTCTAATCTAAATCATTATGCGTTGATGATACACTAAACAAACAAACAAGTATATTGATAACACCTGAAGAAATTCGGGCCGTGAGATCCCGGCTCCACAGGGACATGGTGGCGGAGTGGGAGCTACAACTTGGGCAACCACGCGCAGGGCGCGCCTTAGTAACGGCGGTAAGACCCATCATGGGGGAGTGGCTAGAGAGGCCACATGGCGGCCTCTCGTTCTGGCTGACGCAGATTATCACCGAGCATGGATGCTTCGGGCGGTATCTGCATCGGACCGCGAAGAAAGAGCCAACGTCCGAGTGCCATCACTGCGACGCGAGCGAGGATTCGGCGCTACACACGCTCACCGAGTGTCCGGCGTGGGAGACGCCGAGACGGGAGCTAGTGGCGACCCTGGGAGTGAGAGTTCTCACGCTTGCCACTTTGCTCGCAGCGATGGTTCGCTGCGCGGATGCGTGGGCTGCCGGCGCCTCCTACTGCGAGCAAGTAATGCTCGTGAAGGAGGCGGCGGAGCGGGAGCGAAGGAGAATCGCAGACCTTGCGGCCCGCGAGGAGCGAAGGAGAATCGCAAACCGCGTGGCCCGCGCCTACGATATTTATTATTCACCTAACCGGTTTCGCCTTACGGCATTCACAAAAAATAAGAGGTCAAGTCGCGATATTACAGGGATACCAGGTTAATCGTAGCAGCGCCACCCTCAATCGTCACAACTTTCTCGACGGACTAACGTATGTAAAGCAGCGCCACCCTCAATCGTCACAACTTTCTCGACGGACTAACGTATGTAATTATTGCAAAAAAAAAATTGTAGTTATTTTTTTGGTCTGGCATGTTTGTCATGTCATATATGACATATGACAAGCATGTCAATATATACTTACGTTTTCTTTTTACCGAAAACCCACAAAGAAAACTACAGTTTTACTCATCGAAATGTTACGTTACGTCTTAGTAAGTTACCAAAACTACAAAAACTAAAACGTAAAATTAGCGCATCGGGCCCCTGTTGAGAAACTCGGTTGAGGCCTTCGAGCATCGTGTTGAGATCTTCCATCGATTCTGCCATGACTACAATATCGTCGGCAAACCGGAGGTGAGTGATGTATTCGCCATTAATATTGATGCCGAATCCTTTCCATTCCAGGAGCTTGAAGGTATTCTCCAAAGTGGCCGTAAACAGTTTCGGAGATATCACGTCTCCCTGTCTTACGCCTCTTTTCAAAGGGATCGCCCTCGAACTCTGTTCCTGTACTCGAACCGACATGGTGGCGTTATTATACAAACACTTCAACACTTCGATGTACCTATAGTCAATACGGCACCGCTGGAGAGACTCAAGCACAGCCCATGTCTCGACCGAATCAAAGGCTTTCTCATAGTCCACAAACGCTAAGCAAAGTGGTAAATTATACTCTTCGGTCTTCTGTATAACTTGCCGCAGCGTATGGATGTGGTCTATGGTACTGTAGCCTCTTCGGAAACCGGCTTGTTCGGGAGGCTGGAAGTCATCAAGCCTGCGCTCGAGACGGTTCGTAATGACCCTTGAAAACAGCTTGTAAACATGGCTCAGAAGCGAGATGGGTCTGTAATTCTTCAGTAAGGTATTGTCACCTTTCTTAAAGAACAGCACCACCACGCCTCTGTTCCACGCTTCTGGCGTTATGCCCTCGAGGACGACGGTGTTAAAAAGCCTCTGAAGGACTTTAAGTACCGGTGTTCCACCCGCTTTCAGAAGCTCTGAAGTGATTCCGTCGTCACCCGGTGCCTTGTTGTTCTTAAGCTGATTCAGGGCCATTCTAATCTCGTACAGGCTGATGTCCGGGATATCCTCGGTGAAGTGTCGGGTCAACTTGGCTCTTGGGTCGGTCGCCATGTTGCCAGCAGGATTAGCGACCGAAGCGTATAGCTGTCCATAGAACCTTTCGATCTCCTCCAAAACCTCAGCCTTGGTCGACGCTATACTGCCATCTTCTCTCTTCAGCTTAGTCCTATGTCAAGCTAGGCTTTGCCCAACAGACAGATTTCTTGCGAACACTTTGGAGCCTTTGTTCCGCTCGATTGTCTCTTTAATATGTTCAGTATTAAAGAGACGTATGTCGTGTCGCAGAGATTTGGAAATCTGTCTGTTGAGCTGCCTATATGACTCTGCATCATCGGAAGACTGCAGTCGAAGTGAGCGTCGTTTAGCCATGAGTTTTTGGGTGTGATCGGAGAGTTTCTGAGGTCTATTTGAACGGCGGGGTCTGAAGTGCTTAGAGCCCACCGTTTGGACAGTTTCTACGAGCCTGTTGTTTATCTCGTCCACCGACGCAAAGTTCTCTAGGCAATCAAAGCGACTTGAAAGCTCAAGCTGAAAGTTCTCGGGGTTTTGGATTTGGACACGAGTAGGTCGGAGTGTAGACTTCATCAGGCGGGACCTTTCGAGTTTAACGTTAATACCCAATGTGCCTCTTACGATTCTGTGATCACTACCGGTTTTCACCCTGTGGATCACGGAGACATCACTGAATATTCGTTTCTCGTTGGTCATGATGAAGTCTATCTCATTCCTCCTGGAACCATCAGGGCTCATCCAGGTCCATTTCCTGTGCGGCGGCTTCTGAAAGAAAGAGTTCATCATGAAGAGTCCCTCTTTCTCCAGAAAGGCAGCCAGCCTCTGTCCCCGCGGGTTCCGTTGTCCATATCCAAATTGCCCTACTCTCAACTCATCATCGCTTTTCTTACCCAACTTTGCGTTGAAGTCCCCCATAACAACAGTGAAGTGGGTCTTAGACGTATGTATGGCCCTACTTACGTCCTCATACATAGTCTCCACTTCATCATCTGGGCGTTTCGAGGTCGGTGCGTACACCTGAATGACCTTCAGCGAATACCTCTTGGATATTCTGAGTATTAGGTATACAACCCTACTCGACACACTTTCGATGGTAATGATGTTGTTAATGTTAATTTATTATTGTGGACAAATTAGAGCATTATCATTTTAGAAAATAGGTCATCTTCTGTCTACTCTTTAAAGTGTTAGTCAATTACAATCATTCATGAAAGGATAATAAAATAAAATAAAAAAGAATAAAATGTTGTTCTAAAATGTTGAATATTCATTCCTGCTAGTGGTGATAACAGTAGTGTAGTATTCACCTCAACAGAAACCAAGTAGGTAAAAAAGTGTTACTAGACAGACACATATTAAGTACTCACAGTTATGTTTAGGTAGTAAAGGCGAAATTTGGTTCCTTATTAACCAATAGCCTATATCACTTCACTACATATTATAAAACAAAGTCGCTGTCGCTGTCTGTCCGTCCCTATGTGGGTATGCTTAAATCTTCAAAACTACGCAACGGAATTTGAAAGGTTTTTTTTAATAGATAGAGTGATTCAAGAGGAAGATTTATATGTATAATACATGCATAATATTGTAGAGAAACACTAATAAATTTAGACATATGCAGCGGGAACGGGATCAGAAAATATTGCGGTACGAAGTTCGCCGGGTCAGCTAGTTTTAATATAAAAAGCACTATTATGGTAATTTATTCACCATTCTCTGAGCCTTTTGTAACTAAGCACACACACACAGAGTAATATGTTTATTTGCATTAGTCTGGATCAATAAAATGACAGTCGGGTAAATAGTAGGAAAAACAACGAACTTAAAAATTTTCCAGCTTTAACAATCAATGTAAGAGGGGAAGAGAAACAAAAGCTTTAAGTGGACGCGTCTTTAAAAATGAACTACGAGTTCATTTACGCATATTTATGTTCTCAAATTAAGGTAAATGTGTTTATAGAACTCGCTTTACAAAATTGGGTTGTTTTATTTTAATTAACGAAGAATTCGTTTCCCATTACATAAATGTAAAGCGATCGTATACTTTTTTACGGTCGGGTCTGCAAGACTTACCTGTCTTAAAACATTTTCTGTAAGATTTTAAAGAAATGTTTAAGTATGAGATTCATTCTTTAAGTACTGAATATTTTTATTGGATAAAAGCGTTCTTGATCATACATTCCATTTTATTGTAACAATGAAATACATTTTTGGTTGTTCACTCTATTTTCTGATTTCAAGTATCGAGAATTTAACAATTTGAAACCTTAATTTTATTGAATTTATTAGTGAAGATAAATATATGACGAGGACACAAAAAGGCTAATATATGTGCGCATCATTATAGCGCTAGCTAGCTAGCTAGCCTAGCTTTTTTATAAACCAGTTTTTTTTCTTAATGAAAAACCTATTTTTAACGGATTTTTTCGTATTATGTCGCGATAAAAATAGCTTATTTCAATGCGTAATATTACTATAACAAACCTATCAACAGAAGATTTATACAGTTTCAATTCGATGATACACAAAGATTATACAAGCAACGGTGTGCACCCCAAGATACTTTGATGAGCTTATGAAGCCTTTGGATGCAAAATGCCAACTACAAACAGCTTTGAGTTGCTCAAATTGTTCGGCGAATTTGTGTTGCTTCGGTGGTGTAAGCGTATATACAGTTATTTTGGAATTTAGTTAGCATCTTAGCGTTATTCACATTGTAGCAAGAATTTCCTCTTTCTGTTTTTTTGTTTTGGTTTCTACGGCTTTTCCGGTAACGACTGACGTCTGTCCTCCTAATCAATTATGTTGTCTGAATGCAATATCTTTTTTTAGCAATGAATCTCCATAATATTCTCATGGCTTGAATATTAGATACAAAAAAAAGTAAACCTTTATAATTTAGTTATCAAAAATGAAATCTCTATGTTATCTTTCTATCACATCTTTCTTTTCCTCTTTCCTAGAAGTTAACATTTTCTTACGTTTAACAAATCCTATTCCAGAAATAACATTACTATATTGAACTTTTTTAGTGCGCATTCGAATCAAAGAGCACTCTTGTTTGACAGTCTATTCAAACTAGTATTATTTGCGAAGGATGTCCAATAAAACGACACAGAATTGAACTCTAACATTCAACACGAACGTGGCGCTAACACGATACACGTTCCGTCCTCCCCCATATCTCACACATCGGTAAACGAAACCGTGCATCCGGACAATCGTTTCCAATTTTATTTTTATTAAAACTGTGTTTATCTTTCGGCCTGTACTCTTCGGGTTTATCTCCAGGATTACCTGTTCCAGTGGAATTATCGACACATGTAAACTCTGTGAAGAGCTTAATAACTGCAATTATTTTAAATATTGCTGAGAATATTGTTGTATATTTTCGTATGCGAAATGATTTCATTGGTAGGTTTTTGGCAACAGGTTGAATGTTGTTACAGTTGAAAGTTTCAGTGAATTTATTTGTAAATATACATTACTCGTATCAGACAAGCTATGCTTTTTGGTTTTGCTAGTATACTAGTAGGGATAATGCATACAAGGATATACCAAAGAATGCTAAATATTTCATAAATTATAATCCATGCCCCACTAAAAATACATTTCAATGACTATCATATTATACTAATACTAGTTGTTGCCCGCGGCTCTGTTTGCGTGTATGTCGGTTATCGCGACCAAACATATTTAAATGTACTATGTCAAATGTACTATGTTTAAATGTACCAAATTTCATCAAAATCAGTTCAAAAATTTAGGTGTGAAAGCTTAACAAACAGATAGACAGACAGAGTTAATTTCGCATTTATGATATTAGTATGGGTAGTATGAGAGTTAAGAGCTACAGCACAGATTCAATACAGTAGAAACGTATTTTCTCTAATCCAGTCCACGCTCACACCAATATACTTGGCAAAAGTAATTAAACCGACAAAAAATACACTCATTAAACTTTGTAAAAGTACTGGTACTATTCAGTTGCTAGGTTTATCTTAAATTAAACTGAGAATGTTTCAGGCAGCGGGGCAAGAGAAGTGCTCAAATTGTAGAGATTTTCATTTTAAACAAAGAATGGACCGAAATAAAATGTTAAAGCTGATAAGACTTGGACGTGTTTTTAAAATTTGTTTCAATGAGAATACTTTTATAACGTACTTTGAATGTACAGGATCTTTATTCACTATCTCAACTTCACTATATCAAATCGGATGTGTTCATAGTAGCTATATTGATAACTTAGACCATAATACTGTATAGACAAAATGCACTGTAAAAAACGTGTCAATATTGTTCTTAACTGTCAATGTGTGCATGTCATGGGATGTATGTCAACGTGCACCAAAGTAGAAGTTATTTGTTTTCGCCACGTTGCGTTGGTGTGACACTTACTGCATCTAAGAGCGATAACATGCATGGAATCTCTATGTTTCACATTTGTTGTTGTTGTGTTGTTTTGAACGTCTATAGTTATTTCAGTTACGTAACTGAGATGTAATACAATTTTTGCGGTATGAAGAATAAAATACTAGGCTTGAATAATCTTGATCTTTGATGAATAAACATTAAATACTAAGCATTCGTTACCCCAATTTGTTCATCGATGACCCCTATTTTGTTATCACGTTACGTCACACAGGTGAAAACCTAACAAAACCACACTTGACAACAATATTGTGACAAGTTACCATCCACAGTTTGACGTCATTTGGTAGTTACAATGGCTGTCCCAAATCATCTATTTGTCACCCCTTTTGTTAACGGAACCCTTTTGATATCGCGAACAGGTGGGTCAGAATATGGAACCAGTTTGTTGATGTTTCTATTGGTTTTGAAGTCAGTGGTGTAGATTTTTTTATGAAGGAGTAACTAGAGGTAAACGGTTATACCTTCGGACGTGGGGAATGAATTTGAATTTCAAAATTGGAACGGAGCGCAGAAAATAAATAAATGAGTTATTTAATGAATTTTTGACACCTATGTCATCTGTGTGACAATTCCAAAAAAATAGACATTTTCTATACCAATTTTTGGTTCGGTACAAGTTAGTCTACTAGTACCCAAGTCATTGGTCATCATGCCGGGCGAAGTGCTATGGATATGTCTAAAATTATCTCACCTCCGGCAATCCACGGCCGACAGATGGCGCGCGGCGTGCGTTTTAGTCGGTTCGAGTCCGACATAACCCCCATCCACCGGCTCTGGCGTGGGAGGTGGTGATATTTTCATTGGTCTCATTTGAATTTTCATAACTCCTTAGAAGATATTGTTAATGTCTTCTTTATTGTATACAAATAAAAACAATACGACCACCTTCTTTGTCTACACAGCAATCAACAGTATTGCTGATGCTATTCGTAATATTGGCATGGTTTGACCTTGCTCAGTAACTACTGCGCCCCATATTTTGCGCTGGGAGTATCTTAACAACGTAGCTTATGGTCGAATGGGTAGTAAATATGATAAACAGGATATATTCATACAAATGTTAACAAACAAAGTAAAATTATGTGTGGAGATAGGGAGGGATGTGTGATTGTGTGTGTATGTCATGGATGGTGGTTTATGACGGTCGTTTTGTCGCCTGTTTTATTTTGAACTAGCTTTTACCCTTGACTTCGTCCAGGTATATGAATAATAATGAACTGCTCAATTTTATTGTTGAGTGTAATGGTATGATTCCGTAGCCGACATTCCGCATACGACAACTGCCAATGTACACAGCAGATGCACGTAATACATTGCGGCTTCTCAATGGTCCCCTTTATCCGTATCGGAGTTTAACAAGTAATGGGTACGCTGTATGTGCTGCATGCGTCGGCAGTTGTCGTATGCGGTCGGCTACGGAATCATATCTTTATACTTGAAAACGGCTCTACGGATATGGTTTCTTTTTAATTAAGGGAAACTTACTTACGCCTTTATCTCCGGAGGATTAGGCAGAGGTGACACCCACATTTTACCAATTATTGTATTAAGTAATAGGAGGTGAGCCTATTGCGGTATTCCGGGCACCATTGTTGAGTAGAGTCATACATTTGGCCTGTATATCTGACTGATGTTAAACAGCCCTATGCCTTAATCGCCTTGTATGACACAGCAGGGGAAGAGATGAGTTGACCCATTTTTTATAATACCGTGATAATAAACATTGTATTGAAACCGAAAAAAATTCTAGGGAAATCAAGAACGGGGAAAATGACGACTAACCCAAATTAATGTAACCGAGTATTTAAAACAGTATACTATACAATTTAGAAACATTGACATTAATAGAGTAGACAGACAAATAAATGTTTTAAAAATGTGCCCGCAAAGTGCACAGGCTGGTAATTTCGAATATAAAGTTTAACGTTTTAGGTCGTATCGTAAAAATAAATGTGTTGTTACCTTTCCAAATATTCCGTTCGACCTCAGAAAATTAACATAAACAGAATGCCTACACCACTGCAAAGATTAGGTGCAAATATGATGAGTAAACATAATTATCATCTTATATTAAAGGGTAAGAGAGGCTAAGCGGCGGTCAACGCGGCCAGAAATCGATAGGTCGCCCTCTAAAATCCTCGTATGCAAAGGCGTGTAGAACGAGAGAAAGAGATGGGTAATTAGGGAGAGAAGCAGAGTCGAAAAGAGAAGGTAATATAGTGTGGTGTTTTGGATTGTATAGCTTAAAATTTTGTTTAAATAATTAACATTCTTATACAACAGCTTTATTGATGATTCAATAGTATTTACTGTAATTTGTCGAGTTGTTCTCGAGTTATTTACTTGTATTTATATAGATAACTGTCGGTTATCAAGACCAAATCGACAATCGCAATCTGAGCACCAATTTTCATCAAAATCGGTTCAATGGTGTAGGTGTGAAAGCGTAACCGATTGTACATGTACTTAATAACTGGTTTCTGTATCTTGTAGAAGTAGCCTAGGATTTAATGAACGAATTACTTTTGAGATTCTACTAACTCTAGAAAGAAGAAGAACATAAGAAGTTAAAATAGTTCCTATCAATAATAAAAAAGTCAGGCTCAGCCAGTATTGTTCCGAACATGGCTTCCGATACAGTGTGTCGAGATTTAATAAAAAAATTCATCGATTTTATCAAAATTTTGGGCTCTGAAAGCTATTAGTTTAGTTCTGAAAAATGAAATTGACAATGTTACGATTTTTAGAACACAACACACAGCATATGTGCGTGCACTATTAGTAGCATAGCATGCACTTACTAAAAGGTTTTGGCATGCCGCTCCATATCGTGCTTAAACTAGGAACGTAGGAATATTTTGTTTTGGTTTGGTCACCATTGCGTCCCAGTGTCTCATAAATTAAATAGAGGATTATCACACAACGTATAGTGGTATTTATTAAGATCATCACCATTAGAACATAAAACGCATTAGCACGCACGCACAGATTACAGATATGTCTGCATATAGCGCAAATGTGAGTGTTAAAATGGATGTGAAGTGTAATGAGAATGGACATAAGCAATGAATACATTATACAAAGTTTGATAGTTACGCAAGTGGCTGTCACGGCATGAACATCGTAAAAAAGGTTGAAAGTATGAATATGGGCTTTAGAAGTAGATGTGTCAAAAGAAATAAATGAGGAAAACGGTGAAATGCTTGACAAGAAAGTAACCGGAAACCGGAAAGCAACAACATGTGAGTCTGCAAGACCAGAGTGAATGGGTCATTTCTAAGCAGGCGCGCTGGACAGTCGACATACCAACAGGTGAGATAGAAGTCAAATGCGAGCCTCACCATCTTCATGGAGACGTATTTTCCTGATTGCATCCAAAGCCAAGGTGATCTCGGAGCACAGGGTCCGCGTTCCGGATAATGCGAGCCTATATTAACCATCAAAAAGTAAGGACAAGAATGACTGCCTCTGTTGCGTAGCGGTAGTGAACGCGGCCGCTACGCAGGAGGCGCGAGTTCGATTCCCACTCAGTGTCAAATATTTGTATGCATGAATAGTAATATTTGCATTGGTCTGGGGGTTTCTATGTATAATTATGTATGTACTTACAAAAAAAAATGTGTCAAGTATATTTATCCGTATTCTAGAACCCATAACACAAGCTAGTTAAGTTATGCTTATTCTGGGTCTAGATAGCGATGTGTAAAATTTCTCACAATATTTTAAAAAAAGTTACATATTGCGCCTAAATAGTCGAGACAAGAACTAGCAAGACGACAATTCATTCGGTTTTAAACAAATTCCTAAAAAGAAAAAAGAAATATCAATATAGATGATCGAAATCCGATATTCAATGTTCAAAATATGTAAGAGCCCCTCTGACGTACGAACCCCATTCTTAATCTGAGTCATCCACACTGTATGTAGATGTATTTGGATACTTGTAAGGCGAACAGAGTTTCAGATAGTACAAGAAACTATGCGAATAAACATTAATAATTTAAGGTTATATCAGATACATTGGGTCTCGGACGATGCTGGCGCTGTTTTCTGTAACAAGGCGGTTGGTGTGAGTTATGAGTTGTAGCGTGATTGTATATTTTACAACTAATTTACTTTTTTGATGAGGTATTTGATGGTTCAAGAATCAAATTCAGTTGACTCACAGCAGTTCGTTATGTAGGTTTTCAAGTGTGTCAGGGCATTCTAGAAAGAATATCTGTAATATACACACTGGAAGAAAAATAATCATCTTTTTGACCTGCGTGGGTAAAACACAGGTCACAAAGTAACACATATAAATATAAATATTATTGCTTCTACAAATACATGTACAGTCTAAATGGCATGGCAATAAGTAGAACTAATGAGAAAGGAATCTACCAATAAAGGCTTAGGGACTTTTTTTTCTGATTGCCTATAATTGTTACCTTAATCCAATTGCATTATAATCTTATCCTCGTCGTATTCAATATCGAATACTGATCGTCCAACGTAAGTGTTCTTATTGACTAACAAAAAACAATCAAGAAAATCAATTTGAATCGTAACAACATAAAAATAATGTAACGTAAAATGTGCAATTTTATTAAACTAAAATTCGCGATAAAATTGCCTTTAAAAGGAATAAGAAAAGAGTAAGCAAATTGCATGCAAACTATTACACAAGCTAAATTGCGAGTGAAAATTTCTGCACATAAATATCAATATTATCTGCAATTCAACTAAAATTCCAAATAGGTACTGTTGCCAAAATAGGAGGTGTAGACATTTCTTATGACTTAGACCACATCCTACATCGGCGCACGGTCACGAACTACAGCGCCCCCTCCCCTCAACAATGGGCGCCAGAAAATAGCTACAATAAACTGATGGGGCTTGGGAAACGGATATATTTTGTCTTAGACAGTTTTCGTAAACAGTTTTAAATGCATAATACAGTTAGTACTTACGTAATATCGGATCCGATTAATATTAAAAAATTTGAAAGTTTGTGAAGATTTTTGAAAGTTTGTTGCTTAATTATACTCCATCCATATTAATCTATATGCACCATATAAATATGTCAGGTGTTATGTTTATGTTTAGGTGCCTTTATTTTTTATATAATAAATTCAGTGTGTACAATAATGTTAACGGTAATTAAAGCGATCATGGTATAGGTACATACATACCTCTGAGTACCTATACCATGATCACGTTAATTCCCGTTAACATAATTGTATACTAGCTTTTGCCCGCGGCTCCGCCCACGTGGATGTCGGTTATCGCGACCAAACAAAGCCTATGTCTTTTCTCAAGGTCTAATCTACCCCTGTACCAAATTTCATCAAAATCCGTCCACTGGTTTAGGCGTGAAAGCGTAACAGACAGACAGACAGACAGGCAGACAGAGTTACTTTCGCATTTATAATATGTATTAGTATGGTTCATGGAACGTGAGAGTTTAAAAGTTAGTTCAGTGTGTACGTTTCTTTCTTTCTTTCTTTTATAAACTAGTGCAGCCTTGCTACTACTTAATACTAATAACGTGGAGTATTCATCATTGTTAGTGCAGTTTATAATCTTTTAGCTTTTACTATTAAGCCGATGGAGGGAAGTAAAATTTTCACCATTGTTTACTTTTCCAAGTGATGCTATATAACATCATGTTTGGATCTATACAGGCAGAGCGGTAATATCAAATCTGTGGTCAATAGGTTCCTTATTTATCAATATAGTATAACATTGTTAAATCTTATTGACGTCAATTCTACTTAAAATAAGTTTACAACCGCTAAAGTTCAACTGTATGCTGCATTTATTTTAGTTTGTCAGCTGACGTTCCCTATTTTTGAAGGATATTTTAAGGCTGACTGATTTTTTCCAAACGAAAACAGGCTCTCACAATCGTTTACAAGTACACATAGAAGCTCATCCCTCGAGGCCAATTAGGCAGACCAAACATACCATATATGCAAATGTATGCCTGCACCATACCTGTCTTTAAATCTATCCTTAACACACAAAAAATCCTCAAGAATAAGGCAGCAGTTTGCGTAGAATGCTCAGATAAATAAACAAACACTGCTGTTTAATAATATACAGCTGATATCTATTCGACGCCCTATTTGCATGAATATTCTCACCCGCATAGCCGTATCTAAAACAAGTTTATATCACGGTAGCTAAACACACAGAACTAACCTACTTTCAACCTTACAACTAGTCATAAAACAATTCCATTCCTACCCTAACTCCTCGACTGATGTGCTCCCACGCCAAGAAAAAATAGAAAAAAAAAGAAAACACATTCGCTCATTTATTTACGAGTGCGCCTTTGGCTCGCCTGCCCCAGGCCATTAGCAGGACTACTATATCTGTCTCTCTCTATCTACAGACAGCTTATATTAAGCTGTTTCGCCAAGATTTTTCCAGTACTATTACTCGGTGGGTTAAAACACTTAAACTTTGAACCAGAGAAAATTGTACGTATGTTTTTATCAGTGTGTTAGGGATTTTTATCGGATGTTCAATTGTTTTTTGTGAAATTTAGGGGCTGTGGGTAGAGGTTACGTCGATAGGCGTTTTACCTGCTGTTATAAATAGCTTTGCGTATAAAAGAATGGTTTAAATTTTTCACCGACGTTCACACACGTTGTAGGTAAAGTATAATGAAAATTGGAGTTAAAAATTAGTCTGGTTATCACATTTTTTTCACTGAATGTAACTGAGTATTTACTTCACACTACTTATGATCTACTTTTATGGTATTTTATTTTTATTGGGGTTGTAATACTTTTTATTACTATTAGAGTTAACATTTACCATGTGTTATTATAGGTCAATCAATCAATCAATCAATTAGCCTATCTAATTGCAGTCCACTGCTGGACATAGGCCTCCCCCAATGTGCGCCTCCCTCCGCCTTCCGCATCCAGTCCGTCCCAGCCACCTTTCGCAGGTCGTCGGTCCATCTGGCTAGGGGGTGTCCTACCCTCCGTTTTCCTACGCGCGGTCTCCACTCTAGGACTCGTTTGCTCCAACGGCCATCAGTCCTTCGGCAGATCTGGCCAGCCCACTGCCACTTCAGCTTGCTTATTCTGCGAGCTATGTCGGTAACTTTGGTTCTTTGTCGGATAACCTCGTTACGAATTCTATCCTTCAAAGAAACTCCAAGCATAGCTCGCTCCATAGCCCGCTGGCTTCAGATTTATTATAGGTATTCATTCACTATTGCAAGCATCGTAACCACGGAGTAATAAAAAAAATCAAATATGGTAAGGTTGCTAATATTGTACCAGTTAACGAACTTTACAAGCTGTCTCAAAAACTACATTACTAACTCAGTGGTGTCATCGAATCCAAAATGACTGCGATTGCGGCATGTTGGTAGTACTACTTTTTAAAGTTGTCAAGTCAAAAATAAATATTACACTTTAAACATTTTGAGGTGGTACAAATTAGGAGCTGGTACAACTTAAGCAACTCCACCCTACGTATATTATTGTATTTTGCTAAGGTTAAGACTAATTTAAGGATAGAATATCATTCGTAGGTTGCACCTCAAGTGCGTATTTATTTCTAGGTGTCGATTACCGCTTACTATCAGGCGGACGATGCTTGTTTGCCGACTTAGTAGTAGATAATAAATAACTATGAAAGATGGTCTCGCTCCTTCCCCTCCTTGCAACGCTTTTTGTTTCACTAATTAGTCTACTTTTACTAAGAATGAATTGGGGTCAAAAGTCCATATCATAGAATAATTATTAAAGTTTTTGAGTCGCCTACAGGCCTATGAAGATAATAGGCTTTTTTACTTTGAAATTATATTCTTACGAAAATGCTACTAAAATTATTCGCTACAGCATAAAGCGTCATTTAGCCGTCTAAATGACGCCTTATGCTGTAGCGAATAAAGTGCGAGAAAATTTACCCGTTAGAGTTTCTCGCCAGTTTTGGTCCGAAATATCGTACGCGACAACCAATAGCAATAATCACCATACCATTATCGTATCAAATTATTTACACAAACTACAAACACTAAATTCTTGCCTATGATTATATCATACGAGTTTCGCAAGTGACATAGCCTACGGCCAAATACGATTATTGCTTGAAAATTCTGTTTAGACGGACAATGCCAATATTCAATAGCGAGGCAATTCTCGCCAGTATAGGACGAGCGAGCGGCTATTGATTCTGCGAATATTTACACGGAGCAACTTTTTCTGTCCTTTCAATAATCGTATCTTGCAGGCGAGAAACTCTCCCCGTTTAAATGACGCCTTATAATATAGTTTCGTAACTGACCGCAAACTGCAGCAGCAGATACAGCGTAGCGCGATATAAACTTGAATGTGATAATATTGTTTATTGTTTTAATTCATTGGGGCTTCTCAATGGTCCCGTTCAACCGTATCAAAGTTTAATAAGTAATGTATGCGAAGAGGCGACACGTCATCCGACCGCACATTATGGTCCATTGAAATAAAAAAAATCAGTTCCGCAATCCGCTCATTTTATCTATAAACATTTATTTACAACATTTACATTTTTTCACATACATTTACTTGTTATACTTCGATACGGGTAAACGGCACCTTTGAGAAGCCGCAATGAATTAAAACAATAACCAAAATTATCATATTCCAGTATATTTTATGGTTCGTTATATTTGCTAAATTAATCTGCGGTTTGCGGTGGGTTACGAAATCATACCATAATTTTAACATTATTTTATTTTACACTGCTGTCGGAGGCAACTGGTGAGATAGACGACTATATTATAATGATATAATAAATTAATGTTTTGAGGGCTCTTCTAAGATCTTCGGAGCCTAAGCCATCGTCATCTGCAAGCCGATATAGCAGGACCTAATGTCTGCTGACTGTCAACCATTACTATATCACAGACACTATGTAAAAATGCCATTTAATTTTTCACTTTATTGCTATGTTGTTAAAGTCTATAATTAAATAACATCTTGTAGTCTGTATGAAAAAATGTACTGAAATCTTTTTCATTGAAATTTGGATTTTAAGCCTTATTCTATATAAATAAATTTAAAACTAAATGGCATTTTTGCAGTATCAGTGATATGACAGTGGTTGACAATTAGTATAACAGGGTCCTGCTTATTGATGGACCTGTCTCATGTTCTCTAGATTAGGATGTCACTTCCATAAAAGCTGCTTTAAGTAGATAAGCCAGGTCTATGTTCAGCGAATTCTGATGGCGACTGTATAGCAGTTTGTGGACTTCCTTAGCGCTTAGGGCTTAAGGACAAGGAATAGGGCTGTTCTCCGTCCGATAGTTAACATACAGCCCATGACTAAGTGCCCGTTTGACGGCAATAGGCTCACCCCCTATTGCGTGGGACCGAAAATCATAGTTGTCGAAATGTGGGTGTTAATACACTTCTGCTTACCCCTTCGGGGATTATCAGGCAGAGTATATGTATGTTACTTCCTTCATAGTATAAAAAAAATCCATGCAAGCAACTCCAGTACCTCCCACTGGAGTTACACAATATTTTTCCAAACGGTAAGCGATTTTCGGCGAACGTGACTTTTTCAGGTCAGGTTCATGCTTACGTGTATACGTTTCACCTAATGCTTTATAAATAAAAGCCCTTAGTAAGCGTTTATGATTTTTACAAACAATATTGTTTAACTGATAGGAGGATGGATTCAAAGGTTAGGCGTCGTTTAGACGAGAGACGGGAGTTTCTCGCCCTCATAATACAATACGATCGCCTGGCGAGAATTTCCTCGCATTTGACATTTGGTAGTGTCCGTCTAACTCTGACGTGACTGCCTCTGTGGCGTAGCGGTAGTGAACGCGGCTGCTACGCAGGAGGCGCGGGTTCGATCCCCGCTCAGTGCCAATATTTGTATGCATGAATATGGATATTTGCATTGGTCTGGGTGTTTCTATGTATAATAATTATGTATGTATTTACAAAAAAAAAAGTATCTAAGTATGTATATCCGCATTCTAGATTCCATAACACAAGCTAATTAAGCTTACCATGGGTCTAGAAAGCGTTGTGTAGAATGTTGTGGAATATTTAAAAAAAATTTAAAAAAAAAAACAGAAATTTCAAGCAATAATCGTATGTCAAACATAGGCGATTACTAGCGAGTCTCGTACGATATAATCGTAGGCGAGAATTTAGTGTTCACCTGCGTGTAAACACTTTGATGCGATAATGGTATGGCGATTATTGCTAGTGTTACGCTCAGTTTCTGAAAGGCTGATCAACGTCAAATTACCTAATCGGCTATTTTTTGTCAAGTAGTAATTGGGTTGCTAGAAGCATGGTTAAATAGTATAACTTGATCATTGTGTTGGTTAACCAGCTATTTTAACCGACACGATGATCAAATTAAACTATTTAACCATGATTGTAGCAACCCAATTGCTACTTGACAAGAGATTTAACAGCTGATTAGTTAATTTGACGTTGATCAGCCTTTCGAAAACTGGGTGGTAGTGGTCTGGTCGTGTCTCGGAGAGCACGTTAAGCCATCGGTCCCGGTTGCCATACGAACATTTATGGCAGTCGTTACGGGTAGTTGGAGCCCTCAAAAGTCCAACAACAACGGTCTAGCTACAATGCTTCGATATCGCCTAATGTCACCAATGGGCGGTGGAGGTCAGATAGCAGTCACTTCACGGAAAATATCGAGGTCTAACCAAATCCGCAGTTCAGACTGGTACAGCGTATCCCAGACTCCGAGGTGAATGCTTCGCATGTGACTGGGAATTAACGCTAAGATGAAGAAGAAGAAGTGTGGAAATCGGTCATGTTAATACATTATGTACGGATATTATTGATGTGTAAAGTAACGCGATTGGTCCCTAAACCAGATCACGATATTGTAAAAGGGAAAAGAGTAAGCAGATCCACAGTTCCAAAGTGAAAGCCTCGGATGCAACAAAGAAGAACATTAAAATAATGAAGAAAGATCAGTATTAAAAACAAAACAAAATATACCATTTCAGTAGTACATTTAAGGGTTTATCAATATCATTGTCTATCAAAACGCCACCGTTCTGGGATTCATGTTTCGTGATTTCAAAAGTGACACAAGAAATAAGAGACCAATAAAAATAAGAAAAATAGCCTCCAAGACAATACCTATACGTCTGTGTACGGAAAAAAGGCTCGAGCGGCCAGATCAAAGGATTCCGTTGGAACGAATATATCTAAGATTTATCGAGATAAAATGTAGCAACGGGCTAAGTAATGAGCAGATAGCGATTTATTTTATTTTTTGTTTCTGGAAACTGCTTGTAATATTTATGCATCTTATGGTTATGTTGCGATGTTTGAAAGTTAGGTTTCTTGTAGTATTACTCACAATAATTAGAAACTATTTTTGCCGTTTCTTATATAGGTCATGTAAGTTATTTGGTTTACGTGACAAAAAGGATCTCAGGTAGGTAGAAGAAAGAGTATTTATGTTTTTTTTTTCAATGATGTAACACAAAGATGAAAATAAATTGTGCAAATACATAACTTTTTATTACTCTTCTAAAAAATTGTTTACAGCTTTCAATGAATATTAATAAACGTTTACAACTAAAGTCACATCATTATTATAAAATTTTCGCGTAAGAATAAAGTTTAGACAACAAAATTTCGTTAAACAAAGTAAATATTTAGATCGATTTTCATTGATAAGTCGGGCACAGACAATGGATTCAACAAATTGTTTACAAGTATCTATAATATTTTATTAGTTATCTCTAAACCTTAATCCTCTTAAAAATGCAAGGGACATATTTTACGCATTGCGAAGGACCAGTCCCACCAATCGTGTCCTACTCTCTTAATTAATATCGACTTTAAGTAGTTGTATACTCGACGCACCCATGTGAACCACGTGACCTACGTGAGACACACAAGAGATGTCTAGTGTGTCTCACGTGGGCTATGTTTGTTTGTTCGTGTTAGAGTGAATTTCATCATTTAGTATTTAGTATTTTTCAATGAGTTGAACAACATTTCAACTCATTGAAAAATATTAAAATACTACTTTACTTATAATACAATACTACTTTACTTATAATCAAGTTTAATTTATAATTATCGCAATTGGTATTACTTTCGAAATCCAGCTTTATAAGAATAAAATCGTTTATTAATCGCTGACAGCTTATAACTTAACACCTTCTTCGGATTTCCTGTTTGTGTGTTGCTACTCGGTCGGTACCCTTACTAAAGATATACTACGATAAAGCCAAATACTTTTCGATAGCTGTAATTAAGGTCTATAAATACCTTTTTTAACTTCTTTTGCTGAGTTTCGTAAACTTTTGTAGGCATTAAAGCTTACGGTTTGTTTATTATTGCGAATTCAATATCATTTAATGGATAAGGAAATTGACAATCAATTGTTCTGGGGATAAACAATGAGGCAATTCCTCGAAATCTTTTTTATACTACTATTAAAAGATTTTTACTTATATTAAATTCTACTTAGTACTATAAATTTGAAAGATTATGAAGATGTTTGAATGTTTGTTACTAAATTAGGCTCGAATAGCTGTATGGATTTGGTTGAAATTTAGTAAGTGTGGCGCCCAGGGACGGAGGGTGAATATTTTCAAAAGGTAAGCCGGTGGAAAAACAATTATCTGCCATGACTTCCCTTTGCAGAACAAGCCGGTAGGAATTGAGTTATAGGGACCGCTCGCCAACACACCAAACGCCTACAGTCCCGGGTCCTTTAAGCGGGGCTTGAAAAAGCATCTGATGAGGCCGTCAAGCTGAGTATCACCAATGTAACAGGGTACGTGTCTGTAATGGTGACCCTCTTTTCAGAGACTTTGCCTTCAGCTTACCACCAGGCGAGGCGAAGTCAAGAATTATTCATCAACTCCCCCTCAATAAACTCGCATTGACGTGTCCGATATATAAAAAAGAAGGATTTTTTTTTATGATATAACAAGCATAGAATACATACCCAACAAACATTTTTGAAGTCGCCACAACGTGCCGAATGTAACTTTTTGTTGTATAGCATGTCGCCAAAACGTCGTTATCACGTCGTTACGACCGAAAAAGGGCCCATTTTATACGACTTAGAGTTGTATAAGAGTCGCATAGTACTCGTATCAATGACATATTCAGTCGTATAATGGTCGCATAGATGTAGTGAAATTCATTTTTTGCTGCATTATGGTCTACAATACCACTGTTTTACGACACTTTGTCGAATACCAGTGCATATGACGACATTTTTATTGAATTTTCTTGTACTCATAACAGTGAAGAGTGAAAGAGACATTATAAATTAGAGTTGTCAAAACTCTACCTAGTTTAAGTTAGCCATATTCATTTAATTTCAATATGTTATATCTCGAAACGCGTGTTGAAGTGCATTAATCTATTGGGGAATTAATTTTATCGTGTAATATGCGCTAATTTTCTTAGTATAATGCACGCGCCTTAGAAATACTTAAAATTAAACAACATTTCTCACTATATTTTTAGCGCACGTGCTAAAAGTTACTTTTATACGACTCTAAGACGCGACACAACCGTAATACGACTACAAAACGACCTTTCATTCTGTGCAGTTATTTTTATGTGCAATAATTAGCCGCCATATTAACAAAATTAGGGTTCAACGAGTAAATTTTAAATTTTATTTTAGTAGTAAAAATAATATGATGTGATTTAATGGACGTCGATAAGTTTTTAACCAAGATAGATTTTTCGAAGTTAATACATAATTATGTATTTGAGATGGCTATGGATATCCACACACATCTCTATCACCATTTAAAATAAATAAAACCAACCAATATTACTTGACTATTTTATTTACTTATAACTTCCATGGTGATATACATAAAGAGCTGCGTAATTCTACATACAAACTCTAGTTACCTACCTATATAAATATGAATCAAATAGGTAAGAAACGGACCTTGAAATATCACTTGTCTCTTTTTTTTCTAATATGCAAATAGACAGGGCAATTTTATAGTCATTTCGGAAGAAGAGATTTTGAGCACAGTATAAATATTGTATTTATATCCACGGAATTGCCCCAGAGGAAAATTCCGTAATTCCACTGTATTATATAGTGCAACCTTGATATAACGACCCTTGAAATAACGAATTTCTCGCTTTAACGAATTTTTCATTATCCGAAGTTTATCATTTTTGCTGGTTTCGCTTTCGCTTTCATAGTCTATTTCACTATCACTGAAACATACTTTTTCAAATATTTCATCTTATTTATCTTGTTTTGTCTCTACTACTTCAAAACAACTAGATCCGCTTTCTGCGCTTTGATTTTGCAAGGAACTCTCCTGAACTCAAAATTAAATTTTGTACGGAACCACCTTCAGTTTCATTAAAAATAGAGATAAAGAATGACTGACTTGTAATGTTAAGGTGCTCTACAGCTATGCGACATTCAGTCACTTAATGGTAGTATAATAGTGTTCAAAATGACTAAAAGTCGTGTAAGAGTGCAATTTATCACTCTATTACGATTATCGCGTATAAGTAGTTCTTGCGACTCTAATACGATTCAGTTTGGTGTAAAAGTTGTATAGACGTTAGTAAGACGACATCATCGGTTTTACCACTGAAAGTTGTATAATGGTCATAGAAAACAGTCGCGGAGACGTTTATACGACGTCTTTATACGACTACAAGTTGTATAAGGATAAAGAGGCACTGAGTCGTATTAAAACCTAAAATGACTTCTATACGACGTTTATAGAACATTAAGTCGTGTAATTTTCACTTATACGACTAAAATGTTTGTTGGGTATCCACGCCAATAACTCGTAAATATATCACCAAAAATTAATGTTAAGTAATTGCAAAAGACTGACCATTTATTGTGTTGCTCTTTCTCAGTTGTCAACCATATGATACAGCGTGACGTAAATGAATTAAGATTTTTTCCCTTTTCATTTTGGAGACCACTTGCTGTGGACGCCCCATGGAGTGTGAACGCTCACAACATCGGACATATCACTCGCACGTGGCGTGATAAAGCGTCTAGGCGCGAAGGGATAAATGGGTTATTGAGGAGGAAATTTATGAAAAGCTATTACACCGATTATAACCGGTATAAGAGAATACCGTTTATTGACTAATCTTTAATATGGAATTGGTCAGGTGCCTTGCTTTCATACCGTAGTAGTAATAATATGATAATATCTAAAATCTATTCCATTTTGTATCTTCATCTATCTTATCTTATGTGCGAGCCCGCAGACATTTTTTATTTTATTTTATAATATTTATAAACAAGGTGGCTGGGATACACTGGATACAGAGGGCGGAGGATCGGGAGTAATGGCACACATTGGGAGAGGCCTATGTCCCGCAGTGTGGTAATAGGCTAATTGATTGATTTATTGACTGAATAGAGATTTCTAAGGTGTCCACTACACGGTAGGTTTTGCTGTCAGTTCAACCACAGTCACGGCCATGATTGACGAATAACCTATCGTCTATTGCGGTGACTGATGGTTGCATGACATGTAATGTCGACAGTAAAACCATCATTCAAACGCAATTCATGACTGATGGCATGAATGATGCTTGCATTGAGCGTGTAATGGACGCCTAAGACTTTTACGTCCCATTTTTTCATTCTCTTCTCCACATCATTCGATACATATTCTAACAAAAACGTGTTTTTACGATCGTTTTTTGCCAATAGATACAGTTACTCCTCAAGTAAACTTGTTCAAGAAACCCAATCCTCCGATAAAATCCTAGTGGTATAAATAATACACAGTAGTAACAAATCCATTATAAATGAATTACAACATTAATCTATTTAGTAGAACCGCAGCCTTACACGGTCACGTCCCTACCATAAAACTGCATTTCTCATCGAAATTGCCTCTCCTGTAGGTACAATTTTAAACGAAGCCTGTTTTAATATTTATTCGGCGCATTGCGTTCGAGTCTCGAGGGATCTTAGGGTCACAATGCGTATTTTCGGTTTCTTTACACAACGTTCTTCGGTAATTATGAATGGAGTGCGGTGTGGTTACACTGATTTATGAATAGAATGTGGGTTTTGGTTTTTCACTTGGTAGTTGAGGTACACAGGATTGAGAAATTTCTTTACACGTTAGAAAAAAATGATCAGTAGGTTTTCAGGGAGAGAAGAAAGTTGCCCACACCAATGTAACGCAACTGAGTTACGATTTAAACTGAGAACAACGTTGCCCTGTGTCTCTTTAATTTAACCTACATTTTTGTTATATGGCATTTTAATAGTGCTATATTACATAGTACAATTGCGTATTTTTTTACTAGGTAGATTTAGGATAATGAGTTACATGCACACATAGACCTTCTACAGGCAACACGTTTTACAGGCGACAAACCACCTGCAGCCTCAGCATTGTGATATAGACATAGATACATATCTCTTCGACTAACGAGAGTTGTCTACATGTGTTCATGATATTTTGTTCATCCCGCTACACAGAGGCTGCTGGTCTCGTAAATGCTCTTGCTAGCCAATATTGTCTAAACGGAAAAAACCATTCTAAATTTAGAATTATTATAAATTTGAAACCAGGGATTAATTCAGAGAACGAGTGGCTGGTACCTGACAGACTTGGCGCCGCTGGCTATTGAATCAGTGCCAAAGCCTATATACTCGTACGCACACCCGCAGCCAGATTTCGTGGCCAATATATAAATTATATAGAAAACAATAGGTTTTGTAGCAGTTGAACATAGAATGGATGCTTTTAAAATCAGATTCTGAGCGACTATTTATACTTTGACTTTATATTGTACATACACAGTATTAATATTTGGGCTATCGGGATATTTACCATGTATTGTTTGGAGTTGCCGATATTTTGGCGCTTTTGCAGGCACCATGATCACGGAACTGGAGTATTGGCGGTAAACGGTGACAGAGATTTTTAGGAGTGATATTATAAATGAGAAAAGTGGAGTAGTAATCATCAATTTCAACAAATCCGGCAGATTCTCTGCTGATATATATGGCGATAAAGGGTTTCAAATTATGCCACAGCTGAGTCCGCTAGTAAATAAATTTAAATATAATAATAAATATACGGTGACAGAAGGAACATCAGTACTTAAAAGTCCGCGTGGCCCCACTGGTGGAGTTGGGGAGTGGGGCCACGAGTCCGAAGGGCAATTGAAGCACAATATAACTGGTATTAGAAATACCAAAATCCTTTTGAGACTACCTCAAAAAAACAGCAAAAGGTGCAAAGGTGCAAAGGTGAAATCCCCCACTACTGCCTCGAGTAGCTTGTTGGAGAATTGGAGATTTATGTATATACAAACGATTAACAACTTTCAAGAACCTTCTTGAATTGTGATATTTTTAATTATTATTAATGTTACGGGACTCCACCTTAACCTGTAGACAAAGAGCACAACTTCGAATCAATAAGTATTACATTTTATGATTCTGTACGGATTCCTTTAAACGTTACACTTAATTCAACGGAAAATATTTCTGCCCTTTAATGTATACACGCTCCCTTTTTTTCTCACTGCAAACATTCCTATATTCAACAGTTTTCTTTCCTGCCGTTTTATTTTTATATCCGTTTCTTGGAATATTTTCCATTGCTTTGTCGCATTGTGATACTAAGGAATCCCTAAATATGTGCCCCAAATGTAAGGAACAAACAATTCAGCTAAAAATACAGAAAAAAAAAACGTTTCAAATGCTTTTTATTTTGAATTATTACATTTTAGCACCGCTTGCCTCCAATACACTAGAAAGCATAGCAGTATCATGTGGATATTCGACACACTTCATGATATTTTTCAGTTGTTCTCGTAGTTCGTTCGTAAATAAAACAGTTTCATAGGAAATTGATCTCTTCACGCGTATAAGATTAAGTGGTATGGGTTCAGAAGTGTATAGCTCTCTTGACCGTGATCGGACGACTAATGGAACGCTTCGTTTTGACATGAGGGTGCTCAAATTTGCAGTGTACGAAATCAAAGATCTAACTCCATACATAACCACAACAAGAAATAGGGAGAATCCTGCTGTGATGTAGGTCCTCTCCACATTATGAAGTAAAATCATCTTTTCGTAATCCTTAATGTAGTCATAAAAGATCAATTTATGAACATTTTGCAAAGGAATATACATGCCAAGATATATAACTGAGGCAAAATACATTGCTATGGACGTGACATACAACCTCCTGTAAGCTTTTGTTAAGTTGTTAATGCATGTTGTTACGTTACGGACATCATAGATCGGGTTCAGCATGGATAGTATCACGGCCATCTGGATAAGTAGCAATAGAGTAAGGATAATGCTGCTCGCGTCCATTTTGTTAATCGTATCCACGTTATTTTACTGGCATTTTTGTTTGTGTAATTGTATATTCCTTTTATGCTTAGTTTAATCCATTTATTGCAAAATTTGCTGTTGACAATTTGATGACGGACACAATGACAAATGTTCGTTTTGTGAATAATATGTTTTTTTGTTGAGTAGGTAGTTGTCAATGCATTTTACCTTTTATTTGTAAAAGAGTTCTCAGCTATTTTCGAGCTATCCAACAACAATTTTCTCAGAATTGCCTAAGATTTATTCTTTCTATAAAAAATCTTCTCGTCTGAGATTTCAGGATTCTTGCTTCATAAATTTTGTGGTAAATAATATTGTCTAACATTTTTTCTGTTTAGAGAAATAAATTTTGTTATTAGGTATTGATTAACTCAAAAAAAATGTAAAAATATTCTATATTTTTTCACCATTGTGCTTTTGAATTTCTATGTAGTAGGTATGTATAGAAAAACGAAATTGATATGTAATAAGTGGTATTTATTGCAGATAATTTTTGTAAATCTAAAATTCTCTTACAATTAATTTGGGGCCTTCTGGCTTCGGTTCACCATATATTGAAAATAAGAATTGAATTAATGGATGATCAGGATGCATATGACTGCATGTTACAATAGTGGCGTTAGATATTTGGGTTGCATTATCTCTTGTTAATATGGCATGTCTACACATCAATTCAAATTCTAACAATCGGGCAATTCTCATCAAAAAAGCAATCAATCTTTCAATAACTAACAAAATATATATAGACATAAAGAAGCAAGTGTAACATAATGATATTTTACTGGAATAAAACGCCAGCACCAAACCAGAACGCGGCACTTGTTTCAGTATTTTATTATGATGATTATTTTCCCAAGTTATTTCCATAGCTGTATTAAACAGTAAAAAAGAAAATACGATCACTATTATTTTTGTTTGACTTATACATTTCTCTTGAAATTTTGCCCAGAAATCTCTTATACAACTTGGATCTCTAAATGGTTTTAACAGTGCTATAACGACAACTAGTTCTAGAAAAAGGACGATTGCTATACACATGCTAAATATATTAATCATCTTTGTGTTATGTTGTTTTTATTGCTGTGCTTTTAACCTTCAATCATTTGTGCAGCTTGCTATATTATTATACTTTATGACTTTATAGTACTGTATTTGCCTTATTATTTTTTGTTCTTTTTTTCCTTGTCGGACTTCTGTTTATTTGCTATAAAATGTTCTATAAATTGTTCAGTATTTGTAGGGCTTACTGTCTCTTCACTGACTCTTGAAGTTCCTTCTTGAATCGTATGGTGTTCGTTTTTTGCACTGTTTTTAAAAAAGGTTTTCAACTCTTTTGCTTCCTTTTTATCTAGTTGAATCACTGAGGGCCATGGTACAGATAATTCCATATCCTCCTCGACATCATCTTCCAAGTCAAGATTTGTATCTATAATTGAAGGTGGCACAGGTTTATCGTGTAAGCAGCTTGTATCAATTACATGATAATTTGACATCAGTTCGGAAAATTCGTAAAGTCTTGCTGAAAATATTATAAAATCAAATAATCTCCAAATGACTAATGCAAAGAAAAGTGAAAAACCAGCTAGCAAATAGTTTCTAGTAGCGTATGTCGTTTCAATTATACGTGTGAGTCTCTGATGCGGTGTTTCTAATGCCCTTATCGCTCTTGGTATTTTATGCCTATTTAGTGTTCTCATAGGGCTGACGATACCGTAACCAAATATTATCATAAAATATAAGATACCCAAAGTTCGAGTTAAATCACTTTTCATCATATTCGACCGATATTCTGTCATATTTTTACCCAGTGTGACTATATCAGCCAATGGTAAGAGCAGGAATAAAATTATCCCCATCTGTATGATGTTAGTAAAAAAGAGAAGTACCGTGGAACTATCAAACAACATATTGCTGGAGAAAAATTTGATCTATTTCATTTACAACTGTTCATAAATGTTTTACATTTTTATCGATTATTTCTTCTTCTTCTTATTTTATTCAATATAGATTATTTAAAATGTATTACTTATTATGATTTATTATGATGACATTGTTTTGATGCCATCCACGTTGACAGGCGAAAAATTGACGTTCCGACCATAGATATAAGACTCTGAGGCTATGGTAATGATATAGGTGTAATAATTCATTGCAATATTCCCTTTTTGCCGCTATCTTGGGTAACAAAAATCCCTTTACGATCATTTCTTGAGGCGTGCGAAGGCAAATTGCGTCACCTACTTCCCCATGATTGAATTCCTTATCAAACATTGACTCACAATGGCGTATCGAAATCGAAACTTGCAGCAGAGGCCTATTTACGTACGTACCTATGAAGCAAAATAACGGGACGGTGTGTGGCGTATATTTCGACGTGGAACATATGTTGCGTTAGTCTCCCGTTTTGCCACGCAGAGCAACCTGTGAGCAAACGTCGGCCATTAGAGTGATAGAGAGAGCTGCGTTCTGTCTCGCTCGGGCCTTTTCTGCACGTGGCACCCCCCTTACAGGTGGCGACCCACCTTCCTTTATCACAACCATTACCTATGTCGATTCAATTATGCTGAACTGTTGACTTTGCGGACACCGATATTTTCAATAGCCGCGGTTTGTGTAACGAGCGCTTGCTGAGAGGCCCAATCAGGTCGATAAAATCTTTTAATTAATTACTAACACGGTCTGATGCAATAACTTACAAAATATACACACATTAATTACATATTGTTTGGTATACTAGACAGAATCGATCTCTTGCCATTTAGTTTGTTAATTAATAAAGTTTTGTAATAACCGTACACTTTATTGTTTGCATTTCATTTCAGATTTTTATCCATGTCATTTTAAAGTTTAGTTATTATTTTCTCCACAAGAAAGTTTACATTTTGTTACTTGTGTAAATAAGCTATTATCTTATTGATACATTAATATACTCTTATAAATATCTATAAATATATCCTTATAGGAGTAAGCAGAGGTATTATATCGTTATTTTAAAAGGCTGAATATGCATTATATCACCGGATGAATAAAAACCGGAAAAAGAAATACTTTTTTTTAAACTGGAAATGTTTGAACAAACAAACTCTTCAGCGTAAATATTTGTTAGATTTATTGACTTGAAGTGGTTATACTCGTATGCTGCATTTCTTTGTAGCAGTAACCAAATAGCGGTATAATCTGTGTATACAACTGTTGCATGCAAATATAATGGTTTAATGGTGCTAAATAAAACATGAAATAAAAAAAATGAAACCGCAATTTGTTATTACTGCCTTCCTGGATATAATGCCAGGCTATTACATCTCATGTCTTATGTCAAAATAAGGATATGAACTAGAATTACCTTTACAAAGAAACCCTTTTCGGCAAGAAAAATGATACACTCGTGAAACCATAAATTCATTTGAAGAAATACGAAGTCTTATTCAGAGAGAGATTTTAATTTATAATAAGCTGAGCCATGCGCACACGTGCGTCAAATTTGCGCCTAGCACGCGTGACGTCATTATCCTGTAGACGTGACGAGGTAGGTGTACGGCTTTATATCCATACTTTAATATTATGAATGAGAAAGTAACTCTGTTTGTTACGCTTTCACGCCTAAACTATTGAATCAATTTTGATGTAATTAGGCACAAAGATGGATGAAAGACTATGAGAGAGGAAATGATAGGAGATTAAAGACTAAAGACCCTATCTTGGGAAAGGACACAGGCTAACCTTTATCGTGAAAAAAGTTGAGAATGGGTGTAGCTAGGTCAATACCTAACCACAGAACAGATAATAGTACCTACTAGACCTAACTACGCCCATTCACACTGTCAATACAGTTCATCATTTTCAAAAATAACACCATGAAACTATGTTTTATATTTTGTATTGTTATCGGCACTTTTTAATAAGTAAATATAAATAAATAAAGTAAATAAATATTGTAGGACATTCTACACAATACTATCTAGACCCAAAGTAAGCATAGCTTAACTAGCTTGTGTTATGGGTTCTAGAATGCGGATAAACATACTTAGATATATATTATTTAAATGCATACATATTATACATAGAAACACCTAGACCAATGCAAATATTCATATTCATGCATACAAATATTTGCACTGAGCGGGGATCGAAACCTCGCCTCCTGCGTGGCGGCCGCGTTCACTACCGCCACGCCACAGAGGCAGTCAAATACTTGTCACGTAAAGATTTGGTTGACTTTTACGTGAGCGACTACAGCCTGGGGGCCAGGCTGTAGTCCCCCACCGCCAAAAACGAGAGAAAAGCCTGTGTCAGAGTCTTCTCCGCTTAGAGTTTACATTATAAATATAGAGCGCGCCTATGACTCAGGTCTTTGGTGCCGAGTGTTAGCAGATACTTTGCGATGGTATAGCGCACCTATAGTGACGTTTCATGCATTACCGAAAATATCAATAGATGCACTTATTAATGTAGTTTGTTGTTATGAAGTTTTTTGTTCGATTTGATATGCATGGATAAAATTAAAGCCAAAATACAAAAAAATGGCGTCATTTTGCGGTATTTTTGCGTCATTATTACTACACATATACGATGTTATATAAAATTTTGATTTAACATATCGAATTAAATATTATTTGCGAAGTCATTTTGATGGGTGTTGTTTTACTACTGATTGAGGTTGAGCCAGGAGCCTCGGTACTGTTCATACCCGTGATAGCAGTGCATACTTGTTTCTCCGTGAATCAGTCGGTACCTGTATAGACTTTCAAGTGAGGTTGTCTTGGGCTACACTCCTCCATGTATTTCTAAATTTAAGATATTTTCCGAGTCAAATAACTAATTCTAGATCATTCTCTTTGTTTCAGGTAAGTTCGAGCCATCAAACACAGTAACAATATACGTATTTATTGATCACCATTTACATAATAAAGTGATACATAAGCATTGACCTTTCTTGTAAGTGGCATTTCTTTTATAAGACACCTTATTGAAAGTAATGTTATGTAGTACATGTTTATCAATGGACGAATTTATCAATAAGATTAACCTGCAGCCTCACCATGGAGGAAAACCCGAGATATCTCTTCAATCAATGAAATCACTGAAAAAGTTGTCACGTGACTAAAACGTCCATGTTGTGGACATAAATATCTCATCGATGTCATTGGTCGAAAAAACCGAAGCAAATGTCTACGCATGCCAAGGCTGCTGGTACTGTCGACAAAGAAGATACGGTTGCACTTTTTTATATAAAACTGTATGTAAGGGTGCAGCCATATCTCTAAATTCTTAATTCTTTATTGTACACAGAAAATATTACATTAATAATCATATTATGTCCTTTGTCAACTATATAGTTATCGGCAAACTTCGTGAACAAACATTAAATGTTTACGAATGTGTATTAACTGGCCAATAAAAAAGTCAACAAAAGGACTGACAAAGTAGCCAAATGCATGAGCGCTTTGCACGTGATTAGTTTAATATAATTTTGATTGGCGCCTCTGCCATCGCACCCCGCGCTTACCACCAAAGAGTCCTCAAGACGCTCTTTGCACAGACCGTGTGGCCTGAGTACATTGTCAAGAAGAGTGCCGATCACCATAGATCAACAGGTGGTTATTTTATGCACGTGAAGTGACACTAGTTAAACACTACTAAATATTGCTAGCAACTACAATTGTCCGTATTCATGTAGAAGGGAATCATCTAACATCTTATATCCAGAATGGAACTGAGTGGTTCCATTCTGCGTAAAAACTGGCAAATATTGTCGTGCGGTTTCGAGTTCGATTTACGATTTGACAATAGTTTCTTCACTCTTTCCTTAATTAACTATTATACTAGCGGATGAACTATGCCATATCGAATGAGAAATAATCGAATATCGATTGATCAATCACTATAAATCGAAAGTCTCAATACTCAAACTGTCTATAGGATTCAATCTTACTAATACGAGTATTATAAATGTGAAAGTCTGGGATGATGTTTGGATGTTTGTTATTCAGTCACACTCTAATGGCTGAACGGATTTGGCTGAAATTTAATACAGGGATAGATTATAGTCTGGAATAACACATAGGCATTTTATCTCGGGAATAAGTTCCCATGGGTAGTGGGAACAAGATCAAAATATAACGCGGGTGGTACGAGCTAGTAGCTAATAAATCGATGGAAGGGAGGGGTTTTCTAGTTTATTGAACACGTCACTTACATTCTAATAAATAATAATAAAATCCATTATAATGCTACATTTAAAGTGCGAAATGATAAAATAGTATTCGATCTTTCAGTCACCAAGCTCGTTGTGAGGATTGATCGTTTTCTCCTTGTAAGGAACACAATCTTATAAGTTGAAATAAAATTTAGTACAATTTAAAATCACAAATTGAATTTACCCGTGAGAAGCTAGTAACGAGAAACTATAACAAGATGAAACTTAGATGAAATAGTTTTCAGAATCTACCTCGTTACACCTTTTGTAATTTTACCCCTCGTTTACACCAAGAAACAAGTTGTAGAACTTGTTTGAAGTACAAGTCGTCAAAACACAATTTTTCGTACTCAACATGTATTGAGACTTGTCTCAAACACTCATGCGTTCACACTGTGTGGTCAACTTGTATTTAGACAAGTTTAAAACACATTTGCGTTCACACTGCAGTCTGCGACATGTTGTACTTTGTCTTTGTCATTGATCGCGTTCACACCTACACACAACACTGTCGTGTTTTAGATTAGTCTTGTTTATTTTACTCTAATTTCTGTCTTGAGACTTTTCAAAAACAAATTTTAAACTGTATCCATGATTGATGGATAACATGTATACAGACATGTTTTTAACTTGTCGTACAAGATTTGTTGACAAACTTATCATAAAAGAAAGGGTTAATAAATGTTTCTTGGTTTTGTTGTTTACACAAGTTTTTGGATTGCAATTCAGACTTATAATATTGTATACTCTTATTTTAATATTATCACAATTGTAATCTGTGTTGTGTAATAAATAAATAAATAAAATAAAATATTGTCTTGTATGATAACTTATCAACAAATCTTTCAACGTGTTATAAACATGTCTATGTCTGAATGAAAACATGTCATAAAACTTGTCAAATACATGTTTTAGACCCTGGTGTAAACGAGGGCTATACCTAGTCAATTTAATGAACATGTGCAACACCAGGGGAGTCACACTCGTGCTGCCGACTCTGTAAGAACAGAGAGTTTCTATTCCGTCAGCACAGAAGACAAATCAGGACAAGCCTTTGGTCTTCCCACTGACAATACAAAAATTCTTCAGTGAGCTCTGGCTACCCTACTCACCGCACTCAACACGAGGTTATTAAGGCCGTGGTATTCTGTAAGGAGGAGGTATTTCCCCAGTTGGACTGCTTATTTGAAACGGACATACCGTCTTGTCCTACCTCCCAAAGTTTTATTAATATCCTACTTTAAATATATATATATAATATTATAAATGTGAAAGTTTGTGAGAATAGATGTGTGGATGTGTGGATGTGTGGATGTTTGTTACTCTTTCACGCATAAACGGCTGGACCGATTTGGTTGAAATTTGGTATGTATATAGGTTATACCCTGGATTAACATATAGGCTATATATCAGCGATGAACGGGATCAGAATTCCACGCGGGCGGAGCCACGGGCAACAGCTAGTATAGTTATAATCACTGACTTTTTTGAGTACCACGTGCAAGCACACGTCCTACCTGATAGAAAGTGAGCAACACCTGGGTATTAAATCCGTGCTGCTAACCTGGTAGGAACTTTCTAATGCCCTTCTTGAACTTGAATAGCCGCGTGGTTCCCGGCAGAGTAGAATTTGGGCCGCCCCTTTTCCTCCCATGCGGTGTCGAACAAGGCGACTAAGGGATAGTGCTGTTAAACATCAGACAGATATATACAGCCCAGACTCAGCCTCAGATACGTGGCTTGAGTCCACAGTAGTGCCCGGAATACGGCAATAGGCTCACCCCCTATGACGTGGGACTAATACAATGATTGGTGAAATGTGGGTGTTAATTCACCTCTTCCTAACCCTCCGGGGATAAAGGCGTGATTATATGTACGTATGTATGTATTGAACTTGAATTAATTTCCGACTTGTCATTTTTTTGGTGCCACCAATGACATCACGTGAACCACGAAAAAGAAAATTGTTTTAATCGGAACGAACGAAAACTATCGACTAGATACGAGTAGGTAGCTTATTTTTTACGTAGGGAACGTAAATAATATATGATTTATGGACTGAGATATACTACTGAACCATATGTGCCAATGCTCTATGAGTTATTCAACTAGGAAGGTTATATTTATATTTTATACTTCTGCTTCAATAACAATTTCAATATTGCAATAGCATGAAGGTACTGCAATATCACCTAGTGAAGTCTTATGAAAGTTTCAGCCAATTCAAATACAAACAGATCTTGGCTTCAACAAATATTAATAAAATAAATATTAATATTTTTGTTTTGTTTTTATGATATGCTTTAGTTTTCAGTTCTACATCAGCATCCTTATCAGATTCGATTCAGAATTCGATTTTGTTATTAGTTTCTATCGATGCCGCGATGTTAGTAAGTGAACTTGGAAAGTATTTATTTTTATTTGATTGATTGTTATTATGATGATCTTAATTGGGTCCATTCACATTCATAGGTCACGATATCCGCTTTCAATCAAGTGAGCTATAAGTTTCCTACAAATTCTTTCGAAGCAATTATTCGATAGTTCTGAACATTTAAAACAAAAGTAGAAAAATGACGGAAATATCGATGGACTAGATGAATATAGAACCTCCTCCTTTTTTGAACTCGGTTAAAATAAGAGTAACGTGAACTAACGAAGTGCTAGTTATGTATTAAATCCAGAGATAGACATAAAACGAGACCGGCAAAGAACAAAAGAGCAAAAATATCCGAGCAAAAGGTATTTTAGTATGCTATAATTATGAAATATCAGATTCTTTAAACGCGAAAGATGAAAAATTTAATTAAAAAATAACACTGGGCCCCGCCGCTATGGTTTCCAGTGCTATCAATTTTATTATAAAAAGTTTCCCCTCCAAAATTTATCTGATTGCGTCACTCCTTAACCTTTCGAGAGTTTTTAAATACTGTAAAGGCCACAACTCGGATACAATCTTAATCTTGATTATGTAACAACGACATCTAGTAGCGTAACGGTAGAACTTTTGACAGCGACGTCAGAAGTCATGGGTTAGATTCCTGCCCCTCCCGACAAGTCGCAATTCGTTGCTCGGCGTATGATGGAATAGAATGCCAAATGTATGGGATTTGACGTATATGACAGGTGTCAACGAATGTCAAAAACGTCAAATCCTATACATTTGTCATTCTATTCCATCATACGCCGAGCAACGAATTGCCACTTGTCTAGAGAGGCTGTAATGCAATTCTGTAAGCACAACGACGAGAACAACGAACAACTTGACATAAATTGTCATTGGTCGATCTCCAGTGACGTCAGCCAGTTCGACCAATAACAATCTTTAACAAGGTTGTCGCAACGTTGTGCTCATTATTTTGTGCGCTTACAGAATTGCACTGCTGTTCACTGTAAATATTTCTATGCATGTAATAGGTATGATTTGTCTGGGTGGTTCTATGTTTTATATATTATGTTGGTATTTAATTTTATTTTTTAAATAGGACACGTCAATTTGACTTCGCCTCGCCTGATGGTAAGCTGAAGGCAAAGTCTCTGAAAAGAGGGTCACCATTACAGACACGTATCATGTTACAATGGTGGCACTCAGCTTGACGGCCTCATCAGATGCTTTTTCACGCCCCGCTTAAAGGACCCGCTTAAATGTATCTAAGGATCTTATCTCATAGTCTAGGATCCATAACACAAGTTAGTCAGTTTTGTGATTTATAAGAGCTATAAGAATGATCGCACGATGGAAAGACGCCTTTTTTATACTACTTAGGTCGCAGTAGTATGGTAAAAGGTTATTGTGGCCTATGGGCTAGTGCATCACCAAGGGAGTCACACTCGTGCTACCGACCCTGTAAGAACAAAAATATTCTGTGCCGTCAGCGCAAAAGATAAGTAGTACAAAGCCTTTGGTTCTCCCACGGACTGCACAAAATCTCTCCAGTCAGCTCTGGCTACCCTATTCACCGTCGGAAACACAACGCGAGGATGTTAAGCCGCGGTCTTCTGTAGGGCAGAGGTACTTCCCCAGTCGGACTGCTTGATTGGGGATGGATATACCGTCGTGTCCTACCTCCTCTGGAGCCTTACAGCTAGGTAGATGGACAACCTGTAGTAGCTAGCTGGGATAGACTGAATAAGCAGCTTGGAAGAAAAAGTACTATGACTCACAATGAAAGAGGTTTCTGTCTAGCCGTAGACTGCAGTAGTCTATTCAAACATTGCTGATGAGCTCAATATCATTTTTCTTTACGTTTAATTAATTTGAGAGGCAAAACATGATTAGTTACTAAGTAAACTAGTGTAAATAATTGACCCTTTCCTTTTAAAACAAATCTTTTCTTAAGTGAACCCTAAAGTATTACAATGATATAAAAAAATTGCTACAATTTTAATGATAACATTATAAAATAAAATAACACCATTACAACTAAACTATAAGTCCATAAATTCCGTCGACGCTTCCTTTTGGAATCAACATATTTTACGTACTTAACAAATTTTATGTTCGTCACGTACAAACTGAATTCCAGCGACGAGTTTACAGTACCTACGAGGCTAATTCAGTTTCAGTTGCTTCCCTTTGCCTACTCCAATTCACTCGCTACATTCGAGCATTTGCGTTTCAGAAGCGTCTTTGAAATTTTGTTTAATGTTGGCCGTTTGGTGCAAACATTGGGCACGTTGGATCCAATTTCGTTGCTCGCGTAATGTGTGGTACATATTGAATTCAATTTTGTTAAATTGAACAAAAACGAAGTAAGTAGGTCAATTCTGAGGTAGGCTTGCGGGGGTGATACTTAAATATTTATATGCCGAGCTTGAGATGAAGTAGCTGTAAGCGAGTACTTTTTAATCATTTATTGAACTCGCAGATCTCTTTATGTAGCCAGTTCCGCCGTGAAAATAGCTTTTTAATTATTTATTCTTTCTACTTATTATTTATAACTACATCTAGAACAGCTTTTAGTGTAATCAGATTTTACTGAATATCATTTTTTTTGCTGTGAGTAACTTTAACCTAGTTTCTATAACCTAAAAGGAAAATGTTGGTCGATCGAACCTAGATGTAGAAGGTCTTACCAATATCCTTGAGGCCAAACCTTACCTGCTAGCCCACCTGTGAAACAACGGATTGATGTTACGTATAATATTCTAATGAATAAATGAGGTCAGTTCTGGTGCAAGGCTTCCTCTCGGGGTTAACCCATTATGGACTAGCGATCCCGTACGGTACCACTTTTTCGCGCGTTTTGTTTTGTCATCCTGAACCAACGGATGATGCGATAGATACACTTAAATTGGTGCAATCGAAGCGAGAAAGTGTGCGCTATTATTCGATGACCGGTGTTTGACAGTTATTGTCTTCATTTGAGTGTAATTGATTGCAGAAGTGGATGTGTCAATTTTTTTTCCCAAAAATGGATAAGCTTTTCAAGTAAGTACCTATATTTCTTTAGTTTTGTAGTTATGCGATCATTTTATTATGATTATTATATTCTATAAGAGTGCTTCGATTGTGTGAATCAGTTACATTAGGCCAGTTCAAAAAAATGGCGGTAATATGGTTTGCTAAAGTTGCTGGTACCATATGGTACCGCTAGTCGCTTACCGTGGCTTTCGAATTTTTCACTTTTTTGGAAGTTAGTGTCGTAAAAGGGTATAATGTTGTAGTTATATTTTTATAACATCATTATAAATACGTAACAATAAACATAATGTGAATGTTTTCCGAAGTAAATTATTTTTTGTTGTTATTTAGCTGCAATTCGAGTATACACAAAACTATTTTGCTGCTATTTTAGAAGATTATAAAGAGCTTGAGTTTCACCAGATCTACATAGCAGCTTCAGAGCCCGCCGTGCGCTTAGACGAGGATTCAGAAGATGAATACACTGGTGCATACAGCAACAATCTGAGTGGTCGGCAGCTCAGCGCGCCTTGTTGGTATTGTTAGCGAAAAGTACATGAAAAAGACCTCGTCGTGAATTTCGACCACGTAATGTATATTCACCTGAAATTCAGCCTCGAAACAAGATCTCAGATCAAAATACTTCTGGGGGCGAGGACGTGGTCGTATTAGTTCACGTGTTACTGGACGTAGAGCAGTTCTAGGGCTAAGTCATCAAGCTCCAGTTGCTCCGGTGATGATACAGATAGATCGGTTGATGAACCTGCCCGAAAAACGCAAGACCACCAGCGCGTACCTGAGTGAAAGGAGGTCTATCAAAGGAGTTACCTGCATTTTCTGAAGGAAATGTGAAAAGTGCGCTTTAGAAAATTGCTCATCGCGAAGAAGATAGCATTGCGTGAAGTGCGATGTAGGGCTATGTGCTGCCTGTAACTATCAATTCCATACTATGTTATTGTAAAAATATAATAAATAACACATTTTTTACCTTATACTGTGTATTTTATTTTCATTCTTGCAGAATATACCTAATAGTTTACCAATAAATGCCAATGTTAAAATTAGAATGTTGCTACGGTAAGAGACTAGCGATCCCATATGGTACCAGCATATTCCGTGTGAACTAAGCTTTAGATCAAATTTTAAATGCTTGTATCATGTTAATTAGGCCCTAATCAAAAACACACTAAGAGAAAAAAAAAATCGGGGACCTCAAAAAAACTCAGTCCATAATGGGTTAAAAGGTCAAACGGCGGTCGCCTTATGAAAAGCCGAAATACCAATAATAACAATGAGCAACTGAATTTTTTGGATTGGTCTGGAATGGAACAACAGATGGATGCAACTGGGAAATTACTAGGAGGATGATGTTAATTTACTTTGTTTTGTTTTGTTTCGGTTTTTTCAATCTTAATTGTTATTGAAATAAAACGACTTTTTAACGGACTCTATCGCAATGTATTTGTTATTATTTACTTTTAGCCTGACTTTTTAGCAGCCATGATCGCGGGGTGACTAAAGATTGACTTTTGAATGAAGAACAAGCTTATTAGTATGAGAGCTTTAGAATTAATGACGTCAGCTCTCATACTATATTCTTCACTCGATTGGAATGTATTACCAATTGATGGACCTAGGAAATCGTTATCAGGATCATGAGGGTTTAATTTTGAATGAAGAACAGCCCCATTCCTTACTAGTTTTACAAGATATCCACAAGAAGGGTTTAACCCGACTACTACAAGTTAAACCTAATAACATATTCTCCTTGATATTCACCTGTCAGCTAGCAACTAACTATATTCCTCAAAGTTTCCGTTTACTTCAATCGTGAATCCTTTTCGATGCAAGGTTTACCTTTGTAGAAAGTTTTGTGAACCCATCCTTTATGGTTTCCAAGTTTATTTTTGGCAACTTCGGATATCGGACCTCGGTATCCCGGAGGTACTTGTATATCGGTTACGGTTATCCTTAAGGGGTACCTAAAGGGTGCCTTTTCGACCTTTTGATGTCGCACCTATCAGAACATTGCCTGAGGCAAATAGGCGAATTATATTATGTGTGGTTAATATGCGGAATATTATGAAAAATATCAATGGTTTAAAAGGAATATTTGTTTTGTGTGATATTGTTCTAAAGGGTGATTATATTTTATGCTTGATAGGAGATCGTGTGGCAAGTATAAAGTGTATCGTTTTGCTGCGAGCGAAGCATAATAACAGATGATTTAATACTAACTTTTAAACTCTCGCGTTCCGTAGTATACAATAATGTTAACGTGGAATCGTTTGATATAAATTGTTACTTAATAACAACGATTCATTCTTTTCGAATGATTTCAATCTTCTCACCAAAGAGGTTTATGTCTTATATAAGTTACTGCTAACAACAAAAAAAATAAACCGACTTCTAGGACAAAAATGCAACGAAAAGTGAAAAATAAATAATTATCAAATACAAATGAAAATATAAAAAATCCGCTTAGGACCATTTTTATTGTCCGTCTACAGGTGATGGAGCTATGTGGGAACAAAGATAAATAATAATATAAACATCCGAATTGAGAACCTCCTCCATGTTTAGAAGTCGTTTAAAAATACATACCTAGTTTTCATTGCCTATGCGATATATCGATTCACCAAAGCACAAAACTTATTTCCTTTTATCAATTTAGGCCAAACTTGTCGGTTATTTTTTGTTCTTCAACAAATATTGAGTCTGCCAAGCCTGTATGGGGAAACTGATAGAAAAAGTTAACTTTGTATAAGTCCTTCGTCGAAATTTATTGACTTTGATGTGTAAATTTCAAATTTTATCAACCGCAGGCGGAAGTTACACCATATTTTGTATAATCTTATAATAAATACGAAGCTTTGGATGGATCGGTATTTGCTTTTCAATCACACCAGCCCGTATAGATAAGTTCCAATTCGTTGGTCGGCGTATTGTAGAATATAATGATAAATGTATGGGATTTGACGGATATGACAAGTATTTTGAAGTTTATGAGATACGTTGACGACTGTCAGTTACGTCAAATTCCACCATTACTTGTATAAGAGAGCAGATTGGTTGAACTTCTTCCTCAACTTCTTCTTAATGGCTTCTGCAGTAAATCGCCGCAATTTCGCCAATGTCAAGTAAATTGTAAATGTTTATTTATTATTAACGCCGATGTTAAGTTTTTCAAGATATTTTACCAGAGCCACGTTAGCCACGACAGTAACTTTGTTTCCGTGTGTCCACCCCCACGAGATTCAGGTGGTTGATCAGGACGTGTGGTTGGATTTTAGGGGGCAGATTGGTTGAACCGAGTTAGGCTGTATTCCGGAATGGCAAATAGGCCTTTTGTGTTAGGAATAGGTCGCTTTCTAGAGATCGTGAGAACGAGAACAGGGACGCGGGACTCCGCGAGCGAATTCCAGGATACTAATGCCATTTTAAATATTTATGGCTGGATCAAATTTATTTGCAAGGAAATTTATGGCTTCATTTAGTTACTTGTACTTTATTCTAGTTTACTAGAAAAACATATATTCTGGTTTACGGTGAGTAGGGTAGCCAGAGTTCACTGGAGAGATTTTGTGCTGTCAGTGGAAAAACCAAAGGCTTGGTCCTACTTATCTTTTGCGCTGATGGCACAGAATCTCTCTGTTCTTACAGGGTCGGAAGCACGAGTATCCCTGGTGTTGCACTCGCCCATAGGCCACGGTTACCTCTTACCATCAGGAGGGCCGTATACTTGTCTGCAACCTAAGTAGTATAAAAAATACTAGAAAGAAGTATAAAAAGCACTAGAATAATTCGCCACTAGATCTGTTCTAATTCCAAAGTCCACTAGAATAACAATGTTGCCGAGTCTCTTCTAAAAATAAATTAATTACCAACATCGTATAATTTCCACAACCTACCTCTGTACTTGGTTATTTAAAGTGCCTGAATCAGATAACCTATTCTTAGCCAAATTAACCCAGAAAACTGTTTACCTGGAACTAATCAGAGGCTGGGGACGGCCTTAAAGTCAATAAATGTAGATAAGTTTTAAGGGTTGTGTACGTGCGTTTACACCTGTAGACGATGCAAATTGGCGAGACTTGGGTTTTATCAGTACAAACTTAAATTGACTTTGACCTTGGTTGTAAATAAAGAATGTAGGGTTAAGGTCTGATTGGAACAAAGGGAATAGTTAAATATTGTAAATGGGTACATTTTGCAGTCCATTAATTTTTTTTTTTGCTTGAATTTACTTCCTTCTAACGTGTCTTTACCCTAGACTCGATCTGGCTCATTATTCTACTTGACAATAACATTAAAACCTAAAGGTATGATTTTGAACTCTGCAGCACGCAGCAGTCTTGGATAACAGTGCTGCATAGGCAGTACTGGACAACAGTGTTGTACAGCCTTGCTGCCACTATCGTGCTGCGCAATAGTGCTGCCTGCCATGCTGATTCCAAGTGGTGATGTGCGGTTATGTATCAATTTATTTGCAACGGTGCTGAAAGGAAAGGAAACACTTTAATGACAGTAGAGGACGCTCGTGAAATAATATGTAAGAATAGAAGGATAAAGGGGTGGCTGTTATCTCTGCCTACCCCATAGGGAAATAGGCGAGTAATATATATGTACCACTGTAAAGTATACAGTAGTATAGATAGCATCTAAGATATAAAATCTTGTATATTATCCTATAATACAAGCCAAAAAATAAATTACTTTTATCAACTTTGTTCCAAAACCTTAAAATTTTGCTGGCACCATTCTGCCAAGTGAAGCAATCAAGTATTTTGCTCGTTCCGGTGTAGTATGCCAGGTTGAATTTCAAGCACTCTTGATTATTAGGGCTAGGAATACCGCCTTCAAAATATTGAAGTATGAAACGCAGTAATGTTGAGTATGATTCTGAACTTACAGCGGCTTGACAGGAGAGGTACGTCTACCCCATTAAAACCCTAGTTAAATAGGAAATTTAAGATGTGGAATAAGTGGTTCGTCGGTTAGATATCAGAAATTTAGGTACTTACGGACGAGCGCTTATAGGCAGGTAACCACTTAAAACTAGGGTGATAATAATGTAGCAAATCATAAACTAAGACGGTGCGGCGTGCGGTTTTAGTCAGTTCGAGTCCGATATAACCTCTTCTCTATAATTTCTGCTCTATGAAGAAGGGTGACAAAAATGTGTAAAAATTAAATTAAAAAGAGTGATGAACGCAGGCCTTAATTAAATAGTGGGACCCATTATTGGATATGATTGAGCCAGTGAGATTATTCCTAAAGCACTTAAATCCCGCTGTCCGTTCAGTTACCAAGTTTATTCTTGTTACCTAAATAGCTACCTTCCCCAAGAAAGTTAACTTCATCCCCAAACTTAGCAAAACTACATCTGAATGCTAGAGCTGATTCAGCCACAATAATTAATTCAATCTTTCTTTAGGCAAAGTCACGGGCTAAAGACAACCACGGATAAAGAATTCACTTTGCAACTTTCGCCTCCGAATTTTCGCCCTAACTGGCAAAAACGTTTAGAATACAGTAACGAAGAGGAAAGTTCTCGTCTGTATCACATTGATATTCCGACGATACAAGAACTTTGTACATTCGTTTTGAATGAGAAACTCGAACTTGTTTTTTATATCTTCTTGTTGTCGAGGTCAATATGGTTTCAGTAATGAAGTTGTTTACGTGCTTCTTGGCTGATTAAAGGATATAAATGAGGAAAACAAAATAGTTGCTTATTTTAACAATGAAAACAAAATTAATAGATACGAGAATATTAATAGATTCGATAACTACCTTTGTTGGACGACACAATATTTATTTTTATAAAATAATAAGCACCTTATTATATTATGGTTATCCTTAGAGGAACCAAAGAATTTAAAATTTGACGAAATGATTAGAAAGTTGAGTAAGACCAGTAATACTATTATAAATAGAAAATGCAACTTTGTAAGTTTAATATAAGAAACCTCTAAACGAATTGTTATAAGACTTGACAACTAGATGGCTTGATACCGGAGAATAATGTAAGCAAGGAGCTAGCACTAACCAACATTCGCAGGATATAGCCACTTACAACTTTAATACAGAGGTTCTAGATACGACACTCTAAACTACCGTCCCGTCCCCTACTCCGCGTCCATAAGTAAGCAGCGAATCACAAGAAGAGTAAAAATAGCACTAAAATTACTATTTACTACAACCAGCAAGGAAAAGATAAAGTGCTATCTTTTTGCTTAAGCTGGAAATTTCAAACGCATAGTTTTTACAGTAACACTCATACGACGGTTTCCTTTTAGTCACTTCGCGCTTACAGAAATATAAGTTCCGTTTCCATTTCGAGTGATTTCAAAAACTGACCAAAAAAATCAATCCACAAAATTTAGAGCCAAAAATACTTGTACAAAGCCGTACACATAGTGCCACAGAAAGCAGCTTTGTGTAAAAAATAACGAAAAAAGCCAGCAAAAAGCGTACACGAAAATGTCCAAGCCAATGTATTCCATTCCGCCCCACTAGTTATATTCTGATAAATGATTGTGGGTGATATACTGTTTTGTGGAAATTGTGCCTTTTTTGTTTCAACCTTTTCTGTTTTGTGTGACTATGCGTTCCGGTCGGGTAATACGGTTTTAGTAGTGATTTTGGCATGTCGGGCTGCTTTGTCGTTGCAAAGAAATCGTTTCACCATTATCTGTTCTTGGTTTTGGATTTTTTGTTTCAAAGTAATGTAGCAAGAAGATTTATTAATGAATTGCTTGCTTAAAATCACTTTTTGCATTCTTTTTGATTGAGATCTTAACCCGAAGGTTGTTAAACATTTGAACATCTGCAATTATATAATAAGCTGAATTGAATCATAAAGTTTTCTAGAGCAAAAAAACAAGCATTCAACTCGTTTAGCCATTGCACTTATGTCATAGGTATATGAGAATAACGAAACTATACTTCGATATAAAGATAGCATTGACTAATAAATTGATCACGATGAGTGATCAAATCACAGTCAACGCCATTTATCGAGCCTCATATCAACTTTTTAAATTCAAATTAGCACTTGTAACAAATGTACATTGTATATGGAACGCCACGCCAATTTTGTGTGGGTATATACAAAAATGAAATTCTACGATAGCAACGTGAAAGTCATTCGAGTCAGTATAAAGATGAAACGTGAGTACGAATATTAAGATTATATACACAGCTTTTACCTACCACATACGGTCGGCTAACTTCGCGAATACTTCGAGACACTTCACAAATTCGATTTCCTATTTGCGCTGCATCGGAAAAACCGTGTAACTTGAATAATGTAAGGAACGCTTGAAGTATGTGACTCGAAGTCGTGTCGTCATATACAGGTTTATGTTTATTACATTAAATTATCCCTGAGAAGGATTTAAATGATCTTCTCCTGATCTTGAATCAATTTATTCGGTTCGATATTATTCGTCATCTTTTAATAATAATATAAATATCAAATACTCCGTATACTATGTTTGTTAATTGCATAACATTAAAAAATGAATTAACCTAGAATCAGCCTGAATTTGACTCTAGTACCATCTTATTTGAAGTTCAGAAGATCAGACGTATTCGAAACCGGTGGACTTGCATGAAAGGACAAGAAAGCTTGTGAAGTATGTAAGGATAAAGTCAAAAGGCGGTTTGTTATCTCTGCCCACTCAACGGGAAGTAGGCATGAGCATATACAGGGCGTCCCACGGCGATGCCACATGGAGGGAAAGTACCTTAAATCCTTAAGTTAGCTCATTTTGTTTAAAGGAGACATCATTTTATTTTTAAAAAGAAACAAAACTGCATTCAAAGATTTTTAAAAATTCGCTTGCCACACCCGGTAATCGAACCGACTAAAATCCGAAAAAGTAACATCCTGTATTTTTATGGCATCAATCGATAGTGTCAATCATAAGGATCAAATCTCTCTAAGAAACATGGTAAATTAAATGAAAGGAAGGCCTTGAAATCTAACATTATAAATTCAATTTGGCAAAATAAAACACTTTAACTCAAAGTTCATCCATCCATCTGATACCATATTAATAAGAAAATTCCATATTTAAACTACTTTTCTTTTTTTATCGTGCTGACACCGCTGCTGGTCAGCAGTAGTATTTAGGTATATCGAACTCAAACCGACTAAAACCGCACGCCATCTAAATTAACAGGTTATAAGTTGATCCATAGGGCAATTCTCTTGCCATTTTCGTTGCACAGGGTACACCGCGTGCAGGTTTCTAATCAAATCAAAGATATCTCTAGTGTTGATACCTTGTAAGAATTTCTTACAAGGTACCAACACATCAAAGATATCTCTAGTGTTGATACCTTGTAAGAATTTCTCACAAGGTATCAACACTCGAGATGTCTTTGATGAAATTTATTTAGTAAAATGAGTACTAAATGAATGAACTTTGTTACCTGTTTAGAATGTAACTTTATTGGGTAACTGCATGAGGTATGTGTAGGTAGGGTAGGTAGTTATTTTTGGGTGCTTGATTAGAAACCTGCACGCGGTGTACCCTGTGCAACGAAAATGGCAAGAGAATTGCCCTATGGATCAACTTATAACGGTCCTGTTAATTTAGACGGCAGCGTGCGGTTTTAGTGGGTTTGAGTTCGACATACCTAAATACTACTGCTAACCAGCAGCGGTGTCAGCACGATAAAAAAAGAAAAGTAGTTTAAATATGGAATTTTATTGTTAATATGGTATCAGATGGATGGATGAACTTTGAGTTAAAAGTGTTTTATTTTGCCAAATTGAATTTATAATTTTAGATTTCAAGGACTTCCTTTCATTTAATTTACCATGTTTCTTAGAGAGATTTGATCCTTATGATTGACACTATCGATTGATGCCATAAAAATACAGGATGTTACTTTTTAGGATTTTAGTCGGTTTGATTACCGGGTGTGGCAAGCGAATTTTTAAAAATCTTTAAATGCAGTTTCGTTTCTTTTTAAAAATAAAATGATGTCTCCTTTAAGTAAAATGAGCTAACTTAAGGATTTAAGGTACTTTCCCTCCATGTGGCATCGCCGTGGGACGCCCTGTATATGTGTGTTTCATTAAAGCAAATCCTTATTTTCGTTGAACACATAGTTCCAGTAAAACGCGAATTTCTCTGTGTACGAGTATGTGAAGTTAATGCTATTTTACAAATACGTTTACAAGCAATACATTAACGGCACAAAAGACTCAACTGTTCGATACTGGAGCTATACTGATGAATTAAATCAGGAAGTAATTTAAATGGTATTCACGTGTATTTGGTGTGGATTGAAAAAATTATAATGCAAATGTTTTATTTAACACTTAAAATGAATACAAAATGTGCTATGTGAATAGAGTGCATTATTACACGCCTGCAAGGTTAGAGATGTATTAAACATTCAGAATAAAACTTCGTCAATAGAGGTGAGCCTATTGCTATCAAGCGAACACATTGTCAGGGTCTGTATTTTTACTGTTGCATAAAGAACTTATCCACTAATGTAAAAAATAACCATCCAAATATAGAATTCCCGCAAAGCCACCCATACCTATTAGGTAATCTGTGCCCATACGTCCATCCAAAAATAAACCAAAATCTATTTATTTTACATTATTGCCGATGGAACAGTAGGCATTCCTTATAATATAATTCCTGTAATTCCTTATACAGGGCGTCCCACGGCGATGCCACATGGAGGGGAAGTACCTTAAATCCTTAAGTTAGCTCATTTTACTTAAAGGAGACATCATTTTATTTTTAAAAAGAAACAAAACTGCATTCAAAGATTTTTAAAAATTCGCTTACCACACCCGGTAATCGAACCGACTAAAATCCAAAAAAGTAACATCCTGTATTTTTATGGTATCAATCGATAGTGTCAATCAAAAGGATCAAATCTCTCTAAGAAACATGGTAAATTAAATGAAAGGAAGTCCTTGAAACCCAAACTTATAAATTCAATTTGGCAAAATAAAACACTTTAACTCAAAGTTCATCCATCCATCTGATACCATAATTATCAATAAAATTCCATATTTAAATTACTTTTCTTTTTTTATCGTGCGGAGACCGCTGCTGGTCAGCAGTAGTATTTAGGTATGTCGAACTCAAACCGACTAAAACCGCTCGCTGTCTCAATTAGCAGGTTATAAGTTGATCAAATAAATTCTCTCGCCATCTTCGTTGCCCAGGGTACACCGAGTGCAGCTTTCTAATCAAGCACCCAAAAATTACTACCTACCCTACCTACATACCTCATGCAGTTACTCAATAAAGTTACATTCTAAACAGCAGGTAACAAAGTTCATTCATTTAGTACTCATTTTACTAAATAAATTTCATCAAAGAAGTTTTCTAGTGTTGAAAAGGTACCATCAGAATCAGATACCTTTTGAGAAAAAATGCTGTGTCTGTTTGCATTGAATTTATAAGTTAAGATTTTGTGCATTTCCTTTCATTTAATTTACCATGTTTTTTAGAGAGATTTGATGCTTTTGATTGACACTATCGATTGATGCCATAAAAATACAGGATGTTACTTTTTCGGATTTTAGTCGGTTCGATTACCGGGTGTGGCAAGCGAATTTTTAAAAATCCTTGAATGCAGTTTTGTTTCTTTTTAAAAATAAAATGATGTCTCCTTTAAGTAAAATGAGCTAACTTAAGGATTTAAGGTACTTCCCCTCCATGTGGCATCGCCGTGGGACACCCTGTATAGCATACATTGCCTAGGCATTGTATTTTTTTTTATATAGGACATATCAATTTGACTTCACCTCGCTTGATGGTAAGCAGAACCTGCATTATACAGATTGACGGTAACATATAGATAAAATGGAAAATCTAATTTAGCTATAATAACTTACCAAAAATCAAAACAAACCGCACTAAATAACAGTTATCACGCGTTTAATCAGCCCATGACTAAGTATGCGGTCTTAGAACCATCAATCCCCATGTATCCGACGGTGCTCCATTCTTTCCTCCGATCCGTCAGTATGTCTGCTTTTGACTTTCCCATCAATTAAAGGGCGAACGATTTGTCAATTAATACCCGTCAGAGCGTACAAAGAAAGGCATTGTAATTGGTAGACGTGTGAAGGACCCTCATATTAATGGATCTTGAGCGGACCCTGTGTAGGGCTGCCTGAAGATATTTTAATGGCACTTGTAATAAGTGATATATGGGGTGATAGGAAATATTAATATGATTAATTTGGACAATGTTGTTCTTAACCTATATTAATTAATACTTCGTTGAATGATTTTTTTTAAAGAATATTAGCAACTCTAACCCTTATATCTAAGCTAAATTGCTTGTGTTAGGAATGGGTTCAAGTCGGTAGTGTAATAGCCAGGATTCGAATCCGGGACCTTTCGATCGTAAGACCGACTCCTTAGCCACTAAGCTACCGATGCTTCATTTTTGAGTAAATTAAAAATTTAAAAGTAAATGACCCAAATGATACCTATAATTAAGCATCCTCGTAAGTCTAGAGCTCTAAAAGGAATCTCTGCTAAGTAAATTAAGTACAGACTTTGTTGAATAATTATTTTTCAGAAATTTTAAATTGGAATGCGAAAATTCGGTAAAAAAGACATTCACTCTATAATATTACTCTCAATAATGCAGCTACTGAGTCTTTCTTAACACCACCTTTAGTTGACTAGTAGAGAATGCCGTCCGCCCAATGATCTTATATAAAATGAAGTAGATGCGTTATTGCGCGAAAATCGTGAAGATCCGAAAACGAGTCAATTGGAACGTTTGCCTTGTAGTATCGCGTGCCGAGCGGCGCCGGTCGGACGTTGAACGGAAGAATCAGTGACATAAAAAAATAACGAAAATGTTATCGTATGTTTATAGACACTGCACGAACAATTACTCTAAAGTTAATACAAGGGAAATGTAGATGAATTAAAAATGTGTGTGTTCGGCACAATTTTCTACGTTGATTTGTAAGCATATATGACATAATTATCTATGATATATTTCATCTTTGCGTCCGCCTATGTACTTGTGCATGAAGAAATAAATCAGAAAAAATAACCCAAATGGCACATTTTTCATCCGCTTAAGTTACGTCCTTGAGGGCATCTCTACCAATTGAGAAACTTGAAGTCTTTGTATACTGATTATCGTATGCTTTAGGGCAACAATATAAATAATCCCTGGAAGTCAAAAATACTATAGAATAATTAATTATGTTACAAATTTAAAAATATTTCTTTTTATCACTTATATTCAATTAGTACCTACTATAGTTACATTAGTATCCCCCGGGCACAAAATCACAATCCCGATGTTCATTTAATGCAATTTAAATTAAATAGAAAAAGTTAAAATACATTCGCGTAAATTATTAAATTCATACTGAATTATATTTCAAAGGTTGAATTCGTGCACGTTGGGATTTTGCGTTTAAATTCGTAACCACTTGTCTATAGAATACATTCAGTATTATACTAAGAGTATACCAGCTGTTTGGTTGTGATAGTCAGCAGTTGAAAGTGTATTTTTAATCGATTTGGATAGCATAATAGACGACGCTTTGTTTTATTTAAATTTCAATTAAGGACAATTATTTACATAAATTAATTACTAATATAAAAACAATATCTGTATACCTATATACAAAGCTGCAGGTTTAGGCGTCAAAAAATTCCTCCCCATCGACGTCAACTGGGAGGGTGGCCAGAAGGCTGGCGGCATTGCCACGTTGAATGGTAATGCCAATCCTTTGTGCAAGGAATGAACCAGCCCTCTGGTCACGGGTAGCGTCTATAAGCCGTTTAGAAATTTCTTTAAATAAAAGACGGGCACTTGGACCCCATGATCCCAGCGTCTCAACCCCATAATAGATACTTCAAAATTTCATTCAATTGTTTTGGTGGAGTCATCAAAAATCAATGTTTAAAAATGATTGTATCATTCATTGGTTTTGATAGCTCGTTCGAGTATCGGTAGATGGCTCCCACCGTCGCCCCAAGACGGTTGTATAGAGGAATTTGGAACGGCTTCATGCGGGTCTCGGTGGCTTCGTGATCAGAGCATTTCCCATGTAAGGGAAAGATCGCGGGTTCGAGTCCCACCCGAGGTCGATTCTTTTTTCTCTTTCTTAATCGATTTGAATAGCTAGCATAATAAATGCTTCAAAATTTCATTCAGTTGAAAGTATAATTGTGTGAAGTAAAGTAGGATAGGCAAAAAAACTTGAAATAGAAAATTAGGGATACTTTTGTAGGCTTCCTTTAAAGAAGAAAACGGAACCATTATAGGGACACATTGTTCTCCATTTGTCTATCTGTCAAGACCTTTTTCTCAAGAATGCGTAGAGGTATCAAGTTGAAATTTATACCACATACTCAGGTCTATAGCGTCTAGAAACCGTGTAAGAATCAAACTTCTAAGTTAACGCAATCAAAACATATTGCGGTACGGAACCCTCGGTGACTCGCACTTGGCCGGTTTTTTTTATTGATGTGATGATAGTTAGTCTTGAATTCCATCAAATCAATCACTCATCAAGCACTTAGCTCATTGCAGTCCTGCTGGACATACGCCTCTCCCAATGTGCGCCATTGCTCCCGAGCCTCCACCTTCCGCTTTCAGTTGCATTGCATAAGAACTGGTATTGGCTTACCATCCAGCTTTTCGTATAGAAATATATAAATCGATATACGTACGACGTATAATATATCGATACCTCGGGGCTCAAAGGGCGTAAGCGCCAAAAGTCGATTTTACAGGAGAGCAAAAAAACAAAAACAAAATTTCTTTTTTCGGCATAACTTTTTCGATTTTTGACCTAAATAAACCATTCTAAGACCAAAAGTCTTAAATTTTTGTGATGCAGGTCACTGTAAAATTATATTTCGAATAAATTTAAAAGCAACGAAAATAGCTTCCCCATACGCCCTGAAAATTTGTATGTTTGGGGTGTTTACACCCCAAAAATCAATGGATGTATGATGTTTCGGGTGTTTACACCCCAAAAATCAATGGATGCATGATGTTTGGGGTGTTTACACCCCAAAAATCAATGGATGTATGATGAGTGATGGTTTATTAGACAAAATTAGACCGAGTGGGAAACCGAGTAGACATTTCAGGAAATGACGCATTTCAAGCACTTTCACCGTTTTTATTTTTTATTTTATTTTTTTATTTTATTTAATACTTTATTGTACACAATATTTTATACAAGTAGTTTAGTGATAAGTCATGTACAAAGGCGAGCTTAACTCAAAGTTGAGTTCTCTTCCAGCAAACCCGGGAGTGCACAGAGGAATTACAGTATATTGAGAGGCAAAGTCTAGTGTACAACGTCGTGAAGATTATATTTATACATTATACATACATACCCTCATACATAAATACATACATACATACATACATAGATACATACATACATACATAAATACATGCATACATACATACATACATACATACATACATACATACATAAATACATACATACAAACATACCAACATACATACATAAATACATACCATGTCTTATGTCCGCTACTGTTGAAACAAAAAGTGGTCTTTTATACGTTTTTTAAAAATATTTAAAGAAGGGCTATCGCGTATAGAGTGGGGAAGTGAATTCCACAGCCGTACTGCAGAAACTGTAAAGGAGTTGTCGTAACAGGTGGAACTATGAGAAGGAGTTCTAAGTAAAAGAGAAGAGGAAGTGCGACAGGGTTTGCCCCTGGGGACAAGAAACTCAAAACGCTCACGAAGGTATACAGGTCTGATAACGAATTAATCAATCAATTAGCCTATTGCAGTCCACTGCTGGACATAGACCTCTCCCAATATGCGCCACGTTTGCCGATCCTCCACCTTCCGCATCCAGTCCGTCCCAGACACCCTTCGTAGGTCGTCAGTCCACCTGGCTTGGGGGTGTGTCCCACCTTACATTTTCCTTCTTGCTGTCTCCACTCTAGGACTCGTCTGCTCCAACGGCCATCAGTCCTTCGACAGATGTGGCCAGCCCACTGCCACTTCAGCCTGCTTATTCTGCGAGCTATGTCGGTAACTTTAGTTCTATGTCGGATGATCTCGTTGCGAATTTTATCCTTCAAAGAAACTCCAAGCATAGCTCGCTTCATAGCCCGCTGCGCAACTTTTAGGTCGTGGACTAATCCCACCTCCAGTGGCCACGTTTCAGCACCGTAAGTCATAACAAGTAGGACGCACTGGTCGAAAACCTTTGTTTTGAGGCATTGCGGTAGGGGCGAGGAGAAAACCCGACGTAATTTGGCAAATGTTGCCCATCCCAGTTGGATCCTTCTGGCTATTTCTTTCTCAAAGTTCTTTTTACCAAGCTGGATAACCTGCCCCAGGTAGACATATTTTTGAACAACTTCGAGTGTCGCCCCTTCGATGGCAATCGGTCTCGGTGTAACATGTTCGTTGAACATAATCTTGGTTTTCTCCAAGTTTACACCGAGGCCGACTTGTCGAGAAGCTCCATTCAGGCTGTGCAGCATTTTGCCCAATTGTTCCAGCGACTCCGCAAATATGACGATATCGTCAGCGAACCGAACGTGCGAGATGTACTCACCGTTGATGTTGACGCTCCACCCAATCTAATCCAGAGTCTTGAAGACGTCATCCAATGCGTTGGTGAATAAATCATCATCATCATCATCATCTGCATATAGACGTATTCTCCTGATTGCATCCGTGGCCAAGATGACCTCGGAGCTCAGGGTCCGCCTTCCGGCTCTTCCTTCTCCACTTCGCACGGTCTTGGGCGTCCATGGTAGTGAGACCATTTGCACGCATATCACCCTCCACGACGTCAAGCCAGGACTTCTTTGGCCTACCCCTTTTACCTGGACCCGGCGGGGGTACCATTGCCAGGCATTTGTTCCCCACGTAGCCTGGCGGTTGCCGCAAGACGTGGCCGCACCAGCGAAGGCCGCTCTCCTGCATTTTATCCGCAATGTCACGGACATGGAGGCTGCCGCGGATGCGAGAGTTCCGTACGCGATCTTTACGCGTAACGCCGCACATCCACCGCAACATTTTCATCTCCGTGACACGCAGCTCTTGCTTGTGTCGCTCGAGCAGCGGCCACGCCTCACAACCATACAAGAGAACAGGCCTAATGATCGTCTTATAGACCTGCGCCTTCAACCTGACTGGCATTTTAGGATCACAGGTCACGCCAGTCATTTCTCGCCACTTGGCCCACGCGGCAGCAATGCGTGCCTTGACGTCGCGGTCGATCTCACCGGTCACATGAAGTACAGATCCCAGGTACTTAACCTGGTCCGTGCGCTCGACCAAATCATCGCCTATGCGGACGGGTGTGGGATCTGTGGAGTTTAACGCTAAGTATTCTGTCTTCGCTACATTTAGCTTCAGACCGCCGTTCTCAAGCGCTTCTTTCCATCCTTTCACGCGTCGCACCAATCTGCTCCTGTCCGCGTCCATGAGCGCAATATCGTCAGCATACATGAGTAACCACGGAGGCTGCTCATGTGAGTTTCTAATGCTGTCCGACAAAACATCTAATACCACGCTGAACAGGTAAGGACTAAGGACGGATCCTTGGTGTACCCCGACGGTGATGGGGAAGGCTTTCGAGTCGCCAACAGCAGTCCGAACCACGGAACCGGAATCGTAGTACATGTCTCGGATGGTGTCAATGTAAGTCTCTGGGACACCCTTGGCCCGCAGTGCCCACCAGATCACCTCGCGAGGAACACAGTCGAAGGCCTTCTGCATGTCTAAGAATAGGCAGTGCAGGGGCGTGTTCTTCGCCCTGTATTTCCCCGCCACAACCCTTAGGGCGAACACTGGGTCCATGGTCCCGTGCCCGGGACGGAACCCGTACTGGCACTCCGAGAGTGTACTTTCCTGTCGGATCCGGGAGTCGATTATCCGCTCATAGAGCTTCATGGTGTGGGACATTATCTTTATACCGCGGTAACTACCACACTCCTGCACCGATCCCTTGCCTTTGAAGACTGGCGTGATGATGCTCAGCCTCCACTGGCTCGGGATCTCACCGGTGAGGAGTACGCGGTTATAAAGATTTGCTAGAATGCCCACACCACGGGCGCCCATTGCCTTCCAAGCCTCGATGGGGACTTCGTCGGGTCCGACAGCTTTCCGGTTCTTCATGCGGCGAATGGCAGTCTGGACTTCCGCAGGCGTTATCGGTGGCACTAGTCCTTGATTCGGAGGGAGGTCTGGTGGCTGCACCTCTTTATGCTGCTTATTCAGCAGCTCGTGGAAGTATGAGCGCCATCTCTCCTTCACCGCGACTTTCTCGTACAACAAATTGCCCCCAGGGCCTTTAATGCAGCGGCACTTGGATAGACCCTGCGCCGCTTTGGCCCTGGAACGCGCCAACTTATATATGAGCTTTTGCCCCTCAGACGATTTCAACTTGGTATATAGAGGTTGCAAGTGGTCTCGTTTGGCCCTGGCTACGGCTCTCCTGGTGGCGCGTTTTGCATCTTTGTACGCATCGCGGTCGTCGGAAGATTTGGACGCTTGCCACTTTTTAAAGAGGGCTTTCTTCACCCTGATCTCTCTCTGGACTGTGTCGTTCCACCACCAGGTGTCCTTGTCACACTTGCGTCCACCCTTAGACATGCCGAGCACCACCCTCCCCGCCTCAAGAATAGCTGCCCGAATCCTGTCCCAAGAAACCTGTACTGGTTCGTCTACAGCATCGGCGCACTTGTCACCGATGGCTGAGACGAAACTTTGGGACTTAGCTTCATCAAGCAGCCACCACCTGATTTTGCGTTGGGCACGCTCGGCACGTTTGTCTTTGGGTTTCACGCGGAGGTCCATGACAAGGAGACGGTGTTGGCTAGTGATAGCCATTCAGGCTGTGCAGCATTTTGCCCAATTGTTCCAGCGACTCCGCAAATATGACGATATCGTCAGCGAACCGAACGTGCGAGATGTACTCACCGTTGATGTTGACGCTCCACCCAATCTAATCCAGAGTCTTGAAGACGTCATCCAATGCGTTGGTGAATAGTTTGGGAGATATAACATCTCCCTGTCTCACTCCACGCTGGAGGCTAATGGGTTTCGTCTTCTGGTCTTGGAGCTGGACGAACATTGTGGCAGTGTCATATTAGCATCTCAGTACTTCGATGTATCGCCAATCGACACGGCACCGCTGCAGGGCATACAACACTGCCCAGGTTTCGATAGAGTCGAAGGCTTTTTCGTAGTCCACAAACGCCATACTCAGCGGCTGATTGTACTCTTGCGTCTTTTCTACAATCTGCTGAACAGTATGGATGTGGTCCACGGTGCTATAGCCTTTTCGAAACCCGGCTTGCTCGCGTGGCTGGAACTCGTCGAGCTTACCCGAGAGGCGATTTGTGACGACCCTTGAGAACAACTTGTAGACATGACTCAGGAGTGAGATGGGCCTATAGTTCTTCAGCAACGAATTAATACTAATAATTATTGATTTACCTGTACCTAATTATGTTACTAGGTATGTCGTTTACTACCCTCAAATTTATTGATCAATATGAGTGATTGCTCTTACGACCCAAACCTAAATATTTTATGATGTAAAATGGTAGGCGTAAAAACATTTGTATCATCTACGTTGTCGCTTACTACCCTCCCGTTTATAAACAGTAACACTGGTTGCTGTTACGGCACAAAAACTAAAAATATCTGTTTTATTTCCTACAAAAAATGGGGTCGTAAAAACCATTTTTTTGCGAATTGGAAGACTTTAAATACACAGATCGATAGAGGAGAAAAATATAAGTAGGACTGCATTAAAAACTCAATTTCGCCAAAATGGCGGTTATGCCCTTTGAGCCCCGAGGTATCGATATAATCAATCAATCAATCAATTAGCCTATTGCAGTCCACGGCGCCGATCCTCCGCCTTTTTTATACTACTTAGGTAGCAGACAAGCATACGGCTCACCTGATGGTAAGTGGTTATCGTGACCTATGGGCGAGTGCAATACCAGGGGAGTCACTCTCGTACTGCCGACCCTGTACGAATAGAGAGATTCTGTGCCGTCAGCGAAAAGATAAATAGGACAAGCCTATGGTTTTCCACTCTTTTTCTTCATTGGTTCTTGGTTTTCCACTGACAGCACAAAACCTCTCCAGTGTGCTCTGGCTACCCTACACCGCAGTCATATTTTGAGATTGTGTTAATAATACGACGATGAAGTTTATTAAAAGAAAATCATATAAGTAGGTCGAAATTATAAAAAAATTAGAAAAAATATTCTTCATAAAATCTTCCATAAATTATAAAATTCTAAATTAAATTGATGCTCAAAGTTGTCGGTTGGCAGCCCTGCCTGAAAGGACCTCGTTCACTGATGGATAATTGCGTCGAGGGCTGTTATGAGACGTTATAATTAGAGTGGATTGATGCCTTTACATGATAGAGCTTAGGTCTACAGGTTTTATTAGTCTTCAAATTGTTGCTTTACGTGATAGAAAATTTTGTTTCATTAGCAAGTGTTGTTTTGAGCGTCCGATATTTCGGCACTGCTGTGAGCATATATGGTAAATGTTCCGATAATTCTAATAGTAAGGGTATTGATTATAATGGTTTAAATAACGTCCTTCAGGATATTTATATAATTCGTAATCAATATTTTACAAATAGTAAACTAGTTTAACACTTAAACTTTATAACTAAACATTAAAACAGCGCTATTTACATGCAAAATTGTGCCAAATTCGTACCTTGTTCTTGCCAATTCGTAAATGCACCTTTATAAATAGTAATATGGTATCGTGAATTGTGGCTTAGTCATACTTTTCCACCTTAAATGAGTAAATCGTGCGGGGAAAAAACACTTTCTCACTGAATTTTAAGCACTCATTTTGGATCAAAATTAAAGACTTGCACCACCGAATAATACAGCTATTGCTTTAGAACATCTATATGTAGACAAATCATAAACAGTAGCAATCAAATATATTTACTCTGTAGACAGTACTTAATTACTGCTGTCAATAAACTCTCGTAACGGCAAAACACAATAATTTATATTATCACAATCCATTGATTGATGTTTATCACCATTAAAGCTAACAATCAACAGAAAATGAGAATGTCTATTGACCTACAAACATTCTTCTTCATCCTAGCGTTAATTCCAGTCGCATCCGAAGCTTTCACCTCTGATTTAGGGGTCCGCTTTTTCCAGCCCCCCTAGACAAGTGGCAATTCGTTGCTCGGCGAATGATGGAATAGAATGCCAAATGTATGGGATTTGACGTATATGACAGGCGTCAACGAATGTCAAAAACGTCAAATCCTATACATTTGTCATTCTATTCCATCATACGCCGAGCAACGAATTGCCACTTGTCTAGAGGGACAGTGTAACTGCAGTTTTGGCTGCACTTCGATATTTTCTGTAACGCAACTGCCATCTGCCCTCGATATCCAAGCATTGCAGTTAGACCAGTTGTTGGACTTTTTAGGGCTCCAACTACTCGTAACAGCTACCATAGATGTTTGTATAATAACCGGGACGGCTTAACGTGCTCTCCGAGGCACGACCAGACCAATGCAAATAACCATATTCATGCATACAAATATAAATTGAGCCTCCTGTGTAATAGTTGTGTTCACTACCGCCACGGCATAAGCAGCATGGACGTACAAACATTGTGTATACGAAATTTTCATTTTGATTGTGAAGTAAGTTCGGAATTTCTAAAACATAAATCATGGGTGAATAAACACTGACGCCTCCAACTCGTGAATCGTAAGATTTGATTCAAGATCGAGACCTTTCGGCAAGTTTCAGAGAAATCCAGCCAACCGCGAATAACCTATTCACGGTATGGAAAGGTATGGACAAATAAAATACTTAATGTGAATATGTAAAAATTATTGAAGTGGAATATTTTCAAGAGGCCGGTAACAATTCATCGTATGGTTCAATTAAAATAAATACTTGAAGTCGATCGCAATTGTAATAATATTAGACTTATCGTCAAAGCAGTCGATATTGTGAATATTACATACATACATTTATAAACGTTGACCTAAACGTTTTTGCTTGTTAAATATATAAAGCTTATACTAATTTAGATTACTGAAAAATACGTTGCTTTGTTATGTTACCATGAAAGTTATGCTTTGTCAAAATCAGAATAATTATTTTTAATCAATTAGTAGGCAGTCCAAAGCAGAACATAGGCTTCTCCATATGTACGCCATTTTTCTCGATCCTACACCTTCTGCATTCGGTCTATCGCAGTCAATCATTTTGCTTCTGATAAGAACATCAACATTATCATAATTTTCAGTCTATATTATTCCTTTCTGATTTAAGTTTTCTTTGAAACTTGGTTGTTGGTTCCCAGTGGAGTGAAACAGGGCCACCCCATCTCTTCCTGTGGGTGTCGTAGAAGGTGACTAAGGGATAGGGTCTCCATTCGACAGTAAACATACAGCCCATGACTAAGGCCCGTATTCTAGAATGCCACTCAGCTGAATATCGATTTACCTGAGGCAAGATTGATGTACAGATACCACAGATTTGACAGACTGTCAGACAGATTGTATATAGTTCTATACTGTCTGTCCTTACCCGTTTGACGGCAAGGACAGACTGTTTGACGGCAATAGGCTCGCCCCCTATTGCATAGGACCAAAAATCATAGTTGGCGAAATGTGGGTGTTAATACACCTCTACCTACCCCTTCGGGGATTTACAGGCATGAGTATGTCACTGCTAATACTTTAGGTACTGATGGCACCTCGGACGGAATTCTTTTAAACTTGTAACTGTAATCATCGATGTATAGACGATACGGACGAGATTTTCAGTCGCTGTGCTCTACATTGTACTGATATTAAACTTGGATTCTTGGATATTAAAGTCTATGTTTCTGTGAAGCACACGTTGGTGGTGCCTACCTATACCTACCTGTACCTACCTATTCCCCTTTTCAAATGTCTGTCTAACTCTCCGGGGATAAAGGGGTATGCGAGAATGTAAAATGTCATTATATTGAGTTATGTCAGGCTGATGCTAGAGAGACAGCCGCTACTATCTAGTTATTGGAGCTAAAACTGTTTTATCGTGAACAGAAGTGCGATGTTGGCGAACTTGCTATTCGATTAAAGCGACACGTAGTCTGTGGCCTAACCCATGTAGATTGAGTAACTAAAGTTGACTGTCTCTGTGTTGGATAAAGTTTCGTTCAGATCAATACAAGCTTTAATGAAACAGCCTGTATGAATTATGAACGAATTGGCTATTACAGGCTCAGAATTAGGATTTAAAATTTTCAAATAATGTGTGGTGATCGAAATAATCTTTTTTATTTTTTATTTACCAAAAGGTGAGGGCTTGATCACGCAGCTGACCATGTCACCCCGAAATAATCTTTGAAGTTTTTAGGTCTCGTTTATATGTACAGGCGGGATAAAGGATTGTTGACTTTTGACTTGTACGTTGCACTTGACTCTCTTATACCCTTTAAGTAATATTTCTTCTGGATAAAAATATAATGCTGATAGGATCGGCAATTGGGCGCATATTGAAAGAGGCCTATGTCCAGCAGTGGACTGCAATAGGCTAATTGATTTATTGATTAATTGATAAGATTTAGCAGTTAGATTATGATATGATACAGACATAATATTCATTATTCACTCACATTTCGGATGATGAGGCGACCTTATTCTACTCTACCAGGAATCAACACTGTAAAGTATATTTCTATTCTTAACCATAAAAAAACCTAAAACCTAAAAAACCTTAAAAAAAGTATTGAGCTATTAGGTTATCATATGCCTAACCTATATACCTGCGAATAGGTGCTAGACAGCTTTGATATTGCAATTACAAATATCCACAAACATGACGCTTCTGCCAATTACCTACCAAGATTTTTATTTCCTCGCTAAACTCAAGAGATGCAACTCCGCAAAGTTTTCCTTACACCCTTAATTCCTACTCAACAAGCACTATCACCATGTACATTATCGACCGGGGGCCCTCGGGGAAACTTGTCTGTCTAACAAGACGTTTATCTCTCCCGACTCCACGGAAGATTATTCTCACGAGGTGCAATGTTCAATCAGCTGGGAACTGCTACTGCTTATGTAGTAAGCAATAGATTTGTAACAGATTATTCACTATAAATTGTTGTGTTAGGGAATACTATATCAGAAGGTAAACTGGCGTTAATTTATTTTGATGATCTATTGACAGCAATTGCAAGTTAACAACTACATAATTATGAAAAGTTTCTTGACGAAATGGAGTTTGAACATGGACTTTGCTCAATTATTGTGAACACACGGCTAGATATACTATTAATGTAGATGACCATATCAATCACAACTTAGGCATCGGTGACTATTTTAGCTTGCTTTTTTTCTAGTGGAGAAGAAGTAAGCGAACTGCCTGCTTGTGAACTGCCTCAAATGCAGCCAGGACTAATGCTAAAACGATAAGGATATAGAGGAATTTGGACTAGGTCTGACCATTCCCCATTCGCAGAGTAATCCCCCTGTAAGGAAAAGATAGCGGGTTCGAGTCCCTCCCGAGGTCGATTCTCTTTTCTCTTTCTTAATCGATTTGAATGGTTAGCATAATAAATGCAACCTACATCATATACCATAACCTACAGCGGTATAGAGACCCAAAATAAGCATAGTTTAATAAACTTCCAAAATGTATTCTCTAATGAGGTAAACATACAAACATACATGTTCTACATATAAATATATAATATTATCACACATTTAACACCTAGACCAATACAGACATTGTTCATGCATACAAATATTTACATTGAGCTCCAACGTAGTCAAATGCTCTACCGCCTCTAATCGATATTTATGAATGTTATTATAACCTAAAATTCAAAGCGAGTGTCACTTGACAAAATCACAGACTAATATACTAAGCCTTGAAAAGCCATTCAGAAGTCATGGACGAGTATCTGATATAAAGACGGTATAAACTATAAATCGACGCAGAGCCACTAGAACACGTTCTGTCATTGGCGCTCAAGCGTTGGTTATTGGAGCTATACATTATAACTGTGTCACGCCAATAGGCTATTTAACAAGGTCATCTGATTCTTCCCAATACTGCTTGATATGTGAAAAAATAGGCCTTGCCAAAATAAGATATTCCTGACTAAACTGAAACTATGACTTTTCATTATTTTTTATTCCCAAAGTAGTTTAGTTAATTTAAGTCTTTTATGATTCCTCATTAAATTTCAAATTATTTTTATTACTAACTATATACGTGTAAACGTAACGTAGACTGAGATAGATACGATGTTATCTTGCACTCCATAGGCTGCACTAAAACTGTTTGTGATAAGAATATTTTACTTTAGCAGTTCATTATAAAACTGAAAAGTAAGGAAATATAGATAGAACAATACTTAGTAGTAGAATCAGTGGTGTGGCTAACTAAATTCTAGATGCACAAAATCAAATATTTTCACTTGCAGCAGACCATATTAAACGTAGACTGACAAACAAAGTAGACATTTTTAATAATGTTTCGAATAATAATAATATTTATTTTGTTAGTATCTCAATATCCAGGTACCTTACCAGGTAAACGTTATGTGCGTATGACAATTTTCTCACCCTCTTGCTATTTTGATACAAGCTTAGTGATATTTTAAGTAAATAAATCCTGGAACAGTTGATATACTATCTGTTTTACTCACAAAACTTTAAAACCCTATGAAATTTCAGATTTAACAAAACCCAATAAACAAATATCCATTGATTTCAAATCAAATTAACAATTAATAAAACCTTAATTGTTTCATAGTGGTATCACTGAAATAAACCAATATGAACAATTAAACTATGGAACCACACATCAATTATGCTGTATGAAAACGGTTTGACCACATTGACAACTTACAGTTGGTTGGATAACACGAGACGTGATCAAGTGGGGTTATCTGCGATCTAATACGTCCGTACCACGATATGGTTCGTGTATGGTTATATTTATATGGTAATTGGTAATGAAAAAATTTCAATAAAAGGAGTACAAATTTATAGCTAAAACAATAAATGGTCAGCTTAAGATGTCAATTTTAATCCACTTCTGATATCTGGATTTGTATGTAGGTATAATGTGGTGTAATTTAGTAGTGTAGTAGTTTAGTGGTTATAAACTTTGTGGGTTCGTATGTGGGTCGACAAATAGGTTGCTACGAAAAATCAGCCCCCCTAGACAAGTGGCAATTCTATGGCCGGCATATTGTAGAATAGAATGACAAATGTATGGGATTTGACGTATATGACAGTTGTCAACGTATGTGTATGGCGGGCACACACGTTGCAGTATACTTGTACAAGTCTAGACTTGTACAAGTCCGCGTTTTTTCGATGTGCCCACAGACGCTCAAGTATACTTGTGCAAGTGTCATTTTTGTCAAAGCGAGCGTCCAGGTATGTCGTGCTGCGATGGATGACGCGTTGGCAGTAGTTGGTTTATTAAAAAATAAAAATAGAGCCGACATAATGCCGGCCACACCGGTCAACAAATTGTCACTTGTCTAGGGGGGCAAGGCTGCATATTTCCATTTCATGACTCATAACATTGCTACAAACTTGTTTGCTACAAACAAAAATAACAATAAAAACCTTATAAAAGACGGAACGCATTTAAGCATCAAAATAATGAATGAGGAAAGAATTCCAACATTAACAATAATAACAAACAAATAATAAAATTATATTGCAGAACATAGCAATATTCCCAATAGTTGGGACCCATTATTTATCGAACAAAATTGGGCCGGTCTAGATTTTTAATGGGTCACAATTGTTATGGGCGCTGTGTTCCCCATAGGAATTTATTATTTGTTTATATGGATATCGATGTCGTTCAAGAAACTATTTCACAAAGGATAGATATTCAGAAATGCTTAACAGAATTCAAGATTACTGAATTAGTTTTCTTCCTTTCAGTTTCATTTCGTGTATGTAGTTGGGTTGTCTAATTTGGGTAAATATTCTTTCACAGCCTCTGTGCTGTGGTAGTAAACGCATCCGCAACGCAGGAGATCCGAGTTCAATCCCTGCTCTTTGCAAATATTTTTAGTCATGAATATGGGTATTTGCATTGATCTGGTTAAGCCGTCGGTCCCGGTTGCCATACGAACATCTATCGCAATTGTTATGAGTAGTTGGAGCTCTGAAAAGTTCAACAACTGGTCTAGCTGCAATGCTCCGATATCACCATTAAGTTGTGGAAGTCAGATGTCAGCTAAATCAATCACAGTTACACTGGTAAAGCGGACCCCTGACTTTGAGGTGAAAACTTCGGATGCGACTAATTAACGCTTAGCGTTAATTCTAGTCGCATCTGAGGCATGAAGAAGATCCATTTATGAAGTTTCATGTTTCATTTTGGTTCTTTTTTATAAATACTTTAAATTATTAATAACTTTAAATTATTTAATAACTTCAAGTTAAGAAAATAACTTGTTACCAATATATTTGAAAGGCGATATTGATGGCGATCGCTTCGCGTCACCACGTTTCGCAGAAATTTAATGCCACACCACTAAGCAACCCGTTTTAGATTTCAATAACACCACAAGTGGGCCAAGGACGCCTGTTTCACTGATCCCACTCACACATGCATATTTTGTTATTTTTATTAAGCTTACTCTCGTATGAGTCTCACTCATGTATAATGCATCTAGACATTGGCTATTATTCATCGTTATATTCCTAACTTTTGCTTGTGATATTAAAGATTCGGATGATATTGGATTACGTAAATCTGATTCTGTTGTTGCTTATTCTATGTACGTAGAAGCTTATAACGGTGCCCTGAAAACTGATATGAAGGTAAAACAAAAAGGAGATGACACGAGATTAAAGTAACCTGATATTTTATTGGAACAATAACAAAATGGAGATCAGGTATAATTGGATATGTGTGAGACTTTTACTGAAGCATGAAAATATAGTAAACTTTACGACGTTCTTAGAAGAAATACGATATAGAAAGGTGGAATGTTTCCCAAAATACAGAAATGTTTTTGGTATCACAATTCTACATGTCGTTTTCTGTTTCCACAAACACTAATACCTTTGAAGAACACCCTTTAGCACTTAACAACATAAGCGCTAGTTAAAATTCAAAGAACCAGTAATGCTTCCTACCTGGAGCAGCGTACGCCCAAATGGGACGATAAAATGCAACATAAAAATTCCTACCGTTCACCAAACTTAAAACGCAATAAACAGAAAGGACAGAATCGTTTTCGTTCACCTCACAATAAAAATATCATAGGACCGACGGAATGGTCCACGTATATAAAATAAACAATGTCTGTAAAGAAGTAAAAAGGTATGAGAAGATATTTAGGTTTCACGTCGAAAGTTTATGGGGTAATATCGTTATTTCTCATGATTGCGAGTAAAATTGGCTTTTTTGGGAACGGTTAGTTTTTGTAAGCGAGGCTTTTTTTTCTGTTTTCCCAATTATTTTTGGGCCACGGCAAAGAGTTATTTCATAGAAATAATTCTGAGGCTCATGAAGGCTCCGGGGAGTTAGGGACAATTTTATCAAAATGATTTTTTGTGGCAACTAGATGGTTATCGTTTTACTTGATCGTGCACCCGGTAACGTGGATCTTGTTATTACAAGTTTCTGTTTCCCGGATATTCCCATAATCTTCAATTATATTTTCCTTCATTTCATTGAAAATATTTTTGACGTTGTATAATAACTTTAAATAGTGAATATATAGTACAAAATTAATTTGTTTCCTTACTTACATATTCAAAATAGTATTTTATATTTAGTATAACGTAAATAATGTATTTAAATCGTTATAATAAATAAATAAATAAATATTCTACAACATTCTACACAACGCTATCTAGACCCATGGTAAGCTTAATTAGCTTGTGTTATGGAATCTAGAATGCGGATATACATACTTAGATACTTTTTTTTTTTGTAAATACATACATATTATACATAGAAACACCCAGACCAATGCAAATATTTTTATTTATGCATACAAATATTTGCACTGAGCGGGGATCGAACCCGCGCCTCCTGCGTAGCAGCCGCGTTCACTACCGCTACGCCACAGAGGCAGTCAATCAGTCAGTTATCATATCGAGGGTATAGTGCTCAAACCCAATAAGTATGAAATTTTAACTTTCGAGTTATTCAATGTTAAAGGTTCAAAGACAAATATACCCATGATTTTCACATAATATCGTCACAATAAGTATTTGTGGTAAAAGTATATTTAGTTAACTTATTACTATAACAATTTTAAACTGTCCATTGTTCATCATTCTTAAATTAATAGAAAATAAGATACATGAGGTAGTGACTTATTGGGTTTTACCCCAAAGAGAGAGATAAAATTAAACATTAATTGTATTTAATTTCTTAGGATTAATTAAGTTAAATTATTGAAAAAATAAATAAAAATCACTCTGTCACTTTTGCGGGCTGGTTGTTTGGTATAATATTATGTCTTCATATTTTTTCACACTGGGACAGGCTGTTGACCCAAAACAATCTGCGTACCGCGCTTGCGTAAGGGCGCGCGCCTCGTGCTATCCCAACATGAGTCACTTTAAGGTGGAGTACAACAGAGCCACAAATGTCTGCAAGAGGGCTTAATATGTCAGAGCGCACAGCACGGTTTGGTCAAGTGCTAATGGCGCATCCCATGGGCAGCCATGGCTACTGGCGACTGGCCAAAGTTGTGCAAGCCAACTTCTGTCAGCCTTCCCTGCGTAGCGCGATGTCCGTAAAGTACTGCAATCACTCGATATTTAGAAAATCAGCGGGCCGGGTCTTATTCCAGCGATGGTTATTCTAAAACGTGCAACGGAGTTGTCTCCAATGCTTACGCGGTTGTACCGACTCTCCTTAATCTCGGATACAGTGTCATCGGCTTTGAAAGAAGTGAATGTACAGTACAGCCGATTCCCATGAAGTGGGATCGCCCATACCCAGCCAACTATCGTCCCATAGCCGTCACCTCAAGACTGTGCAAGGTATTCGAGCACATCATCTACATACAGCTCATGCGTCACGGATGATGCGTAAAGGATCACTCCTTAATTAATGACAGGAAATACATTTTTAGGCCGAAGTGGTTAACAGGTGATCTTCTGGCGTACGTTACCCATCTTTAGGGTGAGGCTTTGGACAAGCATGACGAGTTACTGGCAATTTCGATAGAATCTAGCTCAAATCGTTTCTTTCCAAGCTACCAACCTTTGGTCTGCCTGCTAGACTGTGCGCCTGGGTTGCTAGCTTGCTACAGGAGCACCGTATTCGCGTCCTTTGCGATGGACAAATTTTAGAGTTTTTGCAGGTAAATGCTGGCGTACCGCAGGGGTCCGCACTTACTTCTTCACCCACTCTCTTTCTTCTGCATGTCAACGACATGCTGTCCATCAGCAGCATTCATTGCTATGCAGACGGTAGCACCTTACACGGGAATTATCACGAACATCCTGCGGTAAAGCAGTCCGATATCGCGGAAAAAAGGCAGCTTATCGCCACTGAGCATGCCGGGTCTTGAACCACATTTCCCAATGGGGCTCTGAGAATGAGACGCAGAAATAAGACGCAGAAATAAGACGCAGAAATAAGACGCAGACATGAGCGTTTACAGCAATGGTATCTTCTTTCCTTCCCCTTCCCACTCTTCAGAACACGCCTCTGCTACTGCAGGAAAATCTCAATATCCTCGGTATGGATGTTCTCTGCAAACTAAAGAACAAAAACTACATTGAAAGTATCATCAAAACAGCCTCGCGTAAACTCGGAGTCCTGAACAAAGTGAGACGTTTTTTCACACCGGAGTAGCGGTGTCTTCTGTACAAGACACAAGTGCGCTCCTGCGCGAAATACTGCTCGCATCTCTGAGATAGCAGTACTTAGGTACTACACGCGACGTGCGTTCCGCATTATTGAGAATCCTGAGGTCATGAAAACCTTCGACGATGTGCAGATGCGCAGAGATGTTGCATTCTTGGCAGTGTTAACTGTCTCTACCATGGTGAATGTTCTGATGAGCTCTTCCAATTAGTACCACCCTCTCCTTTCCTACACAGGACAACACATGCAGGACTTAAATATCACCCGCATACGGTGCAGAATATTCTATAAAGAACCAAGCGGTTCGGCGACTCCTTCTCTTGTCCATTAACCTAGAATTCCTTACCAGTACACGTGTTTCCCGCTTTCTATAGTCCCTGTCCCTTGCCCTATATGCAGGGCGTGCATCATCAAAGCATCTGATGAGGCCGTCAAGCTGAGTGCATAGTACGTGTCTATAATGGTGACCCTCGTTTCCGAGACTTTCTCTTCAGCTTACCATCAAGCGAGGTGAAGTCAAATTGACGTGCTATATAAAAAAAGAGTTCACCACTAGTCGCAATCCACCCAAATTACGCGTGCGGTGTGAGTGGCATGAGTGAAGTTGTATGTACTTATTTTGATTTATTGGGTTATTCCTCAAACAATATTGGAAGAATCTTAAGTGAGTAAATCTATTTAACTATACAGTTCTGTTTTTGTTTTTGAAATTATCGAACAATGAAATCCGATAAATTAGTTTGTTTTATTTCAGATTTTATTTTTGGTAACTTTCTTAACTATTAAAGTAAAGGTAAGACCCGTTAAATGGAAATAATGGTTTCGGCCTCTTCTTTTTATTTTGTTTAATTGTCATATGGATAAAGGTAAAACCAGATAAATAGAAATATTGGTTTTCACCATGCATGTTATAAAGCGATTTAGTAAAACTTTTTATACACTAAATGAAAATAAATACATTTATTTGGTTTAAGCGTGACATAAAAATATTTTTTCTCCCAATAAATCTACTTAGTGTGTTCTAGTTTACAGTTTTGAAAAAAAATACCTTGGTTTATTGGGTTATTACACCAAGTAACTTGAGTTCTACCGCGTATTCCGCTTATTGGATAATACCATTAGAAAGAGCGTAAAAAATCGATTAAGATGGACCAAAAAAGTCAATTTTCGATTTTTGCCTACTTATTGGGTTTTAACACTGGACCCTCGATATAGTACAATATTTTGAATGAAATTTTGAAACATTTATTATGCTATTTCCTTTCTAAACCAATTTGAATAACTATATTGTTTTGGAACCAACTAAACATAAATACATACATACATATAGATGAAAATAAATAGGTACATAAAACAGTATTTACATATTATAATAACTTGGAAAAAGCATAACCTAGAAAAATATATGGATTATAGCTTACCAGATATCTAATGCATTACCCACTACTCACTACTCACAGATATATGTTTTTCACTTCTAAACTACAATAGCATTGAATATGTAAAAGAAATGCATAAGTAACGTTCCCAACGAGACGGAACGGCGCCGACAAGAGAAAAACCTTCATTGAAAACTGAACTCAATTCCTACAAGAATGCAGTTTAAATTAAAATAAAGTCGAAATGTACATTTTATACGGAAACTACTTGACACTAACGGTTGATTTGCAAGTTTGATGAAAATTTTTGCACGAATATTGTTTTTTTTTTTTGGGAATAAGAGTATGAATCATTTTCAGAGAATATTTTTATGGATTTTACATTCTTGGGCAATTTAGAATACGTAGTATACTTAGAAGTTTTTCAGTAATTCCTGCTTGATAATGATTTTTACATATAATACAACGACAATATCAGTAGGTTAGGCAGGTCCAAGTTCTGGTTTTCAATCGATTTCTTTTAAAAGGTGCTAACCCCTTCAGCTAAGCTAAGGTATAACATACTTGCGGGTAGCCATATTGCACCCGCATACGGGTCATTAGCATCTTCACTAATTAACCAATTTTGGATTTTAATATCCAGAAGATGTATTTTTTGAAGCCGTTTTTAAGCAACGTTCGTGAATATTACTAAATTTAATAGCATCAGGAAATGTCATCCTCGTCAAACCCCTCCACTCATTCCGCGCAATGAAACAAAGTGACATCGCCATGCGTGTTTAACTCAGCAGTTAAGTGCGCGAGGCGATGCCGTTTCCTGTGGGTTTACTGAATGTTATATCTCCTAACGTTGGACTATAGTTGTATGTAACAGGCAGATGCTAGTCAAAGCCAAGTGCTAGTCAAATTTCGGACCATTATCTATGCAACTTTAGCCCCACTTAAATATTTATTTTATTCTGTTTTTAGTATTTGTTGATAAAGCGGCAACAGAAATACATTATCTGTGAAAATATCAACTGTCTAGCTTTTATGGTTTATGAGATACAGCCTGATAACGTGGAGGATTAGAAATAGGATTCTATTTAGACTCTTTGGGTACCTATGAAACCCAATAGCGTCTGAGGCATCAGTAGCTAAGTGGTTCGGTCGACCGTACGATCGAAAGGTCTCGAGTTCGAATCTTGGCCACTACCGACGTTAACCCACTCCTAACACAAGTAATTAAGTTTAGCTGGAGGGAAAATTAATAATTTCGGTTGCAAATTTTTTTTTTTGGAACACGCAGATGGACACCAAAGTGAAGAAAAATCTTGTAAAGTTTCCCGGGAACATTAAATAGGGCTGTGAAAATAAAATAGATTGTAACTCTTTAATTAGTCACCTTCAAACTTCGAAACTTGGAATCTTAAAAGTTGATGTCTTAGCGTATTCTTTTGAATATAATCGTTTTAAGAAATATTATTCTCGGAAAACTTCTTGGAACTTTGTTGGCTTGACTTGGCCTGGCTTGTTTTCTCAAGATTGATGAACTGTCAATCAAATCATTGATGTGACAAATATTTAGCGATACTTCAAGTTCCGCTTAAAATAATCTCGGTTGCCCTTTTTAGCCAAAAAGATTTTCTGATATCACTCAACGCTCTTTCGAGTTAATGGATTGGATAAAATCTAAATTCTTGTAGTATTATTATAATACTTATGAATTGTTAATTATTTTGCGTCCAAGATTGATGCTAGGGTACACAACCCACCCTTTTTGTGTATTTATTCTTCACAGGTGCAAACCACCTCGGATTTCACCTCAAGTGCAGTCATGAAGAAGTGGCTAAGTAGATCTGTAAGACTAAAACAGAGATTTGCCTCATTGATCTGTTTATTTATACCACTTAGGTCGCAGACAAGCACACAGCCCACCTGATGGAAAGTGATAACAGTGGCCTATGGGCGAGTGCAACACCAGGGAAGTTCCATTCGTGCTGCCACCCTGTAAAAACTGAGAGATTATTTGCCGTCAGCACAGAAGACAAGCAGGATAACCCTTTGGTCTTCCCACTGACAGCACAAAACCTTTCCTGTGAGCTCTGGCTATTGGATCTGTATTGTAAAGAAAATATATATTAAAATAAAAGGTATCAACCGACGTACACGGTCTGCTAGTTCCACCTCTGCTACATGATTCGACATACTAAAACGTCTACCTTACAATGACTAGACCACTTTCAACTAACCCTTTTTCTTTTTTTTTTCAGGTAAGTCTCGATCTGTCGATGACGCAACCAAGGAGGACCCATGTCTTACTGGTAGGCCTCAGTTGTTTTCTAATAAATTTAATGTAATACATGTATTACGTATTATATAACAACACCATGTTTCCTTTTTACTGCTTTTAATCACTGTATTACTATGATTTGAGTGTTTTTAGAGTGGATTCTAAAAGTGGAAACACCAATTTCAAAATTGGAGACCACTACACGACTACTTGTTGAATAACATTGTAATGAATAGGTACTTATATTAACAGTCTAATAGATGGGAAAAACAAGTAAATAAATACTAGTATACTAGTAAATACTTTCTTCTCCAGTGGCTAGTATCTAGTGGCTAGTTGGTTATAAAAATGATCAACTAATGCGACAGGCCCTATTCCTAAAATATAACGGAACAGTCACTCTAGGCAAAAAGCAATACGGGTGTAGAATAAAATATAATAGATTGATCAATGATGGGATTGGCATACGTTTAAAACTGTCTTATACGTCAAAATAAGTGTCAATTCCTAACATTCATCATTCTATTCAACTTTTTAATTTTTCCATGTAAAATATTTTCACTAAAGTATTAATAAATTCATATTACCGTCTTGTATTATGTGTAGTAATAATAAAATTATGTTCTAACACAGTAACTGAATCAACGGACCCCAATACCCTCCTGAATCATTGTGATACAGTTATTCCAAACTGCTGCTACTCTAATAAAATAATTAAAAAACGACCTTCATATTTGCTACATCCTAGTGTCCATATCACATATAAACACCTACGCCTACCGGGAGTAATCTACAACTAATATAAAGTAGCTGCGGATTGATCGCTGTCTCATCCTATTTACATTAAAATTCTCAAAGGACATGTTGAACCCATGTCCCTACGTAAGCCTCCCAAAGGACGGGGATCTACCTTGCGGATGGAATGTCTAGTAAGAGCATCGAGATGCCTAGTTATGGCTAAGGAAAAGGTTCTCTTAGTTCGCAACTGATTGCGAAAAAGGTACAAAATTTCTTGATTTGCAACTAGTTGCGAATCACAGTTGCGAATACGGCCGGAAGGAAGATATTTTACATCCGCCTCGCTGATACCGTGGCATAAAGATTGCGCTGTTTGCGTGCCGTTGCAAGTTTCTGAGTTAGAAGTTACTGAAGTCAGTTTTTTTGTAAGAAATATTTTAGTAATACCTACCGCTGCTTTTAGTATGTCCCTAGCAGATGGCAACAGGTACTTATGTTTCAAGATATTAATATCTGATATATGTTTCAAGACCATGTACACAAGGAATTTGATCGCACCAATAACTTCCCATTATAATATTTGGCCCATTAAAGTACATGAAGAATGTTTGTGAAAATAATTTTTATCTACACAGCACATCCATCTTCCCTGTGTGGAGTACACAACCACCAACTCCTATTCCTTACGACATTATTTTCATCCCTTCGTATCTTATGTCCAAAACAGGACAAGTGATTTCCTTGTAACTTTTCTGTCATTGACTTTCAAACTTGCCTTGATAAATATTCATTCGTTATCTTATCCATTCTTGTCACACCACACATCCAAACAAAGGACGTAGCATCGCAAGCTTATGGATATTATTGTGTTTATTTCTAACAGAGATATTGTAATATAACAAATTAAATGAACGAACGGTCAAGATACCGTCATCAGTTAATTCTAAACGGGATCGGAAAAAAACGCGATCAGGGTATAGGACCATGATCGGGTTTTTTCCGATCCCGTTCCGATCCCAGGAAATGCGAGAGTTTAAAAGTTAGAATTTACTAACAGGCGTGCAAGGCCTCGATTTTGTTATTATGTGTTATACTTAAAACAGGCCACTGTCATTCACGAACAGTAAAAAAATGGCATTTGAATTTCGTTATTAACTGTGTTCAAAAAAGGCTAAAATAGCATGGCATTAATAAAATAAATGAAAAACTATAATGAACTTTCTTCATTTTAGACTTTAACGATATAAGGAAACTATTTAAACGAGGTTATTGAATATTTGTTATAGTGCAAACAACTCCGATAAACATAAACTTAATACAATATTACTGAGGCCTTACCATAAAACTTCGCTATACAAGATTCAAATTAGCAACTCTTAAGCTATATTCTAATAATTAATTCCCTAAAACTTGGGAAATTTGACCTGCTTTAGGAATCATAGTCCCCATAGGTACTGGTTCATCTTACGAGTTACGGACTAATTATAAGCTAGCTTTCCAGTGAACCTTTAATAAGTAATACTACGCTACTACGCCCACGGTTTTGGGAGGTTGGCACTCACACCGAACTGTAACATGAGAATGCTAAAATAAATGAAATATGGTAGCAATTGATATGCTATTGGTTTTGTGTCCCTTATGTCCTACCTCCTGCACTAAAGACAAAGTCACTGACAGCGCGGTTGAAATGGCAGAATTTCATTCTCGAATAATTATTAAAGTAGTGAAAGAGTGGATCATTGACACGAAAGAAGAAAAAGAACTGGTATGCAATTCTTTTGTATACATTCAAATTGGAGAATAAACATTTAGGACGGAACTTGAACTCACGACAAGACTCTCTCTAATTAAAATAATCTGGATAGCAGATTTTCGATCATCTAAGGACGTATTAAGGAAGGTCACGCGTTCAAATACTTAAACTTACAAGAACCTAAACATTATAAAACCACTTTATATTGGATTCTATCGCGATTTATTTGTTATTATTTACTTTTAGTCTGACTTTTCGGCCACTTTTTAGCAGCCATGTTCGCGGGGTTCCAAGGTATTATAATTATGGCGATTTTAAACGATGTTTGGTTGTGCAGAACTATGGCAGTTCGGGCAGACTAAGGGCGGATTTCTCCAATGAAAATAATTGGAATCGGAACTAAGCTGCGTTATCACTGCGTTATCACAGCAGCGGTGCCTTCTCTACAAGACACAAATTCGCTCTTGCGTGGAATACTGCTCTCATCTCTGGGATGGCTCCGCAAAGTACTTACTAGATGCTCTCGACAGGTTGCAGCGACGTGCAGTCCGCATTATTGGGAATCCTGAGATCACCAAAACCCTCGAGCCTTTGCAGTTGCGTAGAGATGTGGCATCTTTGGCGGTATTTTACCGTCTCTACCATGGTAAATGTTCTGATGAGCTCTTCCAATTAATCCCACCCTCTCCTTTCCTATATAGGACAACACGGGCAGGGCTTAGATGCCACCCGCATACGGTGCAGAATATTCCATCAAGAACCAAGCGGTTCGGCGACTCCTTCTTCTGCCGTGAACTGGTAAGGAATTCCAAGACTTAATGGTAGTCTTGGAATTCCTTACCAGTTCACGTGTTTCCCTCCTCCTACAGTCCCGGGTCCTTTAAGCGGGGCGTGAAAAAGCATCTGATGAAGCCGTCAAGCTGAGTGCCACCATTGTAACATGATACGTGTCTGTAATGGTGGCCCTCTTTTCAGAGACTTTGCCTTCAGCTTACCATCAGGCGAGGCGAAGTCAAATTGACGTGTCCTATATAAAAAAAATCACTATCACGTTTTACTCAATGACTATTATGGTTCATGTTTGGAAGTGTAAAGTTATTCTTTCAGTTCGTTAACTTAAAGTACAATCGTCTATAACTAATGCTTCGTTTACATACTCGCGGCAGAGCGAGGGAAGTGGCGAGAGAAGTGGGCAGGGACGTGGTGTGAATGGTATATTCGTCATTCCGCGAGTATTGCCGCGTATGTTGCTGCGAGTGTCGGCTTGGCAGCGCGAGGAGGAGCGGCAATACTAGCGCGATGAAGCATTCACATACTCGCGTCGCGCACACTTCGCATCGAGCGCTCGTTGTGTACGCGCGTGTCACAGTCACAGGATTACTTCGAATTTATTATCATGACAATGACGCAACCAATCGAATGGTCCAACGAAAAATCAATAGAATTTATTGAAATGCTTGCTACGGATCTAATTAAATAATATAGGTAATACGTATGTATATAAAAGATAGGTAGGTAGGTACCTACCAAATTAAAATAGGTAGGTAGGTAGGTAGTACCTACCAAATTAGCCTAATTATACCTACTAAATAGGTAGGTAGGGTACCTACCAAACTAGAATAGGTAGGTACCTACCTACCAACCTATTTGGTAGGTAATCAGGCTAATTTGGTAGGTACTACCTACCTACCTTTTTTAACTTGGTAGGTAATTAGGCTAATTTGGTAGGTAGGTACTTACCTACCTACCTATTCTAATTTGGTAGGTAACCTACTTACCAAATTAGCCTAATTACCTACCTACCTATTTTAATTTGGTAGGTAGGTAGGTACCTCTACCTACTAAATTAGAATAGGTAGGTAGGTAGGTACCTACCTACCAAATTAGCCTAAGTATACCTACCAAACAGGTAGCTAGGGTACCTACCAAATTAGAATAGGTAGGTAGGTAGGTACCTACCTACCAAATTAGAATAGGTAGGTAGGTAGGTACCTACCTACCAAACTAGAATAGGTAGGTAGGTAGGTAGGTACCTACCTACCAAATTAGCCTAAGTATACCGACCAAACAGGTAGCTAGGGTACCTACCAAATTAGAATAGGTAGGTAGGTAGGTACCTACCTACCAAACTAGAATAGGTAGGTAGGTAGGTACCTACCTACCAAACTAGCATAGGTAGGTAGGTAGGTACCTACCTACCTACCTATTTGGTAGGTAATCAGGCTAATTTGGTAGGTACTACCTACCTACCTACCTATTTTAATTTGGTAGGTAATTAGGCTAATTTGGTAGGTAGGTACCTACCTACCTACCTATTCTAATTTGGTAGGTAACCTACTTACCAAATTAGCCTAATTTACCTACCTACCTATTTTAATTTGGTAGGTAGGTACGTACCTCTACCTACTAAATTAGAATAGGTAGGTAGGTAGGTACCTACCTACCAAATTAGCCTAAGTATACCTACCAAACAGGTAGCTAGGGTACCTACCAAATTAGAATAGGTAGGTAGGTAGATACCTACCTACCAAATTAGAATAGGTAGGTAGGTAGGTACCTACCTACCAAACTAGAATAGGTAGGTAGGTAGGCCTACCTACCAAATTAGCCTAATTACCTACCAAATTAAAATAGGTAGGTAGGTAGGTAGGTACCTACCTACCTACCAAATTAGCCTGATTACCTACTAGCTAAGTATCTAAGTAGATACTAGATAGCCTAGCCTAATAAAATGCCTATACTGCATTCGGTTAGGTGTCCACTTAACTAAAGTCGTCCATCTCCATCGCAAGGCGAATACTGTATGCGGGGCAACGCGATGAACATCGCGATGATGCGAGTGTTGGGCAACGCGATGAACATCGCGATGATGCGAGTGTTTGAATGCTAGGGCATTATTCGCGTGAATATTGCCGGCAAGGCGATGAGCAATGCGAGCGGCAGTATGTAAACGCGGGGTAAGGATTAGTTGTATACACAATATAACAGGTTTTAGCTAAGTTTTTTTGTATTTACAGTTGACAAAGGCGATACGGTTGTACCTTTACATACAACTTTATATGAATACGTGTATACTTATTAAGTAGTATAGGTATAATTTTCCATATAAAGTTGTATGTTAAGGTGCAGCCGTATTCTCTTTTGTCGACCCGTGCACGCGGCCAGGAAGACAAGTACCTATCTTCACATGAGTAATTGGAAAGATGTATATTTATCTCTTTGGACAATTGTGTTATATTTCTGATTTCCAATTTTAGAACGTCAAATACCAATATAATACCTACATATTAATTCTTTACATACTAATTCCATGAGAATCTTTCAAGGTAACAACGTTTCTTTTTCCTGTCTTTTACCTGTCAGTAATAAATAAATTCTCACGTTCGTTGCGGTGTGATGCCGGATTAACTTTAATATGAATCGAGCCTAAACAACGGTCTTTTAATAAAACAGCAACGCAGCGATAGCTTGACTCATGAAATTTATATTAACACTCGAGATTGTCTCGCAGAACATTCACCAATACAAGGATTTTTTTTACTTTCAAGTTCTCCGAGAACAAATAGAATGCTTAGTAGGTTAAATTAAATTCTCAGATGACTATTGTGATGGAGGTGCTCTGGGAGGTATGTACTGCTGACTTGAGGAGTAATTAGTTTTGTTTTCGCAAGGTCTGGTGTAGGTATAGCATTTTGTTTATTTTCTTTTCGAATTTAAGGAAAAGGAAGCTAGGATTTGGTGAAAGACCGGTTACTATTGTATATTGCTAGTACTGCTGAATATAAGTCTCCAGTCAATCGCCAATGAATTTTGGTTGATTTATTAATTTCAGAAGAGTACTGTTTTCATTTTCGTTCAACTTGAATTTGTCATTTTGATCGGGAAATATGACAACATACTAAAACAAACATAACCTAACTTCAATGATCAAATATCACATTGGTGATTTGTTAACCTGATAAAATTTAGCAATGTGATAAATTTGATTTCTCAAAAAGAAAAGTGAGGCTAGGTTCAATTCCTTACAATAAATAAAAACTTATTAAATTTATCAAAGGAATAGGTTACTAGGTACGACATATCACTAAACTCAAATACTTCAATAAATTTAGACTGATAACAAAACTTCCATTACTAACAGAAATCTAATCATCCCCGCGCCATTGCCCACAGAAGATAATAATGGGAACAACGTAAAAAGTCGTATAAAACATCAACGTCCAGTATCTAACTCGCATCAATGCTTAGGCCAAGTCCCTAACAAACTTCCTTCGCAAACTTATATTTTGCTTCGTGCTATCATTACTGGCAATCGTGACTGCGTTGATTAATTCATGCCGGAGAGTCCGGGGGGCAAGCTATTGTTTTTGCCCCTCTTTTTAGGTTATTTGGCTTTGATAAATGAATAGGGATTTGTCCATTGTGGTGAGGGAGATAAATTGGTAAGCTGTTAGCGCGATGAAGTAACGGGCATTGATGTCCAGTTGAGACAGCTTGCGGTTACTTGAGATAAAATATTGAATAGAAAATGCTGAGTTCACTGGAATACGGTGTCTGAATACTGAATATTTTGATCAGGATTTATGTCGACAAGGTTATAGGGGGTTTTTAACGATTGTGTAAAAATTTGTTGGTTTGTATTTAGAATCCTTTATATAGATGACAATATTATACTCTTTAATGAATTGTTAATTTATCATTGCTGTAAATTTTAAGAAAAAAATCGTGAGATAATTTAACATCGTCAATCATAATTATCACTTACCAACATGTAAGTTAGTTATTAAATGTGTTTAATAATAATGAAGAAAAAAATCCTCAGTTTTAGTTTAGGAATTCAAATAAAACAATCTAATGTTACTAAGTCGAAAATTGCCAACTCACGCGCGCTCGCGAATTAGACGGTCGCGAGATGGTGAATGACCCAAGTATTAGAGCTATCGGAATATTCACCATGTATGTTTGAAGTTTCCGATATTTCGGCCCTGTTGCAAGCACCATGATCACAGAGAAATTGGAATTTTAATGGTTTATGTTGAAGGGTTCGAATTCAATAAGATCAAAAAACAGCAATATCAATATAATAGCTACTAGTACAAACATTATCAATACTTCTGAAGCTATACTCAATGTAGTATCATACGAAAGTGCCAGGTTTTGTTTATTCAGTCGTGTTGAGATTTTTACAAATTCGCCGAAGTAAAGTAACATGAGACTTTATTGTTGCTTGTACTACACATGCTGCATGTTGATAGGCGAAAGCTTATTTTGTATTTGGTAGGGCGCCACGTCACGTATCCACTGAGGTAGGAGTTACGTATATTGCGCAACCGCATAAGACCGCACTGCACTTTTAGATGTATTTTTACCGACGAGGTTTGTATTTTGCTTTAGGTTGTTTTAGGTTTATACAATATAAATGTTTACCAACTGCTAATCTAGCTCTGACTCGGGCAAGGAATGGCCATTGCGATTCAGCTAAGCAATGCTGCCAGCATCGTGGACACTTTTGTACAGGGAACGAGATACGTTGTGAGTTATTTGATGTGACATAATCACGGATACATTCTATGTATTTTTATTTCTAATGTGACATTTTTAATTGTATTCTTTGTATTTTATCTGAACAAAGTATACTATAGTATGTTATGTTTAATTTTTAGATTTAAATTTTTTAAGTTATTTGTATTTTGTCTTATGTCATAGTTTAGGTGTAAATGATTCTGTACGAGCTGATACATGATGTGTAATGGGCACAAATTCATTCATGCATGCTTCATGTTTGGTGGCATTTATAAATTCATAATCATCAGTTGAGATCGATAATAATATAATCGATTACTGAGTATGGAACTGTTAAAGCGAAACTCGATTTCACGTTGCAAAATAAATCATCTAATCGATAGTACAAGTTAGTATTTTAAATTGTTTAGGAAGATTTAGATACTTAAAGTGAATTATAGTTAATAGGTATTAATAGTCAATATGCAGAGGTACTCGTATTTTGAAATATTGAAGTCAAAACAAACCATGATAAACTGTGAGAATTTGGAATTAAAATCGACACTGGCAATAAATTCTGCTAAATAAAACAACAAATAAAATTCAAATACTATAAAACAAAGTCAACCAGTCAGCGTATTTTAAGCGTCACGCAGTTCACATACGCCGTACGTCATACGGGAACACCACACTGTTCCCGAGCATGACCATGCGTCATGTCAGTCGCCATTTTATAGCCAAAACGTACAACGCTGATATTTGCACTTAGAGGCTACGATTTAATGGGCCCTCGATGACAGATATTGTATTCGCATGAAAAATATTCAGTATGCGTTGGACAATGATGTCGGACAATGGGTTGTGTGGAACATTGATATTCGATTATTATTTTATTGTCAGACATAATCGATTTATGTTGCAATAATTATTTATTATTTTGGGTTATTAACCTACATTATTATAGGTATGGACAACGGGTACACTTACCCTTACCGTGTCATAAGAGACACACCAAATATAAAAAAAATTAACTTGACGAAGATTAAGTTAAGAGCTTTTTTTTTTATAATATTGAGGTTAGCCAACCAGAGTCTATCTATTAGTTTATATCGCTGTCCGCTGTTGGATATAGGAATATCCCAATATTGGGGTTGGTATAGGTTTTTTATTTCCAGTTTTCCTCCTTTTGCAGTGATAACGTCTGAGTATTTTTCGTCGACTCTTACGACACCTTTCAGGTGATATAGGGTGGTGATGCTTGTATTCTTTCACTACACGGTTAGCCAACCAGAGCTCATTGCCTTTGTTCAATCAATTAGCTTACTGCAGTCCACTGCTGGACATAGGCCTCTCCCAATGTGCGCCACGTTTGCCGATCCTCCACCTTCTGCATCCAGTCCGTCCTAGCCACCTTTCGCAGGTCGTCGGATCTGCCTTTATTATATTTCATATATTATTCATTACTTTATGAAAACTCTCTGTTAACTGCAATATTTCAAGCTGTTTTTTGGTAACTGTACATCACGTAGATAAAAAAAAACAGGTTGCGAAATAGTGTCTAAAAGAAAACCTAACTTTATATTCTATTCAGCTCTATGTGACATAAAACACACTATTTAGTGCCAGCATAGGCGTAGGTTCGCAAAACGCTTGGCCTTGGGGCAAAGATCATGCCGATAAGGCTGTAGGTACCTACTTGAACGACAAAAACCTTTCTAGTAAATGCTTATTTGTATATTCGATATAAAAACTTATACGGTTAAGGGAAAATTCAATCGCTTCACGCAAAATACCGAAGTTCAGCCTAACAGGTAGTTAGACTGGAAAATGCGGGTCCGGACTCAGAGGTGAAAGCTTTGAATGCGAATGCGATTAACGCAAGATGTTAATGATTTAAAGGAAAATTTAATAAATATTCTAGAACATTAGTACACAGCGTCATTTAGAACCAAACTAAGGTTTTTTGTAAAGAAATGCATGGTACATGGAAACACTAAAACCAATGCAAATCCTACTAATATTATAAATGTGAAAGTTTGTGAGAATGGATGTGTGGATGTTTGTTACTCTTTCACGCATAAACGGCTGGACCGATTTGGTTGAAATTTGGTATGTATATAGGTTATACCCTGGATTGACATATAGGCTATATATCAGCTATGAACGGGATCAGAATTCCACGCGGGCGGAGCCGCGGGCAACAGCTAGTTATACATAATTACAATGTGCGGAGATGAACGACTTCTGATTTACTACGAAATTTTGTTAAATTCCGACGCAATCAACATAAGATAACTTCGCGAAATGTGTGTGAACTTACCGTTATCTACTCCTTTACGGTTTTACGGGTGTGAATATACTTATCTATACCTATGTAATATCATCACTACATAATTATAAAACAAAGTCGCTGTCGCTGTCTGTCCGTCCCTATGTATGCTTAAATCTTCAAAACTACGCAACGGATTTTTTGAAGCGGTTTTTTTTTAATAGATAGAGTGATTCAAGAGGAAGGTTTATATGTATAATACATGCATAATATTGTAAAGGAACACTGATAAATTTAGAGATAATACCACGCGGACGGAAAATATGGCGGTACGAAGTTCGCCGGGTCAGCTAGTGATAATATAAAATGTTGTCCCCAGTCCCCAGATAATTCAATTGGAATAAAACTGGTTAGAATCTGAACTGTTTTCGAGTTCAAGAACTTTAATTTTAAATGGCTTTCATTAAAATTACTTCTGAAATTAACAAGCCGGAACTTACTAAAACTGAAATAAAACCTTCAAAAACATTTCAGTGCATAAAGACTAAAATCCTTGGTGACCGTTGGCGAAGTAGCTCTTTGAACAACGAGTAAAACTAAATTTATCATTTAATTTCACTTTGCTTCTATTTAGCTAAAATAAACCATCTTTTTACGAGGCACTCTATAGTTTACTTTAGGTATTTTAGTATTCAATTTAAAATCGTTATTTAAATATGACTTTTTTGTGTGATTACCCTACCCTATACGATTTACTCGTTATTCTTATTGGAGCTATCCAGATATTTACCATGTTTGGAGTTTCCGATATTTCGGCGCTGTTGCAAGCACCATTATCACGGAGAAACTGGAGTATTATGGAATATAATATAAATAATAATGGAGAATATTCAGTAATCGGCTTTATCGAGTATTCGAATTTCAGAATTACATTCGATAATGTGATTCTAAAATTAGAAAACTCGATACAGTTAAATATCGAATGTACTGTATCGACTCGACAATGAACTTCAAACACTAATTGGGCATACGGACAGTTGTTCGTCTTGTGCGTGGGTAGAGACCGGGGAAAGCGTGACGTCATTGCAACCTTCCCCCAGGTACAAGCTTCATATTAAATGTATACCGAGCACAATAATATTTTCTTTTTTTATTTAACGAGGTGTTGCCCCGCCATTCATTTTTGTTTTCGAGACGTTATTACTTTAAATGTAAAGTATTTGACTCTTTATGGTGTACATGGAGTTTTATGAGGAACTGTTGGAATTTGTTTTTGGAATACAGAAAGGAAAGATGTAGATTATGTGAATAGGAAAGGGTCCACGTGCTCAGAAGTGCAAGTTTTGGATGCAAACGATAGATATTGGCGCTCAGATGACGATTACGATGAGAATTGAAGTAACCAAAATAACTTATTTAGGGAGGGACGAATAAGATAGGTACTATTAGAGCTATCTGGATATTTATCATGTATAGTTTGGAGTTTCCGCCAATTCTCCAGTTCCTCCGTGATCATGGTGCTAGCAACAGCCCGGAATATCGGAAACTCCAAATAATAAATGCTAAATATCCCGATAGCACAGCCGATAGCTCTAATAGTAATGTGAGTGATCATGATAGTTTAAAGACCTACCTATAAAATGTGACAGTTTTATTTGAGCAGTTCGTATGCATGGAACCATATAACTTGTATTACATTCTATCACTGTATCCTCTTAGGACATTACAAACTTCTACATAACATCTTGTAACTTAATTTCCAAGTTTTTAAATCTTCTCTTGATTATCTTGAGGCTAATCATCAAACTCTCAGAGGCGCAAATCGATAGCAAATAGCAATTACCATCAATTATTCATTTAGCTTCTAGCGCATTGCACCACTACCCAAGTTCTGCCCTGCGCTCATTTATACTATAGTATCCTTAAATCAAGCCTGCCTAGATTTCTATCTAAAGTTTGCAACTAGAGATACCACTTACTAACAATTTATTTCGAGAATGTGATATTTTTTTACTCTCTTTTCAATTTTGAACATAGTTTAGAAAGATTAAACACGAAAAAAAGTGTTTCGTACCTATTCCTTTATTTTCACAATATTTTTCAACATATTGGCATGTACCTAGTAGATTAAGTTAGCTGTTAGTTAGTTAGTATACTTATTACTACTTACACCAAAGCGCTGTTAGCTTATATTGTTTGTAAACAAATAAATAAATTTCTTTAGTCTTTTCAATAGAGATGTGAAAAAGTGGTCAAATTTATTATGGCCTCACCATTACACAGTGCAAACTAATCCATCCCACGTTAACAGAAAATTTCAAAAAGTGACAAAGATGAATTACGAGTATACGACAATATTATATATAGATAGGTAGGTATATGGCTTGGCTTGTAAGATTTTAAAAATCATGAGTACCTCCTTAAATGTATATGTAAAGAAAACATAATTACTTTTACAATAACAATAGTGGATCGCATGTCAAGAGAAACTTAATTAATCCTTTGTTCAGTACACCAAGAACATTCTTCGCGATTCGTACGGTTTGGTAGCTTCACGACGAACCAAATTTCGTGCTGGACAAACCGTGCGCTTGATATCGTGCCAAATTCGGGAGCCAGTTTAATTCAGATAACTAGACCAACCCGTGGTAACAATGTAAAACTTTAGGGATATAAAAAACTTTTCGAAAAGGTTTATTTAACTTTTGGAATTGTTTCAAATTAATTTTCGACAGTTACTATTGGGAATACTTTCAGTTAACCAATTTTATTACTGAACTAGTGTTATGCCCTGTGGTTTTATTGGCACTGCTGCTCAGTCGCGTCTATCTATCTATGGGTGCAACTTGCAAGGGACATGGACCCTGATTCTGCAAATTATAAACTGTTTTACCATAGATATTGCATAAAATAAAATTTAATTTTAGGCTTTATTGTTATACATTTACCATCAAAACTTAAATGGCATCTTGTGAAGAGAATTAAAAAACGTAATAAATTCATTTTCATTTAATTTTGAACTTCTAGTACATATTAATATAGTCTAAAATTCTATGACACTGGGTTGAAAACCAGCGCAAGGCATCAATCTAGCACATGCTATACCAGACCCTATTCGGCACGAGATAATTATTATCATTGTTTAGTATATTAAAGGAGTTTTAAAATTTTCAATGCGTCTCATCCGAATAAATTCTTTTTGTCTTCTAGTTATGTTTTTGATAAGTGGATAAAAGTTGCAATATCTTGATGATATATAAATTACTTCGAAAAGTCTTGCACAAGATTTTTTCAAATTGTAAAGGTTGTTACAGAGGATCGCGTTCAAATAAACAAGCAATAAAACTCTTCAGTTTTATTATGATTAGTACAGTTGCATAAAATTGTGATTCACCACCCTAAGGATCCCATTCTCTCAATCTACCCATCTTTACAAACATTCACATTTATAACGTTAATACGACAAGTAGGATCGATAGTAATAATTCATACAGATTATAAATGAAAAGTATTATGCTGCATTAGACTTAAGAATCTATTGTAGCCTCTTGTACCTTATTTACTATATCATTTATCATTAGCTTTATTTACTTATAGAGCTTACCTTTAAATTTCTTTGTTCCCTTGCTACCCGTCCCTTGTCAAGATCGGTCCTCAATCACATAAACTTCGTATCCTTAGAAAATTGATGGCTGCATAATCTGTTCCCATCGAGTTCTATCTGTGGCCGCTTTTGTCGCATAATAGATATTGGCTCAGGAAATGCTACCTTTGCAATTCTGTCAAACTGTCCTGCCTTTCTGTTCTACGTAATACTGTTTGATCATGAAACCTATATGTGTAATTCTATTGAATTTATTTTTACTCGATTTTTGATCTTTGTTAATGTATGGCTTTTATATTGAAATATTTTTGGCTATTGTAATAACCAAAGCTATTTCGATTGAGAGCCTAACGTTGTTAATGCGATCCTGGTATAGGCACAGAATAAGTAATAGTACTACGTGTATAGGTATGAACATACATTTGAATTGCCCGATGTTTCTACTAAGTTAAGGCCTCTGCATACGTAACGGGTTTTTTCACGGACGGGACGGGACGGGACGTGAAGCAAAATGTATGCGGCCCGTCCCGTCCCGTCCCGTCCCGTCCGTGGCCCCGTGACATATGCATTGCCGCATACATTTTGTAAGAAACGATATTTCCAAAACTTCACGTCCCGTCCCGTCCGTGAAAAACCCGTTACGTATGCAGAGACCTTTACACTGCCCGTGGTTACAGGCTTCTAGTTCAGTGGTATACACCCATTGTCCTCGAGTCCGTGGGATAGAAGGTTCTTGATCCACTTCCATTTTATCGATTATTGAATATCATGGAACACGAAAGTTTGAAAGTAAATCTTTAGTTATTGAGTTATCGTCGTAAACGTATTGTATAAAATCACTGAAATAATGATGGTTTGGCAACCTAAAATAATATCGTGTAGCAATACAGCATCCGACTGCAAAGTTAGGTTAATTATATTGCTCGCAACGGGATCCTGCCGTTTGGCAAAATATGTTTCGTCAAATTTCACTTCCCAAAAAACTTATCGCAAATTTTCATTTCCCAAAAAGAACCTAAAATGTGCACAAAATATACTCTATACGGGCAATACACGTTTCTTGTGTGTATTTTGAAGATAGCACGGGGTGCTACTGCGGTGGACGAGATCAAATTTACCAAGCGTGTGCTAGGGTCTCGTTTGTCTTGCGATTAAGGACCAAGATACGTGTCCTGAGGTATGATCCCACTCACTGTGATTAGGTATAGCATGAAAAAGTCAATTTGTTTTTTTTTACAACAAATGTACCTGACTAAGTATATTTATCAGCATTCTATAACCCTTAAATGATTAATTTTGATCTAATGTATTAGAATATCTAATATATAAAATTCTCGTGTCACAGTTTTCGTTGCCATACTCCTCCGAAACGACTTGACCGATTTTGATGAAATTTTTTGTGTTATGAGAATCGGCCAACATCTATTTTTCATCCCCCTAAGTGATAAGGGTGCAGCGGGAACGGGATTTGAATACCACGCGGGCCGAAAATATGGCGGTACGAAGTTCGCCGGGGCAGCTAGTCTAATATATAAAATTCTTCTGTCACGGGGTGCGTAATCGAACTCCTCCGAAACGGCTCGACCGATTTTGATGAAATTTTTTGTGCTTATCCGGTATCTATGAGAATCGGCCAACATCTATTTTTCATCCCCCTAAGTGATAAGGGTGCAGCGGGAACGGGATTTGAATACCACGCGGGCCGAAAATATGGCGGTACGAAGTTCGCCGGGGCAACTAGTTTACTATAAAATACACTACACAATTTATTTTCATTAAGATTCAGCAGCCGACCATCCATCCAACTCAAAAGTAAACGCAGTATATCTAAACATTTAAGTAACATTTAGTAGCTTAAACAAACAACTGGAAATTCCCCAAGAAAGTGTTATTCACAAAAGTCGATAAATCCAACTTAAGTTTACATTGGCGTTTTTATATGAGCACAAGCCTAAAGAGGTCTAATGAAAGTTAACTTTGGTGAACTGGGATGGAACTTTGTTATTGGCCCATACTTCATGATTAGTCGCGGGAACGAACGGGATCGAGACTGTCACAATATGGATAAGATTTCATCAATTGGCCTTCCCCGAGATTATACGAGAGTTTAGAACGAGCTTTGTTAGGTTTTGTCCTGATTTTAGATAGCGTATATTCTTCTAAGCTGTTTGAAGTGAGATTAGCGAAGTTTCACGATGTTTTGGTAATACTACCGTGAGTTATTTAATGAGATAAAACTTTCAAGGAGGTTTTCACAAAATAATGTGAAATTTGTGTACAAAATTTACTTATAATTCAAGTGCCTATTTGTTCATTGACCCCAATTCTGACGTTACCATCTCTAAACTTAAATTTCTCTAAAATTTTCTTATTTTAGATAAGCGATTGACATTTCTAACCGTATTCTGTTGTTATGTCAAACTAAATTTAGTGTTTGCTAAGCACAAGACAGCACTAAATTTGAATATGACGTCGCTAAAACGAGTGTTACAACTATTAAAAAATTAAGAATGAACGATAAAGATTTTCATAAAATCTGTAAAGACTTATCTTAATAAGTCTTTAGAATGCCGACAAATGATAATTAGTGCATATTATTGATCAAATAGTAAACAAACTGTGATATTTCTCAGTCTTAACCAAGCAAATACAGTTTTTCTCGGTCCACGTACCCGGCAAGTTCGCGGGGTCCGCTAGTTATTTATAAAATCCAAATTAATCGACGATTTATAGAGCTTTATAAAGGCTTTAAGCGTATATAGAACGACAATTGGCATTATTTTAGATGATGTCTAATTTTAGTTTGACATTTCTTATTTTAGTGCATATACGTACAACAGAATACCGTTTAACCAAAAATGACAGTTGAGTACTTTCTCTAATTTTAGTTGTGTCAAGCTAATTTTAAGTTAGTTGTGTGTTCTCAGAATACGAAATTACATTTTGACAGGACTAAACTGACATTTAGAGATTTTTAGCTTATTTTAGTTAGCTTGTGACAAGACAGAATTGGGGTCATTAAATTAGTTACATTTTGTACATTCAGTACTAAAATAATTCCTTTTGTATCCGTGGTCAGTCCGTCTTAGCTTTTCATTCCCTCTTTGCTTTTCATTTGGCTGTTCTTTTCGTCCGGCGTCTCAGAAGAAGAATGAGGATCCGGTTAAGGGCAGCTTTCCACGATCCGCAATTTTACAGACTCGTGCGCGATTTCGCGGACTACGCACCGTCGAAAGGAACTCGTCCGTGATACTGCATTGTAAACAACTTTGTGTCTATACATGGAAACCTGGTGTAAACATTTAAACAAAATGTAAAAATTTGTTGACTGATGGCACTTGATTGAACTTGATGCATGTATAAGAATACTGTGACGCAAAAACCTGTACGGTCAACAAATACAATAGTGTGGAAGCAGTATATTCAATGTTTGTAATAAATAATTTAGAGTGATAGTCTCATAAAAACGTCAATGTAACCGAACAGAATATACATTAGTGTCAATTCAGTTCTCACAAAGCGGCCATCAAGTTCCCAGCGAAATTTCACTAATCTCATCTAAAGCTAAACGTAGCAAAAGTTATTCTGCAGACTTCCGGAAAATAAAACAGCATTACTGCAAAGCCGGGTCCGAATATGGCAAGGTACCTAATTACGTCATCGGGCGGCCATAGCGGAAAGTCAGTGATGCGTGAACTTCGTTGGACAGCAATTGTATCCATTGGCCAACGAACGAACGAATGCCGGATTTTATTTCAGAAACGTGTCACGAATGTTTTTTTCCTGCTTTTTCTCCTCAAGTTATGTTGGGAAATATTAAGGATCTTTATTGAAAAAGGTTATTGTTCCTTCGTGTAAGGTGGCACTTTGCCTTTTGATTGAAAGTGCTGTGGTCGTTTTGGCTACGTTCTCTTACTCCTAGTTTGGACCCTATCACAAAAGCACACGTGTGACCTCATTTAAGACCTCTTTGGACCTCCTAAAAGTCAATGCCTCCGTGGGACCACTTTTTAGTATAACTCAAATGGACAGGTTAGATTTTCTTTTTAGTACTTTTAAAAATATGTGTTCGTTTGGTTTTCTAATCATAGTATATTTTCACAGTTATCATACCAAATCCTACCTTATAACTATAGTGCAGATAATTTATCGTTACTAACAAGTTGAAAGAATCTGGGACCGAATGTTGTGGTAATATATTACGTTTCTAAAACGAGTGATTTCCAAACTTACAAAAATTTAATGAATTCAAATTTCAAAATCTTCTGAAGGAATCAAACTATGAATGATCTTGAAGGTTCTAACCTCACGGGATTTTTATCGTGCAAAATTCACATTTTTCTTACGTTTTTCTCTTTAATCGAATTGAAATCACGCGTTTTGAAACCATGCCATTACTGAATCAGACTCTTAAAAAGAAGAAAACATCTTTTTTCTTTGCACGTAGATTAATTTTCTAACATAATGTTGTAATATTCGAATTTTACAGATCAATAAACTTCTGAACCTCAAAACATCTTCGGTTGACCTCCTCTCATTTTTTCTAGTAATTGAGTGCCATTTCAATGTTCCATACTTGGGTCTGTGAATACAATTTATTGAGACATATAGCCTATAGTGACGATTTGCCAAGACTTATAGTTCGTCGTATATTTTTGCTCGGAAAATGTTCTTTTTACGTCAATCTAAATCTATGTGGGTTTGTAAATGGCTTTTCGACGCCCACCTTTTTTCTTTTCCTATATTTTGTTTGCATGCTATGTTTGATGGGGATTCTTTGTGAGTTTACTTTGGGAGCAATGAGATTTGGAAAATGGTACTTCTTACAGTAAAACATTTATACCTAGTTGTTTATATTAGAGGTACACGAATAAACTTGATTTAATATTATGTATATATATATATATATATATATATATATATATATGTAAATATAAAAAATGAATCCCTAAATGTATTGCTTAGCGCAAATCTCGAGAACGGCTGAACCGATTTGGCTAATTCTTTTTTTAGAATATTCCTTGATGTACGAGGATGGTTCTTACGGAGAGAAAAATTAAAAAAAAAAAGAATCGATGGTTAGGCGGTACGAAGTTCACGGGGTCAGCTAGTTTCTAATAATAACAACTGAAAGTTTGTGAAGATGATGTTTTTTACTCATATACGCTCAAATGACTCTACGGATTTTGCTGAAATTTGATACAGGAATATAGTCTGGAATGCCGGGTTCTGAGTAGGTACTTAATACAGTTCAACCTAGTAGAGCTAGAGATACTGAAACCATGACTTCATCGACACCTTCTAATCAGCTACTTCTCAAGAATTCTTTAATAAAGAAAACCACAAATTATATTAAAGCGAGAATAAATAAAATATTTGAATCTTGTCTGGTAACGTAATTAAATTTCGAAATATAAACTAGAGTATCTTTACTTAAATTATTTGCCAGACTACTTTGTAATCAAATTGATTAAAAGAAGTCGTTTTTTGTCTGAAAAGTTGTTGTACAAGGGCACGCTGTTAATTTGTAACTTGTTGATTCATCCATACTAATATTATAAATGCGAAAGTATCTTTGTCTGTCTGTTACGCTTTCACGCCTAAACCACTGAACCGATTTAATTAAAGTAGACATAGCTGACATCCACGCGGGCGGAGCCACGGGTAACTGCTGGTGTAATAGATATATTATATACGAAATGAGGACAAAAAATTCTTTTTAACAAAAAAGTTTAACCGACTTCAAGAAACGAAAAAGAGGCACTGAAAAGCAAAAAATAACTTAATTTACAGACTTACTGATTTATTAGAAGTCGGTACCTAGCCCAAGAGAGGCCATATTTCAATTGATTGCATCATAGTAGTTCAGACACAACAAACAAAGTTGGCTGGCACCGACTTCTAATAAATCAGTAAGTCTGTAAATTAAGTTATTTTTTGCTTTTCAGTGCCTCTTTTTCGTTTCTTGAAGTCGGTTAAACTTTTTTGTTAAAAAGAATTTATTTTTCTCTTTTTAGTGAGTTTGTACAGTCTCACGACTGTACAGTAAGCTTCAGAGAAAAGGGACCCCCCCTTGATAATGACATCGTAGTGAAAGGGGGTCTGTTTTCTCTGACGCTGACTGTACATCGCACGTATAGTGACCTGACTGTACATGCGCTGCTGACGCTGCACTACAGATCGAACCGGCCACGCTAAAAAAAAATTATTAAAGCATTATTCAAAAAGAATTTTTAAAATCAATGCATATACACCGGAAATATAGCTGAATGTTCTGAACACTTCTGCGGACCCGTTCAAAGGACTCAGGCGTGATGTTATGATGTGTAATGGCAGAAACATTGCAATAATATGCCATTGCAGCAATCGCGGCTGATTTCCTGGTACTTTTTGAAGAGTTCCTTGGTCTAATCTCGGAAACCCATCATCAGATCTTTACGAAATTTAAATGGGACCACTTCGGAATAATCTACTTACGAACAGAAAAAGAATTTTTAAAATCCGTCTAGAATTGGCTTCACAATCGCGTAACAAACATACAAAAAAAAAAAAAAATAAAAAAAAAAAAAATAGGGTACGAATTGAGAACCTCCTTTTTTGAAGTCGGTTAAAAATAATTTAAAACTGAAAAGTGCCAACTTGCGCGCGCTAGCGAATTTGACACTAGCGAGTTTATGAATGAGCCTAAATTGAACCTTCGGGGTTCAATTTAGGCTCATTCATAAACTACCAGTTGAACTACTTCAACTGATAGTACAAATGATACATTATTATTTCTCTAGTACTACCAGTAGTACTAGTGATACAGTCTCATGTTAAAATAATTGAGAAAACTAATAAGAATATTTAAATTTAAATCTATTCAAAGTTAAAAGGGTAAAACCAACTTCCCATATCAAATGTCGCAGCTGTTCTTGACGGACAGAATCGGCCATTTTTCGTACTCTCTGCGGGGAGACCTTTTTAAAGGAAAACCCTGTATTCGTATATTTTTAGGCTTAAAGTAAGCGGTTCTATAAAGCTGTTTATTTTAATTAAAAGTGCTTATTTATTCTGTTTAACCGTCATTATGGTACTGCAGATATTGAAGTTCTGTAGTTAAGCCTGATTATTGGACTTTTTATGGCTCTAATTACTCGTATTATACCTGTAACGTAGGCATAGATGATGATGACCGGCTTTACGCAGTGCCTCATTCTGTTATGAATTGTCAAATTTCAAATGACCTGCCCCCCTAGATAAGTGGCAAGACTAGACAAGTACATTGACGGCAAACCTTTGAGAATGCCGTAAGGCGAAACCGGTTAGGTGAATAATAAATATCGTGGAAAAGTACAAGTGTGTTATCAATATGTGTAACAACAAGTTCCACCAAGTACCATCAATCAACACTATAAAAAAAAAGTGGCCATTCGTTGGCCGGCCGGCGTTTGTAAGAATTTGACATTTATGACATACGTTGACGACTGTCATATATACGTCAAATACCATAAACTCGTCATTCTATCGACAAATACACCGACCAATGAATTGTCACTTGTCTAGGGGGGCTGATTAGAATTATTTAACCTTCCAATGTCCTAACCTACCTGAGTCTCAGTGAAATCGGTTTCACCCCTGGATAGACAACATCATATAGAATAAACAATAGGACACGCGCTGTAGATTTTTACACACCTGAGGTCATTGCACTCTCAGCTGAATGAGTGCCAATGATACACAGGGTGTGGTAGTTCAAACAAATTAATTTTACGAATTAGTAGTTGATTACTACTGTATATTAACTAGTCTCTATAGTGTATAGTAACCCTAGGTATCTTCATCCTACAGAATATCGCGGTCTTAATAATCACGTGTTGTTTCCTGCGCTGAGTAGGGTAGCCCTTTCTTAATCGATTTGAACAGTTAGCATAGTAAATGCTTCAAAATTTCATTCAGTAGTTTGGGCGGAGTCATCAAAAATCAATGTTTAAAAATGATTGTAACATCATTCATTGATTCCGATAAGTTCGTATGAATGTCGGTAGATGGCTTCACCGTCGCCCTTAAGACGGTTGTATAAGGGAATTTGGATCGATTTCGTACGTGTCTCGGTGGCTTAGTGGTCAGAGCGTTCCCCCTGTAAGGGAAAGATCGCGGGTTCGAGTCCCGTCCGAGGTCGAGTCTTTTTCCCTTTCTTAATCGATTTGAACAGTTAGCATAGTAAATGCTTCAAAATTTCATTCAGTTTTTGTGCTGTCAGTGAGAAGACTAAAAGCTTGTCCTGTTTTGTCTTTTGCACTGACGATATAGAAACTCTCTGTTCTTACAGGGTCGGCAGCAAGAGTGTGATTCACCCGGTGTAGCACACGTCCATAGGCCACGGTATCAACTTTCCATCAGGTAGGCCGTGCGCTTGTCTGCCACCTGATACAAAAAAAGCCTAAAATTTTACTAGTCCCTGTAAATTGTATGCCCCCTAATCGAGATCCTCAGAGTTCAAGTTTACTCATCCTCTTGAAGTTAGAAGGTCAAACGACAGTCGTTCTTCTGAAAGCTATGCAACGCAAGAAGGTATTGAAGAGTGGACCCCAAGGTCCAAAGTGCAAGCTTTCGGTAAAATAGATTATTCGTTTTGCTGATGATGTATTGCTAGAATCCCTGGGACAAAGTAACCACTTTCTATCAGATGAAACGCATTACAGTAGCATTAGAAGAAATGTACCTGCCTCCGTAAATCCAACATTTTACAGGTTACCCTGATTTAGTTTACAAGGCATATAGTGTGCAGGCAGCCGGTCTGTATGTCCCAACCCTTTGAACGCTGAGTCTGTACTAAAATAGGATGCGATGCTAGCTCGTCTAACTTAGTGCATTGAACCCACGTGAAATTTCTATTCAAATCTTTCGGTTCAGTTGTTGTGTCTGCGTTATTTTTGTCGGCAAAGGTACGATATTAAAATTTTTATTATGCTCTTATATTACACGCATTTATATGATGCATATAGACTCAATATTACTTTAATCATATATTATGAAAAGCCTGAAAAAGCATATATCGGGGCCGTTAAGAAAGGATCGCCTATTCGTTGGACTGCACCGCAGCTTATCATCAAGCGCGTGGTCAATTTAAAAAAAATATATAACGAAACGAAAATCCGTTAGCTGATGGTCCCGGTTGCCATACAAACACCTGTGGCAGTCGTTACGAATAGCTGCAGCCCTAAAAAGTCAAACAACTGGTCTAGCTACAATGCTACGATAACACCATTGTGTTGTGGAGGTCAGATGGCAATCGCTTCACGGAACATATCCAAGTCCAGCCAAATCTGCAGTTAGACTGGTACAGCGAACCCTAGACTCCGAGGCGAAAGCTTCAGACGCGACTGGCATAAACGATAACTAAAAACTTTATACTTTGATAGTAAATGATGATGCAAAAACTATACATTAAAAATAAGATATTTCTAGATAATATAACAAATCTTAAAAGACGGTCTATTACGCCATCTTTACACAGCATTATCAGTCAATATAAATAATCTCCCCAAATCCTTTGCTAAGGAAGCGTTAGCCCATTATTCATTAAATTCACGCCAAGTCCAACCCTGTTCATTATCGCCGGTATTCCGATAATGAACTGAGCTCAATTAATTAGCTCTTAAATACTCATCACGTCTTAAGAATTTTTGCAGACGTATCCCTTCATTAAATTAGGGAAATATTTGAGGAATAGAGGCTTGTTTAAAGGTCTACCAAACGCAAAAGTTTCAACAAGCTTCACGGTTTCTACACAGAACACCGCGTGACGTGACTGTATCATTTTACCAACTATACGCATGGTGCGGTGTTCTATGTACGAGTATAAACCGCCCTAAAAAAATTATACACCGTACGATGATATACCGCGGACACCGCGGTGTCTGTCGTTTTAGGCACTATTACATCGTGACGCATAACCCGTGATTTTTTAATTTTCTTTCTCAACTTTTGAGTCGAATAGTAACCTGCCTCGGTCGTGGGGTCGGCACTGTCAGCAGCGCGAATGTGATGCCCCTGGTGTTGCATACGTCCATAGGCCACAATAACCACTTTCCATCAGGTAGGCCGCGTGCTTGTCTACCACCTAAGTTGTGAAAAACCTCATTTTAAACATATTAGTGAGATTTTTTAAAATTGACTTGTATAAAATTGCAAAGATTTACTTTTATCTCATCAGACATTTTTAGACTATTGTCAGCTATTCATTTCAAACGACATCAAAAATCAACATCAGCAAAGAGACTTAAACGTTCAATATTTCTACCTCAAAAGAAATTAATCCCTAAATCTTTGAAATTAGGAGGGCAGAGAACAACACAAAGGAGAATCGAATCGACACATTTGTTTGAACCAAAGAAAGAACTGTATAGGAATATCTTTGCAAATGTTTTCAGCAAACAGACCAAAGATATTCAAAGAAAAATATGATAAACACACAACGTGAAAAGAAAATACGAATATTATTTCTTCAGTAAGGAAACAGAAGTTTTGGGAAAATGATTGAAATGTAAATTAAAATGTTGCTTTTCTCTTGTATCAAATGCTTTAAAACAAAGGTCATCAGATCATTCAAAATTTGTTAAACTTCAATTTTATGACATAGCTATGTCAATAAACGCCTACACCGCAAAATATGTCACTCACACACACGCTACCTACTATATCCCAAGTCCCTGAGGAACGCCAGCAAACGTAATTACCACTAGAAACAACCTTAAATAAATAGCATTGTTGAACCACAGTTTTCTGTGAAGTCGAGATATTTCCCCAGTCGGATGGCTCAGGCTAAAAAATAGGTTTACGATTTCAGCCTTGACGGCCAAATCCAAACCTAGGCAGTTAATAGAAAGTAATAAGGAAGAAAATTAGGTAATATAGAGGTAATCAAGGCTGTGTTTTTATGTCCGTTGAAGTAGCTAGTGGTCTAATATAAATTTTATGAGCCATAAATGTTACAAGGGATATAATGTTGGAACCGCCTACACAATCGATTTGGAAGTAGAACCACATACAATGGATTTAAGGTAGTTTTTTGGATCACCTTTTGTACTGATAAGTCTATTTAAAAGTATCACACAACATTGACTAACGATAAGATTAGCTGTCAGTTGAGTAGATTGACTTCAATTAGGTATAATTATCAATGCCTGAAATGGAGTTTTAGATGTATTGTGTTTAATCTAGGTGCAAAGCGGCGGATCGGGTGTCAGCAGTGGACTGCAATAGGCTAATTGATTGGTTGAATTTATGAATATGAAATAAAATAAATGTAAAAGTTTGTTAGGACTTACAAGATCACCTGATATGGACTTAAGTTGAAAATATTTGGCATCAAATTATTCTTTAAAATTTTAACGTGAAGTAATTAAGAACTCCGACTATATCTCAAAACGTACCGCAATAAAACCTATCGCAAGCCAGAAGGAACGAGAAAATTCAAAGTCAAAGAACACCGTCATTACTTAAACTTTAATGTTACGACGTGGACTGCGCTCGTGAAACATTGCCACTTAGAAGGGGCTGAGAATTTCAATTTTAGGTCAGGCCACCCTCAAAAGGGATTAGACAGGCTCCTCAGAGGCGCTATTACTACAACCCTTCACAAACAACGGATTCGTCCTTTTCTCCTATAAAAGTAAAATATGAGGCGACTGCGTGACCCACTCGACGTTTCAGATCTCCAAGTGCTTTGAGCGTCTTCACTCTCAGCCATTCAAAGGTTTTTTATTACCTGCAACGTTTTAAAGGCATTTTACGTAAGTAGGTACAAGTAGTACCCAATTTATAAATACGTAATAAAAAAAATCTTTCAAAACATCCTTCGAATAACTCTTAAACGTTTTTAAAAGTGACGCATCATGAGAATATATTTTATACAATGTACTTCGATTGTGTCGTAAGATTTTGATATGATAAGGGATCAAGCAAATTAAAATAGGGAGCCATCGATTGAATTGTGCAGATGTTCAAGATAAAGAGGAATATTTCAGTGGCAGCACTGGCCACTTTAAAATCAATACACAACTTGAAAATGTTAGAGTATTTTAATCAATAGAAAGACTTGGAGAGTAGGCCCCAAATTCTAAAGTGGAACAGGCGCTGTGAAGAGGATAATAAGTATAGAAAGTTTGTTTTATATTTTGAAGTTATCTTGGCATAGAAGCTAAAAGCATATAAAGTGCATCTTCGCAAACATGTCGGCATATTACTAAGCTCAACTGTCGAGGCGTGTAAAATACAAACAAGTAATGTCCGTGTCACGTAAGTAGCAGGTAGTCCTGATATTTTAAAAATGTCTGCAGTAAACTAGAAATTCAATTTCTAGCGTCGCTCCTTTCATAAGCTCTGGTACTAAAAGACAGGAAAGGACACTAAATCGAAAAGACGCAACGTAGGATGTTCACGACAAATGTTAATGTTAACCGTTTTTGCGAAATGCATTTAGTTTTGGAATGAGACGTTCTATTTTGCTAAAGAATATTAGAAGTACCTTAGTTAATATAATATTAAGTATTATTCATGCAAGATTTGGATACTTAGAACTGTGTGAATTAGATTTGGTATGTAGTTACGTGATATTTTACCTGAATGACAATACATTACTTCAACACCATTGAGCTGATCGCATGATGAAATCAAGACATGGAGAATTATGTAACAGCTACTGATAAAACTCGTGAAGTGGGGCTTTATTTAGTTTACAATAACGAGTTTCAGACATAAAATTTGGTTGCGCAACACACGAATAGTTAATCATCTTATCGAAACTTTCTCAACATAATTGCGTATAAGTTATAGATAATAGAATTTATTGGACCCGGTAGGCCCTGAAATTTAATTTATTTGTAGTATAAAAATCATCTGAACCTAGGGCGGGTCAGCTAGTATTTAATTAAAAGAAATATCGTTGGCGTAGGATGTCTAGCCTAGCTAAATTGTTATAGGTGTCTACCTTCCTACGCCACTCGCCTACAGACGCCTCTAGACAAGAATTAAGCTCTGTAATTGGCTTTAGTCCAACTGCTTCTTAGAAATATTTCTAGTAGTTTCACTTATTTTCTAAAATAGACATGTAATTTAGAGAAAATATGGGCACTCTCACTAATCTTTCACTGTGCCAAGTTTCATCCAAATCCGTTCAGCCATCTTAGTGAGAAAATCTAAAATAACCATCCCCAACTATCACATTTTATAATATCAGTATAAGAACATTCATATTGTTCTAATTCAAATGAATGTCTCCTGCAGTATGTTGAGTTGGTTATGTACCTAACCCTGAAGTAGAAATATGACTTAGTTATGATAGATATAGTTAAAACGCTCACATACTTAAGAGCACCAGTTTTTGTAGTGGCAAAAATGTATTCAATAAAATATCGAATAAAACACTTGTACTTTCCAATTTTTTTTATTTTTGAACCTGACTGGTTTCGCCTCACGGCATTCTCAAAGGTTTATAATCCACAACATTGTAAACCTTTGAGAATGCCGTGAGGTGAAACTGGTATGGTTAAAAAAATAGAAATAAAATGAAAAGTACAAGTGCTTTAATCAATATGTATAACAAGTTCGACCAAGCGCCATTAATCTTCAGTCAATTCAATTAAATTATTTTCTTCATAATATAACATAGTTATAACTTACTAGCTGTCCCGGCGAACTTCGTACCGCCATATTTTTCCCGTTCCCGCTGCACTTATAAACCTTCCCTGGACACCCACGAATATTTCAAGACTAAAATTAGTCAAATCGGTTCGTGCGTTCTGGAGTTATATCGTGAGGAAGAAAAACCCGACTTATTTTTATATAGGTAGTAGATTGACGTCAAATCTACTTAACCTACATAAGTTTACCAATCTACATAACAATAACCAATCGACTAACTACTTTGGGATATAACATAGATTTTTTATTACATATATCTGAAGTTATCCGACGTAATTTTTGAACAATTACCTGTTTAAGATTTCCACAAAAAAAAAAATCAGCCCCCGTAGACAAGTGACAATTCGTTGGCAAGTATTTTGACGTTTATGACATACGTTGACAACTGTCATATACGTCAAATCCCATACATTCCTCATTCTATTCTACAATACGCTGGTCAAGGAATTGCCACTTGTCTAGGGGGATAGATCTAAGTCGGTTCGGCAGATCTACGTCATAAAAAACTAAACCTTAGATTTTACAAAACATTACAAGCAATAATGTTTGAGACAGTAAGCACTGTACGTTTTATTACTCAAAATTTCAGACCGAGGCTTAAAATTTAGATATTCCAATTCAAAAGCTGAAGTGAATATCCATTACTCATTTCTTAGAAATTACTTTCAAAGTTTAACTTGCGATTTATGTGTTAGAATTCTTGAAATCGGTGGAGCATTGTAATAAAACCCTGTGAATATGAGTACTACTGGAATAATCTTTATGGAGGGTCGGTAGGGACCGGTTTAAGGAATATTGATCACTGTTCAGTTTTAAACTTCAGATATTAAAATTTAAAATTTGGAAGTTAAGAATTTTACTGAGTCCCAAACTGAACTCCGACAAATCCTTCTACGACAAGATTTTACTTCGACAACATGAAACTCCGATACGACTCAATTTCGACAATATTTTTGATCGAAACAAATCAATCCCGACACTACTGTACTCTGACAAAGCGTTTCTTCGACATGACTTTAATAAGAAACGACGTTAGTTCGACGACATTCTTTTTCCACTTTATAAATAACAAGAGACTTTGTGCGTTGAGTTAGTTTTGCCCCTTAGGGGTGGATTTTCATTTAATCCGTTCTATGGATTATGGACTGGCGGATGTCTACATTCTAGCAGGAACCTACCTGCCAAATTTTCAAATTTCTGGCTGTTATAGTTTCTGAGATTTCGTGATTAATCAGTGGTATTTCGCTTTTAAGTATGTACTCGTATATAAATGCATTATATTTGTAACTGACTTGAAAAAGGAGAAAGCTCTATGTTTGTCAGTATCCATATTTTTATTACAAACTCCATTGGACAGGTTATTAGGTCTGTATCTATATTATTATACATACAATACATAGGTCAAGTTAGAAAAAAATACTCATACATTTTTATACATATTCTGGATTAAGAAAACATTATCTAACAATTCGGCCTTCACAAGCAAATCAACAACCCTATAAACTGCTTATAATCGCCCATTGAACGAGCAATTTTATCCAGATACGGATTTACGACGTCAACAACTTCAGTGTGAAGAAATAAATCAAAATGTATGTCTAGAAAAACAGCCGTGACTTCATTCAATAGAAAAACTCTGTAGCTTTTAGTTCGAGTGGTACGATAAAATTCATTCACCTACAAACAGAAAACAAGGTTAATAAAGGAAAGTCACCTTCAATAGTACGTCAGATTTTGTAGAATTCCGAGTGCTGAACCGACCGACAGCACATGTGGCAGTCGTAAAATGTGCAAGGAGCTCACGTTTGTCCTCTGTGATCGCAAATTGCTGAACAGGGCTTGCAAGGTCTTAGAGTTAAATCACATTTTTTAAATGGAATCAAAAATGCTGCCCGATTTTTAACAGTCTTCAAAAAGGAGGAGGTTCTCAATTCGATTAGTATTTTCTTTTATTATCATCAACAATTGTAGGTTATACGTTTTGATACCGTCATAGAATAGTATTTGTTTTGTTGTATAAACTAAACCTAAAGTTTCAGTTACTTTTATAGCAACCATGTTTACGGGAAAACTAAAAATGGGGACATTTTTCACTGGCTTTTAAAACTTGGTAATTTAAACTATATTATGCATTTTTGTTATAATGATTATTTATTACTTTCGATCAGTAAATAACATTGATTCGGTAATAGATAGATATATAGTATAGGTAGAAGTTAATCAGCGAAACTCTTCATTTTCACGCTTGGCAACCCTGATGTAAACGTTCTGGTCACGGCTTCTCTCGGTAATTTATTGCTTTTATTGACCGTTAGCGCTGTTAAGTACGACCCTGGCGCTTTCTCAAACGTTTTCTTAGAGTGTTAACTTGGCCTAATTTAGTGGTTCAGTTTTTACGCGAACGAGATGTGCAATAAAACACATTATCGGTTATTAGGGTTACAGCATTAGCCTTATTGGTGTACTAGCTGTTGCCCGCTGTTCCGCCCGCGTAGATGTTGGTTATCGCGACCAGACATAGCTTATGTCCTTTCTTAAGGTCTAATTTATCTCTGTATCTAATTTCATCGGTAGTACTTTCGCATTTATTATACATATTATTATGGATTGAAGGCGTGCAGGGCCCTATCTATTCTTTTATGGCTAGTTACCTCACCTACTAGTTGGTGCAACGGACGAGGCCCTGATACAGGCGTTAGTCTCGGGATGGAGAGATAAGACGGCAGTTGTTTCCCAAAAAGTCAACATACCAATGAAAACACATTACCAATCTTTTGCGTCGTGCAGTCGGGTAAAAAATAATGAGCGACCATGAAGTCCAAAGCAAATTTTGGGTGCAACTGAGAAATCGCTAAGAGGATAATCGAATGTTTTAAAGAAAAAAGCAATATTTTAAACAAATGGAATGTTTTTTTTAATATGCAAAATTCAAAAAATCATAAAATATACTGAGACACACTTTACTGCAATTAAATTACATCAAGATAAAATGAAAAAGAAATCAAATATCTATAAAACTTTATCACACACTCACAAAAATATTGGATAGCTCCTTGGTAGGTACCAAAACAAATATTTCGCAGATATGTAGGTAAAGATGCCCGATTTTATCACGTTCACCAACATGTGTTCGAGTCGTAAGCTTCGGAACTAGCCTCCGTATGAAACGAAGCCTATAAGTCCGAGCGGTCAGCGTCCGCACTATTTATTGTTAGTTCCTAATGGTTTATTGCAGATCGCCTTTTATCGTAATATATTGCTTACTTGGCTAGTTCCGAGACGAAAGTTTTAGCGTTGGGTTGTACGTACAGCGACCTTTCAGAGGACACTGCTTGTACTGACCTGAAATTGTTATTGTAACTTTTGTTTCTGTATGTGCATTGGTTTCCGACAAAGTAGAATTTCGGCCACCCCATCTCTTCCCATGCGGTGTCGTACAAGGCGACTAAGGGATAGGGCTGTATATACGCTACATACTCGTAGCATAGCACAGTGGTAACGGTCACATAGTGACATAGCTTAGTTTTACATCTATAAGTGGAAAGGCAGCCTAACACCCTCATACTTCATAGTCAATATATAACTCGGAGAGTTGACCGCGGACTCAGCAGCGCTTCGTAGGTCATTTTGAGAAAGAAGGGACCCACCTATACAAAAAGTACCCAAAGTACTTATCCAGACAACTTTAAATGTTATACAAACCGTTTAACTCCATTCTAGTCGAGTATCCGGTGGAATATCAGCGAACTTTGAACGTATCCCTTTGTCGACGTTTTAGAGATAGTCCAATTACGAATTTACAAAAAAAATGGTTAGAAACTCTTAAAAAGATCTTATCTAAGTAACATTTTATGAGAGTTCAAAAGGTATGGAGCATTTTAAATCTATTGCTAAAAATTATACACAGAATTATTCATTTAAAAAGGTCCAACGAATGAAATGCCCAAATTTTTTCGGCCTCAAGGGGAATCGCTTTTCATCTTTCTTTCTTATCCTTTAAATAATTAAAATTTGAAGCCTCTCCGAGTATTGGTGTTATAGGATTCAAGAGTCTCCTAACGTGATTGGATTGACTTTGATTACATGTTTGGAGTGGTACTGACAAAATTATGTACGTAACAAATTAAACTTCAACATAATTGAGGTTTGAAATCGTTTTGGTAATGTTTGCTTGATTATGGCTAATATAGCTTCTAGAGGCTTGAAGGAGGAACCCGCCTGGGCTTTGTAAATTTTAACTGTACGGGCAGAGAATAAGATTATATTTTCTAGTAAGCATTGTTTAGATGTTTTTAGCGGCCTAGATACATAGAGAGATAGATAACTCTTTAATGCACACCAACATGAGACTGCCAGGCTGGTGGTAACTAAACTTGGTGGAATTATAACGTGTTTGCGTCGAATTGTTTTCTTTTTGTCCCGGTCGCAGTGTGTCTGTGTATAATAGTAACTACCACTTCCACTAAATAAATCGTCTCAGGTTACCGGTGCCTATAAACCATCGTAACACCTGAAGTATTACGCACGTGTTACCGAATACTAGCTCGTTTACCAAGGAGTCAAGAAAATCTCACGTCTAGAATTTTCCAATTATTTTGTTAAGTAGGCTTTGCGGGTTTAATTTTATTATACTGGTATTGTTTGTACGTTTCATATATTTGGTTATGAACTTTGTCTAGTTTAAGAAGACTAACACATGAGAAAAATTCTTAAAACAAACCCCATTAACCACCTACCGGGTGGAATAGTACCTATGTGTATACGGGATATTACCAGTACCTAGTGGATCTCCTAAGCGTTCCACGGCAACTTTTTCTTACCTGTCGTTCAGTTAGGTGTTCCACGGCTACTTTCTTGGATCCGTGATTCACCTAGATGTTTTAAGGTTACTTTCTTGGACCCGTGATTCTACTAGATGTTTCAAGGTTACTTTTTTGAACCCGTGATTCACCTAGATGTTTCAAGGTTACTTTCTTGGACCTGTGATTCACCTAGATGTTTTAAGGTTACTTTTTAGACGGTATCACTGATCTGCGATCATTAGCTACTCTCGAGTTCAGAACCAAAAATATACGGATATTTTATTTTAATTTTTAAAGATAACAGACGCTCTGTCTATCTATATCCTATTAAAATCAATAATGTAAACCACTGATTGAATTCGTCCGCAAAACCTCATAATTGTTATAACCTATTTATTGCATTAAACTCTATTCATCGATATTATTCTTAAAACTTTCAACATCTTTATCGCGCAATTTACTCTTTCCTAAACATTTGAGTAAGCTCAAGTTATTCGAAGAACATCATAATAGTTCAAACGAACTGTGAAAAAAACGGCTCGTCTTTAAGCCGAGTGGGGGTAAAAGGGGGGAAAGGCTCATCACATAACTTTGTAAGATTTCGCGAAAGCACTTCTTTGTGAGTAGCTGCTTTTGTCGTCGCGTAGTTCCAAACTATCGTTGAGCACGGATACACTTGGTTTTTGTTTTACACAAATCTTTTGTTATTGAGTCAGCGTTTTAGTTGCGATTTAGTTTGTAATTATTGTTTTGTTATAACTTCTAATTTCGTTGGACTTGAGATAAGATAGGTAAGATTATAGTTTATTATTTGCCAAGAAATTTATTTATATTTATCATTTCGTTTCTTTAGTTTATCTTTATTGTTATGAGGTATCTGTTGTAAAGATTAATTCTAGTCTAGTCTAATTGATGTATTGCGTGACGTATTACGTCGGTACTACAATATTACTGAATCCATTATTATTTATTTAGCACACCTATCCGTGACTGATAGCTAATTTTCACCTAGCAAAAGCGTCTGCGTCATTCATTGCTGCGTCACAAACAAACAAATTTCGTCATTCTATAATATTAAGATTAATGAAGGTTGCTTACATAAATCAAATCGCAAACATTATGCTACATTTAGAGCTTGACAAGCGAAATGATTTCAGGTTTCACAGTGGACAATCAAGCTAATTTCACGTTGGCTACTAAAATAGTGTTCATATTTTATGCCACCGCAACGTGTTCTAAATGTTGGTACAAGCCAGCGGACTCAGCGGGCTGTGCTATTTCAGTGACATGGTACCTATATTTTGTATCTCACAAGCTCTGCTATAAATCTCAATAGTATTACGTAATAGGTTTTAGAATGCTATTACATTATTATTATTTTCTGTATGATTTTTAGAACCGCAATCATGTAGTAGACTAAGGCCCGTATTCTAGAACGATACTCAGTCATGAATCTCGATTTATCTCAGGACATATTGTATAGACAGATTGACAGATTATCTAGAACAATCCGTTCCCAGGTAAATTGAGATTGAGAACTGAGGATCATTTTAGAATACGGGCCTAATTATATTATTTTCTGACCGCCAATTTAATTTACTGATTCAAATAGTAAATACACATTCATCGAAATTTAGTTTTAAAGTTTGAATCGATGTCCACTGCAAAACCTGACAGCGAAAAAAATAATTGTTAGTTGATCCTAATAATAGAATGATGAAATAGTTTGAAACACGTGAAAAAAACTGAGAGAACTAAAATAATGGAACTCGCGTCATCGTCAGCGTCACGCACGTCACATTTTTAATACAGTCTGTTTTCACTTCCGTTGAGTTTCCTGGAGTGCCACAAATTTAAGGACATTATCACCTGGTTCATTGAATCCATATCCATACTAATATTATAAATGTGAAAGTAACTCTGCCTGTCTGGCTGTTACGCTTTCACGCCTATACCACTGAACCGATTTTGATAAAATTTAGTACAGAATGAGGTTAGACCTTGGGAAATGATATAGGCTACATTCGGTTGCGATAACCGATATCCACGCGGGCGGAGCCATGGGCAACAGCTGTATGTTAATAAATCAATGAAACGATATATGCAACAGCATTTTTGAAATACAATCTCTGAAATATAAAAAGGATTGAAAATTCACATCAGCATTCATAGCCGCAGGCAACAGCTGGATCGTATTTGCGTATGAATATGATTCCGCATTTATTTACTCAATAGTCGACTAATATAAGTGGATTCTCGTTACCAGGCAACTAGCGGTAAAAATAGTGAAAATATTTTTTTTGCGATGGTAAACACGCTGAAGAGATCTTGTATTTGCGTTTTTAATATATAATTTATTATCAAATATAGCTACTTGTGATCTTAAATTTGTGTCCGGTGTTCTTTCTTTACTCGGAATATACAGTTCATCTATTGGTGTCTTATGTCTCCTGTTTGCTAAGAAGGGAAGTGGATTTATCATGTTTATAACTTCTCTAATTTCAACTTCTTCAACTTTACCGAGGTATTCACAAATGTACAAACCTATTCCAAGGGATCACAAAGGCCAATCTATAGTGACTAAGAATTGATCAATTAACAAACAATATAATATAGCTTCAGTTTAGTGTACCTACACTTCATTTTATTGCTTACTTTTACATTTTGTACCAATTTCTGAACATACGTTTACAGCTTTTATTCAAACAATGCAATGTATATATGGTTTCCGACTTTATTTAAGTTCTGAATTCGCTCTAACACTAGCAATGTAATATCACTTAGCTCACCAACGTGTAGCATATTGATAGTAAAATGCATCAAGCTAGGTAGTACTAGGACTTATTTTGATATGGTTAGTTTTAGTATGAAATATAATTAACATTTTAAATTTAAACCGACGAAGTACTTAGCACAGTCGCGTACGAGTTCTATTGGCTGTGTAATATTATCTAGACACACACGGGTATTGCCCTTTTGGCTAGCTCTACAACGATCTGCTAACATTATCTAATCACGTAGATCGCGGACCGGCTCAATCCATGGGATTACTAAATCGGCATGAATTTAATTTCAGATACGATTCTATATTTTTATTATGTTACATTTAATGTAAAATCAATGTTTGTTGAATTTTTATGCGCTATCATACTACTCATTCGATTGCTCCAATATATCGTTTTATATTGGTTGCACTACTTGGGAAATTTTAGAAGAAGCACTGTGTCTAGACGTTTGTAATGGTAGGCCGATTGACTTTCAGTTTATATACATTATCGTAAAAATATATTTACACACACCCCTGACAAAATACCTCTGCATCACTATTATCTGATAATATTCCCATATTCCCGTATCACATGCGTTTCCTGGGTAAAAGTCTTGCAAAGAAGATATATTTTATATGAAAATCTTATGAAAAATAAGGAAAATATAAGATATAACCGAACTTTTTCTGAAACGTGGACGTATTAATATCCTTCCTTAATCCGTACGAGTACAAAGAAAACTTGGCGAAACTTTCTATGACGTCATAACTCGGATCGAAAATGCGAGGGTAGAGGCTGCAGACTTCGGAATGGATTGCAGATCCTTAGTTATGAATCGTCGTCTTAATATAGGGTGTAATAGGGTTCCGTACCTCAAAATAAAGAAAGAAACCTTCATAGGACTTTTGAATGAAATTTTAAAGCATTTATTATGGTAAATTGTACCCCAAGACGAATGTATAGGAATATTTGGATAAGTTTCCGGCTAGACTCGGTGGCTTAGTTCAGAGCATTCCCCTTGTAAGGGAAAGATCGGGGGCTCAAGTACCGCCTGAGCTGATTTTGCTTTTTCCTATCTTATCGACTTCATACGACCATTTTGCTATCCATAACCTGTTCACAATCAATCACGCAGCAGATACGAGTAATTCATTGCGGCTTCTCAATGGTCACCTTTATCCGTGTCGGAGTTTAACAAGTAATGGGTACACTGTATCTACTGCATGCGTCTGTAGTTGTCGTAATCACCCAAAAAGAAAATGTCAAAATATTTTCAAGAAAAACTACCTTCCTTTTGAACAACAAAAATAAAAGACAAACGTACTAGAACATTTTAAACCTCAAATTCTTCAAAAAGAAATGAAAGCATTATATCAAAGTACATCTAAGCTATCAAGAAAGTCATTAATATTTATTGGGTACTCCCAGTTCTATAACTGGATTCATTGGAATTATTTGGAAAGAAAACTTAATTGTGCTGAGAAATTGAACCAATTGTACGTAAGAGCCTAGGAACGTGAGGGATTGTAGGGTTAGGTTCTAGTAGTCCTGCAAAGGATAACCATTACATGTCTGTGTTATTTTTTTGAAGAAATAGTTGTTTAGTGATATATTTTAGTATCAGGTGATATAATCGAATATTGCGCAATGCACAAGGCAATAAGTGAAAGCTGTGTGAGGTCGCGAGTTCGATTCACACTCAGTGCATATATTTGTGTATGAATAGGATTATTTGGATTAGCCTTGGTATTTCTATGCATAATTATATGTATGTATTTACACTGTACCTAAGCATGTTTGTCCGCATTCTAGATTCCATAACACAAGCTCGTTAAGCTATGCTAGACGTGTGTCTAGATAGCGTCGTGTAGAATGTCATGGAATATTTTTTATACTCGAAGTCTACCCCACTGGGAAAGAGTCGTGACTGTTATGTATGTATGTATGTATGTACGTAGAATACCATTTTTAATAGTAACTATGGGTACCTGCAACCGATAATAGCAATCTCCCTACCATCTGGGATGAGAGATGGTTTATGAAATGTAGGTATTACTTAGTGTCGGCCGGGGTGCGAGGGATATGGCTACGACAATCTCACCTCCGGCAACCGACGGTCCACAGACGGCGTGCGTTTTAGTCGGTTCGAGCCCGACATAACCTCCTCCACCAAATTATGAGCATATGTGCTTCTACTCGATTACACAGCCACATATTGAACACAATTAACTAGTGGCTCGATATCTAGGCTGGTTTAGTGGCTACTGTTGCAAGCGTAATAGGCTATTGGTTTGCACGTTAGCGATATAGCATAAATCGTTACAATTTCGCACACAACACATCGATAACTAGTTTGTTAAAATCAGAGAGAGAGCTTTTTTCACGTTTATAATATTAGTTATAATAGTTATATTAAAAACGTGAGAAAACTCTCTCTGTCTCTCTCTAACTCTCTCTCTCTCTCTCTCTCTCTGTCTGTTATATTTTCTATCGTCTATATGAACTAAAACATAGTAGAACCATGAATAATCAAGCATTTACAGATGCTCTCAGATCTTGCTGAGCACTAAAGACGATCTTTACATATTATGTTATCACGTCTACTTACATTTAGTTTAGGTGTATTCACTTAAAATATTAATATATTTACGAAAACCTTGAGTCGAATTTCACTAGTGAAAATAAATGTAATCAAATTAAACTAAACTGTTGAACTAGAATGCAATTATTTTCACGGGTAAATCCTTGAAACATTATAGAATATTAATGGAAAAAAATACCCATATATTGAAAAATATAGTTCTCAACAAAACATTCATTTCGTGAAAGACTCAGAACACGTTTTAATATTCACAATGATACTGTTGGGCAACAAAAAACCCATACAGAGATTATCTACAAACATCGAACAAACCACAATATCCTTTTATATATGCAAGTAATCCCACATCGACCTATCGCCACGATACGCAACCCAATACATCAAAATTGCTTCGAACAATACCAACGAAAGTAGACCTTTTGAACCTTCATTTCATTAACAAAATCCACCTAAAAACGATGATGAGGACGGCTCAAGTTGACTGGTCAATTTTAGAAAGATACCCAGATTAAATTGACCTTTCCTTTTGTGTATAGTGTATGTATTTACAGTTCTTTATAAAACGGGGTTGCTAATATATAGGTCGAATATATTTCCTGTTATAAGTCAGTGGACCGTTTTGCTGAACCGCCTCACTAAGCTTGGGACTGATTTATAGAGAGCAGGATCAGGCTATAGCTAGGAGCTTTGTGCAGAATTTTCCTTTTTTTAATCGGTTTCATATAAGAAGGAGAGAAATACATGCTTATATAGATAATTTTCTCAATAAGTTCTTATAATGTTCTTGTAATGAATCGAACGGTATTCTTTTAGGTATTTAAGCTAATATAATAACTGTTAAATTTTAATTCCAATATTATACTGATACGGATTTGTGTGACCACGGCCAGTGTAATCTGGTTGAATAGTCAAGCATGATTACTTTCTTTGATTCCAACTATTCCTAGTTTTTGTTGGAACATTTTTAATACCCAAATTAATTTAACATTACTTGTTACGTTTTCTTATATATATGTAATTGTATTCTTATGTAATGTTTGTGTGGCAGTAATTTTAAAAATTATAATTTTTTATTCTGAAAATCATATATATTGATTGTCAAATTAAGCCTATCCATATTTTATTTTTATTTGCAGCTAAAATCAGTAATTATTACTGAAAACAACAGTCAACGCTTCATACTATCATTTGGTATGTTAAACTGTCAAATAAATTTTAATTCTGCCACAGTCCAGTACTTATTAGCCCCAATGGCCTCTTTTTCGCCACATACGCCCAGAGCGATAGTTGGCAGACTAATATCGCACTCATAATAACCTTAATGACCCCTAATAAAGTAATGTGCGGAACACGTTAGCACGTATTTGTCCAATGTTCCAAATGCGGTAAATAATACTAACATTTACGTAATGTTAATTAATTTAGTTTGACAAGCAAATATTCAACGAAATTTCGACTGTGAATTAAAAGGATTTGAGTGCAAAATCGATTATGTGATGTGATTTATTTGTCAGATTCAGTGTTATGCGATAATAACGGTTGCATTTCGTTGAAGTGTAATTTGTAGAACGCCATTTTTATTACACCGTGGGACAATATATTAGGTTTTGGTTTATCGGGTTTTGCTTATTGTGTTTTACCTATAAAATTGGAGTAATAAATTTTGTTTAGGCGTGATTTTTTGTTTGAAATAGGTGGTTGTTAACATACGTGAACAAAATTTGATGCATGTAGTTCGAATTTCACTGTAATATCAATGTGTTTACTGATTGTTGGAATATTAAATTATGAATATTTATTAAATCACATAGCATATTATCTATTTCATCCAATACGTGCTATCCATTATGGCCTTTACTCAACGCAACGAACTCTTTAATCTTTTAGCTATTGAGTGGTGTAATTATATTTTAGACTAGCTGTGCCCACGACTTCCTCCGCGAGGGCTTTGATCTGGTTTTTATTTGTTCAGACACTTTGAAGTTTACGCGTTACAAAGAAACAGAAAGACAGCAAGATAGACCGATAGACAAGAAATGTAAAGATTACGTTTTTGTTAAGTATGTATAGTGTTTACCTACATTCTTATACATTAATTAAAAAGCTGATATTTTAATTTTACAAACAGACTAGACACTCCAAATTCATTTATTTGTATAGATGTAGATGATAGAAGTGTAGCTAGCTGTTCCTGCTGTACCTCCAAACTGTGTCCCTCCATTTTGATATCATCAGTTTTCCAAATGGCCTCCTATTATAGAAACAAAACACGCATTTACGTCAAAAATATTTTGACTCAGGTATAGTAATTGCTTTTACACCATTTATAGTGTACAGTATGATGAACGTGAGCCAAAGGATATACTTAATAGAGGACAAAAATGGTACAATATATTAGTTTTATATGTGTTTCGTTCCCAAACGGGTCGTATTTATGCGATACCGGGGGAAAATGGGCCTCAATGAGATTGTGTCCACTGCTCTCAAACGATATAACTTTATTTATTACTATTTTTATGCGTGCTTGGATGATATTTTCATTTTAGTAGACTTATGTGGTTTTGTTTTGTGTACTTTATGAGTATTATGAGTGATAATTTTGTTGTGAATATTTCTTTAGGCTCCAGTGAAATAGGTGAAATAAATATTAAAGCTGAGACATTAAGTTTAAAAAGACGGTGTATTGCAATTGGTTAACATAGATAGAAAAATGGTGTAAAACTAGATCAAACTAAATATACCAGCGTTTACAAATGCGCTTATATACGAAATGGTTTGTCACTCAGAATAAACGACCTGGTAAAGGTAAGAACATATCGACTAACACTTCTTTACATTTAATTTGAGCGTACTGTCAACATTCACCTAAAATAAATCTGTCTAAATGAAAAGACATTTCAACGATAATCTAAACGATATTTCCTTTCTGTGCTTTGCTCTGAAAATTTTCAATTTTCACGAACAATATAACGGTGGTGAGCTGCGTAATACTTTTGCTTGATGACGTGGCAAAGGGGAGCCCGACATGTAGCTTGTGTTCTGTCAAATAAATTCTTTTGCGAATGAGTGTTAGATGTGAGTGTTTCGTTGTCAACTGCCTCTGTTATTTGACAAGGGAACTTGTTCGCCACTATTGTACATTTAAAGTGTGTGAGGAACATTTTCAGAACAAATAAAGAGTCTTTGTTTGTTGATTTTGGAGCTAAGCGGTCCTTTAGTCTTGTTACATAAACGGTTTTACTACTGGCTATTGACGTCATTTGCCAGTGTTCTCTCGCTTTACCTTCCACCATTTCCAATGTTTCGTTGTTAACTGCTGTTATCATCGATTTTCGTAAGATGTCTTATACATACATAGTACTCTTTTTCTGTCTTTTTTTTAAAATAATTTTCACTTAAAGTACACTAAGTGAGAGTATGCACTATCGAGCAGTAGATTCGGCTCATATAGTTCTTAGAAATGGGTAAACTCTGCACTATCACACTTTAAAAAAATTTTGCTTAAGCACTTATTTGCTATTATTCTACATCTTAATTTAAATACATCATTTATTTATAAAAAACATACGGTAGTACTATTTCAAATCCAGTGAAACAGAAAATGCTTTGTCATTAATTTGTGGTGCTCCAAAGACAATTTGTGGTTCTCCAAAGACATTTCCCGTAATAGGAAAAGTTTAGAGCTACGTTCAACAGGATTGTTTAAAAATTTATTTCATTTATCTTCGACAATATCGGGAAAAGGTTGAAAGATGTGAAAATTTGTGATTTTGCTAAAGTTTCGATCGAGATTCATTTTTGTCTGTTAACGAGTAAAAGACAAAAATGTTTTTTGAGTTTAGAATAAAGGTTGCAATAGATAAGCATCAAAAATATTTAAATAGTTTATCAGTGAAGTATTTGACTATTTTATTTATTTTTATTATTGAATCGAACCGAACCGGTTTCGCCTCGCGGCTTTCTCAAAGGTTTACATTGACAGTTATGAAAATTCCAGTTCGCTTCACCAGTCATAAGTTATATATAAACACGAACACCCTCAGGCCTTTGCACATGCGTAAAGATGTTGCGTCGTCTGGCAGTATTTTACCGATAGAGATATCATGGTGAATGTTCTGATGAGCTCTTCCTATTAGTTCCACCCTCTCCTTTCCTACACAGGACAATACATGCAAGGCTTGGACGTCACCCGCATACGGTGCAGTATGCATATTCAATCAAGAACCAAGCGGTTCAGTGACTCTTTCCTTTGCTGCACCGGTAAGACCTGGAATTCCTTAGTGTTTCCTTCTTCCTACAGTCCCGGGTCCTTTCAGCGGGGCGTGAAAAAGCATCTGATGAGGCCGTCAAGCTGAGTGCCACCATTGTAACATGGTACGTGTCTGTAATGGTGACCCTCTTTCTGAGGTTTTGCCTTCCGCTTACTATCACGCGAGGTGAAGTCAAATTGACGTGTCCTATATAGAAAAGGTGTGACTTAATGAATTAAAATTTTAGTCCAGACGTAGAAAGTACCTATAGATCAGTATTACCAGAGTGTATAAGACCAAATATTTTAAGAAAGTGCCGTATTTTCTTCTTTATACGTTTTGTTTGATGTTGTTTATTACGAAGCTTCTTTCAAAATTGTAAATCATTTTTATAATAGGTGATTTAGTTTCAAAAGCTTTCGCTTTCATTACGCTGTGTTTTCTTTTATGTCCATAAAGATTATTTTTTCTTGAGCATCAAAGTAGTCATTTGCAATATCATTTAATTATGTTACGTAACAACTTATAATTTGTATGTACCTACTTTTGATGTTTAATAACAATATTGTGGTGTCATCGGATTACTTTATCAAAATGAACTGAACTGAAAATTAAAACTATTAAATTGATAAAACTTCTATCAAATCTTCCAAGCAAAAATATCTGGGTTATGTTCATTAGGAACATTTTTTTTTTGAATTCTTGAAAAACCGCTGGACGTTTTTTAGAAAGGTCAGAAAAGAACAGAAAACTACGGTCAGATTTGAAGATTAACTTAAGTTTGATCGCAATCGATTGAGTAGAACCGCAGATGTAACCAAAAGTCACGATAAACGACATCCACGAATGCGAAACTACGACCAAGGCTAATCATGATTTGTAAATTAATAATTTTGAAAACGCCATTAAAGATACTTCAAAAAGCATTGAGTTCAACTTGCATGAAATAGAGCGCGTTATCACAGCGTCCACGCTTAATAAAGTAGGGACGGTAAAAAGAGGGGATGAGGAAAAATACTGTAATGGCTGTTGGTAAATATTATTCAAGGAAACAGGAATATCCGTCGCGAGTTTTTTACAAAACCAGGCAATTTTCTTTTTTTTTTTTTCAATGTAAAAATTGAATGAGGGCGGTAGTAACATGAATAAATTAATATTGTATGATGGGATTTAAAACGCTCCTAAGGAAAGCTCTTTTGCCTCTATAATGGAAACATAACAAAATTTGTTGTTTTTTTTTTCTATCCTATATCTTACGGCAATTGAAAGAAGCATTCTGTAAAAAGCAATGGCAAAGCAAGTCTGTGCAGTGTACTGAGTTCAGTCAGAACTCAGTATACTAAGCAGATTAGACTTTCCACTATAATCACGACAAAAAAGTCAGTACCTAATCATCATTATCATCATCATCATCATCATTTCAGCCATAGGAAGTCCACTGCTGGACATAGGCCTCCCCTATAGATCTCCAATAAGACCGGTTGGAAGCGGCTCGCATCCAGCGCGTTCCCGCGGCCTTGATAAGGTACAATAGGTAGGTACTATGACCTAAACTTATAATATAGCAATGGTAATAACAGGAAACAATATTACTATTGCATAATATAATTAAGTAGAGCATTTTACTTACCCTCTATGTGCAATGTGTATATTTTTATAATTCCATCTCAGTTAGTTTTTTAGTTGCAGCAACTTATCTTATATATAAAACTCTTAGTCCTGACTGACTGATTGACTTAGAGACAACGCACAGCCTAAACCGCTGGTCCTAGAGACTTGAAATTTATAGAGAGTGTATGTTTTGATGCGTGGAGGTGTACTAAGAAACGATTTTTCAAAATTCCGACCCTAAGTGCCTAAAAAGTGCCAAAAACGTACTTTCTTATAACTCAAGAACGGCTGAACAGATTTTTATGATCTTTGGTTTTTTGAATTTGGCTTTGTCGCCGAATAGCAATTATTACAATTAAAATGTGGCAAATTCACGAAATAATGTAATATTAAAGAAAATACGATGTATTATGGCGCTAATATCGCTAGCAAAATTGTTACCATGACAACGGAACTAAAGTGATGGTGTCAACGCTAAGTCACATTTTGATCTGTCAAATGATAATATTTTTAAAAATGTCACTCTCTGTCACGTATAATATGCAAGAATGTGAAAAATATTGTGTAAGAGTTATGTACTGCAGTTTCTTTATTTAATTGATTGGAAATAGAAAAAAAACATATGATAGCAGCGATGATAGCTATCTAGAGCTATATAAAAGAATATACCTGTATATAAAAGAAAGCCTAAAAGTAATACAGCACATTGTCATCCAGATCAATCCTCATTTTTACAAGCTCTCAAATAGTAAGGTATGTGAATTTAAATCTATTGACGCCGCCGATATAACACAAGGGGCGGCTTCATACCTAGAAACAAAATAACAATTTATATCAATGGCTAGAAACGTTTCACCAAATAGACAAACGCCTGGCTTCTAGAAAACTTCACTTTCTTTCTTGATGAGAAGTATACTAAGGCAACAATAATAGAGATGGCAGAACACAATTCAATATCTTCCACTTATCAGCTGTGGGCTCAATTACTCAAGCACAGAGCACTTCTGATTAAGATGACAAAGAATATAATACAAAATGTTTATTTTCTTAATATTATTTTTAGATAATTATAAAAAAATTAAACCACCACAAATTTCAAGTAAGTATGTTGTTTTATTTGTATTCATTTTTGACGTATCCTCAGCATTTACCAACGCATTGGAGGACGTCTTCAAGACGCTGGAGTAGTTACATCTCGCACCTTCGGTTCGCCGATGACATCATCATAGTTGCGGAGTCGCTAGAACAACGGGGCGAAATGCTGCACAGCCTGAATGGAGCTTCTCGACAAATCAGCCTCGGTGTAAACTTGGATAAAACCAAGATTATGTTCAACGAACATGTTGTACTGAGACCGATTGCCATCGAAGGAGCGACACTCGAAGTTGTTCAAAAATATTATTTACCTGGGGCAGGTTATCCAGCTCGGTAAAACCAACTTCGAGAAAGAAATAGCCAGAAGAATTCAACTGGGGTGGGCAGCATTTGGCAAACTACGTCGGGTCTTCTCCTCCCCTCTGCCGCAATGCCTCAAAACAAAGGTTTTCGACCAGTGCGTCCTGCCTGTTATGTTACCTATGACCTACGGTGACGAAACGTGGCCACTGAAGGTGGGGTAGTCCGTGACCTAAAAGTCGTGCAGCGGGCTATGTAGCGAGCTATGCTTGGAGTTTCTTTGAAGGATAGAATTCGAAACGAGGTCATCCGACATAGAACCAAAGTTACCGACATAGCTAACGAAGATCCAACTTTCTGTTTTGGAAATTAGTTTCGAAAACAGAATTATTATTCTTTCTTGGAAACCAGGTTCGTTAAAAGAAAAATAATTCTGCTATGGAAACCGGTTTCCAAACCTTCGTTTCCAATCTGGCCGTAGGGTTGCAGAATAAGCAAGCTAAAGTGGCAGTGGGCTGGCCACATCTGCCGAAGGACTGATGGCCGTTAGAGCAGACGAGTCCTAGAGTGGATACCGTGAGAAGGAATACGGAAGGTGGGACACCTCCTAGCCAGTTGGACCGACGATCTGCGAAAGGTGGCTGGGACGTACTGGATGCGGAAGGCAGAGGATCGGCAAACGTGGCGCATATTAGGAGAGGCCTATGTCCAGCAGTTGACTGCAATAGGCCAATTGATGATTTTTTGTATCCTTAGCATACAACAGCAACCTTCATAGTTATGGTATACTGATGATATCGCACTGGTTGACAGGGCTCTTAAAAGCAGGTGGAATCTCAGTTCTAAAAGAGCTTACGAACCTCTTTGATTCCGTCATCCAGCAGAACTTAACATGGAACTGTAGTGCGGTGGTACTGTTCTCCAAAAAAGGCTATAAGGTCTTGCTGAAGAATTATAAGACTCCTGAGTCATATCTCTATAGAAGTTTTGTTCTTGAGAATCGTCTTGAATAGTTGTGAATTCCAGCCACTGGAGCAAGCCGGGTTTTAAGAGGGTTATAGTGTTGCAGCCAATACTGTTAAGCAGATTATACAAAAGACCTGAGAGTATAATCAGCCGCTATGTATGGCATTTGTAGATTACGAGAAGCCTTCTGACATCATCTAGACCTGGGCATTTCTGGATTGTCTACGACAGTGTCGTGCTGATACGATATTTTCATTGCTGAGATGGTAATTTTAGATTAGAAGACGAAACCCAGAAAGAGATATAGGTACGTCGAAGGGTCGACAAGGGTTGGGCAACATTGGGAAAATTCGTCGAGGTTTCTACTCCCCTGTTATGACTCATGGGGCCCAAATGTGCAAACTGACAGCATATGTCCCCAACATACGGTGGAGGATCGAGTGCTATGGCATACTTTGGGTGAGGCCTAAGTCCAACAGTGGACTGAAATAGGCTATTGATTGATTGATTGATAAGAACGAAATGTTAGGCAATAGTAATTTTTTCTTACCAGTCTTTTTCTAGCCATTTACTAGCTATTGGTATAAAGATACTAATAGTATTTTTATTTTTTTGTAATATTCTAAAAATCTACCACTTTTTTGTAAGACAAGGCCGATGTTTCTTACAGTTTTCATTTAATATTTTGAAAAAAAAAACACTACTGAGAGAGCGAAATAAGGTGTCGAAAGTTTATACAACAATTGCTATTAGAACTATCGGGATACTTAGATTTATACAACAAGTCCGTCAGTTTAGAAAAAAATACTATTGGTGATGGTAGTCGACATCCACGCAGGCGGAGCTGCGGGCGAAAAGCTAGTTTGCTATATACAGTTCACCCAGGTGAACTATAGGTCTGAGAAAATTTCTGTGGAACACCCAGTGAAAAAGTTCCCGTGAAGTTTCTGTGGCAAACATAATACCTTTTCGTAAATGCAGTCATTTTAATTACTGGCTGAAGAGGTTTTGAGTTTTTATTATCAGATTCGTTTGTAAAAAGTGTAAATTTTAATTTTCATAATTATCTTAACTTTCTGAATTAATGGATAAAGACATTTGGATTTGACTTTATGGTTTCATGACGTATCTCTGAGTTGCTTTTACATAATTAATTAGCATAGCATATAATTTATTAGCACAGTAAAAACAAAATTGAAGTTTGTATTTTTATGTTGTAGAGTCTAATATTATTCAACACAGTTTTATTTCATTTGGCAGAAAAAGAACCCCGTTCGTTATATATTCTATTTGCAAATGCACGAAAGATTTACTTATTTAGGACTCATAAACGCAAGGGGTTGCTATAAAATTAAACACAACTGATTCTACGAACCCTTTACGAATCTCTAATACTTGTATCAGGATACTAGCAACACCTAAGAGCTAGCGGCAAATTAAGTAACTCCCCAAACTGGGCAGTACCGTGTGCAGTTAGCGTTAATGGGTAACATTCCTTTCCCGGAATTCCTCGTTCCCTATTCCCTGAGAATTTCCTCGAGTAGCGGAAAGGAATTTTTCTCTTCTTGCGTTCACTAGTAGACATGTTATTGCTCCATTCCGTGCAGCTGGATTTAGTTGAAATGGAGCGATTTTTTAATACTTTGTGGAATTTAAGCTTGCAGCTTTATTTAACGTGCAGGAACATTTTGAAAACGTTTATACATTGTTCGATCAGTTGCAAATTGGCCTCACATTTTAACATCTACTTTAAGTATTAGTCAATATCATAATCCTTGCGTTAGGTCCGGCCGCGTCTAAAGCCTTTATCACGGAGTCCAGGGTCCGCCTAAATATATGTTTTGAACTTTTCGACTATGTTGTATATATAGTGACAAAGGTGGTCAGGTCGTCTAGATAGGTCTTCGTCTTGATTTATATGAACTATTTTATTGGAACCAACTTTTATTAAGTCTTCCGAAGCACAGAAAAGCCCAGTGTAAAAATAATACTAAGAGATCACCTATCCAGATGGCAACTGCGCGTAGGCGTACTTACTTGGCCAGATTGAAGCACTTTAACTTCAAGTATCAGTACCTCTATATCTATTATACATTTTGTATAATTTCTTTATAGTGTTGTAGACTTCGTCTTCTTGTTTTCTTCCCCTACCCTCATTTAAGTATTTATTCACGTTGCGAGTTATGCTGTACATCTTTAAAGCATTATGGTGCATCAAGAATACCTGCGGGTATACATTCCCTTAGTTTTATATTTCATGAATAAAATTCAAATATACTATACTTTTCTGCCTCCAGGGTAAGTAGCAACAACAGCTTTCCATTTGCTTCTGTGAAAACAAGGCATTATAAACTCGTTAAAAGTATAATAATTGTAACTATACATTTTTAATTACGTCCTGGAGGTATAAAGCCCGCATTTAGTAAATCTTACATTTCTTCATGTTCCCCTGGTGAGTGTTGCCGCAAAAACTTATATAATTATGAAGCCGCAGACTACTGCCTAATACACATCAGAGCGTTTTAAGCCTCTTACTTAACACGCAACTTGTAGCATAATTTTATTTCCTAGAGGAGAAAAAGTGTGGCTACTAGTTGAATATAAAATGCATTAGATATGTGATATCGTGTGAAAGGACTATGTACCAAATCTATGAATTTTGATATTTTGTGGGCTTTCCTCAAATGGATACCTGGATTCTCTTTTTAACCTCTTTGCTGATGACGGACCATCAGCAAAGAGGTTAAAAAGAGTACAAAATATGTTAAAATATGTTTGTTTTAAATAAACTTATTGTCCTTTAAATGTCATTTATAAACTTAAAGTAAAAAATAAAGACTTGACCTATTTCGTGATGAGGAGTACTGTCATATAATTTATATTTACTATGTATTTAAATAGGTAATTATTTTCTAGTCTTTTTTCCTTTTGCTTTTTCCTTTTGCCTGGACACACTTTTTCCAATCTTAGTGGATTATAATTTAGCTATATTATTTTAACTTGTTTTTTTTTAAGTACAATTCGGTTTCGAACGACTAGAGAGAAAATTATATCAGAATATTCGTCAAACACACAATCCTTTTTAAATTCTTTTAAGTAAATAATAACAAAGGAAATATAAAAATTCCCTTTTCTGTGGTAAATGGAACAAATTAAGAACATAAAAGCTAAAATGGGATCGCAATTCTGTCAATTGTAAGACCAGCTTTGAAACTTGATTCGATTTTGATTGTAGGTAATTTTTGTATGAAATGAATGAAAGAATATTCGGTTTGATTGTCGACTTTTTCGAGGTAGCGTTGAAAGCGGTGTGTTCATCGAATACGAACAAACTGATTAACTTCAGTATGAATGTCTATTATTCAGTTCTGAAATTATTTTTATAATGAAGAGCAAAAATGCATTTTGGATTATTTTTTTGCTGACATATTTCTGAACCACTAGATATCTCATCTATCTACCGATGTTTTTTTAATATGTTTCATTTATAAACCAATTAAATAAGTAATAATTATTAATCGTGTACAAACTTGCTGTTGTCGGTGTTTCCACCCGAGTGGAAAAAGTGCCTATGTGTTATTCCAAACTAATCAGCCCCTGTCCCAAATTTCACCTAGATTCGCTCAGCCGTTATATCGTGGTTGAATAACAAATATCCAAACATTTTCACAAACTTTTACATTTACCATAACGTTGTAAGATAGTATGATTATAATGTTAGAAAAAATGATAACTTTATCACTAAAAGCAATTCCTTACAGGCAAGTCCTAGAACACTGATCGGTAGGGCACATATTTTATAACACGTCTCCTGAAGCCCACATATCAACCATTTTTCAACCAACTTCACAAGTAAAGCTTCGAACACACTCAGTTCACGCTCCATTGGCATTTGAAATACCCGCATTTAGAGCCAAGCGGTATAACTGAGAGATTTGCAGTACTCTGTGTTGCTCTGTGTTCCGTCGTTACAGTCTTGTTACGGCTCAATGGTTCATTATTTAAAACGGGAGTTATTAGCCGGACTGTAATTGGAAAACCAATTTCAGCACTGCGTTTTTTCATAATTGGGATTATGTTTGGGTTACATATTCAGTTTACTTAAATGTTTAATGACGATATCATTTCCTTACAATCGTGTTAATTAATAAATGGTTTACTGTCATAAACCAAAATGATTTTTTGAAGTATGTACTTGCTAATTTTATTTTTGTTTTAAAGGAGGATGGGCGTTTCGTCCCATATGGTGTAACACTTTTCTACATATATCAAATGAAAGGTCTCAATGAGTGTATTATTTTTTTGTATGGACATAAATCTGTATTTCGTGCAGGGTAAAAGTTGTGGAGGTTTCAGTTACAAAGAAAGTATTTAATTTATTTTAAATAAATTAGTGTTTTTATGACAAAATACTTATTTATTTATGCTATTTTTACCCAACTACGTTAAAGCCAAAGGAGGATTATGATTTTGACAGGCTATGTATGTATGTATGAACTATGTATGTATATTCACTAATTCCCTCATAGCTCTTCAACTACTAATTAGAACTGGACAAGTAAGGTATCGTTAGAAGTGGCTTGATTTTCCACTTATTATAGGCTATATAACGTGTCACTGAATTTAATGTGGCGCCCTCTAGCGGTCATAAAGTACTGCTTTAAAAAATAAACTTGAGGTAAATATACCGTATTTGATATCAAATTAAAGGCCCTAATTAGTACATTTCAAATGTATAAATTATTGGGATTTTTGAATGAAAGGACATCACCCATTTTAGTCCAAAATTGAAAGTGCCGGCCAAAGAAAATAAATACGATATTCCGTTAGAACTTGTCCTCGCTAGCATTTTCTATTATCGCGTCAAAGTTGAGGGACCACTGCGCTTGGTTTTATTTGAGTTTAAAAATCTTGGAGACATACATTTTTTATGATACGAATAATTAAAAATAAATGAAAAACTTTATTCTATATTGGAACAATAGTTAATAAAAGCAATAAAAAATAAACCCCATATTGCAAATCGTTGTATTTCGTCCATTTATTTAGGTCCATAATGGAAAGTGCCAAAGTGTACAAATATGAAATTCCGTTAGAGCTTGTCCTCGTTAGCATTTTTTACTATGGCGTCAAAGCTGAGGGACCACTGCTCTTAGTTTTATTTGAGTTAAAATATCTTGGAACCATACATTTGTATGATATGAATGATTAAAAACGAATAAAAATAATTGTTCTATATTGGAAGAATAGTTAATAAAACCAATAATAAATAAACCCTATTCTGTACACCGTTGTTTTTCGCCCATTTATTTAGGACTAAAATTGAAAGTGCCGACCAAAGAATACGAGTATGATATTCTATTAGAGCTTGTCCTCATTAGCATTTTTTATTATGGCGTCAAAGCTGAGGGTCCACTGTCTGACTAACGGAATATCATATTTGTAATCTTTGGCCGCTACTTATTTTCAATTTAGCACCTAAATAAATGGATGAAAAACAACGGTATGCAGTATGGGGTTTATTTTTTATTCGTTTTATTAACTATTCTTCCAATGTAGCACGATATTTTTTATTCATTTTCAATAGTTTGTGTCATAAAAAATGAATGTTTTCAAGATTTTCGAACTCAAATGAAACCGAGGGAAGTGGTCCCTCAACTTTGACGCCCCTATAAGAACAAGCTCTAACGAAATATCGTATTTGGCCAGCACTTTCAATTTTGAACCAAAAATGTATGCAGCGTGAATAATGTTCTTTTGAAGCATTTATTATGCTAACTATTCAAATCGATTTAGAAAGAGAAAATTAAAATATTGGGTTCTGCTTTTAATTTTTTTTTGTTTCATGCTTTTTATTGGTAACCGCTGAACCGATTTCCATAAAACCTGCTGTATCGTGATGTATAAATTATGACCTTTCATTTGATACCCAACACGGGTATATTTGAAAATAGATTAGATTTTGGATTGCCACTTTTTTCATTCCGCATATATTTCAAATGGCTGAACCGATTTTTATGAAACATAGCTAAGAATACTCTCGACTAAACCATCTTTCAAACAATAGATACAGAATCGAAATCGGTTCAGCCGTTTGGGAGCTACGATGTCACAAACAGACTGACACACACACACACACACATACACACGTCAAACTTATAACCCCTCTTTTATTGTTAAAAATATGTGATCGGTACAAGTGTACAACCATGAACCATGTCAACCAGTAGGTGAATTAACCCTAGTTGAGTCAACCGTAGTTGTAATGACTGCAAAGCCTATTTGCACAAAAAATATTTTTTACTTACACCCTTATAACTTTGGACCTGCACGAATTTCTGATAAAAAACTTTGAGTTTTAGATAAAAATAGACTAAATGAACATGTTTACACTAGTCGCAACTTGTTACAAGGGTTGGGACGCCTCTCATACAAAACTGCCCCTTCTCCTTTGAAAAAAATATTATCCAGGATGGCACCTTTTATGACATTAAGAAGTCGCTCTGCCAGTTGGCTTTAACCGGTTTAGAATTTCTAAATTCAAAATTCAAATTGACTCTAGATAGTAAGAGAGCTTGGATCATTAACTCCGGCACCATCAGCGTACTGAATGAGATGTACATCATTAGACGCGCCTTTAATTGGAGAACACGAAATGGCTATGCTGCAAAGTCAAAAACCTGGTGGTGATACCAAAAATCAATTTTGAAAATGCTAAAAAAATCGGTACCTAATATTGAAAGATTACCAATTTTCGTTTGTTCCTGGCAATAGAGGAGATTTAGGACTATATGATAGTGCAGTGCTGCAAGCCTCCATAACTGGCCTTGTCAGAGGCAGCACCTTGCAAAGTGCCGCCTGAAAACAGGTATCTGGTACGATCGAATTACCAAATAAAACCGGGCTCATCTGAAAGATCATCAAATTCTGAGTATGAAAAACTGGTGCTGCAAATCTTAAACACTGGCGAAGGTGGTTGCAGCAGCGATTGAAGATCGCGAGTTGCGCGTCTCGGTTTGGTATTTTCACATTTATACGATCGAGTTACCAAAAAAAAACAGGGCTCATCTGAAAGATCATCAAATTCTGTGTAGGAAAAACCGGTGCTGTAAATCTTAAACACTGGCGAAGGTAGTTGCAGCAGCGATTGAAGATCACGAGTTGCGCAACTCGGTTTTGTAATTTTCACATTAGTACGATCGAGTTACCAAAAAAAACAGGGCTCATCTGAAAGATCATCAAATTCTGTGTAGGAAAAACCGGTGCTGCAAATCTTAAACACTGGCGAAGGTGGTTGCAGCAGCGATTGAAGATCGCGAGTTGCGCGACTCGGTTTGGTATTTTCACATTAGTACGATCGAGGTACCAAAACAAAAACAGGGCTCATCTGAAAGATCATCAAATTCTGCGTAAGAAAAACCGGTGCTACTAAATCATATCAGTCCTAAATCTCCTCTATTGCCAGGAACAAACGAAAATTGGTAATCTTTCAATATTAGGTACCGATTTTTTTAGCATTTTCAAAATTGATTTTTGGTATCACCACCAGGTTTTTGACTTTGCAGCATAGCCATTTCGTGTTCTCCAATTAAAGGCGCGTCTAATGATGTACATCTCATTCAGTACGCTGATGGTACCTGAGTTAATTATCCAAGCTCTCTTACTAAGACTTTTTCATTCTCTTCTTTCACGTCCTTTCCACTTCTGTTCCCGATTGTATATAATAACGACGTTTATTGTCTTAATACAAATAATATTGAGATAAAAAATGTCATAACCTTATTATTTCACCTCATAATATCAATTCGAACCAATTTTGACGGGGTTCCCAAACCCCGTTAAAATTGTTCCAAATTGATAAAATATTACTGTTAGATCTATCGGGATATTTACCATGTATTGTTTCTTCAGATAGTTCTAATAGTAATGTGAACGACCATGAAAGTTCAAATACTTATAAAACATTATTTACACTATTAATTAATTTACCTACCAACATAAATATCAGAATCACTTCTAGTCTAATATTATATCGATAAATGCATCCAAAAACTCAACAAAAGTTAAATGAGAAATTTCATTTAAGTATTTTTCCGTTCTAAAATCCCCCTCCATATAAGCATCTAGAAAACGAAATACAGTCAAAATTATAGATAAAAATTCACACACGTCAGCACTTTCTCCTCCCTTATCCCCCTCAGCATTGTCGCCGTCTCCTGAAACTTGGCAGATAACAAACAATGTTGACAATGTTATGAGACGTTCAAGTATTTTTGTGTCAACTTCGCGAAACTGTAAACAGATACGAACATAACTTACTTTTTGTAATCGTTGGTGACGTAGTAATGTTTGAGATATGTTCAAAATGTTCATCTAGGGAATGGTGTATGTCCTTCACTGCTCTTAGTTCAACAATTTGGGTTTTCTTTGCAATTTTTCTTACATTAGAGTACTTCAATGTTTCTGATTTATATTTTCCATCCCAAGTTATATCTGTCTTCAAATTAAATATGATTTTTTGGCAAAAGTGAATCTTTGATAACCATAATATTATTAATACTTATTAGAACTATTACAATTAATAACTATTACCTAATATTTATTATATAAAATCCGTTCAAAGATTTAAAAGAAGTTCGCTGTTACACTAGGTATATACTTACCTACTAATTTTTTTTTTAAATCAATGACCTAAATACCGAATTGTTAACACAATAAGAATATCATCCCAGTATGATTCCAATAAAGTGGCCTTTTAGACCTGCAGTTAAATATCGACATTTGTGAAAATGATTCACTTCCACATGTCCTGGTACTTCAAGAAATGAAGTGCTCGAACAAATGCCTGGACAATGTAGTGGACTTATTCTGTCTCACTGTATGTCGTGTTAAATTTTTCAATCTTCAACTTTATTTACTGCGACAAATATGTCTTATACTTGGTAGTGTTGATATAAAATATGTGATGTAGAAATCCTGAAACAATTTTGAATATTTTCTATAAATTACCGCGTTTATACTAGTATAAACAGCGAACTGTTTTTTGACAGGTTGTTCAAAGCGAAAACCGCCGCCATTTTTGAGTGACAACACATAGTTTGTCCACTCAGTTTACTGTATGTGCTAGTGGCGCCCTCTGAGCCTACTTTAAATAAATAATATTAAATAAATAAATATTCTACAACATTGGACACAACGCTATCTATACCCATGGTAAGTATAGTTTAACTAAGTTGTGTTATGGAATCTAGAATGCGGATAAACAAACTTTGAGATTTTATTATTGTAAACATATACAATACTAGCTTTTGCCCGCGGCTCCGCCCGCGTGGATGTCGGTTATCGCGACCAAACATAGCCTATGTCCTTTCTCAAGGTCTAACCTACCTCTATACCAAATTTCATCAAAATCGGTTCAGCGGTTTAGTCGTAAAAGTGAGACAGACAGACAGACAGACAGACAGACAGACAGAGTTACTTTCGCATTTATAATATTAGTAGGGAAATAGGGATTGATCAAGATCGGAAAAAGTGAAATGCTCAGACTGGTCGCGGATTCGAGTCGATTAAGATTGGAAATCGATTTGGATAGTCAGCATACTAATTGCTTTAAAAATTTCAAACTCCCTGCATAGCAGTCGAACGTGTCATCGCTACGCAACAGAGGCTGCCAACCTTTGCGCAGTATCCCCTATTAATGTAAGCCAACATCTCACATCACAAACTCCATCTGATGTAGTAAACGGACTATTTTGTACGAAGCCTACAGCACTAAAGCCTGAATTGGAAATTGGGTGTTGGATTAATAATGTTTGGGCGTACGTGAGTACGATTTCTTCGATTCGAATCCTGTAAAAAATTCAACCACATTTGTAACGAGATGAGTTAAATTCGTAATAGATCTGAAGTAGATTCAGTTGAAGTACGATGGAGTTGAAATATAAAGAAAACATGCTTTGAGGTATTAAAATGTATAATGTTATTTTTTATACCACTTAGGTGGCAGACAAGCACACAGTCCTCCTGGTGGTAAGTTGTTACCGTTGCCTATGGACGTGTGCAACATTAGGGGAGTCGCACTCGTGCTGCCGATCCTGTAAGAACAGAGAATTTCTGTGTCGTCAGTGTAGATGATAAAGCAGGACAAGCCTTTGGTCTTCCCACTGATAGCACCAAAACTCTCCAGCTTTATGAAGCAAATAACAATGTTAATAAATCTATGATATTGGACTTCTGAGGTAGGCAGAGTCAACAGCCTGTCACTCTTGTTACTATCCTTACATCTATTGGTGTACAATAAAGAATTATCTATCTATCTATCTTCACGAGCTTTCTGTACTGTCTTTAAACCTTTCATGCAAGGTTTGATGCCAATTTCATGCAACCTTTTGCACCTAATTCCTTCTAAGGTAGGCCGAGGCCTACCTTAGAAGGAATTAGGTGTGAGCATGTGTGTGTATATATGTATAAAATGCTATATTAATAGAATATTTTCAAACTTTGGTTCAAAATGAAGCAAGTTTTTCAACATGAAGGCTTTCGGGATAGAATCTATATACCTACTCGTATAGTAGGGGAAAATCGGAAATGAAACTATTATTAATGAATTCTGTCGATTATAGTACGGACTAATATATTCAATTTATTTGTTATTGACTATTTTTATCGAATACAATGAAACAGAATACAACATGTATAAATTAAATTAAAAAGTAGAAGCTGTAACTAAAATAAACTTAGACAACAGCGTTGAAATATCGGTTACTCGAATTAAATAAAAAAACATGGTAAATATCCCGGTGAGTTTTACACTATTTATATGAACTATACCCGAAATAAACTAAACCTTTTATATTATTTACACTAAACCCTGAACTAAAGTAACTTTTTTAGCAGCATCATGCATACAAGTTTACTTTATTTTGAACAACAATAACTTTTTTAAAGAAGATAAAGAATCTGCAGCTAAAGTTTTTACTTTTTCTATATTATAATAGATGCCGCAGAATAAACTGCGACACAAGTCTGGCACTAAGCCGAAAGTGCATCCAGTATTCCGAGTTTTTTTTTCACACATCAATAGTACAAGTCTTTTGATTCTCTTTTCAAGATTTATTTCTGCTTATTTTTATGATACGTTGGTGAATTATTGCAAAAAAATTGTACAATTGCAAAATTGTATAAATGCAGTGCAGTATCTACAATTTTGCAATGTACCATTTGCTTAGAATGGATTTGGAACGTTTGGTGAATAATTTTAAATATTTAAGACACATGGGAGGTATTGAATTTGTTTCTTATACACGCTTCGATTCCATATTGCATTCAGTAGTAGTAATGTAAATAATATATTTTATCCATGAGCATTAATATGTTGCCGAGTTGGTCCCAGTGGAGTAGAATAGGGCCACCCTATATCTTTCTGTGGGTGTCATAGAAGACGACTAAGGGATAAACATACACCCCATGACTAAGTGCCCACTTGACGTCAATAGGCTCGCCGCCTATTACGTGGGACAGAAAATCACAATTGGCGAAATGTGGGTGTTAATACACCTCTGCCTAACCCCTCGGGGATTCACAGGCGTGAGTATATGTATGTAATTGTATGTATGCATTAATAATTTGATGCAAAATGAGTGATTATAAAACAAATGATGAGCAAAATTGAAGTTGATGTTCAAATAAAATTTGCTATTTGTCAAAACCACCGCATGAATACTAAACAAGTTTCCTAATGAGGTTCGTTGATTGGCGATTAATCTTAAAATACCATGGAAATTTCGTGGTTATACGATCATTTTTTAATTGAAACGTTGCTCATTATAGAAATTTTGCTGCCAGGAATAAGACGCTATCTTTACTTTTAATTTTTTTTAATAAAAAGTTCCTAAAATTTTAGAAAGGATTACGTTACAAGAATATCAACAAAAGCAAGCATAATCTTCAACGATTAATAATTGATAATTTGCAAAATATTTTGCAAAGCAAAAATATAAATACAGTCTAAGCAAAACTTTGTTTATTTTAAGCACCGTCAACAAAACACTTGACAACACTTTTGTCCGAAACTTCGGGGTTAAGAATAAAATTATCGACCATAGTCACTCAGTTTTAACGGTCATGGAATTGATTAAACTTTACAGCACCCTGCCTCGTTAAGTTCGAACTAAGTTGAGTTTTTACTGTGGAATAAAACGGTGGAAAGTTTTACTTAGGGTAAACTTTTCGCTATTCTATGAAGTTAACGAAGAATCGTTAATTCTGTCCTTCGTATATTTATTGTTATTTTTTTATTATTTCTATTTTAATGTTCGCTCGTTTGTGTTCCGTTTTCTTTTGAAAGTAAAAGAATAAACTGCATACAATTAATTTCATAATTTACAATCATACACTATTGAATTCTTTGGTCTACTCTTTTCAAGCTTGAAAATTTAAATAAAGGTTTATTTTAAATTCAATCAAAATTATATAGAGGCCGCTCATATCATAATCAATTTAGTTCAGCTGGAGGGAGGGATCGGAGAAATACTATTAGTATTCAGGTTAATAGTACTCTTTTAAGAGAAAAAAAACATATACATTACCTTATGTATATTCTGCTGTGCAATTCACTAAGCAAGCACAACAATGCGAGTCGCAACGTTGTGCTCGATAGAGATCGTCATTGGTCGATCTCCAGTGACGTGATACAATCCGACCAATGACAATCTCTATCGACCACAACGTGCGACTCGCATCGTTGTGCTCGCTCAGTGAATTGAAGTGCAGCTTACAATAAACGGGTTGTAGTAAATTCGCCTCAAAGAATACTCGTATCAGTCAAAAATAGTAGTAAAACTTGCCTCAGTCCGTCTCACCTTAAAAATTACTGCCAGCAAGCTAAGTTAAAGTGTTTAGACCGAATTGTTTATCTATACTAATCTATACTAATATTATAAAGAAGTAAAGTTTGTGTGTTTGTTAAATTGTAAGGGGTAATATCCGGGATCTACTGAACCGATTTTAAAAATTCTTTCACCAATAGAAAGCCACATTATTGCTGAGTGTCATCTATACTAATCTGTCATATTTTTGTTGAAAGCATAATAATGTTGTGTGTGTACTTAGGTGGCTGACAAGCACGGCCCACCTGATGGAAAGAGAGTAGTTACTACCAATGGATGTGTACCTGCTAAATATATACCTAAATAACAAAGGTCAGCTTCTATTTGAACAAAAGCTATATCCCAATATCACAAAACCATCTAGCATTTGTCAATGTTGCTCAGTTTTATTATACCACTAGTGCAATGCACAAATGCCACCGCTATTTTGTAAAGTGCAAGACAGTTTACGGCTCCAGCTAGATGTGGATGATCGTAAAATTGACGTAGTAAAACCGTGATTTTGATATCAGTGCACAAGTCACTGCGGGCAATAATTTGTTGCGAGGTAAAATTGATAGATAGATAGACAGATAAAATGAATAACATATAATCAAAATGGATCATTATAATTTTAGGTATCAACACTTTCCTATTTATAACCTGAATAGATAATGTTACGGCTATTTTTGAAGTTGACTACAGTGATTGACATGATTTATCTATCTTTTTCGCTACAATGTGTATACGCTCATAACTTCCAAACACATATATGGTGACTAAAACGGTGTGTACTGTGCAGTAGAACTTCATACCACAAACGCTCCAGCTATGGAATGAACTCTTTGCTGTGGGTTTCCTAAGCGACTACAATATGGGGCTCTTCAAGAAAGGCCTTAGAAGGTTTCTTCAGGGTCAGCAGCACGAGTGTAACGTTCCTGGTGTTCCATACGTCCATAGACTACAGTAACCACTTTCCATCAGGTGGGCTGCGAGCTTGTCTGACAGCTACGTGGTATAAGAAAATACTAACGGCACTAAATTGGATAATCTTTTATATAGATTTTTTAAAATATCACGCCATTAGAATACCACACGAACGAAGCCTAGCAACAGCCAGTTCAGAGTATAACAAGAAAATAATATGTTAAAGATAGTTTACATTCAAATCATTACGATACAACAAAACTTGTACCTCCACATAAATAGATATGAAAGCAACTCCAACGCTTCCAAATATTCTATTATTATGTAAAACTCAGAAGCGCCCGTCCTCTGTAAATATAATAAAATCATTAAGTAATGTTAATTCGCTTAGTGACCACGGTAAATATGATGAAAATATGCAAATGTCCGAAGTTGCTGGGTTGCTTTAGTTAAAATAAATTGCGCAGACTGACTGGCCTGAGCATGGGGATTTACTGAGAGATGACAAAAACTCCAATTTATGGGTTCAAGTTTATTTTGCATGAAAGGGTGGCGAAGAAATATATATTTAGGTACTTATCTGTTGTGTTGGAATGTTTTCAATTCAAAATCTATAATAATAGATCGGGCAGACGTTGTCCTGCATGATATTTTTTGTTACTCAAGTCCTCCTAAACGGCTGGACCGATTTGAATGATTTTTTTGTCTGCGTTCGGGCGGCACCCTGGATGGTTTAGATTAAAAAAAATTAAATAAAAAGACGTTGTCCTGCATGATATTTTTTTTGTGAATTCAAACCATCCAGGGTTATCCAAACGCATACATAAAAATTCGTAAATTCGTTCAAATCGTTTCAGCCGTTAAGGAGGAGTTAAGTGACATACACACGTAAAGTAAAATTACATATACATTATAATCATAATAAAGTGAATATATTGATCACTATTCCTTTTTAATGAGGCATCACTATTCCTTTTTGTAAGTCAAAATCGATCTGATGCTGACGTAGGTACCTACTACTTGCTGGTGCCAAGTGCAAAATACAGGGTGTATTCTATATTGCCATTACTAAGCCTGAAACTCGGCAGCGAGCTGTAACCGTAACCATATTGATGCGATAACGTGTTCCTAGTGTGTATGCGATGTCCACAATTACTGTAAACCTAATGGTGACCTAGTATAACTGCAATGTTTATTTAAAGCGCCACGTTGTCGGACTAAATGTCTCTTCTTCTTCGGTCTCTTCTTCTCTTTATTCTTCTTCTTATTCTCTTTAACCTGTCTTGATGGAGGGTCTCATGAATGCTTCAATCTGACTAAAGTATTTTTACCTATACTCCTATACTTAACTAAAGTTATACAATCTTGATGTTTCTTTTTAATATTTACTGTTTAAAAACTTCGTCATTTAATATTTTTCTATTTAGAAACTCAAGATTAAAACCGAAATTAAATAGCTACCTAGTTTCTCTCACGTACTTAATCATTCAGTTAGCCTAGTTTATTTGTTTAGTATGAGTTTTTATTAGAAGTAGCTACAATTTTTTTTAAAGGTAAACAACACAACAACAGTTAAGTACCTAAGAGTTAGACCATGATGCAAAGTTAGATCATGGTTTTCATTGCATAAAGATCAACCAGAGACCAGAAAAGTAACTTCTTACTGAACATTGATGTGCATTAATAGTAGTAGGTGTATGTATAGGTAGTATGCCTACGAATCATAAACCAGTGTTGTAAATCATAAAAGTAACATATTTGGCTTATTTATAGTTCAAATGTTCAAGAATATACGTTTTGGATACTTAAAAAAACACATAAACATGTTACATGTATACTGTTAGCACTTATGTAAATTCAATATATTCAATGAATATCCACGTCAGTCGTAACTCAATACCACAAGATTATTAAAGAAAGTATTGCTGTTAAACTTCCCCTAGTCATAAAGCAGACTTATTTCCCTAATACATCTCCTGAACGGACATAACAGTTAAAGATAACGTCATACGACTTTATATTTATGACATGCCAGATGTAACAGAAAATATTCAACGTTTAACTTACAGTAACATTGATACCAGGCTATATTCCTTCAAATTATCTTTAAGAATATTTATAAGTCTCTTAAAGCGACTATAAAACGTTATAGACTCCTAAGATACTGTTTAAGTATCTTTTGAATGTACATCGTAGGTGGGATTTACATTACAGAGAAAGTAATTCGCGTTGTAATTAAACCGGAATCTTCATTATTATTGGAACGGGGTCGTTAAAAAGCGCCGGAAAAGCAAGCGGTCCCTTTCAGCCAGTTTTGAATAAAAATGCAAATCTACCTTTTGCGTCGTTCTAGGGTATTGTAATTGCAAAAAAAAACTTTCCCAAAAGGCTACTATGTTGGATATAGTGGGACCAGGTGCTTATATAGCAGCCAGTTTTGCATCACAAACGTGTTGACTAGCAATTTATTTTAACTAAGGTCTGAACTAGCCCGAAGTTTTTCGTTCACAGTTTTTGTTGATTTGCATATTTTCACATTAATGAAAGTTAAAGGTTATATAACGTACGTAAATACATTAATATTTATTGTTGATTACAATAATAAACCTTTGGGACGGGCGGTCTTCGTAAATCGCGCACCTTTGAAATAATTTGAGCTTGAAATTAAGTTTTGATTTAAACATTTACATACCGTTGATAAAACAAATTCCTATGTAAGGTGAATAGGACCATTTTATTTAACAACGAATAATAAAATAAAATAGAATAAAACAGTCTAGACTGGTGGATTTGAAATTCTATAATGTTCGTAATTTGTTAAATAGGTCGTTAATGCTTAATGAGAATAAAAATTATCTTAAATTTAATAATACTTAAGTAAAAACTAGACTAGACATTTTTGAACATTATGTTTCAAGCGAGGTAGAGCTTAATCTATATACATTTTAGGCGTATTACCTCTCAGAAATTATAACACCACTCTTAAAATTTGACAGGTAGGTTCCTTATAGGGTGTAGATATCCACTTAGAACGGATTTTTACGAAATTTAACCCTTAGGCGGTAAAGCGAACTTCACGCGTACGAAGTAGCAGGCAGCTAGTATAATAATATGGTGCTATTATGAAGTGGATGGAAGCCAAATCTTCCATAATCCACGGGGTGCCACCGGAGTTTCTTGAGGATTTATTTCTTAGGCTACACAACCAGATACCGGTTAAAATCCTCAAGAGGAGTTGGATCGAAGTTCCATCAGACAAATAAGCTCTCATACAGTATTTTAATCTTAGACAGAAGAATTCCATCTCTCAAACAGTAAATATTCAAATCGATTAAGAAAGGGAGAAAGAATCGACTTCGGACGGGACTCGAACCCGCGATCTTTACCTTACAGGGGGAACGCTCTGACCACTAAGCCACCGAGACACGTACGAAATCAATCCAAATTCCCTTATACAATCATCAAAAATCAATGTTTAAAAATGATTGTAACATCATTCATTGATTCCGATAAGTTCGTATGAATGTCAGTAGATGGCTTCACCGTCGCCCTTAAGACGGTTGTATAAGGGAATTTGGATTGATTTCGTACGTGTCTCGGTGGCTTAGTGGTCAGAGCGTTCCCCCTGTAAGGGAAAGATCGCGGGTTCGAGTCCCGTCCGAAGTCGATTCTTTTTCCCTTTCTTAATCGATTTGAACAGTTAGCATAGTAAATGCTTAAAAATTTCATTCAGTAAATATTCAATCAAACTATATAAGAGTCTAGTTATATCATTAAAATTAGTGGTATAAATCAAAAGATCTCATCTTCAGAAAGCATCAAGACGAAAGTAGGCAAATTCAGTCCTTTTTCTCGTCAAAAATTTTCATTTCATTTATAGCCGAGTGGATCCCGCAAATTACTGAGGATTTCTTTTTTTTTTTGGCTTTTTGTAAAATTGCCTACGTCCACTTAAAGATATTAAAGGAGGAGACAAAGGAACGAATGTAAGTTAATCGTGAGGGGTAGTTCCTATTTATTTGTGTGTCTTGAGCTTTTCGACGGCTCCTTGGTTTTTTATAGTAATTATCTTTAGTGGTGGTTCGGATTTCAGATCTTTAACTGCCTGTTTACAATAACGAAGCGCTTTCTTTTTGTTATATTCATTCTCAGATAATCGGCTTTCTAAATAATTTCAGCGGGGTTTGATACTTTATATTTATATTACTTATTATTATTTTGTCCAGTAATCATTATTTTAAATGCTCAACAATACTCTCAACATGTCCGTTTATGTATATATGATAAGAAATATTTAACAAATAAATAAGTCATGCTTATGAATATAACTGTCGTTATCACAAGCAGAGCAGCTAGAGAAATCTACTAAATTATAAAGATAGCATCTACGTACTTAATAATAATATATCTTATGTTACTAGGATTGGTCATCCACCTGCCATTTATAGTGATTAGTATTATATCGGACAGGCAAGCTGAAGTAGGTATCAGACGGTATAAGGCTATCGATACGCTCGTCCGGTTGTTATGTACACACTTATTTATTTGAATAACATTCGAGGAGTCGAGGAAATATAAAAATGTTTTGATATGAGAAACTCTCAAAAACCAAGGACCTACAAATTCATTCATGGATTTCAGTTCAATTTGTAGAAAACTTAATATAATTATAGTAAAACACAAGTCTACAAAATGAATGCTTTAATCGTCACATACTTATTTGATCATCATCCTAATAAATATATCAATCCTGTTTATATACAGGTTAAATTTTCAGCATCGTAGATTAATGGTAAATAATAATTTTGACGAATCGTCCAATTTCAGTATACACGATATGGATAAATTTTCAATTACAACAGACACGGATAATGAATATCATGATGAAATTGTTTCAATATTAAAATTGTGTCAACAGTGCACACAAAATGGATTATATTGGACAACAAGTGTGGTATTCGGTGCTTGCGTTCCGTATAACCCACACAGTGATCCATTTAATTTTGCGATATCACTGTGCGTATTAATTTATTCTGCAATGATTACGATTCTCTGTTAAATTTTAACGGTTTTCCTCATCATCACGAATGGCTTAGATGCATCCAAAGCTTTTACTTTAGAACCCTGATTGGCTCTCCTGCTTCTATGGAAATTTGGTCTAATTTTAATTTTTTTTAGTGGAGTGGTGTTAGTGTAATATTCTGTATCATTAAAGTCATTATCATCAAGCGGTATGAAGCTAGTATCATCTTAAAACGTTTCTATATTATCTATTTCTTCAAGTCCTTTAATAAGAAGTACTTTGCCAGCTGTAAATAAATCAGAGAGTTGTTCTATAGGTGCCTCTCCAACCACATATTTTTTACGTTTGATTACTGTTGTATGTATGTTATCTCTAGAACGTATACTATCTAGAGGGCTAACAATTTTAACCCACAACTAAAGTCAAACTTAAAATTAGATGACAAAAATAGCTTAACCTCTAAAGGGAATTTAAATACGAGCACGCTTTTCGTTTATCAATAGAGGGAAGTACGTGGACGTGACGGCCCCGAATGCGGGCGTAAACGCTCATTGTACGATGATATGGTGTCATTCGATGCGATTGAACGACGAAATAGAGGCTGCATTTCATTTGGTAGCTCTCGATAAAGGATTTGTGTTAATCTGTAATGAGAAAATTATAATTAAATGTCATGTCAGTTTAAATGATTTTGTTTGTTTTATGGATGGTACCTACTCATGCTATGAATAATGCAACAATATTTGAATAAACACATTAAAGTGTGTTTGTCGTATGCTGTCTATCCCTACTAATATTATAAATGTGAAAGTAACTCTGTCTGTCTGTCTGTACCGATTTTGATGAAATTTGGTATAGGGGTAGATTAGACCTCGAGAAAGGACATAGGCTATGTTTGGTCGCGATAACCGACATCCACGCGGGCGGAGCCCCGGGCAAAAGCTAGTATTCAATAAATTTCAGTTACCTGCTTGTTGGTAAGCTATAACCAATATTTAAAAAATGAATTACAGCATTATAGATAACAAAAATACATTGGAAGTCTTCACCATGACAGCCATCTTCACTTGCCTCTTTAACTTACTTTTAATAATATTAAATTGTATATCGTTATTATAATCAGTTGCGAACTATTACAACTATTTGCTAATCTCTTAACCCTTACGTTATCTGATACGGGCTTTATCTTCAACTTACTTACCTAGTACTCTATCACTATCAGTGAACCAATTGAAAGCGGCGCGAACGGATCCGTGAGCCGCGCAAACTTCATTTAACGACGATATGACATCGATCAGGCCTTTGCATCCGATGTCGGGCTGAATTCAGGTACGATAATCTGAAAATAGACTACAGTTTGACGTGTTTATTTCATACGAATAAATTTAAAGCGTGAATACTGAATAGTTCAACTACTAGATGATATCGCCGCTCCGGTCTGTTCTAGTTTCACATGGTAAAGTTTTGAAAATATACTTTGAAACTATTTGAAACTAGCTGCACAGATTACGGTTTTACCAGAAAATACAAATTTATTTTCTAGTAAAACAGTTTTTTTTTTAAACGTGTCCTGTAAATAACCCAATTGCAGCGTCTATTAATACCAAAAATAGATAAAAACCATCATATTACCAAAAAATTTACACGATATATCTACAATCCAAAGGGGGTTGGCAAAATTTGAGCTCAATTGATAAGGTTGATTTACATCAGGCGACCGAATGCTCATTCTATCTCCTCTACATCAAATTCTAGTAGTGTAAACAGTGACAGAACTTTCGTTCGTTGTTCTTTCTTATGTAAACGCTTAAAATAAGGTTTCATTTACACTAAAATATTAAGAGAAAATGCTCTTAGAATGCTAGTTCTAGCACTAGCCAAAGAGCGCCGTTTGGTCTAAATTCACCTAAGAACTTGAGTTTTTGAACCGTGCACAAACCAACTTAACATTTTAATATAGTTATATAGATGTAACTAACGACCAAACAATCCAACTAGATTTCAAGATACAGTATCCTGGTAGCAGGTGATTCAATTATATCGGTGCGCAGCCGGCGAACGCGGGTGACGTCATGGAGTCCAATCAAACACAAGCGTTCATTTCGACACTGTCAGGGTGTATTTGTATTTCATACTGTACGATTTTAATCACTGTGTACAGTACATGCTGGGTTTGAATTTTGAATTAAAGTGGAAATATTATGTAAATTTTGTAGGATTGAAATGCATTATAAACGAATGTTCATTAAATATTAGCTGCTGATTTAAATAAGAGGATAATAAAAGTAATATAATGGTGCCCCCACCGGGACCCAGGTAGAAGGGGCAGGCCCAAGTAGACCTGATATGCGTGCAAATGGTCACTACCATGGACGCCCAAGATCGTGTGAAGTGGAGGAGGAAGCACCAAAAGGCGGACTCTAAGCTCCGATGTCATCTTGGCCTCGGATGCAATCATGAAAATACGTCTCCATGATGATGATGCATGGTAAATGTTAATGCTATGGAAAGATTCAGTATTGTATTGATATTTAACACCTTTTATAATAATAATAATAATAATAATAATCATTTATTTCTTAGAATATGGTACATACAGGTGTTTTTAAAGCTATTAGTCTCACATATTCTACCGTAATTCGGTGTAGAAATATTAAATAACATGAATGAAAACTAATAATAATAATAATATGTCAGATCCTAAATACAAAAATAATTAAAAAATACAATAAGTTGTCACAGTAAGTTATCTAATAGCTATGTCACATTATAAGGTTACAATTTTTATTTTTATTTTTTTACTTCAATTTGTCAACAATTTCTGTATTTACTTACGTCCTAAAACTTAAAGTCAAGAAACTCATGGACTGAATAAAAACATTGTTCTAGTAATAGTTCGAATAACTGTATTTTAAATTTTGTAAAAGTTAAAGCTCTGACTTCACGTGGCAGTTTGTTATAAATTCTTATTGCCATACAATACACATTCCTTGAATAGAGGTCTAATCTCTGTTGTGGAACTAGTAACTTATTTGGATCCCTACTATTTTGTTTTTGTAATGCTTTGTCATGTAAAGGAAACAAGCAGGGATATCTTCTAACAAACATACACAGTTCAAATATATAAAGGCATGGCAATGGAAGTATTTTTAGTTTTTGAAACAGGGGCTTGCAGGGAGTTAGGTATTCCGCTCCATATAATGCACGGATACATTTTTTTTGGACTATGAATACGTTTTGTACTTCGGCTGAGTTACCCCAAAGAACTATACCGTATCGGAGAACCGATCCTACGTATCCATGATAGGCGCTGAGGGCTGTATCTCTGTTCACACCCCATCTTAGTTTTTTTAATGCGAATGCAAACCTGTCAAGTTTAACACATGTATTTTCTGTGTGTTCTTTCCAGTTTAAATATTTATCCATTGTGATACCTAAGAATAGAGCCGAATTTACTGGTACTATGCTAGAACCATTACTTTGTATCTTAAGAGATGTAACCTTACTATTATATGTCTGGAAATGAACAATTTTTGTTTTATCAATGTTAACTCGTAAATTATTATTTTCTAACCATGTCATTGCATTATTAATTTCCACATTTATTTCATTTTGTATGTCAGATTCATTTTTACATTTGATTAAAAGTGTTGTGTCGTCCGCAAATAAAATTGAATCATGTCTAAGTATTTTGTTAAAGTCGTTAATATACAATAAAAATAACAAGGGCCCTAACACACTACCTTGTGGTACTCCGCAGCTATTTGTCCTTAAGTTCGATTTGAATGTCTGTTTTGATGTGTTAATAATTTTAGAAATTACAGTACATTGTTTACGATCAGCAAGATAGCTTTTTATCCAATCATAGGCGTTTCCTCTAATTCCATATTTTTCTAGTTTATATAGCAAACGCGTATGGGGTACAAAATCGAATGCCTTGCTCATATCTAGGAAGACAGACACAACCTTCATTTTTTTATCTAAAGATTCAGTTATTTGTTTAATTAATGAGAAACATGCTAGCGTCGTAGAACTATTCTTTCTAAATCCAAATTGATTATCAACAATTATTTTGTTTGCGTTTAAGAAACTATTAACTTTTTGGTACATTGCTTTTTCAAAAATTTTTGATACTATGGGTATCAGTGTCACGGGTCTATAATTACTCAAATCTGTCGGGTCACCTTTTTTGAACAAGGGTTTAACAATTGAAATCTTTAATCTACTTGGAAATATTCCATCTTCAAATGATTTGTTTATTAGATAGCACAAAGGTGTTGCCAGTACCTTTGCGTTATCTTTTATTAACTTTGTTGTTAATTCATCATAACCTGTAGCATTTGTGTCATTCAAAGAATATATTATCTCCATGACATCTGACTCATTAACTGGTGTCAAAAACATCGTATGAGTTTCATTCTCAATTAATACATTCTTCAAGTCACAATTAATTGGTATAGTGGATTCTTTAGTCAAGTCAATATAGTAGTCATTAAAGTATTGGCATATGTCATTGGGATTTTCAATAATTACGTCATCGATTTTTAATTCCTTGATGTCATTTTTTTCATTACTTAAATTTACATTATCTTTTATTACCTTCCATGCAGCTTGACATTTATTCCTTGAATTAGCGATGTGCCTTTGATTATTAATTCTTTGAGATTGAAGAATACAAGATTTTAAGATTTTCGAATATATTACATACGTCTTCTTATTATAATTTTTACTAACTGCGTCATGTTGATATTTAAAGTATAACATTCTTTTTTTAATACATGAAATTTTAAGTCCTTTGCTAATCCACTTACTTTTTACTTTTTTGCATCCTTGTTTGACACGTATCACTGGGAAACAGAGTCCAAAAAAGAGCGTGAACAAATCATGAAAGGTATCAAATGCTTTGTCACCATTATTTTCCTCATAAACCTCAGAGAAACTCAGTGATGATATACATTCCTGAAATTTCTGCATATTCTCCTTGCTGAAATCTCTTTTTGTTTCATGCCAGTGTGTTTTTGATTTTGGTTTTTTATTCTTAATAGGAATCTGAAAACTAATAGATTGCCCAGTGTTGTGATCGGACAAATTCAAATTGTGCGTGGCACTTGTTACATCAGCGATAGGTATATTACTAGCTATTTGGTCTAAACTTGTTAGCTTTCTTGTTGGTACATTGATATGTACCGCCATATTCTGATTGCTTAAAATCGATTTAAGCTCTTTAGACTGCGCAGTTTGTTCCAGTACATCAATATTCCATAATGAAATCAACATTTTTATTGGCGATGTCTTGAGAAAAGGAAAGGCTACACGCGCTTGAAACCAGTGACTTGAATGAAAAGTTTAATAATACGAAGCACGTGAAGTGTTAGAATAGGAGTAAAAGGTGGGCCAGAGGAAATAAAACGTGAGTAGGTCTATGAAGTAAAAGATATGTTTTTTGTAAATGAACAAAAAACAATAAACACCTACAAAATATACCTACTACATTAAAATATTGTACGCTAATTGATTGAAAGTGATAAAGCTTTTTGTTAATCATCAACAAAAAACCAATGAGCGTTCAATATTTTGTGTTAAGGTATGATTCCGAAGCATACGACAACTGTCGACGCACGCAGCAGATGCGCGTAATTCATTGCGGCTTCTCATTGGTCCCCATTATCCGTATCGGAGTTTAGCAAGTAATGGGTAGGTACGCTGTATCTGCTGCATGCATCTGTCGTCGTTTGCAGTATCACACCTTTAAGTGGAGGACACCATGTTAGACAAACGTACAAAGCGGTGAGTAAAACTTTTTGAACCCTAAATTTTGATACCGCAGTCTAAAGGCCCGAAATTATGAATATTCATTTATAATTTGTAAAAGGGACTAGGGCGAAATATCAAATTTATTGAGACGTTAACTAATTTTAATCGATTTGTGTCTCTAGCGAAATTAAGTTTACAGAAAGGATAAAATTGGGTAAATATTTATTATTACTATGCTAGTACTCAATGGATACCCATTAAGTACTAGCTGATATACGCTGCTTAGCCCGCTTGGAGATATAATTATGTTTCCGTTCCCGTGACCTACCTTGTTTGTTTTTTTTAAACCTTCTGTTCTCGAGTTATTTATGCGCATTCATTTTTATGCCTGCCTGGATGGCGTTCTCAGAGGCGCACATGAGTTCCTCCGTATACACGTGTATGGGCATGCAGTACATGTTAGCAGGTGGGCCATTGCATGTAGAGTAACTCGACATTCACAGTGCAGGTTTGCACCTGAGAACCTCCACCTAGACCGGTTTTCTTTGCTTCGGGCGCTTCGGCCGACTTGTGTCTGAAGTCTAATGAAATTCTTGATATCCAGGTGGGAGATTCTTCAATAGCGGGACAAAAGGGATCGGTAGCGGGCCTTGATTAAATAAATTAAAGTAATAGTCTCACCCAACGCCATAAGCGAGAATGATGCCTAAAGGCTGTTATAAATTCAAGTCCTATCCTAAATGCCCTCTTTCAAAATTAAGTCACACTTTTTATAACCTAAAGCGGGTGAAGAAAATTCTAAAGCTACAATACAATGTAAGGTTTCCTCGACGCGTTTATCCGCTACTGAAACAGTAACTCACTCTCAGTTAACTTTTATGAGTTGCGGATCCGATAAGCAACTATTTCTATTTACGCTCCTGCGAAAAGAGAAATATGAAGGAAAATCGTGTACCGCATTTGTGGTTAAGGAAAATATTTATTATACTAGCTTTTGACCGTGACTTTGCTCACGTTCATTTACGATCTCTGAAAAAAACGTATCGTAATTTCAAAGAAAACTTCTTTTATGGTATAGGTACAGTCAACAAAAGAGATAGGTATAAGTATACTTTATATGAAGAAGTGTATACTTAAGTTGTATGTGTACGTGCCTCATTTGTCGACTATACCTATATGCAACATTTTTGACTCCTAGCAAACATAATAGTCCCTTTACAAGTTACGTGGATTTTTGTTTTCTTTTTTACCATTTTAAACGGAATTAATTCGTATCTCAATATCCGGACTTTTGCAATGGAAGATTTGACCAACTTCAAAAAAGGGTAACGGAATATCCCGTAAACATACTACTAATATATGGGGATATCAGTAATCCGATTGGGAATGTACCTTTTCAGTACGGTTAACCGCTGTTTAACTGTACTAATTAGAGTTGGGTAAAATACATGTGGTAGGTTCCAAATGTACCAGCCGAAGTTGCACAGTCATTCCAAATCAGAAGCGACGGAAGATCTAGTTATCTGTGGAATGATGAGTACGCATTCTTTCTGAGTTTAGGGAGTGGATTTCAAAAACGATGGGAATCGAGAATATTGTTTTTAAAGAAGAAGAAGCAACCGAAATTACTAACATTCCCTCTAACCCCTCCAGGGGCCCTAGACAAAGTGACATTCTATTGATGGAATCGCGCTGAAGCGAACCATTTTTAAGGTTTTAACCATGGATTTCGAAACATTGCGGTGGTTATAGTAATAATGATAAGTTAAATAATGTATTTCGAGTTACAAAGACTCAAATTTCATACAAAAAATATAGTTATATTAATGATTTATGTTAATTTCATTCTATAATTAGCGATTCCACTGGCGTTTTCGCCAATAGAATGTCATCGTCTAACCACTAAGCTATCGACGCTTCACTCGCGTTTTGCTCGATGAATGTCACAGAGTAAGGGACCATCTACCAAATAAAGTTATCATCATGATTCAAGAATGGGCATATTATTGCTTGCACAACATTATCCGGGCGTTGACAGAGAGAGAATACAAGTCATCAAGCCATCTCATCTGAAGGGTATCGTAAGAGGCCTCAAACGGAAAAATTACACAGACGATAGCACTGCGGAGAAAAAAACATGAAATAAAACACTGTACCAGTCCGTCTGGCCAGTGTGGATCTGTAGACCAAAGCCTCACAAAATTGAGAGAGACCTATGTCCAGCAGTGGACTGCGATAGGCTAATTGATTGAATGATCATTATATGCATAGAAGTCGCATTCGTTAATTTCATTCCATAGATAAATACTTACATGTATATAGTTAAGTCTAAATTAGACTGAAAACTAAATTAAATTTCCAATATCTCCATTACGTCTATACCTACTAACCAATCTAGAATTATGAGTTAAGCCACTACATACGATCTGTTGTGCTCTCCGTTGCAGCTAAGCTCTTTAATCGCTCTGAGTCTAACCTATTGCTGGATTGGATTTGAAACACCCTGCTTGCAGTCGGATACTCTACGAACGAGCGTTCTGTTAACTTTCAATGGGCTTAACTGACTGACTAGTGAGCTCTATATTATGGTTTTAGAATATCTATTTTGACCAACTGTAGATCATATCATCGTTCATTCGTTTGTATATTTGAAAAAAAAAAAAACTAAGAAACGCAATTCAAGTAGTAGCACACTGGGAAAATGGAATTTAAGAATAGAAGCACCGTCGATTCGAAAGAAGTAAAAGAAGGAAAGCGGACCTCCGCGTGGGATTTCGATCTTGTTCTAGTTATCCATCGGAACCCAATCAGATCAGTTCAGCCGTTAGAATCTGATGGAATAACAAACATCCAAACGTCTAAATACTCGTATCCAAGCATCTTCTACTTATCCACAAACTTTTACATTATTATAATATTCAGTTGGATAAGGTTAGTAAGAGGTCAAAATGAGGCGTCTATTATAATAGGCTTAGCGCAATGCCTATGAAATATAATTTTAAAAGTTGTTCAGAATATCCTAGAAATCCAATAGTCAAGCTCAAGTTTATGAACATACTCGTAGTAATATTAGCTGTTGCCAGTGGCACTCACCACCGATACAAAATTAATATTGTTCGTGGTCGAGACCACACTGCTATCTATTTTACAAGCTTTTGTAATTTCCTTTTTCCTTTGTGTAATAAAAAATGTATACTTTTCTATTAAATATTGTATGTAGCATTTGGTGTTACGTGTACTGAACATAGATTACAAGATGATAAGATATTCGTCTGAATCTCTTCCGTCAATTGGCAGGTGAAAGGCTAGTGCATGCAATGGTGGTTATAACCTCCAAGATTTTGGCTGGGCCCATACACCCGATATAACTATTAGCTAACGAACACAAATAATAATATTTATTAGTGTCGTTTAAACTGATAAACCCATTTGGACGTACCACTACAAAATACTTGATTAAAAATGAAAAAAAAAAAAAACCTCATCATCTTCATGGAGACGCATTTTCCTGATTGTATCCTGAAAAAAAAAACCAAGCCAGAACAATTGTTTGCGGATCATACAAACAAGATAGATCGTAACATCATCATAAAATACTACACTATCTATAGAGCCAAGTCTGTCGTAAGCGTGGCTTTAAAATCTAGCAAAGCGGGTAGCAAAATGATAAAGCTGCACTACATTGTCGGGTTTAAGGATGCGTTTCTATCCTAGTTCGACTTTTATAGCTTACGGACTCAATAAGTAGCTGATTGTATTTTTGCTGGCTTCCTTAGGAAGGGAAAGGAATAAAACTTCTAAAGTTGTTTATCATAATAATATGAAAGAACTTCTTCTTTCCACTACCTCATGACGTAGAAGTAAAAAGTGCTGGAACTGTTCAGTTCTGTCCAGGACAGTCAGGACCCAGTTTCATTGGGTTAATCAAATGGTTGTTAGATTTACTTGTTAGATATCTATTAATGGTTTAATCAATAACTTATTTAAATCAAAAATAAAGTTATACTCGAAGTGGCCAACATCTGATGCAGAAAATCCAAAAATCTATAAAACTGAAAATGATATAATATATCTACTGCAGCTGTAGTAGATATATTATTTGAATTTGACGTAGACTATAAGATTGTATTATTATTGTTATTTTTTGGTTTTTTGTCTTGTTTAAATTCTTCATTTAATATAATATGTGTTTTGTTATTTTCAGGTGTTATGTTTATTAATATAATTCAGTATATTGTATACCTATGTGTTTAATAAACCGTTTCTTACTTTTTTTCTAAGATGCTATTAATACGTACAGTAAAAAATCTCCTACTTTATTAAAAATCACGTTGAACAAAAATTGAAAAGATACCCTGAATGTGACATCCATGTCTTAACTTATTAAATGAGTTCCTTTTAGCCGCAGAGGCTTTGTGTCTTGGCAAATTTCTTCACCATGTTTCTCACTCAATTTATTTTATAAAACAGGTCTACATTCACAGTATTTCGTGAAAGACATGATTTTGCAAATGTCATCTGTTTTACAGTAGCATAATGTTATGATGGATGATGGGTAACTCAGACTGTTCAGTGAGAAATTCATTAGTTAATTTATTAACTTCTTTATTTTAGTCAGCATCAAAAAAGTGTAAATGAATTGTATTCTTATGGATAAAGATCTGTGATGAGCATGTATTACTTCTCTGGGCTGTGTCACTCAAAAGTGTCACAAAATGGTCCGAGCATATACGTTACTCTAAGACTATTCTGACGAAGATTTTCTTTAGGACCTGAGTCGTTACAAGCTGCTCTAAGTAGATTGCCGGAATTTCTGTTTTTTTTTAGTTGTGCTTGGTTATCGAAATGAAGCTATATGTTAATGTTTATTATGATTATACAATAACTATGTTTTTCTTTTCTTTCAGGTAAGTAGCTACATTCCAAGTAATGCAAAATGGATCTACTTTCAAAACATCTGGTCACATTTTACAGTAAGAGAATAGCTTTAATAATCTGTTAGATTTAAATAATTAATCGAAACTCATATTATGTCGCGTATCTATAGATACTTTGATTGCTTATTTATGTTTAGATCTTGACTGCTTGGGTAGGTATATAGAAGAACCTATTCGTGAAACTTAAAGATCTCGACCAATCGAACGTTCTATTACTATCGCGCTGTCTAAAAGCAGCCATGTCTAATGAGTAGTAACTTGAATATGAAATTTCGAAAAAAAAACACAATACTGTAAGTCCCACCCTATCAAAGTATTTCAAACACCCGCCCCTCACTTTTCAATCAAAGCTTCTTAAACATTCTGCTCTCCTAGTCCGTTGCCTTCGCAAACATGAGGCATGTCAATACCATTTAAGTAAATATTTTATGATGCGAGTAACGTTAGCTAAACTTTATGGACGGGACGTCTGATCAAAATTTACTTGTGGGTCCAAACCCCATTGCTTATAAACTATATTTTATGACTTTACGTGTTTTTGATAGCTCCACATAGGAATTTTAGTGCGGTACTCCTGATTAATTTTGTTGATCATAACACAACTTATAAATGTTGTTGTGCGAAGTTCCTTTGGTAGTATTTTTTTATTATTGTGCCTACTTCTATTATGCTTAGGGAGATTTGGCTGTTTTATTTACAAATACTTCATTGTATTCGCAAAATAAATCAGTGGACCACATCTATAGAATAATACTTCAGAAAACGTTATTTTCTCAAATATTATCGACCCATTAATCTCTGAACCCATATTTCATAAGTCAACAATCTCGCTGAGGAAGTTCCAATATGTTTTCTTTCATTATAATTCTTTTATTTTTTGGATAGAGAGAGGTTCGTGTCTTGTCAGTCAGTCTTAGTCGTTTTTGCGTTCGTTATCCAAAATAAATTGAAATGTGTAGCTCACCAGATCTTATTTTACGTATTTTGTTTTCTACTTTGATCATAATTTATCTCATGATATTCATCTCTATCACTATAGTAGTATTTCAGCACTAGAAGCCTGCGTTTACGTCTCTATTCAGTAAATTACAATATCATATCCTTAAAACAATATCAAATTCTTCTTTCTGCACACAACCTACCTTTTAGTCTTTTCATAGTTATCTGATCGTCACGTTCAGTAACACTAAAAGAGATACCATTTCAAATAGTGTGAGATCGCTGACGCTACACTTTGTCTCAGTATAAAGTAGGAATAAATATTATATTATTCTAAAAATACGAGATGCCGCCTAAACAGAATTTTCATTCTTCGCACGCCTCATCTTTTATTCAATCGTCGTTTAAAAACTCTATAGAATGTTTGCGACAAGCTACGTCATCTACAATTGTTTTGACTGAAGCTTACAAGTAAAATAATCACTGGCATATTCTGATACCAGGAGTCGTTAAAGAGTTGAAGGTACACTCCATTAAGGTACTCTTGGCAACCCCGTTATCGTTATAATAGAATATTAGATTCCGCCATAAACAGTCGCGGCAATGCGACCAATAAAACTTGATCTTTAAAATTTTCTGCCTCACACCTTTCCGTTTCTCGTTGACGAAGTTGAGATAGGAACGCGGTAGGTCACCCAAATCTGGTGGTATTAGGCAATGTGTTTGCTGACGTAAACACCGTTGTTGAAGGGAAATTGCCGAAAGATGTTTGCTTCCACTGAAGTGTTGTTGAGACTCAAGGGGCGCAAGTAATTGGAAAATTCAATCTAAATTCGTTCAGATTTTGTTGCCTATCAAATGTTGAGGAAAGGGCATCATTTGATAGGATCAGATGTTTTTGGAATGAGAATCAGGGGAACGGAGAGATAGTAACAATTAAATTACCGGTGCTGACTTGGATGAGAGATCCAGAGTCAGCATCGGAGTAAACTATTTATGTTCAAGTTTATCTACTCTAGTACGAGTATGATTTCCGTTTGATGTTTAACTTTCACAATAATTCTTGTCAAGCAACTTTATGTGACGTGAAGAAGGAAAATAAATCTTTTGTCATAAAAACACAAATGGGAGTAGTTTTTATAAGTTCCGTACTCATGGTGTCGTTATATAGTTTTATTTTAGTGTTGAAAAGATAAAAAAGTTGTTTTAAATTATGTTTAGTGGTTTGGGTAAGATCTTAGGAAGAATAATTTAGGATTCAAGTTTCAAGATTATTTTACTGGTATACATTAAAATTTGTGTTTCAATATGTATTATGAAGCGTAATATCATCTATATTAAAATAAATGGGACGAGAAGGTGATAATGTTTTATTACATGTGTCATTTTGATTGATAGGTTTAAACCATTAATCGAGGCAATTAAAAAAAAAAACATTTGGTAATCATAAGTAGATTAATGTTTAATTCATGGATCAAAATTAGAAATTAGTACTCTCGTAAATAATCAGGAACATTATTTCTAGTAGGTACCTGTAGATGATGTAGTAATATTTTGACTTTCAGTTTCAATTTAGATCCAAAATACGTATCAGGAGAGCATACAAAATTTTTATTGACAAAGTCAAATCAAGTCAAACAGACCAATTTACGCATACAAAAAAAAAAAAATACTAGAACTGACGCGTGACGCCTGAAACAGCAGTCAACAGCTCGATCACCCCCAAAACAGTTCGTTTGACCAATTTAACTCGAACCAAAAAAAAAGGAATAACGCAAAAAAGCTCCCACATTCCCTAAACCGAATCGTGCCTTTACACATCAACCTCTTTATTTGCCCACCGCTCTTATTCACACTGGAAAAAATATTTTTTTAAGAAACCACCGAACATAGCCCATTTACATTCTGGTGTAAATCTCTTAAGCCGACGGCCCCAGTATACGCATATTTTTTTCATAATTTATAGCTGTATGTTTGTGTTGGTTTTGAGTAATCTTATACATTCTAGGACACGCTTTAACTTACGACTATATTATTTATGTACTTGTCATAAGCACATATAAGTTATATACGCCTTCCCTTGCTTTTAGTTTATTTCCTTTCTCTGTTAGTGAACCAGCTTTATTAAGTTTCCTGAATAACGTTAGGTATTTTGTTTCATATTCGCTTTTGCTTTTGAGGTCGGAAATAATAATAATAATTCATTAATAGCCAGATTACTATAATCTGCTACTATTAGAGCAGATATCTGTAACCCTGATATAGATAAACCTTTAGATCATGCTACGTAAGTTAATTCAGGCCGCGTAATAAATGCTGAAGCAATTCATAAAGATTATTATACAGTTGTGTTTTTTGTATAAGAGCTATAGAGAAACTACTGGCGCTAATGATGCTATCGTTAGCGATATTTAACTAAATGATAATAAGTATTCAAAACTATATAGAAACTACGGGCGCTAATGATGTTATCATTAACGATATTTAACAATACAATGATTACATATTATTTAAGTGTATCCTATTTAATTTATAATAAACGTATAAAACTCATAAATACGTATACACCTAAACTTAAAACATCATTGATTTCATAAAGAAACATCTCATGTGAATTCATAAACACTACTGTTGTATCCGTCTATAGGCCACAGTAACCACTTTCCATCAGGTGGGCCGGGTGCTTGTCTGCCACCTAAGTTGTATAAAAAAAACTGTCAATACATCGGTAGCACACTTGAATAATTACTGTTACATTCGTATAGTTAAAAATAGTAATATCGTAGACAATAATTGTAATATAAAGATGTAAGTAGCAGATTAGAAAAAGGATGTAAGTACATTGAAATTACTGATTTCGCTGAGTATTCTATTAAGATCACAAGCAAAGCAAATACATCATGTAATTCAATACAGCTACGAAATAAATAGTAGGTACATTGGATAAAATCTTCCCTACATTTATCTTATTGTCTTCCCTTACTGTATTTATGAAATTATTCTGAATCTATTACTCAGATATTAATAGTTTTGTTTGTTTAACAACTTAATACAGATAACGGTGGGAATATTGGTTGGTCTTATTACTAAACACTCAATTATTCAGTGAAGTTTACAGTTGAAATCAAATATTTATACTAACTATGTTTCTGTGGATGATCAGTATAAAACTGTGAAACTTCACACACCGCATAGTATTGTTAGTTTACGGCTGTATAAAATAATCCTAATTAATAGTACCTTTAAATTTTTGATTTCGTTTCAAACTTATTTTCAAATTCTTCAATTTCAGTTAATATTTAATTGTTATGTAGGATTGATTGAGTTATTATAATAATAAATTGGAAAAAGCGAAATCAATTCTCGGGCGGGACTCGAACCCGCGATCTTTCCCTTACAGGGGGAACGCTCTGACCACTGAGGGCGGAGTTATCAAAAATCAATGTTTAAAAATGATTGCAACATCATTCATTGATTGCGATAGTTCGTACGAATATCGGTAGATTACTCCCACCATCGCCGTAAGATGGATGTATTGGAAAAATTGGATCACTCCCGGGCGAAGCTCGGTGGCTCAGTGGTCAGAGCGTTCCCCCTGTAAGGGAAAGATCGCGGGTTCGAGTCCCGCCCGAGAATTGATTTCGCTTTTTCCAATTTATTATAATTTGTTTAGTTTAGCAAAACTAATTGCTTTAAAATTATCTCAATTGATTGGGCGGAGTTATCAAAAATCAATGTTTAAAAATGATTGCAACATCATTCATTGATTCCGATAGTTCGTACGAATATCGGTAGATTACTCCCACCATCGCCGTAAGATGGATGTATTGGAAAAATTGGATCACTCTCGGGCGAAGCTCGGTGGCTCAGTGGTCAGAGCGTTCCCCCTGTAAGGGAAAGATCGCGGGTTCGAGTCCCGCCCGAGAATTGATTTCGCTTTTTCCAATTTATTATAATTTGTTTTGTTTAGCAAAACTAATTGCTTTAAAATTAACTCAATTGATTGAGTTATGTATTTTGGTCAAAGTAAAATACTTGAATCGTAATTTATAGAGCAATGGATACAATTAGCGCAGCGCACCAGGCAACATTGTTCTTTTTTTTTTAATATAGAACACGTGAATATGACTTCGCCTCGTCTGATGGTAAGCTGAAGGCAAAGTCTCTAAAAAGAGGGTAAGCTTGACGCCCTCATCAGATGCTTTTTCACGCCCCGCTTAAAGGATCCAGGACTGTAGGAGGAGGGAAACACATGAACTGGGCCTCGATACTGCTAAAGGACAATCACTGTCACACCACAATGACTGCAAGAAAATTCCATTTGATTTTAGCCTTTAAAGTAATGCAGTTAACGTTTACAATTAAACGGCTTTTTGTAGAGTGAATGAGAGAGTGTAATGAAACTCTGTTCATTTAATTTTATGACTGTAAGTTTATAGAAATAAGGTCCAAAATATAATGGCATTTTTTGCAGTCTTTGTGGTGCGACAGTGGTTATGCTTTAGCAGAATCAAGGGCCTGGTATTTAATGCAATCAATGCAATACAAAAACAAGGCAGCGTGAGGGTGACGCCCCAGGTATTGCACACGTACATAGGCCACGTAACCACTTTCCATCAAGTAGCCCGTGTGCTTGTCTGCCACTCAGACAAAATATAGTGGAGTTCGTTTTACCTCCTTAGGAGTGGAGTTTCATAAAATCCGTTCTTAGCGGATGCCTATAGTTTTTGAGATTACGTAATTAATTAGTGACTGGTATTTCGCTTTAATATATTATATATAGTGGCATAGCGGTAGTAAACGCGGCCGCTACGCAGGAGGCGCGGATTCGATCCCCGCTCAGTGCAAATATTTGTGTGCATGAAACATGCATGGGTATTTGCATTGGTCTGGTCGTACCCCGGAGAGCACGTTAAGCCGTCGGTCCCGGTTGCCATAATAAAATCTGTGGCAGTTGTTACGGGTAGTTGGAGCCCTAAAAAGTCTAAAAACAACGTTCTAGCTGCAAAGCGATATCGCCTAATGTTTCTATTGGGTTGTGGTGGCAATCGCTTCATAGAAAATATCGAGGTCTAGCCAAATCCGTAGTTAAGACTGGTAAAACGGACCGGACCCAAGACTCCGAGCTGAAAAGCTTCGGATGCGACTGGGAATTAACGCTATGATGAAGAAAAAGAAGATGTATAGAACTAATCATCTAAATCACACGCTGTAAATGTATTTTGTTTGAACGGTTTATTATGTAAACATACTCGTAAATATAAATGCACCTGTAAGCATTGACCCATTTCCTCCCGCTCCCGGTAATTATCTCTCGTATCGTTATTTTCCTTACATTCTCTACGGGTATGCAGCGAATGAGCAGTATTCGTATGTTGTCTATCAAAACAAATATGGCGTATTGCAAACCACTTCACGGGCTTAAGTACCTTTCTAAGTAGTAGGTATACGTTCTTGTAGCACTCTGAAATAGATTTATGGAATAAATAATTTATACTACATAATTATTATTTTGAAATCTTTTGTATCATTTTATCTTCCTCATTAATAAGTATCCTAGTATGTGAAAATACATCTACATACCTAATAATATGTACTTCGTTTTCTTTCTACAGACAAACTAAATTATTAAATGTTTTTATTAATAATGTTTTTGTTGTTATAATTTCGATAGTTTATTTATCACGTCTTGTACATTATTTTTCAAATAAAAATATTTCACTCAACAAGATCATAAGTATTTCATGCCTCTCAATATTTTTATTGTATCATAACCACACAAAAATCTGACACAGGATATAAATAATACGTTAATTCACCGAGATGTTCCCAAGGCTCAAGAAGGATTCATCTAGAGTCACTGTGCCTTGATTAAGTACAAAAACTTTGTACTTGCGTCATTTCTTCACGGAACAACACCTAACACCTGCTAACTTTGCTGATTCAGCGACCAAAAGAGGATCTTGCCCTCAGACAAGAACTTTGTTCCTTTCATTTATCTTTAATGAAATCTCGTCTGTCTGTAGGTTCTTGTAACTTGTTTGGTGCTTATGTCTTTTCAACTATAGATTAGTTATCTGGGTAAAGTGTCATACAGAGACAATAACTAGGTAGCTATTTGGTTCAATACTTTCAGGCCCGTTCTAGAATGCCACTCGGCTGAATCTCGATTTACCTGAGGCAAGATTGTATGCATGCACTGATTCCACAGATTTGACAGGCTGTCAGACAGATTGTCTATAGTTCTATACAATCTGTCCTCAGGTAAATCGAGTTTGAGTTGAGCGTCATTCTAGAATACGGGCCTCAGTGTTTTATATCTATCATTACTATCATTTATTGATCACGGAGTCTTAGTAAAGCGCGTGATTGATGGTAATGTATTTATTTACTTTTTATTCTGTAGGATTTATTCTGTAAGATTTATTATTCTGAAGGACTGGAAATATTTTATTAAGTTATTGTGCATAAAGTTCAATAAATAAAATAAATAGATATAGTAGGAGAAATGTAGGTAGTAAATGCACCTTTACCAATCAACGATCTAAAGGCGTATAAGAAATGTCCGAGCTAGGTGTAAGAGTTAAGAAAAGGCTTAGAATATCCTTTCCTGAAAATGTTTTCAGTCGCTTTTTGGTTACGAATACTTTCTTTATTACGGGATAAAATTATCAACTGGTGAGTACATAATTAAAAAAACAACATCTGTGAAAGCAGAAGAAGTGGTATGTAGGTATACCTGAATTGTAGTGATTGAAAAGTTGTTGCTCAGCCCACCTAAATTAGATAAAAAGAATCATTTTTCTTTTGAACATAAAACGATGAACAAAAGAATTTCAGTGATTAAAGGTAAAAAAAACCAATTCACTTGTAACCAACATACCCAACAAAATACTGTTAATTATAGCTCTCAGGCCGTTAATTGTGGTAGTTAATGGAATGTCGATGCTCTGTAAGGACCACTCGCTCCAATTCAATTCAATTATATCAAAGACTATTAAGAAAATATAAAATTGAGTTGCGATGGCCTTCACCTTGATCTCTTTCTCTTTGGTAGATAAGTGGTTTTATTTGGCAGATTAGATCTACTCAAGAAAATAGATAGGTAGGTAATGATAAAGGTATGATTCCATAGCCCACCGCATACGACAACTGCCGACGCACGCAGCACATGCACGTAATTCATTGCGGCTTCTCAATGGTCCCCTTTATCCGTATCGGAGTTTAACAAGTAATGGGTACGCTGTATGTGCTGCATGCGTCGGCAGTTGTCGTAGGCGGTCGGCTTCGGAATCATATCTTAATCATACATAAAAATGTGATAATTTATCATCAGTGTTAGTCCAAATCTGTGCTTTCTTTCTTTGTTGCACGATAAATAACCGGATTACTCTATTCGCAGACGTGTTTTTTTCTTCACCCTGGGTTCTTTAAACGAGGAATGAAAAAGCACCTGTTGAGGCCTTCATGTTAGGGGCCACCTAGAGGGTGGACAGATTCTGGAATTTCAAGTTTCTAACCAGTCAAAAGACGGAATGAATATAAAAGAAAAAACTTATACTTCAGGTTTCTTTCATTCTGCAGCGTGTCGCTGGTCACGTGTAGCGTTCACATTACCTATATTTTGTATCATCTATGGCCATCGGTGCGTGTATTTGCATCCCGGTCGAACGTGCTGAAGAACGCGACCGGCCGCACGCGTCATAGTGAAAGCAAAGGTTATAAAAGTGGTCGCGAAATATTCACCTGAACCGGCAGCGCTGGCGACCAGTGACACGCTGCATAATGAAAGAAGCCTTAGAGTTCGTGGTTCAGTGTCCTTTTTAACAAATTAACTCTTTAACTTTGAATTAGATGACACTAACCAAGCACTTGTAACTAGCATAAAGCATACAGCCAAACAATATCATAATTTTATTCTGAAGTCTGTTAATAAAATATCAACTTAGACTAGCAGCATGCTGCATTTTTATAAGCGTGTCTTGTTCCTCCTTTTTAGAGTCTGCATAGGATAGCACGTGACTGACATCTTTATTAAGATTATTCTCAAGTTCCTGTAGAACGTTCTTTGAAGAAATGTCTGATTTTTTTTTTTTTTTTGCAAATACCTATACATAAATCATGGTCACTGCCCACTAATATTTGGCCCATGTATTTTACTAACTTAACAACAAACAAAACAAAGCTAAATCAAGCAACGTTTGAAATTTCTATTAAATCATAACCGGTTTAATAACTACTTTATTAAATTAAATAGTTTAACCATATTATATTATAACTGAATACACCCTCTAAATAAATAACTCTTACAAATAACAAACCCCATCGAGATTAACGAACTGGAAGTAACCGTAGAACTTTCTCAATAAAATTAACTTTCAAATTCCTAAACCCAATTAAAACTTGCCAAAATACTGAACAAAATTATTACGCCCCACGAATACTTATAACCGTCAAATATCATTACTACGATACATAACAGAAATAGCAACTATAAAAAAACGTTATGGTCCATAAACTCATTTTATTCGATTCTTTCTCATTTATGACATGTCTAAGAACCTACATACATAAATTAGTTTATCTACGTTTACAACATATACTTTATTTTACCACTCAAAGATATTATGATGGGAATGACCGATGTGCGAAAGGGTGGGTCAAGTTATCTTAGACCTTATTTGTATAGTAAAATTTCCAGTGTAACAAGAGCCCTCATCGGTCGCGTATTTTTTTGCCCTAATTCAAGTTGTTTCTAATCTTGTTTGCTTTTGAATGTGAATACAAATATATGTAGAAAGCTTTAACAGGATCCAGTGTTTTTTTTTCACGGATAATATCCATTGAAATCGACTTGACACAGAATATTAGGGACCGTTGTCAATTCTGAGTCCCGATTCAGTATCACAATGTTTTCAAACGTGGTTTACATTCGACAAGAAAGCAAAACATAAAAATGTTATTGCACTACATTAACGAACAAAGCGTAAAACTTTGAACCTTTTGGTCGGAAGAAAGCTACTGCCTAAAACCGACTTAGCGTTGCATCTTTTAATCTTTGGGTTTGTTTTAGCACTTTGTTTTTAGCTGCAGCGAACTTTGTTTTTAAGTTTTATCAAAATGGTGCACGAGTTTTATACTACCTACATACGTATTATCTACAGTATGAAGTAAATATAACTTTTTTACTTGAATCCATGTTTTTCTTAGCATGATCGGAGTAGTACGAGTACTCGTATTAATCTCTCATTTAACATCAACTGCAAGTAATACTGCTACTAAAGCATTTTGTAGAGCTTGTAACGTTTCTCCCATAACTCTTTCCCTTCCCCATTCATAGACCATGTTACCCCCTCTATCAGACTTATGTTCGTTTGCTACCATAATAATATCAAAAAACATCATAACTCTAAAAGCAACCAGGACTTCTTTTATCTTGATTCGTATCGCAGTTACTATATCACAAAGATTAACGGTTCTGAGGCCACGGTCCTTTGTTACTATTTACATGTCAACACAGTTTTTCGGATGTTTGGGAAGTCGTTCAAGTAAATTAGGGACTGTCTGCGCGTAATGTGTTCCTGAGTTTTGTTTTGTATTACCTTTCCTGTTTGTATAGTTTTTGAAATTGTATTCCATTTTTATGACTCCAGCTAGTCGTTATCCTCGAGGTAGCGTTGTTTGTTCTCCATAATCCTCGTTTGTTTGTTTTGGGATAATATCTGGTGTTGTATAATGATGCAGGTGTACAGTAATAATTAGCTGAGTTTGCATAATGCAAACACAAGTCTGATGGGGAAAAGTTTTGTCACTGTATTGCTCTAATAAATATATTTTTTAACCTACCTATTTTATTTAACGTAAAATGAAATTTTGAAGCATTTAGTATGCTAAACTATTCAAATACATTAAGATAGAAAGAAGCGAATACAGCTCAGGCGGGACTCGTACCCGCGATCTTTTCCTTCATACCGTAATTTTTCTCTTAATAATTGATTTAACGTTTTTTTTTAGTTTTATGAACTTTACAGAGATGCAATGCAATCTCTATTCTCTCATCAGTGATTCCTCTACTCAAAACTTACATCGTAAGAAAGAATGATTTCAGTATGGTTACTGTATTTTTCTGTATCTACTGTATTTCAAACATTAATATTGAAAGTAGAATTTGTGTGGAGTCATGTTTTATGCTAGAGTCAACCCTAATTCTGTCAGAATTCAGTTCAATCTAGTGTGTCATGTTACCGAAGGCAGTGATAGGGCAAATAGATACTTTGTTTCAACAGAATAAGGTATAAGATTCTCTGCTTTTAACATATGAAGGATTTTGCTTCCTTGTGACATTTGTAATGAATTCGTCGCTGGTGAAACAGGGCCGCAATCAGCAGTGGGAATGCAAAATGTTAATAAGATATGGTAACACTAATTGGATTTGAATAGATTATACTCGTCTTTGACTACGAGTAACAAGTAATAAGCTTTTGGAACATCACATACATCGTAATATTCTTATGCGAATATTACGCTCGGAATTTGTTCAACTAAGACGCGTTTCACATAAAAATAAATGAAAATATTGGTGATTAATAAACTGATTTATGAGTTTTGATAACATTTTAGTATTCTTATGAAAAGATAAAAGTTTTATACTTCCAGCTAATATTCGTGATTAAGTAATTTATGGAGAACGAAATTTAACTAATCAAACCAACTTCCAGGTAATGAAGTTGGAGCAATTTTAGTTACAGAACTGAGTAACTTATGTAATATATTACAACAACATGGTAGTCTAGTTCTGCAAACAATAAATTTGAAGTAAGCTTTATGTCGGTTTTTACACATCCAGCTGTAAGTATAGTCTGCGAAGAAAAATTGAATTTATTTATTTTACTATCATTCAGAACAATAACATTAAAATTTATGTCACTTTCATGATCTTACAGGTATTTTGTGCCAACAAACCATTAACCTGCCATGTAAGAGATTTAATAAACCGTTGATATGTTTTGAACATTATCTTGAATAACTAAACTTAGAATGTCTCGTAGATCTACTGAAGAATTACTACTTTACAATGAATTTGCATCATGTAAAGCCCAAATGAAAGTAGTTTTCAATTTTACTGAATAATAAATACCGTTATTTTACTTTCCACAATACCAAAACTACAATAAATACATGCACACAGTTTTTACAGTTTTAGATTCAATACTTTCTCATTCGTATTTTTACACTACAGTGTAAATTAGTTTAGCTGTTGGCAGACATTTACGCATGTCCCAAATGCATCTCTGCGCAACTGCAGTGCTCATTTAGCTATACACCCTTATCTTCTTTGTTTTACTATTGCAGTAATAAATACAATCTCACTATAAAAATATACTGTAATTTGACGATCAAAGAAAGGAGGTCCCATCCCAAGTAGGCTCGAAGGATGATGTTAGGGTGATAATAACAAGTAACGAGTGCGTAATAGCGACCTATACGTCTGATGCCAGGGAACTTGATATTATACCCTTGGGAGATACATTTATTTTACCTAGTAGATTAGTATACTTGTTGGAAATTTGTACATTAATGTAGATTCCCCTATATTTCTGATACGTAGAATCCTAACCCAAAAGTAAAAGAGCCAATTTGCTATCTCGACCAAATCAGATACTATTAAGATGTTAAAATTTTTATCTTTTTCCGTTGCAATTATCGGGGTACGTAAAAGTTCTGGAGACGTCAGCGGAGCGAAATTCTCATCGCTTCAATCGGTACTCGACATTTTTATAAGAAGGTTTCCCTCTTTCACCTGAATATCGTTAAAACTTACGTGAAATTTGACACCAAAGTTGACTTAGATCAATGCTTGAGTCAAAAGTTTATCTTTCACTTGTTTTTATTCTAGGTATGTATTAAGATTAGAAACTTTATTCATGGTAAGTGATTACCGTCCCTATAGGTACAGTGTTGTGACGAGGAGAAATGAATGAAAATGCTTTTCAGAAATTATAGGTTCACTTCTTCATCCGGACGCCAATCTCAGTCGCATCCAAAGCTTACACTTTTAGAGCGCGAGGTGTGCTTTCCACCTTACCATAGTTTCGTTAGTTTATATTTTATGGGAATAACTGCCGTGTGACTCCCAATTCGAAGAGGAATGATTGCGTTCGAGCCTCATCTGCACGTCAGCTAGTATACCGGCTTGCATGTGAAGTTGAAATGGGCTTCAAAAATCTTGATACCCTTACACCTAGAAAATATAGGTTCACAGTAAGGTACTGCCAATTTCATAAATGAAACAGGTAGGTACTTACTGTAACTTAAATGAATATTCCAATTGGCTCACAGAGATCCAAAATAGCAACTCTCAATCAAACACAGGAGAAGTTTCCTGATTATCGCCAACTTATCTTCAACAAAGTTTCCCTCCGCCATTATCTTTCAGTTCGTTGGGCTGTTTGAGCCAAACAACCTTATCAATATCGTTATTCGAAGTTGACTGTTTTTCATGACTAATGATAGAAGACTGGGAATGGAACCCGGACTCTGGAATGCAAACTTTGGGTGCAATCGAGATTGTCGATCGAATCCAGATACAGAGTTTAACCAGAAAAAGTACCCAGAAAATAAACACATAATCGTATAATAAACATCACGAACCAAAATTTTCATCAAGTTCAAAACCGCGTAATAAAGTTAAGGTCCCTGAGAGTTTTGTGATCAAGACACAAAGAACAAAAATAAATGAATTGATGCATCGATCATCTGCAAAGAATCGTACGACACTTCATTTGTCGAAATCTATTCACCGAAGTTGAAGATGTATCACTTTTCAAAACTGCTTTTAGCAGCTCAGTCATAATGACGTCTACATCTATTACTCATAAAAAATCACCAAAAAATAATGGCTGCAAAAATTGCGACGACAAACATCCATCATAAAAACAAACAACACCAAATCATTTTGTATCTTTTCACTTTCAGGGCGAAACTTTTAAAAATGACGAAAGACTACCAAAAAGTAGGGTGGAGAACACAAAAACCAGCCGTTCAGTTTCAAATACAAATAAGCGGAATTAACTACATGTCGGCATTCGACCGACAATTATTCTCTGTCTGACGGTTACATGTCGTTATTTTTCCCACTGTAATTTCGACGTCTGCTGTTTGCATTCAACGTACATATTGCGAAGTTCTGATAATTTATTGCACCGTATCCACATTTATTGATAAACGACAGCGTGAATCGTGACGCGTTCGTGCAATAACGATTTAAAGGCAGAGCCTTTTGTTCGTTGTAAATTTATTGTATTGTGAACTATACGGATTTTGTACGAAGCTAAAAATTTTCGACCCTGAAGTTGAAGTACGGTAGTTCAGTTATTTTATTTATGAGGTTTGGAACTTATGAACACATGCTAGTGATAGTTGAAATTTGTAGATTTTAGAAGCTTGTTATGAGCCGATAAAGTTTTTATAATATAACGCAATCGCCCGACACTTGATCTCTTCATGCCCTAAAACTCATTTTAATATATTGAAAGTACTCATTTCTCTGTTATATCACTTATTAAAACTTTACATATCCAATCAAATGTCATTCAAACACACCTTATGAAATTCCAATCAGCTACAGAACCAAATTCGAAATATGAAACTGGCAGTCAAGTACACCGCATTGTGTTCAAATCGAGGATAGAATCGATGGATCGTACCACCGCAATCTGGTCACTGCACAGCACACAGCTGTCTAATACATACTCGCCAAGAACACTTACGCTCTATTTCGTCTTCTGGTATTCCACACAAACGTTATTGGTCTTCGACGATCCTTCACTGGTTTATTGAACTTAAATCTGACACTTACATTTATTAACATTGGTTCTAGTTACAAATGTCTTTAGTTTAAATTGAGTTTCGTACCGTAGAAGCTGAAACAATTTGTAATGAACGTTAACTATGTAATAGTGTTTCCATTTACGAGGTCGAGTGTTCGCAGTTGACTTGGAGGTTGATTGAGATCTGAATACATAAGTAATAATTATGATTTCAGTGGAACAGGTGTAGTGGGTGTTTCATTTCTGATTGCACGTTAGTAAATCGCGATTTACAAGTAATATACTACACTATAGGAATTTTTGGTCAGTTATGTTATTATTAAAAAATTAGAGTTATTATAACAATAAAATTATATAGGTACATCATAATCTTCAATCAGGAGCTATCAGATTATTTTCATGGCAGACATTTAGGCCTAATTTTTGACTTTCACTTTTATTAATAACCCCCTAATCTATCTATCTACTTATCTAGTAGGAATGTACGTTTTCTTGATTATTTCCAATACCAAAGAATAAAAATTCTCAATACAAATAACATAAGAGGCTTATTTAATAGACAGCTCATTGTGATATACATTCGTTTCATCAGAAAAATATCTCTAAGAAATAATATTTCAGTGTGTTCTTGGGTAACACGTCATTCTTTATTGACAGACACCAACAGGTGCTACTACCCTAAATTCGTCACATCTTTGACAATGTCGGGTAAATATTAAGTTATCGTAATACGGGGTTTCCTCAATATTATATACAACTATCTTATTTTTTTTATATACTGTTATATATACGTAGTCGTTGTTATTAGAAACCGTGCTTAGTAAGAGGTGATATTGTAAATCTAATCTAATAAAAAGTACCTAGATAGAATCTAACCTGACACAGGAAAATTCAAATGACTTTTTAAAGGATCTTTTTGGGTCGGGGTTTTTTTAAATTTCATATGTATATTTTTATATAGGACACGTAAATATTTATAACTTCACCTCGCCTGATGATAAGCTGAAGGAAAAATCGCAGGTAAGAGGGTCACAGACATTGATAATATAATGTTACAATGGTGGTCAGCAGATGCTTTTTCACGCCCCGAGGGATCCGAGACTGTAGGAAGAAGGAAACACGTGTGCTGTTGTATGGTTTTATTAAATTTTCGGTGGCTATACTACCGTCTGACCTCCCAACTCCAAAAGGATAGTATGCACCAGAGCCTCGCCTCTCAATTAGCAAGTGTTCCAGGTAACAGCTTTACCTAGAACACTTGGTAATCGAAAGGCTTACCTTTGGGTCCCATACATATACATATAATCATGCCTCGGAGGGTTGGGCAGAAGTGAATTAACACCCACATTTCACCAATCATTGTATTAGGTCCCACGTAATACGGGATGAGCCTATTGCCGTACACTTTCTTTATCTTACAGTAAACACACCGAATGCTAAACTGTACACCATGTAACTTCGAAATTATGTCCTATACCCTTGCTTCACATACATATATGTGTTCAAATACAGTTACTGTATTCGGCAGCGGCTTTAAAAACTAAAACTAAATTCAACATGCACTCACCATAATCCCGATTTCGCTGCTAAAATCCAATCACTCAAAATCCCACAACATTCCCGTACCAACGGTTGATGGTACATATTTCGATACGAAAATCGAACTAAAAACTATTTCCTTAGTAAAATTATCCCGGCGCGGTCCAATAGCTCACGTACTAGGGCTGTGTAAATAACGTTGTAATGGAAATTCAACCTCGACGCGGATACACAGGGCTGTACTGAGAAAATTAATTTTATTAATATCCGCCTCTCATAATACGAATGGATGTTATTGTATCCTTGAATATTAGCTTTTATGTGTGTAGTATCAAACGGTGGTTTTAATTAAACTCTGATAGCAAATAAATTTTTGTGTTACATTATTTAAAGGTAATCATGGAACTGTGATACTGGTTTTAAGTAAAAGTTATTTTAGGGATTTTTGAGCGATAAAAAAGGAAAATGATTATATCTTGCCTATTAGGGTAAGCAGAAATCACTTTGCTACTATCCTTGTTTTTATAGTGCGGAAATCCCCTCGGATGTTTTTCATCCGAACCGGACGTGGTTATTTCGGACTCAAACCGACTAAAACCGTACGTCATCTTGAGTCATCGAATGCCGAGGGCGAGACTGCCTTTGGCATATCCCTCACGCATTTGCTACGAGTACTATTCTGTCCTTCATTGTATCAGTATTTTCAAACATACTTGGCGTTGGTTACATGCATGTTAGGTACATAAAATCTATTTATTTTCACTAACGAAAATTCTAGTTTCAAACAATAAGTCTATACAATACAACCAATCTTACTGAATCTATCAGATAAAATTCAGTCTAAAACAATATAAAGTCACACGCCCATGCATCTCGCATGCACTCATCCATCCCTGTCCTATAAATATCTGTATCCGCATATCCGCACTGATTCAAATACGTGACAAGCGACTATCACATTTTCTATATTCAAACTGGAAAAATACGAGAATTTTAAGTTTTTATATAGGTACAATAATTTCGTTTATTCCCAGTAGTTCCTTTGCAAGTTACTTTGAAGTGACTACTGGGACTTTTTTGTCCCTATAGTTCCTTCGAAAGTGATGTCATTTGTCGCTTGTTGAATGAGTATATCAAGATCTTCGGAATCTACACTACATAATATTGAGCTCTACACGTGTTTTTAAATTAGGAGCAAAACTTCACACAACAGTCTGTGCTATAGAATTGATTGAAAGGGATCGGATACGATGTAATCTTTACTTTGATGGTACTACTTTGAGACTTCTGCCTATATAATAAGAAGGTACATGCTGAAATTCCGTCAACTCACTTGACACTTGATGTTGATTATAGGATATTAGATTTTAACTTCAGAACTTGGTCCAAGTTAGGCGATGAGACATTAGATAAGAGATTTAAATGTTTAAATCTCTTATTTATATACATCCTAATTATGAAAAGATTTTAGTTAAAGTATAAATGCAAAAAGCCAGTTTTCAAAACTTTTAGCGTAATTCTTAATGTCTAACAAAAACACTTTATTTCACTTTAAAAGTGCAACCAACAAACTTTCAACGGCTTACTTCGTACTAAAAAGAAAGAAATATGTTTCTACTAGAACAGAAAAAACATATTAAAGTGATGAAATATGGCTGCATTTGAGAGGACTTTAAATTTCTTTAGTTTACTTTGCGGTTACGGAGAGGATTCCTGTTGCGAATGCCCTGGTTTTTTAAATTACCTCCGTGCCATAAACGTCGGGGAAAGGATTTTGCAGCCAACCTACTATTACAGAACTTGCATTCTATTTATTTGGTTCATATTGGGTTGAACGTATAAATAGTATACGTAGCTATAATTCTGTCTAATATTATAAATACAAAAGTCAATTTATTTCTATCTAATTTCTCCCAAATTACTAACGCTCATTTGAAAGTTTTAGCATGAGAAATTTAAACTAAAGATTACAGTTTTGTGAGTGTACAAGGAAAAATTAAGAACAATGTTAGCAAATACAGAATATTATTGTATACTATGAGAAATCCTCAAAAAATATCCATGAAACGAGAAGACTGTTTACTACTTTGCTACTTCAACAATAACCAGATGAGTTTAAATACTTATTTAGGTACCTTATTTCAAATATACGTACGTAAAACATGATTAATAAATTATATTATCAATAGTTGTATTTTAACAAGAGCACAAAAAATTGCTATAGTTGCATAAAAATCTTTCTGAAAAAATATACATAATTCATTATAATCCAGCTATTCTCATAATAAAATATATTAAACAGTAAAAAGTGCAGAAATAACTTCGCCTCATTAGTAAGCAAATGCAAACCTCTCAAAGGTTTGCCGACTTTAAAAGAAAATAAAGAAAACTTTTAATGCAAAATATCCGAGTATCCGACGTAATGCAACTTTCACCCGAAGACAGTCGTTACCGCGCTGAATAAAACATACGAATGTATTTCACTTCACTATTCCCTCACAGGGGTGAATGAACTAAATCGGGAAGTAACATCTATGTAGAAAGAATCGAATCGAATTGTATAGGCTTTTTCCAAAGAACTTCTAAATTACTATACTGCTGGAAATGAATGGCTTCTTTCTATTTTGATCTTGAACAGGTATTTGGCACTTTGGATATAAATAGATTCAGATGTAATTCAGGACTGAGGCAAGTTTACTTCTATTTTTGACCGAGACGAAAATTCACAGGGTTCATTCAAGGTGAGGTTTACAACCCGGGTTAAGATCTTCGGGATCTAAACCAACCTCACCTGCCAATCGGTACTGTTAATTAACGAAAAAGCTCTGGTGCAGGCTTTCCTTTCGACCTTGGTATATCAGACGGCAGGTTGTATCAGCAAAACCAAAATGAGGAGAAGGTGTAATTGGACCACTTGGCCTCTAAAAATTTAGGTGGCGCTCGTATTTGATTTAAGAAAATGTTATATGAACTTAATTAATTAAAAGTTTGTAATTTTATAAACTACATACATTCTCAATGCAAATAAATCAAAAACCTTATAATCCTGACACATTATTCTTGTAAAATAAAAACATATTTTTTTAATGTAAGCACCAAAGAAACTTCTGAAGGACTTACATATTTATCAAAGCACTTCGCGAGTCCCGGGAATTCAATTTGGCGGGACGGGGACGCACGTTTGTCTGCCAATTTAAATTTTTAAGAGAACCAACGTTGAAGCGTTCTGTCGTACCGTGGTCACTGTGCATGATCTGCGTCATAAATGTGACGTCGGGTTATTTATTTTGTGTGAGCTGTTATCTGCAACTCCACCTATGTAACATGTGGCTGATAATCCACAGGATTCTGGCAAAAATTAGCTTATCCGCCAGCTTGGTGAGTTTGCAGTTGTTATATATTAGTGGGTCAAAAGTCTAAAATTCCTTGTCAGTACAACGTAAACTGAGCTGGCTGATGATGTACCGCTGTTGTACCTATGAATTATTAAAAAAAAAAACGATAGAAAGTAGGTAGGCAAGGGTGGTGGTCCTAACCAGACTTAGAGCGGGGGCACACGATGCGTTGCGGCGCCGCACCGCAGAAATTTCGGCCAATTGGCGGCCACGCAAGCCGTGCGGGGCCGCTCGTATGGCCGCCGATTGGCCGAAATTTCTGCGGTGCGGCGCCGCAACGCACCGTGTGCCCCCGCACTTAGAGACGGATTACGTACTGAAGCTGAAGGCATAGGCTGTCTATACCTTCGGTCTAATAAATCGTGATATTCAGACATACAGGGCTAACAACGCACTGTAGACGCCGGTGGCCCCATCTAGGGGGCAAATATGATCTTAAATCAAAGTAACCCAAGTAGAAATTAAGTAGGTACCTAGGTATCACTAACTACAATGATTCTCGCCATTTCCTTCCACTACATTTATAGTCATAAATCACGTCACATATCCTTAGCACGTACTACACAACTGACCTTTTCAAAGGACGATTAGGCATCAATAATGTCCTTCAATATCCGTAGAAAAGGAGAAGTGTTATAACAGTATTTTTCGTTATCAGCTAACACGAGGCAGTTATAGCCAGTTGAACATCAGAATAATGGGTACTGAAAGTAATCCTCAAGCTGCTAAGCGCACTTTTAAAGGATCTGGTCAGCAATTTTTAAGGATGTACCTACTTCGTGTATAACGTGGTTTCCGCCTGTCATCCTAGCTGAAGCAGGCCATGGCGTCGTACGCCTCCCATTCCCGGGGGCAAGTTGGGGACTCCGTGGTCCCCACACCGGAAAAGGGTCAAATCCAGAGATATGGCCCTGGGTCGGCCGGGGTGCGAGCGATATGTCCATGATAATCTCACCTCCGGCAACCGACGGCCCATAGACGGCGTGCGTTTTAGTCGGTTCGAGTCCGACATTCCCCACCACCAGCTCCGGCGGGGGTGGTATCCGTGGGGATTTGCCGCACGATAAAAAAAAGTACAACGTGCTACTGTGCTACAATAGTATTAACGCCCTCAGCCAGGCGTTTTTGCAGCGTAATTATGTACACTGACATAAATGGAATATCATTCAGGCCCCTAATTGAACGGCGCCATTTTGTTAACAGCCTAGGCAGTTAATTGAACGCTGATTAAGCTAGTTGGCTTCGACAAATACATTGTACCAGTCGACGAACTTCACTTTCGCGATGCAGGATTCGTAGTGACGTAGTAGTTCAGCTGTTGGTACTCGTAGATGGCGCTGGGTAGGTACAACATGTTGTATCACCACAGTTCCAAGACGAAGGTATAGAAGAATTTCTAATATCCAAGACTAGCTGTTGCCCGCGGCTCCGCCCGCGTGAATGTCGGTTATCGCAACCAAGCATAGCCTATGTCCTTTTCCAAGGTAGACCTTGAAAAAGGACATAGGCTATGTTTTGTTTGAGAATTTCATCAAAATCGGTTGAATAGTTTAGGCGTGAAAGCGTAACAGACGCATTTATAATATTAGTATGGATAATAATATGAATAAAATAACTATAGCTTTAATATTTCGTTAAAGTATAAGTAGCATATATATTATTCAATATTCAATCATCAATTTAAAAGCCAGAGACACAAGCTCAACTGTTTTCATACAATAAAGTAACAAACAACTTATCTACAGTTACCCCATCTCAAAATATATCATTGTGGGTGGGGGTTAACTCCTCACACTATCATCGACCCCTCTCCCACAGTCATCCGGTAGGGCTGCATGATACGCATGGCTTGTGTCTGCGGTGGATCGGATCATTGAGATTACTGTTCACACTGGTTCGTTACGCTGTCTTTGCGATATGACATACATGGCTTATATTCCGTTTATTAAATTATAGCTGCTGACGTTACTGTTAAAGAATCTTGTCATAAATACTAGTTTATAATTGAGTAATCCTACTAATATTAATGATGTATGTGAGGATGTTTGTTACTCTTTCACATAAAAACTACTGAATGGATTTTGATATATACAATAATTATAGGTTATACATCGGAAAAATACATTAGGCTATAATTATATCGGCGATGAATGGGATCGTAATTCCACGCGGGTGGAGCCGCGGGTTACTAGCTAGTTGGCTTAATAACTGGTTTCAACAGTAGTTACTACAAATTGACGGGCCGAATATGAAAAATCCTACTTGAGCGGTAACTACGTGATTATTTTTGGAAACAATGATGCGTATTCCTATTTAGTTATTCCATTAATTTTCATTCCAAACTAAACGCACAAAGTATCTAAGCTAAGTTTATTTATTACTAATAATAGAGGTATAATAAATAAGGAACGTACAGCACACTTCGAAAAGCCAAAGTTATTATTTCGCACAGTTAATCTGCGCAAACTAATAACGTTTGAACCATACACTCATTACGGCAACCCCAAATCTGTTTAAAGGAAAAACATGACAATGTAAATATGTCCCTTTAAAACCCCTTGTTCCCCAAAAAGCGATCGTAAGGCTCTTAATTGAAAAACTTTTATTCTAAAACCAAAAGGAAGTTTAGGAACAGCGAAATCTGAAATTGTTTTGTTGGCCTTGGCAAAAAATCTTCCGTTTTAGTTAAGTATCCTATTTTATACACAACTAGCTGTCCCGGCGAATTTCGTACCGCCATATTTTTCCCGTTCCCGCTGCACCTATTTTCTCATCCTTTAAACCTTCCCTGGACACCCAAGAATATTTCAAGACTAAAATTAGCCAAATCGGTTCAGCCGTTCTTGAGTTATAAAATAACAACGAAAAGTGGCAATGATTTTTATATATTAGATAATTTGTAATTGGTGCCATATATTCAGCTAAGTGCTTTCAGAATTCAGCTCCAGATTTCAGAGAAACAGTTTAGTTTTTCCTTTAATAGTTGTTGCTAGGCTGTTCGTGATAATTTTTAAAAAAAAATCAGCTTTTATGCATGTATTCTTCTAGAACGACAATCAGTCCTGAAACTTTCAGAGCTAGCTGAGTACCATTCTAGAATACTGCCCTTAGTGGAAGAGTCTAAAAAATATTATCAACCTTACCGGTTTCGCATCATGGAATTCACAAAGGCTTATGACGAGAGTTTTTGATTTTACAATTCAACTTTTGCTACTGAAACAGATCGAATTTTCAAAACTGTCATTGTAAAGGTTGATTTACATTAGACGAGCGAATGCTTATTCTATCCCCTCTACGTCAAATTCTATTAGTATAAACAGTGACAGAACATATTTCGTTCGTTGTTCTTTCTTATGTAAACGCTGAACATAAGGTTTCATTTACACTAAAATATTAAGAAAGAATGCTCTTAGAATGCTCTAGCTCTATTTTCGTTTGGTCTAAATAAACCTTAAGACTTTGAGAATATCGTGACGCGAAACAGTAAACGAAACGAAAAAGTACAGTAAATGAGATTTTATTTTTATAAGCTAACGTACAAACATTGCATGATCACTACATATTATAAAACAAAGTCGCTGTCGCTGTCTGTCCGTCCCTATGTATACTTAAATCAAACTTATCTTCAAAACTACGCAACGGATTTTGAAGCGGTTTTTTTTAGTAGATAGAGTGTTTCAAGAGGAAGGTTTATATATTATGTATAATACATGCATAATATTGTAGAGAAACACTGATAAATTTAGAGATAATACCACGCGGGCGGGAAATATGGCGGTACGAAGTTCGCCGGGTCAGCTAGTAAAATATAAAGGCTTGTAGAAATACACGCACAAAATACTCGTAATTTTATCTATGTGGTTAATTAACATTATATTACATGCGGCCAAAACTCATTACACACTCATCATTGCGGCATTTAATTATTTCATTTCGAATTTAATCCATTTTACACAGAAGAGGATTTCATCTACCTACTCAAAAAATTGATTTTGAATATAGAACACCCCGTTTAAAAACTTTCCCAGAATTGACTCGAGGCTGCGATTAAAATAAATTCTCGCACCATTTTATTTCTGACTAGCCTTCCGCCCGCGGCTCCGCCCGCGTGCATCTCGGTTAACGCGACCTTTGCTCATATCTCCGGTTCTACTCAACCGATTACCATCAAACAAACGTAAGATTTTAAGTCTGAGCAAGCCCTTTCTAACAAAAAAAACCGCATCAAAATCTGTCCAGTAGTTTTAGCGTCCATCGCGGACAAACAGACAAACAGACAGGAAATTCAAAAAAAATATTTTCGTGTTCAGTATCGTTAACATAACATAACCCAAGTATTTTTTTTTAAATATCTCCAATGTACAGACACGACCACTTTACAATTATATAATAGTATAGATAGATTCACGCCAGACGCTTTTATTGGCATCATCGTTAATGATTCTGAACGAAATAATTATAAAAGGACATTAATTAAATCAAAATATTGCATCAATATTTGCGAAGTTTGTAACGAGACTGTTATATTAAATCGTCGTGCGTCATATTTATACTATTGCTGTTTCTGAACAAAAGGCTTTTGTGAATTACGAATAATTATTACATAACGGAGTTTGGATGTTTGTTGGAAATTGTGTGTGTTATTTTCGTGGTTGTGTACCAAGTTCAAGTTAGCAATTACCTAAAATTAATTTTTCAGACAAATATTGTTTAATCGACGCATAAACATATTTTCTAAGGCAATAAGTTTGATTTAATTTTTTAACATTAATTGATTATTTTAAATTACGTTCAATTTCATTTAGTAAAGCTTGAACAGTTACTTTAGCTAACGGAGGATACCCCGGGGAATACACTGGTTAAATTCAGTCCATGTTCATAATCATCTGCCAGTCCTGCCTTCCGCCGCTGCAAAAACCTGACGGTAGTCTGGCCCATGGCGCTAAGGAGAAAGCCGATCTCTTGGGTCGTCTCTTTGCGTCAAACTCGACTATGAACGACGGGAACGCCGAGCCACCTATTATTCCCAGCTGTGGTGCTTCCATGCCTGAAGTGAAAATCACGCAACGGGTGGTCCGGCGTGAACTTAAATCCCTAGATGTTCGAAAGTCGAGTGGGCCGGATGGTATACCGGCGATGGTGCTCAAGCACTGTGCTCCTGAGTTGTGCCCAGTGCTTACACGCCTTTTCGCGCTCTCCTACTCCACAAGACAGGTCCCGGCTTCGTGGAAGACTGCATTCGTGCATCCTGTGCCTAAGAAAGGCGACAGGACAGATCCGTCCAACTATAGGCCTATCGCTATCACCTCGCTGCTCTCGAAGGTGATGGAGCGTGTGATTAACACACAGCTCCTGAGATACCTTGAGGGAAACGATCTACTGAGCGACCGACAGTACGGTTTTCGCCACCGTCGCTCTACCGGTGACCTCCTAGTGTATCTCACTAACCGATGGGCGCAAGCCATCGAGAGCCGGGGTGAGGCTTTAGTGGTCAGCCTAGATATAGCGAAGGCCTTCGATCGGGTCTGGCACAGAGGTCTTCTTGCGAAGTTGCCACGCTATGGACTCCCCGCGGGATTGTGCGCATGGATTGCCAGCTTTTTGTCCAACAGAAGTATTCAAGCCGTCGTCGATGGCAGCTGCTCGGACCGCATGGACATAAACGTCGGTGTTCCGCAAGGCTCCGTGTTGTCCCCGACCTTGTTTCTGCTGCATATCAATGACATGCTGTCTGATGGCTCCATCCATTGCTATGCAGATGACAGCACCGGTGACACGTATTACACGGGCCGTGCAAATATGCCTAGGTCGGAAGTGGAGGAGAGTCGCGAACAACTTGTGTCCGAAATTGAGACTACTCTCTCTGGAGTATCCGATTGGGGACGACTAAATTTAGTCCAATTCAACCCTACCAAGACACAAGTATGTGTATTCACCGCTAAGAAGGCCCCATTTGTTGTAGCGCCGCAATTCCTGGGCACACCGCTCACCATCTCCACAAGTATCGGGATTCTTGGTGTCGATATCTCCAGCGACGTCCAATACCGAAGTCATCTGGAAGACAAGGTCAAGTTGGCATCAAAGAAACTTGGGGTGCTCAACAGGGCGAAGCAGTACTTCACTGCGGGGCAACGACTACTCCTTTATAAGGCACAGGTTCGGCCCCACATGGAGTACTGCTGTCACCTTTTCGCCGGAGCGCCTGCGTGCCAGCTTGACCCTTTCGACTCGGTACAAAGACGGGCGTTGAGGCTTGTCGGCAATCCCATACTCACAGGCGATGTGGAACCACTCAGTCTCAGGAGAGACTTTGCTTCACTGTGTGTGTTTTACCGCCTATACAATGGTTTGTGCTCAGATGAATTGTTTGACATGATGCCCACAGCTACATTCTATCATCGCACTTCTCGTCATAGGCGGGGAGTTCATCCTCACACATTGCGACCGGAAACGGTGCGCACTGTGCGGTATGAAAGGAACTTCATCCCTCGCACACTCAAGCTGTGGAATGAACTCCCCGCGATGGTTTTCCCAAGCGACTACAATATGGGGTTCTTCAAGAAGGGCATTAGAAGGTTTCTTCAGGGTCGGCAGCGCGAGTGTGACGCCCCTGGTGTTGCATACGTCCATAGGCCACGGTAACCACTTTCCATCAGGTGGGCCGTGTGCTTGTCTGCCACCTAAGTGGTATAAAAAAAAAAAAAAAAAAAAAAAAGAACGCATAACACAAGCTAGTCAAGCTATGCTTAGTTTGGGTCTAGATAGCGTTGTGTAGATTGTCGTACAATATTGTTTGAAATTCGATATTCTAGACTTTTTATTATTATCATCGTGATTAATCATCAAAATGATCGTATTTTTGTGATAAATTGACACGCAACATGTGTTTTTAATAGTGTCCAGAAACGCATGCAGTAACTTCTGTTGAATATTTGTCTACTATGAATATAAACGATGTTATTCGACATAGAGAATGTGTCAACACATTTTATTGCTACAATAAAGGTTTTTATCACTGTATTGTCAAAGGTTAATAAATATATAAATAAAAATAAATTTGTACGCAACCTATAATAAAATGTCAGTCAGTGTCGTATGCCTATGTACCTATCCTACAGTAAGATGAGAAATCATTAAGTTAATGTACCATTGAAAAATAAGAGCAGAAAGTGACATCGACCGAAGCTATATAAACTACTAGCTTTTACCCGCGGCCCCGCCTGCGTGGATGTCGGTTATCGCGACCAAACATAGCCTATGTGTTTTCTCAAGGTCTACTCTACCCCTATACCAAATTTCATCAAAAACGGTTCATTAGTTCAGACGTGAATGCGTAACAGACAGACAGACAGAGTTACTTTCGTATTTATAATATAAGTATGGAAATATAGTATAAGGTATTCACCTTCATAAATACTTAATATTAAACAGCTACCAGTTTTTTTGTAATGTTAGTCATTATTCTCATACATCCAAAAAAAAAAGTCTGAACTCTTTCAAACCTTGAGTACAATACGTATTTTCATTCCCGTTATAATATAACAAACAACACTATCCACATTATAGCACTGGCTGATAATAATAAATACAGAATAACCATTGCGCGATTAAAAAAAGAAGAAAAATGTTTTCGGGCCAACCATTATCCTCGGCCAGCATGCTGACGTAAGCTCAAATTAACTGGCAACCCTAGTCAACAAGCGTATAGAAAAACCGCGGGAAATAAAAATGGCGTCCGCTGTATATTTTTACCCAATTCGCCTCTAATGGCGCGCACTGGATTTTTATTAATGTTCGCGTATTTATCTCGCTTGTGTAATGATAATATGCAGTGTCTTTACATGATGTGATAAAATATAGTCGCTTCATGCTGTCTATAAGGTTAGATGTTTTTAACACTACATAATTAATTGTTATGCGACTTTTTGTTACAATTCATAAGTTTGTTGATCGCAACAAACATATACACAGGTGCAGCCGTGGACATCAAATAGTAATACATATATATAATTAAAGAAAATTTTACTTCAGGATACTTAATTTAAAAAAAAAGTTTACCATCCCAAAAGACAATGGCCTTTTTGTACGCTCCGTAGAATTTAATACAACAAAAACTTTTTCTATTTAATGTTTTCAATACTTAAACAAGAGCATGAGGATTTCTCAAACCCTTTTTTGCTTCATTTCACAACAATTTAAAACATTAACCATTTGGTCCGAACTCAAAACCGTCTAAATTGTTGAAAACGTCGTTTTTAGGGCTCGACCCACCCCACTAGTTTTCTCATTGATGGGTGGAGGGGGAATTTCAGATTCCCCGTACCTACATCAATTGTGTTATGACTGGCAATAAAGTTACAAAACTAACTAACTAGTTACAGAACCCATGGCTTGTACAGCTATGCTTAATTTGAATCCCTTCTTACTCGTAGTTGCATCCAAAGCTGGTCCTGGGTCTACTCTCTTACCTATTTTGTTTGTATATTTACTATCCACAGGTTTGAAGACTATCACCATAACTATGAGAAAAGAATATAATATTTTTTTAATTTTAGATTTAAACTTAATCATAATGTCAGTTGGATTGTACCTCCAGCTTAGAATCCAAGCATTCTCTTAATCAGACCCAAGAAAATCTAAAAATGATAAGAAAATTCTGCATAAATAATACAACTAATATTCATAATACTCTGGGCACTTTGAGATAATTTACACTTCAAACTGTTACTCACAATGTATATTTTAAAACCAATAATAGTACATTATGGTACAAGTGAGCAACGTTGGTGATTACCGCCGAGGCGCCATTGAGACCCGAGCCGCCAGGCGAGGGTCTTAAGACAGCCGAGGACGGTAATCATCATGCTCACACGTGCCATACGACGTTTTACAACACACTTGCGAATAAAATAATAATACTACAAATACTAAATAAACAATACTACAAATTAATTCGTTTTCCTATGCGCGCGCATTTAACAATGGCGGTCGACCATATTTAAAAAAAAATGAGGTTTGAACCTAACTTTTTTTTACTCTGTTTTTTTTCTGTACTTAGAGAAAAAAAAAAGTTAAATTTGAGCGAACATTTTGTTTATTACACAAGTATTACAAGTTGAAATTATTTATTTAAATACGAAAATGCATCAAATGACCATACAATAGGCGTATTAATTTATTCGTACTATTAAACACGTTATTTTTTGTATCAAAACTTTTTTAAGAACATAGACAATTATAGACACTTCCTATAAAATTTAAAAAAGAATCTATAACTCACTTTTGTGAATAATAGTAATGAAAAAGTCACAGTTTTATAATAGGTGTCATTACGTGCTTAATTGCGGTAAAATAATATCACTGTTATGAGCACCTTATTATATTATATATAACACACCTTGTTGTAAAGTTATTTATTTATTTGTTTATTTATTCACTTACCATCTTTAGTCTCCCCTTACCCATGGCTACTGAAATTCAACTAAATTACGAAAAAGAAACAGTGATACACTCAGTTAAAAATACTTTTATTTCAATCAAACTTTAAGTTTTAAATTTCATGATATTAATACGAATAATACCTTACATCGACATGAAATCAGATGGACTTTAAAGAAATGACATTTCAAGAGTACACGAATATTCAACTTGCTCAATAAGACACCAAACTATGACATCGAGTGATAAAAGTCACCCATTTCTATTATGCCAGGTTTATGGGTTATTCTTTTGTGGTTTATGGTATAACCACATTTTATAGGGAGGGTTCTACAACAGTTTTATGTACACTAATCTTGTTAAGTTACTGCTTTTTATTTATGAGACGAACAAGAAGATACTTTGGATTCTGTGTAAATATGTATATTTGATTTGCGATTTGATCGTGGTGGTAGAATGTTCAACTGCTATTTTAAAGGTCGTGGATTCGATTTCTGTTCAGTGAATAAATATTAGTTTTTATGAATACGTTCTATTTGATCTAATTGATCTGGGTGTTTTTGTAAACAGTATGTATGTTTTTTTCAATGTATGTCAATTGTCCACGTTTTGAAACCCATATAAAAAGCTATTTAAACTGTGTAATATGTTGTAGTATAATAGGTACTAGAGTATTCATATGTATTACGATTGAACAAGAAACGTTATTTAGCGCGTTAAAATATAAAATCTAAAGCTACATTTTTAAATAGACATAAAAAGTAAGTCATAGGTACCTATTGTTGTTATGTGATACTCAAACAAAAAGAAAATAACAGTTTTATAATAGCCAAATTAAGATAGAAATCACGAAGAAAGATTGAACTTAAATTTCCCCATTAATTAAACGAGTGGTCGTCTCCTACTAAAATAAATTGGCAACATTTTAGCGGCCGTTGGGCTGAAACGCGATAAATTCTAAATGAACCCGTAAATTATCTTGTTTAAACTCAAAAAAGGTAAAAGGAAATTAATTTTCATACCGACCACACATTGCGAAGGTGTGTTAGGGGTAATTGACCAATTCTTTACATTGTTTGTGTTTTTGGGGGAACACAATCAGGTTTTACGGAAGGTGGTGCGTAAAATGTAGATTACGGGAGGTGAAAAGACACCTGGTTTATCGTGTCTGAGTTAAGTTTATGGGCGAGTAGTATTAGTGTGGTCTTACGTGAACCAGCCATAAAAGTAACAAAATTTCTGACCTCCTGAATAGACGGGTAAAATCCTTGACATTTCAGCAGTTTTAGCGTCGTGGGAATTTTGTATCATGGGTTTTCTGAGAGGTGTAATTCTCGGTTTACTTTAGGTCAACAAGAAATAAAATTAAAATCATACGAACTGCTGTCTTCACTCGCGTAGAATTTTGATCCAGTCCTCGCAACCCCTATTCCTGGGATGAAAAGTAAACTATGTTTTAGTCTATAATCTATTCCTGTGCCAAATTTCAGCCCGATTCACTCAGCCGTTAGAGCGTAATTGACTAACAAACATTCAAACATCTTCACAAACTTTCACATTCACAATATTAGTAGGACATAAAACAAGTAGAATTGATTTAACGAATTACTATTATGAAAATCGTGTAAATAAATTCTTTCGAAATCATGTCAGTCCCAGAAATACTCGTATTATATTTTTAAGCATATTCCATGTACTTTTCAACAAAAAAGACTCCAGCCCCAATACAGTGAACATGAATCTTAATTTACATATTTAAATTTTTAACTACGGCAACAGATTTTTCTACCAAAAAGTGATCAGTGATTTTGGGGAATGTTCAATCACGCTTCACTATGAGAGTGTATGTCCCTGTAGATTTACTGGTACTATCTATACTAATTTATGAAGCTGAAGACTTTGTTTGCTTGTTTGTTTGTTTATTCGGTTGATTGCGCTAATCTCAGGAACTACTGTTTCGAATCAAAAAAATATTTTTGTGTTCAATAGTCCGTTTATTGAGGAAGGTTAGGGGCTATATATATCATCACGCAACAACTCAAAAGAGTAGTAATAAAAATGACAACAAATCTGACGAAAAATTAATAAATTATGACTTGAATGGGTGATAGGTACGGGGTTTCGAAGTATGCCACAGGCAAAACCAGGGCAGATCTGCTAGTATAATAATATATAGAGGTAGATACTTCCTTGCGTGTCGCAATGGTTATTATGAACGAAGAAAACGATACATATAATTTATCTTTATTCTCCTAAATGCTGCACTAATTGAGGAAAACGGGCCTCCACGGATCAGTGTGGTAATGAGCTCGTCTATTATCTGTATATTATTTATATTTCCTTATATTTAGTAGTTGTAGTTTTAGTATAAGTAGCTAGCAATCTCCGTTCGACAGGGACCCGATTTTAACCGTATTTACAAGCACTTTAACCCGCTAAATAATTGTTTGTCTTGCCACTAGTGACCAGGATTCAAACCCGAGACCTCTTAACCTTAAGACTGACTTTAATCACTAGACTACTCACTTAATCATCTACTAATCGTATGAAATTGCTCCTTCAGTCTGGTATGTCCAGCCCATCTAATCCATACCTCCATACTAATATATTATTATAAATGCGAAAGCAACTCTGTCTATCAGTAGGTCTGTCTGTTACGCCTTCATGCTTAAACCACTGAACCGATTTTGATGAAATTTGGTACATAGATAGATTATACCTGGGGAAATGACACAGGCTAAGTTGGCTTGCGATAACTAACTACCACGCGGGCGACCGCGAGCAACAGCTAGTTCGTCATAACTTTGTGTTTAAAATATACCGCATTTTATAACAAATTTCTATACAATACATAGCCAGTGTTACTATCCTGTTCATGCTTAAAATATTCAATGAAAACCGCAAACGCGCTCTGTCATCTTAACAAATTTGCAGCGTTCCATTTTTAATGTTGAGCTTCCTCGTCTCATAACGTTGGCAGTAGCTAGCAGGAGCCAATTTAAATGGGAAACCTGCCAGTGCAGAGTTATTGCACTGCGACGTAAGTACTTACTATGGCTGTACACGTACTCGTATTTAAAATAAATAGTTTGCAACATAGACAGAAGAATAAGCCAGTATGCTTTCATACGTGATGACAATGTTTAATTGCTTGTGTTAGGAGTAGGTGTGGGTTAAAATCGGTAGTGTAATAAAGATTTGAACCGGTATCGGTAATCGGTAGTGTATACCAGTCGGTACAAGTTCCATTCTGACTATTGATTTGTTGAGATTTAAATTAATGACTAATAAAATGAATACCGTATATATCTAGGCGTTAATTTAATGCAACATCACATACTTAAAAATATTTGTATTCAATAACTTATGAACTTATTAAGTAGATGTTAACTCACCTCTGCCTAACCCCCGGGGATAAAGGCGTGATTATAAGTATGTAGTATGTAACTTATTAATAAACTTGATATAAACCTATATCTGACTTCATTATTCAACCGTATGTGAAGATATACAACCAAAAACACGAGCGAACTTATTTGGTTTTTAATAAATTTATTGCCAAAAATAAAACGAATTTCTTTACAAGATTCTTCTTGGAGCATGGCAGGGGACTTTGACAATGATCTACGTCAGCGCTTACATATTTAGGAGGCTGTTTATTTATGATCAGAGTCTCGACGCCGAGCAGAGCGATATTATTTTGTAATTATTTATTTATGAAAATGGATATTGTTCTCGCAGACGGAAATATTGTGTTTACAAATACTTCTATTAAGAGGAAATGCAGGCATTAGGTTATTTGAGAAATTGGTTTTTGGTAAATCTTTTGTATCGCGCTTGCTCGAACAATCGATCTGAGAGAGCGAGAGATAAAATTACAGCACGGATTAATTTATATTTATGAAAAAATACAAAACTCAGAATCTCCTATTCTCATAATTATATTTTCTTTTCATGATGACTTTTTTTTTGTATACCACTTAGGTGGCAGATAAGCACACGGCCCACCTGATGGAAAGTGGTTACCGCGGCCTATGGACGTATGCAACACCAGGGGCGTCACACTCGTGCTGCCTTTTTTTTAAAATATGATACACATAAAAGTTTGTGAAAATGTGTTTTAATGCGTAACAAGGTTTAAATCACGTAGTTTGAACAGATTTGAATGAAAAGTGTTTTTATCTTAAGAAAAGTACTTTTATCCCCGGAACTTACAGGTTCCTGTGATAAACGTGAACGGCAAAACTACACCGTGGATAGACACGCGAACACCATCTATAAAAACTAAAAGCAAATCTATTCATTTTTCAATCGATGACTTTATGAAAAATCAGATAACGATAAAAATTGGAATGGATTGAAAATGGAACGCAAGAGTTTTAAAGTTAGATAAAAGTTATTAGTATATTTATTCTAATAAAAACTACAAATACGTATAAATTCACCCTATAGATACTTCTGACAATAATTAGAGTTCTCGAGCAAACTGAGACCCCTCTCAACTTGAGATAAACGCGTGGAAACCACACAGTGTTATCGGAAACCGCGACTCAATATCCAATCAAGAGATTTCCTGTACCGGTTAATACAACAGGTGCTGACGTCATCATATTACACACCTAATTACTATCCTGAAATGTTAATTGGTTGTGTAACGCGATGAGTTCATGCGACAAAGGAGACCGTCTCAATAATATTGAGACTATAGAATTATAATAGGTTATGATTGCACTTAAAGAAGTCAGTGGGTTAATCCTACTGATTTATGAATGTGCAAGTTTGGGACTATGCTAGAAAGTTTTTCCTCTATCACGGACAAAACGCTAATAAGATCTAGAAAGGATTACGTTGATTTTACACAGGAGTTGTTTAGAGTCGGAGAAAGATTTTTTGAGAGAGCCCACTCACTTTTTGATAGGATTACAGCTGCATTATTCTGGACTGTGATTACCGCTTCAGATTTAACGGGATTCTCAACTATGCCCTCCCTTTATCATACAAAACGTAGGAAAGTAGTGTGGTCCACATCATCGGTAATTTTTGAGTGGAACATTGCCGAAATATCACCTCCAAAATAAAGTTGGTTGTTCTACAACTTAAATTTCAGAAGCAATTCGTCTTTAGCCAAACTTAACTGAAGATGACTTTTATTATGATATGGATTAATAGGTTCCTATCTAAATAATAAACTCCTTAGCAACGGAAATACTCGTAAAGTAGTAAATCGTAAAATGCTTAAGACTTAACTATCCAAAGCTGTTTCTAATTTGCGATCTCTTTCAGTCAAACATTGAATGGCAAAATATAGGTTATTGTATAGGATATTAAAATAAGTAATATCTAAAAAGGATATCTACATTGTATTTCATCCCTGTCACGGACCTCACAATCACATCATACAGACGAGAGAGCCTAGACTCCTCCATTTAGCAAACGATAAAACTTTACTGTTTTAGTGAAATAAAAAGTGCCATATTACCAACCGTAATGGCAAGCGGCCTGCCCGACGGATTACGTAGTACTATTACAAGGGATATATTAGATACTGCTGCTGGAATGGGATGTAAATTACTTTGTATTTTTGTCTTTTTTTATACTGAGATGGGACTTTAAGGCGATTACGCATTGATGGGCGGGTAGTTGGAGAAAATTGTACGTCGCAGTGATAATTTTAAATGGTTTTATGGGGCGTAATCGTTGGCAGGAAAATTTGTTGCTGCACATATTTTTGTGTGGAATTTGGTGCGCTAGACGTTGCTGGATATTGGGTCGTTTTAAATCAGGCAGAAAAGTGCTCGAATCGTTTTTAAATGTCAACCTTATTCCATTTAGACAAGGTTGAAAATAGAATGCAGCAGTATGGTTAGACTATAGCGCGTTTTCGCATACTATTTCCAACTTTGTGTTAATGGAATAAGGTTAATAATTAATTACTACTTAAAAACTGCGGTAGCATTTTTCCACCTGAAGCCGTAAAACCTATTCGCAAAAATGGAATCAGTTACAAAATATAAGTCTAGCCGCTTTCTATTCTTTATTTGCTGTGTTAAGTTAAGAGGTGTACAGTAATTATGTTAGATCAATGATTAAACATAATATTGAACGAGAAATTTTAACCTTTATAAACTAATAGAATAGTAAACAAACTCACTAGGTCACCCAATGATCGGTGGTTGCCATGACTCATAAATATTAAATACTGTATTTAGGTACTGTACATCCTCATGGAAGCAAATGAGTCCTAGAGTGGAGACCGCGTGAAGGCAAACGGAAGGTAGGATGCCCCATAGCCAGATGGCCTGAAAACCTGAAAAAGGAGGCTGGGATGGACTGGATGCGACACGCACAGAATCGGGAGTTATGGCGCCCATTGTGAGAGGCCTATGTCCAGAAGAGAACTGAAATAGGCTCATTGATTGATGTCCTTAAGGAGGGAGCACATTAACCAAAAACTTTACGTTCACGGCCTCATCGAAAGTTATCATTCTAAGGTTCAAACATAAAATGTAAAGATTTACAATGCTTACAAAAGTAAATAAAGTTATTAACGTTAAAGTGATATTGTCGAACATTTGTACAGTCACATGGTACCCTCGGGAAATAAGTGAATAGCTTCCTTGAGTTCCTTTTTTCCTTTCAAAAAATAAAACCACTTTCATTGACCGCTGGACTCATTCTCAAATGCCGGCGACGCGACGTTCAAAGTTTCATAATTGTATCAAAAAATGTTAATAGCGTTTCGTTTCTACCGGAAAATGGCATATATTTAACGCTGCGCCAAATTAATCTGAAAATCAGGTAGTAAGAATAATAGCTTGCCAGCTATAGTGAAGAATCATTTTATTCAATTTATGGGTGTCAAAACTACTGAATGTGGCGTACTAAGTGAGCTACTATTTCTGGTTGGTTATAAAAAAATAACCACGAAGGCTAAAGCGGGGGATCCGCTCCGCTCCGCTCCCGCGTTAGCCTTCTAACCTAACCTATCCAAGTTGGGGCGCGCTATACTCGAATCCTCATAACTTCACAATTTAGCAACACACTTTCTGTATCACGGGTCACTCAGTATTTTATTCGCCCACTCAGCATTTAAAGTAACTCATTATCAGTCATCCATTTATTATTTTTGTCATACGGTTTATTATATCTCCCGGAAAATTATGTAGCAATGAATTTAAGAACTAAAATATTTATCTTTGTTTTCTTTATTAGATTAGTAATTTAAAATTAAAGTTTTAATCGCAGTAGATGCTACTAAATTACCTAAGATGACTGGAACTTTAGAACACCTAAATTACATAACACCGAAAGTCACTTATGACGCGAGGTGAAAAACATGTAATACAAATATATTCAAGCCTGTAAATCCCCTAGAGGGCAGGTTGAGGTGTATTAACACTCATGTTTGGCCAACTACTGACGGTGGAGGTGAGCGCTGATGCATCACAAGCCACCCTAAACTTACATCTGGGTCGCAAGTCCCAGTCGCCGTCACGGTGTTCCTCTCTGTATCACGCTATGGACCCGGCGACCGCACGGTGAATCCATGGAGTGCTGAGAATCGGATCTCTTTCGGTCCGACGGATTAAGGGCAAGGGTGAACCTATAACCGTCAAGCGGGCACTTTGCCCAAAATACCTTAAACAAATCAATTAACAAAAAATACCAGGCTATCATAACGTTCGAGTATGTGCCTATCTAAGAAGTCCACACGCACACAATTGAAATGAATAATCTTATGATCCGTAGATTGAAATCGTCCGATGTTACCCTCACATGGTACCCTCGGGAAATAAGTGAATAGTTTCCTGTTTAATTTACTACGGACCGGAGTTCACACAACACTGACTTCGGTATATTAGTGACCCGCATACACCAAAGATCTCTAAATACGTTTTGTGATAACAGAACATCTTTTGTTGGAGATATTGCTTGGTTTATTCTCGTCAGAAATATTGTTGGGGTTTGTGGAATTATTGGTGGAAAGCATTTGAATCGGTTTTTTTTTGTTATTAATACATGTTAATAGTTTTCCTCGCTGTGTGTTTTACCGCCTATACAATGGTTGTACTCAGATGATTTGTCTGATATGATGCTCACACCTACATTCTATCATCTCATCCCTCGCCACAGGCAGAGTCCATCCTCATACATTACAATCGGAAACGGTGCGCACAATGCGGTATGAAAGGAACTTCATCCGCTCGTTCAAGATGTGGAATTAACTCCCTGCTGTGGTTTTTCCAATCGACTACAATATGGGGTTCTTCAAGAAGGCATTAGAAGGTTCTTTCAGGGTTGGCGGTACGAGTGTGACTCTCCTGGTGTTGCACACGTCCATAGTCCACGATAACCACTTTCCAACAGGTGGTCACATAAGTGGTATTATTATACCACTTATGTGCATTATGGTACAAGTGAGCAAAGTTGGTGATTACCGCCGAGGCGCAATTGAGACCCGAGCCGCAAGGCAAGGGTCTTAAGAGAGCCGAGGACGGTAATCATCATACTCACGCGTGCCATACAACACACTTGCGAATAAAATAATACTACAAATACTAAATAAACAATACTACAAATTAATTCGTTTTCCTATGTGCGCGCATCTAACAATCATCATCATCATCATCATTTCAGCCATAGGAAGTCCACTGCTGGACATAGGCCTCCCCTATAGATCTCCAATAGGACCGGTTGGAAGCGTCTCGCATCCAGCGCGTTCCCGCGGCCTTCATGAGGTCGTCTGTCCACCTTGTGGGTGGATGTCCTACGCTGCGCTTGCCGATACGTGGCCTCCACTCGAGGACTTTTCGACCCCATCGGTCATCAGTCCTCCGTGCTATGTGCCCTGCCCACTGCCATTTCAACTTGCTAATCCGCTGGGCTATGTCGGTAACCTTGGTTCTTCTACGGATCTCCTCATTCCTGATTCGATCTCGCAGAGAGACTCCGAGCATAGCCCTCTCCATAGCTCCTTGGGCTACTTTGAGCTTACTCATAAGGCCCATAGTGAGGGACCACGTTTCAGTGCCATAAGTCATCACTGGTAACACACACTGGTCGAAAACCTTCGACTTGAGACACTGAGGTATGTCGGACGAGAAGACATTGCGTAATTTTCCGAACGCTGCCCAGCCGAGTTGGATTCGGCGATTGACCTCTTTTTTGAAGTTGGACCTACCTAACTGGACTACTTGTCCTAGGTAGACGTACGAGTCAACAACTTCAAGAACCGAGCTCTCAACAGATATCGGGGTAGGTACAACATGGGCATTGCACATCACCTTTGTCTTGTCCATGTTCATTTTAAGACCCACCTGTTGAGAAACTCGGTTGAGGCCTTCGAGCATCGTGTTGAGATCTTCCATCGATTCCGCCATGACTACAATATCGTCGGCAAACCGGAGGTGAGTGATGTATTCGCCATTAATATTGATGCCGAATCCTTTCCATTCCAGGAGCTTGAAGGCATTCTCCAAAGTGGCCGTAAACAGTTTCGGAGATATCACGTCTCCCTGTCTTACGCCTCTTTTCAAAGGGATCGCCCTCGAACTCTGTTCCTGTACTCGAACCGACATGGTGGCGTTATTATACAAACACTTCAACACTTCGATGTACCGATAGTCAATGCGGCACCGCTGGAGAGACTCAAGCACAGCCCATGTCTCGACCGAATCAAAGGCTTTCTCATAGTCCACAAACGCTAAGCAAAGTGGTAAATTATACTCTTCGGTCTTCTGTATAACTTGCCGCAGCGTATGGATGTGGTCTATGGTACTGTAGCCTCTACGGAAACCGGCTTGTTCGGGAGGCTGGAAGTCATCAAGCCTGCGCTCGAGACGGTTCGTAATGACCCTTGAAAACAGCTTGTAAACATGGCTCAGAAGCGAAATGGGTCTGTAATTCTTCAGTAAGGTATTGTCACCTTTCTTAAAGAACAGCACCACCGCGCCTCTGTTCCACGCTTCTGGCGTTATGCCCTCGAGGACGACGGTGTTAAAAAGCCTCTGAAGGACTTTAAGTACCGGTGTTCCACCCGCTTTCAGAAGCTCTGAAGTGATTCCGTCGTCACCCGGTGCCTTGTTGTTCTTAAGCTGATTTAGGGCCATTCTAATCTCGTACAGGCTGATGTCCGGGATATCCTCGGTGAAGTGTCGGGTCAACTTGGCTCTTGGGTCGGTCGCCATGTTGCCAGCAGGATTAGCGACCGAAGCGTATAGCTGTCCATAGAACCTTTCGATCTCCACCAAAACCTCAGCCTTGGTCGACGCTATACTGCCATCTTCTCTCTTCAGCTTAGTCAACTGGCTTTGCCCAACAGACAGATTTCTTGCGAACACTTTGGAGCCTTTGTTCCGCTCGATTGTCTCTGTAATATGTTCAGTATTAAAGAGACGTATGTCGTGTCGCAGAGATTTGGAAATCTGTCTGTTGAGCTGCCTATATGACTCTGCATCATCGGAAGACTGCAGTCGAAGTGAGCGTCGTTTAGCCATGAGTTTTTGGGTGTGATCGGAGAGTTTCTGAGGTCTATTTGAACGGCGGGGTCTGAAGTGCTTAGAGCCCACCGTTTGGACAGTTTCTACGAGCCTGTTGTTTATCTCGTCCACCGACGCAAAGTTCTCTAGGCAATCAAAGCGACTTGAAAGCTCAAGCTGAAAGTTCTCGGGGTTTTGGATTTGGACACGAGTAGGTCGGAGTGTAGACTTCATCAGGCGGGACCTTTCGAGTTTAACGTTAATACCCAATGTGCCTCTTACGATTCTGTGATCACTACCGGTTTTCACCCTGTGGATCACGGAGACATCACTGAATATTCGTTTCTCGTTGGTCATGATGAAGTCTATCTCATTCCTCGTGGAATCATCAGGGCTCATCCAGGTCCATTTCCTGTGCGGCGGCTTCTGAAAGAAAGAATTCATCATGAAGAGTCCCTCTTTCTCCAGAAAGGCAGCCAGCCTCTGTCCCCGCGGGTTCCGTTGTCCATATCCAAATTGCCCTACTCTCAACTCATCATCGCTTTTCTTACCCAACTTTGCGTTGAAATCTCCCATAACAACAGTGAAGTGGGTCTTAGACGTATGTATGGCCCTACTTACGTCCTCATACATAGTCTCCACTTCATCATCTGGGCGTTTCGAGGTCGGTGCGTACACCTGAATGACCTTCAGCGAATACCTCTTGGATATTCTGAGTATTAGGTATACAACCCTGCTCGACACACTTTCGATGGTAATGATGTTGTTAATGAGGGATCTGTGAACGAGAAAACCGACACCATCTAACGATGGCGGTCATATTTTAAAAAAAAATGAGGTTTGAATTTAACTTTTTTTAGAAAAAAAAGTTAAATTTTAGTGACAATTTTGTTTATTAAACAAGTATTACAAGTTGAAATTATTTATTTAAATACGAAAATGCATCAAATGAACATACAATAGGCATATTAATTTATTCGTACTATTAAACACGTTCTTTTTTGTATCGAAACTTTTTTAAGAACATAGAAACTTAACCTATAAAATTTAAAAAAGAATCTTTAACTCACTTGTGAAAAATAGCAATGAAAAAGTCACAGTTTGATAATAGGTGTCATAACGTGCCTATTTGCGGTGAAATAATATCACTTTTATGAGCAAGTGTGTTGTAAAAAAAAAAATATAATTCCTGAATGTTTTTTTATGAGTATAGTATATCTCTGTCATAATAAAAATATGGGAGTCCTGAATTGTTATTAGAACAATAAAAGACACGACTGTTTTTTTTTAAACCACTTAGGTGGCAGACAAGCACACGGTCTTCCTGATGGAATGATGTGGACTGTTCTACCAAAGACGTGTTGTTTTTAGCTATACCAGTGTAGAGATATCTTATAGTAATACCAGAACTTTTAATAATTTAGTATTCTGTCAATGGTTTGCGATACAGCAAACTTACTAGGTATTGCATCATTTGATTTATGTAGCACTAGATAGAACTACTCAGACTTAACAAATATATTAAGCTACATGTTCAGATAACCGTATAGTCTTTATGATCTTATGACTTATACTCAACGCTACGCTAAAAGTTTCTGAACATTAAAATATTCACAATCCTGTTCTATCCCTACTTTTAATATTATAAATGCGAAAGTAACTCTGTCTGTCTGTCTGTCTGTCTGTCTGTCTCACTTTTACGACTAAACCGCTGAACCGATTTTGATGAAATTTGGTATAGAGGTAGATTAGACCTTGAGAAAGGACATAGGCTATGTTTGGTCGCGATAACCGACATCCACGCGGGTGGAGCCACGGGCAAAAGCTAGTATTACAATATATTAAGCGTAATTTAGACGAGAAGAGTTTCTCGCCCGCAAGATACGAATATTATCGAAAGGACAGAAAAATTACGTGTAAAACGCCTTAGTTTTAAAAGCTATACATAAATATATCTTATATATCATAATCTGTTATGGTACTTTTGACATTGATTGTACCTATGATGTTAAAAGTCTTGAATGAGAATACAAAAACATTGCCTTTTATTCAAGAACGTATAACTATTGTGACAATACCGCAGCGATTTGGGTACGGATGCGATGTACATTAGCAGTTATAAACGATGTAAGTTTGGAATTTATTCAGAGAACACGCCATGGAAGCTACAGTACGGTATACATTTAAAGTGTCAAAGACAAAGTACATTTCTACAAAAGGGTTGGGCGTACTTCCTGAAATAGTTGAAGATGTGCTAGCGGTTAGGTGAAATTTGTAAAATTGAATTTAAAATTGTTTAAGAACAGAGTAAAGTAACAATTCTTATATCAGTCTTCTTCTTCTTCTTCTGGCTTTTTCCCGTTTCTAATCGTGATTGGCTCTCCCTATACTTTCTCTCTAGAGACGTCTATTCTGGGTCGTCGTTTCTCCTCCCTAAGGTCTCAATGGTCGACATCCTTATAGACCGGGGTCTGCCACGGCCTCACGGTCGGGTCCGTAACTAAACTTCGAGAGTCATAAGTTCGATGAATGGAAAGTCGACAGAACGTTTGATCGAATATTGCTTTTTCGAATGAACCCTTTCCCACTTTGTAGCACATGCGCGTAATTCATTGCGGCTTTTCAATCGTCCCCTTTAACCGTGTCGGAGTTTGACAAGTAATAGGTACGCTGTATCTGCTGCATGCGTCGGTAGTTGTCGTATGCGGTCGACTACGGAATCATACCTTAATGGTGAAATGCGTTCCCATCAAAGCTAAAATTGGGTCTTAAACTTAAAATATGCAACAGTGTCCGCGAGAACATTTTATCCAATCGCTTTTATATTTTGACTAGCTTTTGCCCGCGGCTCCGCCCGCGTGGATTTCGGTTATCGCGACCAAACATAGCCTATGTCCTTTCTTAAGGTCTAATCTACTCCTATACCAAATTTCATCAAAATCGGTTCAGTGGTTTAGGCATGAAAACGTAACAGACAGACAGAGATACTTTCGCATTTATAATATTAGTATGGATATGGATTTATGATTTATTCCGAACATATTTCTCTTAATATTATAGGTATCACTTAATAACTTCCCGTTGAAGATGTAGTTCTATAGTTACCATATAGATTGAAGTAAGTAGAAGATTATTGTGCGTCCATGTGCAATGTTCCAGAGTTCAATGCACACATTATATTTGCTCATATGCGTTTACCTGGAGAGATGAGAATTTTATAAAGTAGGTTACGGTAATCGTTGCTATATGAACTTCTTTGGCGCCCTAGCCTATCTCACTTTTGCAAGCCAATTACCTTACAATGCGAGTAAAAAAGTACCTCAAAGATATAAGAGATGGCGTTGCTATGATGAAATGAACTGTGTATTTTTATTTGTTTATGATTGTGTTTTGTATTTGTATAATTATACACTCTCATCTGTATCTGTGTACTTTTTTTCGTGCGGCTATCCCCCGAATACCCTTTACCAACCCCCCAGTGGGGGTGGTTATATCCGACTTCTTTATTTATATATTACTTTTTGCACAAATAAAATAGGTATACAAAAATGAACGTAATGTCATGGGCATTTTCGGCCAGTCAACCTTAGGGTGATGCAGAGATTTCTCAAGGTAGATGCTTGATTTTTGGTTGTGAAAAACAAAATGAATAAACGATTCGATTTAATTGTGTTCAAAGCCCATTCTAGATGCTGACGATTTTTGGTCTAACTCAAAATATAAGAAGCTACCTTTATAACTCAGTCTTCTTTTTATTTTCAAATCTTACCATAGCGGAACTCAAATTTTGTTCTGAATAATCTTCTCTAGTAGTTCATAAATCTATGGCAAAAACATAACATTTATGAATATGACAGTGTAGTAAATAAACATTTTATGATAAACAAATATTTGCTGTCGTATCATTATCCAAAAGAAAATAAAGGTTTTGTGCGTCTGTATGAAACAAACATTGCCCACGTATCCTAAAAAGTAATAAGGTAGTATTTGTACATTTCGGGGTAGTAAAAACCAGCTGAGTGTAAGTTGGAACCGCTCATTGTGGGATCCATGTCACAACAACGTTAGTATTGAATTGTGTATATATTCTACCTAGTGTTTTATTATCATGTAGGTACATGGTACAACAAAACAAGAGGGACTAACTCTGCACGCCGTTACTATGAAATCTAAAGGCACTAAACTCTTGTCATGTATTGTGTAAATTGATTTATTTATAATTCACATAAACAGATACAACAAAATAAAATTATTTAGTAAATGCATCCTATATGGATGTATCTATCTTATTGCAATTAAAGAAAATTAAGTCATTAAGTAATTTAAAAAAATATGTACTGTGATCCTGCATAAAAGTAAACTGAATTAACAGGCACAATTATTGTTGTATCACACATCTTATTGTATTTGAAGCAGTGAGCTTCAAAAACAATAAGATCTCACATAATAGTATTGAAAGATAATTTACGTTCATATCTTTTGTGTTTTATTCGCATCTATTAACAAGGCACAAGATAAACACCGAAGTCACGTCAGCTTATAGGCTTCTAAAGGCCAAAATCAGTTAACAAAACCCTTCGCACCTGTGAATGGCCTTCTAAATTTTGGTGGCCATTAAAAATATTTTTAAGACCTCTGTCAGAGTCCAGATTAAGTACCCAGTGAGTTATCTGTCAGATATAACATTGGGACCTTTTTGGAAAATTTTCATTGGCTTTAATAAATCTGGCCAGGTTAAGCCATTATTTAAGTACTGTTTTTTTAAGGATTATTTTAAAAGATTCATTTTAAATGTAATTCTTTAGTATTTGGAATGTTTATCTCTTTTAATGTTGGATTTCTCTTTTGTTTCAGGTAAGCATTGTCTACAAAAATACAAGAATTTCAATACATTCCTTCCCGGAACGTCAAGCGTTTTTCGGTATCCCGAAATCTATAAGCGAATTCTCGCCCGTTGACCAGAATCTCATTTTCACATTTTGTTTGCAAATAGTTACATATACCGCTATAGGAATTACATTTCAAATTCGAACACACGTCGCTATTCGGCATCGGCACGTCCGTGCAGAATTTCAATTCGGTGTTTCGCCTTTACTCGCCTTTGCCACGTACGGTTACAAGTTAAGAATGAATTTTAAATTTGAATTTAGAAATTTTAAAACAAGTGCTTGATTTGTATGTAGTAATGAAATTAGTTTTTATTTTTCCAAAGCAAAGCAGCATCAGCTGGTTTTGAGTTAGAAATTCTAAATTTTATTTTATTCATGACTTCTTTAAAATTTATACGTACTCTGAACGTAATTATTATCATCTCTCTTAGATTTTACTTTACTTTAATGCTTTGACATCAAAGGCAATACTCGCATCGTGATATCATATGTTAAAAAAATATCATAGCACAAAAATGCATAGCCTTGCGTAAAAGAAATAAGTACTGTAGGTACATAATAATACATTATGAATGAAAAAAACTATAAATAAAAGATAAAAACTACGTCATTATAATTAAATTGACAATTAGAATCATAAACGCAAAGATACCGTGTAACAGAAGAATAAGAAGTAAGTAAAACGATATTACTCAAGACGTATATTCAATAAAGCAAAATACATTTTAGTTAACTGGGAGGTAGATTGTCGGCGTTGAGAGCTAAGCTCAGAATCCTAAGGTAATAGAGTTACTATCTGCCAGCACAGGGTGTTCGATAATGTTAGAATACTGTGATTGTATGTGAGCTCCGTAGTGATGTACGTGTTGCATACAACTGGTGTACGTTCATAGACATCTAATGTGTTTGATCAGATGCAAGTAAACATTTTGATACAATACATCTGACATGTAGCAGCAGTAGCATTAGAGTTTGGTATACGTATTAACGAGGTCACAGATTTACTAGTAGAAATTGAGCTAGTAGAACCACATGAACTGCTGGAAGACATTTTAGATCAGAAATCAATGTACACGAAAAATTGTGAAGAGTCTTTCATAAAATAGTTGGAATCCGACGGCTTGAATACGGATATTATGTGACGCTGAATATTTTATGGATTTTATGTGGGAGTATGCTATTTAACTATTTAATAAGGTTAATAAGAGTGCAAAAAACTTTAATTCCCTTTCTTACTTTTCTTGACTCGTTCCTAGCTGCAGGTAATGCAAGAAAAACACTTTTGGTTTTGCAGGACATTTTGTGAGCTTAGGATGACTGCAAGCTTATTTGCTACCTTAGTAATATATTAAAAGATTTCCTAAGCTGATAGCCTAGTGCTATCAGCTTATAATCTGCTTTATATTCTTGCAGTTTAGCAACAGAAAGTTTATAAACTAACTAAAAACGTACAATGAGTAGTTTTAGGTTATCTCTACTTAAATTACTCACTTACCGAAATTTTATGGCACAGAAATTTACAAAATTTAGCATATTTGACAAACAAACTCATATCATTAAACTTAAAACAATTTTGAAATTCATTTCAGAATTAAAACATATTTTAGAACAAAGATTCATTTTTGAAAATAAGCCTTCTAATTCCGTTATGGTTCTAACTGTAGATACAAATATAAATGCCAGTGCAGAGTCGTAACAGACACTCGGAGCGGAAAATCGGTATTTCCTTATCAGTGTGCCGAAGCGAGGGGAGCAAAGCTCTGACTGCTCTCACAGTTATTTCAATGTATTTGTTGTTGAATGGTCTAGAATTTTAGATTAGTGTACACTCAAGTGTACATGGTACTTTGGATAAATGAAATTTGAAGTACCTAGTTGGAACTTTAGATAATTGACTTTATCAAAATGCGTTGAGACAGTGGCTTATGTTTTTACTTATGTATGTATATGCGTGTGACTTTGAGAAGTTTGAGATTGGGTAGCTTTTCTGTTAAGAAATCCTAGTGAATTCTAAATTAGTGTAGAAATAATGCACTGAAATAGTTTACTTAATAACATAAGCATGTGTCTTGTCTTCGGGAATATACAGGCGTATACGTATACTAACAATAACTTGTTGAAATATGAATTTCTTCCATTGTTATTTTATTTAATAATGAAACCTTTCCTCCATCGTCTTCTATAGATGTTATGTTAGGGGTGCCCCTGGAATTCGGCACTTCCATGCATATTTACAAATACCCTTCTAACCTTCTATGTGCCATTAGGAACCATATGGGAAAATAAAGGTTCTTTAATAGTACATTATGGTACAAGCGTGTAAAGTTGGTGATTACCGCTGAGGCGACATTGAGAGAACTTACTTACTTAAGAGAACCGAGGACGGTAATCACCATACACGCGAGTGGCATACGATTATTTTCAACACACTTGCGAATAAAGTAATACTAAAAATACTACATATTAACACAATCAAAACACAGTAGTAAAAATCTATTTGTTGTCATACTTGTCATAAATATGCGCGCGCATCTAACATTTTTTTTATTTGTTCCTTTCGGAACAGGCTAAGGTGCTATCACCATGCTGCCTTGTCATCTACTTACTTATTTGAATTATGTTTTTTTTTTCAGTAGTTAATCAATAGGTATATTGACTTGCACACAAGATTGTTTCTAACATCTGGTTGCTGTATAATCTGTATCATTATTGTTATGAAGATGATGAAAGATAATAACGAATTTTATCGTAAATCTGAACTACAAGCGATAACTTCAGCGTGACTATTTTTTTTCATACGGTCTCCGAAAACAATACTCAAGTTATATTTAGTGAAAACAGTACCTAGACAAATTGAGTCGATATTTTTTGTGGCTGTTGGCATGATTCCAACACTTGGTTGACGTGTTGACTTATTCGTCGTATCCTAGAATTATTTTAGCTTTTATGACTTTTTAATAACTGATATTGTAATCGACTATTACATTTAAGTTTGTTTGTTTAATCATGCTCATCTCTGGAATTATACACAAATAATAAAAATGTATGGTTGGGCTGCAGAACTCTATATATATTTATAAAATGAAAATAAAATTGTATGAAGAAACGCCACACGCCAACTAGCAAGTAAATAATACACTGGTTACCACCAAATATTAACTGTAATAAATACATTTATTTATTTCTATCTCTTCTTCTAACTATATGTAATAGGTACTTTTTAGTTTTGCTAACAGAGATACATAACATTATCTATATTTTATTCTGCTAAATTAGACTTAGGTGATTAAATCCCACTGCACGTAATATTAAAAAAAAAAAACCTTACATCTTCCTCAAGAACTTCAGTTCTATAAGTTTTCAGTGCCACCAAACACAAAAAATAATTTCTAAATCACACACGTAGTTCTAGAGATAAGAGCTGTCAAGCAAATAAAGGCTTCAGCTTTATTATCAGTATCACTAGACAGATAAATTACGGTAGGTATAGATAGATAGATGAATAATTAATTGATTGTATAATGGCGCATCCCAAAGGTTTACCTGTAAGCTAGGAAGCTAAATCATTGAGAACGACTCCTAATTCAATTACAGATAGGAAGATCGGTCATAACGATATTGTAATGGAATAGCTACCTGAACATAGAGCGATTTTCAATTTATGTATTATTATCATTGAATTTAGAATGTTAGCTTCTCGGTATAAATTCAATGGCTATATCTTGTCGAAAACATATTAACCAATATACAAGAATTTATTCTCGATGGAATCAATTGTTTTGATACAATTAGTATTACAATTGTGAGGGTTAATCGAGGAAAATCGTTTGTCCTGGTACGGACATGTAATACGTAGGATTGAAAATAATATCGTAAGGAAGGCATTAACTATGGAAGTGGGTGGTTACAAGGAGAAAGGAAGACCTAGGAGGTGATGGATAGACTGTGTGATGATGGAGAGAAGATGATGAAGTGAATGTTGAAATGACTACAACCAGAGATGAGTGGAAAAATTACACATGTTGGACCGACCCCAAGTAAATATGGGATAAGGATAGGAGGCTTAATATGATGAAGGGTACGAGGAAGATGATAATGTGCGAGAGTTTAAACCTAGAGTTAAACACAATACTATCAATAAGATGAAAATCTATTTAGGTAGTAGAAATACATACGACCTTCTCAATATTACTACAATACATGAACGTTTTAGCACCAACCACATAATATTAAAGCTAATAACTACATCATGAAACCCACAACACGATCTAAGTAGGTACTCAAAATCATTAGTGATCTAATACGTCTTGTTGACTCACAAACAGATCGTACCAAACTAGACGATAATTAGACCCATATTTGCCGTATCTCATCAAACCTAGAAACTCGATATTACATACACTTAACGCCAAATCAAAGACGAACAACTCGATGAAACTGTTTTGCTTCTATGGATAGATATCTGTTAGTCGTTTTGAAATTGAAAATTCGAATGTGTGATAACCACTGGTGTAACTATGTGTGGTTGCCAATACTTAACTAATATAAAATAAAACATTGGCACTCCGAGAGTGCCAACAGAATTGAAAACTAGGCTAACATAATATATAATATGTAGTACCTTATAAATAAATAAATAAATATTATAGGACGCGGTAGTGAACGCGGCCGCTACGCAGGAGGCGCGGGTTCGATCCCCGCTCAGTGCAAATATTTGTATGCATGAATATGAATATTTGTATTGGTCTGGGTGTTTTATATGTATAATATGTATGTATTTACAAAAAAAAAAGTATCTATGTATGTTTATCCGCATTCTAGAACCCATATCACAAGCTAGTTAAGCTATGCTTACTTTGGGTCTAGATAGCGTTGTGTAGATTGTCGTACAATATTATTATTATTATTATTATTATTATTCTACACAACGCTATCTAAACCCAAAGTAAGCATAGCGTAACTAGCTTGCGTTAGAGGTATCACAATGTCATGTGTATTGTCACTATCTGTCACAAGAGGTGTCGGTAATGGTGTTCAATGAATAAAGTCTCATCGCAAAAAAATGTTCTTCGAAAAATGTCAAACAAGCCTAAAGAAATTCTTAATTTATGGATGTGCTAATATTCCATTGTCATGGGAATGACATCCATGTTTGCTTAAAAGCAACTGAAACATCGATATTAGGTAATTTCTCAATACCACAAATTAAATCTTGATATCTCGTAATATATTTCTATTTCAATAAGTAATATTCGCGGCATCTTCCAAATAAATATCCTTATATAAAAACACCTAACGTTATGAACAATTGTAATTTGAAAACATCATCAGCGAAATATATTTATAATCACCTTACAACCGTCCAATCATCCGTTCCACTCCAAATTGAATTCCAACAAAATAATAATTCGATTATGTACTGTGCAATTCCATTTTACGTAATTTCAACCCGGCAGAAAGTTTACCACGATATATGTCATGCTAACGAATTCACGTTTATTTCACTCTGAAATTATAACACTCGCTTCAAGTTAGGTGAAGGGTTAACTCGCATAATATGGAGTCGATTGCGTTACTATTGTATTGGGTAAAATATCGTATGAATCGTTAAAATATCGTTTTGTTTTCAACGATTTGGTGGAAATGTGGGATATGGATGGAACATTTTTGCTTCTACTAAGCGTCGCGTTTTTGTGTCTAAATAGTGCTGTAAAGTATGTCCTAGAATACTTTGTTTATTACTATTCCTTTAGGTTGCTGAAAAATTGTAGTATTACAAGCCTTTATAAGTTACAGTAGCCGCATACCAACTTATTTGAGTCGTGTGTTTGCTTACTACTGCTACTACTCACTGCTCCAAAATCTTCATCATTTTTCCTAATTTCATCCTCCTGCCGTAAGATTTTTAAGAACATAATATTATGATTTGTACTTGCGATAATCATCGCATCTTACATCGACAGTCCACATAACACATAAGTTTCAGAAATTATGCTGGAATTTTAATGTCATCGGCCCAAGGTTCTTAATTGAAAAAGTTTTGTTCCTCCGCGGGAGAATGCGCTCGGCGATGTGCTGAATTAATAAAGAGCTCTGTCAAACATTCCGATTTAATAATTGACGTGTGACATGAGTTGGAGGTGAGGTTTTAATGAGTTTTCTTAGTAGGCCCGTGTATTTTATGATTATTTAAATAAGAAATGTTTGTGTTGTTCCCCTGATTACGTTCCTCATAATTTAGATCGCAAACTTGTTTAAAAGTCAATTTCTGTTTTTCGTGTCAGTATGTTAATTAGAGAGTTGATTGCTTGGGTTTAAGAACGATTATTAGAGAAAGAGTGTTATAAAACCAGACGTTATTCGATTTTATTCGCACTGTTGGCTGAGCACTTCTAACGCATTTTAGTAAATATTTAGCCAATTTTTTTCTTTGGCTTAGCTATCACTAACAAAGCGTCGTCAATAATAAGATACAAAATACGATGACTTTAAAAAATTACAGAATACAACTAATTTATGGAAGCAAAAACTAAAAATATACTAAAATTCTTAACATTGCTAATCATTTACTGTGAACTTAGGTGCAGAATGAAAGAGAGGAAGCGGTTTTACTTATTAGATTGTTATAAATTTTAGTTTTGAATACTTCAGAATGTACTAATAACACACTGAAATTAGTAGTGGGGTTACTACTAAATTAAATTTGATTCAAATTTCGAAGTTTGCAACTTAATCAAAGACAAATAATTAAATTATTACAATTCTATCTTCTATCTCTCTCTGTCTCTTCAGACTTCAAAATTTAAGTACCTAGTGCATTCTCTGTTGTAAAACTGTTTATTTTCAAACTATAACGTTACACATAAACCGTTTCCGAACATTTTTGAAGCTTCAACAGAGTTATTCTGTATAAAAATTACATTTGATTTATTGCAGTTACGTTAACTGAGTTTGTTTTTACGTTTTGTTTTGATGTTGTCGCCGTTTTTATTTAAATTTTACCGTTAACAGTTATTCGAGTTGTTTGTTCATTGTGTCTGTGGGAGTTTTTTTTTTTACGTTTTTACACTCTATTAGTATTCACAGTATTACTGAAAACGTGCGTGAGTTATATAATATTCATAACGTCATTTTATGCTAAGTTTTTTTTTTATTTGTGACACATCAATACTTGAATACTTGACTGTTTAGCCAAATTAGGTACTTTTTACTAAACGTCAAAACGGCAGAATTGAATTAAAATTATACAAAATTATACGATAAAACAAGATTTATCCTGCCGACGCTCAGGCTGTGGAATGGTGTCCCTGCTGTGGTTTACCCAAGCAACTAAAATATGGAGTTCTTAAAGAAATACAGGGTTGGTAGCTCGAGTTACACTCGCTTCTGAAGTTGTATACCTCCATAGGCCACGGTGACTGCTTCCCATCAGGTAAGCCCTGTGTAGTGTGTTGTCTACCACTTAAGTAGTAGGTACAAAAAATGGTGTTTCCCAAAAAGTAGGGAGAAGAAAAAAATAAAATGTATACCCCCTACATGTCATTTACCACATTATTCATATTTTTTCTAATCAAAACCTTCAAACTATAATATTTCTAAACATATTTTCTCTAGTATAAAAAAATTACCTCTCGTAGTGGAAAGGGATTTCACGCAGTAAATGTAAAACAAGAAATATTCGCGCCAACTTCGCACCGACTGATTAATTAGACAAACTTTAATTAGAGCGCGGCCATAACTCATGACGTCACGTCCTGTGACGTAGGATACAGAATATTTTGTTATATTATATGGAGGGAACATAACGAACACTAAAAGGTCTGTGAATTTGCTTTTTTATTAATTTTAGTTGGCTAGTGTTCCTAATTAATTTAACACCATTTTCTCTAGTATAACATTAGGTATTAACATATACTTAATAGGGTAAATCTATACTAATATTACAAAATAATTCCGTCTGTCTGTCTGTGTATCATTAGGCACAAATCTGAACAGTCACAATACTCAGTGGTTAAGAAATCGACTACGATCGAAAGGTTTCGGACTCGAATCATGACTATTACACTACTGACTAATATTTTGATATTCTATGAAAGTATGTGTTTTAATCATGATTTCCATAACATTTTCCACACAGACCATTCATCTTCTCTTGGGTACCCTTATAATAATTTACATTCTTACACCATAACATGCGTGTATTATTCAAACTACGCACCAAAATGCATGAAAACTGCAAATATGTATCTCACCTTAACTGGAAAATGCTCGTAACTCGTACACCGCCCTAAATAGCCGTCAGTACATTTTCATTGTAACTTTTATGGCCGTACCGAAAGTATAGTCTAGTTATATTAAAACTATTTTGATTCATAAGTCTGCCAGACAGTTTATGAAAATATAGTTTCAATATAATTTCGGTAATATTTAGCTAATATGTGATATGATTTAAGTTTACCGATAAATAACGGTTATCATAGTGTTACGAAATAGCTCACGTTAAATTTAATAGAGTATGCAATATTATAGTCGGACAACTACATGAAATACATGAATCTTGCATGTCATGACACGGCGTACATGTTGAAAGCTGCAACCACAGGGTTTGCATACTCCAGCATACAACATGACTAATATCGCTCATCTAGGAATACAATGATTTAATAATGTTAGTGCTTTTGCTGACTTTTGCAAAATTACATTTGCCCTTATTTGAATAGTTATAAAGATATTTTATGTGCAGAGTTTTAGGTTTTTGTTAAACGCAGGAAATGGTGGACAAGTATCAACAAAAAATATATTTACAGTAATTAATACGATAAGTTCTATTTTGACTTTTAAGGAAGCTCTTTTCCTTCCCCCCAAATCATTTTATTAGTCAGAAAACATGATTTGAAGTCATAATTATATTAATTTAAAACTAGATGGACATAATATAGCTTCCTAAATATAATTAAATGAAGATCTACAGTCATTCAAAATTAATAAGTGATTTAATATTAAACGGATTTCGAACAAAAATATTATTCTGTTTTATCTCCTAAGTTAGAGGTTGGCTGTAGTCCAAGTCTCGAGATTATACTAGACTTAGTATGGATACGCTGAGTCTCTGGGGTGCTATGAAATCAATGATTCAAGCCAGTTATAAGTCGTATCTACTCTGGGCCAGAAGATTAAGTTTCATAAGTTAAAAATATCTGGTTAGCTAATACCTAAAGTAAATAATTCCAGTCCTAAGACAATCATTCGAATTGGTGTGTAAGATCAATAATACTAGGTATTTAGTAGGTATGTAGTAATATAGCGTAGTTTACACACACAACCCTTAAAACGTTACCCCCATTTTCGGGCAGTGGTGTAAAGGTGAATTACAAACGTATGGTGATTTATTGCCAGAGATAATAATTTTGATTAATGAAATTATAGTAGAACTAATTAATACGATAATTGATAGTGCACTTGTGCTCTTACTGTTACAAACAAAATTTATTAGCATAAAAGCAAACATTAAACCTATTCTCTCTTGTGAGAGTTACCAGCCTTTCAACCAAAAGTCTTTTTTTTTTATAAAGTAGACTCCTACTGTCAGAACTGGCCGTACAGATATTTTCCAATGCATTCAACCTTTCAGCCCATCAAAGTTCCAATTTTAAAAGTAAATTCTCTGTCAAAGACCGCACGGTAACCGCATTCGAGTTTTAAAATTGATGCAAAAAGTATTCTGTAAATAGAATGTCTGTGTCTACACTGATTGAGAGTATGCGGTGAACGAACATCGTCTAAACTTTTTAGCGAAATTGATAAAACATTGAATTTTCCGGCACTTTAACAGTAAAAAGTATTGTATAAGTAAATCCTTTAATGTAGCAAATGGTTTTGTTTCATATAAAACAGTATACTAGAAATATTTCGATCTTACATTAAGTACAAAGCTAAACGTAGAGATTCTAGTTTCAGCAGTTCAAGAATTAGGCTAAGCATAGTTTCCTTTACCTAGTTCCGGAGCCACAAAGGATCCTTACAATTTGCTAATGTCCGTTCCATTCTGTCCGTCCTTCCGGTCCGTCCATTTCTGACCGTACTGGATTATGGTGTTATTATAAACGTCAAGGCTTTATCATGTCTTACAGTAGACATGAATTATAGTTAGTAACCTTGAAATTATCACAAAGGAGGTAATATAGAATTCTTCAAATTCAAGCCATCTAATTGGAATAGGTAAGATAACTCACAATAATTTAGCTATAATGCGGTGAATGAAGGACCGAGTGACATAGCTACAATAGACATAGCTACAATAGGCAAAAATACTTAATTCACTATGAATTTTTTAGCACCAAAAACCTGCATAATATCACGCTAAACACCGCTGCGGAACAGAAGCTTAAATTAAGAATAGTGTAACCGTGCAGTATAATAAGCAAAATAAAAAATGTGACACACATAATAACATTTACAGAGACATAACAGAACTGTCCATTGTAACTTAAAAAGTCAAATATGGAACAAAATGTGAATGTGACTGAACGGTATGCAAATGAACACCCGCCGACGTTTCGAACGATTTAAAATTTAAAAAGTATTCAATGAGTTTGATTCGTCGTCAAATCTATGGCATTTCATAACTGAATTCCATAAAAGCAGAATTTTCGAAATTTGAATTTGCGCATCCGAAGCGCGCGTGTCGATGGATGTATTTTGACATTGAATTAATTGGAAAAGTTTACTGACAGAAGTTATCTTGTCGGGGCGCCGTTCGTGAATTTTTAATTTGAATGTTTAGGCACGGTTTTTCCTTTGATCAGTGCCAGTAGGCCCGTGAGATCCCGAAATTTAGTTAGAGGTGTTTCAGTGACCTCATCAAAGCATAGATTACAGATAACAAGGATTCTCGTTTGATTTTATTACGTTTGTGTATTTTATATACGTTACCATCAAATAAACCAAAACCTTGAGATGAAACAGAAGGCAGAACCAATTTACGGTTGAAACGTTATTAATTCATTAATTTTATAAACCCTGTACGTATATTTGTAATAATTTAATTGAGTAACTACTCAAATAATACAGTGTTAAACTTAAATGTATTAATTACAATTCTATTCGTTTGTGGAATGCTTATGTTAGTTACATATAAGTGAATGCTTATATTAGTAAAAAATATTCTATAATATTCGCAATATTTTTTTTTTCGCGTTTGATATTGTTCATTTCTTGTGGCACTCGATTTTGTACGAAAAGATCCATAATGATTATTATCTTTAGCGGTAGCAGCAGCGGTAACTAATGCAGCCAGTGTGCATGTTGGTAAGTATATAAATATACCTCTCAGAAATACTGCTTGTCTTATACAGTAAATTAATTACAATAATGGCTGTAAATAATTTGTTTTCTCAATTGAAGCCATCAAAAATATAGGGCAGATGACATAGGCTCGGGTTAATTCGTGCTACGTGGACCAAAATGACATTTAATTAAAATCACAAGTAGCCTAAGAGCTTGACAAATTACCCTCCACGTCGCCAACAGCTGAGTTTAAACAAGCCTGGTTAAGAGTTAAGATTAACTAGTAATGATTTGAATTTCGAATAATTTTGACTTCATATTTAAGAATACTGGTAGCCGGCCAGTATTCATTTAAATAGGGTTATGAGTACAATATTATGAATTTTATATCAACTTCAATTTTTATTCTTTTTGTGATAGTTTTTGTGTGTTTATGTTTCATTATTACCTTGCTAGCGTTTTTTGCTTGTATACTTCGATATTCAATACATTATAATATCATTAAAGTTTTTAAACTTTACGGTAAAAGAAGGATTTTTGCTCGAAGTCTTTTGGTGATAAAAATATGATATAAGAAACCAGAAAAACATTTAAATCCAAATCTCTATGACCCAATTTTTCATTGTCATTATGTGTATCCTTCACATCGGATTTGTCCTTAACATAATTTAGAGTATTAAGAAATTTCCTCGTCTCCTTCACCTAATCCCCCTAAAGTCCTACCTCACATTAATTCTTAGCTCGACGTCTGTAAATACGCAAGGAATTCTATTCAAAGCCAAATTTTAATTATGCCAGCCATCTTTACGACAGTTCCTCGCCAACACATCGTTTTGTGATGGAGTCATTATTTCACGTTAAAACATGATCGTGCCGTATGAATGTATTAATTTAATTAAAATTATGTCATGTTTGATGGCAGCATGTGTGAAAGAGAATGAATTAATGTCTTATAATGGTTATTAGTAGTTGTGTATAAAGAATTAACATTTCATATCTATTTTGTTCACAAGTTGTGAAAGACGTTAAAGTAACGTTATTATTTGTAACTGGTGCAGTCGATCAGTTTGCGCATAATATGTACTGTGTCAGAAATGTCAATCTTATCTCTGCACTACTCCAAGGTTGACTAGTGGATCCTTGGGCTTAAGTCCGTCTTTGTACAAACAACAACTAATTAATTACTTCATCTTTCTATTTCATCTCAATGGTGTGCTGTCTAAAACATAATACAAAACATTTGCCACTAAAACATTTCCTAAATGTTTGCTTATAGTAAATGTTCAAGAAATGACATTTAGACTTACTGTTTGTTAACCAAGTATGAGAAATATCTTACTGCGATGCTGCAAACCAATGAAGTGTTGAACCACTAGTTTTAAACTAACACAAACAATGTCAACATTAATTCACAACTGAAGAATGAAACGAACCAAACAATAGTAAAGTCTGCAGAAAGCGAAACGTCAACTGTATTAAATATTCAGAAAGGCAACCTTCGTTCAACGGTTGGCTTGTAAATGTTTGTAGAGCTTTTCCGACTTAATGATTCCTTAGTACCTACCTACTCAAGAAGTTGATCACGTTTTTGATAGTCCAAATATATACAGTAAAAACATTACTGAAGTAATAAGACATTAAGTTAAGCTGTTTGATTTAATTTACTTTACACGCGGTAACGTGTATATTTACGTTACAGTATCCTGTAACACAAAAAAATGAAAAGCCGTTTTATTTTCATTTATTTAATCTTTCACCACTATGGGGAAGAAGTTATCTCTATAGTGTACACGAAACAATTTTTTTTTACGTTGCTTCAAAAAATTTATGCATGTGAGAATTTAGTTTATATAATATCTGGTTGTGTATTGTTTACCCGAAGATTATATGCCATAATCATCATATTCCCGAATTTCATTTACCCGAATTTCATTTGTCCGAATGTTTTGTTTGCCCTAAAAGACATATGACATACTTTTAATTGCCCAAAACTTAGATACCGTAAGATACGAGTGCCATACGTATTGTTTTTCATATTTTTATTTGCCATAATAATTATTAGACATAATATTTAAACGCCATAATGATTATTAGACATAATATTTAAACGGCATAATGATTATTAGACATAATATTTAAAGTTTAATGGTCACAGTCCTAACCTAACTTAAATGGCACCTAAGCAAACTACTTCTGGGTGGTTTATAAAAAAATAACCACGAAGGGGATAGCGGGGTCTATTCGCTCGCTTCGCTCGCTCAAACGACCCCGCCATCCCCTTCTAACCTAACCTATCCGAGTCGGGGTGCCCTAAAGGCCCGATTGCATCCAGTTTCTCCTGATATAACAACCGTTACACACCCAATGTCGATGACAGATGATGTTATGGCATATGATAATTATGGCATGTGATAATTATGGCATGTGATAATTAGGGCATGTGATAATTCGGGCATGTGATAATTAGGGCTTACAATGATTATGACAAATGATGTTATGGTAAGTGACTTTATGGGAAACAAAGTTTCTAGCACGTGACTAATATAGCAAATAAGAGTAGGGCAAATGAATAATATGTCATGTAATATTATGGCTGTTGACTATTATGGTAAATGATATTAGGGTAAATAAAATTCGGGCAAACGGCGGTATACCATAATATCTATCTATAGTAAAATATATTTATTTGTATAGCCTTATCCACAATATTATAACGTTTACAATGTAATTATACTTCTAAGAAAATCAGAACCACATGATATCTCTTTGCTGAAATTGAGCTTCATTCTGCAAACATTCGGCGATAAAATCCTAAATCCTGTGTTCTCTTGATTGGTTCATACAATGTAATTCTGTACGGTTGGTAGCATCGTGTCCGTAAGATAACTGCCAACTGCATAAACTTCCTCGTATTGCCCTGTTTTAACAAAGATTTATACTACCCTAGTCGTCGTACATGGTTCTGTGCGGATATATTTTAAAGTTGGATGTGTTTTACGCTGGGGAGAGATAGCTGTGCTATTCACACTGCCCATTGACTTACTTATCAAGCGACATGTTGTAGCTGCTAAGGTTCTCGTAGTTTTATAAAAAAGACTTAATTTTAATAAAACAAAAATCCTTCAATGATCACTCTTTGATTCTGTTATGTCTTTCACGCACCTTTTTGATAACGATGTTTTCCTGAACGCAACGAACTTTACCCAATACAAAAGTTTACCTGCTCTTAAAAATTGTTGATTGCCACAAATAATATAAAATTGATGGAGGTTTATTAGAATCATTGTGTAAATTTAACTCAACGTCTATTAATATATTATGTAACTTGTGAACACAAAATGTAATATTATCTTTTTGTAATGACAATGACGTCATAAAATTATATTTTATTCAATGCACTTCATATAATCGACAAATTTGCTTCTATCTTTATAACAAGTGGAACAAGTTCGCATGCATGTCTTTAGACCAATCGTGTATCTTAACTATCATACTTGGCATTATTCCATTTGGGAGGAATTCTTTCAAATGCTCAAGGCAGAGATAGGGAAGACAAGTTGGTTTTTCGACGTTCTTTCGTAAAATTAAAATTATTTGCCTGTGCGAAACTGTTTTCTCAGAATTTATTTGAATGATTCTGTATTTGGCTGTTGTACCGAGTTCTATTTTATATAAATTACATTTTCTGAGAACTTTTTAAGGAGCTATGGCAAATTCTTTACTATTATTCAGTTCACAAGATTTTTTAGCTTTTTGAATCCTTCCTAGCTTTGTTCCTTCTAGTATTTATTCTTTAAATATTAGTTTATATCCACACGATTAAAACAACAATCAAATGTAATTACGAAATTGTGTATCTATCTCCCTGAAAGTTTAAAGTCTAGAAATCAGATTATAGTCACATTATTTGTAATTAAGATCAATGATTTGTTTAACGAGTGTTTGGGGATTCCGAGCATTAAAAACCATGTGATGTCTCTTTTATCAGACCTTTTACCGCCAGAAAAGTATATACACGGTGTATAGAGGTTTTCACTCTATCAGGCCTATTCTTTTTCAGTTAAGGTCTCACAGTGTTACTGAACTTATATACTTATCCACAAAAAAGAAACTGAAATTAGTCAAGAGATTATCAACCTATCCACACCATCGCCGTCTCTTTACTTTATACCATAAAGATGCTATTTTTTTTATTTGGGCCATATAAAACAAACTTTGGCTATGTATTAATAAGGTAAATTAAAAGAACATAACATGTTCAAAATCTTCTAAAGCTTCCTGAGTAAATTGGGAAGCAACAGTAATAAATAAGAGAATTACAAGTAAAATTCGCTCTTGCCAATTTATTATAAAAACGGACTGAAAAGAGAACGTACAAAATAATATTCAAAAATAAAAACGCCCACGAATTTTGCAGCATTATACGTACAATATTTGCCCTAAGGTACATACTTGTGCAAAAACAGTTCACATACCAAAACTCAATGTTGCCGCTTCAATGAATCTAAAGTATTCTCCCCAGATCGGTACAAAACAATTTTATTAACAAAACCTCATTGCAGCAAATGGTTCATAAAGCCTGTATCCTATATCAGAAAGGTAGGACGAATTCTAACAGGGTTAAACGGTACCCGACCTGTGGCGTCCAACCTTTTCTTCTCGATTGGGGTGCTATTGGACAAATATGGATATTTTTTTCTCCTTCGCCTTTCCAATATAGTATTGTGCTTTACGACATCTTGGTAAAAAAGATATTGAAATTATGAATATTTTTGTCAAAGATAAAGAAGAATTTCGAAATGAGAATCTTTGGTTTCGTCTTAGATATGGTTTCGTATATTTTTTATATTGCGTATTCTATATGATATATTAGAATTGGAATGTAATATGTGAGAAATGAATATAGGTAATATTTGACATCCGTGTAGACATGATCTCCTTTGATCGTTTTCATTGCTTATTTTATATGTTAGTATTTATAACACCTAACGATATTTTTTTTTCATTTTTAGCTTCTATTAATTGTATGTACCTAGGTATATTTACACATTAAAAATGTGTTACTTATTGAAAAATAAAATTTCATCATTGTTTATTCTTATAGATATTTGAACGTTTGTTATTCAATCACGCTCTAACGTTTTAATGGATCTAGCTTAAACTTGGTACAGGTATATACAGTCTGGAATAACATATAGGCCAGTTTAAAATTGTGACATTTTAATTTTTTTTGGATAACAAACGAACTTTTTGTTATCACAATAAACATACTATATCACAATAATATAGTACCGTTTTGACGTGGCATAAATAACAAAACCAACATTATATTCCCCTACACAAGTCGAAGGACCAAAAACGGAAATCAAATGAACCGATCCACGGATCTGGTTCAAAGCGGATCCTCGCAGATGATGTCGTTCCCAGACTTCCTGGCAACTACGACGTCTTGAATACGGATAGCAGGATAGTGTTTTGTTATTCTTGTAAGTGTATACTTATTTATAGAATGCATTTGATACTGCTGAGCTTTAATATGTCTTACAAAAATCTTACAAAATGTGCTGTACCATGTGTTACAAATTCATGGATACAGTGCATTTTAGGTTTTGATATCTTCACCTTTAAAATGAAATATTTTTAAATCGACAGATTTCTAATTCAGATTTAGATTATTCCTATATGTGGAGCGGTAGTTACTGACCCGAAATAAGGTTTTTTATGTTGTATTTTATTGTCTGGTACAATTTAAATACAATATAAATCAAAACTACATTTTATCTAACCAAGACATTGTTCTTTTATTATATGATAATCAAGGCATTAAACTTTTTTTTACATATCTACTGATCTTTATAATGTCCTTTAATAAACTAAATATCCGAGTCTAAGTCAAAAGTGGTACTTTTCCATTAACATGTATTCATTATGTGAAGAGTAAGGCTGAATACAGGGGGATGTTAAATACATCCCCGTGTGTTTAGCCTTATGTATCAAAACACGACAAAAGAGATTTTTTACATCACTGAATCATATAATTCCGATTCAGGACACACGCTGGAAAAATATGATGTGACAAATACCTTATACATCGAGGGTGTTGATATAAAATTTTGCGTTTGGTTACTTGGTCGCAAAAATGTTAGATAGATAGATAGATAATTCTTTATTGTATACCAATAGATTTACAAAGATGACAAGTAGGTAGCATGTATTATAGTTTAATGTACAATGGGCGGCCTTATCGCTGGAAGCGATTTCTTCCAGACAACCTTGGGATGGACAGTAGAGATAAAAACAAAAGATATGGTGTAGTTATTAAATAAACTAGATACGAGATATAAAACTAAGATAGAGAGAGAGAGAGAGAGAGAGAGAGAGAGAGAGAGAGAGAGAGAGAGAGAGAGAGAGAGAGAGCGAGAGAGAGAGCGAGAGAGAGAGCGAGAGAGAGATGTTGTTATAAGGCATTATCAGTTTTATCTAGCTTCTTGTTTTTGCATCGACTTAAATTGCCGCTTAGTGTAAATATTTTTATGATGTTCATTTGCATTGGTATGGATGCCCCCGCCGGAGTCGGTGGAGGCGGATGTTAAACCGACTAAAAGCACATACAGTCTTGGGTCATCAGTTGCTGGAGTTGCAGTAAATTGACTAAGAGCCTCTAGCTCCAGTTACAATATTTTGGTTGACAATCAATTTAATGTTAAACTTGTCAATAATGATTAAGCTATTTATATGAATGAGTACAGATTACCGCAAATTACTTATCTGCCGTGGACAAATTTAACCATTCTGAATTCATTAGTCAGGTACAAACCAATTTAATATTTATTAGTACTGATTGTATTTCAAAATTAAATGCACTTCAATGTTGAACAGTAAATGTTACTAAGTTGTTGTCATTTGTAAGTGTTGCCATCGTTTGCGTAAATTTGTCTTTAAATAGCTCTTTAAATAGTTTGCGGCATATGGTATCTTGAGAAAGGCATAATTATGTTCAGCAGTGGACAGCGATTAGCTTATTTATTGATTGATTGATACGGTTCGTGAGACTGCTGGATCATCGCTTTTCTTATTGGCTATGTAAATTGCGAGTATTGCGACACCTACAATATATATATGTTACTATGACAGCGATGAAAGTATCTATAAAATTAAGAAATAACATAACTAAACATAATAATATAATTTTCTTCTTCAAAATTATTTTTCTATCACAATCATCAATTGATTGTGATAGAAGGAATACATGAAAAATATTTTTTTCACAAATGAATGAAAGAACAAATGAATTTTTAGAATCATTTGTTCTTATAACCTGTTTTGTATTCGTTTACCCAATACTTTTTAGTCGAATAAATTTCATAAAAATTGTATTGGATTGTAGTATTTTCATTTAACAATTGAATAGTCGTTAAAACGAAATAGTTTTGGTAAAGCTAAAAGATTTGAATGTTTAACTTTTATCGTAAATAGCTTTTACTGTTCGATAAAGGGTTGCGTAGAATGTGTACCAAATTCGCGATTCCTTTGTGGAGTATTTGAGGCGTAAGAATCCAATATAAATCGGTCGACAGTCCTCTGTCGCCGTAGATACACATCAGTAACACAATTCCATATGAAAAACTATTGGGAAATCAGATTAAATTGGATATGTGAGTATTTGTATATTAAATCTTCATTTTATTAGCTATAGCTATAGTTTTCAGTTGTAGTAAAAAGAAGCAAATACCTACTTTTAAAAATCAAGATCTTGGAGCTATTTCTCCAAGATCTTGCATTTCATCAAGATTTGCATTTGTTAAAGAATTTACAGAGACATTTAATATGACCACCGGTTTATTATAAATTACAAAATACGGTTCTTATATACGCCTACACTTATTCATCAATTGGTTTTTAACCTTTTATGGTTATTTCTATTACGTGGGGTTCGCGATGAGACTAGATATCATAGAAGATGAGGACTCAAAAACAAATAAAAATATAATGGTTTTTTTTTGCAGATCAGTGTAATTATTAGATTTAAAATTAATCATATTAATCATAATCATGAAAGAAAATAAAATAATATATCTATAGCCGAACGAATTCACCCGTACCAATTTCAAAGATGTCCCGTTGTTTAGGCAAACTAATTAAATAAAAGGCCTATTCAAATTTGTTGGTTTACTTGGAAATGTGCGTCAAAACAGGCGCCCTTAATTAAACAAAGAGGGTGGAAATTCAAATGTTGTTTTAAATAAATTATTTTATACATAAGCCCGACTTGCTTTCAATATTAAAGTGCCGATCGGTAATAACAATTAATTCCCTATGCTAAAAATTGCGTAATCAATTCAGTCAAAATAGACATTTTATGTTTATTCGTACAAAAAATTACGATGTAGCTGAAAATGGAAAAATCTAAATACCTGCATTTAGATTACCATTTTTTTTATAACACTTAGGTGGGTTGTGTGCTTATCTGCCATAAGCACACGACCCACCTGAAGTAAAGTGGTTACCGTGGCCTATGGACGTATGCAACACCTTGGGGGTCACACTTTCCTTGGCAAGTCTTCTCTCACGCTCTAAACCCTCTGCAATAATACTTGGTACCTTTCTCGGAAATTCGTTCTAAATATAGGTAGGTACACACTTACGCTCATTTATCGACATTTTCATATTCACTGACGCCATTTACCGTTCATTGTTAATAACCACATTATGGAAATTGTTATAATACATAATCATTATTGTTACAACAATGGATAACGTACACCATTCGCACAGTTACAGTAAATAAAAACAACGGAGCGCTTTTCAAAACATCAACAATCCGTTCACAATTGATAAACTACATTATGTAAATACACAAATTGCACTTTGCAATGTCGAACAAAATTACAGGCACCGTTTCACGATAGAAATTCAATTTGAAGGCTATAAATTACTGTCATGCTGCTACGAAAGCTATTCGAATGAAATATAGGAGTGCTTCAAACACTGGAGATTGTGACAATGATAAGACGATGCAGGGATGAGACCTCCGATTATGTATACGTCACTATTTTATAGGACCGAAGTAGATCAAGAATGATCATTCGGTTCATGTTTGTTTTCACTGTAATAGGCTTGTGTCCTATTTTTTTTTTATTATCGTAATCTGTACATTTTTCAATAATATAATTAACTGCTAAAGTGAAATATTCTTACGACAAATAGTTTAAAAAATATTTGATTTTGAAAATACAATTTCTCGAGTCGCCCGAAAACGCTCCATACAAAATCGTCGCACGTGGTGACGTCACCGCGTGTTGTGCGTATTGCAAAATGTATGGAGTGCAAGAGAATATCGCATTTATCTCGGTCCACGTTGCGTTTACACGTGTACAATGAGTAATAAGATCGATTTGAAATTTAATAAGGAATCTAAAAAGTTATAAATTGTGACTTAATTCGATTGTTTATATTTTAACCTATTTTGGAAATTGAAAATAATGAAAAGTCATAGTTTCAGTTTAATTCGGCAATATCTTAGTTTGCTATGTATATTTTTTGAGAAAAAACTAAGATACTAAGCAGTATTGGCAAGGATCTGATGACCCAGGACACTACCCAATTGCTGATGCTTTTTATTACTTGGATTAGATAATACAGACGCTATCGATACTACGAGTATCTTAACCTAATCTAAGATGTCGACTACTTTTAGCTTTGAACTTTTTCGGAAAAGTAATAAAAAAACCTTGAATACTGATAAATTTGCCCTCTAAAAATGAGATTGATAACAAAATTAATTTTCTTTCTTTTTTTTTAAAGAATATTAGCAACCGAAATTACTAACCGAATTCTATTATTCATTCACATAAATCTATTATTCTTAAGACGAAATCACACATCATCATGTGTAATTAGTGTGGCAGGAATTTAGCTTTTATTTGCTTAAATCTCAGGCGCGAATAGCAAAAAAAAAGCAAATAACAAAAAAACGGTCGAATACAGCTTAACCGCATAGCAAAAATAATAGATAACGAGGTGTGACTTTAGCATAGAAACCTCACCATTTAAATAAAAGATTTAAAAAAATATATCTAACCAAATATTATTAAACATCTATAATCATCACGTGTTAGTAGGAAAGGCCGACCCTCCTATCGGATATTTTAATTCTAAACGAGAGATTATAAGGTCTCAAGGCGCTTTTGGGTCCAATTACTGACGTACTCAAAACCTTTGGCTTAAGGCACGAGCGCCCGCGACTTAATTAATGATTGACCTCTTAATTTGTTTGCTTTTGCTTGGTGAATAGAGGGTTTTGGGTTGTTTTAATAAGAATTTCAAAGTAAACGCTTCCGTCAATCGCTGACCTAATCGTAGTTTTGAAAAGGTACCCAATTGACGGTAACAGCTTTGATTTTTTTTATATGGCACGCAAAATGTAGAATTTTCAAACGCCGCCGTGCGACTTGGAGGAGGCGCAATTAGGTATATCATACTACCCCTAAAAATTTAAGTGGATCATTAGTAGGTACACATTAATGACATCGAGGATCCATTGCAAAATTAATAATGAAATAACAAATAGTATGTCTGAAAAAGTCAGACCAGAGTTTGCATTGAGCATGCATTAGTGTGAGTATCCTAGTACTAACCGATAAGAGATATATAGTTGTAACACTCTTATCAAAATTAAGTAGCAGTTCACTGTATTCGTACGGTTAGTGAGATTACTGGAAGTCTTTTTTTCTTTTATCATTTTCCATTCCATTTCCAGATATAAACGCGAGCGTAACTCTTCTGGTGTTCAAAGATTTTATACTCGTATACCATAATTAATAACTTATCTAGCTAAATGTAGTCTGAATGCTTGTTGGTCAACTAGTATAAAAAACTCAACCCGCTATATCCTATGACCTGCCGTGCTCAAAGCCCGCGGAACGTCTATTCATATTTAATCTTTTCTAAGCCGATTTTCATTTTGGTAATCCTCCGAATACCAACGATTGTACTTGCTAGCCTAACAAGGGGAGTAATTAACAATAATTTATAAGGGTTACTGGACTTATTTTGAGGTCTGATCTTTGAACTTAAGTGCCCGAACGCGAGACCCTTGGAGTCGAACTCCGGTAATAGTAAATTATTCTGCGCAGATTAGTCGAATATCGCTTTAAGGAATGAGGTTACTGGTTCAGTATAATATTGTTCTAGAACATACATTACTATAATGATAGTATAGACCCGAAGTGAGCGTTGCTTACTTATAATATTAGTTCAAATCTACGGATAAAATACTTGGAATATTTTTTTGTTAATCCGTTAGGTTTTGATTTTATACGAATAATCCAAATGCTTATTAGGAGAAGCATAAAAACATAGGATAATACTAAATTTTGAAACCTAATAAACTATCTAATATTATATTGAATCTTGAGAACCGACGATAAAGCATACCTAGATACTTAATCGATAAATGTCCTGTTGTGACTTGTGACGTGTAGTATTCTAAGAAGAATATTGCAAGTTTAGCGGAACCTCCAAAAGAGGGGTACATTTGTAGCTTGAAGAGCATTTTCTAAAACCAAAAGGAAGTGACCTCCAGAACTCTAAAAATCCCATGAAATGCTACAGACCGCTAAATAAAGTCAATACAAAGTAAAAATTTCCAAATTTCCAATCATGCCAGACTATCTTATACCTCTATAGTTATACATTCTCTTCTACACAAAACATACAATAAAACTAAGTCTTAAAGCTATATTTCCTTCCTTCATGTCCTGAACAGGCTATTAAACACAATTTGCTACAGTTAAAACATATCATGCGGTTGGATCTTGCTAACGACCGCCTGAAGCCGTTACAATCCGTAACACCCGGTGTTTTACGCAAATAAACAGTTGCTGTAACGTGTTTTTGCAACTGAAAACTTCACCTAGCTCTAATGTTGTCGGAATCTTTTGATGTTTCTTGTACAGTAACGTTATTAAAAGCATTACATAGTGATAGGCATTACATTTCTGAAATAATATACTTACTATATAGACTTAGGTACTAGCCGACCCGCCAGGTTTTGCCCGTGGAACATTTCAAAACCCCATATCACTCCTTTCAGTCATCTATACGCCTACATTTTTTTCATTTTCAAATAAAGTATGGAAATCTACCGGATTTGTTGACATTTATCATTATTGTTCCGCTAGCTTAAGTAGTAGCGTGAAGAAATTTAGCTTATAACCTTCCTCGATAAATGGTCTGTCCATCACTAAAAATAATTTTTCAATGCAGTCCAATAGTTCTTGAGATTTACGCGTTCAACCAAACAAACAAACCTTCGTGAGCGACTCCTTCTTCTGCCGCACTATTAAGACTTGGAATTCCTTACCAGCTCACGTGTTTCCCTCCTCCTATAGTCCCGGGTCCTTTAAGCGGGGCGTGAAAAAGCATCTGATGAGGCCGTCAAGCTGAGTGCCACCATTGTAACATGGTACATGTCTGTAATGGTGACCCTCTTTTCAGAGACTTTGCCTTCAGCTTACCATCAGGCGAGGCAAAGTCAAATTGACGTGTCCTAAATAAAAAAAAAAAAAACCTTCATCTTTATAATGAATCGTGAATGTAGAATGTTGAAAAAAAAAAAAAAATATATATATAATTATTATTATAGATATAGAGATGGCAAAGAAAGGAATGACTGACGAAATGACATGATAGAGAATGCCATATTCCGCCAACTCCAAATAATTGGGACCTAGATGATGATGGACTCAATATCTTCTCATAAATATAAAAATGAATCACCGAAATGATGTACTTCCGAATTTAACGATTATTTTTATGTATTCAATATTATCAAGGTAAGGGTTGTATGAAAGAAAATAAAAAAATCAAATAGAAGGTTGCACGGACAGGACTAGAATTCCACACGGGCGGAGTTACCAATAAAAAGCTGCGGAAAAATATTCGCATTTTAATCTAAATATTCGAAATTAAACTTTACTATTAACAAAACAAAGACTTATTTGCGGTTAAGCGTTGGTTCTGAAGCAAAATTGAATAGGAATCATGATAAACCATTTTGATTCTAATATTTATAGCTCTAAGGTTTATTTTCCAAAGACTTGGTCCTTATCAGGGTAATGGAAAGAGAGATTACGCGGACTCCTGATTTTAAAGTCGTTTGATTTACTTTTACGAGATGAACTAAAACCAAGTTCTATTTGGATTGTGGCCGGCGTTGTCTTTCCTCTTGGTTTCATTTCAGAAAAAAAAAGATTTCCATTTAGCAAAGAGCGAACTAGATTCCATTAGTATTTGCTTGGACCATGTGAGTTTTTTTATAGCTGTTCCTGGCTGTGGTTTGTTAAATAAATTACGGAAATGGTTCCATTGGTTTGTTTCATTGTACCTATTATGCTGCAAAATATATGTTGCGTTTGTACTACTAAAGTGGCTAGTTAGTACATAATGGAGCGCAGTGGATGCGGTACCATGTCCACTCCGCTATTCGTCTTTGTACCGAATTTCAGCCAGATAAGTTCACCCACCTTATCAATTTTTCATGTTTAGGTATAATGTTAGTATGATTATCTACGTAATCGTTACTACTAATCGTAACTTTCGCATTTTAGTATTACCTTACTTTTATTTTATTTTATTTACTTATATTACCTGTACTGGCAATAAAGTCCTTACTCTGGTTGTCTGGAAGAGATCGCAGATCTGCGATAAGACCGCCCATTGTACAACTCTCTATCACATTAAATCACTGTATGTATCCTATGTTTGGTGTGCAATAAAGCGTATTTATCTTATCTTATCTTATTATTGGGATAATCCTACGATTATCGCAATGATACTAAAAATGGGAAAGTTTCAGAAGATATTTTGAAGTTTGTTTTTCAATTACTCTCTAACGGCTAACAGTGCTGACTGAAATTTCGCATAGAGATCGATTATAATCGGGAATAACACATAGTCTACTTTTTATCCCTAGAATAGGTTCTAGGAAATAGGGAACGGTATTAGAATTTCACGTGGGCGGAGCTGCGGGCAATTTCTACTACCTACGACCTTCCCTACTAAAATGTATCAATAATTGCTTCACTATACATTTACCAATCTTCTTAATTAAAGTAGTCACCACGTAAATGCAATTTGAATGGTACACGCAACTTGATTCAAAGCGAGCATAACCGAGTTTCTAACTGTACTAAAGTTGAACAGTTGAACTTAAAATGCGCTACGATATTCTTGTAACGTTTCTTAGAAACCGAAGAGTTTATTTTATTTAAAATAGCAGATCCCGCAGCTTGTCTCGCGGGAAATTTTGATCCCGTTCCCGTAACCCATGGGACCCTATTTCAAGGATGAAAGTAGCCTATGTGTTATTCCCGACTACAGTTTATCCCTGTATCTAATTTCAGTCAGTCAAAATATTTATAAGACTAACTAACCTGACAAAGTTCGTTTTACCTTTTGAAAACCATCAATTAATGTTTGACAGGAAAGTAAGCAGAATAGTTCGTATTATGGGAAAATCAAATTATTGTTTTTATTATCTTCTTCGCAATTTTCAATATTTCCTAACCGTTCAAAACTTCTTTGGACTATGACCAACATTTAAAAACCAAAATCAGCTATATCGGTCCATACCTTCTCGAGTCTTAAAATATGATCCTGAAGTCGATCACACACGACAACTGCAGACGCATGCAGCAGATACTGCGTACTCATTCATTCATTCAGTCGAATCGATGGTGCTTCTACTCTCAAATTCTATTTTCCCAGTATGCTGCTACCTGAATCGCATTCTCGGAGGCACTCATTAGGTCCTCCGGAGTACAGGTAGATGGACATGCAGCACACGTCAGCAGGTGGGCCATGGTCTGTGGAGCTACTCCACACTCACACCCCAGGTCCACGTCATCTGAGTAACCCCACCTAGACCGATTCTCCCTGCGTACTCATTACTTTTGTTAAACTCCGATTCGGATAAGGGAGACCATTGAGAAGCCACAATCAATTATGTGTATCTGCTGCGTACGTTTGCAGTTATCGTATGCGGTCACCTTTGGAATCATACATTTGGTGAGACAAACGAACACCAATTGATTATTCATTTATTTTATTTTATTTTAATTTTTTAAAATTACATTTGGACACACACATAAAACACACTTTTTGGTTGTTCAACGTTTTAAGGCAGCCACTGCATTGTCTTTTTGGTGGCCGAGTACAGGAATAAAATCAGCTTTATAGATTTACAAAAATGTCAAAGTAAAAAATGATTCTTATACATACCGGATAATTTTATAGTCGCTTCGGCGCGAAAGGTTTTGTGCACAATAAAATCCATAGTAAAGCGAGAGGCAAGCCTGCGTCCGAGCCTTCCCTGACAAATAGCAGATATAAGGATTCACGGGGATGTTAACTTGGACACCGAAGATCTTAGTAGAGCCTCATAGACCAAAAAAGTCCACCCATTTTATTAACTATCAGTACATAAAACGTACACTCCTTCGCCCCCGGGACCCAGCATCCAAGCTCTTTAGTTTTATCTGACTTAACACAGATTGATTTATAGAGGTACATTTTATTGTGGCTTATCGTCCCTTATCCTGTAATTAAGTCCGTTTTTGACCGTAATACGGGTTCAAATGGTCAACCTGCCTTTTGCAAATAACAAAGACTTTGAAAACGGGTATACTTGTATATAAGCTTTGGTGATATGTTTTACGTGGTACTCTTGAGATGTATTTTCTCAATACTGTAAAAAATACACCCTGTGTAATATTAAGGTAGAGTCACACTTGTGAAAGTTACTATCGCCTATATTAAAATCGCAATTTTTTTGGACATTACACATAGCAAGCCTATCCACATAGCAAGATATGACAATGGAGGTGTGGTTCCGCCTTAATAGCACACGATTAGGACAGTGTTTATGATGTGTCAATAGTGACAGTCAACTATACGATGGTGGTATCACTTCAACATAAGACAATAACAACGCACGCTTATACTGTGGAATGAACACTGAACTCCCTGCCGTGGTTTTTCCAGGCGACTACAATTTAGAAGGTTCTTACGGGGTTGGCAGCGCGAGTGTCACAGAGACCACTTTCCATCAAGTGGGTCGCGTGCTTGTCTGCCATTTAGGTGGTATTAAGTGCACGCGCGACCGCACTAGCGCACGGTCACGGGTTAAAGTGAAATTAAAATGTCAGTGACAAATGTGAATACGCTTAAGTGCACAAATTGTAACGTTGTAATCTCGGAAGTTCTAGCTTTCATACGTAATAGGCATGACGTTGTGGATAACGAAAGCTTGATCCGAATATGCACATCGGCTTTTTCGGATGAAGACATAGATGAAGCCAAAAAACTTCTGTTTGTATCTACGAAGACTACGCAGAAACTAGTGTCGAGGCGTAAGAATAAAAAACAGAAAGACGTAGAAGATATCGCACACTTAAAACAAAAGTGGCATTATGCCAAAAACGGGCATTTTGAGATAAAGAGACATCTAGATTATTTTTTGAAAAACGCTTCTTATCCAAAGACACACGTTCAAATAGTTCAGATAGTTTTGCCTAGATGTCGGTAGTGTCAGTTTTTACTTTTAGGTTTTGTGACAAGGTAGTAATAGAAAAAGTGGCACTATTTCAGTTCGGACCAATCATCTAGAGGGAACGCACGCTGCGGTAAGTAAAAAAGTGACATTTTATGTTTATTGTCAATTTTTATGTAATTTACGTTAGTAATTTTCTACATGAAACAATACATAAATGGCATTTTAAGTATAGTACCGTTTATATAGTTTAAGTATTGCCGAAATAAATTATTTGATAAATACAAAAATGACAGTATATGTTTAGTGCCTTTTTTAAAGTTATAGTATTGTAATAATCTTTTGAACGAATAAATACATAAATGGCATTATTTGGATAGTGTCGTTTATTTGATTAAAGTAAAAATGAAGTAATTTATATTGTGAATTAAAAAGTGATATTTTATGTTTAGTGCTGGTTTATCCCCGGAAGATAAGTAAAATATTGATGTTTTATATTATTTGATAAGCATCATTTTGCTGTAAGTGCCAGTTATGCTATAAAAATAAAAGGAAAATTGTGTTTTTATTTTGTTAAACATAATTCATGAAATTATAAAACTGTACTGTTTTGTAACTATTATACAGTTTTATCTGTAGTTTTTACTCGAGTTTACTTAAACATAGCGTTCTCGCACTAACTACTTTTATATAATAGGGCTTTGTTTCCTTTTTTAAGGTAATCAACATGGATCCGTCAAGAAGTAGAGGCAGAAGAATATTGCAGATGGTTACTCCAAATAAAGATCTTCTTCCTCCTAGCGTTAATTCCCAGTCGCATCCGAAGCTTTCAGCTCGGAGTCTGGGGTCCGCTTTTACCAGTCATAGCTACAGATTTGGCCAGACCTCGATAAATCCAAATAAAGATAACTTATAGTTTATCACCTGAACCTTCAACATCCGGTTTAAACCAATTGCCAATGACTAGCAATTATTCAGATTCACGTGACAAAGAAAACTGCATCAACGATGACGATGGTGACTTTTCACCCGCCTCTGATGATGATACAACATACGCACCCGCACAGAAAAGAAGCCGTATTTCAAGCTCAATCAATCAATCAATCAATCAATTAGCCTACTGCAGTCCACTGCTGGACATAGGCCTCTCCCAATGTGCGCCACGTTTGCCGATCCTCCACATTCCGCATCCAGTCCGTCCCAGCCACCTTTCACTGGTCGTCGGTCCACCTGGCTAGGGGATGTCCCACCTTCCGTTTTCCTACGCGCGGTCTCCACTCTAGGACTCGTTTGCTCTAACGGCCATCGGTCCTTCGGCAGATGTGGCCAGCCCACTTCCACTTCAGCTTACTTACTCTGCGAGCTATGTCGGTAACTTTGGTTCTATGTCGGATAACCTCGTTGCGAATTCTATCCTTCAAAGAAACTCCAAGCATAGCTCGCTCGATAGCCTTTTAGGTCACGGACTAACCCCACCGTCAGTGGCCACGTTTCGGCACCGTAGGTCATAACAGGCAGGACGCACTGGTCGAAGACCTTTGTTTTGAGGCATTGCGGCAGGGGGGAGGAAAAGACCCGACGCAATTTGCCAAATGCTGCCCACCCCAGTTGGATCCTTCTGGCTATTTCTTTCTCGAAGTCCTTTTTACCGAGCTGGATAACTTGCCCCAGGTAAATATATTTTTGAACAACTTCGAGTGTCGCCCCTTCGATGGCAATCGGTCTCGGTACAACATGTTCGTTGATCATAATCTTGGTTTTATCCAAGTTTACACCGAGGCCGACTTGTCGAGAAGCTCCATTCAGGCTGTGCAGCATTTCGTCCAGTTATTCCAGCGACTCCGCAACTATTACGATGTCGTCAAGTTTCAAGCTCAAGTTCATCTTTTTGTCTACATAAGAATTAATCTTAGAGTATCTGTAAGTAGATACTCTAAGGAATTAATATTTTATTTTGATACAAGAAGCTTATTGTTTTATTTTGATACTTATTTCTTAGTTTTTTATGTACAAGAAGTATATTGAAAGAATTGTATAAGAAGATTTAGTTTATTCTTTATGACTTTGTGCCAAAAATGGGGTTTTATAGATACCATAGTTTTATATAACTCATACATCTTTCATTTTGATGGTTTTTTTGATTGTACTGATGGCAGCGCACTTGTTTTTCACCAAATAAATATTCTTTCTTATTATTATCGCATAATTTTGTTTTATTTATGTTTTTCATCATCAGAGATAAAGCTATAATTTGAGATTTTATTCTAAAACAGTAACAAATACTAAAATCAAAAGTGGCACTATGAGGAACATTTTTTTTAAACAATTTTTTCTAAATAACTACCTTTATTATTGTCATGTTTTCAATAATTAACTAAAAGCCAGATAGTCAAACTGTTAGGTGAAACAAATTATTGTGTTGTAGTTCAGTTATTGCATTAAATATTGATCACAGTATTAGATCAAAACTTTTAAATGGCCATACTGAAAAACTACTGTTTTTGTATAACACCACTTTTGTTTTAAGTGTGCGATATGATTAACGTATTTAAAACAATGGATCCGGAACAAATTCCTTTATTCGTGGCGTACGATTTACACAGGTTGCCTCCAATATGTTTTGACCATGTCGATGTGACCAAATTATTGAAGGAGTTGCTGGTCTTAAGGGCTGACATTACGAAGATTAAAGGAAATTATGTTACAAAGGACGAGTTAACTGAAATAAAATTACAAAGTACACAATTTAGAACATCTTCCGATAGTTCAAATGTGAAAAATAAAACCGGGGGGTATAACATACAAAATGAGTCACAAGTTTTGTCGCAAAATCAGCTGAGTCCCAGCTGTGCGGTGATGAATCAACGGCAGGCTAAAGATGTTAGGTCGGCGTCCCCGGTTGCATACAGCGCACTCACTCACGCGCAGAGCGAGTCGGAGCCACACGATCTGTCTGTCTCGCTCACACTGCATAGTCCGTCGGTAGTCGAGATGCACGACTTAATGCGGTCGGATAACAACACATTAAGTATGGCGCAAGTTGTTAGCAATGGCACTTGGAAGGAAAATAAACGAGATGAATGGACTTTAGTTAAAAAGAGGAAAGCGATTTCCAATCGTTTTGTAGGGAAGACTGGCAAAGCAATATCTAAAGAGGCAGGAAAATTTCGTGCGGCAGAGTTAAAAGTGCCTATGTTTATATCACATGTAAATAAAGATACTACCGAAAGTGATATATGCGAATACATTCAAACTAAATTAAAGGAAGTAGTTACGCTAGAAAAAATAAATATGAAGAAAGAGAGGCCGTACAATGCTTTTAAAGTGTTTGTACCAAAGCACAGAATGGACCTCTTCTTGGATGATAGTCTGTGGCCAGAAGGAATTACTTTTAGGCGGTTTATTCATTTCAAGAAGGCTAGTGATAATTTATCGGGTCAAAAAGAAACACAAATTACATGATGGACAGAACACGACGAAATGTAAAATTTTCTACTTATAACTGTAAGAACATTATTCGAGACACTCCTAAGGTGCGTGATCTGTGCGAAGAGTGTGACGTAATTGCACTCCAGGAGACGTGGCTATATCCCCATGATGTGGCATATCTGGGTAGTATACACAGCGACTTTGCATACACAGGAAAGTCTGCCATCGACACATCGGCCGGAGTTATGGTAGGCAGACCTTACGGTGGTGTGGCAATACTGTGGAGGAAGACAGTGTTTCACGCGGTTACAGTAGTGTCGTGTAAAAGCGATCGCCTAGTGGCCATAAAAATCGAATATGCGGAACGGTCTTTATTGATTTTTTCGGTGTACATGCCAATTAATTCAATCCATAATTTACTTGAATTTACCGAGTGTATGAGTGAAATAATAGCCATATGCGAAAATAGTGAGATCGAAACGGTTTTTATATTAGGTGACTTTAACGCGCACCCCGGTGAAAGATTCGCGAGTGAACTTTTAACGGTGTGTGAGGAGCAGATGTGGTCATGTGTGGACATGGAGTTGCTACCACAGGACACGCATACATTCAAAAGTGAGGCGAATGGGATACTTCGGTGGCTAGACCACTGTGTTGTGAGTAGTGCTGCGAGACTATTAGTTATTGATGTATCAGTGAGGTATGATGTGTACACGTCTGATCACCTTCCTGTGATGTTGGAATGTAATTTAAATCTTATAGTTCCCAAATTAATACATGAACCTTTTGTGATCAATAAAGTTATATGGGGTGAAAGGAGTAAAGATAAAATTAATGAATATTCCGAATACTGTCACTCCAAATTGAGATGTATAGATTTTCCTACAGAGTTTAGCAACTGTTCTCATGAAATGTGTTCTGATATTGATCATCACTCAGTGTTAAACCAGATGTACAAAAATATAATTAATTGTGTTAGAGAAGGTGCTGAACGTACTTATGTCGGTAGCGAATGGAGGTTAAATAGAAGAAAATATATACCAGGCTGGAACAAATATGTACGCGACGCTCACGGGGATGCGCGGCTGTGGTATCAAACATGGCTCTTGCATAACAAGCCAATGACAGGATATATCTATGATAATATGCGTAAATATAGAAATATATTTAAAAGTAAATTAAAATATTGTCAAGATAATGAAAAACAAATACGAATGGATATATTAGTAAGATCGCACGCTGATAAACAGTTTGTTGCTTTTTGGAAAGCCACAAACAGTTTGAGCCCAAAGTCGTCTCGCCCTGTGAGTGTCTCAGGGGTACATGGATCGACAAACATAGCCAATTGTTTTAAACAACACTTTAAAGTGAACTCACACACTACGCGGTCGAGTCGGGTGGTCGATGCTGTGGGCGATGCTGTGGGCGGTGATACAAGTGATATTGCGGTAAGATTCACCGCAAAAGATGTAAGATCCGTAATAGCCGGTATGAAGAGAGGCAAGTCACCAGGCCACGATGGCCTCAGCATCGAGCACCTGAAATACGCAGGTGTACACCTACCGAGAGTGTTGGCTATGTTTTTCAATCTATGTATTAGTCATTCTTATTTACCAGATGACCTGATGTTTACTACGGTTGTGCCAATTGTAAAAAATAAAACTGGTGATGCCTCTGATGTGTCTAATTACAGGCCTATATCGCTGGCTACTGTCGTAGCCAAGGTGCTGGATGGTCTGCTTGATAACATGCTATCTAAGCATATTAAAATACATGACAATCAGTTCGGGTTCAGATCGGGCCTCTCCACCGAGAGTGCTATTCTATGTCTCAAGCAGACTGTCCAGTACTATACTGACAGAAAGACGCCTGTATTTGCCTGTTTTCTGGATCTGTCACGGGCATTTGATCTAGTAGATTATTCCGTCCTATGGCAAAAATTACATAAAGAAACGACCGTACCACACGAGGTAATTTCTTTGTATAAATATTGGTATGGCAAGCAATGCAACAGTGTGAAGTGGGCGGAGTCGCTCTCGGATGTGTACCGGCTGGAGTGCGGGGTGAGGCAGGGGGGTTTGAGCTCGCCGCGGCTCTTTAACTTGTACATGAACCGGCTGATTGGTGGGCTTAATAACACCGGTGTCGGTTGTCATGTTGATGGAATATGCATTAACAATATCAGTTATGCAGATGACATGGTGTTGTTGAGCCCATCAATCAGTGCCATGAGACGACTTCTGTCCGTGTGCGAGGTATATGCGGGTGCCCAAGGACTCAGGTACAATGTTAAGAAGAGCAACCTTATGGTTTTTAAGGCTCCAGGTATTGAAGCTTACCAAAACATACCAGAAGTGACAATGGACGGGTCTCCCCTTCAAAGGGTTAGTAGCTTTAAGTACCTGGGTCATTGGGTCACCGAAGATTTAAAAGACAACCTGGACATCGACAGAGAACGTAGGTCGCTGTCTGTTCGCTGTAACGTGTTGGCCCGCAGATTTGCTCGATGTACAGAGCCAGTCAAAATTACTTTATTTAAGGCTTACTGTCAGTCGTTTTACACGTGCAGTCTGTGGGCAAGATATCGTGGGCGTGCATACAGCGATCTACGTGTTATGTATAATAATACGCTCAGGATACTGTTGGGGCTGCCGTGGAGGTGCAGCGCGTCGGCAATGTTTGCCGAAAGACGCATAGATGGTTTTATGGCCATCATGCGTAAAAGGAGCGCCTCGCTACTCGCTCGCCTGCGCGGCAGCACTAACAGCGTCTTATCTGTATTTGCAGATAAATGGGAGTCACCATTGCTGCGACACTGGATGAGGCTCCACACCAATTAAATTAAAAATTATGTTTACTAACACTAGGTTATAAGAGCAATGTTACTAACAAAATATGGGCTTTGCCTGAAATAAAGATTATTATTATTATTATTATTATTATTAAAAAAACATAATTTTGTACGCCCCAAATGACTGAATACGTTGAGCCTCTAAGTACATAATATATTACCAGTTAATACAACAACTGGTAAAACCATATTCACGAATAATGATTATTCTATCAACAAAACATTAAGATTTCAGCAGTTTTAAGAGTATCATAACAAGTCATTGGCCTTGTGCTAATAAACAAGTCTTAAAACATTTAGCGATAAAACGTTACAACGAAATATGAGCAACGAACTTTTTACAACTTTTGTATTCAAATTACAAAGTTTTAAATAAAGCCGTTAAAAGTACTCCTTGAAAATGTCTTGTACATTACTTTGATTATAATCTCAAAACGAAGTTTCGCAATGGCTCCCAAATCAGAAATACCTGTTAATTAATGATAGGAAACTCTTTGTGGAAGCCTGAATATTTACAATTAAATAATAAGTTGAGCACGATGGTAGGATTCTTAATAAATGAGTTTATTTGAAATTAATTGACGGAACTTGAAACGATTCTTCACTTCTAAAATTCGAAACATTAATTATTTTCAAAGATTTAGACTCACTACCCGACTGTCGCGGAGTCAAAAAAGGAGGTGTCAGATGCATAACCCTCCTAAATGCAGTCATTCCTTATGTTCCTTCGTAAACACTGAAAGGCTTTTGATGAATGGTATTTTATTGTTCATTGTGGTTCAAAACAAACTCGAACACATGACACAAGGATATTTAGTGTAGGATCGAGAAAACAACGCGGCAACGTGCACACGTATGTAAATTTTATTATGAGACAATAAATTTTATTTCATTTTATTTTCAGTTCATACTTACGCCTATAAGGCATGCCACTCTCATTCATATTACAAAGCCAAAATACAAAAATCAAAAAATCGATTCAAAATACCTGTTCTTGGTGCCACAACGAATATTTTCAATTAATCTGATGAGATTGATAGATAGATTAGATGATAAATTGCCTTCAATTCACATTTAAAATAACTACCTATCGAGTACAACTTAACCGTATTTAAATTTAAAATAACCTTAATTTGTTATTGTTCCAGGGGTGGTGTTAGCCTAAGATGGTGTTGGCGCTGGTGGTCGGAGTCCTGTGCGTGTGGGGCCGCCTGAGCGTCGCAAACCCTGAAGCGAAGCGGCTGTATGACGACTTGCTGTCCAACTACAATCGCCTGATCCGCCCTGTGGGGAACAACTCTGATCGACTCACGGTTAAGATGGGACTTAGGCTGAGTCAGCTCATCGACGTTGTGAGTACCTTTTCATACCCTTTTTAATGATATTTTAGAGTAACTGGTTAACTTTTTATATGAATTTAGACCGGAAACAATCACAGGGTCGAAGCAATTACCAAGTATGTGAACTTCTCGTATAGATTTAGATCGTCAAAAATCAATCTCTGAAACGGAAGAAACCTGCGAGGGAATCATTTCTAGAGAGAATACTCTAACCAATCTGAGTTTCTGAGAAATCTGTTAAAAACTTAAATTTTCTAACCGTTCATGATTTAATAGTCGTAATGATTAAAAACGAAAGAGAGATACTCATTTTTAGGAGTAAGGGAGTGTTCGTTAAATGAATTGATAGCAGTTAATTCAATGGAATAATAGGTACTCACTTGTTTTGGTGTATAGTGTTTACATCCAGTATGATATTTGTTTCTTAAGACGTAGATGGAGTTACATACCTGACAGTTTCTTTATAACATGTCTAAACCATGCGCTTAGCATATTTTAGAAATTGCATACGGCACAGTTAATATATTACCTATTATGTAATTTGCGTTTAGCTCCAGCGGGTATGGAAACTCACATTAAAGATAACTTAACTTATTTCATTTATTGTCGTTTAGATGAATAATTTCCTAATGAAAACCTGGCTCAAATCTCATGATTATATGATGAAAAGATTCTTATATTCATATAAGATTCAGTTAAAGAATGTAGATTCCCAAGTAACGGACAAGAAAAAATGGATAAGACAACTAAACCTAATTATTGGATAATTAGGTTTAGTTGTCTTATCCATTTTTTCTAAAAATGTTCCCTCAAAAGACTTACAACAACAATTCCAATAACAAAGAATAGACTAAGTCTATGAAGGATTTATGTTTTTAGAAAAAACAGGAAAGATAAATAATATTTTTTTCTGTCATGAAATGCCAAAGAAGCTCTAAGTTCTTCCATAAGCATTACATGGCTTCAAACTTTTGCTAAAGTTCGAATAAGTTTAGCGTGAACTGTATAAGTCAATGTTTCTTTCTTGTATATCTTCAAAATAATAACATAAACTAAAATAATGTACTTTGTTACTGTTAACAAATAAATTAATACATTATTCTTTTGGTATTATAACGTAGGTACGCTAAAGTTGTAGTACTTATATCATCTTTTTGCCCTTTTTCTAATTATCTAATTAGCACCTTTACATGCTTTGAAGCAAAAATACAAATATACACATGAATACAATCACGTTTTTATCCCCGGAGGGTTAGGCAGGGGTGAATTAACACCCACATTTTACCAATCATTGTATTACGTCCCACTTAATAGGGGGTGAGCCTATTGCCGTATTTCGTGCACTATTGTTGACTCGAGCCATGTATCTGGCTGAGTCTGGGCTGTATATAATCTGTCTGATTTGAGACAGCCCTATCCTTTAGTCACCTTGTACAGTAAGCTTCAGAGAAAAGGGACCCCCCTTGTTAATGATATGAAAGCATGAGGGGGTCTGTTTTCTCTGACGCTGACTGTACGACACCGTATGGGAGCAGATGGGGTGGCAAATTCTACTCTGCCGGGAACCACACGCAAGCAAAAGTAGGTGGTTAAAAACTGCTTGACAATACAAAACTATTTTCAAACTTGACCAATCACCCTAAATCTTTATTAAAGTTTGTGGTCGGTACCTTTATGCTTTCACCATTTATCTTTGCATTCATTTCAACATTCACTTTCTTTCTGTCCATATCATCTTTCACGTAGTACATAGTTCATACATCTTCATTAAGGTCTTCGCTGAATAGGGTAATAGCAATAATTTTCAAACATTCTCTTTCGGGTTTTTATTAAGTAAAAATTGTGATCATACTTCGCAATTTTAGTATCATGTTCTAAATTTATACGACCTGCTTCATTTATTTCAACGTTCATAGCGTACTGTATCGGGAAGTGGGAAGAGGACACATTTTCATTTAGTTCTGAAACTTTCGCCGACGAAAAGTTGTAACGTTTGAAACTACAGAACTAGTTACCAACGCGTATTCCGTTTATTTTCGGTTTTTGAATTTAATAAGCGTACATTAACTTTTTGTGGTTAGGAATAAATTTTGACTTATAATTCTTTTTAAGGTATATTACTAATATTCATCATCATCGTCTTAGTGGTGTGTTCTAGTTGCATCCGAGCACAAGGTTCTCTTTCTAATTTTTTCTTCTCCATTTTGCTTAATATTTGGCATCCTTGGCCGTATGGCCATTGCATTGACCAAGCATTTGATCTTTCACGACAATAATTCTTGGGTCTACTCTTTCTACCAGAGACTGGTAGAAGTGGCTATATATTTCCAATAGTAACTAAAAGTAAACAATCATCAACAATATAATTTAGATGTTCTTCAAAAGGTACTCGTAAACCAATTTTTTTTTTCTATATTTATTACTTCAGATGGCACCAGAGTTGTATTAAACTAACTGCTAATATAAATGCTGTCTTAATTGACAGTTAATGGAAGTAAAAGACGATATTCTAACATTACTATCAACTTGCTCGAAATAAAGTGGCCTACCTTTACCTTCTAAGTTTCCTTTGTTGACGACAGTCAGTAAATAATTGAGAGCGATATTCAATCTGCTCAGTTGAGAATCGATTTAACTTGTTCAGCGTCAGGCCTGAACTAATTTAACTAAACCATAGCAATTTATAAATTGAACAGCTATCGCTGTATTGATTACTACTGATGAATAAATGGTAGATAAGTTAAAACTTTGCTATGTGAATGTGATCGTACTTTTGCTGCTCAGTTTACCGTATCTTTATTTGTTCTTTCATTTTAGTATAAAAAATGTGTAAATATCTTAGAGTATACATTATGTATAGAGTGCGCGTATCATTCGGGTCTGTTGTGCCGAGCGTAGGCACGAGTATGAACAAGTACCTCGGTAAGCATATACCTCGGTATATGCTTAGCGATGGTATATGCGCACATATTAGTGACGTTTCATAGATTACCGAAAATATCAAGAGTTGGACTTATGAATTTAGTGTAATGTTAAGATTTTTTTGTGCAATTTGCTATGGATGGATAAAATTAAATTGTATTGAAACTCAAAAATCTCGATATGCTTGCTAAAAAAACTATGTTCACGTCATTCGAAAACCCTTTGGATTACGCAATCTCTTGAAGTATTGATCGCTATACCTAATATGCATCTTTATAACGAAGGTAAATACTCTTATTTACGAACTGTGTTAAGATAAATATAGCAAATAAGCATTCACAAGCAAGCGTAACTATAGCCTATGAACGCTTACAATACGTAAGCGTTACCACCTATAGAGAAAAAGAGGGGGAAAAGAAAGGGACGAAAACTAAGCCTTCCGGCACTCTTGCAAAAAGTACGCAATGCAGCATAACTCTTTCCTAACATATATCATAATTATATTAAGCAAGAACGGGGCACTTTTCTGGTAAAGGTTTGTTATACAAAAATATGAATCAATACAATTTATATTCTTGTTTTTGGTACTTCAATTAGAGCATTTTTCTACGAAATAAGCCTTTATACTGATTGGACATCTTTTCGAAAGTTATCCTTTGATTGGTAACGTTTTTTTATCACTCCGGGCGTTCCAGAATTAGGTTGAATTCTTATTCAAATGGTATTTTGAGCGTTGAAATAGATTTTGTTATAAGGCTCTTTAAGACAAAAATGCTGGCTCTTTTATTTTTTCCTCAAAGAAATTGTTTTTATTATTAAAGAGCCTCAAGCCGTTTCTATAAAGTTTAGCGAACGAATGCTAAAGTTCATTTTTTTCCTCAATTAATTATTATTCTATTAACATCTGACAAAGTGATATTTGAGTCGATCTAATTAAATATGAGAATATTTCTATTACTCTCAGAGATCAAACTTATTTCAAGAAAAAACGTAAACAAAAACGTAATTATCTATTACGTAGGTATTACATGCTCAACAAGAACTTCGGTAGTCTCCTAAACGTAGGTTCTCTTGTAAAATCTAAATAAACTTCGAATGCAATCGGGGCTTAACACTGAGATGATGATGATGATGATGATGATGATAACAATATTCTAAACAGATTTCAAGAAAAATGCCACACGACAGTATCATAATTCTAAATTTAATATCATGATACGTCTTTTTGGTTCGTCATGAATAGATCGCCAATTTGAATATCGATTTTTTACTGAAGCCACAATATTCAAATTTTAAAATTTATTACGTCATCCCCTTTTCTTGTCTCCCACAGGGCTATGTCTTTTTCTTCCCTTTCGTCGCAAAGTGACGGTTATTTTATTACGCAGCTGTGCATAATTTATAATATTTTCATTCTTTAATATATTAGTTTAGCCTCTTCATTAAACACTCCTTAAACAGTCGACATGTGATCTTTCAGCTGAAGTCAGTAATGTTTGAGGTGGTACAGAATAAGGTCGGAAGTATATATAACCGGTAAATATTTAGTGTCTTCAATAAATTTGAGTAAATCTCTCCTTGGAATCACAATCATTCCATAATCATATTCTACCTTGTTTGTGCACGTTCTCGCTTCGTTAAATAACTTTGCTGACAAGCACTCAATCATCATTTAAAAGTAGTCTTGTACGATGACATTTTAACAATCAAAACAATAGAACTGAGTCATTCAATTAAAATTCTGCAAGAAATACACCAACCACTTTATAGGAAATATATGTGTGATAATAAATTGCACTCATTACAAGACCTGGACATTGAAATAAAAAGTCAGGACATCACTTGTGAAACTTTAACAAAAGAGTGCACGATTTAGTGTTAAGTACTGCAATAATTATATTGTACCACAACTGTGGGGCCATAAAATACCTCACGATACGAGCTTGCTTTAACATTTTAACTAAATGTATGTCTGACATAGCAAAAAGATGGTTTGGGATCAATTGAGAATAAAATATAAATAAAGTGCTGTGGGATCAATAAGGAAGTAAAAGTGGGATCAAACAAGAATTTTCGAATTCGGGACAACTTTCGTGGGATCAATACGGAACAACCCCTCAGTACAACATCAATAAAAAAAAATCGGCCAAGTGCGAGTCGCACTCGCCCATGAAGGGTTCCGTAGCAGCAAAGGCGAAAATTGCGGTTTATGACGTATTAAAAAAAACTACTTACTGGATCTCGTTCAAACCAATTTTTGGTGGCAGTTTGCATGGCAATGTATATCATATATTATTTTTAGATTTATCATTCTCTTATTTTAGAAGTAAGAAGTGGGGCGGGGACACACATGTTTCCACTTTGGAAGTGTCTCTAGTGCAAACTATTCAGTTTAGAAAAAAAATTATGTTAGAAACCTCAATAGCATTTTTAAAGGCCTGTCTATAGATACCCCCACGTATGGGTTTAATGAGAAAAAAATTTTGAGTTTCAGTTCTAAGTATGGGGACCCCCAAAATTTAATGCTTTTTTTCTATGTTTGTGTAAAATTCTTAATGCGATTCACAGGATACATCTACTTACCAAGTTTCAACAGTATAGGCCTTATAGTTTTGGAGAAAAGTGACTGTGACATACGGACGGACAGACAGACAGACAGACGGATGAACAGACATGACGAATCTATAAGGGTTCCGTTTTTTGCCATTTGGCTACGGAACCCTAATACAGTAATATTACATCAATGCATAAAAAGTTATGCTTAAAAAGTTGTAAAAATCTTTTAACGTATATTTTTTGTGATGACGATTTCTAAATTAATGAACTATTTTTTACGTTCTCGTGTGTTTTATCATTACCTTTCATCAATGTTTATTCGTCCATCGAATGAAGATTGACGAAATAGATGCATGCCGCGAGGGTGAATTGCTATTATATAAGGCGATTTTAAAGAGAGGTCAAGAGGACACGACGCCGAAGAAGAACATAACCAATATAAATCAAAACATTTCTTTCTCTTAGACTTTTTTTAAAAATAAAACACGCTATTTTTTTTTAAATGTGTAAACAAAAATTCAAAAAATGATTGCCTGTTGGTAAGCTGAAGTTAAAGTCTCAGAAAAGAATGGTGACCATTACAGACATGTAGCATGGTGCAATGGTGGCCCTCAGTTTGACGGCCTCATCAGATGCCGCTCTACAGAATACCGTGGCTATAATAACCTCGTATTGCGTTCCCGGTGGTGAATAGGGTAGCCAGAGTTCATTAGAGAGGTTTTGTGGCAGATAATCTCTCTGTTCTTAGAAGGTCGGCAGCACGAGTCCCCTGGTGTTGCACTCGTCTATAGGCCACGGTAACCACTTTCTATCTGATGGGCCGTGTGCTTGTCTGCGATCTAAGTAGTATAAAAACGATGCTTTGTCACGCCCGCTTAAATGACTCGGCACTAATAACACAGATAACGTACCTAATACTAAAACTGTAGAAAGAAAGAAACACGTGCACTGGTATATTATAATTCTTTTTTTTTCTCACTTAGTTAGTCTTTTTTTTTATATTTTAGTTGGCAGACAAGCACACGGCCCACCTGATGGGAAGCGGTCACCCTGGCCTATGGACGTATGTAACACCAGGGGCCTCACACTCGCACTGCCGACCTCTGCCGATCTCTCATTTTGGTAGCAAAATGTTGACTCAAACACAAATTTCTTGATATTATAGACTATGGGGGAGACGTCAGTCTTAGGGTTTTAAAGTAGGTACACGACACGAGTTGTAAGAATAAAGTATATTCATCAGTGTACAATTCTAAGTTCGTAGGTACAGTATGTAATGCCTAATAGTATTTCTACTTCGATCACAGTTTAGGGCTAGGGCTCCGGCGAGCTAGGTACTAAAGAGCGTTACGGATTACGGGCGCGTACGCAGTTGGGCGCGGTTCCCGCAAGACTGGCCTTGCGGCCGAGCGGGGTACAAACTACACGCGCATCGAGCGAAGTACTTATGAGTTAGAGGGAGATGCATAGCGTGCCGGCAACCGTCCGCGCGACGCGCGAACAGGACGATTAGGGATTTGGGTTGCTATAAGACGTAATTCCTTCCATTATAATATAGTCGCTCTTTGCGTGACTAATAGCTCTCTAATTTCGCGGCTCCACGGTGGATGAACACTAACCTTTCATTTCCACGTTTATACTGCTAGGGAGACGCGTTTGTGTGATTATTGCTGAACGAGCGGAATTTACACTCAGTTTAAAATTGTCGTTAGTGGACATGAGATGTGCAAACTCTAGTTATAATGGCCGACTATTTATTTTATGAAGTCGTTTTATGATGTTGAATTTGTTCCTGACTGACACAGTTTTAGTCTTGATGCTGTAAAAATTGCGGTTTTGATTCTCGTAATGAAAATATTTGTATGTATGTTCAGCAGTGGACTGCAAGAGGCTAATTGATTGATTGTATGTATTAATAAATATGTCTAATTTTATTGATTTAGCTGCTTCTATGTAGGTATATGGTTTATTTGCAACCAGTAATACTCAATATTTCGCTAGCTATAATTTTCGGTCCCAGGTAACGAGCCTATTTTGCCGTGATGCGATCACTTTGTCATGGGCTATATAAGCATACAGACCATATCAGATGGAGAACAGCCCTGATATCCCTTCGTCGCCTTCTACGACACCCACGGGAAGAAATGAAGTGGCAATATTCTACTCCACATGAACCAATACTCTAAAATTACATCTATATATATATGTAACTCTGTATTACTGATAATAATAATTTAATGTGTACATTAGATTGCCTGATTGTGGGTCTTAGCTTAGGTTTAGTTGAGCGCAATGTAGTGCAGACTGGTGAATTAATTGGCAAATTAATTAACCAACTAAGTATACACACAGTTTATACTGCAGGCTGCTACTTAATTGTACTACTGCTGAGACAACCATTGAAACTGGTTTAATTGATACATTTAAATACTACTTTACTATTACTAATATTATAATTTAAATACTAATATTTTTTAACAGTTCAGTGTAGCATTATTTATAAAGTTATGATGTTACGACTTTCATAATCTTGCTGAAATTCACGAATCACACACACACAAATTCACAAACACTAACATTCATGAAAATTGCATATTCTAATTACCAATATACCTTAAAATTATACCCAAAACCAGGTTGGTGTAGAGATAAAACTCCTGAAAAATTACCACACATAGGCATAACAATAAAATTAGACTCGTCTCCTATAAAAAAGCATAGTGACAAAATGTGATTGATATGAATACGTCTACAAACCTTCAGAGATGTACAGAATGATATGAGTAGATATATAATGTATGGATTATATGTATCAATATATCTCAAATTGGGTTTTTGAAAGGTTACACAAAATATAATATTGCATTGCCGCGCAAAATGTGAAATATTATTACGTCATCATAACGTCGTCAGCCACAAGACTTAAAACCCATTACGAAACTCGGAGGCACTCTTTTCCTCACACGAATTGGATAATCCAATAAGCCGGTAGCGAGAAGATATTTTTTTCTCAGAAGTTCGTCCATTACAATGTTTGTCAGAAGCTAAAAGAAAGGAATTAGTCGCATACGAACAAAAAAATACACATACATAGGTTCTAAAGGAATTACTCTAAGTGGAATTATTTGAATAATAAAGCAAGAGTGAAAAACAAATGAGCATTACTACTACGTTAGATGGTAAGGACAACTGGTAAGAAGCGGTAAGCGGTACGAAAAATCACTATAATATACATGCCAACAATACTTAATGATAAAACAACGGTTATCAATTTCGTTGACGGTTGATAATTGTGCTATCATACCCGAGGAAGGTAGGAAGACAGAAAATCGCATATTCGTAAAGAATTTCAGTCTTAATAGGAATCGTTTTTGCAGAGATTACTCCAGGCACAGTAAAATAAGTCATTAGCTCATAAATAGATGACATCAATGTCACATTTCATCTCACTGGAATTAAAAAATCCTGTTACATAAAATTCTTTTGATACTCACGATACAATATTTCTGCAAAAATATTAATTTTAAAATTCTGAAGTAACGTTGACTTTAACTTTCCTTTTACCTTTTCATAGCACAGAAAATTGGAATGCTCAAAGTAGTGGAGAATACTACTGGTCTCAAGAAATAAATCTATCGGTCAGAGCTTACAATTTATTTCAGTTTTTGATCTGAACCTACTCTACGTTTTGAAGAAAAAAAAAAATAAACTGATACTATCTACTAGTTTGTTTCTGTATGAATATTGATTTTATTTGATCAACTTTTCTTTTATGTTTATAATATTATATTGTTACTAACAATAAGTACTATAAATTTTGTTATGTTGATGCTACGAGTTTATAACTGTTCATCAAGTTTTCTTCAGTCATTTTCCAAAATCTTTTCTGAAACTTCTCTAGCATTACAATGTATTAACACATCGAAATAACAAAAACATACTTCGTAACATTGTTTCAATGCCATTGTAAATCTTGGTATTATACAGAGCTACAATTCAAAGCTAAAATATGTAACAACCCAATTCTATTCCACCCGCATTTCTACTGCTAACGGAAAGCTTTCTTCGGGTGCGCGCGTGACTTCGAATAGCAATGTATTCATTGGTCTGGGGTTAGGAAAACCACTAATTTCTGAAACTCTAGGCAAGTATAGCAGAAATAGGTTGTTAAGTGAGTTTGGTAATTGGTTATTTAGCTATTTTGTTATTAAGAGCAACTGACTTTGATAATCTTAATATATAAAAATCAATGCCACTTTTCGTTGTTATTTTATAACTCAAGAACGGCTGAACCGATTTGGCTGATTTTAGTCTTGAAATATTCGTGGGTGTCCAGGGAAGGTTTAAAGGATGAGAAAATAGGTGCAGCGGGAACGGGAAAAATATGGCGGTACGAAGTTCGCCGGGACAGCTAGTACTCGATAAATATATTATTTTGTATTTCTTGCTAAAACTGGTTCACTTATTAAGTATATGATATTATGTAACGGATAAGAAGAATTATAAAGACAATTTGTTTACGAAGCTCGATATTGATACTCAAATTAAGTACGTTATATTTCCTATTACAAATTTATTATCCTCTCTGTAATAAAAATTATATTTAACCTGATATATCTTTGAAGAAATTGCCAATCTGCTAGTCAGGGAATTCCATATGCATTTCCTTATCGAAATTCGCAGGAGAGGTGTGTGAAAAACCACCTTCAGTTAACTGAGTAATGGCTCTGTACATAATCTGGCATACGTTCGCTTGCAGATAGATGAGTAAGTCTTTGGAGGGGTTACTGGAAGATGGAGTGATGTTGCTTTTGCATATATCTACCATGTTTATTTTCCTTTTTTATTAAGATTTTATTATGACTTCACGTAGTAGACGTTTTAATCAAAGCCTTATATTTTTCATGTTGCTCGTTTAATACATTACCAAGTACTGCATTGATCTCTAACTCAAGTATTTGTTTTAATTGAATGTGTTATTACTGATATTAATATAATATTATTAATATAGCTAATAAAAACTATTAAATGTTCCCTCTCATCAAATTATTCTTCTTCTTTCGTGTCAATGATTCTCTTTTTCACTGCTCTAAATTATTCGAGAGTAATATTCTGCCATCTAGACTGCGCTGTCAGTGACTTTGTTTAGGTCTTCTTTCCTCTCTTCTTTCTTAGTGTTGTTTAGGTCCTCATCAAATTAACGCGTTTATTTATTTCTCCAATGAAACATGTTTGAATGAGATTTTTTAATTTCTGTAATAACTATGTTGTGAAGTAAATAACACATTAACACGACCAGAAGGCCAATGCTCCTACTAAAATCTGTTCAAAATTTAGTCTAAATCATTACAATGTCGCAAAAGTCCAAAACGGTATTCTTGTAACATAATTTTCAAGATAGAACATCGACATTGAGATCCTTTTTAACATTTGGAGATTGAGCTTAGATATAATTCTTGACGGGCTACGTAGGTTTCAAAAAGTAAAAAGAAATATAAAAAAAAACGAAAAACTCAGTTCCCGAAGAAATATTTGCCATAGCATTAAATGACAATGGCCATAAGCACAAAGCCAAATATTCAGAGCCAACGTTATGCAAAACATACGAACTTTATACCTATTTTGGTAGCAACGTGAATAGCTATTGAATTTCCAATTTAAAGCACTTACATAGGATACTGCTGCTTTTGAATTCTCATAGCTGACATTTTGGTGTCATCGTTTCTAGCACTGCTATTAAACCTCCTAGTTCGCAAAATTGTCAAATAACCGAGCAAAGTTTACAATTAAAGATAGAAAATTCTCTTTAAATCAAAACAAATTCAAAGGATTTTAGTTTTACTTCCGTTTAATGCAAATTCAATGCCAATAGATATATTCATGATATTGTTAAAATTTTACGTAAAAAGGACGCTCAGACTGTGATCACGTGACAGAAATAGCAATAGAAAGCTACACCTACACGTCAAATATTTAGTAATCGTAATAACGAAAATGCATAAAAAATATGTGATACTAAAGGTAACGTGTAGGCGGAGCTTTGTGTTGCTGTGTCTGGCGTGTGATCAATGTCCGTTGAGCGTCCTTTTCACATAAACTGTCGACAATATTATGTAAATAACTATTTGCATTGAATAGAATAATCATTGTATGAAAATATGTATACAGATATTTAAGTATTTTATCCGTTTTCTAGACCATTACAACAAGCATTCACTTAGTTTAAATATAAAAGGTGCTGAGATCCTAGAATATTATTAATATTTTTATACAAATGTATTTATTTCTTAAACCTGACAGTTCTACTATGATACCCAATTCCTTGAACTAAAACATTAAAAGAATACTGGGCACTTACGGAGATCGCTTGCCGTCAAGGGACACTTACAAACTTGAAACGAGACTTGAGACATTTTAGTGTTTCGTAGTACAAACACAAGTGGGGAGAAGTGGTGAATATGACATGACACAATTTCGCAAAAGAGCACCGAGTAAATGTGCACTGGGAGATATATTGTGTGGTAAGGCTGGGAATAATTTTAAAAGGCGTGCGACAAATAAAAACATATTTTAGCAAGGACTTTGTAAAACTAAATATCGACATTGACAGAACATTATCTAGCTGCTACACCAGTTATTATAGATTAAGGTATGATTCCGCACACGACAACTGCCGACGCACGCAGCACATGGGCGTAATTCATTGCGGCTTCTCAATCGTCCCCTTTATCCGTATCGAAGTTTAACAAGTAATGGGTACGTTGTATCTGCTGCATGCGTCTGTCGTAGTTGTATGCGGTCGACTTCGGAATCATACCTTGTTATACGGTGTTTAATAAGTAATGGTATGGAATACAATATTTATCTAGAGATTAAAAGTTTGAACGTGTATAAATAACTTCACATATTCTAGTTTATAATTCTAAACTTGTTATCATATTAGAAGTCAGCCTTATGATCGAGAGATGCCAAGTTGGAACCCTGGCCATTACACTACTGACGTAAATCCACTCATAACAGAAGCATAGTTGGAGGGATTTGAGACAATATTAGTAATTCGGATAGCAAATATTATTTTTATGAAAAAATACCAGTGAAATCCGGTTTTATCTACATAAATCATATAAAAATTGGGATGAAGTAAAAAGTTTGTGTAATATTTAGTATTTACTCATGTTCTTCACGTTCTTAAAATTGCATAGCAAACTGCAGCTGCTACCCAAGCATCTTGCATAATATTTGCGGGTACCAAACTTGCTTCTACTTGTTGAAACTTGCAAAATGTTAACAAGTACATAGATCTAGTAGCTGGTGGTTTTGGAAACTGCCTGCGTGGATTTTAATAAGGGGTTAGTTTCCATCTCATTCTGCGTTTTTGTGTTTATTGTTTGAAATTTGTTCATGTTCCAGTATTTTCCTAGTAAATACAGATAACCGACTAACAGAGACCTGTATCTAGTCTATAAATATTAAATGATCAAGCAACTCCCATGCTAGCCTGGTAAAATCCAAACTACAAATCACTAAGTGTTGCGAATGCCGAGTGTGAGTTTTTATATTTAATGACAAGAAATCGTAAGAATTTAAAAAAAATGTCATAAACGTCTACATAATTGTTCAATATTTTTATCCCTTACTAGTTCTGTACAAAAAAGCTAAGGCCATAAGAAGAATTTTATTTTCCCAGAGAAGACAACTGGATGTAGCAAAATGAATTAAAATGAAAGCTGAATTACCATCACATCGTAAGAACTGTTGGTAATATAATATTCAAATGCTTTTTGCTGCTCGTCGAGGAATAAATTAAATTAGGGAGGAATCAATGTTTACAACGTGTAAGATTTAACATTAAATTCAAAGTAAGATGAATGAATATAATCAAGTACTGTGAGAATCCCTAACGATAGATTATAACAATTATTCAAATCATCAATTTCTTCACTTTAAGAACTAGAAATCGTCTTTTCCAGAAAATAATAAGAACATTAACATTTATTGGTAGCCTGATAAAGCAGAAATCACAACGGATCTCATAAAAAGAATATAAAGAGAAACATTACAGAAGTCAACGGAAAAAAGCCAATCAAATCGAACATATATCGAGAGCATCAATGGGATAATGGCGAGCTCGACCAAAATTAACTTTAGTCATTAAACAGGGCATCGGAGCATTTGTCACACTCAATTTACCACCGAAAGGGAAGGCAGGAAATGGATCCATCGATTGATGTCGTTCTTGGGCCACTACCTGCTGGTTCCCAATTTAATCAGGACAAGTGTTTCGTAGAACAATGTAAAGATTAAAATTTTCAAGAGAAACGAACTTTACGTATTCATTGTTACCCAAAATATTTCCATTTCCAACAATGTATGGAGACTAAAATCCAATGAACCGTAAATAGATAAAGTTTGGAATTAATTTCGAAATTAGTTCAACGACCGTTAAGTGTGGGTAACGATAAATTACATCCGGATGTTGAGAACAAGATTAATGGCCTGTCTTGTGGCTCATCAGATTTTGCTTATAAACAAAGGAGGCCTAATATTCGCACATTATCCCATAGTGTATAGGATGGAGCTTAAACCGCAACCTCTTGATTGTGAGTTCGACGACTGCCAACGTCATTGTGAGAGTCGATTCACAACTGAAATATGGACCGAAGACTCAAAAAAGTAGTGTACTTTGACTAAAGGTACAAGAAACATGTATTTCTAGAACTTCTATTTAAAGAACTTTCCCAAATAAATGGTGAATATAAGTCGCGATGACATATTATGTATAACATGAACTTTAATAACCACCGCAAAACTTCTCAAACAATTTCAATTAATACTTTGTGTACCTACATACAAAAGTAATTTACGTCACTTTTGTGTAGTGTTTGCATTATAACAATATAATTTATCTTATCAAATCATTAACTTTGAACGTTGTAGTGTTAAAGTTTATGTGATATTAATACAGGCTTATAACTACTAAAATTCGTTGTGGATGAAATTCGCGTAATTAAAACTATTTCTGTCCAAACTTGAAGCAATAAAATGATAGAGTATTTCTTTTGCTCTTAAATTAAGGATATCAAATACTAAAGCCACAATTTTCAATTCACACCTATTTTTAAGATTTCTTTTCACTATAGGTAATTCATTTACGGGATATTACTTATTTAGGTACTTATCTTACAAAACTTTTTTTTTCACGCAAGTAACAATGTCCTAATAACATTTATATGATTTCTAAAATGTATTTTTTCAATTGTAGAATAAGTAAGTACAGAGTATAAAACGGTAAATATTCATTTAGAATTGACGACGGTAGAAAATTTAGTTTGTTTCTATTGTTCTCTTCCAGGAGAATAAGCAATGCATTCATTATCTACAGCCTTCTTTTTATCATAAGGTGGGTTTTGTTCGTTCATTTGTACTTTGAATTTTTAATTGTGTGCTTTATTAAATTTTCCTTGTCAAATGACTGTGTTTACGGAAGGTAGGTGACATATGAGTGTGCCATAATTATTAGGTTCCTTATTATTACCATTACAACTTTGGACCTCTTTTTGGGATCATGAGTAAAACAACAACACTCTTTGACAGTCCTTTCATATATTTTATTTAAATAAGAGTTTTCAAATAATTTATATACAAAATCAATTTCACTTTCATTTTGACAGTGAACAAGAATGCTTTTCCTGTTCACTGTCAAAATTTTGATTACATTTTTTTGGCTTTCAGTTCACGTTTTGCATCATATTCTATATTGAAAATGTCGATCGAGAGCTAAAAGTTTATAATCCAAATTTAGGTTTGCACACTGTATGCGAAATCACAAAAAACAAGAGGATTATTTACAAAATGTATTATAATTCAATGAAAAAGAATGTATTTTCTATTCATGAGTGTTTTTAATCTAATATATAAAATTCTTCTGTCACGGGGTGCGTAATCGAACTCCTCCGAAACGGCTCGACCGATTTTGATGAAATTTTTTTGTGCTTATCCGGTATCTATGAGAATCGGCCAACATCTATTTTTCATCCCCCTAAGTGATAAGGGTGCAGCGGGAACGGAATTGAATACCACGCGGGGCGAAAGTATGGCGGTACGAAGTTCGCCGGGGCAGCTAGTATATTGATAAAAGTTTATAATTACAGTATTGTATATTCACTAAAAATCAATTGTATTTTTACATTAAAGGATAGCTTGTAACAAATTACACATAATAAACAATGGGTCAATAGTAACTAAAACAGGTGGACTTATAAGAATTAATAATTCATCTGCCCAATTTACCACACAACACAAAATCGACACTGTCCTATTTATTATTTAAGACCATTCTGACTTGCAAGACTCCAGTCAATTTTCATACTCAACATATTCCTGAGCAGGACATGTTAGTCGTCGTTAACAACGTCTGCAATCTCCCATGAGACCTGTTTGCTTGTACATGTTTGACATGTGCCATTCATAGCTTCAGTTCAATATTTATACAATAGGGTCGTAGGAGGCAAAGCGGACATTCTCTGTTATCAAAAGGGTGTGTTATATTTTGTTGACGATCCGATTTTGATTCAATAAGCTTTAAACATTTTAGCTATTAGATTTCTTGTAGTCTATCTATTCTATATCTATATCTATACTAATATTATAAAGAGGAAAGATTTGTTTTTTTGTTTGTTTGTTTTTTTGTTTGTAACGAATAGGCTCCGAAACTACTGGACCGATTTCAATAATTCTTTCACCTATAGAAAGCTACACTATCTGGGAGTAACATAGGTTATATAACATCACGCTACTACTAAAGGTAGCGGAGCAGTGAGCATAAATGTCAATAAATCGGGCAGATTTCCATACATTCTTTACTAATATTAGATTTGCATTTTTGTATTCGAGTAAACTCAAGAACTACTGAACCGATTTCAAAAGTTCTTTTACCATTAGAAAGCTGCACTATCACTGACTAACATAGGCTATAATTAATTTTCAAAAAAATAGGGATCCTGGATAAAACTTCAATAATGTAACCCAAGGTGTAAAAAAAATGACCTAAAAAATTCCTTACATCGCGTACGCTGTGAAAACTATTGAAGATAGAACAAAATAATGTACTGTAGAAATGTATAACTTAAAAAGGTCTACATAAAAGTCCGGGACAGCATATGTCTATCTAATAAGGGTAGCTCACAATAACCATTTTTATCTTTTACAAATTATAAAAAAATATGTGTCATTTTCAAAGCTATTTTTAACAATATAGTGTTAAGCCTTATCTGACTAAATACGTTAGATACATTGTACATTTAATGTAGATCAAAATTGCCCTTTACACTGTATAATTATAATGAATATTTTAGAATCTATTGCAGTATGAAAGTAACGCGCGACGATATAAATTCAAGCCGAAATGCCGATCAAAGTCAGACCACGGAATCTATACCTTTATATAAATTCTTATCTAAATAAATCGTTTGGTATTTAAGATTGTTTCAATACCTGTTGATTACTTTTTGAATTATTGAAATCGGACGTTCTATTCAAAAGATATTACGAAATTATAATGTCAATAAATCCGGTAAATTACCATACATTATTTGAAAACTAATTATTACGGGCATGGGCTAAAAGGGTGCAACCACGGGTGTTCGAAGTATTTCACGAGCGAAGACAGGGAAGGTCAGCTGAACACAAGATGCAACGGTAACGGGATCCGAATGCGGGATTGGAACCTCCATGTGATGCATCCTGGGTAACGGAGGCATTAACGCCCCTCACCCAGGGGAGGCGCTACCGCCTACGGCAAATACATACAGCAACGGGAGCAGCTCTATAGAGGGCTGCTCAAAGGCTTCCCACATGTCCCTCTGACTACGAGGAGGCCCAGTAGAGAGCAGGAAAGGGAAGGGCTGGTCACCAAGCGCGGACGTGAGGATTATAGGTCCGGCCTCCTGTCATCCCTTCACGCCCGTCTCCTCCCTTTCCGGAATTCGATGGGACATCGTGCTTCCCACTTCTGAGAGGGCCATCTTAAAATTGTAGATGGCCCAGGGTCAGCCGGGGGGTGCAGAAAATGCCCTAGGCAATTTTACACTCCAGCAACTGAAGACCCGCGACGGTATGCTGTTTAGTGGGTCCGAATTCCACATGGCACTCCTGATGGCTGACGGGGATGGTATCCGAGGCAATTTTAGCACGAAAGAAAAGTTTGTACGGAATCCGAATTCCACGCGGGCGGAGCCGCGGGCAACAGCTAGTCTTTTATATAACTAAAATAGCTAGATAATAAGCGGTAACCGGCATCCGTGCACTAAGTAGTATCTTTCGCTACTTATTTGCCTTCGAAGAAGCTCTGACAGCCACACTTACTAGCAGTACTAGGGTATTACCCCGAGCCAGTGGCGTCCAATTCAAACGATAAATCCGTTTATGTCCAACCTTATACTTATCACCTTTCTTCCATACGACATAAGCTTAAATTGATTGCGATGAAACTAGTTTCATCGGATTAAATGGCTACGAATTCAATTTAGATGATTATTTCATTATGGCATTATTTTAATTTGATCCAAATAAATTATGGATGAAACTCATTCTTGACTCTTTATATATTATATAGGTATGTATTTATCATTAACAAGCTGTTCATATTTTATAACCGGGTGTATATATTATTTTATCTGTATATTTATAATAGGTTAGTTGACTCAATTAAATTGTATTAAAGAAAGCTGTTCTTAGTTTGTGTTTTATCTTTGAGCAAAATTCTAATTCAATCGATTTAGAAAGAGAAAAGAGAATCGACGTCTTTCTTAACCGATTTGAATAGTCAGCATAAAAAATGCTCCAAAATTACATTCAAAAATTCTATTCTCTAAACACTTTATACAAAATTGTTAAGTACATAAAAATTCACAATCACGATCTTAGTACCTACAGTCTAAATTAATGAAGTTTCATATTTAAAACATACATACATAAACTCACGCCTTTATCCCCGAAGGGGTAGGCGGAGGTGCTAGCACCCACATTTAACCGTTTATGTTTAGGTCCCAATGTAATAGGTGGCGAGCCTATTGCCATTAATCGGGCACTTATAAACCTGCGATAAATACCCACATAACTTCGAAAAGCATCGAAAAGTCATTGGTGTGTGCCATGGTATAACCTGGGATCGAACCCGAGACCTCGTCTCAGCAGTCCATTACCCATACCACTAGGCTACCGCGGTATATTTAAATTAATTTATTTTAGAGATAGTTAGTTCAGAGAGATGAAACAGAATCGAAATCAGATTCTGGATACAATAAACTGTTATACTACACTATACCTAAAATAAATTCTATCGCTCGTAAACTTCCTGTTTCTATTGCAACTGCATAATACAAAGTTCGTAATGTACTGCAAAATCTACACCTAAACACTAACATCGAGCAATGTTAAGATACTGTCACAGAAAGGTTTACCCGAAGATGCCAATATCGGGACCGCGGTGGAATTTACTATGTATGAGATGAGACCCAGTTCAAATGTGTACACTCACTTTAAAGTGAAAACTCTTAAAGTTCTCTTCGAGCTACCTCAGATGGGATTTTTATTACCTTTTATTTATCACTGATATACCTTTCAATGACTTTGGTTACTGCTTTTATTTGTTCAACTTTTTCGATGTCATTTGTTTTTGTTACTATTTTGTTTTCAAACTCATGTTTTGTTTTTTTACATATAATCGTTTGTCAAAGTATACACGTTCATGTAAGATAGGATGTGTTACACTGTTATGTTGTCCTTAATTACGTCTATTGTTTGTGGTTGCTTTATTACTCGTTGTATGTTTAAGTGAGGTATGTTTCCTTATGGGTGTTTTCTCTTTGTGTTGTTTGTATAAAGCAATTTCAGTAGAATAATTTTCTTTATCTCCGGTTAATCTAGCTTCTAAATGGTATTTTGGTGTTTGGTTCATAATATAACTACCTATTTTATCACTAAGTTTGCAATACTTATTCACATTTTGTTTTGAAATATTGGATTCAAATTCTGTGTCGGGTAATATCATTAGGTAGGTCGACAGTATGCCGTATTATTATTTCAAAAACAAAGATATTATTTATTATTTTTAGATAAATATGGAATACTCTGATTATAAAACTCCCCAAAAACCACCACCTTAACAATTCTTTTGACAGTTATATTAGAAAAGTCGGCTTATTCCGCATTCATCCCTCTCTTTGACCCACATTTCAAAAAAATCCTTATTATCCCCCAGTTAAACTTAATTTCCGTTTCGCTCCACATTGCCCATGGTATTTAAAACATTATGAATCCAGATAGTAATACATTTCCATAAATAATAATCATAACCTGTCCCTACACGTACACGGATCTCTATTCTAACAAAATAAATCTCATTTACTTACTTAAGTACGAACATACGCGTGCTCTTGGACTTTCTCATACAACTAATCAAAACAAAGATCTTCTACATTATTATGTTGTAGTGTTTACACTACGTCTGGGTACGTATACACTTCCTTGTATATACCAGAAGGTGGATGATTATAATATATGACAAGAGGTGTATTAAGCATACCTTCATTTTTTTAGCTATAAGATAAGAAATAATCAAACAGTCTAACTGACAAGTGCTGACCATAACCTAAAACCAATGCTAATTTGTGTGTAAATGCTGAAGAAAGAGAGACTATAAAAGCAAGAGAAAATATACAAATGAAAGTAAACACTGGGTGAAACATTTTTACTAAGCATACAAAGTGACACGAACTCCTTTCCTAATTTTTCTGGCCAGATCTGTCTACTCTGATGGCAATTCCTCCCGTAAGACGTAAATAACCAGATCAGGAAGAGAAAACGTAAGAGACCGGGCGGAGCTTTTGGATGATGATAACGATCAATTAACATTTGAAAAAGAGGAACGAAGCCTACCAATTGCTTTAAAATTTCATCAAAAGATGATAATAGTAATAGTGTAGAATAGTGCAAAAATTCAATTCTGTGCAACTGGTTGAAAAGTATGGACGTAGGTTTACCATGATAATATTAAAACGTTCATGTTCGCTCTAAACAACTGCACGTCATTTTAAGCCCTTAGAGCCTCCAGCTAATAAAAGTGAAACAAACTTCACTTAAAACTCTCTATAACACATTAAATAATATTAAAGTATAAATTTTCTCGACACACGACACTGTCTTTGTAGTTTACAGAAGTACTATTAGTTTTTACTATGACCACTTGTTGGTGGGAACGTTCTGTGGCAGAAGTTTTCCTACCTAATGTCTTTGTAATTAGGAAATAAAAGTTTAAAGTAACCCGCAAGAACACTGTGTGGTCTCTTGGATCACTATTTTGTTTTAAACTGTACTTTTATCTTATTTTTTTTCTGTAACATTTCAAATAGAGAATGGTGAAGAAATGGTATTATTAAGTTTTAATTAAGATCATTTTTCATGAGTCTTACATAATTGTAAGTGCTGTATATGAGATTTTTAGTTTAGCACCCAGATTGTATCCAGTATCATGTATCGGTTCATGGCGAGTATGTAGAACCGAAAATAGGAAAATAAATAAGTTTGTCCAGTCTCGTTTTTGCTCACCTCCAAACTATGTATTAAAATACTACTGTAAATAAATCCTGAATCTTTCACTTCTACACGTAGAAATGAATTATCCTTTTTCTACATGCTTCTAGATTTCGTAATTACCTTTTCCACTAAGAAAAATACTTAACCTAAATATGTATTACGCCACTACACTAGACTTTCGCAATATATTTCTATTAATGTCACATTATAAGGCACGAGGGTTTCCATTATCATCAGGCTAGTATTCTAAATTACAACTAACTTTGCCTCTGTGATAAAAAGCAATGCAACACTTAGTTTCTCAACTTAATGAGAAAATGTACGCCACGGTAACTTTAGCATTCTACAGTTTTATAGTTTTAAACGACTTAGTCGACTTCGTAATTATGACTAAACAAGCATCCTTCGCTGCTTTGGCTACATTAGAGTTAGAATTTAACTTGGGAACTTTGTATAAACGATTTTTAAAGCAAGTTATTTGAAGAAAGTTTTTTCTTTAAATTAAATAGGCCATAGCGTTGCTTGTTATAACATTTTTCTTTGGTGCTCGTGGATTGACCGGCTCGATTGAGTAAGTAGTAGGTTTAGTAGTCATCATATAGAATTTTATGCGGTTTGTCAGTACCAAGACTTTGTTTCCTATTCCTGTCTTTTCCTTCTCATCTGCTTATCGATAGGTATGGTACGCGTGGAAAGGTGAAAACTCGGAAGTTTAAAGCGTTCATTGGCCATGGTAGCCGCTTGCTGAGCAGCTATAAACATACACACGTGTATATGTTTATTACCTTAGTTTCATGAAAATCTTCACCTCAACTGCAAGCCGATACATGATGAACTAAGTGCTGGTACAGGCTTTCCTGTCGGGGATGAGGGGTCATACGGCAGTAACATACATTAACACTCCAAATCCGTATAAGTCATACCAAAAGTAAGTTATTAAGGAAGTGAACCCCGGACTTCGAGAAAGCCTCGGATACAAAGAGAACCACACTAAGATGATGATGATGACTGAAAAGACTTAACCAATATTTTTTTTGGCGTAGAAAGCTTCTTAATAAATGTATCTCTGAAAATAAATAAACTTTAGAAACTAGAGTCTAAAGTAAGACATAATTTTATATAAAGTGGGGCATATTTCCCGTCAGGTAACTACAAATTTAGACAAGGATTCTCATTATGCCCTATCTCTCTATTTATTACTACGTGTCTACTTAATCTAAGCCACGGGTACAATTAATTAATTTATGTAATCTGAGGGTGATTTATTCTTAGACTAAAATCCTCCGGTTCTAGGAGGGTGAGCAACATGTGTAGTAATCTATATATGTTTAGTTTATGTAACTACTCGTATTTACCTTTGCTCCAAATAGCAATAAATTGAAATTCGAAAAGTTGTCATCTATCTTCTTCCTCCTAGCGTTAATTCCCAGTCGCATCCGAAGCTTTCAGCTCGGAGTCTGGGGTCCGCTTTTACCAGTCAAAGCTACAGATTTTGGCTAGACCTCGATATTTTCCGTGAAGCGATTGCCATCTGACCTCCACGACCCAATGTTAACATTAGGCGATATCGAATCTTTGCAGCTAGACCGTTGTTTTTTTTTTTGGACTTTTTAGGGCACCAACTACCCGTAACGACTGCCATAGATGTTCTTATGGCAACCGGGACCGACGGCTTAACGTGCTCTCCGAGGCACGACCAGACCAATGCAAATACCCATATTTAATGCACACAAATATTTGCACTGAGCGGGGATCGAACCCGCGCCTCCTGCGTAGCGGCCGCGTTCACTACCGCTACGCCACGGAGGCTGTCATCTATCCCGAGACTTTAAGGGGATACTTTGACTCAGATTGGGTGGGGTCTGCACGATGCGATATTAGCTAATCAGCAGGACCTGCTGATTAACGAATAAGGCATCGTGCAGGCCCCACTTCAGATACATCTTCAGGTGAGTCACAAAGTCGCGGCGTAGTGAAGCACACGGTAGGTTGTTTTAGTGTGGTGAAAGCCCCACATAACTGTGCGAATTCCCCGAGCCCACGGAATGCAGAAGGTACATTTTTCCTGCCGAAACAGATAAAATATCCCGAAAATATTGACGGTGCTGCCATGCTCACAACGTGATACTTAAGCTATTATATAAAATTTATTTAAATTTGAATCTATCCTTATGACAGATCTGTGAAATGTTATTTTTCTTAGAGATATTTATGTACGAGAACTTATGATCCGCCAAGCGCCATAATATCAAAACGAGTACTACATTAACGTAGACAATTAAGTACTCTGAAGTGTGCGAGTTAAATTTTAGTCCCCCATCCATGAAATATGTTATCATATCAGCTTTACAACCGTCTTGTCCCAGCGGTGGATATAATATTTGGGAGCAGACTATAATATGCAGCTATTTGCAAATGTAAACATACGTGAATAGTTTCAGTCCAGCATCATGTATTTGGTATGCAACACGATGAGTGTGTGTCAAAATGGTACCAACGTAAAAGTATTTACGACAAGTCGTACTGAATTTTTTGATAGTGTTATTGTTATATTTAAGACAGGTACTAAATAAATAATCTTATGCAGCCTGACTTTATTTGGAAGAGAAAAGATATACAGAGAAAAATACCACATAATATATATTAATTAGACGGTGCTTAGAAAAATGGCGGTATCAACGCGAGTGCTAAAATGTTCTAACTGTAACATAGTAATTAACGAAATTCTTGCTTTTGTGTGTAACAAAATAGACGTGATGGATGAAGAAAGCTTAAGCAGAATTTGTGTGACCGCTTTTACGGAGGAGGATATAATGCAGGCTAAAAGTTTGTTGTTTGATTCTGTACCTACAAAGAAGAGAAATATTAAGAGGAAACGAGACAAAAAGGCAATACGGGACATAGACGACATAGTATGTCTGTTAAAAGAAACGGATCCTGAATTAATTCCGATTTTCGTTGCCAAGGACCTCCAGAAGCTGCCACCGGTACTGTTCGACCATGTAGACGTCACGAGACTGCTCAAGGACTTATTAAGAATGCAGAACGAAATAAGTCAAATAAAGGAGCTATATGCAACTGTACAACAATTAGATTGCATAAAAAGTGAATTTGAAGTTCTTAAAGTGCGCGCTATTGAGAGTGAAAATTATGTAAACATGGTTAACATTAAAAGGGGTGCGGGTGTGATTCCGGAAGATAATAAATCTAGCAGCTGTGATTCCATTCTATCTGTTCCAAATAGTCCGTTAATGAATTCTACACTAGTGGAGGGTAGACAGAAAACACCAACCAGTGGTATAAACTCAAATAGCGGCTGCGCGCTTGTAAACGCTGCGAGCGCGCATGATAGCGTGATGATTCACCACATACCAGTTTATAAAAATGTACGTATAACATCGGAACAAACAGTGGGAAGCGGACACACGGGCGCCTCGAATGTAGCACTTGTTGACAAGCATATGACTTTTGCTAATGCTTTGAGAGCTGAAAAAAAGACACCGGCTGATAAAAATGAGGGATGGATTGTAGTAGAAAAAAAGGAGAGATTTCGCGGAATTAAAGGAAAGGCTGTGGTGCAACCAGAAGGGAAGTTTAAGGCTGCGGATATCCAGATACCTATATATATCTCTAACGTGGATAAAAAAGTGTCTAAGGAAGATATAATTACGTATATAAGAGAAAAAACGGATCTCCATTTAAGGGTGGAAAAAATTAGTATGAAACTGACTAAAGATTACGACAGCTTTAAGATCTTCATTCCCAAACAAAAAGAAAATATTTTTATGAATGAAGAGTTTTGGCCAGAAGGTGTTACATATCGCCGGTTCATACATTTTAGAAAAAATATTAAAGACACCGTTGAGACACAGAGTACTAACCATATAACAAGCAATAATGGATAAGTCTGTTAAGTTACTTAGTTTCAATTGCAATGGTCTTACATCGTCAGTTGGTTGTATTAGGCGGCTGTGTGTATCAGCCGACATAATCGCCTTGCAAGAGACATGGTTATTGCCACACGACTTGGATATACTAGGTAACATTCACGATGATTTTGCGTATACGGGAACCTCGGCCGTCGATACATCGGCTGGTATACTTCGCGGTAGACCTTACGGAGGTGTGGCCCTGCTCTGGAGGAAAAAATTATTACCGTCGGTAAGTGTTGTCCAGTGTAATAGCGTACGGCTTACAGCGATAAAGGTGCGACTTATAGAACGTGACATTCTTATATTTTCGGTTTACATGCCGACCGACTCTAATGAAAACCTAACCGAGTTCACAGACTGTTTAAGCGAAATTTGCGCAATTATAGACAATAATAGTGATATTCAGTGTGTATATATGTTAGGAGATTATAATGCTCATAAAAATGAACTGTTTTACTCCGAATTAATGAAATTTTGCGAAGAACAGCGTTGGTGGTGCGCGGATATAGAACTTCTACCGTGTGACTCGTATACATATGTAAGTGACGCGTGGGGGTCTAAACGTTGGCTCGACCACTGCGTAGTCACAGAGGCTGCGCGGCGTACGATCACTAGCGCGAAAATATTGTACGACTGCTATTGGTCTGACCATTTACCTTTGTTAATTGAGTGCAATCTCAAATTAATTGCACCTAATATTGTAAAATATGGTGGGGATCGGAACAATGTGATATGGGGAGACCGAGATTGCGATCAGATAAAATTATATGAGGAATTGTGTCACTCTCGCTTACGAGAAATTGATTTTCCGTCTGAGTTCTGTAATTGTTCAGATACAATGTGTAGGGATCCTCAACATAGACTCAAATTAGATGAAATGTACAGAGATATAATTTATATACTCACGGAGTCTGCCGAGCGTAGTGCTTTAGTTAAGAACCGAAAGTATAAATCATTGATAGGATGGAATAAACATGTACAGAGTGCTCACTGCGAGGCTCGGCTTGCGTTTCAAATGTGGAATTTGTATGGTAGGCCGTCCATGGGGTATATTTACGATAAAATGCGTGAAACACGTAATACCTTTAAGACTAAATTAAAGTGGTGTCGCAAAAATCAAGAACAAATAAAATTAGATATTATTGCGAAAAATCATGAAATAAAAGATTTTGGAAGATTTTGGAAAAATACAAATAAATTGAATCCCAAGCAGAGTCTCCCAGTGAGTATGGCGGGACTATGTGACCCCACAGATATAGCTAATCTTTTTATGAAACACTTCAAAGTTGATTCGCCTTTGGAGCCAGCCGTGGCAACCGTGTCATCGGGGTCTGACGCGAGGGACATTCCTGGAAAGCTTAACATAACTTTTTCTGCTAGAGACATTACCGAATTGATTAAAGACATGGTTCGAGGACGGTCTCCAGGACATGATCACCTTAGTGTTGAGCATCTGCGATATGCCGGGGTACACTTACCGAGGGTCCTATCTATGTTTTTTACGCTGTGCATGAGTCACTCGTACTTGCCGGGTGATCTTATGAAAACGACTGTAGTGCCAATTAAAAAGAACAAAACGGGCGACCCGGCGGACCCAGCTAACTATCGTCCAATTTCCTTAGCTACCATTATAGCTAAGGTGCTGGACTGTCTGATTGATACACACATGGCGAGTCGGATTCCACTTCACGATGCTCAATTCGGCTTCAGGCCTGGCCTATCAACAGAGACCGCCATTATGTGTCTCAAGCAGACTGTCCAGTACTACGCAGCTAGGAAGACCCCAGTTAACGCTTGCTTCCTTGACCTCTCCAGGGCGTTTGACCTGGTGTCGTATGACACACTTTGGGAAAAGCTTCGTCAGGAAAGTACCGTTGATGGTTCAGTAATTTCGTTGCTTAAATACTGGTACAAAAATCAGACTAATAATGTTAAATGGTCGGGAGCGTTATCAGATGTCTATAGGTTGCAATGCGGGGTGAGACAGGGGGGGATAACGTCACCGCGTCTGTTCAACTTGTATATTAATCGGCTGATCGTTGAACTCAGCAACACTAAAATCGGTTGCCATATTGACGGAGTGGCTATAAATAACATAAGCTATGCTGACGATATGGTGTTGCTGAGTCCATCGATCAGTGGTCTCAGGCGGCTTCTGAAGTTGTGTGAAGATTATGCGGCGGCTCATGGGCTCAGATATAACGCCAAAAAGAGTGAGCTTCTTGTCTTCAAGGCCGACACCAAACATTACACTCACGTGCCTCAAGTCACTATTGGCGATACTCCCTTAACAAGAGTGGCTCAATTTAAATATCTGGGTCACTGGGTCGCCGATGATCTAAATGACAATTTAGACATAGAAAGAGAACGCAGGGCGTTGGCTGTCCGATGCAATATGCTGATCCGTAGATTTGCACGATGTACAAAGGATGTAAAAGTTACCCTATTTAGGGCGTATTGCCAGACATTTTACACGTGCAGTCTGTGGGTCGCATATACGCGGAGGGCATACAACGCCCTGCGGGTACAGTACAACAATGCATTCAGGATGTTGGTTGGGCTGCCACGCTTTTGTAGCGCGTCGGGGATGTTTGCGGAGGCGAGGGTCGATGGCTTCCATGCCATCATCCGCAAGCGAAGTGCATCCCTCTTGCGGAGAGTACGGGGGAGCTCACACAGCATCGTGAGCGTATTGTGCGATAGGTGGGACTGTCCGATGCTGGGGCACTGGGTACGATTGCACGCAATGTAGACAGTGTCCTAGTATTGTGGCGGTCTCAAACTATCATAATGTGTTACCTATTAATAATATTATATTGTTACTAACACTAGTATTAAGATTATTGTTACTAACACGCTATGGACCCTGGTCCGAAATAAATGATTTATTATTATATTATTATTATATTATAATAATGTCTATTCATGCTTAAATTTTCTCCGCGGCGTAGATATAGATATATTGTCCCCATATTTTATGGTTATTGGGTAATGTTCTAGAGGTAGTCCTGTTTACCCCGAGTAGTTTTGCAAACTCACTCGCTGTCAAATATATCTTTAGGATAAAAGCACTGTAGCAGTTAGTGATGAACTGTTTAAATATCGACATAATTAATGAATTTTACAATTTAACAGTTCTGTAGCCAGTGGAGTCAGAAAACATTCTCATTTAGATTCCATGTGATGGTAATCAACCATTCTGGTTTGTTAACGTAACCAAAAACGTCACTCAAGTATTATAAGAGAATGAAAAGAATTAAGAAAATTCGGGAAGAAAATAAAGTAAAGGTTTCAGCACTCTCATTAAGTATACGAAATCACGCGGTGAAGGAAACATGACTATATTTACCATAAAATATCATTTGAAATCTAATCTACTCAAGAGCTATATTAATTACGTCACTTTCATGCCTCCGCTCGAACACAACGTCTTCAATACCGCAAGTTATAACCTCAAACGTATCTATTGTAATTACATCATACTAAGATATACACATACCATATTACGTATTACTTGAGGAGTAAGTCAAAGCTTCATATTCTAGCGCACCTAATTTTAATATACCACCGTCAATATTTACTGTCTTCAAAATTAGGGTTCGTCAGACATGCGACGGTGGCGTACACAAAATGTTCCCATATATTTCGTCTATTATGCCCCCCAGCGTTTCTATACTAGCAGCCTTGCGATGCATTCCTCATCTTGCTATGTTGATACTCGTACTATTCAAGTTAGGAGTTCTAGTTTTAATAAAGGCGGTCTCGCATTATGCAAGTGTTTATTACGAATTCATTTGCATCGCTGAAATGAAGTTTCTACTGTCGTTTTTTATGGAAATCCATTCGGAATAGGTAAATGATGAGAATTTAATTAAGAAACTGTTAAGAAATTCAGTAGGAAAATGATAAAAGCTTTTTCAGAGAATAATATTTCGTTATGAGTTGTACATATTTTAAACAGTAATATAATATAATGTAATGGCGTGAAAAGTTCTGAGAAACCCTTGGCGAGTAGACAAAAATGGTAATGGTACGATGTTGCAAGAATTTATGGTATAGAGGAACGGGATATGTGATATAACATAAAGATGCACATTGCCTCAAGTCATTGTCTCAGCAGTTATTATGAAAAATATTAATACCTGACCAAGAATTAAAACCGATTCTTAATAAACAGCAATTACACTGGCTACCATTAAGGACTGTCGGACAAGCTAAATACTGTCTAGATACCTACTCATAATTCAAATCACCTTTTATAATATTCAATCATTAAGATAATTCAGCATTTTAGCAAATTAAAAATGTCTTCACAGTCCATTACTTTTTTATCATTAATTCTGATGCAAGCTGCTTATCTAATCTCGGGGCAGATTTCGTCCTCATTCTATTTAATTCTTGCTTTTTACAAAAGGGCTCGATGTTAAATTGGATTAATTCTACCACATAAATTTCTGTTAAGGTCAGCGTAAATCGGATTGACGAAGCAAAAGATTGGGACACCCATTATACGTAGATCCGGCACCCTTTCACTTTCTATAATCCGGGTAATATAGAAAACACACTTGTTTGACTCAATATTTGCTGTCCTGAAGCTCTTATTTGTTGACTTTGACTCAAATGTACTGACTTTAAATGAAATCATTCGCACAAAGAATTTGTTTGGTTATTTATAACTTACTTTTGTATCATAACTGATAAAGTAAGACTGGTAGGTTCTTTAGATTAGTTTGGCTGACAAATTGCAAATCCTACACCGATGTCATTTTTGTTTTCTTGAAAAAAAAAAAAGACAGAATAAATAAGAGAGAATCAAAATGTCTTGTCCTATCACTTCTTACTCTCTCTTGTTCTTCCCGTTCTCTAATCTTAATCATAGTTCTCAGACGCTTCATTTCCTTAGCACAATTTTATTTATATTATATGTTTCTTTGTCTATCTATATCCAACAACTGTCGAACATAAACGTAGTACGTTTCCTACTTATAGATAGATTCCGATTGGTACTTATAATATCGACCTAACTACCACTACTAATCTTAATAATATAAGACCTATATTAGGACTATTGTTAATCCCCTCAATATAACGTCAGATTGAGTGTAATACTTCTTGCGAATCTCAAATTGAGTATCTGTTCGTAATCCTCATCTCTGTCACAAAGACAAGGGTTACTAGCAGTGTAAAAGTTAAATGTGTCCTATAAATTGGCGGTACTTGTGAACGCACCTTTTCTACTGTGGGACGAAAATCAATGGGACAACGGCCTTGGCTCGTTGACGTCGATCCCATATACGAACCCTAATTAAAGTTTAGCCTGTGTTGTATAACATTTTGTAATTGTTTTACTGTGTTATGTTCTCCTAGGTACATCGTATGATTTTACCCACATATTATGAACTCTCGGTGAAAACAAGTTTAGTAAACACTTACTTCATGAAAAAAAATGTGTCAGTTTTCAAGGTGATCTGAAGGTAGCATAATAAATCTTTGACATATTGAATGATAATATAGAAAATATTTTACATGTGTGAATTCACAGGCAATTAATATCAAGGAAAGTGATTACTGTAACCTCTGAATACTTCCAAACCAAAAGCATTGTAGTCTTCTCAAGGGAAGATACTCAGAAGGAAGCCGATACATTTTTTAATTTAATTGGCAAGTTGTTAAATAATTTGATTTTATAGATCCGTAGGCAGAGCTCTCATCAATGTGCTCTCAATAACTTTTTTTAATAACACCCTTTTTTTTACGTCGGGGGTTAAAAAGGAACCCAATATATTTATCGATATACCAATATACGTTCATTTCCAAATCCAAAATAAAAGCCTCCACCGATCCCTAAGGTATATATTTTTACACAAATAAACTAGGCAAGGGAAAATTCGTAGGCAAACTAAAGGAGGCAAATCACCTTGTTACCCTCCGGCGTACAAGGGCCTCACAATATTATGTTCTCTTTTGGATATTTTAATCAAGTATGTACAGAAGAAAAAAGAATTAAGTATATTTCAGAATTAGCTGAAGAGACAAATATTCACATTTTTTCACAATAATTACCTAGGTGATAGAACTTCACTCAGTAGTTTACTTTATGTAGACAGTTTTATTTTTCAAGTGTATAGATTCAAAATTTTATCCAAATTGCTTTAGCCATTTTCAAAATTTGAGATTTTTTTAAGACCGTAGGAAATTGCTATTATCCTAAAGAATGAGGTGCTAGTGATAGTGGCCCAGATCTGACGATGGTATTTCGGCAATGCACGCCGTATGCTTTTAATCGATTGCTTAACAATATAACAGTACCTATGTTTACTATAGGATAACAGCGCAATCGTTTCGGACTATGATATAAATGAAAAATGATTAGATGGCCTTTGTATTTCACTTCATTTGGTTACAGGCAACATTTTTGTAATAATAACTGTCTTATTTTGTCTTTTATACACACCTATTTTTTAATCGGCACATTAATATACACTTTTTTCAAAAAGGTTGCACAGCGCTGGGCATAATATTTATTATGCTAGTTCATAACATAAATTTTCACTAAGCCTGATCCATAAACAAATAAGTTTTCTATCTCCTGGGCTACAAAATAATATAATATTCTACCCCAGAAGCCTACAGACCTTTTTAAAGCCGTATTAAGTTAAATTTCTTCTGAAGTCCCACGAGAAAACACTCGAACCCACCATATGAGGCTAATAGGTGTAAATTACAATCTCTTACGCTGCCTTTACTGAAAGTATCGAAGTCCCGCGACGCGCGTATATTATAACAAGATTCTCAAATAAAATTAGTAGAAATATCTCCGTAATATTGGACGAGAAAATCTAGAATAGAAACATACAGTGAGATTTCACGTATTCTATTTATCTGTGCTGTATTCTATCTATATTAAAAAATTGTTTACAGACATTAACGATATCATAGTATCTACATCATACATGTAGTATAAGTACATACATTGAAGTACCTAATTCAGTCAGATTATGTACACAGTCGGTGCAACCTAAATGAAGCTTCAGACAGTTCAATGGTTTAAGTACTACCTGTACCATGATTACGTTAATCCTTGTAAACAAATTATATATTCCATGAGCTTTTCAGATAACTGGCATACTTTCGTAAATTAAAGTCTGTTAAAATTAAGTAACTTTATGAGGACTAAATATTTAGTTCCCTTCCTTTCTTTGTTCATCTTGTCAATCCTTTCTCCACCTACACCTCCTCATAAGTAACGCGCTACGATTAAAAAGTTGTGTCTCGTTGCACATGAGGTTTCAATCTTCGGTAAATACTATTAGTTTAATCTTCACATAACTGCATTGTTCTTAATCTTTAAACTGTTTGTATTGATCTAAATGCAAGACTGCAACATCGGTAATCAAATGTATCCATTTGTTTAAGTCTTGCAAATCACTATTTTATTTCACGATTAAATTCTAAAACTCTCAACGAATCACTCTTTGTGATTCAAAGTTCGAGTTTGTCCTAACGTGGCACTGGAATCTGCATTTTGTATGTATAAATATTGAAAAACCAAAACAGTAAAACGACCACAGAATAAAAATTTCCTTTCAAACAAATCGTTTCTCGATTCAAGTGTGCATAATGGGCTAGCGGTTGTGCAATAGTGCAATTCTGGCGCGACATTGTGTCTCACTGGCCCGAGCTGTCGCCTTGAGGTACTCTCGCATGCACTCCAAATTGTTTTTTTTTTTTTTCAATTTTAATACGCGGACAGTATCTTTTTAAAAATATTGACTTAGGTTACGTTTCTTCTTTTGTTTTGTTTTAATAGAGTATGCTAATATTTTCACAGTCAGTTTCCGTTTATGTTTACTAGAATAGTTTACCAAGAAGTATATCTATGTTACTTAACTAGGTCTATAGTAATACGTTGTGCCGTGTTGGTTCCCGGTGAAGTAGAATAGGGCCACCCGATCTCTTCCTGTGGGTGTCGAAGAAGGCGACTAAAGGATAGGGCTGTTCTCCATCCGACAGTAAACATACAGCCTATGACAAAGTGCCCTTTAGACGGCAATAGTCGCGCTCCTTATTACTTGGGATCAAAAATCATAGTTTGTGTTATGTCCTCTGTCTACCCTTTCAGGGATTTACAGGCGTGAGTATATGTATGTATGTTAACTAGGTCATAATCACCATCATTACTACGTTATCTCCGGTCGCTTTGTAGGCCTTCATAGATCTTAGAGTTCAGGGCCCGCTTTCCGGGTTTACTTATCCACTTCACAACAACTGGTCTTACTGCAGTGCCTCAATATTACTAACGGGTAGTGGAGGTCAGTGCCATCTACAGCACAAGCTATATAAATGAAGTTAAAATCTGCACATACCATTGAATAAGGAAAAACTGCCTCACTGAAATTAATACCATATCTTCTGCAAAATTTCTACAAAACAATTTCTACAAAAGATTACTTAGCACATCCTCAATGGCTCGGAATGGTGAACAATATTTCTTGCCAATTCCCCAGACGTAGATATGACAAACGGACCTGGAAACCAGCCAGGCTATTCTAACAATGAACAATCTCTTTACAGCACCAGTCTCGTATACGCTGTAGTATAAATTTTGTCAGTCGCAATCTCGTACTGTAATCGGTGCCATCTTTTTTATAATGGAATTCAGGAATTGCATTATTTAAAAAAATAATGTTCTGACATAGTTTCAACCTTAAATACTTACGAGTATGATCCGGCCGTTTTAATCTGATTGGTTGGATGAAATTCATTTTACTTTTCCTCTCACTCGCCTACATGGTTAGCAAATTCTGATTTTGATGTTGCAAACGTCCATAGACCACGGTAACCACCTTTCCATCAGGTGGGCCGTGTGCTTATCTACCACCTAAGTGGTACAAAAAAGGTATAAGTAAAATTATTCTATCGATACCTGTTCAAATATCACCCCCTAATTAAAAGAAAAGCAAACAATTTAGCACTTTAACGATCTTTTTTTCGCACGAGGATCTTTAAAGTGCTTACTTACAAAGCCCTTAACCCATTATCGGTGGCAAAATCGCATTCACAAAAAGACCATCACCTCGTTCAAACCATACTCCAATATTGTATTTTGTCATTTAGACCCGGAATACTAAAAAAGGGCCGAGTCTTTTGTCAGGGTCCTTTTTATAACCAATAAATATAGACCTCTACCCTTCAAGTAACTCTTGAAGATATTAAGGGAAGTTAGAGGCCTTGTTAATCTGGCGGTTGTAAACTACCCTCGGTCACGTATGCAACAAAGGAACTATGATGGAGGTCCCGTTTTTATTAAAACGTCCAGTACTCTTGAGCCGATTTTATTTATGCCCGCCCTTACCAAGTTACTTGAGTAAAGTTTCAAGCAAAATGTGTAAGGAGCGTATTGTTTTTTTTTTTTGGGTTATTTGGCACGTGTCTACTTTTTATGGATTTGATTTTATTTGATTTGATATAAAGACGCCGTGTCTTTTTAGTCTGCACGTTTGTAGGGTACCTACTCTTATTGTTAAGCCCCTAACAAGGTAGCTCCCGCAGGGGATTCACAGCCACGAATGCCACGATAAAAAGAAATGATATGGTAATATATCTAAAAAAAATATAGTCGATGGAAATGTAATACTTTTTGAAAGATCCTTTTAATTGTTGCAAACAAAAAATATATATTGTTATCCTTAACCCATGTCCGCGGTTTCCCTTCGTCGTTATCGGCTTTCGTGATTTTTGATCATATCTCTAATTATTCAACCAATTTCGAACAAACAAATGTACAATTTTAATTCTGACTAAAACGTTTCAAACAACAAAAAAAACAGCAAAAATCCGTTCAGTCGTTTTTGAACAGACAAGCAGGCAAATATATTTGTGTCCAGAATCCACACTAATATTGCGAAAGTAGCTCTGTCTGTCTGTTACGCTTTCACGCTAAAACCACTGAACAAATCTAGATGAAAATTGGTATAAAGATAGATTAGACCTTGAGCTATGTTTAGTCGTGATAACCGACATCTTTGCGAATGAAGCTGCGGGCGACAGCTAGTAGTAAATACCACCTAACCCCATTTTTTAAATATCTCCAATGTACAAACACGAACACTTAAAAATTATATAATAGTATAGATGAAACCCCATTAGTGGAACTGAAATGCAATACTCATTGCCATTGATGAACTCCGACCTAAATAAGCCAAGACTAGGCTCAGCTAAAGTGTTTGTAGTGGATTAGATGTAATTAGGACACAGTAATCTTACTATTATCGAACTAACAAAGAGCTTGATGCCACCTGATGCTACCCATGTGGAATTAATCTGTAGGTAATCTATACTGTAGGAATATTTACAACATCAATGTCTAATAGCTTCTCTTTAATAATTAGGTATGTAACTATCCTAGTTCTAGTTAAGTTAAGGAGGGACCGGAAATCATAGTTTTCTTTAATTACTAAATATTCCCGCTTACCTCTCCAGGTAAGCTAAATTACTTGTGTTAGGAGTGGGTTCAAGTCGGCGTGTAATGGCCAGGATTTAAACTCCTGAAGGTATATAAAGTTGCCGAAATATGGGTGTTAAAATACCTCTACCTACCCCTTCGGGTATTAAAACAGCCGAATATATAATATACCTACTTTGAAATTTACCCAAAACTTTTCGAGCTTTATAAAACTAAAAAGAAATTTATAAAAATTGGTTTCCATAATTATACATATTTTCATAATGATACCATGCCTACACAAATTCCCTAAGATAAATTAAATAAATAGCATAGTTCAAATAATTTAAATCACGTTACGCATCACAAAATACTCTAAAACAAAACGAACAAAAACGGACTTAGCCCATCAATTCCTAATTTAAATTCCAAATTAATTTAAAGGTAAATTAAAGGTACAAAATTCATTACAAAATCAGTGAGTCGTCATTACTCGACAAAAGCGCAAAATAGCTTCGGACCTTGTAACTGGGAGTCGTGTCGTCCCCCAAACCAATTATAAAGTTTAATTACTCATCGTGGTGCAGACTAGTTTACTGCAAACAACAGATGTAGCTGCCAATGAATGTTAGTTGCCATGCAGATATGGACTGAACATTTCTGAACTGAACAGGGTAGTGTTGAAAATACTGATTGCTTTTTGATAAAATGGACAATGTCGGTTTCTATTCGAGACTTGTATAAAAAGTAAATTTATATCACCATCATCTTAAAGTTTTGCCTTAGGGCCCGGGGTTTACTTACTTTCTTATTCATCATCCTAGCGTTAGTACCGATAGCATCCGAAGCTTTCATCTCGGAGTCTTTTTGCGGGTTTTTTTAACCGACTTCAAAAAAGGAGGTTCTCAATTCGTACCCAATTTTTTTTTTTTTTTTTTGTATGTTTGTTACGCGATTGTGAAGCCAATTCTAGACGGATTTTCAAAATTCTTCTTGTGTTCGTAAGTAGATTATTCCGAAGTGGTCCCATTTAAATTTCGTAAAGATTTGATGATGGGTTTCCGAGATTAGACCAAGGAACTCTTCAAAAAGTACCAGGAAATCAGCCGCGATTGCTGCAATGGCATATTATTGCAATGTTTCTGCCATTGCACATCATAACATCACGCCTGAGTCCTTTGAAGGGGTACGCAGAAGTGTTCAGAATATTCAGCTATATTTCCGGTGTATATGCATTGATTTTAAAAATTCTTTTTGAATAATGATCTAATTTTTTTTTGTAGCGTGGCCGGTTTGATCTGTATTGCAGCGTCAGCAGCGCATGTACAGTCAGGTCACTATAAATGCGATGTACAGTCGTGAGACTGTACAAACTCACTAAAAAGAGAAAAATAAATTCATTTTTAACAAAAAAGTTTAACCGACTTCAAGAAACGAAAAAGAGGCACTGAAAAGCGAAAAATAACTGAATTTACAGACTTACTGATTTATTAGAAGTCGGTGCCAGCCAACTTTGTTTGTTGTGTCTGAACTACTATGATGCAATCAATTGAAATATGGCCTCTCTTGGGCTAGGTACCGACTTCTAATAAATCAGTAAGTTTGTAAATTCAGTTATTTTTCGCTTTTCAGTGCCTCTTTTTCGTTTCTTGAAGTCGGTTAAACTTTTTTGTTAAAAATGAATTTATTTTCGTAAAGCGGCTGCCATGTGACCTCAACAACCCACTGGCGATTTCGAAGTATTGCAGTTAGGCCAGTTGTTGGACTTTTTAGGGTTCCAGCAACCACTTACCTACTTTAGGTAATACGGCTGACCTCCCAACCTGGAGAGAACCCTCCACCACAGTGTAGTCTATCAATCCCTAGGCTGCTCCGGCTTGTAAGTAGGTGAGGTTGGTATCCTACTAATATTATAAATGTGAAAGTTTGTGAGAATGGATGTGTGGATGTGTGGATGTTTGTTACTCTTTCACGCATAAACGGCTGGACCGATTTGGTTGAAATTTGGTATGTATATAGGTTATACCCTGGATTAACATATAGGCTATATATCAGGGATGAACGGGATCAGAATTCCACGCGGGCGGAGCCGCGGGCAACAGCTAGTACTATCATAATTATAATTCCTAATGAAGTTCAAGACTGCGACTAAGGGGTACGACTGTTCCCTATACGATAGTAAAGTCTTGAGGGCAATCGACACTTCCTCTTTACGTGGATAAAATATGATTTAATACCCAGCAGGCGGAATATACAAAATAGTATCTAATTAACTAACCTATCAAAATCGAAAGCTATTCAAATAGTTCGCCAATACGCTAATAACGAGTACTGAAACTCAGATCGAAAAACACGATATACAGCTCAAACTGTATCGTAACACATTCCAGATCCTCATACGCTTATGATATACTTCTACGAACTAAAATTCACTGGAATCCATTTACGTTGAAGGATTTTATGAGGTCATATATAACCACGGCCTAAATCTCCCTTGATCACGACGCAAGAATTGAGTAGGGTGTGTGACAGTTAGGATTATGGGAAACGTCAATGTGTACTTGACGGCGAGCTAGCACGATTTAGGATTTCCTAATGCTGATTGCACTTGTGACGTAATAATTGAAGATTATGGTGATGATATAAGACTGAAAGATGAGCATCTGTCATACTATGTCAATATTGTGAGAAAAGATAAGAGAAATGTTACTATAAAAGTTCAAAGTAGATGTAGATGAATTGAAGAGCAGTGGTAGGTAGAGAAAAGATAGATAGATTGAGTGAAAGAGAATATGGCAAGAGTGGTAGTGACTAAAGAGATGTCGCCTAATAGGATATAGGATTCTTAATAATGGACAAATAAATGGCAGATGACGATGATGAGTTTGTGATTAATGGTTCTGTTTTGATTTCTTGAAATATCAAAAAAAGGTTATTGGTCTGCTTGAACTGAACAAAATAATACCTTCACTTAGGAACATTATCATCCTGCTCTCGTTCCAAATTCTATTTGGAGCCGGTGCAACATGTCATTCTATGTATTTCATTGCTGTTTGACGTTCAGTCAGTTACTCCGGTCCTTGCAACTTCCCCTTGCATGTCACTCATCTTTTCTTGTGCCAACATATTTATATTAACATCAACTACATTCTGAACGGTTAGAGTACTTTTCACCGAATTTGTTTCGGCTTTTGAAATGACACAAAACTTACAAAACCCATTAACATTTTCCATCACCTTAATTACAAAACCTCATTTACTGGCATCCAAAATTGTTATAACTCAGTGCTTTCGTAAAGTATTTTCTAGTTCGTCGCCTCCACGTCGCTCCGAAGCCAATTACAAAGTTTAATGAAGCGTCAGCTTGTCCCTTTTACACTTACTCACTTACTTACATTATACGAATAGTTAAGGTTGTGAAATTAATGGTGACTGCATTATGTAATGGAAACTAACTAATGTAGGTACAATATACCACGTCAGTTTTGACAGGGTTAGGTCCAGCATGCTACATCATGTTTCAATTTAATGAATTTTTACAGTAATTAGTATACTAACTATTCAAATCGATTAAAGGCGGCCACCCACTAGCAGTTTATCGAACGACAACCGGATGATATCGGTCTGTCAGTTCATCGCAATAGCCCACACACTTACAGTTTTTTATACGATTTTGGACTGACGGCTAATATGTGTGTGGCCGCTTGACGATTTCGGTCAGCAAAGACAGTTTAAGGCCGGACAGTCTATGGCCGTCGGCATTTTATACGTAATAACATCAGATTAAAAGAATAAAATAATGTTATTATTTTAGTCTGAGGTAATAAAATGATGATGACATTGATGGCATTTATTTTATGTATACTTTGCTTTTTGTTTGGTGTACAATAAAGTTTATTTCTATTTTATTCTATTCTATGACATAAGGACTGCAGGCCGCCGGACAGACGAAAAACTGCAGGCGGACTGTAAGTGGGTGGCCGCCTTTAGATTGGAAAAAAATAAACGAGTTAGAGTCCCGACTAAGTCGTTTCAGTTTTCCCAATTTTTATCGATCATGGACCAATTCGAGAAAGCAAAAAACAGTATGGAAGTTTTGCTTCAAATTATATTCTCGGATAAAGTGCGCAAACAAATCCGAGTGCTGATTTCAGTAGCAGCTAAGCAACTGGAATCAGCTCTCGGATGATGGCATCATTGAGATCATCCTACTTTCATTAAATCCGGTCGTCGGTGATGTCGCATCCGGGGTTGTCACTTCGGATTCCGGGGTCCACTTTTTCCAGTCTAACTGCAACGCAGCCACGTTTGATATTGAGCCATCTTTGATATTTTCCGTTAAGCAATGACCTCTACAACCTATTAGCAATATAGAAGTGTTGCAGTAGACTAGTTGTCGAAGTTTTTAGGGCTTCAACTACCCGCAACCACTGATATTGATGTTCGTAAAAAAATACATTTAGAGCCTACGCTGCGTTAAGCGGGTGCGGGTCGCGGATGCGCGCGCAGTGCGCCCGCCTGTCCGTCGCGTGCGACGGGTATCCGCCTCACGCAGCGCTGCTCTTGAAATAACATGAAACAAGCACGCGAAACGGACGTCCGCGCTGTGCGCCCGCTAAACGCAGCGAAGGCGCTTAGTGTCAAAATTTCAGGAAATAGCTCAACACAATCCATGTTACCGATCACAAACTATACGCTTAAAACTTAACGTACAAAGTACTCAATAAGGATCACAACAAACTACTATATCAAAAAAAGATAATTTCTTGCTACTTAAACATTCAAGAGACTCCTTTACAAACGGTTTTACATCATCAGAACAACAACGGTTTTATGTGTCGTTCATTTTACGATTCACAACCCTATAATGGTTGCAAATCCACAGTTTAGGACTACCTATTACGGTAAATTGGTAATAAAATTGAATGGTAATATTAATTTGTTTGTGTTTACCTTATACCCTATTTATCTATTAGTAGTTAGAACAGAACTATCGTAATATGAAGTATTACTGAATAAGTACCTTTTATGTAATTCAAATTCAAATTTGTTAGTTTCGTAAAAATTGTGTTACACACTTTTGGAAAGAACATTATTGGAAACATTATTGGAAAGAGCTAACATCAACATTACATACCTAACTCGGAGTTAAAAGCAGAGATCGGAATAGAAAGTGTTGAATCACGGGCAGTACAGCGATTGAACGAACGAATAAGCAAACATAATTCGGATTCCACTCTACGTACCGACACATTCGACTTCAAAGGAATGCAATTTTATCGGATGCTGTCTGAACTGAGGGTAATTAAACTTGAAAGGAATCCCAAACTTTACTCAGTGCAACGAACAAAGTCTAAGTTGGAACTCGGTATTTCGCATCATCAAGACAGCGTAGTATACTTAGTTCAATGTAAGAGTTCTTGAACAAAATTACATTCCATTGTAATATATTTGAATTTTACTTTAAATTCAAATGAGGGAATGAAAGGGGTTATATTTCTTAAATGTTCGCAAGACACCTACCATAATATAGAACGTATGCATGCGATTTACTTCAGAAACCCATTTCCATAAACCTTACATCAGAGTCTGATGCGAGCTTCGAGTGTGTATAACTCCGAGTAATGCAAACATTTGCTTCTATGTATGAGACAATTCATTTCAGTTCCTAATAATGCAAATTAAACTTCGCGTTCTATGAAAAGGTGGTGTTTGTTTTCTTTTTATTTTGTTTTTTTATCATCTCTTGATGTCTTTTATGGAAATTTAAGCACGAAAAATAGACAAAGCGAGGCAAACAACAACGGCATTACATACATACATATACCTACTCACGCCTGTAAATCCCCGCAGGGGTAGGCATTAACATCCAGTATTAACATCCACATTTCGCCAACAATGATTTTCGGTCCCACGTAATAGGGGGCGAGCCTATTGCCGTCTAGCGGGCACTTTGTTATGGGCTGTATTTTTTTTTATACCACTTAGGTGGCAGACAAGCACACGGCCCACCTGATGGAAAGTGGTTACCGTGGCTTATGGACGTATGCAACACCAGGGGCGTCACACTCGTGCTGCCGACCCTGAAGAAACCTTCTAATGCCCTTCTTGAAGAACCCCATATTGTAGTCGCTTGGGAAAATGTTTACTGTCGGATGGAGAGCAGCCTTATCCCTTAGTCGCCTTCTACGAACCCATAGGAAGAGATGAGGTGACCCTATTCTACTCAACCGGGAACCAAAACGGCACCATTCTACTACAACGGCATTAATTATGTATATTATATCGGCATATTTCTACACTAATTCTTAAAACATTGGCTTTATTAAACAGAAAATAATTTCTACATTATATTCCATAATAAATATAGAATCGAACATTTTACATTCAGCGTTGTTGCCAGACTAGACTACGTTTCATTAAAATAGACTTAAAATCAAATTAAGCAATCATAGAAACTGGGTCGTTTGATCCAACGAAACGTAATATGCAGATTGGAGTATTATCTTGTGGCTTAGATGGTGCTTCTAATACTAATTTTGCTAGACAAATGTTTGAAGCACCGTGAATTTTACTATAAGTAAACTAATATGCTCATTTCAACATGACATAACCGTAAAATATAATGTTATACTGTTATCATGCACTATTTTTCAAGGAGATTTGTAACGTTCCTTGATCGATCGTAACTAAGATTACTAATTAGAATGCGAAAGTATGCAAATTAAAGTTTGTCACTCAATTACACGCAAACCGTTGAACGGAACTGGCTAAAATTTTGTACTGGGATAGATTATAATCTGGAATAAGATATAGCTATGCTACTTTTTATTCCTGGAATAGTTTTCGATGAGTTTTGAGAAAAGGATCAAAATTATTCAAACTATGTCTACAAGCCCTCTATCAAAACTTTCACAGTACATAACGTGTACCACACATAGTTTTCAAACTTGCCATTTCCCCCACTCTCTTCTATTATCATCTTGGTGTTGGGAACATTCCTTCCCACCTAACTAATACTCGTAGGACAATGTTTACATACACGAAGCACGTTCTGTACATAAGCTCGTCTAAGTAGTTCGTCAAACTTATCAGTGAGCTGTAGTTACCGCACTAACTAGTTTACATATTAATAACATATTATTAACAAACTTTCAATCAACTATTTGTGAAATTTCTGTATAATTAGAATGTTGATTGGAACATAAATTGTGCTATATTTTGAATTCGAGTATACTACCAGAATTTACTTTTGAATAGGTTTTCATAATTATTTTACATTTACGAGTAGGTATGTTGATATTTATCTGAAAATTATATTATTCAATATAAATTGAAATTGATTTAGCAAGCTTTATTTTGATCAACAAGCCTACTTAAGATATGATTCCGTAACCGAACGCATACGACAACTGCCGACGCACACAGCAGATGCGCGTAGTTCATTGCGGCTTCTCAATTGCTTCCTTTATTGGTATCGCAGTTTAACAAGTAATGGATACGCTGAACCTATCTATTGCATGCGTCGGCACTTGTCATATGTGGTCGGCTTCGGAATCATACCTTTAAACTGATAACAAAATTTGTAGTTCTTCTATTGCTTTTACTTTTAGTCTAAACCGTAGTTTAGTTCCTTCTGGTTGAATTCAAAGTTTGGAGATCGGGGTCTCAGGGTCTCATAAATTCATAGTCAAAGTGTAAATTTGTTCCCTATGTAGGTGCCCATTTCTCCTCTAGTAGGACACCAGATACCTCAAGAAAGAATCAGATAGACACCATATCCTTATCTGTAATATCGTATTACTATTCACGATATTTTGTTTCCGTTTTTATGAACTAGAATTAACTCCCACAAGATTTCAACAAGTTCCTATAAGCCAGTCAGTCGCCTGAAAAATGTGGAGATTCAAAGTGATGTGATAGCCGAAGGCCTGTGGATCGTAAACTTGGCCGTAAGAGGTGCTAACTCAAATTTTATTGTACGACTACCGAGTACCGAGTCAGCTCGATTTGTAACTTAAAATGGCTGGAACTAAGAAGTATTGCTAAACACAAATCGTGAAAGGTTGTTGATTGTGTTAGAAGTGGGTTCGCGTTAGTAGTGTAATAGCCAGGACTCGTATCCGGGACCTCGACGCTTCGTACAGAAGTGCTTATGTGAAGAAAATATACATTTACAAAAGAGACTATACATTTTAGTTTATTACTTAGGGATAGGACTTTTTAACATCAGACAGATATATATAGCCCAGACTCAGCCTCAGATACATGGTTCTAGTCAACAATAGTGCCCGGAATACGGCAATAGGCTCACCCCCTATCACGTGGGACCTAATACAATGATTGGTGAAATGTGGGTGTTAGTTCATCTCTACTTAACCCTCCAGGGATGGAGGCGTGATTGTATGTATGTATGTTATTACTTAGTGTTGAGGTTAAGGCAGCCATTGTTAACATAACATAAAAACATTTTATACATTGACGATCAAAGTGCGAACAGCTTTTTAAGTACTTAACACAAATTATTAATACGCTTTAGGTAAAGCTTCTTGACTTCCAAGGTTTCCTGAAAATTATCAAGTGAAGTGTGATCATTTTATAGAGGGTTGTGTTTTAGGTCGCTCACGCGCGAATGAACATTGTACCTTTTCGTAAAGTAGTTTACGACAGCTATTACGAAATATTTATGTATATTATGTTCTATATTACTATGTATTAAAAGTTTTTTAAAAAGATCCGCGTGGTTCCCGGCAGAGTAGAATTTGAACCACCCTATCTCTTACCACTACTCTATTATGACTACTATACTCTATTACTCTATCTTACGGTGTCGTACAAGGCGTAAGGGATAGGGCTGTTTAACATCACATAGATAAATACAGCCCTGACTGAGCCTCAGAAACATGACTCGAGTCAACAATAGTTAGCTCACCTTCTATTACATGAGACAATCAGACAGATCAATGTTGTAAGGTATGTAATAACAGTACAAAAAGACGATAAAATACAATAATTGGAATCTAAAGAAAAAAATCGCACAACACTAAACAATACCGATTTGTCAACTTATTCTTCAAGGACAGCAATTTGTACTTTCGTCAGGGATTTGCGTCCAATTTCGGTAAGTTAGAATCTTCTGACAGACTGACGGACGGGGTTGACACAACATCAACAGGGGTTCTATTGTGACACTTCAGGAAATCATGTTTAAACCGTTTGTTATGGTTGTGAACAAGAAACTAATTTAATGGAGACAGGAACTAAAACCCTTCATTAATGAAACTGGCGCATTATTCTACTTGATAATGAATTTCAAGCGTAGTCGTAATGTGAGTGTATAATTAAACAAACTTAAACGTATCAGCTAAACGATCGCGCGTTACGTTATGTTGGTCAAGTCGAATAAAAGCTGTGAATTTTTTATGTAGGTACTCTTGCACAATGATAGAGTTTATTAATGATATATTTTTCTTTTGTTTCAGAATCTTAAGAATCAAATCATGACAACGAACGTGTGGGTAGAACAGGTGAGTCACAAATATTATAATTACATCATTGTGTTTATGTCATATTCGCCTTACGAAGTTTCGCCTCAAACACACAATTGTATGTTCACTTTGAAATTCATTATAATGCTACCTCTGACCAGTAAAATGTGGTCCTCTCATAATGATTGAATAGGTATAAAATAAATCAACTACTGGAAATCTATAGGGGAGGCCTATGTCCAGCAGTGGATTTCCTATGGCTGAAATGATGATGATGATGAAATCAACCAGTTGATGTTAAATTTAATATTCAACCAATTTATTTATCAAAAAAATCAGTCCATAAAATAGGGATACTATCCTTAATATGCTTAATTTTCACCCAACCGTTTTATGCGTAATTTTCACATTTAACCCTCTAGAAGAGGACTTCTAGAGGGTTAAATGTGACATTTTTGGCTAGCTTTAGGTAATATTAAGTCTAGCAAAAATCATACACTTAACACCTCTATTTTTATAAATGCAGGTGCATACGTAGCAACCTTAAAAAAGCCAACCACACGAGATCGCAACTGAAGTGAAAACGTTACAAACAGGATGTGTCTCATTTCCGTTTCAGCAACAGACTGTACATCATTGACAAATGGCTTACCCGGAAGGGACAGCGACTTGTCGACAAGTAGGGATTGTCATTCTTTCAACGGACACCCGCCTGTCAATTTGAACGTGATTAATGGAATACCCGCATTTGTTTCCTTTAAAAGTTCAGTGAATAATTGTTGAGTAAACTCGGGCAGTTAAAGAAATTGAAGGGATTATGGTGTGTGGTGTATCCTTGAATGTGATTCAGTTTCAGAAGTGTCGAAAATTCTAGAATAATTTATTTATTATTTATTTATTTATCACAAACAATGTTTCATATTGTATAGGATTCATCGGTTTAACATGCAAAATATACATTTCAATTGTCATTCATCAATAAAGTCCATTAATTTATATTCGTATTATGAAACTAAAATTCAATTCTATGAACCCAATAATTAATAATCAGATATAATGTGAATGAACTGTGATACAATTTCAATTAGCAACCAAAAATAAATATACATAATTTCAATAAAGAATAAAATTGCATATATTTATAACAAATTGCTATTGCTCGCGACTGCGCCCGCGTCACATAATTCTGATCCAGTTCATTGCTGATAGTAGTGTGATGATATTATAGCCTATATTGGTACCTGATAATGTAGCTTCCAATGGTGAATGGATTTTCGAATTCGGCTGAACCGCGTTTTTGAGCTTTTTCGTTACATAAAAAAACATTTCCTCTTCATAATATTAGTATAGATAGGCAGGTGAAATGAAGAGTAAAATTTGTTTACCTGAGCTATTCAGTGATTGGATTTTTTTATTTTAAATCCTTCTTTTGCTTCACCAAACCAACCATCGTCGTTACTCAATCTCCCAGATGCATTTAAAACTGCGAATTTACTGCACTTTGAAGCCCTCTCTTGTACTGGTTCTTGCCATAATTTGGTTTTTATTGGTTTTGCAAGAGTAACATACATCACAACAACATAAATTTGTATCCATAAACATTTTATTTCATAAACTATGTATATATACGGATACACACAAATTATACCAACAATATACTAAACAGATCTGCAATTTTTTTCCACTCCATTGCACAAGGAATAAACATACCAGATTTATATTAGAAAACACACTAAAAACTTTTCTTTTATCGCAGACATAAAGTATGTTTGTTTCAGTGTTGTTACTACTAAATAAAATAGGAATAAACATGAGTATGTTTTCAGTGAATCAGGATTATGAAAGGGCGAAGACAACATAGTTCAATACTTTTGAGAAAATGTGTTTCTCAAAAGTATATATATAAGTATAAGTATAGTTGGCCAACCTACTTATAGTATACGGAACTTAAAAATAAAAACAAATCAGTAATAGTTTTTCCCATGTTTTTCTAAAACACAAGTACTGTACAAACACTAGTTATTTAATTTGTTTAGAGTTGAGCTGTTGAATCAGCTCAAAAAGTAAAATTATGATCCACAATTTAAGAAAAACTTTTGTGTAGGATTTTTTCTTTATTGTGTATTATTTTGTTAAAGTATTCATCCCATAAGTTGAAAAGTATGAAGATATTCGTTGAAACTTTGGGAGAAGAAAATAGATGACAAAACTAGCTCAAGACATGGTTTTATGTATGAATTTTATTACTTCGGGTAATATTGGGGTCCCATCTTTACGACCGCAAATTGGGACAGGCAGCTTAAATTGAAAATTTAAGATGCCAACATTATTCACCAGTTTTTATTATACTCTTTTTTATTACTTATCAAAGTGTTGTGGTTACCCTATGCGTATATAAACTGTGTAGGACCTTGGCCTTTGACCATGAGAAATGTGTCGAAATATTTTTACGACTGAAAGTCGCAATTTGTTGCTCGGCGTATGATGGAATAGAATGCCAAATGTATGGGATTTGACAAATATGACAGGCGTCAACGAATGTCAAAAACGTCAAATCCTATACATTTGTCATTCTATTCCATCATACGCCGAGCAACGAATTGCAACTTGTCTAGGGGGGCAGGGCGCAGTGGTTGGACTTTTAGTCGTAAAAATATTTCGACATATTTTTTCATGGTCAAAGGCCAAGGTCCTACACAGTTTATATACGCATAGGGTAACCACAACACTTTGATAAGTAATAAAAAAGAGTATAATAAAAACTGGTGAATAATGTTGGCATCTTCACGCAAGACAAGGCAACAACGCAAGGATCATGATGATTTTTAAAACTATTAAATTAAACTGACTGAGTAAAATACTAAAGAAGTCGGTTAACTATTACTCATGGAAAGCACATGAAGCGTTTGCAACCAAGAAATCCAAAAAACAATAATCCGATAAATTTTATTAAGTATTGACGATTGTATACATGAGGGAATTATATTCAACTGTGAATGCAGTCTTGATTGTAGAATATTGTTAACGTCAAATAAAGTACCAATAGTATGAACGAAAGCCAAATTGCAAAATCTGCAATAGACCACTATTCATTCACCAGTGACCACAATTATCATAATTTATCTGACTGTTACATGTCGTAACTGAAGGTTTGGAAATAATACCAGAGTTAACTGCCATTGATATCCACACATTTCTAATCTAAGTAGCTGAGCTTTCAAAATCCGTCAGAAAGATTTCACGAAATTCGAAAACATAATCAAAGCTTAACAAAATATATTCAAACGCGCAAACTATAAGTATTCCAACAAATAAATCATAAACTTGGTTGTGTGATCATAACATTTTTAGTATCGAACAACCAACTAGTTTGGAGGAAAACTTAGCATTGTCAAAATGAGATAGCAAATGTTTGTCGCACAAGTGAGTGGGATGAAAGATGATTTCTTGAGGACTAAGGAAAATATTTCATGAGAACCAAGCTGAATAAATCTTCGACATAATATAGGTTAACATGATAATATAGTTATTGGAGTTTATTATATAAAGTAGTTTTGAAATCAATAATTCTTGCTTGTATTTAAGTATAAAACATCAAAGTTCTTCGAATATTTTAATCTTTTAATTAAACAACTTCTGTACTCTAAATTAAAAAAATAACTTGCATTAAGAAATGCTGACTTACAGACCTTATCATTTTGTGTTGCAAACTTTAAAACACAATTCCTTTTTTTATACCACCTAGGTGGCAGGCAAACAAAGGGAACTTACCCGTATTACCAGAACTTTTTCGTACTCCTAGCCCTTTAGGTGTCCCACGGTAACGTCCTTGGACCCGTAGTTAACCTGGGTGTTATTTTTACCTTGTTCTTACTAGTTGTGAAGACCGTTCGCTGCACTAATTTTGTTCATTTTATGTGCACGAAACAGGTAGGTACCCAAATGCGTTCACATGCAAAAAGCATTGAAGGACCTTAAAAACACCAACAGGACACATAGTAACTGTGATATGGTATTCATTGAAACCTATAGCAGTTAAAGTAATTAAGGCTCTTTAATATCAGAAAGTATTCCATAACATTCAACTTCTAATAACTCTCAACCAAAGTTCTGAACCGTCGTCAATCGAAACCAATCATCAAACTTTCCTCTGACCCCTCGCTCCTCACTTGGTCCTCCTATAATATTTTCAATGTAACGACGAGCGAACTTAGCAAGAAACATTTTCGACGAAATAATATTTTCAGATATAAAAACAAGTTTTAGATGTGTATCGAAACATACCGTCGGGCGAAGGGTTTTTACCCCGACCGTCCCCTGCAGGGTATCATAAATCAACCCCCGGTTGGCTCACCTACCAGTTAACACGCTTTTCAACTACCCCCTGGATATATCTTTCTGTGTCATATATATTTTATGCGGCCTCATATTTATTATGTACGTACTTATTGTGATTATTTTGGGTGTTGCAGGGTTAAATATTAAACAGATGGGCTACTTAAAATCGTTTTTGTTTACTTAAGTAGGTATGAATATATTAAAATAAAGTGAACATCAGTGAGACGAGGATAGCGTAATGACTGATTTGAAGAGTTCGATCGTTACGGAAATAGCGCCTTGAAAATAAATGATCTGTTAACATAAATATAGTGTAAGGGTTAACAACAATATTAATAAAATTATATATATTAGGCTATTTTTTTTCTCGCTTAGTCTTCAACCAGGATGAGACTAAAATCCGTCATAGCCAGTTCCTAATAAACTACCTACATACGTCTTACCATCATCTACCAAAATTGTTTGTGATTACTCCAGCTCAAAATTATAATAATATCTATATTTTTACATCTCGTATTCCTTCCATTTTATATTAAACTAGCTGTCCCGGCGAACTTCGTACCGCCATATTTTTCCCGTTCACCCACGAATATTTCAAGACTAAAATGAGCCTCATCGGTTCAGCCGTTCTGGAGTTATAGCGTCAGGAAGGAAAACCCGACTTATTTTTATATAGTAGATAACAACTATCAACAATATTAGTGATAATGATACCTGATGATGAAAAAGGCATAAAAAGTACTGACGCATGTATATTCTACGAGTTACAACATTTTTTGGTCGCTATATAACAAGAGCAAGCTTAAGACTATCCAGACTTCATGTTGCTAATGAGAGTTCCCTAACAGAAAAACTCAATAACACTTTGCCCGACCCTGTAATCAATCAAGAGTTTATGATCGCACTGAAACTTAATAAAAACATAATGTTGCATGAATTTTCTTATATTGAAGTAAATATGAAACAGGTTGCTTATATCAATAACGATTATAATAGTTACTACTATTACGTTATCATTTCATATTATTATTGCGTATTACATGGATAGGACAATCTTTGTGGCGTTGCGGTAATGTTTTGACTTCTTCGCCGGAGGTCGCGGGATCAATGTATGTCCAGCCGCATTCTAGAGAATTCCTTTACAAAACTTAGCTCCTGATTAATTTGGATCTTGATAGCTCTTTGTATTTTCTCTAGAGTATTTTTTTACTCTTCATACACGGAATTCAAGAAACCATTTCTTGTTCTAAATTTCAAATCAAAACATTACATTCATACATACATACAGTCAGCAAACTAAAATACACCATAATAAATACATTTTACAACACACCTGCTCATAAAAGTGATATTATTTTACCGCAATTAAGCACGGAATGACACCTATTATAAAACTGTGACTTTTTCATTGCTATTATTCACAAAAGTGAGTTATAGATTCTTTTTTAAATTTTATAGGAAGTGTCTATAATTGTCTATGTTCTTAAAAAAGTTTTGATACAAAAAATAACGTGTTTAATAGTACGAATAAATTAATACGCCTATTCTATGGTCATTCGATGCATTTTCGTATTTAAATAAATAATTTCAACTTGTAATACTTGTGTAATAAACAAAATTTTCACTCAAATTTAACTTTTTTTTTTCTCTAAGTACAGAAAAAAAAACAGAGTAAAAAAAAGTTAAGTTCAAACCTCATTTTTTTTTAAATATGGTCGACCGCCATTGTTAAATGCGCGCGCATAGGAAAACGAATTAATTTGTAGTATTGTTTATTTAGTATTTGTAGTACATATTATTTTATTCGCAAGTGTGTTGTAAAACGTCGTATGGCACGTGTGAGCATGATGATTACCGTCCTCGACTGTCTTAAGACCCTCGCCTGGCGGCTCGGGTCTCAATGGCGCCTCGGCGGTAATCACCAACGTTGCTCACTTGTACCATAATGTACTATTACATTAATTGCGTTTTCAAATTTAATCCACAACACGGCACTTTTGACTTGCTTGACTTAATGGATATCTCTAAAACGACTGTCACGCTTGATACCAAGCGTAACCAGGACTGACAGAATAGCTGACGATTTAACATCCGTGAGTTGTGGTTACCTATCTGGGATTTGAATATGCTGTGAAGGTGCAATAGATAGATTAATGTTATCTATCTGTTCATGAAGTACAGTCCTATCTATCTATGAACCACATTGTCGAGTTACAAACTATAAAGTTATGATATCGAATACTTCGTTTGTTTTCAGTCGATTGAATTTCGACATAAATATTTCGATTTACCAAGGTATGGTGTCCAAAGGATACAAAGATACGAAGATAGATACGAAGGATGTTAATTGAAGTAATTTTAACAATATGTTACTGAAAGAATAACAAAATCGAATGCAGTTAAAAATAAATGTAACATAAATGAATAAAAATTAATTTACAAAACTACAAAGTTGAAAGACATTACGATAGTTAAACTTTACGTAATAGATATTATAAGAATAATATTATTATCTACGTAATATATTACTCTTGAACGCTTTCATATCGGTCAGAACTTTTAAATAGAATCCAACTCTGCAGTCAAAGTTCGTCCAGTTTAAGGTGAAATTGGCTTCTAGAGATTTCCTATAATTAAAAGTTCTTCAAATTTTTTCACCGTCTCTCTCTTCGATTGTGTTAGCGATCTTTGTTCTTTTGTGTCTTTAAATTTCTTCTGGAGACTGTGGATTTTATGCTAAATTATTTGGTTTATAACAATGTACCTGACAATGATACTAAAATAGTACGCTTAAAATCATTATCAACAACAAATAATATCTACGATTTTCTTAATTTGCAGTGTATTTTAATTTGTAATGTGACATTTATTCTAATTGTATCCATTTAATTAATAAATTAGTTACCTCGTGAAAAAAAAATCGTACACAAAAGAAAAAATTTCCCATAATGATGTTAATATCATTATGCATTTTATAGATTTATTTATTTATTTTATTCTTTATTGTACACACAAATTTACATTATAGATGTATATTATATCACTAAGTTTATTACATATCTGATAATATATCGGGTTTCTTTTTATTTATACAATGCACATTAAGATTATATAAATAAAAATAAAAAACTGATGCAAACCTATACAAACCTGCAGGTTTGTATAGGTTTGCATCAGTTTTCAGGTCTGCAGGCGTTTAAGAATTCCTCCCCATCGACGTCAACCGGGACGGTGGCCAGAATTGTTACGTTGAATGGCAATACCAATCCTTTGTGCAAGGAATTGGTTTATTCCTTGCACAAAGGTCACCGCTGCCGTCACGGGTAGTGTCTATTAAGCATTTAGAAATGTCTCTAATAGACGGGCACTTGGACTCCATGATCCCAGCGTTGCGACCCCAAACAAATATGTAATTACCACTTAAAATACTATACCTATTTGCGCGACGTAAGTTAATAAAACTGGAGCTAAACGTATTTATACTTATTCTAGCTGACCCCGCGAACTTCGTACCGCCTAACAGTAAATTCTTTTTTTTTTTCTCTCCGTAAGAACCATCCTCGTACTTCAAGAAATATTCTAAAAAAAGAATTAGCGAAATCGGTTCAGCTGTTCTCGAGATTTGCGCTTAGCAACACATTTAGAGATTAATTTTTATATTATAGATTTTTCTATTACTTACCTGAGAAATTAACATAGAATTTTACACTAAAAATAAAAGAATAAAATATAAATGTCTAGCTTTATTCGAAGTTAAAACCCATTACAACCTAAATTCTTCTCAAAAATAAGAGTTTTAAAAACGGTATCCAAACGCATATTTGCGCCGCATTCCTACCGAGTTACCGGCAAGGTCCTCCTTCAACATTCCAACATTTTTGTAACCAACAATCTCCCGTATTATCGTTTGTTTTTTGCTTTGTTGATGATATTTTGCTTATTCGCATTGGAAGTTATTTCATTACTTCGTTATTCATCGTTCAAATTGTTTTTGTAAACAGAAAACAACACTTGGCTGGAAGTTTTTCATTTCGCCCATTCTGTTTCTGTTGTTAGCTTGTAAAATTTCATGAGCAAACAATCTTCTATTTTACTTTTTGTGCCGAATTTCAAAACATAATATTCTTATACCTACATAACTTCATTAGGAGTGCTCATATTACAAATCATTGAATTGTATTTTCCACCATTATTGCGGCAGATATTGTAAACTAAACATATAAATGACAATCATTAAAATCATTTACAAAAAGGCCTGTGGTAATATTATAACAACAACAGAAAGGACTGAAAATAAACCGTAGCCTTTCATTATAAAAGCCACATCCAAAGATCAGAGGAAAAAATCGGGCTGCCAGAAATGGCGGGTACGGTCAATTGAAATTCCTAAAAATTGACTCAAAACACAATATGTGTGGTGTATAAAAATTCTAAATTTGAATAGGATTATTTTTTTAGACATAAAAAGCACGTACATCGCAATTTAACCATCTTTGATTTCAAATAACGAACCTTCATTGGATTCAAATCTTAATACAAACATACGTCAGCAATCTGCGCAAATTTCATTTCATTTTAATGAATCATAAACTTAAGGTATTTTGGTTGAATCTCATAAAGCAAACATCGACCCTTAGCTAAACTGAACTGGATGGTAGCCAAATTTTAGTCCTAAGAAAATATGATACAGAACAATTATAATTATTCTGATTATCTTTAATGATGTACATTTTAATGATATTGAAGAAAACGATCTTAGCTGCGATGACCGTAGACGATAAAAATTTTGATTGAAGCAAAAATGAAAATTTTTAATGACAGTCAACTTTTCAAGCGTTACTTGTTGAAAGTATTTTTAGATCATTTTCAGTAAAGATGGATACTACACGGTTACCAATAACTAGTTTGTATGCTTGTTATACTACTGTAGTAGAATAAAAAGTGAAGTAAAAGTCCAGAAAGTCAACATAACACACTTGAAAATAAACTTGATAAATATAAATTCTACTACTACCAAAATTACACAGAGCACAAAATAACCACGGAAATCCAAAGGATTGTAATTGCATTGCAAAACAATTTGGACTCAATAATCTTGATAACAAAATTCAAAATTGTATAACAACATTATATTTGCCAAAGTATCATATTATTCTATTAATAGTAGGTAGTTATCCACCAAAGGAATCTGTTATTGGATAATAAGCCGATGCTAAACCAGCAACCTGTTACTGTTACCAACTGGCCGTTATTGGAATATTGGCGTCCAACTATTGTTGTAATTGGTTCGAGTGACAAACGCTCGCTAGATAATACCTTTTGTATTATTTGGTGTAATCCTATCACTTTCTGATGTCCGTTTATTCGTGTATGAATTAATACTGATGCAATGCTTTAAGGATATGTATTCAATTTGGTCTAGTGTGGGGTACGATATAATGTATTGTCAGTTAAATTACAATGGAAAAAATATTTAAACATATAAAATATGATAAATACAACAACGGCAACGGTCCAAACAAAAACAACAAAAAAAACATGGATTTGGATACTCTAAAATTGGGTTTTTAGGATTGAATTTGACCGTTATAATATTGATTACTTCTATCAATCAAACTAAATTATTTGATGTAATTCTATCACTTTCTGATGTCCGTTTATTCGTGTATGAATTAATACTGATGCAATGCTTTAAGGATATTTATTCGATTTGGTCTAGTGTGGAGTACGATATAGTTGTATTGTCAGTTAAATTACAATGGAAAAAATATTTAAATTATATAAAATATGATAAATACAACAACGGTCCAAACAAAAACCAAAAAAAAACATGGATTTGGATTCTCTAAAATTGGGTTTTTAGGATTGAATTTGACCGTTATAATATTGATTACTTCTATCAATCAAACTATAAATGTTAGGTGCTCCTACCAAAGACTTAGTCAAATAACGAATAACTGAAACGAACTTTCAAAGATAAAGCCAAATATGATTTACAATTAGTACAGACTTTACAGTATAAAGAAAACATAAAACATGGTGTCGTATAATGATTATTGCTTGAAGCAGCGGCGGCAATTTCGCGTGAGCATATCCTATTATGTGATTCAATTAAACATTCAACTACGAATTGGGGGCTTTGAAACCAACGGAAGCAAAGCGATTCAGCTGGTGTGTGTAACAATTACCAACGGAATTATATAAGTATTTTGGTGCGGCCCGGCAACTAAGAAAATACCCAAGCTAAAATTTCAAATTGTAACATAAACCGATTGAAGAATACAAAATCCAAATGCTCCTTTTATTTGTAATTCATCGTTATCATCATCATCATCTCAGCGTTGTTCCTAGTTCCTATTCACTTCTTCTTTTTTGTATTGTGACTAGATTTATTAGTTTTTCGTTTCATACTTGTACCACATCATTACTTTTACTCCGTCATCATACCAATATTTTGATTTTTTATGGCGACTCTACATAATATACGTATTTTTTCGAAATACTGAAAAAAAGATTTATTTAAATGTTTTGCCACAGTAATTAGTCCCAACAAAGACAACATGGCCCGCCAAAATAATAATTGTGTTCACTGGGAACAATATATTGATGTGCAAACTTTTATGTCAAAACTTAAGTAGCTTATTTTTTTGTTCGTATAGTTTTAGTACACTGCTTATGCCGCTAAATTTTTTAAACAACTTTTTTTTTGTTTTTCAACAAGATTATGTTTCTTTAGTACATAATTTATTCGTAGGTTTCTATATGGAACTATTCATTTGAAGTAACATCGTATACCTCGTAGGTCTCAATATTTATTCAATTCCAATACACAAAACAATACAGAAAAAGTTGGTAAGTAATACAATACCCGGCGGGGAACGGGCAAGGTTCACCATCTGTCGCTTTGTGATAGTAAAATTCTAGTAGAAAAATAAGCCTGATATAATATTGTTACCGATGAAAATACTCTGTATTTCATACTCAAAAACATTAGTAAGCCCTATTTTCATGATAATATTTTGCCATTTCCAACAAATCAAAAGTTGATATTGATTTAAAATATGCAAATATATTCACTAATAAAAGATAAGGATTAATTGTGTAAATACATTTATATGAAGAGACAGTAAGCTTTTTTTAGCACTAAAACAATTTGGTATTTACATAACGGATATATATCTATCACAAAAATATTTTAGTTCTCATAAATGAGATTGGACGCTAGTCCTCTGAGACCTTGAAGTCACCATACAGATCACAAAATAAATCTCCTTTGAGCAAATTAGATCTTCGCTCACTCAGTTACTATATAACATTCCTCAAAAAATATTATGCCCCGAGGTTCAAGCGACATTATCACTTAAGAAAAGCTTTTAAGACGTCATGTTCAACTCAATTTAGTATAATATAGTCCTTGTTGATGACATTTTAGCCTTTAAGGCTACTCTTAAATTATTTATCGAAGAGTGAAATTTTAAAGCAATTAGTATGCTAACTGTTCTTACCGATTTAGATTTCGTAATCGTAAAAAACAATAAATCGTGAGACTTTCGGTAGATTTCTCCACTGTCGCCCCAAAAACAGCACCCTGTGCTGGTCGCGGCTTCAAGTGCGGTTTTGGACGTTTACTTATTTCAATCTAAATCGCTAGGAAGACTTAAATTCCTTCTGCAAAATTAATTAAAGTACTTAAGTTAATTTTATAGAGGTTATTTTCAAAAGTCTGCCAAAGTAGTTCGAAGGGCTTTAGCAAACACTAGTGGAGGTTGTGATTCAAAGGGAAATCCGTATTCGCTCGACTGGACACTAAGTGAGAGGAGGCCAAGTCAATTTTCGCTCACAGCTCCAGATATTCAATAGACTCGCCCCGCGGCCGGAACCTAATAAGCTACCGCAATTTCCGACGCCCAGCAACGGGTCTTAGTCAACAACACCATTTTATACCGTCTTCAACGAAAATACTTTTGAGATGGTCTTTGGGCTAACTTGTACAAAACTTCTTAAAGTATCTTAATTTAGTTCTTTAACTTCGACTCCTCTTTCACTGTTAAATAGTTCTGGTTATGTAAAAACGATTGTTACAAAGTGTTTTCTGAATTCTTGATAGACTAGGCAAAATCTTTAAACTTAAATAATTATACTTTGATTTGTTACAGGAATGGAATGACTACAAACTGAAGTGGAATCCTGACGACTACGGTGGTGTGGAGACTTTGCATGTGCCTTCAGAACACATATGGCTGCCCGACATCGTATTATATAATAAGTAAGTACTCTTTCTTTATTATCAACAAAAGGACTATGCGATAAATTATTGTTTAAAGCGAGCGCAAAATCTTGTTTATATGGAGTGTATTCTCAGATATTTGGTTTACTGTAATGTGTGTAAATTGATATTTTAAAACCTTATTGTGAATATAATATTTTTACCAATAAACCAATTAATTCATTAATTAGGACCTTCTTAATTATGTAGCGTTCAATCATTTTCCGAAAATTAATTGAATTTTGTTAAAAAATAATTAAAGTCCTAAACAGCAATTAATCTTAGGAAAAATATACAAAAAATACTTTGAAACTTGCTGTTCTCTTAACATCACTGCAGAAAATGAATAAGTTCTTATAAACGCTTGCGATAAACATTAATCTCACTCTAAGAGCTATTTACGGTGAAATCAATTTAAGAAACTTTGAGGGAACCTGTGTCCCCAAGTTTGACACTAGTCCCATTCTTTCCAATGAAAGTTAACTTTCTTTTCTCTTGTTATAAACTCTTCTTTTTAGGGTCTTATCTCTTCATTTCCGGTGCGCGGACAAAATTCTCATTACTTTGTATTATCAAGACATCTTGACGAGACACTGCGGGGTAAATTCAGATGTTGAGTTAAAAAGTATGTAACTAATCTTAACTTGTGGGGATGGAGCGTGTATCTTGGCAAGTAAATCGCTCTTTTTTGTTTTAGTAATATATTATAATTTTGGGTCGGATAATCAGTATGTCCGTGTAATATTTTATGAAGTGCATACGTTTCCCAAAATTTTAGGTATAAACCGGGAAAGTTTATAACATAATAATTTACATACTTCACGCTATAGGTATGTGTAGTACCTACATACATTTAAACTGAATGAAGTTAAGACCAGGTTGCACTGGTCATGGTCATAGGCTGACTGCTGGCTACTTTACTTTCGATTATTTATCTATCTGTAATCAATTTTTATTTAAACTTCAATTATTATTATCAATTTTATTTATCTTTATATCATGGAACAAGAAAGTTTAAAAGTTAGTACTTACATATACATACCTAATTGAAAATTGTATATGAATAAAACAACAAAAGTTAATCAATAACCAGTAACCACCCTTGGCAAACATTCAAGAGACTGAATCGATTTCAACGCCCCCAATCGCAAAGCACTACATTTTAAAAATCCTTATACAGCAACGCTAACTGTTTATCAGTAGCAGTTCACCGCATTTATATGCATTAACGCCACGTTAGCTCACAACTATATGGGATTTAAGAGTTTATGCTCCTCGAAATAAAGCTAAAATTTGAATAGATAGTTCGTATCTAGGTAAAGCAGGGAATGCGCTCGAAGTTGGCCAGGCGGAAGGCACGATAAGTGCGGGCTTTAATCTCAATAGCATCAAGGTAGCGTCGAACTAAACACGCTATGGTAAGCATTCATTATCTACAAACGTCTAATCTCTCAATTAATTCTTATTAGAGACTAGACTTAAATTTGTTGAGAGAAGCGTTGCTGCGAAGCCAATAGACACTTCAACTTTAACTTAATCTTCTCGAAAAAGGACAAATAATTGGAGTCACTGTTACAAGTCAAGTCACTGTAAACGAGTTTCCCATTGTATAATTAAATCCTTTTTCAAGACTAACCATTTCGATTATAACTTATTTTCTACGTGTCTTTGTTTTCTATAAATAAATTTAAAATGAACAGCTTTAAAACTTATTTAAAAATATAAGTGTACGGTAGTAGAAAGCATGTCTGAAAGACACATAATATATTGAACCTATACTAGCATATTGAAGTAGCCTTAACTAGCATAATATTATATCAAAATAATAGATATATTACAAGAAAAAATTATAACTCATAAAATTGTACTTTGTATTTCCAAAATTGTAAAATTTTTAACCATTAAAAAGTACAAGACTAAAACATTCGTTCCTTGTCATTACATTACATTTTATATTTCATCACTATTGTTAAAGTATTTAAATTCAGCGCCCATAAAATTCTGTATATAACTTTGCTCATTTCACTCGTGCCATTGTCGCTTAAGTATTCTACTACTAGAACTGTTGCCCTAATTTCTAAATTGACTGTGGCGGTTGATTGCTTCTTTTCATCTATTTTATTCAGCAAGGGGAGTATTTCTCAAATTTAATTTGTATTAATTTTTTTAACCGTTAGGAATTATTTATTTTTGTTCGTGTCTGTTATATGTACTGTTGACCAAATTCTATTATTGAAATACCTATGTAGTGTGTTCCTTGTTGAAATATATTCTCTGTCTGTCTCTGTTGTATAAAAATGTCCTACATTATTATAAACATTTTTTACTTGAATGGAATTACTATCGACACTCATAATAATTTTCTGAGGTCATTATCAGAGATTTTGATATAAAATCTATATGGCTTTAGACGCTTTACTTTCAAACCAAACATTTTTAGAACTATACTTCGTTTCATTTCTTGATATTTGCTTATTAATGAAAGTATTATAGTTTTCATCTTAACCACAAATACACTGTATTTCACTATGTTTTAACAGCATTCCCAGAATCCTGTCTTGTTCAACAAAGTTTCATAATACGCATTCAAATTACATGAATTGGGTTCAATTCCCGGCTGATACAAGTTGGCAATTGGATTAATTTTGGATTATCTAAGTTTGATAACGGGAACTGTTAAACTACGGTACAAAGTTATTTTAACTTTATAGTTTATTGCAAATGGTTTCAGTCTCAGTACGTTTGGACTATAGATAAGCTTTATGGTTACTAGTTCAGGTGCAACCGCTGGCTTTGGCTTGTTATCTGAGTACAGTTCACAGCTGATACGTGGTGGGTTAACTAACATAATTTTCTTGTTTTCGTCATAAGCTCTCTCTCTAAACTTAAGATCTGCGCTCTTTTTAGGGTTCCGTAGCCAAATGGCAAAAAACGGAACCCTTAGAGATTCGTCATGTCTGTCCGTCTGTCTGTCCGTCCGTATGTCACAGCCACTTTTCTCCGAAACTATAAGGCCTATGCTGTTGAAACTTGGTAAGAAGATGTATTCTGTGAACCGCATTAAGAATTTCACATAAAAATAAAAAAAAAGCATTAAATTTTGGGGGTCCCCATACTTAGAACTGAAACTCAAATTTTTTTTTTTCATCAAACCCATACGTGTGGGGTATCTATAGATAGGTCTTTAAAAATGCTATTGAGGTTTCTAACATATTTTTTTTTCTAAACTGAATAGTTTGCGCGAAAGACACTTCCAAAGTGGAAAAATGTGTCCCCCCCCCCCCCCCTCTAACTTCTAAACTAAGAGAATGGATAAATCTAAAAAAATATATGATGTAAATTGCCATGAAAACTACCACTAAAAATTGGTTCGAACGAGATCCAGTCAGTAGTTTTTTTTTAATACGTCATAAACCGCAATTTTCGCCTTTGCTACTACGGAACCCTTCATGGGCGAGTCCGACTCGCACTTGGCCGATTTTATTGGTAAAGTACCTAATTGTCACTTTTCTTTCTCCTGCATCAATCCTTCGACCTCCTGGTACGAGGCGACTTTTCCTTTATCCATGCCATGTTCCTCTTGACCTACCTCTTTCACTCTTTCCTTATGTCTTCCCTTTTAAGATATTTTTTTAATAAGTCATGTCTTATCAGGTGGCCAATCATCTTTCATTTTCGGTTCTCGATCATTTCTAGTATAGACGTTATTTTCTCTACCTTATTTAGTACATATACCTTCTTCGTCATCTAATACAATTATATCATCCAACATGAATATAATTGCGGTTTTCTATAAACATTAGGTAATTACCTTCTTAGTTTATTCATTTACATACATAGTGCTTCATAAATGAACTACGCCACGGTTATAATATTATATACTATTTACTAACTCTGCTCATATATTAAGCGTGTTAGAAGCTCTCAGTTGACGTGAATGTAATATTTTTAAATTTAACCAAATAGAGGTAACGCTTTAATGCACCTGTGACTTTCCCTAAAAGCCCACTCCGCGAATATTCAGTGCTAACTTTATTTTTAATGGTACAGCGTTAGCTTAATGGAAGACAAGGTGACCTATTTTACGGTACAATTTTCATGAATGCGCAAAAGTTGGTTATGACAAAGCTTTTAGAGGTCCCGACGTCAATTTTGTACCAACAACAAATGGCGGGGATCAAAAGAAGGGCGACAAATTTATAGAAAATGTTTTATACCATTTTACAAATGAATTGAAGAGATAATAATATATAATCTATCTATACTATTATAAAATTGTAAAGTGGTCGTGTCTGTACATTGGAGACATTTAAAAAAAAATACTTGGGTTATGTTATGTTAACGATACTGAACACGAAAATATTTTTTTTTAATTTCCTGTCTGTTTGTCTGTTTGTCCGCGATGGACGCAAAAACTACTGGACGGATTTTGATGCGGTTTTTTTATTAGAAAGGGCTTACTCAGACTTAAAATCTTACGTTTGTTTGATCGGAATCGGTTGAGTAGAACCGGAGATATGAGCAAAGGTCGCGTTAACCGAAATGCACGCGGGCGGAGCCGCGGGCGGAAGGCTAGTCAATTATATTATTGTAACAATATTTTCAACCGTTTCTTTAGTTTCTTCTTTTCCATATATAAATAAAAATAATGATAACTTTCGTACTCATAGCATATTTTAATATATAAAGTAACATGCTCTACCGTTCTGTACACATTCAATTACAGTACATTCGTTGACAAATAATTAATCGTACAACTATAAATCAACTGTATAAGCCTGACAAGTCACAAGCACTAAATTGATTCACTAAACCTAAACTTACCAATGATTTATATTAACAGTTGACATGTATTTAACAATATGAAACACTTAATTACGATGACAGAAGTAGATACTTCTTTTTTGAAGCGTGATATTTGATACTCATTAATATCGATTACAGTAAATTATTCAGAGCACACTACTACTCTGATAGCATCAATTGATTAGAAGCAACCATCGCATAGTATGGTAAATTGAATGTGATAACACACGATTTCAATATTAGGAGATCATGATCAGATGTCATTAATCCTGTAAAAAAACATGAAAGTTTGAAAGAGAAAGAAGATCTCGAACACCAGGTTTCTCAGACTTGGACATGAACACGGATGCATTTTACTATGATAAACATCTGCAATGTCACAGACAAGCCCCACTCCACGGTGGGTAGTCCGCGAAATCGCGCACGGGACCGTAAAATTACGGGCCGTGGAAAGGCAGCTAAAGGTGTAGATGATCTCATAGTCCTTTAATGGAATAAATATCCTACTATAACTTATCTTAATTGTGTTGTTTATTAACGATATCACAATTGTGTTACCATTCTGAATTATAGAAATACATCCTATTTACGTTTTTAACATGACCTCTTGTTTTCCAGCGCTGATGGTAACTACGAAGTCACGATTATGACGAAAGCGATTCTTCACCACGATGGGAAAGTGGTTTGGAAACCACCAGCCATCTACAAGTCGTTTTGTGAAATCGACGTGGAGTACTTTCCGTTTGATGAACAGACTTGCTTCATGAAATTCGGTTCTTGGAGCTACGATGGTTATATGGTACGTATTTTTACTAAATATAGGATAAATTTATACTACTCGACGTAAATATTCTGTATCCATTTAAAAATCATTATTATTATTACTTGTTCGTAAAATTTCTTAGTTAAAATTGTTTTTTTATTACGTCAAATTATATTTACTTTAATTAACTTTACTGTAATAAGTCTGTCTTGCACAGGGCATCTAGTTTTAAATAATTATATTTCTTGAAATTCGGCCATTTATTTTTTACTAAGAAACGTTAACGTCCTAAAATCGAAACATATTAACCTATTTCTTATTTGTAAATAGAACCAAATGATGTCATAGACAGAAATTTCGGTAAAGCTATCTAGTCAAAATACAATTATGAACCACAATTTAATTCCCGGAATGTCAGTTGGAAGAAAATATATGTAATTGACAATTTATTTTATATTCACTTAATTAAGAATCAAATTTTTTCACAAAGTTACCGAGCGTAACAAAAAATAGCCTTATAAGATTTTCAAACAAAACATCTTAACAGTATATAATCGAATTATTCCCTAGAAGCCTTTGCCCTTTTTGTTAATAATAAGATGAATAAAATAATTATTTGTCTAATATCATCTTTTGTGTGTGCATAAATTTAATCTTAAATAAAAAATAAAGTAAATAAATAAACAATTGTTTACTTGACCATTATGTAATTTAACATAATCATTTACATGAGTAAAAGATCAGGAATATCAGATATTTTATAAATTCCTGTGTTGTTCACATACTTTTGTGACAAAAATGTAATAAAGATTTGAATACCTAGTATTAAGCATGCAGTATTTACTTATAATTATTTGACAAACTCACTTAAAATAACTTTTGTAACTGCAGTAATTTTTATAGCTTGTAATAGTGTAAACAAATGTTGGTTAGTCATAAAAAGAAAATATAAAAATAAAGAAAAACGAATTATTATCCTTCAAGCATTTTCCTAATAGCAATGATAATGAACATGTGCTCACACAAAAACCATATTACGTTCCTTCCTAAATTAACTAAAGTAATTGATTAGACCTTGAAGTACTAGTTAAGAAAAAAACAAACTTAAAAAGGACAGGCAATAAATTTTCTAAGACTTTGCAACTATAGGCTCAAAACAGACGCATTTATCTGTCGCAGTAAGGAACCTAATAAATCTGTGGTTGCTACTTTCACATAAATAAAGTTGGAGCTTACGTCTACGCCTTATATCGCCCGTGTTAAGGTTCATGAGGGAATTCGGATTCTGTCTGTTTCACTCACACCTCTGAGGCACATATGAGATAGCAATAACAGCTATTTGTAAAGATTCGCGTGAATGGCTTGATTCCTTAATAACGGATAGCTCAACTTGATCTGTTTTGTTAGAAGAAGAAAGAAAGAAAGAAAGAAAAATATATTTATTCTGACCCTGATAGGCCCCGGCCACAACTCCACGGCACGGCGCCGTCCGCCGTCGCCGTCGACGGCGACGGCGCCGCGCCGTAGAAATTCACGGCGCCGTGCAACAAAATGGCTACAAAAAGTGGACGGTGTGTTGCAGGGGGCGATTCTCAATCGAAATTTCTCAGTTGGCGAGCGCGCAATGACATATAGTGTCTTACTAAAAATACGTCAATGTTATTAATTTACATGAATTATATTATTATTTATATTACAACATTTTACTTTAATATTTCAGTGATATATTAATAATATTTCATAAAATTACGAATTCATTATTAAAAACATATTTTTTGTGGGTGGCGCATTGTCGCGATTCTGATTAGTAACTAGATACGCAATTGACGCGAAAATCCGCCCCAACACAGATTGACTATAACCCAGAGAGTCCAAAAATATGTGCAAGCCATTTTCGACCTTATCGACGGCAACTAATACCCAGTTTTTTTTTCATATTCGAGATCAGCGTCATCTATAGATGTCATAAAACATATTTTTTAAGAAATGTCATTAAGGTCGAAAGTAGCTTGCGGTCGGGTTTTTTAATCTCAATGCGATAATCATTATAAAAACTATCTAGAGGAACTATACAGGGATAAAAATGTAGCCTATATTGTCATCCAAACTATAAATCTGTCATTTCTGTTGAGTGAAAATACTCTCAGATACCCATAAAAAAGGACATAATCGCTAGGCAGGGAGATAGATCTTTTTTCTATACGATTTAGGTGGCAGACAAGCACACGGTCCACTTGATGGGAAGTGGTTACCGTGGCCTTTGGAGGTATGTAACACCTTCTTAATTTGAAATAATACAATTTAGGTATCCCGAAATTAGATTCTTGGGGGTAGAGGAAACAGGATCTCTATTATTTCATACAAGCGGAGCCATGGTCAAGGTCTAGTTACAATATTTACATAAAAATAGAAATAACAATAGAATCCGCCACAAATCGTTATTTATTCTAATTTAAGTTCAAATTGCAATTTAGTTTTTATTCTTATCCTTATTTTTGGTATAGCTTCACTTTCGCCTCACATTTGCGTTATTTTATCCGAAAAAGAATTAATCGTGAAAGACATTTCAGATGTAATTTAACAATAATTATTTAGGGAAAATTTTCATATGGTACGCCACACTGAATTTTTCTCTAAAATAATATCGCCATTTCAATCAAACCGGGACGTCATCCGTCAAGCTCGCGACTAGTGTGAAAGGGATAAAATAATAAATGTTTACTTCAGAATTTTTATGTTCAAGCTTCGTAAAGGTTCGTAAAGTTTCGTTTTCAGGTTACCGTTTGGGGAATTGCCCTCCCCTACGTCACACTTTCCACGGCGCCGTAGCACGGCGCCGTGAATTTCTACGGCGCGGCGCCGTCGCCGTCGACGGCGACGGCGGACGGTGCCGTGCCGTAGAGATGTAGCCGGGGCCTTACTCTAACAGTTCACTTTTAGACTGCGATTCATCCGGTTCTTGATAACTTTATTTGAAACCATGGCATAATTTTTCAATTTCATTAAGGTCCATATCTCGTAAAAGTTATATTATTTTTATATAATAAATGAAATATTTTAGTAATTTACCCTCACTTATGAGAGTTATTTTTAATTTTCTTTCTACTTTTGTATTTCGTATCTAACTTAACTTTTTTGTTCTCCATTACTTTTAAACAATACCTACTATTAAATGCTATCTTCAATCTAAATAATCCCTTTTATTTCTAGGTGGATTTGCGGCACTTGAAACAGACTCCAGACTCCGATCGTATAGGAATGGGAATTGATTTGTCTGAATATTATATCTCTGTAGAATGGGATATTATGCGGGTCCCTGCCACAAGAAATGAAAAATTTTACTCCTGCTGTGAAGAACCGTACCCCGATATTATCTTCAATATCACTCTTAGGAGAAAAACTCTTTTCTACACAGTCAACCTCATCATTCCTTGTGTTGGGATCTCATTCCTTTCAGTTCTAGTATTCTACCTACCTTCAGATTCGGGAGAGAAAATCTCACTTTGTATTTCTATCCTCTTGTCGTTGACCGTGTTTTTCTTACTGTTAGCAGAAATTATTCCACCGACTTCGCTAACAGTCCCCTTACTAGGAAAATATTTGTTATTCACTATGATGCTAGTTACATTATCAGTAGTAGTCACTATCGTGGTGCTAAATATAAATTTTAGATCGCCAGTAACCCACCATATGGCCCCGTGGGTGCGAAAAGTCTTCATAGATTTTTTACCCAAAATATTGTGTATACAAAGACCAGAAAAACCGCCCGACGACGATGATGATGATAATGACAAGCCGAGCGAGGTAAGAGAATCAAGGAATTTGCCATATACGACCGATATTATAAAATACGAACAGAATCTGAACATATTCCAATCACTACTTATTATTCGTCCATAAAGACATTGGCATTTATTTTAGACTGGGTATTACCCTCAATACCTCTTAGCGTTTTAATTAAATCAGTAAAAGAAAAGCGCTTACAAATGAAGTTTTTCAGAGGGAATTCTGTTCAGAACAAAGAATAACAACACGGTGCCTTTTCTCATTGAGTTTCCTCCATTCAAAACATTTTCCATCGGAACGGATTCAATACAAACAGAACAGTACGCTATTACAGCTGAGTCGAAGCCGCCCTCAACAATAACCATTTTAATTGTCCTCAGCCACGGGACTCTTCTGGGAAACGCTCCTTTCAATGATATTCTAAATCCATTGTACTCTGTGTGTATCGCGAAAATATCGCTTCCAGCCCAATTTCATTCCATTTCGATTTTCCTTTATTACTCAACGCCGGGCGGGCTTAACGAGCGCGCACGGCCTCCGTTATTTATGTTCCCCTGGTGGCTGCGGACGGATCGCGCGATATATACGATGCCAGCAGGCACGACCCGAAGCGAAACCTCCACTCTGGCCTAATTGTCTGCCGGCTTAAGCTGCGTCGATACACTGCCCCTCGCGAAATGTGCACTGACGTTTTAATCTCCACTAGCATTTCATCCGACATCCATTATTACATCCAAACGAGCTCTAGATTGTTTCTATTGGCATCCTTCTGATTGAATTTATTTTTCAGATACTCACTGATGTATTCGGCCCGGATGATGACGGAAAATTCAAGGAGTGGGGTTGTGAGGAATATGAATTGCCAGGGATGCCTCCCTCCCCACCGCCTCCTCCGGGAGGCGACGATGAGCTATTTTCACCACCTCCTGGATCTCCTTGTCGCTTAGACCTAGATGACGGTAGTCCATCTCTAGAGAAACCTTACGTAAGAGAGATGGAAAAGACTATAGAAGGATCTAGATTTATTGCACAGCACGTAAAAAATAAGGATAAGTTTGAAAGCGTAAGTTTTAATTCCACAGTTGTATGGTAGTTTAGTTTCCTATAAGATAGTAGTCAAGGATTCAAAATCCAGTTTTTATACTACTTATGTGAATCCATTCCTAATACAAGTAATTTAGCCTATCAGACTTCCCTAACCTAAATTAAACTCTGAAAGGAAATGCAGTAAGGGTACCTACGGTCTCTAGTATTTTTTTAAAATCGAAAAATGTGATGAAATGTATCTCATTGAATCTAAATGATTGTATCAAATTTCAGGTGGAAGATGACTGGAAATATGTGGCGATGGTATTGGATAGAATTTTCCTGTTCGCATTCACGATAGCCTGCGTGCTCGGTACCGCGCTTATTATATTCAGAGCGCCAACGTTCTATGACAACACAAAGCCGATCGACATTTTGTACTCAAAGATCGCCAAAAAGAAATTGGAGCTGCTAAAGATGGGGTCCGAAGGGGACCCGGGTCTCTGAAATTCGTCTTACGTCTTCGGCCACTCGCCGCCGAAGACGTTCTGGGAGCTGATCGTCATGTGGTGGCACGGATGATCTGTGTAAAGCTCCCAGTTGGGAACTGACAGGCGAGAACTATGTGTGTTTGTGCTCAGAGTGGTGCCTAGCGCCCGGTGCGCTAAAGGACGTTTTCACGCCATTATAGCGTATCCAAAGCCGTCTTTTTATATAGAAAGATAATAAACGTGATGTCGAGACTGTGTCCGTCGATGTTTGAATGTCGCAGTAACCTCAAGCAACGGCCGTTTTGTGTTGAAGCCGAATCCGCCACTACTATTTTTATATTAGAATCGCTGTATTGAACGTTATACTTTAAGCGAACGTGTTAATTTATATTATTAACGAAACATTCTTTTCCAGGTAATAATTTGATATGAGCGCACAAACATTGTACAGTTTATTGTTAGGTGTCTGTATTTATTTCTCGCGTTAGAACGTATTCATTCAATACCTTAACAGACATAATAATATAATAGTTAATTATAATTAAGGTTTACTTCGAATAAATCGAGCTCAAATTCGTAATGTCTAAGTATTGTAAAGTGGTAATATTCAGTCAAAAGTCGATTAGTATCAAGCATTTATAATAATAGTTACGAGCAAACGTCCTCGATGAGAGCTGGACTATTTAGAATAAACCTATACTTAATTATGATGTAATAAATTTGAATTATACATTACCTATATAATATTTAATAAACTGCGTACTCGCGTAAAAATCATAAGGACAATATCGATTATTGACGAATGTAATAATACCCTTTTAGTTGTAATGTTATAAGGGATTGTAGATAAAATTAGGTTAAAAGCCTAGTCATCAGTACGTTGTAAGATACACCTATCATATGCCAAAATAGTTGATAGCCACTTTGCAAAGGTGAGAAATTAATTTACTAGATATATTTGTGTAACACAATTGACTGCCAATTGTAAAATAAAAACATTTTTATAAAAATCGGGTATTCTTAGATAGTTCGATAACTTGTTTTATTAGATTTTTTAATGTGGAGTGCCAAATCCATCAGTAAAAATAATGTCATACTTCCAAAGTTTGCCAATGGACGGTGTTGTTTTTCTATGCGCGCTAATATTATTGACGTTAGACGTATTTTTTCGGGTCCGCTTGAATATATTCTGATGTATTTATAAGGAACAAAACGAATGCTTGCCCAAAAATGTAATGACTGATAACTTCGCTCCTTGAAGCTTAGGTTTTGTTCGCGCCCGTACATCTTCGGTAGACGATCGAGCGCGGCATTACACTTCTTCCGTAATGTTAATGTTAACAGTAATTTCACTATAAAACCTAGAGTACAGGGTAAATTTAGTAGACGAATGTCTCCTGATTTATATTTCTCACAAATTTTCACCGAATGTAAAGTCTTTACTCACTTATCGGCACTTTACCACTAACACTATTAGATAATAAATCATTGTTGAGGTTTGTGACTTAAGTAAGTAACTTAGATAACGTTTTATTAATTTGTACCTACATTAGATTCATATTAGATATTACCTTGTGTTCCTTTAAGTCATAACTTACATTTTCTTTCTAGTCGATATTGTTTGTGACGGACGCATAAAGCGTTTTCACCTCACTTAAACCCATTCTGTAGGATATTTGTAGCAGTCTAAAGTAATAAAAAAAATATTTCGAGCCGCGTATTTGATATGTCAAAGTAAATCATGATAATGTTTATTAGATAATTACTTAGATAAACTCAGAGTTATTGATATTAATGATGAAAAAATCCACAGCGAGCAGTTAGGAAAACAGGGATGGATATTGTAAAATAAATATAAAAAAATCAAATTGTTTTGTGTGGTTCGTCTTCGTAATTATAAGTGTTATTGAATGTGTATAGCTGTTTGTGTTGAACGTAATGCATAAAATGGCTAGTCTAGAATTAGGTGGTATGTAATAAAACTAGAAAAACGGTCTAACGCATTAGACGTCATGGAAAGCTCGCTAAAGGTTGAAGGATATTAAATATTAGCAGAAGTTACGATAAACGCTGTATCACTTACAGACTGGCTCTAATAAGGTAAAACTCTTTGAAGGAATTTGTGGATGGAATTGCAATGTATTCTCACAACTAAGTATTATTTTTTTCTAATTTACACATTCACGTCGGTTAAAATAAAAAGTAGGCAAGTGCTATTGCACCACCGAAACACACCAATTTAGTATTATGAACTATTTATCAATAATTTAGTAAGTCCACAGGCTTCCTACACTATTCCCTAATCATCCGAACTTTTATTGTAGATATTTGCTAGATAAAAACGGTCTGTTGTTATTTTTATATGACTGCAAATAATAATAGTTAGATTTTCTAAAACACCATAGGGTAATTTAGAAACGAGTGACGTATTGTATGAAATGTTAGACGTAAAGCCAAGACATTGTAAATAGTTACTTCAAGCATAAATTTTAGAGCTAAATGTAGATAAATTCGAGGTGATTTATGTTCTTGAAGAATAATTCGCAACGACACATTGAACGTTTTACTTACATTTTCTTAACACCAGTTTCTTATTCTTATACTGTAATCAACTATATCGATACAACGATTGATAATCCAGCATATATTATGTTGTGTTAACCTTATTTTCAATACTTAGCTTGCCATATCATTATTAATACAAATATTTGCAATTAAGTGTGGACATTAATCAATCGACTTTTTAAACTCTAAGTTAATGCTGATTTCAAAATAATATGTTATTTTGATTCATTTACTGTAATAAAAATCGATTTATTGCTTTTCAAGTAATCAGTTCCTTTTATATTTGATTGAATGATATTACTATAATTTGTGATAAAACAGCTTCTTTTTGAGTCTACTATAGCTTCAGTCGATTAGACTCATCACTAAGTTACTCATTTAGCTCCATAATTATGTTGGAATTATTGTGGATCTCAATCTGTTACTTCGTCTCTAAGACCTTTTGTGTTAATTGTTTTGAGTATAAATGTTTCACTTTTGTCTGAAGAATTGTTAGTCCCAGACTAAACGTCTGGTTAATTACTATAATATTTCGGGTGATAAACGGGTAAGCGAAGTAGTAAATTTTGTCATATAACTGACATTAGATAGGTACTAAAACAATAAACTCAAAAGCTAGAAGATTCGTTAATAAGATTAAAATTGATATTGTATTATAATATTAAGGGGTGTATTATTATAATAAATGATTAGCTTCTCAGTGTTTTTAGAGTTAGTCGACGAATGGGTCAACTCGCCGACACGGTGTCAGATAAATTTGTTATCTTATAAGCAATAATTACGAGTATGTTGCCTTTTTATTTAATAATTAATTGGAAATGTTAAAATGGTGCCAAATATGTGTTATTCCTAATATTAGAATAGATTTATTGTTATGTTTATTGATGGTTGATATGGTTTATTTGTCCCATGTTACTATTTTAACAGCAAGTTTGTCTACATCGGGTATCAGAGTTGTGAACTCATAGTCAGCTATCACATGGCTGTCAATAATTTTAAGAATCAACTTAACCGAAATGTTGACGTGTAAATATAGCAGATCAACATAGAAATTTAAATAATATTTATAATTGACAAGTTATTTTTCTACGTTCCTTTCGTGTTACTTTTAGTGCTAGTAGAAGTAGTGGATGGATGCTGTAGTGTTATTGACCTTTGCTTTGTCGGTAAATGTTGATACAGCATTAAGATCTTCATTTTAGTTTATAAAGCGGTTGTTTTTTCTTACATGTAAATTTAATATAATTTGAAAGGAAATCAGTATAATAATCCAAAACGCTTTATAATTAGGTTCATCGAAATCTAGAATTTCGTATAGTCATTTCTTCTTCGACACATTTTGGATATGCTTTATTGCACGGTTCATTTGGTTTGCTTTCGAAATCAATCTAATTTTACATATATAAAATATTCTATACTTATAAATATCCACATAAGTTAGGCGTATTTGCATGTTTAATCAAACGTCTTCCAAAGTGACGTAAGGTATTATTATTTGTTTCCTTGTTTATTGTTATTATTGGTTTATCTTATTACTTACCTTCATTCTATAGTTCTGGTTTCTTTGTCTCAATATTTTTTCCTGTAGCTTTTCCTCTATCATTATTTTCACTAATGTAAGCAGTGGTCCGATCTGACAAGCACAAAATAACGTTTCTGACAGCAAAAAATGTAATTATGTTGGTGGATATGTTATAACAAGATCATAAACTATTCATTAATAAAAGGCCCCTTCTATTGCATACTAAAAATTCAGGAAAAAAAAAGAATGACGATTATGATGAAGAATACATAAAGGTTAAAAAATGCGGGTTAAAATCTATAAATACGTTAGCAAAAAAACACGTATAACCAAATAAGAAACTAAAAATCTATCAGTTAGGTATGACAATGTTATTTTGTACAAATTAAAAAAATGAAGATAATAGGATTGTGTACGACCATTAAACCAAAAAATAATAATTTTGAAAGTATAAAGAGTAGTCAGTAACCCCACCAAGTAATAATGTCAATTCATTCTCAGCCTTAAAAGAATTATTATCTCTACAAAAAGATAATATCAGTGTAATTGAAATATAATAGAAATCAATAATATTAATAACCAATGAGCAATTACTAAATAGGACAAAATAAGTACTATAATATTCCCTCCTAAGTTTTGTATATCTCAAGATGACACAGATTCAACTTCGCTCGAACAAGATAAACTAACGAATTATATTACAGTATTTTAGGTCAGATCGCTGCAACTAAAGTTATTTAATACCTTACTTAATTTATTGTATTTTAATCTCTTATTTTTCTTTTTTGATTTTTTAATAGTTAACACATATAATAAACATAATTAATTAAATATAAATGTGTATTAAATAAGTAGTTGAAACCACACAAAATTTGCGTTGAGCTTCCAACACGATTAGATGTAAATACAGAAATAAAATAAACCACTTTCTCAATATATGACACTTCCTTCTTTTATCTATATGTGTAAAAATGGATGTTGATATATAAGAGAATAATAAACTTCAAAATCATTTGATCGAACACCTTGAGAGTTGAGACATCTAAGTGTATTTTCATGGAGAAAGTATTATGTACTTTTTTCGACTTTCAAAAATAAAATGTGGAAGAAGCCGCGGGGTACTACTAGAATAAAATATTATGCAAGAGAATGTATCTATCCATTACCGTATATAGTAGCTGGCAAATATAATTTATATGAGAGAAAAGAAACACTTTGCAATAATAAACGTTGTGAAGAAATTATAGTTAAAGAAATAACACTAGACAATAAAATTATTATGAAAGCATACAATAATGTGCTCTAAATAAATTTTACTTTAAACTGAATAATTACATGTTAACAATTACAGTTTTAACAAAATGTCAGCAGTTATAAACGGTTTTGTACTCTCTGCAAACATTATTATTTTATCTTTTATTTCCGAGTTTGGTGTGCCTTATTTTATTAGTTCATAATAATCTTTACGCTTTTTACCGTGGGAAAGATACGGTAAAGTTTAAAAAAATCGTAATTTAATGTGGCATTTACCCCAGCGCCTAATATTTTATTATAAGATCAAGTATTTTAATATTATAAATATCACATTTTTAACATAGTTGTTGTATATCAACCGCCTGAGTGTTAACCAGAAGAAGAATAAGACTAATTCATACATTCTATCTCAATGCTATCTAACTGATCTGTACTTTATGAGAACTATGTTATTTTCATTGAGCTATTTGAGTTCGGTCCTATAGTAAATCTTCGGAATTATCAATCATCAGTAATTTTAAAGGTAACATCATACTATATCTATAAATGCACTGGAGAGTACTCTCTGACTTTCTATCGTGCCCATTTGCTTATCTTTCTTATTGATGTTGGTAGATTACGCGTCTGTGTCACCTCACCTCAATGCATTTTGCCTCATTTCACTTCATGTTACCTCACCACATCTCTTTACTATTGTCTTCAAAGTGGTCAATTCTGCTCACTCGGGATAGTGCTCTATTAAATCTTTTCTACGGTAATGTGCTATAAAAAATTTAAATTTGTTATCTTTCGTGTGTGCTAGTAGACTAGTCATTTACTTAACTAATGCGATTCAGCTCATTACTTTAGCAATGTCTGTCTACGGACTCAACTATACTTACCTATTTAAGACATTTGTGAATTATTACTTTATATTGAAAGCAATGGTAAACGTTAAGTATTTTGTAATAATTTGTTGTCGTTACGACATAAGTTAAGTGTATCGAACCTTTCGTATCTCAATATTAACTCCTAAGTGTAATTAATGTCCTCTATTACTAGTGATATAATGGTAACTTTTGGTTGGTTATTGAATTAATTTATACCTTTCTAGTCACGAGTAACGGTGGTTGCGTGTGTAGGAATTGAAGATTGAGATTGAAAATAAATGAGTTGTGAAAGCAATCATAGGACATGTACATAATAACTATTTATACTCGTATTATCTGTATATTTATTAACATATTATGCACTACATAATATTCATCACAAATATGAAATACAACGTTGCTATAATTTTACATTTACAATAAAATACCAAAATTACATTTAGTGAAAAATTCAAAAGTTGTGTCTTTTTATATGACAGAAACTTCCTCTTTGAGAAATTCATTGTGATGTGGAAAACATAAAGCTCTATGCACGCTATGTGCATCGTGCTATACAACAATGATAGTGTTATCGAAAGTTATGTTTATTGAAAAGAACGAAATTTTATCTGTATGAGGTTAGTTCATACAAACAATATATCACTACAGATGATTGAAATAATCTTAAACAATGTTGTTTTACTTAGTTACCGTAAAATGCATAATTTGAGTAACGACTGTATTTCATATTATTTAGATAATATATTTATAACATGTTTATTTGTGACAATATTTAGTCCTATTTAATTTATCGTTATAATAATTTCTCATTACCACCCATGAATCAAGTAAAATGTATTATTTGACAAAAAATCAACAATTGCTACATACGCAATCTGACCGGTGAAAATGGCATTGTGCAAACGAACACCACATTAATGATATAGATATAGATAGTTAGTTGAGAGTGAATTCCTATATAATAATTTATTTTAATAATAAGGTAATAATGTACGTCATACAATAATAGACTTCTACGAGAATGTTCTCAGTACTCACTAATAGTGTTAGAAAAATAGTCAAATATAAGACCAGGCACATTGACGCAAACGTGTTTTGTGATACGTTGTTTGTGACTTGTAAATACTTGTCGGAAAGGAATGTTTCGGTCTTGGCGTTATTTCAAAAAGAATAATGAACTTAGTGGGAATAGATTTTTTCGATCTGTTGAGTAGAAGTAGTGTCCATCGATTCATGCGCGTCGCGTCAGTGTGACCGGACCTTAACAGATCAATCACTTGTATCACGAAATCATTACCACTTAATATTTTTAAGATTTATGCACTATGCTATAATATACATATATAAATATAATAATATTCGTACTGTACTTTAAGTCATAATAGCTCAATAATTTATGGAAATTTATGAAATTGTAATAAATAGTCTGTAAGCTAAAGTCAAGTTTAGGTGAATGCAAAGTTACTGTAAGGCAAAATAATATACATAATAAAACCATAAATAATTTAGACTGTAAGATTTACTGTGTAAGTCCCATTTTGTAATGTTAATTAAAAATCAAAAATCAAGCACTCCCATTACCATTATGAATACACTCATGACTTCTTACTGCTAACATTGAAATGTACTATAAATATGAACTATAAATATTAAATGTTATGCGTTAATAATACATGCACGCGTTTTATTCACGATATTTTATAACACCCCTTTATTTTCATAAACAGTTATCTATACCAGCTATACGAAGGTACCTGTGTAAGGCTTTTTTACCTACTTTCATGCAATAGGCTATTTGACTAATGTTCAAAAACCACTTTAAATGATTGCTTATCACAGTATAAACATATCACATTAATATTTCTGTAAAAAAACAATGCAATAAGTTAAGAAATCAATGATAAAGTTTAAATTTTCAAAAGTGCGCGAAAAACGCTATATTTAATCAAAATGGCGATGTGTGTGAGTATTGACGTCACTGTAAGTTGCTGTTATCATCAGCTCGCACAAAATTTGTATCCATTTCGTACTTAATCACAAAATATGTCCATAAAACTCGCGATAATCAAGGAAAAAGCAAATAATAACACCGAAACAAACAATAATAGCTCATACAACTGGAGATATTTTGTAGGAATGACGTCACCCAGAGCTCTGATCAATCACGAGCGTTTTTGCCATAGACAATAAATCAACAAAATATGTATAACATTTTTATAATTGAAATTCTCATAAAATACACATATTTGAGAGTAAATTGTAGTCTCGTAGGTCTTTTAACGTTATTTTCTAATTTGATGACCATAATTTGTAGTATATTTTTAATGTTGTCAAATAGTCTATTGCAATTGAAGAACTCAATCAGAATCAGACATAATCTATTATAATGGGAATTTATTCGAGATTCATCTCCGAGTGCATAAAAACATGCAATACTTTACGTGATAGTAAAGTATTATTTTTTGAATAACACTTAAAGTACAAACTCTTAAAGTGTTATCCAAAAAATATATCTACACTTAATATTATAAAGAGGAAAGATTTGTACCTATTTTTGTATGTTTGTAATGAATAGGCTCCGGAACTACTGTACCGATTTCAATAATTCTTTCACTTATAGAAAGCTACACTATCTGGGAGTAATATAGGCTATATAACATCACGCTACTACTAAAGGGAGCGGAGCAGTGAGCATAAATGTCAATAAATCGGGCAGATTTCCATACATTAAAGTTGGACCGGAATCCGAATTCCACGCGGGCGGAGCCGCGGGCAACAGCTAGTATTCTATGAAAATAAAACAGGAGCACCTAATCCAAATGATTTATTCTGAACCAAAACTACTGCTGAACAGTGCCCAAGGATTCAGTCCAGTGTCAACCTTAGGTGCCGGCGCGTTATAATAGCCCTTTATTAAATCTATCAGCGATATTGGGCACTTAAACCGATCGCAGTTATCCAGGATATGGCCGAGGCGGAAAGCCGAGTCGTAAATTGCGTGTTCCAATGGCTCTGATGCTATTACCTTGGTCACTGGCATTCTGTAAAGATAAAAGGTCGTTAATTTAAAAAAAAACAACCTCTGTAGTGTGGTAGTAAACGCGAGTGCTACGCAGGGTTCAATTCTCGCTCAGTGTAAATATTTGTATACATGAATATGGGTATTGCTATATGCACCGGTTTGATCGTGCCTTGGAGAGCAGTTGGCAGTCCTTACGGGTAGTTGGAGCCCTAAAAAGTCCAACAACTGGTGTTACTGTAATGCTTCGATATCGTCAATGGGTTGTGGAGGTCAGATGGCAGTTGCTTAACGGAAAATACCGAAGTTCAGTCAAACCTACATTTATACTGGAAAAGCGGACCACAGACTCCGCGGTGAAAGCTTTGTATTGGACCGGTATTAACGCTAGGATGATGAAAGATGTAAAAAAAATCTAAAAAAATCTTTTGTTTTCTATAGGTACCACTCCGGTGGCAATCAGCACACGACCCACCTCATAGGAAGTGGTTACATAGGCCTATGGATGTGTGCAACACCAGGTGCCGTCACACTCGTGCTGCCAACCCTGTATGAACCTGGATGCCTTTCTCGAAGAACCTCATATTGTAGTCGTTTGGAAAAACTACAGCAGGGAGATCATTTCACAGCTGGCACGAGCGAAATAAAGTTCCCTTCATATCTCACTGCACCGTTTCAGGCCGCAACGTGTGAGGATGAATTCCCTACCTGTGGTGAGTGGTATCTACGATGATAGAATTTCGAAAATATTCAATCCTTTGAAAACTTTTAAAGTCATTTTTAGTGGGATTCAAAAATAGATACACTATACTTATAACAGTGTTTATTGGTCACTCTCCATATGAAAACAAAACATACAGTAACTGTAACTTAAATTTTCTGTAGCATTCGTTCTGTTGTAATGAATTTCGTTTTATTGGTTAATCTCGGGATTTATTCATTTTTGCATTTACATTTTCCACGGTGATTCAGTTCAGACCGAAAACAAAAATAACAAGTAATAAATTGCGACATAATCCAATAAAAATAGCTTCACTGAACTTATTACAATGGAGAGGACAGAAAAATATGGGGGTTGCTGCCTACCACAGAACGACAGGAAAGACGTGAGTATCATACATATATATATGTTGGCATTAAAGTAACTAACCCAACCTAATCTGGCTGCTTCAATCTAATCCCTAACTCTTCACTCCGAGTGGCTCAGAGTTGTCTCTTCTCATAGATTCTTGATCTTGAATATGTTGTACGATGTTGTCTGTCTACCTAGAAGGGGCATAAGCTTGATAGATATGTATAAAATATACTCACGAAAACAATGTTCTAAACATTTCTTCAATCATGTTGCCGCCATGAGGAACAAGCCGCCGAGTGGTCTCACACAATGTCTTCAAAATACAATCTCTGCCATTGTAACCCATGCTGAAATAGGGTACATTATGTTATGCTAAAAATATTAATTCATAAAGCTACACCGAGAAGGAAGGACTAGAATAGAGACCAGATAAGTACAAAATAGTACACATTAGGATTTCTACTTTGATTTTTGAGCCAACAGATTAATCTTCTTCTTCTGTCGAATCGATGGTGCTTCTACTCTCAAATTCTATTTTCCCAGTATGCTGCTACATGAATCGCATTCTCGGAGGCACTCATTAGGTCCTCCGGTGTACAGGTAGATGGACATGCAGCACACGTTAGCAGGTGGGCCATGGTCTGTGGAGCTACTCCACACTCACACCCAAGGTCCACGTCATCTGAGTAACCCCACCTAGATCGATTCTCCCTGCTTCGGCCAACTTGTGTTCGAAGTCTATTTAGGGACTTCCACCTGATCCAGGGGAGGTCTTAATGTATACCTTTCATTTTGCAAAAAATCATAATCACCATAATTTATCTTCTTGACGTTGAAGTTAGGTGACTATGTGGTACCTCCCCCAGATTTCTTATATTTCTAATTTCTCCGATTAAATTTTGATTAAATAGATTACCGTGTTGGTTCTCAGTGGACTAGAATAGGGCCACTCCATCTTTTTTCGTGGGTAGAAGGTGACATAAAGGCATGATTCCGTAGCCGACCGCATACGACAGCTGCTGACGCACGCAGCAGATGTACGTAATTCATTGCGACTTGTCAATGGTCCCCTTAATCCGTATCGGAGTTTAACAAGTAATGGATACGCTGTACCTGCTGCATGCGTCTGCCGTAGTCGTAAGCGGTCGGCTTCGGAATCATACCTAAAGACTTAAGGTATATGGCGGTTTTCCATCCTAAATTAAACAGACAGCCAATAAATATATATATAAATATAAATTAAGTCTATCAGTGGCGAGGGACCCTGTGAACTGATTTCTGCTTGCCCTGCAAAGAGAAGCCATGGCAGAATTCCATACAAAATTGCTATGATTTTTTTATAGGGGGAAGATGTTTCCACCGGCTTTCTTATTCAAGTTTTCACCTTTCACCACTGAAGTATTGACATAATTTGTAAATCATACCACTTACTTATCCATAATCGACTCCAGCTTCTCATACAGTTCTCGTCTACTTCTCCTCAGTTCCATTGCTCCCGTTCTACCCTTGTACCTTCTATAGAACCTGGCAGTTTCCGTGGTATTCGGCAGCTCGTACGCAATGCCCCAATTCAAGCCCCAAGTGAAGGTACCGGGGGCTGTTGATGGAGATGGTTGGCCAATGACTCCTACAGTAACGCAGCCGGCACACTGGAATCAGTTATTTCATCTTTTTATGACTCATTAGCTTTTGCCCGCGGCCCCACCCTCGTGGATATCAGTTATCGCAACCAAACATAGCCTATATCCTTTCTCAAAGTCTAATCTATCTCTGTACAACATTTCATCAAACTCAGTTCAGTGGTTTGGGCGTGAAAGCGTGTCAGACAGACAGACAGAAAAACAGACAGAGTTACTTTCGCATTTATAATATTAGTAACCGATTTGAACAGATTTGATTCCCATTCAGTACAAATACCTAGCCATGAATAGGCTATTTGTATTGATCTGGTCGTACCTCGGAGAGTACGTCAAGCCGTCGATCCCGGTTGTCCTACATTTTATGGCAGCCCTTACGGGTAGTTGGAACCTCGAAAAGTCCAACTAGTCTAACTGCAAAACTTTGATATCGCCAATTATTTGTTGAGGTCAGAAGGTAGTTGCTTAACGGAAAATATCCAAGTTCAGCCGCATCACAGTTAGACTGGAAAGTCGACTCCAACAGAGTTGGGAAAGGGCTCAGAGAATGACGAATGACTGTAAAAAGTTATAGCATAGTATATTTCTGTTTGTGCATCGCTAATTTAAAGATTCGTTTCAATTAAGCAGCTCAAAACGAGACCACTTTAGATTTGTTTATACCACGTATGTGGCAGCACATCTGATATAAAAGGGCTGCAGACTCGTACTACCCACTCTGAAAAATTTTGCATAGGCAGAGAGAAGGTAGCTACGGATAACTGAACAGATAAATTCATATTCTATTATTCATATTCTATATTATACATTTAAGAAGCACATCCCACTCCTACTTGTTTACTATATCGCCAATTGGTCCGACTAGTTGTGGAGGTCCGATGGCAGTCGCTTCACGGAAAACATCAAAGTTCAGCCGCAACCGAGTTAGATAGGAAAGCCGACCCCAACTAAATTGAGAAAAGGCTCGGAGAATTTTATAAATTTGAAAGTGTTTTGATCAGTTTGTTTCTTCGGACTCAGGTTGGCCGCTGCAGGGAAAATATGGCAAAATGGGGCTTTATCGACCGGTCGCAAGAGTCCTGCGATTGCGGGGTCCAATCGCAGTCCATGTCGCATTTGCATTCTTGCTCGCTGTGCCCCGTCACTTGTACTACCGATGAACTTTACAGAGCAACTGAGGACGCTATTGCTGTGGCCAAGTTTTGGGCCGACAAAATTTAAAAATCCAGATCTAGCCATTGACTCGAAGAAGAAGAAGAAGTTTGTTTCTTAATCAATCACGCAGAATTAACTATATGAATTTGACTGAAACATGGCATAGAACACGGATTTATCATTTCTATTTTGTTTGTTAAGTTACAGCGAGAAAAGAATTGACATGAATGAAATCGCAACTTCAGTTCTGCATAAGTTAAAGTACACGTACAAGTTTCAGAATGCATCAAAACTTACGTAGTATTTATCAAAAGTTAACAATAACGCAAACTTTATCGAGATCTGTTTAAGTTGCCAACACCTGTCCTAGAGCTCCAGTTGCGAATAACATTATTTACTTTACCGGTTCCAACCAAGTTGTTGAGTGATTAGAAACACATGTTCATGTTATTGTATGAAGTTTGAATCCACACTGATATTATATAAATTCAATCAATCAATCGATCATCTGTAGAAGGACTGATGGCCGTTGGAGCAGACGAGTCCTAGAGTGGAGACCGCGAGAAGGAAAACGGAAGTGCGAAGGGTGGCTGGGACGAAGTGGATGCGGATCGCGGAGGATCGGCAAACGTGGCGCATATTGAGAGAGGCCTACCTCCAGCAGTGAACTGCAATAGGCTAATTGATTGATTGATTATATAAATTATATTAGTATTTATTATACTAGTCAAGAATTTTGGTTTGGATTTGATTGGGCTAATGTAAGAGCGATAGCTGTTTGATCTCCTAGCCCTTTGAGGAAAGTCTACGCCAGAGCCTTGCTCGTTATGCAGCAGTTATAGCGTCCGCAAGAATAGGTTTGCTTGACCCATAGAAACACCTGAGAGCATATAGAACAGTTGCCATTACTTTTTTGAATTTGACCGAGCTTACCACCAGACACGCAGATAAATAACTTAGTAACATTCAAAATATAAGGACTCTAAAAAGCCCTACAACTGTAGGCAGATGCTGTAAAAACGTTAGACTCTAAAGCTGAATCTGCGTTGAGATTTCAATATCGCATGCAGTTTTGGTGACGTCACGTTGTCGAGCACATAAACATACATCGCACTCATGTTCGACAACGTGACGTCACAAAATTTACAGCATGCGAAATTGAGATCTCACCACAGATACAGTAGTCGAGTCCGTTCGATCGTTCGAAACGTTCTTACAGCATGTGCCTGCTGGTTAAATGATAGTCGCTTTACGAAAAACTTTGAGTTCGTACCGTAGCTATACCGTGCGAGAGATTTCTTGGACCCAAGTCGCGAGATAAACGAAGTAATAATATAATCTTAGTGAAATTAACCTCGTCCACCGCAGTAGTAGCCACAAGCCAGCCAAGAAACGTGTGCTGCGCGTCTTGAGCACATTTTTAGCAGATTTCAGATATAACACTAACAGTGTTGAAAAGAAAACGCTCTGTAGAGGATAAATTCTCAGCCCATGCATCGCAGATTATGCAAAAACCCTTACATAGTATGTTCCCGGATATAAAGAAATGATATGTGAGAAAAAAATATGAATTTACGACAGTCATAAATCGTGTGTAAAACATAAAAGTGGTCTTAAAATTTTTTGAATATAAAATTCCGAAAAGTAAGTAATCTACCAAGTTTTATGAGTCTCAGAGCTATTTTCTTTATCTTAGAGCTTCTTTGAAAGTACGAGTATGTACATATTTGAAATTTTAGAGGTTATAAAATATCCAATTATATTTTTATTACTTTCAATCAAACAATGAGACATGGTTGATCGTATGTAGTCCTGAAGGATGAAGCGATACTAACAAATAATTGAAGTGCGCTTCAATCCATTTGTTTAATGGTGCTGCGTCAATACAAGCCACTGTAATGAAACATTGAATATCGGCAAATAGTATTGATAACTTGGATTTTTGTTCTATTCCAGTACAACAAAAATTCAATAATTTATCAAAAGGACGTGACTCAGTAACTCAGTGGTCAGCTGTGCTATTCACTAAGTAAGTCCAACGATGCGAGTCGCAACATTGTGCTCGATAGAGATCGTCATTGCTCGATCTCCAGTGACGTGACCTAATCCGACCAATGACAATCTCTATCAAGCACAACGTTACGACTCGCATCATTGTGCTCGCTTAGTGAATTGCAGTTCAGAGCATTCCCCCTGTAAGGCTTAAGTCGCGGGTTCAAATCCCGTCGAAGTAGATTATTTTTTTCCAATCAAATTAGTAGTCAAGTAGTTTTCGTTAAAATTTTACTAATAGTAATAGCTTACCGAAAAACTGGAGCCTTCAGGAAATGCCACATACCGTTTTCTTCTCGATAACGGTCTTGAAGCGTCTTTAGCCGCTAACACACTACTTAAGTATACAAGTATCATAATATTCAAAATTTTAGAATTGAAGCACATTTTTAAGCTGTGTATGTAGCCTTTCAGAGGTCGATATGTGAATGGTATTAAGGCTTAGCTGTTAAACCGGGTTAGGCTACATAACGGTACTGGTGATTTTCATGTATTATCGTGCGACACGAAGTGTTTGACACAGTGAACTGTATTCTTGAAGAGATTAAGAAAATATGTAGGAACTACAACGTGTCATAGTGTTATTATTAATTTGATTGATAGTTGTTTGTGACTCCATCACGCCGGAACGGCTGAAAAAATCTGGATAACATTTAGACAGTGCAAATATACCTAGACTATTTTTATTCCGGGAGACGGTTTCTGTGGGTCACAGGGATGGAACCAGTATTTCACCAAGACGAGTCGTGGTCAACAAATAAGTAGTTCTTGAATAGTTGACCATGCCGTTTTTGAGGTCAGATGGCAGTCGCTTCAGGGAAAAGCTCAGGTCAGCCGATTTCAACTGAGTTGAGAAAAGGCACAGACAGTGATAAAATGAAATAGTTAACCAAACATCATCGTCATCCTAGCGTCAATCCTGGTAGCTTGCACTTTTTTGGCCCGTAGTCATACACAGGAACGTTGGAATTACACCGGCATGAATAATATTAGTCTTTAATCTTAATGCGCATACCCGGGTATTTTACCACTTAAACCTAAATTAATTTCCGCGGACGACACGCATCACTCCTGCATCTCACAAGTAAGAATAATATTCGTCAATCTTAATATGCATATCCGGGTATTTTAACACTTAACCCTAAATTAATTTGCCCGGACGTCGCGCATCACTGCTGCAATCACTCAAAACACCAACATGCGTCGTTAAAGGTCCTCAGCGTGACAGAGGAGAGGGTCAACACAGAAATAAATCATAACCGAGGATTATACTGACCTTTTTGATTCAGTTAATCAATTCAGAAATTATCGTCATATTTAAGTCAGTGATTGCACATGCACATATTATGTGCATGTGCAATCACTGACTTAAGTGATTTAAACATGTTGTTATAAGTAAAGTTCAAAATATACATAGCAGCTGTTTTTCATTTGCTTACTTTTTTTATATATTTTAATATTTTCATTAATATTTATTTTTCATTCATTAATATTTTCCCTTATCATAAGCCGGGCGGTCTGATGGTAGTCGAGTATATTGAGGTCCAACCAAATCTGCAGTTAGGACTAGAAAGCGGACCCCAGACTCCGAGGTGAAAAGCTTTGGATGCGACTGGGAATTAACGCTAGGATGAAGATGAAGAAGGCGGATTATGGAGCTTTTTTATACCTCTTAGGTGGCAGACAAACACACGGCCCACCTAATGGGAAAAGGTTACCGTGGCCTATAGACATATCCAACACCAGGGGAGTCACACTCTTGCTGCCGACCCTGTAATAACCCTACGCTTTTATTATAATGATGACTACCGACTGACGTCCAAACTCCAAGAAGAAATAGCCTCGTCCAGCTATTGAACCTCGTTCATTAATCAGCAGGAGATTTTGATAGATTTTGGTTCCAAATACACCTGGCAGAGATCAGCAGGCAATCACTCTCGTAAAAACCAAGATAAGTCATATCAAGTAACCTCGGATCCCGGGTTCGAAGTGCAAGCATTGAATGCATACAGAATTGCTAGTATGATGATATATTAAAATATCGTGGGTCATTTTGACCCAACCTAATTGACGCCGGTTGAAAACTTTGCGAAATAAATTTCCAAAAAAAAAACAACCGAAAAACTTTAAAAAACACGCTTAATTTCCACAAACGTCAGGCTAAATATCACAAGTTGATTAATGCGACCAAATATACACTGAAAGCCTTTCATAAAGCTTTATTGAGCTTTCGAGTTATTTATTAACCCTTTATTACAAAAGCTAGCCTACAGTTATTAATTATTGTAACGAACATAATAATTAAAAACAGACTATTATTATCACATAATACATTTTTTAAAGAAAAACAACATGAGTCCGAACTAGGGTTGCCACCTTTTCTTGAAGACAAAATAGTATTTTTTCTTTTCAAGGCATAAAAATATAGTACTTTTGGAAAATTTAGGGAAAAATATAGTACACATTTGTTTGCCATCTATTTTTTCATAATATGTTATTTATTTTTCATGCATTATTATTACCTTTTGCTTTGGTTATGCAAATGAACGAGAAAGGGTACACCCGACAATTCCGAAATATTTAATTTCGATTTTCAACCACAGATTTTCAAAATTCCGAATATTATAGTTCATAAGAAACAAAATTCCGAGTATATTCAAAAACACGATAGTTATTTATCCGAAAGTCATAAATATGATGCGTGCCCGAACTTCGTTACGCAAGGGCGGAAGGACTGCATTTCCCGCCGGAGAAGAGCACAACGGCACAACTAATGTATACCTGCATGCATGCTTGCCTGTATGCCTGCATGCATGTTTGCCTGCACTAAATCTTTGCGGATGAAAGTGTAGACGCGAGCACATATTCCAGTTTAACACCACTTGTGACTGGGAAAAACTTTGACTGAATGCTGTTTGCTGTTACACAGCAAGTCCTGCGATCATGGAGGAGTCGTGTCAATAAAATATTATATTTTATATCATTCCTTGTAATGAAAGAAAAATGAATTCACTTAAGTCAATAATCACTCGAGTGAACCGTCTGAATGACCTTAAATTCCGTTCGAAAAAAAAGCGCAACGTGAAACGACTAGCGTGAAAATATAGCACATTTGCGTACCTACTATATTATTTTCATATATTATATAGTACAATGGCCTTAAATATAGTACAATACTATATAATATAGTACAGGTGGCAACCCTAGTCCGAACCTACTGGTCCCCTAAAATTCGTTCCCCGCAAGAAAAGTGGTAAATTTTTCCCTTATACCAAAGAATTAAACTTGTAGATTTTGTAAAGCCCGACCAGGAAAATAAAATACCTCGCCATATTGCGGTTAACTATTGGAACTAATTTCTTCATATGGTAACAATCTATACGATGTCATTATGGTCATCTGTCAGTGTGGTGTCAATTGTGCGTGTTGTTCAAGGGCGGATCCAGGGGGGGGGTCATGGGGGTCATGACCCCCCCTGGGCTGGTCATCTAAGTACCAATTTTCCTAATCTCAGCATAATCTATACTAATATTATAAAGAGGAAAGATTTGTTTGTTTGTTTGTTTTTTTGTTTGTAACGAATAGGCTCCGAAACTACTAGACCGATTTCAATAATTCTTTCACCTATAGAAAGCTACACTATCTGGGAGTAACATATGCTATATAACATCACGCTACTACTAAAGGGAGCGGAGCAGTGAGCATAAATGTCAATAAATCGGGCAGATTTCCATACATTCTTTACTAATATTAGATTTGTATTTTTGTATTCGAGTAAACTCAAGAACTACTGAACCGATTTCAAAAATTCTTTTACCATTAGAAAGCTGCACTATCACTGACTAACATAGGCTATAATTAATTTTCAAAAAAATAGGGATCCTGGATAAAACTTCAATAATGTAACCCAAGGTGTAAAAAAATGACCTAAAAAATTCCTTACATCGCGTACGCTGCGAAAACTATTGAAGATAGAACAAAATAATGTACTGTAGAAATGTATAACTTAAAAAGGTCTACATAAAAGTCCGCGACAGCATATGTCTATCTAATAAGGGTAGCTCACAATAACCATTTTTATCTTTTACAAATTATAAAAAAAATATGTGTCATTTTCGAAGCTATTTTTAACAATATAGTGTTAAGCCTTATTTGACTAAATACGTTAGATACATTGTACATTTAATGCAGATCAAAATTGCCATTTACACTGTATAATTATAATGAATATTTTAGAATCTATTGCAGTATGAAAGTAACGCGCGACGATATAAATTCAAACCGAAATGCCGATCAAAGTCAGACCACGAAATCTATACTTTTATAATATTAATTCTTATCTAAATAAATCGTTTGGTATTTAAGATTGTTTCAATACCTGTTGATTACTTTTTGAATTATTGAAATCGGACGTTCTATTCAAAAGATATTACGAAATTATAATGTCAATAAATCCGGTAAATTACCATACATTATTTGAAAACTAATTATTATTACGGGCATGGGCTAAAAGGGTGCAACCACAGGTGTTCGAAGTATTTCACGAGCGAAGACAGGGAAGGTCAGCTGAACACAAGATGCAACGGTAACGGGATCCGAATGCGGGATTGGAACCTCCATGTGATGCATCCTGGGTAACGGAGGCATTAACGCCCCTCACTCAGGGGAGGCGCTACCGCCTACGGCAAATACATACAGCAACGGGAGCAGCTCTATAGAGGGCTGCTCAAAGGCTTACCACATGTCCCTCTCACTACGAGGAGGCCCAGTAGAGAGCAGGAAAGGGAAGGGCTGGTCACCGAGCGCGGACGTGAGGATTATAGGTCCGGCCTCCTGTCATCCCTTCACGCCCGTCTCCTCCCTTTCCGGAATTCGATGGGACATCGTGCTTCTCACTTCTGAGAGGGCCATCTTAAAATTGTAGATGGCCCAGGGTCAGCCGGGGGGTGCGGAAAATGCCCTAGGCAATTTTACACTCCAGCAACTGAAGACCCGCGACGGCATGCTGTTTAGTGGGTCCGAATTCCACATGGCACTCCTGATGGCTGACGGGGATGGTATCCGAGGCAATTTTAGCACGAAAGAAAAGTTTGTACGGAATCCGAATTCCACGCGGGCGGAGCCGCGGGCAACAGCTAGTATTTCATAAAATAACGCGCATAAACTGACTATATACCTACTGGTACTATAAAGAGTAACCAAATATATGAGTATCAACATTATTTGCACGATTGCAAGTTTCAATTCATCGCGCAGTGCAATCATTACTCGATGGGGCTCGAATAGGTCCCGGACCCCACACACTGACCGCTATAAAGAAATAACCACAAAGATAAACCAGGCCGGCAGTCGCAGGCAAGGAGCTGATAGCAAAGAGATCCTTGTTCTTTTTCAAAGAACTCCAAACTTGGCTAGGAGCATTAAGTGCAGAAGACTCCACCTTCACAAAAATGCTTTTGTGAACTTGGACTTGGACGACATCAACTTAGTCTACGTAGTCTGGCGGATGCCGCAATACATCGTCGTGTCCGCAAATACGTCTCTCCTGCGTTTTGTTCTGCGATGTGACGGGCATGAAAGCTTCCGCTTTCAATTTCGCAATTGTGTAAGACGGGAAAACAACTTCATTGGAACTGGACTCGCCGTTCGTCCACCGACCCATTGTGTTGCTTGATGAGGTGTGCAATCTCTTTAAAAGAGTTATAGCGGAGCGCCTCGTCGAGCACTTCTCCAGAGTGGGGCTGTACCTGACGAATGAGGCCAATATGGCTTCTGCCAGAGGCGCTCCATCGTGGATACAACCATGCGCGTGAGGGTTCTGGCGAAGGTAGTTGCCCGGGTCAAGGTGATGTTTGTGGTGTCCTGAGACAACGCATTCATCACCTTGCTTTGGAGTTTCATTAGGTTGGCGCTGAAAGAGCCATCATTAACCCAATGGAGCCGGCGGTGGCTGGGTCTCGAAGTGGCTCTGTATAAAACCGAGGCTCTGTTCTTCCATAGACCAACGGGCTGCCCGAGGTATTTAGCCTCACAGTGGAAAGATCGATATTTGGGGCTCAGTGTAACTTCGGGGAGCATCTCCGAAGTCTGGTCACCAAAGTGAAGGCCACATCTGCCGTTCCGGCGGTGCCTAATATGTGCGAAGACTCTGAAGGCCAATAATACGCAGATGCTGCAGATGGCAACAGGGTCTTAAGGGGATACTGCACGATATCCTTCGAGGTGGCGAGTTCCCTTTCATTGCTATCTGATACAGCAGTGAAAGGGCAAGGGAACAAAGACAGAAACCCGAGCCTCGAGATATCGTGGCCGTAAAGTTTCAGCTCCGCCAGCTCTTGGTAGAGTGGAAAATATGACATAAGCAACCTAGCGCAGGGCACGTCGTGTTAGCGGCGGTAAGACCCATCATGGAGAACTGCCTAGAGAGGTGACACGGGAGGCTCTCGTACCGACTGATGCGGGTTATCTCCAGGAGAGGGTGTTTCGGGGACCACGGTAGGCCCTCGGTGTAGCAGTTAGCAGTCCTCTCGCTCGGCGCCTAGCTCACAGCGATATTACAGGGCGTGAGCTGCCGCCGTCTCTATCAAGTGCAATTAATATGCGAGAAGGAGATGGCGGAGCGGGTCCGGGCTCACGTGTCTTCCGATTTTAGAACCGCAGAGCTCGTGAGGCGCGGAATCGACTCAGTCGTCGGAGATCACACTACGACCTTCGTTTCCATGGAACGCGCGCCACCACCATTTCCGTGTCGTAGTTGTAGTCAGTACGAATAAATAAATTGCATATATATTTTTCTTCACCCGTCAATAGCACCTCTCCCCCCCTCCCGGCACCGAGACTCAATCATGGCAACGACATGACCCCCCCTGACTTGAATGCTGGATCCGCCCCCGGTGTTGTTGACGTTGAGTGCGCTACAAGACTACAAAACTATAGAAATATGCCGAAAACTATTAAAAGCCAGATAAGAAAAGTTATTTATAATATAACAAAATATTTATCGGATAAAAAGTCGGAAGGATTGGACTCTGTTCCTTTAAATAACATCACGGACCTTGTGGTCAACATGACGGGTAAGTACATCATAGAGTACGTGCAATAGAAATTGGCCTAATCTACTGATTTTACTGTGACTAATTATTATTCACATTTTTAGGTATATCCCGATCTTCTGTTACTAAAATACGAAGAGAAGGTCAAACATCTAATGTATTTTCTACGCCTAAAAAAAATAAGCCTAAGACAAAAAAGAAAATTATGCTTGATGATTTTGATCTCTGTGCTGTTAGGCATAAAATACAAGAATTTTATGCAGTCCGAAAAGAAGTACCGAGCTTGAAGCGGCTGCTTGCGGCTTTGAAAGAATCCATAAATTTTGTTGGTGGCAGGGAGTCGCTTCGATTACTCTTACGTAAATTAGGTTATAAGTTTAAAAAGTGTAGAAATCAAAGGACAATTCTTATGGAGCGACAAGATATAGTGGCATGGAGGGATAGGTACTTACGAGAAATCAAAAATGTAAAGGAGAGTGCTATGCCAGTTGTATACCTTGATGAAAGTTATATTCATACTTCGCTCAATCATGCAAAATGTTGGCAAAGTGAATATGAGCCTGGCGTATCTAAATCTGTGGCTAAAGGTAAAAGATATTATAATTGTTCATTGTGGAGGTAAGAATGGGTTCGTCCCGAATGCTTTATTAGTTTATAATGACAAAGAAAAAAAAGAAGATTTCCATGATGCCATGAATAAGGTAAATTTTAAGAAATGGATATTGGATAAATTATTACCCAATTTACATGAACCCACCTGTATAGTCATGGATAATGCTAGATACCATTCTAGCCAAATTAATAAACCTCCAAGCTCGAATAATAGAAAACATGAAATTGCAGAATGGCTAACATCTAACAATATAACCTACCATGCCGATGCCACTAAAAGTATTTTATTGGATTTGGTAAAACAAAATAAACCTGACCCGATATATGAAATTGATAATTTAGTACAGGATTATGGTCACAAAATAGTAAGATTGCCTCCATATCATTGTGATCTGAATCCAATCGAAATGATATGGGGTATAGTCAAAGGGAAGGTTGCCACAAAGAATGTTGGCTTAGATAATACAACATTCCTGCAGCTTGTAAAAGACTGTTTTGAGGTAAATATAAAATTTATTTAATTTGGTAATAGAGAGTTACATATCGTTTTACAACTTTTATTATTACCTATTGTTGTAGGATATAACTGCCACTACATGGAATAATTGTTGCGAACATACAACAAAAATAGAAGAGGATTATAGACGCAGGGGACCTATAGTTGAAGGACAAATTGAACAATTTATCATTAATGTTGGTGGCAGTGATAGTGAAACATCCAGTGTTACAACTAATAATGAGTCTGATATATCTGAAATTGAACCAGTAAGATGTAATTTAACCAACTATGAAGATCCTGAAATGTCTTATGAATCCATTGATTATTTAGATTCTGATTTTGATTTTGATGATTAATAAAGAAAGAATTTTCCTGTCTTCGGTCCACAGTACGAAAGAATTAACTACGAAAATTCTTGCACCTACACTAGTTAATTCTGAAGTATTGTGTAAGACTGACGCAGTGAACGCTTGGAAAATTGCATGTCCAAACACCGATCTCCCAAAGAACCTTTTCTCACAGCGTCGGTGGGACGGGCCGCTCTGCAGCTTAGTAAGACAAAATTTACTCAATACATGCTCTAATGCTGCTGAACGTGCCCGTTTATTGGCGGTTGGTGAGTGGGAATCGAGTCTTTGGCTACAAGCTCTTCCGTCATCTAACGTAGGGACTATGTTAGATGACACTACCTTCCGCATCGCAACGTGCCTCCGATTAGGTGCGCCGTGTGTCTCTTCGTATCGATGCCGTTGTGGAGAAGCAGTTGACTAACTCGGACACCATGGCCTGTCGTGCTGCAGGAGCGCTGGGTGAATTCCACGGCACGCCAGCCTAAACGACATTATCCGCCGTGCTCTTGTCACCGCCGGTGTGCCAGCTGTGCTTGAACCAAACGGTTTGGCGCGCGACGATGGCAAGAGACCGGATGGTATGTCGTTAATGCCATGGAAAATGGGTAGGACTCTGGTGTGGGACGCAACATGCGTCGACACCATTGCCCCTACCCATATTCCTGGCACGGCTGACTGTGCCGGTGCTGCTGCTGCTTCTGCAGAGGCTCTTAATAACGTGGCAATGCTGCCAGTCTTCTGGGAACGTTACCACTAGAGGCATGCGATGCGGAGGAATTCCACGTCGCTTTCGGTTTTAGTTTTTAATTTGTACTTTTATATTATTATATATATTTTTAATTTTATTGTTAATATTGTACATATTTAAATTGTATTATAGTAGGATTAACCAGATTATTTTTTTAAAAAAGGTAAATTAATAAATATGTACTTACCTAATTATGAAATTTGTCTATTTTTCTATTTTAACCAGAAAACCTTAAAACATAATATCCATACTAATATTATAAATGCGAAAGTGACTCTCGTCTGTCTGTCTGTATTTTACGCTTTCACGCCTAAAACACTCAACCGATCTTGATGAAATTTGATATAGAGATTTTAGGAGTTTGGGAAAAGACATAGGCTACCTTTTATCGCGAAAAAGGGGGTTAAAGGATGGAAAATGAGGATGACAGTTTGTATGAAATTTCGTCATTTTTATCGATAACTGACATACACATTTTAGTGAAAGTTTTGTATATTAAACACGTACTACAAGTTGAAATTATCTTTTAAAATACGAAGTTGCATGAAATGAGCAAGTAATAGGCATATTAATTCGTTTGTAATATTGGACACGATCTTTTTTGTATCAAATTTTTTTAAGAACAAAGCAACTTAATCCATGAAATTTAAAAAAAGAAGTCTATAACTCACTTTTGTGAATAATAGCAATGAAAAAGTCACAGTTTTATAATAAGTGTCATTCCGTGCTTAATTGCGGGGAAATAAAAGCCTGTTCATAAGCAAGTGTGTTGAAAAAATGGCATTTTACATGTGTATCACTATACTTGGTGTTGTCATATCATAGATGTTTTTGGCGCCCCCAGTACGGGTTTTTTATTTTCCTGGTCGGGCTTTACATTGGTCCCCCGGTAGGAGACGAATTTGTTTGCAATTTATTAATTACTTGAAGGAGGATAGAATTTAGGGGACGGGGAGGAAGAATATGATACTAAGTCATAAATCTCGACTTGCAACTAGTTTTAAGCACATTTTTATACTACTCAGGTGGCAGACAAGCACACGGCCCACCTGACGGCCGGCCTGTGGACGTATGCAACACCAGGGTCGTCATACTCGCGCTGTCGACCCCAAGACTGCACATATTCTAAACCTAAACTTGAGTGGAGATTTTTGGTCGAAGCGACCATTATACGCTTAGTGGTTGAAGATGATCGATGATCAAAACAACAAATGACTTCCAGCGATCGCACTCATTCCTGCACGCTCTAGCTGAGCTGTGCTATCACAAAGTTCAATGTGTAAAACGTGATAACCCGTGATAACGTGATAAACATATTAATCTGTTTGAGTAGGTAATCGATGACCAGAACATTTTATTCCACTCGCCTCTTTTCAACCAATGACTGTACAGTTGTAAGGTTGCACTCAGCAGTACAAATATTTGCGATCAAGTTTAACTACAATAGGTTATCACCTTTTACATTTAAATAATTCACTGAATCGTATAATTTTTGACAAATAATAATGTATTTATTAGATCATTATTTGTGTAATGTACAGCGTAACTAGAGTTTATTGTGGTTACTATAAGTTTTCAAATCCAATTATCCAATTGATAAGCATTCGAGAACACTCTGCCACTTCAATCATGTACTTCCAAAAACCCCTTTTAATTTTTTCTGGGCACCCCTTTTTATTCGCGCTACCATTTATACGAATGAATGAGCTTACACTTTCTTTATACAAATGCGTTCTCGTGGAAAAAAAAACATCGAAATTGAGACGAGTGCCAATCGAGTCTAAAGAATGACCCACAATCTGACGCGTAGATTGACAAGAGCATGTGCGTTATTGTCGGACGATAATACCGCACGCGTTATTGCGATAATGCATCCATATTCTTTCAAACAACTGCGTGCACTGCTATTACCGTGACGGTGTGTCATCGTCGCCCCTTCCTAATACATAATCTGCTAAAACGGTCAGAGTTAGGACAGTGGGACACGACGGTATTCCCGTCCCAATTGAGCAGTCCCACTGGGGAAGTACCCTACAGGGTAATGCAGCCATAAAAACTTTGCGTTGTGTTCCCCGCAGTGACGAGGATAGCCAAAGCTCACTAGAGAGTTTTTGCGCTGTCAGTGAGAAGACCCAAGGCTCTGCTTTGTCTTCTGCACTGACGCTACAGAAACTCTGTTTTTACAGGGTTGGCAGCACGAGTGTGACTCCCTGGTGTTGTACACGACCATAGGTCACGGTAAGTACTTTTCATGAGGTGGGCTGTGTGCTTATCTGCTACCTAAGTGGTACAAAAAACCGATAGTATCGTAATATCGGGTGCGGTGTTACCGATCGAAAATAAAGCGATTAATAATAATGATTAAAGCATAAAGTGGCATCACACTTCTTCGTTCAAATATTTGTCATTTGCATTTTTGCTATTTGCACTTATGCGCTATGACGAATAAGGTGAATAATAACACATAACGTAGCCGCGTAGTGTTCTGTTGTTTTTGTTGCAATAAACGTCTATTTATTTATTGAGTATGGTTCCACCTTCAAAGTTATTACATTAAATTCATATTATCGCCGTTGGAATTTAGCTTTCAGGTAGGAATTCTGTTTGACTTGTTTTATGTAATTTGAACGAGACAACGACCATAAATCATCGAGAGGAAGATGTTTAGTGTCATTAAGTGTTTATTTAAAGTGTAGTATTTAAACGATAAAAAATATCATGATATTTCATAAATGTTAACGGGGATACATTAGCCGTGGTCACAGACTCTATTTTATATTTATTTCTTTATTTAGGACAGTATTAGTTATTTAGTACCATTGGTTAAGTACAACAATACATTTTCATACAATGTGAGATGTGAATTTTAACTGAATGTTTCACATGTTCAGTAATTAAAATACTTTGTTTTATTTTTTTATTTTTAGTTTTATTGTCATTAACACCTCATATATAATTCAATAAATATATACAATTTATTATTACAAATACTTTTTGGTTGTTAACCTTTTAAGGCAACCACTGCATGCTTGATTTGTTAATCGAGTACAAAGTAAACCGGTATCTATTAAAAGGCTAATTTCACTATAGAATAATTAAATCTAAACAAATCTTTTACTACAGGCTGTTAGTCAATATTTCGTACCACTAGAAAACTAACGAATCGCTTTGTCAAAACCCGTATTATTAAATAAAGAGTGCTTCGTTGTAGTCACATTATTGGAAATAATAAATCTCCTCAAACGAGCGTGCATAGCGTTGGGCTTTGGCCAGTAAAACAGAAAATAGGAAACATTTAACAATTTTCTTTGTTCTTTTATGTTTTTTGGAAGATGAATGAGTGCGTAAAACATATCAGTATTATTTAGGTGTTAGTATTGACATGTACGATTGTACGTATTATTATTCTAGTGTGAAAATTGTGCATGCGAATAATATATATACATATGTTGCAGCCAACAAGCTTAATCAGCCGTTCAATTACCTGCCTAGGCTGTTAAGGCCCCGAATCAGATCAGCATCGAAAAATCGGTATTTTCGATACCGTTTTTCTTATTAACTATGAACCCTACAGATTTGGAATTCACATACCTGGATACTACAGGATATACAGAGTAACTTCTTCTTTTCATAAATTAAATAAAAAACGAGAAAATTTTAGAAAAGAGGCTCTGAACATCACTCTACTCTTTCTTATGAAACCAAATATTTTCTACAATAATATGTATCCAAATAATCTAAAATTTCACACGTATGTTAAATAAGTGTATTAGCATGACGTGATCTTCTTAGTTTTTAATCGTCGCCTATAAAGTTATCTATTAAAATTGATTTTACTGATTTTTCGGTTCAAATATTATTATGAGCCAATGACCTTGAGCATTTGTATGGTCAAAGTCATTCGCGTATGTAATCACCTTAATTAAACGTACAACATTTAGCAAACTGGCTAGGCAAATGACTTGTTTCGGCATGGCTATAAAAAAATGGAGTCGGATTGCGCAGCTTTCACAGTAAAGCTACTATTATTATTTTATTTGTATGTGGTAAAAATGTTCAAACACAATGTAAAAATTGTACATGAATAAAATATACTGAAAAAAGCTATCACTATCTTAGTGTCTTATTTCGGGGTGGTGCCCTGTTGTGCGAATGTGCCTCCCTAGGCAATAGTCAGCCAGTTCTTTAAATGTTGTACGTTTAGCTAACAGCCTAGGACGACACATACATATAGCGTCGGTAGCTTAGTGTTTATGGAGCCGGCCGGCCTTACGACCTACGACCTTCAGATACAGAACACATGATATATATCCCGGTTAGTTTTATGCTATTAATGATAATTTAACTAATGAAAATTCAATTATTATATGAAACAACAAAATAATAACAGAGCTCAATTATAATGTTATCTGATATAATATTGTTATTTGAAATAATTGTATCAAGTTTTATTGTAATTGAATCGTGTTTACTGTATTTGAGGTTTAAATATTTACCTCAATAAAAAGCATCATTAACAAAAATAATTTATTATCGAAAAGAGAATAATGTTTTACGGCGTAATCAGGTGTTGTGTTATAAAATGCGACATAAACAATATAATATACACATAAAACATTAATAATATATAGAGTTTTTATGAACATTTTTGTTTTATACGCCCTTCATCATCATTTTCACAAAGACGTATTTATCCGATTGATCTGAGGTTTCCTTGATTGACGTATTTTTCTGATTGACCTTGAAGTTAGGTTTTTTTCCTCTACTTCACGCGGTCACACATTACTTTGACACAAACACTCGGAAAATTTTGCAAAAATAGTTATCAGGATATTTACCATATTTATTTATTTTATGGAGGTTCCGATATTATGGCACTATTTTTACCATGAGAGTGGACTTTTATCTCTAACCCTTCCAGCTAAGCTAAATTGCTTGTATTAGGAGTGGTTTCATGTCAATAGTAGTGGTTAGGATTTAACCCGGGACCTTTCGATCGTAAGGTCAACTCCTTAACCACTGAGCTACCGATGCTTCGATTGTAGATACAAAGACAATAATACTTATACAAATGAATATGGCAAATATCCTGTGTACCTACTATACACTAGTGAATTCAAATGATCTAATCTATCTAAAATCAATATACGTTGTCATGTGAACTTTTCCTACCCATGGTACCATGGATAGTGCTACGCAAAGGTACTACTAAACAGGGACCAAGGACTTTTAGCCACATCACCACTCGGAGGAGGTGCATTATAGTACCCTTTCATTAAGTCCACGAGAGATATGGGACATTTGAACTTGTCACATCCATCTAAGATATTTCCCAGCCGATGCGCTGCGTCGTAAATAGAATGCTCCAAAGGCTCGATTTTAAGTATTTTTGTTGGTGGGAATCTGAAAAATAAACAAAATAATTAACGTCACAATATAAACTTTTAGAAGTCCACTACTGGACATGTAGGATCCATTGTAAAGCCCTAAATGTCCCAAATTTTAATTACGCTAATATTACTAGCTACTACAGTGAAACTTGGATAAGTGGGACCTGGATAAGTGAGAAACCTCTATAACTGGAACTCATGCTGAGGTCCCTACACCTTGGCACTGAATTACCTCTATTAGTGGGACGAAGCAAACCTCTATATCTGGGATTCGTTCTTTCGATTTTATCGTCGAAGTTACCTCTATAACTGAGACAGCGAGTGAATTTTACATGCATTAACCTCTATAACTGAGATAACACCGTTTTTTTTTTGTTTACTTATTCTTATTCAACCCGCAGTTACACACTCCCGCAAATCCCGTGCGTAACTAATTTTGAGCCTTAATGACCTTCAGTTTTAGTTTTGGTTTAGGTAGGTACTATCATACAGATGTTTGTTTAAAAAATGCCGAAACTAAAGCTATTAGTATGTGAAAAGTTAATATCCTTTTATGAAATTGGGAAGACACGCGATGAAATCTGTGTCAAATTTAATATGCCATAGCTTCTCTTTGTAGAATAATTCAGAACAAAGATATTTATAATCAAATGCACCTTTGGTAATTTATTACCTTTTATGATTCCCAAAGATGATTTATACTCAGACATACGTATAAAGTTCACATCATACGTTATTTTAAATAATCGCACCTCTATAACTGAAAATAACCTGTATTCTGACCTCTATTAATGGAACCCTCTGTAAATGAGACAGACATTTTTTTATACCTGGATATCTGAGACACTGGGTAAGTGGAATACCTCTATAAGTGAGACAAATTTGCAGGCCCCTTGAGGTCTCACTTAACCAGGTTTCACTGTACTAATACTAAAAACATCGTAAAATGAACAAAATATACCTCGCGACACGTATCTTGAGCCTAAACTGCGACACAAACAAGAAATCTTGGTGAATTTTAGGTCATCCACCCCCATAGCACCATATGCTATCCTCAAAAGACCCCAAAGAAACGTGTACTCCGCGTATTGAGCACTATTTAGGTCCAAGAAATATGCCTGATATATCTTTGTTACTACCAGTTTGCGTATGCGGAATATCAGATTCCGCATTCGTCCTACGAGCTTTGCATCATTCTTTATTTGCCCTAAATTTTATTCCTCTTTCTGCCCCACGTATTGCCACACTTATTGTTCCTTTCTCGCCCCGTTTGATTTTATTTTATTTATTTTTTTATTTTATTCTTTATTATACACTGAATTATACTCACAAATCATAGCAAATACATTTTGATGTACAAAGGCGATCTTATCAATGTTAGAAGAGTTGTCTTTCTCATATAACTTTCTTACCTTTACTAAGTAAACTACAAATACTTACGTGAACAAAGTTCGGAACATCTCCTCAATCATGTTCTCTCCTCGAGGTATGAGTCTCTGGCTCGTTTCGCACAAGGTCTTCAAAATACAATCTCTGCCTTTGTAACCCATACTGGAAATTCAAATTATTTTTTTTATGTTAGACTTAGACTATATTTATACATTTTATACTGTTGATTTATCGCACTTGGTGAAACTTATTGTTACACACATTGATAAGGAAATTGTACTTTTCCACGACATTTATTTTATTATTGAACCTGACTAGTTTCAACTTACAGCAAGATTTAACTGTCAATGTAATTAATATCGTGGCAAAGTACAAGTGTGTTATCATACATATATTGTTTTGCTGACAATTATTTAATACAATAAATTAAACCTTATTTTACATTATCCTAGCCAGGTGGACTGACGACCTGCGAAAGGTGGCTGGGACAGACAGATTGGCAAACGTGGCGTATATTGGGAGAGGCCAATATCCAGCAGTGGACTGCTATAGGCTAATTGATTGATTGATAGATTTTACATTATCAAATTATTATTTTTATTACAGGATCTACCGGGATCAGACGATAGATGCGCCCACAAAAGCTAAAACAAAACAGTCAAATGAAAGAATATAGAAAGAAAGAGCGGACCCTGGACTAACGCTCGGATTATTTTATATACCACTTAGATGGCAGACAAGCACACGGCCCACCTGAAGGAAAATGGTCACCGTGGCCTGTGAACGTGTCCAACTCCAGAGGCGTCACAATCGCGCGGCCGACCACAATGCTACTGACAATAATATTTTTTCAACCAATTCTTTCTCAGTTAAAATTTGGACTAGTCTCTTTCTCCTACGTGATTTTTATTTAAAATGATATTATTTGTACCTCTTCAATATAGAACCAGCAGCCTCAGCATGCCTGGAACACTCGCGTCTCTAAGCTTTCATCGATCAATGGAATTGTAGAAAAATCTGTCACGTAACCAATACGACTCATTTTATTAGTCAAAAGATACCCGAGAGATACGACTCTACAGACACGTGCTCGAGGGGCAATTTATTCTAACTTACAGTTTTTCTTTTAACTTTATAAAATTGTATAAAAAATATCGAGATAAGGAACGGTGGAGGAGACTGACGCATGCGTTTTCTCTCGATGTTCAACCATAGACAAGTTTATGACAGTCGCCAACGTCGACGACAACGTATGTCATAGACGTCAAAATATGATATGTGTCATAGACGTCAAAATATGACATGTGTCATAGACGTCAAAATATGACATATGTCATAGACGTCAAAATATGACATGTGTCATATACGTCAAATCTCAGACATTCATCATTCTATTCTACAATGCCGTCCAGCGAATTGCCACTTGTCTAGGGGGGCAGAGTTTTGATGGCTACCACTTCTATAGGCCCCAATAACCCGGTTGCTGCCGACTTCCCAATAGGTCTTTTTTTAATAGTGCATGACAAACTAGATGGGGGATTTTTTTTTTCTACCAGCTACTCTTTGGAAAGTTTTCACCCTTCACCACTCGAGGGAAAGTCTATGCCAAAATCTTGCTCGTTCCACGCATAATCATGCGGCTTCAGCGCATCCCGCTTTATATTGTAGGATTTCCCCTGATGAAAAAAAGAGCCTAGTTTGTTGTTGAACAGGCGTACTGATAAGCAGGTGAAGTTGACTTGTTCCTCAAAGGTGTTAGCAGGGCCTGGTATACTCCATATACACTGATTTATGTGAGTTCATTGATATTATGTATACATATATAGGAGTTAGGCAAAATTGGTTTCTATATTAACGATGTATAAGTACACTTTCACTTGGCTTCACATTTCGTAGCTATTACCGTTACAACATTATAATCTAAAACGTCCCCTAATGTTTAAAAATATTCATTCCTGACGAGCACCGTCAACTTAGCTCTTAAAAACATAAAGGGAGCAGCAGCTGTTTATCATAAGTGAAAGTCGTAAAAGTTCTTTCAGACCAACTTTAGTGTCTGCTAAAATTGTATGAAGTAACTTGGTCAACTTTGCACCTACAGTCTCCAAACTTAATATAGTCATAAGGTATACGTTTTAAAACTTTCTTTTTAAGGACTAAGATGTACATACATCTTAGTTAAGAATCTTTACCTTCCAAGTTCAGTTTGCAGAATCATTATTGTTATAATTTCAATGAAACCACCAGGCGCTGGACAACAACTGACGTTTATTCATAGACAACCCAAAATATCGTTATAACAATCACAACATCTTCCCCTTATAAATAAAAATAAAGAAATACATTTATCCATACTAATATTAAGTATAAAAGCGAAAGTAACTTTGTCTGTATTTGGTGCAGAGACCGATTAGACCTTAGGAAAGGACATCGGCCACGTTTAATCGCGATGACCGAGATCCACACAGGCGGACCCGCGTGTAGCAGCTAATTTATTATAAATTGTAGCTTGATCGGCAATTCGTCGCCGAGCAAGTTCTTTGGCCTTGCGGACAAGTGGTGCGGGCAAGGGTGCATAACTTGTCGAGGCCTCTGGAGGATCTAGATTTGGTGGCAACGACAAGCCCTGGTCATCCTTGAAATCCGCTTCCTCACACGCGTCACTGAACAAATCATCACGATCCTCCTCACAAATCTCTGGCGCATTTTCATCAGGCAAACATTTTATTAAATGACGCCGATTGCGCCTATATCTAACCCCAAATTTAGATTTAACAATATATGAACGAGGAGTGATTGCATGACCGACCACTGTGGCCCTACTTCTTTTCCTGCCATCTACAAATATAACAGAATCACCCTTCTCTAGATCAGGTAATGCCTTACTATTTCGATCATATTGACACTTAGCTTTCATTTGTTTTTCAATCATAATTTTATGTTCCAGTGGGTCTATTGGTCGAGGCTTTAAAAGCGCAGAATTAACTGGTAATTGGCAGCGCAGTCTGCGACCCATAAGTAATTGAGCAGGAGAACTCAAACCATCCCTCGGGGTGTTGCGAAAATTAAGAAGTGCCAGATTAAAATCCCCATTCCCTCTAATTGCTTTCATTAATAATGATTTGACAGTCTGTACTGCTCTCTCACTTTTTCCGTTTGCTTGAGCATAATTAGGTGACGATGTCACATGATCAAACCCCCATTTCTCAGCAAAATGTTTGAAATCACGACTACTGTATTGTGTCCCATTGTCGCTTATCAGGACATTTGGAATTCCGTGGCGAGAGAACACCTCTTTCATGCTTTCAATAACCATGTTAGAAGAAATAGAATTTAACTTACAGACTTCAATATAATTGGAATAATAATCTACAATGATCAAGAAGTATTTCTTTTTGTACTCAAAAATATCTGAACCCACTTTACTCCATGGTAACTTAGGAATTTCAATAGGTATCATTGGTTCCTTAGCAGGGACGTTTGAAAACTCCTGACAGATTTTACATCGTTTGACATAAAGCTCTATATCACGAGACATGTGTGGCCAAAACATCACTTGTCTTGCTCGGCGCTTGCACCGATCTATACCTAGGTGACCCTCATGAACAATACTTAACATTTGAGAACGCAAACTTTTGGGTATAACAACCAAATCATTTCTAAATATAACATTGTCTACAATAAATAATTCATCTTTGAACGACCAGAAATTCCTGCACTCATTAATTACATCATACTTATTAATGGGCCATCCTGAGTTTATATAATCTAAAAGTGGGCTTAACTCTAAATCTTTTTTAGTTTCCCTTTTTATCAAGGTTAATTTATCATTTGACATAGGCACATTATTGACTACCATTTGTACCTGATAAAGGACATTCGTGCTTACTTCTTCACTGTATAAATCAGGCAGAGGTGCACGGCTCAACATGTCTGGGATTTTTAGGTACTTGCCTGTTACATAATTTACTATTAAGTCATATGCCTGAATTCTCAACATCATGCGCTGTAACCGTGCTGGAACTGACATAAGTGGTTTTTTAAAAATAGACTCTAAGGGCTTATGATCCGAATCTACAACGACACCCTTTTGGCCATATATATATTGGTGGAACCGCTCACACCCAAACACTATAGCAAGAAGCTCTTTTTCAATTTGTGCGTACCTCTTCTGCGCATCAGTGAGGGTACGCGAAGCAAATTCTATCGGACGGCCGTCCTGCAGCAAAACGGCACCCACCGCGAAAGCAGACGCGTCTACCGCGAGACGCACAGGCCGCAACGGATTGTATAGCGCCAGCACGCCTGCACTAGTTACGCATTCTTTTAACATAGCAAACGCCGCGCGCTCGCTCTCTTCCCATCGCCATTCATTGTCCTTCTTTAATAATCTCGTTAAAGGAATAGCAATTTCTGAATAATTCGGAATAAATTTACATAAATAATTGACAGCTCCTAAGAACCTCTCCAAGTCTTTTTTGTCCGATGGAGTAGACATTTCTTTGATTGCTTTAATTTTCTCAACATCGGGTCTCATTCCATTCTTATCAAACACATGCCCTAAATATTTAACTTCCTCGACAAAAAACCTACATTTTTCTTTATTGAATTTTAAGTTGATTTCCCTCGATCTTTCAAGTAAACGTTTTAACCTCTGATCATGAATTTCCTTCGTAGGACCCCAAACTATTATGTCGTCAATATAATTCTCTACCCCTTCCAGGTCTTCCAGAAGTTGTCGTATTTTAGCATGGAAAACCTCAGACGCGCAAGATACTCCAAATGGAAGCCTTAAAAATTGGAATCTACCAAATGGAGTAGCGAAAGTGCACAGGTCTGCACTCTCTTCATTCAGCTGAATAGTCCAAAACCCCGCATTGGCATCCAGTACCGAGAAGTACCGCGCGCCGTGCAGGCGAGTGGCTAGCTCAACTACAGTGGGCAGTTGGAAGTGAGCACGCTGTACCGCACGATTTAACTCCCGTGGGTCTAAACAAATGCGAATACCGTTATTCTTCTTTGCTACTAATACCAACGGATGTACCCAACGAGTGGGGTGACTGACCTTTCTGATGACCCCAGCCTGTTCCATGGCACTCAATTCACTCTGTAACCGATCGCGTAACCCGTGTGGAACTTTTCTCGGGGCACAAATGACAGGTGGAACAGATTTGTCGATTACTATATGATATTTCCCCGGCAGACAACCTAAACCTTTAAATAGATCACTGTAGTCCGAAATCTGAATAGATCTAAGACGTTTGACGAGCCCCATAGTCTCACACGATTCGCGTCCCAATACACTGCTACAGCGCATGTCGGCTATGACAAATTTTAAATCATATGATTTATCTTTATAAACCCACGGCAAGACGCAGACTCCCTTAGTGGGTATCGCGTCATGAGTATACGACAATAACGGAATGTTTTTCTTTATTATCATATCCTCAGAAAACCCCAACTCTACAAATCTCTTAAAGGCTAACACATTACAATCTGCTCCGGTATCCAGTTTAAATTTTTCTTGCCCACCTTTACACAATAACACTTGAAACCAGTCCTCCGACTTATTCACCTTAGAATCGATGACAGACACATAGAACGGACCTTCTGAATCCGAGCCACTAACATATCTCTCGTTATCATCACATTCGACTTCATAGACACGACGAACTCTTCCCCGAGCCCCACTTCTAAAAGATTGAATAGACTTACACATGCGGGCGAAGTGTCCTTTATAGCCACAAACAAAACAGCTGACCAACTGCGCCGGGCACTGATCCAAACATAACGCGCGGCCGCAGCCGCCGCAGGGCTCCGCACGCGGCGCGGCACCGCCCGGCGGCGCCTCCCGGAGCGCACCTCGGGCGCCCGCGCTCCCTCGCGTAGCCGCCACGTTGACTCGGGCACCTCCGCGACTCGCTCGCGCGCGCCAGCCCTCTCTCACGCGGTGACTCACTCCAACACTGTCGACACTCGATACACCCATAGTAGTACTAGCACCTTGACAACCTATTTGTCGCCTACTTTCCTGTGAAACTTCCTCAGCTTGACAGATTTTTACCGCCTTATCGAGTGTTAGTTGCTCAGTCCGTAGCAGCCGGTCCCTGACCGTAGACTGTCGGACACCACAGACAATTCGATCCCTGATCAAACTGTCCTCTAAGGATGAAAACTCGCAATTCTTGCTGAGAAGACGCAACGCAATCACGTACTGTTGAATAGACTCTCCTTCCTCTTGATTACGGGTGAAAAACTTGTATCTAGTCACTGTTACGTTTGTTTCCGTTCCGAAATACTCATCAAACTTTTTCAACAAAACGTTCACGTCATCACGCTTCTTCTCGTCTTCGAACGTAAAGGTTTGATAAATATCGAAACCATCAGACCCAATCAGGTTAACCAACAAACTAGCCTGCACACTCGCCGCTTCCTTGTCTACACCCGAAGCCTTTACGAACAATTGAAATTGCTGTTTCCATTTTTTCCATACCTCGGCGCGGCCGGCCGGCCCACCGGCACCGTCCATACCTAATTCCGCTGGTGGTCGGGCGTGCTCCATTTCTATCACAAATATTATGCACAAAAACCCTAATTATTACAATAATAATTGGTACACCGCTGTCACCATGTTATAATTTCAATGAAACCACCAGGCGCTGGACAACAACTGACGTTTATTCATAGACAACCCAAAATATCGTTATAACAATCACAACAATTATCATCGTCTCAACTTTGTTCTTGGTAAAAAGCCTTACCGGACTACTGCTACACAAAAGTAGCAGTAGTTCAATTCCGTTTGACAACCGGACTACTGCTACTGAAAAGTTGCAGTAGTCCGATCAACCGAACTAGCAACCGGATTACTGAGACTAAAGGTTGGAATGGCACTAAATACTAACAGTCCCGGGTGAAAAGCATCTGATCAGGCTTTCAAGTTGAATGCCACCATCATAACATGGTACGTGTCTATAATGGTGACCTCTTTTCTGAAACTTTGCCTTCAGCTTACCATCAGGTAAGGTCAAGACAAATTGACGTGTCCTATATATAAAAAAATACCGAGGCTTTTTGTGTCTGGGGTCCGCTTTTTGTTTTTGGTTTGGATAGTACTGCTTTTATAGAAGTGACTGATTTCTACTAACCCTGAGAAGAAAGTTCGTGCCACAGCCTTATTTTTCAATCAGCAGGTATACTGGCTTGCAGTTCCCTCTGAGGTACAGTCAGTATGAGATCGATCTTGACTGTCAGGGTGCTCAAAAATATATTTTTGAGTACTTTGCGATCAACATCGATCTGATGCTGACGGTACAACTTCTGAATGGCAGACGAGGCTCTGAGCTGAGTGAGCTAAGAGAAAAAAACCTTCTTGTTGGGGTTGGTACGTTAACAGTGAAAAAATACACATACTTATCTATAATGACCTCTAGCTTTGAATACAGGTCTCGTCTATGTCTCCTCTGCATCATATGTTGATTATTGTATATTTTACGTTTGTATGAATGATAATATGCGCTGATTTCGGTGCTGTTTGGTAACTCGTAAGCTATCGCCCAGTTTAGGCCAAATGTAAATGTTCCTGGGGCAGTCGATGGCGCTGGCTGGCCAATTACGCCAACTGTCATGCAACCGGCTGTCTGAAAAATAAAAATAGATTCTTGAAATTGTAATTCATCTGGAGCATTAGGTTCTCCTGTCTCTGTTCATCTCTGTTCTCTGTTCCTATCCCCGTCTTACTATTTCTCCCATAACTCATCAGACTATATTGTAAGCGATGACCAGAATCACAATCGAGGTAATTGATTCTGCTCTACTTATGTCTGATCAATGAAATTTCAGCAAAAAATTGGCGCTCAAGCTTCCACTTAATGCCACAACTATGCGATGTTTAGCTTTATCGTCATCATAATAGGGTTGTGTCTCAACTTCTTCCGAGGCCTTCATCCCAGAGTCTGGAGTCCACCTTCCCACTTTTCCAACTGCACTTTCATCCCTAGCAATGAGAGCTTAGCTAGCGCGATGGTTCTTATTTATTATAGAGTTGACTGCGTGACGTCAGTCTAAAGTTTGTTTATCCAGCAAACCCGCTCACGATTTCCTTCCAAGTACATATGTTAGTTTAGTAGGGGTGCAATAGTTTGTGAATGAAAAATAATCTAAATACAATAGATATGTAGTTAGCATATATAATAAATAAAACATATATTAACTTGTAATAAATATATTTTTATGTATATTTATACACGTCTATCCACGTTACAAATACTATTCATATTCATAAAATGTTATTGATATTGCAGCGTATATATTTTTTTATTTACGCAAAAGAACTGTAACTTCTTATGTGCATACATAAGCACAACCACGCTTTTTTATGGGTACATTTCCTTTCCCCGTCCTCCCATCTTCGCACCCCCTTCCGTTCTATAGGTGGCAAAAGTGACAATAATAACATGGATATTATTCTGATTCGAAACAAGTTTTAATCACAGTTGTAACAGGAGTGTTCGGTTGATATCGGGTGATGATTCGGGTGATCGGAAAGAACTCAGGTATATATAAACCTATTTTAACGTGTTGATTATTTCGAAGGCGTGATTAAGTCACTTATACAAATATATTATGAAAGTTCGTGAAGATGTTTAAATGTTTAGATCTCTTCTTTTTCATTTTAGCGTTATTCCAGTCGCATCCAAAGCTTTCACCTCAGAATCTGGGGTCCGCTTTTTATAGTCTAACTTCGATATTATTCGGAAATCAAACCCGCGCCTCCTGCGTCGCAGTAGCGAATATGCGTGAATATGTATGAAGGTATGTGAATAAAGATCTTTTTTGCAAGAAGTGAACTAACAAGGAGTTAGGGCTGTTTTGTATCTGGGGGCACTTACAGTGACTTATCTTTGTTGTCATTTCGGATTTCTTTCGCCCCATTTGTTGATTGGTTTGCAGCGCAGCAAGTTTGTTAGTAGTGGGCACGGATCAGCGTAAGTAGGAACGCACACATATGTAATGGTTTTTATTATTTATTTAATATGGAAGGGTGGGGAATCCCGCTGTGAGTAATCTTAGTTTTTAATTTAGTAAGTAGCAAACGATTCATATTATAACACTTTACAAATTTTATAAGTTTTGATGACATGATCTTCATGGAGACGCATTTTCCTGATTGCATCCGTGGCAAAGATGACCTCGGAGCTCAGGGTCCGCCTGGTTTTAATGTATTCAGTGTTTTGCGTTTGGTTTTATTACTGTTAAATAAGGAAATATTTATTTTAAAGTTGTTTTACTTTATTCAATTTAGTTCTTGTGTACAATCAATAAGTTGGATTTAATTTTAGCTGAGTACCTATCACTTCAAAAACATCTTATATTTTTTATTTCATTTATGTACCTTTTTTTTTTTTTTTATCGTGCGCAAAATCCCCACGGATACCTCCCCCACCGTAGCCGGAGGAGGAGGTTATGTCGGACTCGAACCGACTAAAACGCACGCCGTCTGTGGGCCGTCAGTTGCCGGAGGTGAGATTGTCGTAGCCATATCCCTCGCACCCCGGCCGACCCAGGACCATATCTCTCGATCTGGCCCTCTTCCGGTGAGGGGACCACAGAGTCCCCAACCCGCCCCCGGGTATGGGGAGGCACGCTCATTTATGTACCTAGAATCTTTTGTTCAATGATATCAATAAATTAAAGTCAATGATATCACTTGCATATAAGTACCCCAAGAAGTGTTTAAAACTATTATTCATGTAAAAAAAACTAAACAATTGTTTACGTACCGAAAAACTGGAGCCTTCAGGAAAAGCGACGTATCTCTTCCTCCTCGACAAAACCTTTCCCTTTGCGTCATGACTCACTGATTTTGTTTCCAATAAAACACCAAAATGTATACAACTCAACAGTACTGCAACAAACAGGTTTGGGCACCACATTTTTCGTAATGAGCGTTCTCCCACCAGTAGGAAGTAAAGACAAAAGAGTCAGATCCAATTTCTATTGACTCAAAAAACATGACTGCACACCTTTGGATAACGGTCACCAATTAGGAACTTTTCGTTTGAATCGAGTGTCACCAAAAAACGTTCGAATTATACTCATTAGAGAAATTAGAGCCTTTTTGTTTTAGATACAAGTGATACGACACATGGGTCGTTGACCTCGTTTTTGTGTTTGAAATAATGGAATGTTTCCATTTTTGAATAAACAGTTTTTATTATAACAATTTTATTTGGTTTTCACTTAATAAGGTTGTTGAGTAACAATGTCCAAGTATTGAAGAGTATAAATACAGAAATAAAAGTTTTAGAACGCAATTATATTACACACTACTATCTAGACTCAATCTAGACCAAGTTTGTAAATCATAGAATACAGATTATTTATTTAGTAACACTATGGCAACACTAATAAAAAAACTACATATTATGCATAGAAACTCCAATGCAAAAACTAAACATAATAATATTATGCATGTATATAAATTATTTGCATCAGGAATTAAACTTGCGAATATTATGACAAACAATAATTACTGAGTTTGGGTCTAAATAGCTCTATAAATCCTAAAAGAACTACTTGAACATTTTAACCCCAAAACTACAATAGCATTCGGACTTTAGTTTATCTTACCCAAGACATGCCATTTATCTAACTCAAAGAATTTGTCAGCTCAGAATACTCGTGGCAAAATGATGGTGGCTATAAGTATTATTCGTCAACCATTAGTTGGGAGGTCAAGTTGACGTGATGTATGTTTTCATAAATCTCTTCATCTCAAACTAACATCGCTTTGCGGTTTCACCCGCATAGGTCCTCACCTTTTAACATCGGGATAAATAGTAGCTTATCCCTACTAATATTATAAATGCGAAAGTAACTCTGTCTGTCTGTCTCATTTTTACGACTAAACCGCTGAACCGATTTTGATGAAATTTGGTATAGAGGTAGGTTAGACCTTGAGAAAGGACATAGGCTATGCTTGGTCGCGATAACCGACATCCACGCGGGTGGAGCCGCGCGCAAAAGCTAGTGATATTATAAGAAGATATAGCATTGTAATCGTGATTTTTTTTTTTTAAATTAGTTCAGTAGTTACAAATATTGATAACACAACATGTAATTTTCCACGATATTTATTTATTGAACCGGTTTCGTCTTACGGCATTCTGAAAAGTTTTCATTGACCAGTGGAAAAGTACAAGTTTATTATCAATATGTTATAAGTTCCACCAAGTGCCTTCAATAAACAGTAATAAATAGTCTGGTTCAGTAGTTTTTAAATTTATAGACTGCCAACAAACAAATAGGGCTAGGGATAGGGCTAATTAACATCAAATACCTATACCTATACAGCCTAGTATATAGGTACACTATACAGCCCAGACTCAGCCTCAGATACAGGCTTCGAGTCAACAATAGCGGCCGGAATACGGCAATAGGCTCGCCCTCTATTACGTGGGACCTAATACAATGACTAGCGAAATGTGGGTGTTCATGCACCTCTGCCTAACCTTCCGGGAATAAAGGCGTGTATGTATGTATGTAAACAAACAAATCTTTTCTCTTATCAATATTAGTAGAGACTAAGGGTGAGATCAACGACCTTAGTCAGAGAATTTGCTGCGTTTGCGACTTTTTAATCTTGCATGTAAAGTAATCCATCCTGTATAAATAATGTATTGAGGGCGACCGTAACGGGAGGCGGATTATTTTTTCTTTTTCACAAAAATGTTTTATCTGAATTTGACACCCTGTTTAGTATGGCGGTGGAAGGTTCGGGAATGATAAGGGCCGCGGGTATAATTTTAGTTTAGTGTTACTATTTGTATGTATGAATTGTTTGGGGTAGATTGAATGTACCATAATAGTAGGTACAGTAGGTACAAAGTACGATACATTTCCTACAATCTGTGAGATAATAATTGGAATAATCTTCTAAAGGTGAGCGCAGACCTAGCCGCAACGCACGCACTGCAGTCGCCGCACGCATCTCACTGAATTTCTTTCATTCGGATGGAAACATGACATAAAAATTCAATATAATGGACAAGAAATAAATGAGACAAAAGCGATAAAATTTTTAGGCTTGCACATTGACAGTGATATGTCATGGAAAACTCACATAGATTACGTATGTACAAAAATTTATAAATTTTCCTATGCGCTATATATGTTGCGTAAAGTAGCAAATGAGAATGCACTAATTGTTGCATACCATGGTTACGTAACTTCCACATTAAGATTTGGTTTAGTATTCTGGGGCAACGGTACAAACATCAATGACATTTTTGTGGCCCAGAAAAAGTGCCTTAGAGCAATATGTGGACTGAAGCGTACAGATACATGTGTACCATATTTTAAAAAACTGAGAGTTTTACCCTTACCGTCTCTGTATATATATGAAGTCAATGTGTTCGTAAAGACTAACATGCATCTTTTTGATATCGTGGATAGTCAACGTCGCTCCGACAAACTGCGCCTATTGAGCACTAAAACCACATTTCTCCATAAGAGTTTTTATGCAATGGCGCCAAAATTATATAATAAAATCCCAAAACATATTAGGACATGCTCAAATATTAGTGAATACAAGCGTAGCCTATTTAACTTTCTAGTTGACAAAACTTATTACTCAATTAATGAATTTTTAAATGATAACATTTGATATCTGCTATTTTGATTTGTATACCATATTCCTTATTATTATATTTTGACATTACATTATTTTTGGTGACTATGGACTTAGCACATTGCTGCTCAATTTTCACTGACATTGCTTACTTTAATTTTATTTTTAATTACCTAACTTTGTATAAATGTATTATTTCGTATGCCTTTAGGCGAAACATTGAAGAACATATTTTTTCTATTGTAACACCTTTTTTACCTATGTTTAACGAAATAAATTGATTATTGATTATTGATTATTGATTATTGGTTTCTAATTTAAATCATAAGTGGACGTGAAAAGCTCATTGTATTGTTGAACCAACGTAATTAAAATAGAATCATCGGTTCTTGTACTTATAAATCGTAGAAACACAAAATATTAGTAGCCCGCCGGCCGCAGCGTCTGATGCGCGCTGGCCTATGTTGTGACGTCATCAGCTGCGGCTTAAGAAATTCGACCACTTCGGGTACTGCAGCGACCGCCGGCGACTGCGGTGCGGCTAGGTCTGCGTTCACCTAAAGACTACATCTAAATGTAGGTACTACACCCATGTAGGTACATGAAGCATAGGGCCAACTCCTACACTGCAGATTATAAAACTACCACCGTAACATGCGCACTGTGCGGTATAAAGGGATTTCATCCCACGCACACTCAAGCTGTAGAATTAACTTCCTACTGTCATTTTTCTAAGCGACTAAAATATGCGATTCTTCTAGAAGAGCATTAGAAGGTTGCTACAGGATCGACAGCACTAGCGTGACGCCCCTGGTCTTCCACACGTTCATAGGCCACGTTAACCACCTACCATAAGGTGGGCCATATACTGGTCTGCCACCTAAGTGGCATAAAAAAAGTAATTCATCCACGCTGTACTTAAAAATAGGTCGAGAGCGCACAGTTTACATATTGGCGTTAGGGTAAAAAATTCTCGATGACGGATCGCAGACATTCCATTAGGCGCGTTACACACGAGGGGGAATATGTGAGCACCATTACCCCAAATCCGTTTGTATATAAATCATGTCTGTATTGCTTTTGGGGTAGAATCGATAGGCTGCATGGTGTGATGCTATGTGATGCTTCACTTGTTTGTGGTGTTATAATGATGTGGGATTGTATCTGACGTACGATGGATATCTTTTCAAATTTAGAAAGAATCTCCACCGTCGCCCCAAAGGCGGTAGTATAGAGGAATTTGGATTGGCTTCGTGCGGGCTTCGGTGGCTTAGCGGTCAGAGCATTCCCCCTGTAAGGGAAAGATCGTGGGTCCGAGTCCCGCACGAAGTCAATTATTTTTCCTTTCTAAATCGATTTGAAAAGTTAGCATAATAAATGCTTCAAAATTTCATTTAACGATGGATACCTATCTATTAGTAACTAGCTGACCCCGCGAACTTCGTGCCGCCTAACAGACAATTCTTTTTATTTTATTTTTTCTCTCCGTAAGAACCATCCTCGTAGTTCAAGAAATATTCTAATAAAAAAAGAATTAGGGAAATCGGTTAAGCTATTCTCTATTTTAAAATATTATATAGATCATTACTTAAAGACAAATGACAATACGTTGGCCGGTGTATTGTAGAATAGAATGGTGAATGTATGAGATTGACACGTGTTTTGACGTTTATGACAGTCGTTAAGATATTAAGTATGTCAATTCCGCAGTGAAGTTTGTTGCGCCGCCGTTTCTTCTCCACTAGCGCCTAGAAAGCGGTGGTAAACTTAGTTTTAAGCAGATTTTGACGTGAAAAGATGTTATAACGTTATACAATTATAAGAAATAAATAATTTGGAATTTGATTTTGAAATCTATTCCCATTCTTCAAACGAGCTATATCTGACAACTGAAGAATATCAACTACAATTTCTTCTTTGTTGTAAATTATGAATTTAATAGTTTTAAAATTATTCCACATTTATAGCATAATAACAGTCACCGCGATATTTACCATGTTTTTTAGTATTTGGGAATCATACGTTTACAGGATAGGTAACATTCAAATTAGTCTGCGAAAGTTATACGAGTATAAACCAGCCTTATACGCCAGCTGATGTCATAAAAATCGTAAAAAATAAATATTCGTAATCGTAAAAATTTATGAACCTACATAGTCATAAAAATAAATGTCTTTAATTCGTAAAAAAATATTAGTACTTATTCTGGAGTTTGTTAACCCTTTCATCAATTTTATTTTATATCAATACCAGGTGTTTTGCTCACGGCTCCGCCCGCGTGGATGTCGGTTATCGCGACCAAACATAGCATGTGTCCTTTCCCAAGGTCTAACCTATCTCTGTACCAAATTTCATCAAAAACGCCTGAACCTGAGGCGTGAAAGCGTAGAAGAGACAGACAGACAGACAGAGTTACTTTCGCATTTTTTTTTTCATACCATTCAGGTGGCAGACACGCACACGGCACACCTAATGGAAAGTGGTTACCGTGGCCTATGGACGTATGCAACACCAGGGGCGTCACGCTCGTGCTGCCGACCCTGAAGAAACCTTCTAATGCCCGTCTTGAAGAACCCCATTTAGTATTACTATGGACTATGGCTACTTTAAATATTCAGACGCAACTTTTAAGAAGTAATTTGTTGTAAATGCTTACGAAAGGGTTAAAAAGGTTACTTTTAACCCTCAACAGCAAGTAAACAACAACTTTCAAATAACAACAAACGTTAACCTAATTATGACCTAAATCGCTCCATATTACTTACCGTGAATAATAAAAAGTCAATTACAATATAGGGGGCGTGGGTGTACGATGATGGATATTTGATGCAAATAGGCTTCGGTGTAGCGTATATGATCGATCCTAATGGCTGTCACCTTCTGAAGGGCTTACCCTTCCTATCGATCAAGGGTAAAGATTAAAGAGTTATTTGCTGTCCTATGGTTAACTAGATGTGTTTTATTTTGTGCGTCGTTGATCCTGGTACATAAATTTGAGGTTATGTTTGCGTGTGGTTGTGAGATTCTCTACTTATGTTTGAGTAGTCTAACTAAAAAAAAACACTAAATTTAGAAGTAGGTTCTTGGTATAGTCACAAAATAAAAGAATAGTTAATCAATGATCATATTGAAGTTGAATTCTTTTCACAGGGTTACCATTCTGTGCTGTGCATTACATACATATTACATTATACGGTATGACGGTGGAGGTGAGCGCTGATGCATCACAAGGTGGCCACCCTAAACCTACATCTGGGTCGCAAGTCCCAGTCGCCGTCACGGTGTTCCTCTCTGTATCACGATATGGACCCGGCGACCGCACGGTGAATCCATGGAGTGCTGAGAATAGGTCCTCCATGTAAAGGTGTATTAACATCTATATTTCACCAACAATCATTCTTCTAATTGATGTTTATTTTGTATTACCTTTCTTTAATATTTTATACTAATATAAAGTGGATAGTTTGACATTGGCAAGTTAATACTTTCTCCACTTGTTACTTGACGTAATTATCAATTTTATTTACATTTACGAATATTCAATATACAACAAAACTTAATTGTTATCTCTGTTTATTTAAATCTAATATAAAACTTAGAAACGAGAAAGGACAATCGTTAGGTTTCTCGCAGAAGTCGGGCTCTAATAGCTCGTCGTGTGTGTCTCCTATTTCTTTTATAAAATTCTCTTCTTGAAGATGTGTCCTGAAACAATAAATACTATTAAACAAAATAAATAAGAAGATAGAAAAGAAAAGAAGAAATTTCAGAACTTCTAAGAACAGTAGGGTAATATCTTATTTATCTTACATTTGGAACTTGAAGAAGAAAACGTTTGAGAGTAAAAATATATCCTAAATTGATTCCTCAAATTCAGTTCAAATCCAACTTTCAGTCTCTGCGAAATGGCTCATCATCATCCCCCTGCCCTGTGGCGTAGCGGTAGTGAACGCGGCTGTTACGCAGGAGGCGCAACATATTTATCCCAAGCTTATTTGGGTTCAGCGCAACATGTGTGCCTTTACTATCCATCTCTAGTTGCAATCATCTTAACATTCACTCCCTTCTTAACCATATCATCTTTCACACAGTTCATCAACCTCCTTTTAGGTCTTTCTCTCACCTTGTAGCCATCCACTTCCATAGTTAATACCTTCCTTACGACATTACTTTCATCTCTACGCACTCCATGTTCGCTTTCTGGCATTAAAACGCTGACAGCATTAAGCTGAGAGGCGGCCGTTATTCTGTCTTTCTTCTTTCTTTCAAACCAGAACAAACGATTCCGATATTCTTTACCAATCGGATAAACCACATAAGATGTTTTACATAAAAAAAGAAATTGCTTCTCCGTAAGGGCGCGAGCCCCATTTGCAAATGGACGGAACTTTAGATTTTAAAGAAACATCTAGCAACAAACGAGAAATAAATCGGGCGTGCTCGCCAGTCCACAGCTGCGTTCCCGACTAGCTAGTAACGACAGTATAATCACCTATAAACTATTCATGGCCCGTATTATGAACAGATGGCGATACGCCCGGTTACACTGCTTGTTTTATTATTTAATTTTGTAGCTCGGAAGAAAATGATTTAATAAGCTTCTAGAGTTTTAACTGACTGCGCAACGCGGCGAAGGGTTAAGTTTTTAGCAATCTATATTATTATGTTTATTTTATCCGTTCAGCGCCAATCGCGGTTGCAATCACAATATGCATTTTTGAGCCCGGGATCCGGTCTCCTACTGCTTAGAATTTAGGCTTTCCAGGATCGACTACTCGAGAGGCAAGCCAGCGCTTCGTCCGTCAATCCTACACTCAATTCTAAAGCTATTGTAATTGAAAGTATAAACTAACTAAATTTTGCACCTGACCGGTTTTACCTCACGCCATTTCTCAAAACTTTACATTGTCGGAACCGATAAGTTGCAACCGACAATTTGAACCGACAATGTAAACCTTTGAGAATGCAGTGAGGCGAAACTGGTCAGGTGCAAAATAAAAAAAAATCATTGTGTTAATTTTGCCAGAATTGCCATGATTATATTGTACCACAATCGTGTTTATTCCCGTAAACAATAAATTTGTACAAAACAGGAAAATAATCCGACAAGAAAGGAACAGATAACATTTCCTTCCATATTCATTCTGAAATAACGCATGTAATATTTAATATCATAAGCAATATTTTTAATAGCGCAGATACCTGCAATAAATTGTCAACGTCGCGGGAACTGGCGCCTCTCAGGCGAATAGGTGTTCTTTTGATCAATTGCCGGCGACAATTCTATTGCAACAATATTGTAAAAGTTCCTGCAAAGTATTCTTTACAAGATTCTCTCGGGGAATACTTGCAAACTAGACGAAGCATAGCGCTCAAGTGTTGAAGGAGTAATTTGATCATCTTTAAAACCTTTGTGGTGGTAGTGTTCTAATATTACGTTGGCGATCGCGGGTTTGATTCCAACTCAGGGCAATTTCTATTTATGAATGTGTCTATTTGCATTAGTGTGTATTACTATGTATGATATTATGCGTGTATTTACAATAAAATCTATAAGTAAGTTTATCCGCATTTTAGAATCAATATTACAGTTTGCCTCTAGATAGCGCTAGATGATTTGTCCCAAAATATTCATTTATTTTACAACGAACTGGGTGCTTTTTGTAGGTTGTTTAATTATCCGACTGCGCGACGCAAAAGAGTGGTAATATTTTTATTATTATATCTACTATCAGCTGAAGAACAATCTTACTCCTTAGTAGTCATAACCACTCACACATACATTTGAGGTCACCCTTCCATTCTACTTCACCAGGAACCACCAACATTATGAACGCTAGTCAAGTCCTAAGTCATCGAACTGACGTCACACATTAATTTCCACTAAAATACTACTTATGAAACTTAAAAGAGAATTTCGAATACGATCACGACCGCGCGATTATCAATTCAACTATTTAGCACATTCGTTACTGAACGATATCCATTGCGCACATAAAATAGTATAGATTATAAACCTGTTATACAAAAGTATGGATGAATTTCAAAGAGGTTTTATTTCCGAATTAAATGTTGTAAGTAATTCGGTCCCCTTTTACATGGTACGGCTGAGTATTATGACGTAATCTTGTCTCGTATAAATGTCACGTACGTGGATTATAAGGCAATTAGAGGGATACGAAATTCAGCACTGACGCGTGTTATCTTATAGATATTACTATCTATGAGTTTGAATAATGTTTCAATATTTAAAGGGAGTTTATATAATGTTAGAAAGGGTTGGTACTTTCGGGCATGTTACGGTTAAAAGTTAAATTTAATGAAGGGACGATGGGGACGATGGTTGCTTGATATAGAACATATAAAACTGCTATGGGTTAACTAGGAAATTACTGTTAATTATGAGAATTCTGCTTTACCACCATGTTACGTGGATAACAAATGTCTGGTAGAAGTCTGGCTGTCCAGGTAGAAGGGATAGAACCAAGTCCTGGCTTGACGTCGTGGCGGGTGACATGCGTGTCAATGGTCTCACTACCATAGACACCTAAAATCGTGCGAAGTGAAGGGGAAGGCGTTTGAGCTGCAAGCTTACCTTAGCCTCGGACGCTATCAGGAAAATACGTGTCTATAGAGATGATCATGATGATGATGAGAATTTTCCTTCAGTTCGTTTTTCAAGAATAGTAGTCTTTTCAGAGGCCAGTATAAGTACGTACCTATAGTATATGGGTAATACTCACGTAAACACAGATCTTAAGAGATCATGTACTAAAGATTTTCCTTTCGGTGCAAGATGGGTTTGCACTTCACAAATAGATCTTAAAATGCACGCTCGGCCATTCATGTTGTGCCTGGAATAAATAAACAATATATTACTTTATTATTATTGTTTCTCTGCTCCTTAGCTCTCGGGACTATGGAGTCCCGGGCCTTTGGAAGGCGTGCGTCGGGCCGAAGCCAAGACGTAGAGGCCCTTTCAAGAGAATTTAATATGCTAGGGATACACACATGACGGATACCATCCCCGAGCGCACAATATGATACACCCGGAGATGGTCCCCGCCAGGTGCCAAGACTATTGCTGTTCGATTATTGTACGATTATTAATATTGTTAGCAAATTCAAAATCACGTAATGTAAAACGGAGTAGGTATAGTTATGGAACTTAAGTTCTGTATTATTTAAGCACAGCGGCCATAAAAGGGCCGTACCGCGACACAATCGTGAGTGTGGTAAAGCGTTCATAGTTTTAATTCTCAACGGTGCTGTTTGCCTAGTGCATTAGACATGAACAATGAACATACATATTACATACGAGTATATATCTTAACGGCATTATCACAGGGTCGGCAGCAAGTGTGTGACACCCCTGGTGTCGCACACGTCCACAGCAACCACTTCCCATCAGGTGGGACGTTTGTTCCTCTTTTTTTTTTAATATTAACAAGTGAAATTACTAATATTCCCCTAAACCCTTCAGCTAAGATAAATTGCTTGTGTTAGGAGTCAATTCACGTCGGTAGCGTAATGACCAGATTTCGAACCCGGAACCCCTCTATCGTAAGCCCTCCTTAACCACTAAGTTACCAATGCTCTGCTAGTGATATAAAATAGTGATAGAAGTTATATAAAAAGAATACTTCTGTACATCTAGCACGAAAATCTATCGTAATCGTAACGTAAAAATTAAAAAAAAACGAAGCATTGCGCTTGGCATGCTTTCCTGCTATTAACATAAACGCTATATAAACGCTTGGGCCGCCTGCCTTTCCTCCTCGATACGTTAACGCTACTATTACGGTAGTATTTCATGCTAAGGTTACGGGGCACTATTCTTTACTTATCAAGAGCGCCCTCCAGCAACTCCCACGCCTCTCTCTTCTGCCGATGATACAACTTCCTTCTTTTGTTAGCGGCAATGAACTCTGCATCAGGCAGTTTGAATACCAGTTCACCTTCTACGACGACGTACCACCCTGAAGGCACGTGTGTCATGAAAGTCTTCACACTCGAGACGACTATCTGAAGGCAGAAGAAAAACACGACAAATTAAACATAATAGGTCGTAATGCTTAAGTAAAGTCTAAGTATAATGACTCAGTGATTGTCCTATGTGAGCGTCAACCACGAAAATGTGATGCGTTGCGACACGGCGCGGCGCGTAAATATCAAATAGTCCGTGTTCTTTATTGTGTCCTACGTTGTGTCGCGTGAATATGTCACGTGAAGTATGGAAGAATATGTCACGTGTTGCTCACGTAGGACAATGGGTACGGAGGCCACACAGCAAATTACAATGAAAAATGCTTTTTGACAAGAGATGTCAAGAAGCATGTGCTGCGTAAATATATGACACCAACACAGAATTTCCTGTGTGCGCAGTAAATGCTGCTTAGGTGTGTGGACCCTCTTAATAAAGAGATGACGATTATTGATGACAAGTCTTATGGTGAAAAGTTGTAGTACAATCCACGTTCGATATCGAACAACTTCACCTACCAACAGAAGTTGTCAAAACAATGTTAGAACTTAGGACTGCAATAGGCAAGTTTTCGGGGAAAATGAACTCAAAGTGACTACAAAGTACGTAATTGGGAATGGTTCGTTAGTCTCCGAGATTTGTTCGATATCTTGGTGTGTTAGTTCAATTGCAAGTTTATAAGTATACATAAGTATTCTAACAAATCATTTTATTCTACGAACGATAGGTATGCCGTTTGTCTAAGGAGGCAGTACTGCATTGTTTTTTTTTTTTTTTATATTCTGTCCGTGAATTGACTACACCCTGCTAAATGATAAGAGGCTAGTGTGAAGTCCAGATTAAAAACTTATCTTCTGACGAGGATGCAGTTGATGAAAAGGTAAGGATCATAGGCCTAAACTAATACATGAAAAAACAAGGCACCTAAACTAATTTTAATGTGCCTATATGAAACAGTAAAAAGAATTCATCCCACAGTGTATCTGTAGGTATATTGAAAAGCAGAGGATGGATTTCCTTAACAAAATCACAATAAACAAATAATAATATAGTATTTAATGAAACAACTGTCAGAAATCACAAAAGTCGTAACCCGTAATCACAAATAACGTTGACTTTAACAAAACATTCACAAAGTAAACCTATTAAATATCTTTTTTTTCTCTTTGAAGTCGCTTCAATGTTTCAATTGCCTCGAGAGTCTGCAGTTGATATTAGTTCTTACAATGACGGGCCCGAAAGAATTACTTGAGGGAGGGAATGTAAAGAGGTTCATGACAAAATCCTCACCAAAAAGTATTGGTTTCAGATGCGTAAGTATGTACGGATATAGAAGAATCGCAACGACCAATAACCATTATTACAAAGAATGGAAAAGAAAGTCTCAAGCGAGTTTAGTCCATAATGAGCATTACATATTCGATACAAAAACCTTTAAAAAAGCAAATGATCGTTTATTTTGCATTCAAAGATGGATCGTAAGCCTAGTAGTATATGAAAATTGTCAAAAATTAAATTAGCATTGTGCGAATGACTTTCATTATCAAGTACTGACATCATGATAATGACTGACGTAGGTATTTTATTATACAAAATATCGGAAATCGATCATTTCCCCTGTGATAAGTAGGTACATTTAATTTATAAGAGATTTCAAAATAGGAAAGATCCTGATCTATATACAGGGTAACAGGAAAAGTCGTGCTAGATCCGTTCAGGGCGTGGAGTACCCATCAGTTCTGACTTATTTTTCTATGAAACACCCCACCCTAAATTTAACCCTTTTCGAGATTTTCAACTTTTAATTTTTTTATTGAAAATTGCCGATTTTTAGGCTACTAATTTGCTAATTTTGTTTATCTGTAACCCTGTATATGATATTATATTGTAGATGCTTGGGAAAACTACCGCAGGGAGTTCATTCTATAGCTTGAGTGTGCATGAGATAAAGTTCCTACCAGTGGCGAGTGGTGCGATGGTAGAATGTAGCTGTGGGCATTATGTCAAACAATTCATCCGAGCACGAACCATTGTATAGACGGTAGAATACACACAGTGAGGCAAATTCCATTCTGAGACTGAGAGGTTCCACATCGCCTGCGAGTATGGGATTGCCGACGAGCCTCAATGCCCGACTTTGCACCGAGCAGAAGAGAATGAAGTTTAACTACTCATGAAGGAAGAAGGTTCCTATGGGTGTGAAGAATATCTCTACTTTCTGGCACACCAGTCCCGACTGCTGTGTAAATCTTTATACATAATGTTCTTGCCTTTCTCCCTTTAAAGAAGGCAGAGGAATAGCCCCCGACTTGCGTCTGTCTTTACATACCCCATGAGCTTTTACCAATAGTAAACCGTTCATATAAATACTTTAATTTATGATCATTTTCATTATAAATCTTCGATGTTTTAGACCAGTGATCCCAAAATCTGAATTCGAACTTCAGGTATTGAGGTTGCAAACCCACTACCGACAAAAACAATTCAGCCAAATTAAAAATGTTGACAAAAACACTGGGAACTTGAGATTCATGTTACCACAAAATTTAACAAGAAACAGGCTTTAAGATCTCTGAAAAATTTGATTTCAAAACCTTTTGTAAGTAGGAGAGATTATAAATAAAGAGAGACACTCTAGTGATTCACCACAGCAGAGCCAACGGTACGGTAGAAATATTAGGCCCTAAACGAAAAAAACCGCATAGCAATTCTTCACATATAAGTAGACGTTACAGGAAAAAAGGTAACCCCTAAGAAGGAAACGCTGAATGGACCCTGGATTCTGGACCTGGACCGGTAGCGTTAGATTAAAGGAATGAATGAAATATATCTTAAATTTGGCGTCCTTATCTTATACATATTACACATACATAAGTACAATCTATAGCTATACTGAAGCTTGAAAGCTTAGGCTGTTCCTTCAACGCCGTTCAATAATTGGGAGCTCCTATATCCAGCAATGGATTTCAATAGGCTGGGACTCAATTGTTTGATTGATATAAATTTTAATGGAATATGCAGGACTTTTCCCATAGCCCAGTGCCACCGTTTGCGACAACTGAGTCTTAAGTTAGATTCCTGAATCGGGTAAATTGTTGATAAGTTATTCAACTACAAACTTTTGAAGTTTGGGAACAGTACCCGCTTGACAGAAATCGAACAAATATATTTTTGCGGGTGCTAACACACCAGACCTCCGCCTACTTCTGAGTAATATAGGACTAATGCTCTAGAAAAGTTGTAAACGTACTTACTGAAACCGCAGATCCCGTAGGAAAAGCCAAGTGTCGTCTTTTCCTTACAGAAGTTAATGACGTTTTTGAATTAGGACAACTTTCATGATTTGATTTTGAATTTCGAACACACAGAGCCGTTGATGTCACTAAAACTACTACTATCAATAAACAGGATTTTAAACTCATTGCTGATAGTAATAGAAATCAAATTATACTAACAAATACGCTAACGTACTTCTCTAAACTTTCTATTTTTTTTTTTTTCGAATTTTATCTGTGATAGTATATCCATTCAGTATCAATGCGTAAATCAAATGTGATATCGGTATGTAGTAGTTCTGACAAGTATGACAGACTGTAATATATACGATAGACTAAGAATGACTTGCACTTTTCACATTTTCAGTTCACGTACGAGGCGCATGGGATAACTCGAGTGACGCAATGGTGTCATTTGAACATTCCATTGTGATGGCAGGCTATATTTAGGTTTTGTAAAACACTTGGGGTTCCGGTAGTGAAAGCGCCAAGTCACCCTTGGTGACGGTAAATTTTTCGATTTAATTTGCACTAATACAAATAACTGGAGAAGGTCACTTCAAGGTCACTATCACTTCGGTCTTAGGCCTATGTCCAGCAGTGGACTTCCTATGGCTGAAATGATGATGATGATGATGAATACAAATAACTTCAAGCATAACAATTTTGATTTATTACCTTTTTTCATTCTGCAAAAAAACTACATTCTTTTCAGAATCATTGCATTTTTAACGTTTTATAGAAATATTCAGGTAGGTTCTTTCATTTCCTAACATTATTGCCTAACTTATAAATAACCAGAAAGTTTAGCATATTTATAACGAATAATCGATAGACAAGTTATGACAAAATTTGTACAACTTTTCACCTTTCATCATATTTTCATCTGTGTGCTTATTCACCGCCCTAGTGATAATAGTATTTACTACTATCTGTATTTCAAAAAAAAATTGTTGATAAATCCTTGATTTTCAATGTAGATATGAGACTTGGCTTTACCTTTACAAGACATGATTTAGCCAAATTGTGTAAATTTCCTTTAAAGTACCTATTAGCTGTCTGTCAATTTTTTTATCATAATTTTGTCGGACATTGTATTTACAAGAGTAGGTGGGGCATAACAGGTTTTACCATCGCCTCATACAAACAGCCACGCCTCCTTTCCTTGAGGTAGTCAGAAACAAAACGCGTCTATAGCTTAGCGATTAAGGAGCTCAAAGAGGTCTCGGGTACAAATCCCACAGATTACACTATAGACACAAGCAATTTAAATCAATTAATGGAAAAAAGTGAACTGCTCGATGGCCTCATCAGATGCATTTTTGGTGCGGCAAAGTAAGGAGTCACCATACCGCTTGGTATGTACTTAATCGAATTGTTTGCACCGTAAGAAAGTGACACCTGAGCCCTGCTCGTGTAGTCCTATGTAGAGTCCTGAGGCTTTCCAAGAGGACTTCACTCGATGTTACCATAAAGTTCTGCTATTATTCCTGGTATATAGAAGTCAGTTATGTGTCTCAAAAATCAGAAAAGGCATTATTTATCATAAACCCAAACATGCAACAATTTCATACGAGCAGCATCGGTATTATATGCGCACTACATCACACAAACGTTTCGAGCTTGTTATTGTTAAGATGAAATGTTGTTCAACGCTCCCGAGTGCACAATGCATCTTATGCGGACGGAAGCTAGCCCTTTCTTGGTCAATTTCTGCCGCCTCTGCGACATACCGTTGCGTCTTTGTACAAGTAAACGATGGAAACCAAGTTATTGCTCTCGTTTTAGACTATAAGGTACAATGCTATCTCAAGCGAAATAAATACTTTAAAGGCTACAAAATAAGCTGCAGCAATAAAGAAGGTCTCGCTCTCCATCCACGTCAAATTCCTCTATAGTGACCTTGGGATACGGTTACTTCTCTAAAGCACGAGAATACGAATTCCAGAACGGTACTCACACCTGAATCTCGATTTATAACTAGTACTGAGGATAGATTGGCATTGGCAATTTGTCAAATACACATTGCCAATATCCTTAACACACATACATAATCGGAACTTATGCCACCACTGGGTTGTGGAAATCAGATAGCAGTCGTTTCACGGAAAATATCGAAGCCCAGCCAAATCAACAGTTAGACTGGTAAAGCGGACCCCAGACTCCGAGGTGAAAGCTTCGGATGCAACTGGGATTAACGCTAGGATGAAGAAGAAGAAGAAAAATGTCAAATCTGTCATTGTAGATCGAGATTCAGGACTGAGTATCGTTCTGAAATACGGACCTAAAAGTTTTCTGGTATGGTAAACAAACATGCCTTACGATGTTCCATAAATTGTGATAATTATCATTGGTTATCCAAGTGGTTATCCCCTGGAGCCATTAATGTGGATTTATTTATTTATTTATTTATTTCTTAAAGGTACGCTTACAGATTACTGTCATTGCGTGATTAAACATTTGGATACAATCACATAAATTATAAGATCTAGACAGGATTAAATTGGCTTTACGGAAGCGATTGCCATTTAACCTCCAACCTCGACAGAGTAGCCTATAATAGTAGTGCGGTACTCCTCAAAAGATTCAGATTTCAAAATCTTTTCAATTTTTTGAGGAGGTAGGACACGACGGTATATCCGTCCCAATCGAGCAGTCCAACTGGAGAAGTACCTCTGCCCTACAGAAGACCGCAGCTTAATAACCTCGTGTTGTGTTTCCGATGGTGAGTAGGGTAGCCAGAGCTCACTGGAGAGATTTTGTGCTGTCAGTGGGAAAACCAAAGGCTTTGTCCTACTTATCTTTTGCGCTGACGGCACAGAATTTATCTTTTCTTACAGGGTCAGCAGCACGAGTCTCCTGGTGTTACACTCGCCCAAAGACCACGGTTACCTCTTACCATCAGGAGGGCCGTGTGCTTGTCTGCAACCTAAGTATTATAAAAAAAAAACAACTTCACGCATGTTCAAAATGTCAATCAGCTTCCTAAAAATTAGTACACTCACACATTCACATAGCTATATAACTAACACTAATTCTGCAATACCTTATCAGTATAAAGCCATCGTAAAGTGTTCTATGTGTGCGAGCCAGCCGTGTTCAGTGACCCGGGATGTTGGATCAAAGAATTAGAACCCCGCTGTCTCCACTCATTAGCTCGGTCACGAATCACACCTCCAAGATATCTTGTACATCTTTCGTTTGAAAAGCAACCTAATTTTAAATAAATTAGAGTTGATTTTCATTTGATGACGTTATGCCACTTCTTCATGTACTACAAACTACACACCGTAATTGTAAATCGGTACACACAAGTTCAAAAATGTTTTCGTCAGCGTGTGTAAATGAAAATGTTTTTTTTTGTATATTCACCCCCGTTATTACCATCTTATCGTTGCTTCCAGTGTCAACTTACTTCTTCTCCTGCTATTCCTTCGACATATACGCTTTTTGAAGGAATTAAGGCTTTCTAAAACCTTAACTCCGTTAGGAAACTATGTCCTTCATTCAATAAGTACCGGTTTGCAGTTGAAATAGATTTGGGCCCCGAAGATCCAGGTGATATTCGTTACTTTTTAACGTCTTTTAACTTAGTGACTTTTTGGTGGCGCGCGAGTAAGCAAGATCTATGCATTAGGTCCATGTTTGAATGTTTATTATTCACCCGAATGAAATTTTGAAGCATTTACTATGCTAACTGTTCAAATCGATTAAGAAAGGGAAAAAGAATCGACCTCGGACGGGACTCGAACCCGCGATCTTTCCCTTACAGGGGGAACGCTCTGACCACTAAGCCACCGAGACACGTACGAAATCAATCCAAATTCCCTTATACAACCGTCTTAAGGGCGACGGTGCAGCCATCTACCGACATTCATACGAACTTATCGGAATCAATGCATGATGTTACAATCATTTTTAAACATTGATTTTTGATGACTCCGCGCAAACAACCGAATGAAATTTTGAAGCATTTACTATGCTAACTGTTCAAATCGATTAAAAAAGGGAAAAAAGAATCGACCTCGGACGGGACTCGAACCCGCGATCTTTCCCTTACAGGGGGAACGCTCTGACCACTAAGCCACCGAGACACGTACGAAATCAATCCAAATTCCCTTATACAACCGTCTTAAGGGCCCGTCGCCCTTAAGACGGTTGTGTAAGGGATAAGTGCTTAGTGGTTAGGGAAAGATCGCGGGTTCGAGTCCCGTCCGAGGTCGATTCTTTTTCCCTTTCTTAATCGATGTTTATTATTCAATTAGTAACACGACATATAGTACAGGGGTAGATTATAGCCTGGAATAACACGTAGGCTACTTTTATTCCCGGGTATAGGTAACAAAATAACACGCGGGCGGAGCCGCGGGCATCGGCTATAAAAACTAAATACTTCTCGTATTCAACATTTTGTAAATTTTGGTAATACTGCCGGAGTATTCTGCAACCCAAATTGATTATTAAGTAAGGCATGTATTCCCAATTGCAGCTGGTGTATAGCTACTAACAGTATAGCTAGTAAAATTTCAAGACAGTTTAACTCCCTGGGACTTTCTGAGAGGAATGCTTGGTGTTGTCGTTGGTAATTACTGTTGATACTTGGGTACTGGCTTAATAGAATTATTGCTGCAGGATTGTGGGTAGGATTAGTCTTAATATAACAAGGCTGTTTTATTTTAAACATTTTTGTGTTATATGGTTTTTTTTCTCTTACATAGAGACAGAAATATTTTATACTAGCTTTTGCCCGCGGCTCCGCCCGCGTGGATGTCGGTTATCGCGACCAAACATAGCCTATGTCCTTTCTCGAGGTCTAACCTACCTCTATACCAAATTTCATCAAAATCAGTTCAGCGGTTTAGTCGTAAAAGTGAGACAGACAGACAGACAGACAGACAGACAGAGTTACTTTCGCATTTATAATATTAGTAGGGATTTTATAAAAGTGTTCAACTCACGTTTTGTATATAAATTATAATTTCTACATCTACAAAATAAAAACTAAAACCTGGCTAGTAACACAATGTAATATAATAGTAATACCTACCTACATTTAATTTCCATTCATACTTTTCTTTCCCCAGTTACTCGTTTCTCTTCCATATCTTTTTTCACGCAATGCGTTCATCTTTTATTGGGCCTATAGCTACCTCTAAAGCCCTTTCATCCATCTTTCCAAGAACTGTCGCAACTTTCAAAAATCCTACTAATATTATAAACGTGAAAGTTTGTAAGTATGGATGGATGGATGTTTGTTACTCTTTCAGGTAAAAACTACTGAATGGATTTTAATGAAACTTTACAATAATACAGCTTTTACATCAGAATAACCCATAGGTTATGTTTAGTCGCAATAACCGACATCCACGCGGGCTGAGTTCCGGGCAACAGCTAGTAAATTATAATTATGAGATTCAGAATAAAAGAAGTGCATTTTACAGATAAAACACTCCAAAAACAGTACACTACCGACTTTTATTCAATGCTAACATGATTTCAACGAGTGATATAGGACAATCGTGAGTTTTTTCGCAGAACCATGACTGCAGTATTTCACTGTAGTTATCAGATACTTCAGATTTGAACTCCTCCTCGTGAACAGGTGCACTGAAATAAATATTGATGATTAGAAATATTGTGAAGAGGAAAGGGTGAAGTTTGTGCTTTTTAACATAAGGCAAATTTCCTGAGGATAGTACTCATAACTACTATTAGTTATTGTTGTGTACTTTATTGTCCGAAATCGAAATTAGATACTAAAGAAGGGTCCCTGGGTACTAGAAACTACTAGAAAGGTAAGCTAGGTCTATTGAAGAGTGAGAGAAAGTCTAAAGTAGGCGCTATAATCCCATGTGAGAGGCAATTCATGAAGGTGACCCAGTGAATGACATTCTAACTGACCCTGATAAATATCTACTAAATAAGACTGAGGCAGGCTAATCTGAAAATAGCACAAAACCATTAGTTTTTCATTTCAATACACTCTGGTGTGCTTCATATGAATAAAAAAGCTCACGTTAGTAGTTCAACATCTAAGTCTAGTGGTAACTACTTTTTAATTGACTCTAGTTATACTTGTCGTGATAAATCAAAAATTACTGACTTGCTCTTAAAAACCTATTTTGCTTCTGCCTAAAGATCAATTCTAAGAAAAAAGTTCAATCCTTCTTATGCCATTAGAAACGAGGAAATTCCAAATGGTTTAGTGATCGGTATTCAATTAGACTCAACAGCTAAACGTAATAAGGAAACACTTCATCATTTACATTAATCAAATCTCCCGTGGCAATTCCAGGAATGGCAATAAGATTACATCGACGCCACTGAGCTTAAATGGCCGTCTTAGCTATCATGATGCTGAAGTTCTTCGTAGAATAAGTAAAGCTTGTTCTAGGAAAGGAAATGCTCAATAAACCTAAGTAGTTGCCGTTTAGAAAACAGTTCAATAAAGTGTAAATAGTAAATTAAAAACACAAGATTTTAGCTGTGTTGGGTTAGAGGAAGTAAATGAAAAAAAATATTGACCACGTTACAAAAAGGATACGAGAATATGTATAGACCTTATGAAAAATCGAATGAAAAAAAGGATAATGAGATAACTATAAGTAGAAATGAATGGAAAAAGTTTATAATGTGACACCGACTATACGTAACAAAAAGGATATGAGAATATGGAAAGACTTTATGAAAAATCTTATGAAGAAAAAGGAGTGAATATTGAGATAATAATTATAAGCAGAAATGAACAGAAAAAGTATATAATGTAATGCATATTCCAAATAAAAGGTTATCATATTATCCCTTATGGACATGATGATATTAGGATACTTTAAATTGAGTGACAGTGCACCTAAAACTCAAAAATATAACAATGAGAACTATGAGATGCCTGTAGACTGTTTTATGTGCCTACGTTGAAATTCAATATCTATTTATAAGACGAAAAAGTAAACTAACATTAAATTACGAGATAGCAATACAACAAGTGAAAAAAAAAACAATTTGCAAACATTCATGAATAAAAATACTAACGAAAATATACTCCTCAGAATATCATGCACCAGCGACCTCCCAGTTGGAGCTAAGAGCAGCTTGGCCTCACATATGCTTCGATAAATACAGGACCGGCCATTCAGGTTGTAACTGGGAAATAAAATTGTATGCTTTGAGAGATGAAGGAACAGTAAAATCCTTACATACGTCGGAAGCGTGCTAATGTGAAAGCTTAGACCATATAGATTGACACAGCTTTGCCAACAAAATGCATCTCAAAAAACGGCGTGTAAAACGTGATTTGTGTGAGTAAGCTAATGTCAATATTGTTCTTTAAACTGTTAATGTGTGTCATGGGATGTAACTAGTAGCCATTTTTTACGCCGCGTTGAAATTGCATTTGCTGCATCTAGCTATAGGCTTTGTGTATAGTTTAAGTGTAAACCGAAATTATTTTACTCCTTGCAATAATATTTTAAGGCAGATTTTCGTTTGATCTTTTTGATACCTATAGTCTAAGTGTGAAAGTATCTGTAACTTCATTTATTTTACTCCTTGCAATAATATTTTAGGGCAGCTTTTCGTTTGGTTCTTTAGATGTTAAACATGGTTATAATGGCCTCTGTGGCGTAGCGGTAGAACGTTCGACTGCTACGCAGGTGGCGCGGGTTCGATTTTCGTTCAGTGCAAATGTTTAAATACATGAATATTTGCAATAGTCTAGGTGTTTTTACGTAAAATATGCATGTATTTATAAAAAATGTATCAAAGTATGTTGATTTGCATTCTGAATTCCCTAACACAAGCTAATTAAGCTATTCTTACTTTGGGTCTAAGACGTGATTTGTGTAGGAAAAATGCGTTTTGTCTAGAATTCGTTCTATGTGATATTCAGTTTTGAGCATTTCATTAATTCTAGTTTTTACAAAGCCATTTAGTAAAATTTGTTCTTCTTCTTCCTCTTAGCGTTAATTCCCAGTCGCATCCGAAGCTTTCAGCTCGGAGTCTGGGGTCCGCTTTTGCCAGTCTTAACTACGGATTTGGCTAGACCTCGATATTTTCTGTGAAGCGATTGCCATCTGACCTCCACATCCCAATGGTAACATTAGGCGATATCGAAGCTTTGCAGCTAGACTGTTTTTGGATTTTTGAGGGCTCCAACTACCCGTAACGACTGCCATAGATGTTCTTATGGCAACCGGGACCGACGGCTTAACGTGCTCTCCGAGGCACGACCAAACCAATGCAAATACCCATATTTCATGAACACAAATATTTGCACTGAGCGGGGATCGAACCCACGCCTCCTGCGTAGCGGCCGCGTTCACTACCGCTACGCCACGGAGGCTGTCCTTGTCCTTAGTAAAACTTGTTCTAACTAGGAGAAACGTGTTCTACCTACCTAAAAACTGGTTTTATCCTTTAACACAATTTACCTTTGAAGTGCATTTTCAATCGTCTCCCAAAGCTCTCGCTTCTGTCGATGGTGAAACTTTTTCCTAAACAACTCGTTCGTCATCTCGGGAGTCAGCATGGGATGAATAACATCAACTTCTATGGCGACGTTCCAACCAGATGGGGCGTGGACTACAATAGTCTTTACCAGGGACAACGTCATCTGGAAACCAAACAGAAAATAATGTTATCCTCTCATACTAAACACATCCATATACTCACGACTGTAAATCTCTAACGGGGTAGGCAGAGGTGTATTATCACCCACATTTTGCCAACTATGATTTTCAGTGCCACGGGGGACGAGCCTATTGCAGTCAAGCGGGCACTTATTCATGGGCTGATATTTATATTGTTGCTATCTCAATGAATATTCGGTTGTGGATATGGCCTTATTATTGAGAATACTCAAATTCAAATACTGGCCATTACACTACCGATATGAGCTCACGTCCATAGGCCAAGGCAACCACTTTCCATCAGGTGGGCTGTGGGTTTGTCTGCCACCTAAGTGGTATAAAAAAAAACTTCTGACACAAGCAATTTAGCTTAGCTGGAGGGGTTTGGGGGAATACCAGTAATTACATTTATTAATTTTTTTTTTTTAACTATGCATGTATGTCCTTTTTCTATTCTATGTACCTTATTGGCTTTTGAATGTGGCTTAACTTGTATGGGCTAATCGAAAACGTATGCAAATATCATTAAAAAAAACTTTTTTGAACAAATAGTTTTACGTATAATACGTTAGTTATTCTTAAATTCATTCCCTGTAACTTATAAGATAAAAAAAAGATGCTTTTAAACACTTACAACAACAGCAGTTCCCGCCGGAAACGTTAAATACCTCTTCTTCCTCAGACTGACTAAGGGAGCCTTCACATTGGCACAATAATCCTTTACTTCCGCATTCAATGCGAACTCAACTTCATTTATCACAAGTATTATTGCAAGGAAATTTATAAAATTCATATTCCTTGTTCAATAGTTCAACGGGAAACTCTGGTTTAAGCAACGTACAATCTGAAGTTTCTGTTCTCGTGACTGTTCGATATTTGAACGTGGGAAATGTATGGAAGGCACTATTTTCATTTGTTTCTTGATATATTTCCTGTTTAGTTCAATATTATTCCCATTCTTCTCTTAATCTAACTTCGTGTTATTTGATTTAGTACCGTCTTTTTTTCTTTCTTCTTCTTCATGTTATTTTATATCTATATTTGTATCATTTCTTGTTATTTTCAAATGATTGTAAGGAAAATTATTTTTATTCGGCGCTAAGCCAAAATCAAATAACAGGTTTCGCGAAATCGTGAAGTCACATTGACTAATCTTTCAGTGACTCTGAGCTGTTGTATTATCTATTACGTCAACTATTTAACCATGTGACTCTCCAGGATATGTAAGTTTGTCTGACGTATTATGTACATTTTTAGCGACCCGCAGATAAATAATAAATCTTTACGTGTGTGTTTTTAATAATATCGTCTAATATTTACTGTATTTTATAAGGTACATATGGATAATAAGATAAATAAACATAATGCTTTTCGTGGAAAAGTACAGGTGTGTTATCAATGTGTGTAATTAAGAACCTCATTTTTCCTATAAATTAAGATTCGAAAAAATCAACTTCCAAGACGGGATTTGAATAGGTGTTGCCCTAAGACGTATAGTATTAGTAGAATTTCAAATACCCAAGAAGCTCAATTGGTCAGAGCCTTCCCTCGTCTTGAATGTTGGCCTTATACCATCTAATCTACAAAATTATTTAACCTAGAACTCGAACTCGAATATTGTACGTAAAATATGGATATAAAGTCACTTCCATACTTATACAACGCTCCAGGAAACATTTTCAAGTTCTGTATTTGATCATGTAATTAGAGTAACTGTCTGTCGTCTGCACTTTTGAACGTCTGACAGCAAGTTTGCAGCTGTGAAATGTAATTAGCACCATCAATACATGCTGAGTGTTGAACTTTCAGTGCCTGTGACTTTTGATATGGATACTATAATTCGGTTTGTTTTTGGCGTACCTACTGGAATTTTAATGTCTTGCTTACATTAACTTCTTTCTCTTTTTCCTGTATCTGCTTGTGTAACCTCAAATCTTTCATCATCACAGCGATAGCCCCGGTTGTATCCAAAGGTTGTACTTTGAAACCCGTGGACCACTGTTCTATAATTTTTCTTGACTTGAATATTGCGGGCGTGCTGTCATTTGACCATTGTCTCATCCGGTGGTACATTTACCTTAAGTTTTATTTATTTGTATTCTATATAATAATGAATTATGATATTTAACGATGTTCAACAATAAAATCTTTAATAATAAAATACTGATTACATTAACTTTATTAGAAATAGTACAAAACTATATGTAAGCACAATATCTTATAACGTTATAGGAGAATGTTCACAATTCGGATACAAGTGCGCACAGTCTCCATTAGCCCCGTGGGCGTCGTCGTATTGGTTATGAACTTCGGACTGGACGTGGAGTTTCGGTAATCTGAAATTATGTTGCAAGTCTAAGTTTGGTGTTTACTAAGGAACCTGTATTGAACTGTCTAATACCTACTACCTACTATCAAAAATTAACGAAGTAAATTAATTTGAGATCTTTTAAAATTAAAGAATCTTTTCCTTTGAGGCAAACGTCACCAAAATTAATTTTAGATTTTGACCTTGATAAAAATTGTTTTAGTTGGCTGTTGCAAAGTATCACTATGATACAAATACATATATTATTTAAAATAATAATATTCAGTTTGATGGATTTTTAATAGGCAAATAGGTATAAACCTAAGTGTGTTCTTGTTCGTCGTCGTAGTTAGTGAATCAAATTGAGACTAAAATATTCTCTAGTTAAATATACTCACGTAAACACGGCTCTGAGAATCTCATCCAAAAAAGTTCCTTGATCTGCTTTGTCTATCTTGCTTGCCTGGCAAAGCATTTGTAATACGCATTCCTTCCCATTCCACCCAAGCCTAGATAAAATCAAATGAAGGTCATGAAAAAAAGAAAGTAAGTAAATGCCAAGAATAACAAACGAAAAACTTCTTCGAAATTCACTTCGACTCCAGTTCTGACTGCTGTATTCTACCTTACCTTTTTGAAATCAACGTACAATTACATTTAAAATGTTGAATGTAGTTCTTTGAGAAAAGAATTCATTTTTGCTAAAGACCTCTACTTAATCGTTCAAATAATTTTTTGTATCTACTCAACGGAAACTTTAGCATATTAAAAATAATACAAAATGTTCAGTTTATGAATGCTACTTACGTTTGCAAAAACTTTTCCAACTTTACATAAAGTTTCTGTCTCCCTTTCCTGTGAAAGTCTTTTTCAGTCGCATCGAGTTCTTTCAAATGATTTATGTTTTTCTGTTTATTGTGCATTTCCTTTTTAAGAATATTTGTAATAACTCTATTTGTTTCTTTTGTAGTATCTATGCTTCTCTTTGCAAAAGCTGGATTTATTATAATTTTCCTGTAAAATGAATTCAATATAATGCAAATTATAATATTTGCGGCAATTCTGTTCATCATGATATGAGCATGGTCAAAGGTAATCATAGTTACGGGTAGCCTGTACCTGTATAACTGATAGTCTGTGATTATGATGAGTGCAACCTAGTCAATCAGGCAGTTTAAAGATACTATGTACTATGATCGTAATAATTTCTTGAAATATAATAAAATTATATATTGTCAAGAACCCGGAAGTTTAACAGTCATTTATCATAAGGTTAACTATTTACTCCACAAATAATAAACTTTAGACTAATAGCTAATAGCTATTATTACAAATATGTAGTTAATTAAAACGACATCGTTATAAACTTTTGTTCCAATTATTCTATTCTAGTTGCAATCCCGTAGAAGTTACTTAAACTTCTTGCTTTATCAAGGTTGTACAGCGCCATAAATACGGGCCTGCAGAGACTTTATCCAAACTATTGTAATTTTTAAGAATATCTTAAAAATAAAACGTTCTCTTTAATCTGTTACTGACCGTCAAGTTGGTGTTAAAATACTATTTACGTTTTCTTAAAGGTTAATTACATGCATAACTATGAAAGTTGTCTCACCTTTTATAGTTTTTCTTATCTACTACTTTGCCATCCTCATCTAAATAGTAAATAACGTCATTTCTGCGTGTTGCATCTTTGAACTTGAGTTGGTCTTTGAACAAGTAAAACAAATTAGGATCTGTTGGTAACTCCCAGGCTAACGCAGCTGTAGTGCCGAACCAAACGACGTTACCAATTTGAAGGTAGCCGTGATTTTGGGTGCAGAAAACTGAAAGATTCAAATAGAATTAACAAAAAGCTGCTTAGAATTTGTATAATCTACTCGAATACAAGTGAATTTCTGATTTTTTTACGGGCAATTTTGTTTCGTTTTAAAATAGGGAATGTTTTCCTTTCAGTTTAATTTGCTATCTTCAGTATTTAAAGTATTTTTCCTTCCAGGTAGGGTTAAAAAATTCCACCTTGTATTTGTATATAAAATTGAGAAACTGAACTTTAATAATTATAAAATGCGATTACTTCATAATTCAATAACTAGCTTAATTGGAAGGATAAATACATATCTACTGATGCAGAATAAACCTTTGTTAATATGACATTAAACCGATATGGTCATTGAAATTACAATATTTACCACAGAACTCGCATTGTGGAAAATGATAACGTGGGAATTAACATTACGCCATATTTTGCACTTATTTATGAAACATGAATGCAAAATATAATGTTAGGTTGAACCTCATTGCCACCGCTACGTACCTAATTGAAATGAGCTGCCATCAGGGAAAATCAGAAATCTCTTTCTTCTTGACAATATTTTCGAAACCGTTTTGTTCACCATCAACGACTCTTCTGCTGCTATTATACAAGACAGTACTGATAATAGTAATAATGGATGCCATGTATAAATCATATTGATATCCTGTAAATAAAGAATGAAAAAGATAATATTATAATTGTAGGCATAATGAATAAATATTATGAAATTTTAATTACTTTAATAATTGATATTAGTTATACTGTTTGCTCATTATATTAATTTAATGCAAACCTAATTTAGAGACACGAATTTAAAAAAGTAAAAGTTATTTGAGATCATAAAATACACGTGTAAATAAAAGGTAAAATAGCAAATGTTATTACAATATTAACATATTTAACCAGAATCATAACAATTTGTTCATTTGGCATGATATTATTGAAAAAGGGCCGTTTCACAACCCTAATTTACTTACATTTTCTACATAATAGAACAATTCCAAGAACGCAATGAACCCCTGCGTGTTCCTGGAAACAACTGGCTTACACTTGTATTGGACGGTCTTGTTTATAAACGAGTTTGCATAAAAGGAGAGTGGGCATTGTTGGCAATGGGATCACCTATTGGTGGCCATTAACAATGTAGTGTCAAAAAGACAGATAGTCTTAAAAAAGAAATGCTTTTTGTTAGGCACTTATACGTCAATTCCAATTAGTTTAACTGAAATAAACATGACAAATTTTAAATAAAAGAATACATCGATATACTCGACTGGAAACCGACTTCATTACCTCATAGGTACTACAGATTCATGCAGAGTAATAAAACGACATACTTTACACAAAAGCAAAGCAATCAGTCAGCCCCTAAGGAATTAATTATTTAAATAAGAACAAGGTTGCCTGGAAGAAATCGCTTCCAGCGATAAGACCGCCCATTGAACATTCAACAGTATACATGCTACCTACTTGTCCTACTGTAAATCTACTGGTGCACAATAAAGAATTATTATCTACCTATATTTTTAAGATGGTTTTCTGTTGAATGGTTGTCCATTTTTATGGCATATTTATTAAAATTTATGGTCAGTCAGTATCTTCAATTCGATTACAAAACCCATCCATCCATAATTTCAAGTATGAATTTTATTATGATTGTGGATTGGTCAAGTTCCATACGCTTTTGCCCACTCTCCTTTGTGCGTTTGTACAAACAATGACCAGTTATCCCGAGACGAATGCTAATGAAAGCACAATGTGCAAATTATAACGCAGTTAGGTAAAATAGAAAGGTATCGGTTGGTCAAAGATTTTGTTACAGTTTGTTTGTCAACAAGAATATTCTCTTATAATTTAGGGCATTTTCATGAAAAAATTGAAGTTCAGCCGCGTCGCACTTGAGCGGGAAGAGGTGGACCCCGAACTCCGAGGATTGCCGATCCTCAGATGTGATCCGGATTACCACAAGGATGATGATGACACGGATGTCGTCAATAAAAAAAATATTTTTTTGGACTTGACTTAGGTCGCAGACAAGCACACGGCCCAACTGATGGAAAGTGGTTACCGTGGCCTATAAACGAGTGCAACACGAGTGGCGTCGCACTCGTGCTACCGACCCTATAAGAACAGAAAGATTCTGTGCCATCAGCGCAGAAGACAAGCAGGACAAGTCTTTGGTCTTCCCACGGACAGCACAAAACCTTTCCAGTGAACTCACTGAATATTACACACATAACAAACTGAATGTTAAAACAAGCGATTAATAGTAATCAGGTTTTAAGTCTGAAACAAATAGGCACACGAAGGTGTCATGTAACACGGGACTAGCCGATTAACAACTTATCTGTCATAAATGATCTCGAGTTTGATGTTGAAGACCTTAATCCTTCATTTACATTTATTGAAACGTATAACACTTGTTCAAATTTTAGACAACTTTTGACTTAATTATCTAGAATTTGGGTATTTTATTAATATGTAACAGGGTCTGATGAAAAGATTCTGATGGTAATAGATTCCAAAATATCAGAAAGATTAACATCTTACCAAAAGGGTAATATGTACTTTGTTACATATAATATTAAATGCTACCCAAATTTTAGACAATTAAGTCATAAGAAATCTAAAATTTTGGGATTATTATGAAGTTAAATGACGTCCCGGGAAAATTTTTATACTAATGATAACTCATGAAGATAATTATGTCCAATATACATCAAATGAGTTGAATTGAGTCATAAGGACAAAGGAGGCAACGATAAGGACTTATCAATAAACATAATCATAAACAATATTTATTAATAAGTTGAATAACCAAGAAAAGTCCTTCAACAGTATGCAAAACTATACCCATAAAAATAACTTCGTATAGCAATATTGATTATTCTCATGATATAAATTGTGATTTCAATAAAAATAATCATTTAAGAATATATTCAAAATCGTCAAATATATTAATTTCAACAGATGCAAAATAAATTTGGTCTCTCAAACTTTCATTTAATATTGAACGAATAAATTAATGACATAGCTACATGACTAAAACTAAAATAAGCGGTCTCTACGCCACAGAAAATTGTTGGTTGAACAGTATTTTGCAACTAGACTATAATTAACATGTCGCCCTGGTTTAAAACGTCCGTACAAACAGAATGCACTAGTAACACCAATCATAACATTGATTTTTAAATTAGATCAGACTTAAAGTTTACTGTATTACCTATAGGTACTAATATTTAAAGCTGAAGAGTTTGTGTACATTACAAAAACATGAGAATAAAATAAAGAAACTAGTGTCGCACATAGCCATGCACAAGAACGACTATGCCGAATTTTGTGTTGAATACATACATATATTACTTGTACCTTTCCACAATTATTTATTTGAACCTTACCGGTTTCGCCTCACGGCATTCTCCAATTCGCGATGATTGTGCCGGACATAGCGGCTTAGAGGAAGTCATGAATAGAACAACGAAAGATATTCTGTTGTCCTTTAGCCCCTCTAGCCAAAGTGACAATTCGTTGCCCGGCGTATTGTAGAATACATTCTATTCTACAATACGCCGGGCAACGAATTGTCACGTATGGGATTGACACGTATTTTGACGTATATAACAGTCGTCATCGTATGTGAAGCCCATACATTGATAAATCTATTTAATTCTACAAAAATACTGCCAGTCTTCTGGGAACGTTACCACAAGAAGCATACGATGCGGAGGAATTCCACGACGCATTTTAATTATTATTACCTTTTTTTTTATATTATAATTTGTATATTATAATAGTTTTAGTTTTAAAATATATTAGTTTAGTTTTCTTACTTTTTTCTCAAATGTCTTTGTATACATAATAATCGAAATTAAATAAATTACTCATTCTACAAATCTATTGTCACTTATCTAGAGGGGCAGCGTAATGTATGGGACTGAAATAATGTTTACGACTTGTGATAAGTCCATCTACTAGCGATTGTGCCACTTGTCTAGCCTCCCAGTATCCATTCTATTACGGAATTACTTGCGGATGTGTGAACACAACTTTCCTTTGCATACACCTCACTGCCATAGAATTTACTTGGAGCCCTAAAAAGTTCAATAACTGGCCCAACTGCTTCTTCTTCCTCTTAGCGTTAATTCCCAGTCGCATCCGAAGCCTTCAGCTCGGAGTCTGGAGTCCGCTTTACCAGTCTTAACTACGGAATTGGCTAGACCTCGATATTTTCCGTGAAGCGATTGTCATCTGACCTCCACAACCCAATGTTAACATTAGGCGATATCGACGCTCTGCAGTTAGACCGTTGTTTTTGGATTTTTTAAGGCTCCAACTACCCGTAACGACTGCCATAGATGTTCTCATGGCAACCGGGACCGACGGCTTAACGTGCTCTCCGAGGCACGACCAGACCAATGCAAATACTCATATTTCATTCATACAAATATTTGCACTGAGCGGGGATCGAACCCGCGCCTCCTGCGTAGCGGCCGCGTTCACTACCGCTACGCCACGGAGGCTGTCTGCCTAACTGCTATGCTTCGATAAAGAAAAAAGAGAAAAACTACACCATTCAAATCTAACGTTATAATAATATGATACCTTTTAAGACCAAAGTAGTTAGTGGATATAACATTCACTATTTGACAGCGACTAATAAACATTTGAACATCGAATTAATTACCAATTGAGATCACTAAATCGCTTGCCAATTTACATCGACGACGTAATTACAGTGGGATTGGATTTCTACATCATTTGTTGTTCGAAGTTAGTGTTTCTAAATGTGTAGTTGGCTGTACGTGTTCTCTTAGCGACTTCCCTGTTACATCCAAAGTTTAAATTAGAACCGCTTATTATGTTTGATTGGGACAGCCTCCGTGGCGTAGCGGTAGTGAACGCGGCCGCTACGCAGGAGGCGCGGGTTCGATCCCCGCTTAGTGCAAATATTTGTGTGCATAAAATATGGATATTTGCATTGGTCTGGTCGTGCCTCGGAGAGCACGTTAAGCCGTCGGTCCCGGTTGCCATAAAAACAACTATGGCAGTCGTTACGGGTAGTTGGTGCCCTAAAAAGTCCAAATAACAACGGTCTAGCTGCAGAGCTTCGATATCGCCTAATGTTAACATTGGGTTGTGGAGGTCAGATGACAATCGCTTCACGGAAAATATCGAGGTCTAGTCAATCTGTAGTTAAGACTGGTTAAGCGGACCCCAGACTCTGAGCTGAAAGCTTCGGATGCGACTGGGAATTAACGCTAGGAGGAAGAAGATTATGTTTGATTGGTATGTTAGCTTTTCCGGATCCCCTTGCATGCTCTCCATTGTACCCTCTGATGGTCAAAAGGACACGTGATAAGTCTCCAAGCAGCCCTCTTCAGGGCCGCTCCGGTCTTATTTGCCGCAAACGCCATCATCGCTTTTGCGAGAGAGAGACAGGCCCTGACATCTCCGTTCCCAGGGTGCACCGCGTGAACCCGCCGTCAGACCTCCCAGCCTGTGCCAGAACCTCGTCCGGTGTTTAGCAGGTACATCAATTAGCAGGTGAGGTTGGCTTGGTCCTGGTATTGGGAAAGCCCTATTATTGAGAGTGGCTCATAATTTTACTGCTATTGAAAATGTGACAGTTTGGAAGGCTGAATGGACGTTTGTTGCTCAAACTATGGTGACACTAATTTTGCTGCTAAAATATTTTTTGAAGCTCGTCGAGGTGCATTATTCTTCATTATTCAATTATTTTTGCGTTAGTCGCAGTTACATTTGGGGTACCTATCAGCCTACCTATCTTATTCAGCTCTGAGTCCGGGTTCTGCTTAAATATGATATTTGTTTTTTTGTTTTTCAGCCTAATTAAGAACAATTTGCAGTCTCGATTAGGATAGGAAAAAAGAGAAACGACTGAGGCGGAACTTGTACCCGCGACCAGACCTTACAGGGGAATCCTATAATCTACTGCTTTAATACATTTTACAACACACCTGCTCATAAAAGTGATATTATTTTACCGCAATTAGGCACGTAATGACACCTATTATCAAACTGTGACTTTTTCATTGCTATTATTCACAAAAGTGAGTTATAGATTCTTTTTTAAATTTTATAGGAAGTGTCTATAATTGTCTATGTTCTTAAAAAAGTTTTGATACAAAAAAGAACGTGTTTAATAGTACGAATAAATTAATATGCCCATTGTATGGTCATTTGATGCATTTTCGTATTTAAATAAATAATTTCAACTTGTAATAATTGTATAATAAACCAAATTATCACTCAAATTTAACATTTTTTTTTCTCTAAGTACAGAAAAAAAAACAGTAAAAAAAAGTTAAAGTCAAACCCAATGATATTAAATATAAATAGATGTGTTATTGATATTTCTACGTTGATTTGTAAGCATATGACATGTTATGAAAATATCATTGGTCAAACCTCATTCTTTTAAATATGGCCGATCGCCATTGTTAGATGCGCGCGCATAGGAAAACGAATTCATTTGTAGTATTGTTTATTTAGTATTTGTAGTGTTATTTTATTCGCAAGTGTGTTGTAAAACGTCGTATGCCACGTGTGAGCATGATGATTACCGTCCTCGGCTCTCTTAAGAAGGCTCTCAATAGCGCCTCGGCGGTAATCACCAACTTTGCTCACTTGTACCATAATGTACTATTAAAAAACGTAGCTAAAAACTAGGTAGGTTTAAAGATTGGCGCACATTGGGAGAGGCCTATGTTCAGCAGTAGACTGCATAGGCTAATTGATTGAGGTAACAAATATAACCCTGAAATATTGAAGTAAATAATGATTTCTGGTAGGAACTTTTTATTGATAAACGTCGTGGTTAGTAATCTTGTACACAGCCAGGGTACCGCGTTAAACATTCATCAGTAGTGGTATGTGTGGTGTGTGCAGCATCGTATTCTTTGTGCTCTTCTAGCAGGAACTCTTCACCTTTTGGAAGACTGTAATAGAAAAAGAAAGTATAATTTATCTTTTTACCCGACTACGGCGAAGCTTTATTTTTGTAAAGTGTTGTCATTTATAGAGTAGTTTAAACCAAAATTTCAGTTATAATCCATACATTAGTATGGATTAGAACTGAAATTAATTCTGCGAAAGTAATTACAAATGCGAAAGTAATTCTGTCTGTCTGTTTGTTACACTTTGACGCCTAAACCACTGAACCGATTTTGATGAAATTTGGTACATAGATGGATTAGACCTTGGGAAAGTACACGTTTGGTCGCGATAACCGATATTCACGCGCGCGGAGCCGTGGGCAAAAGCTGGTATTTTATAAATAATGCAACCTGTAACTACCAAATTTTTACCGATCAATCTCAGTAGATCCATTGACCAGATCCATTATGGATCTAGTGAGATTTTTTTTTCTCCGTAGATCTGTTTTTTAATAAACTGGATCTAGAGAGAATGATCCCTCTCAGTAGATCCATTGATCAGATCCATTACAGGTACCAAACTGACAGTCCGTTGAGCGATATAGACAGAAAGTTGTAATAACCGAAGCTTGAAGAACACTGTACTTCAATCAATAATTTGACTAAGTTTTATCGTATTCAGATGAATAGTACAGCATAATATACATCACAAACAATCGTACAGAATATTGATTTATATCATACTAGAAAATAACAAGATACTACGTAGAATTACACTCAAATACATCCTGTAAAGTTGTACCGAAATAAACTTCATGTTTTTTTGCCCTGAGCTGGATCCCTTGCTACGTCAGCAAATTGACTACTGGCCTTTATACTTTGTACCTACGGATTGGAAAGATGTCTCTGATATTACAAGCAATCGAAGGTTACGTGGAACATTTTTCGTCAGAGGAATCATAATGCTAGCTTGACATTTTATTGGTAGAACCTTTTTTATGACAAACTTTTTTCCGTAACTTTTTTTTATGTTTTTGATAACGCCAAAAACATAAAAAAAAACTTGGATGGTTTAAGTTCATTGGAATTATAAAAATATTTCGTTTCTTCTTATGAGTGATTTGAATATAAAGTGAACGATAAATTATTATATTTGAAATATTATTATTTCGCTTTATTCGTTTTCTAAACATACAAATAATAATTTAACATAACATAAACTCACGCCTATATCCCTAAAGGGGTAGGCAGAGGTGCTAGCACCCACATTTCGCCGTTTATGTTTAGGTCCCAAAGTAATAGGTGGCGAGCCTATTGCCATTAACCGGGCACTTATAAACCTGCGATAAATACACACATAACTTCGAAAAGCATCGAAAAGTCATTGGTGTGTGCCATGGTAAAACCTGGGATCGAACCCGAGACCTCATCTCAGCAGTCCATTACCCATACCACTAGGCTACCGCGGTCATTAATATAATAATTTAATAATTTAATTTTAATTTCTAAATATACTTAATAACAAAAACATTCGAAAATATAATAATAATACTCCATCAGCACCAAGCTACCGGTGATTAGGGCTCGAGGGAGAGAAACCTCTTCAGAATGCATTTGAATTATTATTATCATGATATGATTATTATTACATTACTTAGGTGAAATAGTACCGAGGTGAAATAAGGAGACTTTGCACATTATTCACTCAGATGCAAACCAGAATAATGTATGAAATCATTCATAATTGTTTTTTATTATATTTACAGTCTTATAATCATAGGCTTCGGTTCGATTCACCTTTTCCAGTCACGACTCTATTGGTGTCTACATACTTTAATCAATCTTCCCAGGTTCTTCCCAGGTTCAGTTGTAGCACCAATAAGTTAATACCATTTAGACGTCCAGTCGTCACGCCAGTACATTTTCTTTTTAAAGAGTAAAATTACTAATATTCCTTTTAACCCCTCCAACTAAACTAAATTGCTTGTGCTAGGAGTGGGTTCACGTCGGTAGTGTAATGGCCAGGATTCGAACCCGGGATCTCTCGATCGTAAAGCCGACTCTTTAACCACTAAGCTACCAACATATTTAATAAGTAATGTGTGGATAGAATGAAGACAAAAATGGTAAACCAAAAGCATCCCTCAACAAAGATCTACATTTTAAGGTACGGTTTCGTAACTGACCGCAGACCGCAGCGCTGAAATAAATTTGAATAGGATATTAATATTGTTTATTATTTTCATTCATTGCGGCTTCTCAATGGCGCCGTTTACCCGTATCGGAATTTAACAAATAATGTATGTGAAAATATTAAAATGTGTAGTTATAGACAAATGAGTGGATTACGGGACTGATAATTTTATTTTTATAAACGTTTCACGTACTAATTGTGTGATCGGGACGTATCGTCTCTTCACATAAATTACTTATTGAACTTCGATACCGATAAACGGCTACATTAAAAAGCCGCAATGATTTAAAACAATAAACAATATGTACAAATTATTTTAAATTGGAAAAAGCGAAATCAATACTCGGGCAGGACATCCCTCTTAGGGCGATGGTGGGAGCAATCTACCGATATTCGTACAAACTATCGGAATCAATGCTCCCACCCACCATCGCCCTAAGATGGATGTATTGGAAAATTTGGATCAATTTCGGGCGAAGCTCGGTGGCTTAGTGGTCAGAGCATTCCCCCTGTAAGGGAAAGATCGCGGGTCCTGCCCGAGTATTGATTTCGCTTTTTCCAATTAAAAATAATTTGTTTAGTTTAGCATACTAAATGCTTTAAAATTATCTCAATTGGTTGGGCGGAGTTGTCCAAAATCAATGTTTAAAAATGACTGCAACATCATTCATTGATTCCGATAGTTTGTACGAATATCGGTAGATTGCTCCCACCATCGCCCTAAGATGGATGTATTGGAAAATTTGGATCAATTTCGGGCGAAGCTTGGTGGCTCAGTGGTCAGAGCATTCCCCCTGTAAGGGAAAGATGGCGGGTTCGAGTCCTGCCCGAGTATTGATTTCGCTTTTTCCAATTTAAAATAATTTGTTTAGTTTAGCATACTAAATGCTTTAAAATTATCTCAATATGTACAAAGGAAAAAGAGAATCGACTTCGGGCGGGACTCGAACCCGCGATCTTTCCCTTACAGGGGGAATGCTCTGACCACCAAGCCACCGAAGCCCGCATGAAGCCGATCCAAATTCCTCTATACGTTCCGTCTTTGGGGCGACGCGGACGGTCGATTCTCTTTTCTCTTTGTAAATCGATTTGAACAATCAGCATAATAAATGCTTCAAAAATTTCATTCAATAAACAATAATAACACAGTCATGTCTATATCACGCTGTAACTGCCGCTGCGGTCTGCGGTCGGCTACGAAATCATACGTTTAGTTACAAGAATGTACAAAATACTAGAGAAGAGAACAAAGCTGTTGAACAAAATCGATACTCACGTGAAGACAACAGTGAGGAATTCCTCCAAGAATGTCCCCTGCCCCCTCCGCCGTTGCGCGGCCTCGCATAGTTTGTAAAGAACGCACTGCCTGCCGTCTCCGCCGAGCCTGCACAGATTATAAACGCTGTTAGAAATGCCTGGACTGTCTTAGTGAAATTACAAAGCGGGTGTTTCGGTACCAGATTCATGTTATAATTGTTTTAGCGGTAAATTACGCGGTGAAGTACTTGGAATTACGTGGCTTTTTCAGGTTGTTTGAGAGTAATATTATAATATAGGTACTGTGAATAACGTATGTTAGATAGACCACATCAAGATCAGCCCTTCTAGAAAAAAATCAGTTAGGTACGATAGTCGACGAAGCCCCCTAGACAAGTGACACAATATTAGTAGAATAGAATGAAATAATCAATGTATGCGAAAAGGTACCCTGCGACCCCTTCCGTCCCGCTTTTGGAGAATCTCCCTCCTGGACATAATCTTTCCTGTATTAGATGGATGTCCTTGAACAGACTTCGGACACAGGACAGCCGAAACAAAGAAAACCGGGCGAGGTTTTCAGGTGTTCCGGAATTCTCAGGTGGGGCGGACCTGCGATGTGAATGTGAAGTTACTCCACAGGCAATGACCCATCTGCTGGCGTGTGCTACAACATGCCCACACACATGCACACCGGAGAATCTCATATGCGCCTCTGAGAACGCCATCCACGTAGCAGCACACCGGGAGAACCCAATTTAAGGGTCGAGGCGCCATCCATTGCCACGTTAGAAGAATAAGAATCTATGGGATTGACATACGTTTATGACGATCAACGGCCGAAGCGAATAATATGTCAATTTCATATGTAGGTATGGCAGTTACAAAAACTAAGTGTTGTGGTCTTTCTTGATATCATTGTTTTTTGTTCCGGACAGTCAGTCAAAAGCCCGCCTGCACAAGGCTCAGTTGTGAATTGACTCTCACAACGGCATTGCATATATCCTCAGATCTACCTATAAATCTAGATTTAGGACTGAGTATGATTCTGAAATCACACTGCCCCGCTACCTATTGAAAAAAACGCGTAATGCAGAAGATGCTTTCACTCACAGTTTTCTTCATATTAAAAGCACTGTCTAATTATGTTGTTTTAATATTATATTTTTGTAACTTTAGTTCTGGAACTTGTCAATAGATGGCGTTTGAACTTGTGTGTCTGAATGGCGCTATTAAGATTTTTTAACCTGTATTTATTCAGGTAGAGGTTTAATAAATAAGTGATTTTAGTGGGAATAATTTATTGAGACGTGTAGAAGTGTGCTTCTACACTGCCGCGCTACGCTTCGTGACGCGGGGCAGTGTGCCAATCGCCTTTTAATATATGTATACAACTGAATACTTACGCAGTAAACAATGTCTCTAGCTTTTGATATATCTCTAATCTGTTACTCCTGTGGAATTCTATTGCATCATTGTCCATATAATCAGCTTTCAAATAGTCTCTATCTATCAGTCTTTCATGCATCTTGTTTCGATTTATCTTTATTTTTAATTTCTCCTTGAATGTTAGTTTATTGTCTTCTATGCTTCTCTTTGCAAATACTGGATTTACTATTAATCTCCTGGAAATTAAAACATTACGATTATAATTCTGAGTTCAGGAAAAATTGTGTATGAAGTATTACTTAATATTTTAGTTAAAGAAATATTATTTTTATAAGACTTCTTCTTCGTCTTAGCGTTAATCCTAGTTGCATCCAAAGCTTATACCTCGAAGTCTGGGATCCGTTTCACCAAATCCAAAAGTTTAGCCAAATCCACAGTTGGATACTGTGGATTTGGCTAAACTTTGATATCTTGCGTGAAGTGACTACCATCTAACCTTCAAAACTCAATGATGATATCGAAGTATTGTAGCTAGACCAGTTTTTAAACTTTTTAGGGCCCCAACTACCCGTAACGACTACCCTAGATATCGTATGGGTACATATTCATGCGGGAACCGGAAAAGACAACTTAACGTGCTCTCCGAGGCACGACCAGAGCAATGCAAATACCCATATTCAAGCATACAAATATTGCACTGAGCGGGGATCTAACCCGCGCCTCCTGCGTAGCGGCCGAGTACATTACAGCCACGCCATCTAATCCCAAAACTCCGATCGGAGAGCCTCGTCCATCTATTTCCAGATATTTAGGCTTTGGCCTTGAGCCACTATATCAGTTACTATCAGATTTGAAATACCGTTCGTAGTCTGCCGTCTTTCATGCCTCGTTTAGAAAACCCGGGATTATAAGAAGAAGGAAGCACGATTCTGGGTTAAAAATATGCCAGGGCTTCGATTCTGCTAAAGTAAACCCTAATTTTGGACTCTAAAGTAATGAGTTTAAAGTCTAAATTATTTTGTTTGAGTCCAAGTTATTTGCAAGACTGAGGTATCACCCCTATATTATAGTATGGGATACCTACCTGGGTTCTACATAGATATAGACATCGGAAGTTAACGCAAATATAACACATTGAAATGAAACTATTTTTAGCGAATTCTATCGCTATTTATTTGATATTATTTCATTCATTTATTTACACATTCTCACGCTTCCATGACTACTGAAATCAACTAAACATCGGGCTCAGTGTAAATAATACAATAACACCGAATAAATCAAACGAATCTGTTAAAAATACTGTTATTTCCGAATGTAAATAATACTGGAGGAGATTATGAAAATAAATGTTTTATATAAAAATATACCTACTTATGCGGCACATCAACTTTCGTCTTAGTGACCTCGTCTTTTCTCCGAAGCGGCTTTTCATACTCTTTGAACATGTAAAGATATTTGGGGTCTGATGGCAACGCCCACGCAAGGGCTATAGTCGACCCGTACAGGAAAATATCGCCTATTGGGATTAATGCTGCTTGTTGTGTGCAGAATACTGAAAAGAACAGACGAAAGGTTATTAAGTAGACATCACAAATGCGCATTTAATGAGACATTTATATTTTTACTACCTATCCCGGCGAACTTCGTACCGCCATATTTTTCCCGTTCCCGCTGCACCTATTTTCCCATCCTTTAATCCTTCCCTGGACACCCACGAATATTTCAAAACTAAAATTAGTCAAATCGGTTCAGCCGTTCTTTAGTTATAAAATAACAACGAAAAGTGGCATTGATTTTTATATATTAGAAGATTAGAAGATTTTTATTCATTTAAAGTCGTTTAATACAGTTTACAAGTGCTTTACTGAACCCGGCAGACTCCGTCTTGCCTGGTTTGGAGGCATATCGATAGCAGCGCCACCTACCGAGTGCAATTATTTTTAAACCATGTAAGTACTCATTGAAACATGTATTTCATGCGTACCAGTTTAAAGCAAAGCATAGTAACATGCAGTATATTGGTATTCATAAAGTAAACATAACCTTAATTGGTAATGTCCAACTAGTACCTACTAATTAAGAGAATGTCTGTAAATAAAATGACAAACTACATTTATGAACCTACTTCAGTTACTGCACCACGTTTTAAATAATCTCCTAAGAACAATGAGTATTCAGAAAACAACAGTGAGCATTGACTGTATGGAAAAAAAAAATTGACCATAACCTGACGTTTTGTAGCTGCCATACAGATGATATTACAAAAAGCACTCTATGCCTATACAGATAGGTATCAAAATTCTTTACTTTATTCATCTATTTAGATCTTGCATCCCGTTCCAAATTCAAAATTCGTTCAGAACCGTTTTTTTTATTCTAAACAGTTTATCTAGTAATATACATCATATTAAGTAAATACCGAAAACTGGTATAGTCACCGGCATAGGTAAATCTTGACCCCAAGTGAGAGAAACGAGGCGTTGGCACGTGGTTTATTTTGATATAATCTATGATGAATCTGAGCTCCTTCGCAGCTATATCACTTCGTGTTATCCTCAAAAGACACTCAAAAAACGCTTACTGCGCATATAATGACGTCACTGGGACCAAGATATACGCCGGTAACTATACTGGTAGGCAATATCTCATTGTTCCAAATATTTTCCACTTAATTATTCACGTACCGAGTTGAAAAGAGCTTCCTTCCGGAAACATTACGAATCTCTTACGTCTCGACAACGTTCTTGATACTTCATTCTTCTCGGATAATTTATTTACCGTACAATTTCCATTGTAGCCTCCATATTCGCTAATTGCTGTCTGAATAACTACGAGTTTGAATAAACATATCAACCAACTGTTCATTATATTCATTGTACTGAGAATGTATTCAGAATTATGCACAAAAATAGCGGGATATTCATTTGAAATTAGAACACGAGTAACACGACCACAGATGAAACACTTGTTCTAAATTTAAAAAGGGCTGAGTTGCCACTTGTAAAACATAAAATGTACTGTCTCGTTCTTCATGCAATGACCATCTAAATGTTACAAATGAAACATTATTTAACACTGTGTGAATTGATTTACTGTTATTTTCGTGTGACAACTTACCGACATGAAAAAGTCATGTTGTTTGCACAGAGAAACAAAGAAAGAGGTGCTAGGTCATTAGAGAGTTGCCGTGCTCCAATTTCTTTTAATTTTCAAAGAATTTTTTCATCAATGAATAAAACCAAATGTACCTATATCAATAATTTATTTAATATTTTTCAGCAAACTTACAATAATGTTATTAAGTACTACTTTGTATGGAGTATTTATAATCTACTTCTGTAAAGTACATAATACGTAATATACTTACGGTTTTCTCCTTCCGGGTTAGGCAGAGCTCACACTACATTGTTATCTACTTTTTACCTTACACATTTTACTAACTTCATTTACGTCCTACTTCTAAATTTTAATATTCACACTCATTTCATAAAAATCTTTTGAGAGGCTTTTATGTCAAAATCATAGTCCCGTTTTAATAAGACTTGGGTAAAGTGGCTAAATAATTTTAAAAAAAAGTATTGTTTATCACTGAGCCATTTCAATAAATAATAATTTTAAATTTTGATGTAGCCTGGATGTCACTATTATTTTCTGCCTGGGTGTCACAAAACTTAAACACAATTTCTTTTCAATTTCTTTATTTTACATATTATATAAATTAATTGTTATAAATTAATTGTTAGATCATTATTACCCAAACAAATAAAACAACTTACACAAAACTAATCACCTACATAGTTTATAGGTAAGCGTAATTAAATAAATTTTCTTCAATTTAAATAAATATTCTACAAATATTCTACAACATTCTACACAACGCTATCTAAGAAAAAAAGAAAATAAATAAATTATAGACACTAATTACGAAACAACTATAATACAATATTCTGACAAATAAATGAATCTTATCTTAAAAGTATTGAGCTTTGTTTTTTTAGATTCTTTCATAAAATAATAGTATACTGTAAAACTAAATCTAGATAAATGGTAAACATCATAACCCTTTTTTCCAGCTCCCTTAATAAAATATACTAAAGCGTACAAAGATCACACAGTACATGAACAAATGATAAGCGAAAACCGTTTACTTCACTTGATCTGTCACATTAATACATACACTCGCTCCCGTAAAGGTCCCCAAAGGGTTAGGCAGAGGTGTCACGCACGATATAAAATAATAAAATCATTTTGCGCTATTTTTGAAGAACCCCATACTGTCACTGTTGTCTTTAGGGAAAACCATTTCAAGGAGGTCAACCCACAGTGTCCGCAAAGGAGGTTTTATTCTGCGTAGTACATATTAAATTATATTTGAGTGTTCGGTAATCCAACAGAGGGTTTATCCTCAGACTTAAAACCAGCTTTTCATCTTTGTATGGTTCATATGTTATGTTTGTTTGAACAGAGACAGAGATAGTTTTGTGATTATTGAAAAAGTATTATGATTTATCTGTTGCTAAAATAATCGAGTTTTTCAATAGTAGATCTACCGCCGAAATGAGTATGGAGCTACGTCAACGGGGCTCTTTTTTCTTCGTGTAAGTTCATAAGAGTAAAAATTAGGTCAATAATAGTCGATAAGTATATTTGGCGACAGATCTTTCATATTCGTGGACAGATTTACCAAATTTGTGTACAGATATACCATATTTATGGACAGATTTACCATACTTCGCGCTAGATTTACCTATTATTTGACGCTAAAACCATTTTAAATAACAACATTTAACAACAAAATATAAACTTTACCAACAAACAATATATTTTCTATTTTAAAACCAATAATAGATCGTTTTCTGGAAGTCTGGAAGTACGCTTTACTGGACCCTACCAACATCCTTGTGGCCCAAGCTAACCATATCTGCAAGTCGCTGCATCAGATAATACACAGTCAACAATTGGCAGGTAAAAAACTGGCATAACATTTACAAAAATAAGCGGATCTCGAGCTCCAAAGTACTACTTTTGATCATAACTCTGAGGAGGATGATGATGACGAAACATTTTGAACATGATAAATATCACTTACTAATATAGCCGTAAACTATACATAGAGAACATATTTCTTCTCGCGGTAATTCAAATAGCGACATAACCTCAATGTCAAGGTTCTTTCATGAGACAAAAATACGTATACTTCAAAAAGGGCATAAAAAGGCTTTTACGAGTTCGTAATCACGCGAGCAATACCTATGGGAGGCGGATAGACCGTCAACGCGTGAGTGACATAGCTGGAGTTACGAGTACTTTTAGCCATCAATATCCACTTTCCTTATGCTAGCCTAGTACTATGAATAAATTAATTTACCAAGTAATTATAATAATAAGTAATAATACCATTGTCCCGATATTCATATCGCCCCATGGGCTGATTGCTAAAAGCCTCGACCAACACCTTAAGAGGCTCTCGTTAGGTAGCTGCATCAAGGGCTTGATGTAGAAGGTGGTACTCCTCGACACGGCACGCATTGTGAGGAGATTCCTCTCTCTGGAGCCCTAACCACTGGTAGCTTGGTCCCTGCACCTGATACCGGTGAGGTACTATTTTTTATATTATTAAATATATGTTTTTATATGTATTTAAAAATATAATTTATAAGACTTTTTCAAAGATTAAAGAGTAATAATACCTACATGTAAAGACTTAAAAAATGAGGCAATAGGCTAATTGTTTGATTGAGATTAAAAACCACTATAAACGTGCCTTGGAATTACGCATTCGCGGTCAAATGAATACTACTTTATTGCATATCAAAGTCTATTTGACAACATTGTAGGGATGATGGCACTTCTCTCTTTCTTTTATCTTTTAGCTCACGGGTTCGTTGGCACGACTATAACTCGCTTTTTGTAACTGCCATACAGATGACTTACAAAAAAGCTCGCTATGCCTGCACGAGTATTAAAATTGATGATCCTTTCGTGAAATGGCTAAAATCAGAACTACGGTTTGACAACCGTATACTTGACAGTATGCATTTCACAGCGACCTGTCTAAGGTGCTTAAAATGAGCCCTATATACGCAGTACACATTTTTTGGGTGTCTTTTGAGGATAGCATGGGGTGCTGCTGCGGTGGACGAACTCAAATTCACCAAGCATAGATTATTACAAAGCAATCCGCGGGCGCCAGAGCCTCGTTTGTCTTGCGATTTAGGTCCGAGATACGTGTCCGGAGTTATATACTGTTAAATGCACACTAAATTCAAATTGTACAACATTGTTTAGGTGGTAGCGCTACCCTTATCTTCTTCCTCCTAGCGTTAATTCCCAGTCGCATCCGAAGCTTTCAGCTCGGAGTCTGGGGTCCGCTTTTACCAGTCATAGTTACAGATTTTGGCTAGACCTCGATATTTTCCGTGAAGCGATTGCCATCTGACCTCCACGACCCAATGTTAACATTAGGCGATATCGAAGCTTTGCAGCTAGACCGTTGTTTTTTGGACTTTTTAGGGCACCAACTACCCGTAACGACTGCCATAGATGTTCTTATGGCAACCGGGACCGACGGCTTAACGTGCTCTCCAAGGCACGACCAGACCAATGCAAATACCCATATTTAATGCACACAAATATTTGCACTGAGCGGGGATCGAACCCGCGCCTCCTGCGTAGCGGCCGCGTTCACTACCGCTACGCCACGGAGGCTGTGTAGCGCTACCCTTATCTATTAGTGTACAAAGAAGGAAATGGATACATCTAATTTCTTATATGCTATCATTAATATCCAATTTCACAGAACAATAATTTTAAGAAAAGTGTTCACATAACTTTGCAACTGGATTAAAACAAAATAATTTTTAACGGATTGTATCGCAATTTATTCGATATTGCTATCGAATAACCGAAACATATCGGGCTCAGTATGAATAATATGGAAATATGAAATAAATCGTGATAAAATTCGTTTACAAATAAATTTAATGTAAATGTGTGATATTCGCGTTAACTTTGGACAGTATCTATCATTTAATGATAAATAAATTGTTTATTTAAGTAACACAGACTCATTTTTGTTAGTCACAATTTCTTATATCTATGTTAGTAATACTATACTAGAACAAAAATTAACTATCTATGTGTCAATAAATCCCAGTACTACCCCATTAGACAAGTGGCAATTCGTTGCTCGGCGTATCATGGAATAGATTGACAAATGACAGATTTGACGTTTTTGACATTCGTTGACGCCTGTCATATACGTCAAATCCCATACATTTGGCATTCTATTCTACAAAACGCCGGCCGACGAATTGCCACTTCTCTGGCTGCAATTTAAGGCCGGGTTTTAATAAGTCCAGCTTGCTAGTTCAGGGTCAAGTGTGTGTTGACCACATTCTGGGTATAAGGTTTCGCATGACTCGGTCGCCGTGTGTGCAGCATCGTACTCCACAAACTCATCTTCCACTGAGCTGTTAGGTAACCTATAAACCAAAATAATAATGACGTTATATAAAATCATGTACTTTTTTAAATTTTCAAGTTTCTTAACGCTATCAAATAATTGTAGTAATTGAAAATAAATATTACATTTACATATTATTATGTTTTATCGACATTCTAGAAATAAAACAACTTTTTATCGGATTCTATCGCTATCAATTTGGTATTATTTACATCGCGATAAAATTCAACAACAACATTCGCGTAAACTTCCGACGCTACGGTGACATTCTAGAACTCATACTGGCTATGCTTGGTTGTACCATAGTTCATGTACGAATAAGATGACAAATACTTGTGAAACATAGGGGCGGGTTAGCAAAAAATTGTTAGCAAAAAGAACAATACACTGCTGGATAAAAATCTGACGTATTGAGAAAAGTGTAGTTTAGAAGCACGAATTAGGTGGTTAGACTTGATTAAACGGCACTGAATACATTCAGGTATTGCCACAAACTATTCAGTAACTAATTAATCAACATCTTGTCCCCCTAGAAAATAGAATGACAAATGTATGAGATTGAACGTATACGACAGTCGTTAACGTGTGTCATAAACGTCAAATCCCATACATTCGTCATTTGTCATTTGTCTAGTGGGGCTGCTTGGCAAAGTACAACCCGTTATTACTTTAAGTTTGAACCTGGCCCTCTAGACAAGTGGCAATTCGTCGGCCGGCGTTTGGTAGAATAGAATGCCAAATGTATGGGATTTGACGTATATGACAGGCGTCAACGAATGTCAAAAACGTCAAATCCTATACATTTGTCATTCTATTCCATCATACGCCGAGCAACGAATTGCCACTTGTCTAGAGAAGCTGATGTTTATGTGACGTACATAAACATCAGGTCCAAACTTAAAGTAATAAATAACGGGTTATAATTACTACGTAATACCATCCTTACTCTGTCTCTATAACTTTAGAGACATAAAAGAAACGACAATTTCCATTCAAGTACATTACCCTGGTAAAATACAGGTGGTTTTATGAAAACAAATTGTTTTTATTATCAATAAAACGCTGGGTAATCTGCTCAGCTGTTAGAACTTTTAATAGGTGCTAACTACGTGTTGATAATGTGGCGTTAACTACTGAACTCTGCTCGCAGTTTATTCGTGTCATTTATTATGAGGATGGGATACTCTTATTTATAACAAGCTGACCCGGCGAACTTCGTACCGCCATATTTTCTGATCCCGGTCCCGCTGCATATCTCTAAATTGATCAGTGTTCCTTTACAATATTATGCATGTATTATACATGTAAACCTTCCTCTTGAATGACTCTATCTATTAAAAAACCGCTTTAAAATCCGTTGCGTAGTTTTGAAGATTTAAGCATACATAGGGACGGACAGACAGTGACAGCGACTTTGTTTTATAATATGTAGTGATGATAGTGAAGTGATAGTATGTAGTGATGATATCACTTCAATTTAATTTAAGTATTGAGAACAAAAATATTTATATATTATATATTATAAATATATAAATATATATTATAGGTATTTATATACTTACGCCTGTGAATCCCCGAAGGGGTAGGCAAAGATGTATTAACACTTACATTTCGCCAACTGTGATTTTCGGTCCCATGTAATAGGGGGCGAGCCTATTGCCGTTTAGCGGGCATGGACTGTATGTTTACTGTTGGATGGTGAAGAACTTTATCCCTTTATCGGCAGCACGAGTGTGAGTTTCCTGGTGTTGCACAAGTCAACAGGCCACGGTAACTACTTTCCATCATGTGGAGTATGTGCTTGTCAGCTACTCGAGTGGTATAAAAAAGCAAAAACACTTTGTTGCGTATTAAGCATCCAATATTTAATACAGATCTCGTGTGCCTAACTAGGTGAAAATGTGTCTTGACAAAAATAATTGCCTCATCTAAAATGTGTTGATGCTTAAACAGACAGATGTTGCACGTCGTTACAATGTTACTTACGTGAAAACTGCATTCACAATTTCCTGGAAAAATATAGCCTGAGGACGCTCCTTCGCCTGGCCGATTAAGCATAAAGTTTTCTTGACACAATCTTCGCCATTTACCCCCAAGCTAGAAAATGTAATAGCACACTTAGTGGGTATACCTACTTTATATACTTTATAATATAACAGAGCATTTAAGTTCTGAATTAAGCGTCACAATGGAAATACTTAGCTCTTATCAATTTAACTAGCCTTCCGCCCGCGGCTCCGCCCGCGTGCATTTGCTCATATCTTCGATTCTACTCAACCGATTGCGATCAAACAAACGTAAGATTTTAAGTCTGAGTAAGCCCTTTCTAACAAAAAAAACCGCATCAAAATTTGTACAGTAGTTTTTGTGTCCATCACGGACAAACAGACAAACAGACAGGAAATTAAAAAAAAATATTTTCGTGTTCAGTATCGTTAACATAACATAACCCAAGTATTTTTTTTTAATATCTCCAATGTACAGACACGACCACTTTACAATTATATAATAGTATAGATAGATAGATAGATGAAATTCTGAAGCATTTAAGGTCCAACCCCACACGGTGACAGCTTGACGTGCGTCATGCCGCCGCACGTCGCTGTCAAGCTGTTGTGCTTGACTTGGTAATATAAACTTTAAATGCGATGTGATATAAGATTTATTTTGTTTAAAGATTGTAAAATCCGTTCCGATGCCGTCCGTTTGGTGGGGTTGAACCTTTATTATGCTAACTATTCAAATCGATTTAGAAAGAGAAAAGAGATTTTTATCATAGTCATTCACATTACTATTAGAGCAGCTATCGGGATATTTACCATGTGTTTCTGATATTTCGGTATTCCTGCGTGATCATGGTGCTTTCAACAGCGCCGAATTATCGACAACTCCAGGAGGAGTTGCCGTTATTTCTATCTTGATAGCTCTAATTGGCTCTAATAGTATTTACAGATTTCACCTCAATCTTTAAATGTAACAATCTTGAAGTGTAATTCAGAGACATGATAAAATTACTCAGTGTAGGAGATACGAGTATTATACCGACCCGTGAAGCATAGTCTCTATTTTCCGGTAAAGCGAGGCGCGACTGCTTCTGTGAAATTCGACGCTTCGTCGCTCCATGCTTTTGAAATATTCTCGTTTGTTTTCCGAATGCATCTGTTGCCTGTCTATTTTGAATTTGTCTAAAGTTCCTTTTTTGTGTTGTTCGTTGACGCTGCGTTTGACGAAAGCTGGATTCACTATGAGCTTTCTGAAAGTTTTTAAAAGACTGTTAACGCTGCAGCTTTTGTGATTGACGTATGGGTGTTATTTATCGTGAACAGTACCGAACGAAATGTTTTTAAATAGGTACAATGACAAAAATAGATTAACAAATTCTAATGTACCTATTGATCACCTTTATTCAGATACCTTTCAAAAAGTAATAAAGAAAACATAAAATATATTAACATAAAATAAAAAAGGACAAATTGTAATACATGGTACATGTATAAATAATTATTCATACCTGTACCATGTATTCCAAATTAAAAAAGGTTTGTTAATATTTCAGTGTTAATCAACATTTGTCGTTGACTGTACAGTCATTATATTGTTTTCTAAATGAATACTGTATGGAATGATATACAGAGTGAATTTTCCAAGAGGACGTCGATGGCCACATCTAAATAGTTGTATGAGGAATAGCTAAAAGTGCTTCGGGTCAAATTTTGATCAAAACTAAAACTACTTTAAAAATGACCCCGGCGAGTGTTATACTACTAATACTTTAAAAACAACCACTAAATTCGATTACGAATGGAAAAAGTGTAACGCTCAGCCGGGACTTGAACCCGTGACCAGTCCCTTAGAGGGGGAATGCTCAGTCCACTGAGCACTTTTTCTATTCTTAATCGATTCCACCACTACAAGTCCAATGACGTCACAGATACGTAAAAAAACATCAAAAATTAGTGTCCGTCAGAATGGCTGGTTGCCTGCCTCATTTAGCATCGAGACAGATCGAGACAGTGATTAAAAATTGCTACCTAATTGCTACTATTTGCTACCTACCATTAAATAATTGCTACCTCATTAATTTTGAAAATATAAGGAATAACAATGTCACCAGCCATTGTGACGTCAGAATGGCTCTATACATAACGTTTTCCACTTAAAACATTCTAAATTTAAAATAAACTGTAGCCAAATTAAACTTCATTCTTTATGAAAGACTCTTACGTGTATGTTTGGCAACTAAATTCCAACAGTTTGCGTTCTGGTTTCATGGTCTATTTCCCGTATTAAAATGATATTACTTAGACTAAACTTGTGCTCTTTGCCAGTTTCCGAAATTGTTTATCAACTATTTCACAAAGTTCACCTTTGAGTGTTAGAGTACTGCCAGCACAGAAATTACATCGTTAATTCTCAGTTAGGTACAAATACAGCTTGTATAAAATTTGAACGTGGAAGTGAGGTTTTGAAAGTGATTTTATTTTTAACCGACTTCCAAAAGGAGGGCGGTTTTCGGAATCTTTGTCTTTTCTTGTCGACACCGCCGAATAGATAGGTTTTGAAACAATAATTTAAAAAAAAGAAACGCTATTAATACTAAAAAGGTTGAAACAAGATTGATAGATTGATAGCAGGCGGTACCCATTATTTTTTATCCGGTTTATGATTTGCAAATGGGTACCGCCTACTATCAAACTTGTTTCGATTTTTTTAGTATCAGTCCGAGATGCGTCGGTTTCATATCAAGAATAAACATATTTTCATTCCTTGTTCCATTGTTTATAGACACATATTACATATATTTTAAGTACTAAGAAACACCCTGACTAACGCAAATAGTGAAACTCAACACCCCTCTAATTTCCGACAAGGCAGTCGCCCAACTGATATGACACACAGACCGACAATCATCATAAAAACAATTGTATTGAAGTACCTAATGCTTTTACAAAATTGAAAATATTTAAGTATAAAATATAAATATATATATATATGTATATTGTACGTAGTGTTTGTTCATTGTGTTACCATTAGGTTATCTACTCTATAAAGGTATCGGTTTGTTAGTCTACCCCGGGGCTTCAGGGAACCGAACCCTTTCTGTTATAGAAGCAGGTATAAAAATAGAGTGAGATATTCAAATTTCCAAAACATATACGAAGGCCGTCTGTTTTAAGGTCGGCTAAAATTGAGTTATTGAAGAGAAATCATACTGCACAACGTTGTTCTTTATACACAAATAGATTGTTCAATCGGTATACATTCAAACGAGTAACACTGTTACTGGATGGGAAAAAAAATCCTAACGAGTCACAGGTGTTACTGGATGCACCATTTTTTGTCCCAACGAGTAACAGGTGTTACTGGATGCAACATTTTTTGTCCCAACAAGTAACAGGTGTTACTGGTTGCAACATTTTTTGTCCCAACGAGTAACAGGTGTTATTGGATGCACCATTTTTTGTCCCAACGAGTAACCGGTGTTACTGGATGCAACATTTTTTGTCCCAGCGTGTCACAGGTGTTACTGTATGCAACTCTTTTTGTGCCAACCAGTAACACTGCAAAATATTGGAGCAAAAATAAAGTCTCCATCGTCTGCGCAATGCCTTAAAATAGCTTTCGAGACAGTGAAATAAATAACCCACCTCATCAATTATCTTCTACTTGTTGTCTATTAATTAGTTAATTAATTGAACAATGTACAGTTAAAATAATCGAGGGTAACCTTTGTTACCACTTAAAATAGCATCGTTCCCAATTGATGAAATATTAACTGTACTTACAGTGAACAATCTCGGCATTAATATTTTATATTGCCTGTAGTCATCATTCTGTATTCAAATCCGATGTCAGGATTCTGTCACTAACGGATTTACCTGTTGTCTGAATAATGAACGGAGTTTTTTTTTTTTTTTTCAATATTCAGGAGTAATTTTGTAATAACTCGACGCGTTATTTGGCATTATTTTTTAAACATTTATAAAATATAATGTATGTATGGAAAAGTAAACAAATAAATTAAAAAAAGACGTGTGGCACTCGGGGACTGCCGCGGTAAAGCTTGCATAACATTTTTTATGAACTTATGCAATTATAATAAATAATAATTTGAATTTGAATTTGAATTTGATTTCTGTCTGAGTCTGAGTCTGAGTCCGAGTCTGAGTCTGAGTCTGAGTCTGAATCTGAAGTTGAATCTGAATTTGAATTTGAAAACTAACAACTTATGCAATTATAATTACTTACGTTAAGAGGAGCTACTTCGGAGCAGCTCGGCTCGATTCGTGCGAGCTCGGAGTTGAGGGACTGGGGGTGTTACCATTTTTCGTTACGGAATTTCTGGATTCGGTCTCCACGCTCAAGGCCCGCGATAGAAGCTATGCAATAGCTTAATAAAATGAATACATAAATAAATAAATAAATGTTTTTACTTTATTTGGTACCAACTCATATAAAAAGACAAGTTTTTTTACGCGAGTCTCATGGCTAAACGGTAACATAGTGTGTTAGCATATTACGAGCTGAAACAATACTAGTCAGGTCAGAAGCAAGCTAAACCGTCGATTCCGGTTACCATACGAATATTTGTAGCATTAATTACGAATAAGTAGTTGGGGCTTGGGGCCCTAAAATAAAAAGTCCGATATCACCAGTGGGTAATGGAAGTCAGCCGACCGTCGTCGCCTCACGGAAAACATCCAGTTCAGCTATTTCGTAGTTATACTAAAAATAGACCCCAACTGCGTTGACAAAAAGGCTTAGAATATGAGAAGTTAATTTACCTGTGATACGGTTTTTTGTCAATAATCTTTCCATCTTCATCAGTATAATACACCTTAGTGTCTATTCTCCTGTGCAGTGGATCTGCACGATGATTGAATGGTGAATATGGATCTTGAGGCAGCTCCCACGCTAGAGCAACTGTATTGCCATATAGGAAAATGTCTCCTATTGGAATAAGCATCGGGTATGTGACACAGAATACTGTAAAATAAATTGAAATTTAGTATTTTAGAGTCATAGACGTCTTGGAAAAAAAAAACTAAAAGATGGATTTAGACCGTCCGTTGTTAAAAGTTTGCCGCTGTTACAGTTTATATAGATTAAGGTATCTTGTGAAAATTAAATACAATAATTTTAATTACTTACCTAATTGGAACGAACTGCCTTCGGGGAATATAAGAAACCGCTTCCTTCTTGATAATATTTCACTTTTCTCGTGCATATTTAACTCATACATTGTAGCATTTACATCTATTTGACCGGAAGCACTTATCACTGTAAATAGCAATACCGATGTTAGAATTAAAAACATATTTTTAACTTCATGTGATTTTGTTTATGGAATGTATTTTTGTTCTATTTTTGATTGAATTTCATGGAACAATAACTTTTTAAAATTATTATCTGTGGTTCTTTTGTTATTCTATGCTTAGAGTGAATGGAATGAAGGTTTTGTAATAGCTACTAGTGAAAGATTTGGTTGTGAGTGAGGCGATTATCCACAAATACAACTCAGGCGATCACGACTTACAAATATCGGTTTACCGTTAAGATGCCTGTTACAGGGTGTAGTTTTTACGAATGCAATCATTTAATTTACTAATATTTTTAATTGTAAATTTTTTAAAATTTACATGTTGGTTGTTGCTGTCAATCAAAAAGGTTTTAATTTAAAATTTATTACGAAAATAGACGACGACCGGAACTTTTAATGCCAGTAATATTCTCTATGGGTATCGTATATTATAATCGGCAAAACAAGCATAGACATAAAGGAAGTGTTGTGCATGCAGTGCAGTTTGCTAGTTATTATTTATAATTAACGTAAAACGTTAAATATTTTATTTTATTTTTAACTTTTCACCCAATAAAAAGTATGGCAAGTTCATAATTTCATTTTCTTTTTGTTGTTTTCTTCAAAATAATGAATCAGGAAACCATGTCTCGTAAATTGTTAACATACTGTGTAACACCTAATTTGTATGCAATGGTGTGCTCACATAAAATGCACAAAGCGCACTAAACTTACATGGCAGATTCCTTGCACTTTGTAGTGCTATTCTACACGTAACCCACATTCGAAAAGTGCTTCTTATTTTGTTCAAATACTGTTCACAGAGTATTCTATTTATCGTCATTACGGGTTTTGATCGCCATAAGAAAACTCTGATGCCCTTGCCGCATCATTAAGAACTGGAATTCCTTACTAGTTCACGTATTTCCTTTTTCCTACAGTCCCGTGTCCTTTAAAATGCGTCAAGCGCCCACTCCGTCAAGCGAGGTGAAGTCAAATTGGCGTGTTGTAATATAATAAAAAAATCTTTAGTGCCTTATTGTTTATTGGGGTCAACCTTAGGTAAAAGGTTGCCATATAATAATAAATTTCACAAAAAAAAATTGTGTAACTATAGGTTTTATACTTACATCAGTCGCGAAGAGATATCGTTTCCATCCCATGCTGGTCAACGTTATTGGAAGCAATAATGCTCCGGATGGTCCCCCAAACGATGTCGTGCCACTTCCAATTTCTTAATTAATCAATCAATCACCTTATCGCAGTTTACAGTTGGACATAGGCCTCTCCCTACGTGCACCATTGCTCCCAATCCTCCGTCTTCTGCATCCAGTTTATCCCTGTCACCTTATTCAGGTCGTTAGTTTATCTGGCTGAGAGACGAGGTCTTTCTAAATAGTATAAAATAATAATCGGTTTAATCATAATGCCTTTTTACATTTTTGGTTACACGCTGTACAAGCATTTATATTTAATTTGTTCATTTACTCATTATCACTACGAAAAAATGTGTAAGTATATAAGTATATACCTACTTTCATGTACCTATCACTTCGTACAAATTTTAGGCAATATTCTGTTCACGTAAGTACATATATAACTTTGATCTGAATATAACCCTGATAAAACAAATATTCTTGGTGAATATAGTTTAGATAGATAGTTCACAGCTCTGACTATAGCTTGTTTTACGGGTTCTCGAATGCGGATAATCATACTTAGACGCATTTTTTGTATACATTACTTATTAACTTCGATACAGGTAAACGGCACCATTGAGAAGCCGCAATGAACTAAAACAAATAATATCGTCACATTCAAGTTTATTATCATGGTACGCTGATCTGCAACAAATGCTTTTCAATTCTTCAGATGAAACCCCTTGCAGTATGAAAAAGCTAGTACCGGCTATCTTACTAAGCTACATGTGTTTAGTAGCATTCATCTTCATACAATCAGGTGAAGCTACTAGCAACCCACACAGAAACAGAAGGGCACTGGCGTTTTTGAACTCGAGCAGATTCTTTGTGGGTATATTTCCTTTTTTTATTTATTAGTAGTAGAATAGAGTCACACCATCCCGTGGGTGTCGGAGAAGGCGACTATAGGGGTATTCTCCATCCGACAGTAAACATGACAAAGTACCAGGGTAACGGCAATTTGCTTGCCCCCTATTACGAGCCCCAAAATCCTAGTTGGCAAAAAGGCTACCCCTACGGGGATTTACAGGTAGATATGATGTTATAAGATGTAACTTAAGCTACTTTTATTTTCTAATAATTAATAAATACCCCACAAAAACAATATAAACCCAGATTAAAGTCCACGCAGACGATGTGGCGGGCAGTTAGTATTACATTGTGGAGGTAATGTTCCTCCAACCAAAGGGAGGATCCTCCGACCAGGCAAGGTGATCACGCCTGGCGGGCCGCGGCCCAACGATTGTGGTTGGGATGTTGTATATAGCTTGTACCAGCGCTGGAACTTCACTCTCGCGATGCAGGATTCGTAGTAACGTAGTCGTTCGGCTTGCTGTCGCTAGATGGTGCTGGGTACATGTGGTATCGCCACAACATATATAAATTGCAAGTTGTAATTTCAGCTCAAGTTTAATTTTAAAGCAAATATGGTACCTTGGAATCAATTATTCGCACAAGCTATTGGGTTCCGTATGAACTGGGATATACCACCGATGACTTACCGTCCCTTTCACAGATTGTACAGAAGAAATGTCTACGACTATGCAGAGGTTTTGTTGGATAAGTAAATGTTTAGATTAATTAGTTTATATTCTCATTTCAAAAAGGTACAAATGTATGTTCACGCCTATTTCCCTCCGGAGTATGCTGAGACATTAGCCCACCGTCTACCTACTTCTATCCTTAAATTCGAACCAAAATTTCTGGGAATGGAAGGAAACCGCTACCGTCCCATCAGTATTGTTAAATCATGACAAATACTCAAATGACTGATTTTCAGTAAATAAATAAATAAATAAATAAATATTCTACAACATTCTACACAACGCTATCTAGACCCATGGTAAGCTTAATTAGCTTGTGTTATGGAATCTAGAATGCGGATATAAATACTTAGATACAGGGGCGTATTTACCCTAGGGCCAAGGGGGCCATGGCCCGGGGCGGCAGGCTGCGAGGGGCGGCGGAGCCGCCCCGAGCGTCTAATTTTTTTTTTATACCACTTAGGTTGCAGACAAGCACACGGTGCGGCCCACCTGATGGAAAGTGGTTACTGTGGCCTATGGACGTATGCAACACCAGGGGCGTCACACTCGTGCTGCCGACCCTGAAGATCTGATCTGGGCGCTTTAATCTTGACTCTAAAAGGCGCCCAGAGATAGACGCTCGGGGCGGTTTCGCCGTCCCTCGCAACCTGCCGCCCCGAACGTATATCTCGGGGCGCCTTAATCTTGCTCTAAAAGGCGCCCGGAGATAGACGCTCGGGGCGGCTCCCTCGCAACGTGCCGCCCCGAACGTCTATCTCTGGGCGCCTTAATCTTGCTCTAAAAGGCGCCCGGAGATAGACGCTCGGGGCGGCTCCCTCGCAACGTGCCGCCCCGAACGTCTATCTCTGGGCGCCTTAATCTTGCTCTAAAAGGCGCCCGGAGATAGACGCTCGGGGCGGCTCTGCCGCCCCGAGCAACGTGCCGCCCCGAACGTCTATCTCTGGGCGCCTTAATCTTGACTCTAAAAGGTGCCCAGAGATAGACGCTCGGGGCGGTTCCGCCGCCCCTCGCAAAATGCCGCCCCGAACGTCTATCTCTGGGCGCCTTAATCTTGCTCTAAAAGGCGCCCAGAGATAGACGCTCGGGGCGGTTCCGCCGCTGCAACCTGCCGCCCCGAATGTCTATGTCTCTGGGCGCCTTAATCTTGACTCTAAAAGGCGCCTATTAGAGTAAATATTACGTATATTTTTTTTTTTCGGAGCTTACTTAGTTACAATATGACTATGTCACTCATTATTTTAATTGCATTCAAATTAGAAATCCCTAAATAACATTTGCGTTCAAAGTACGGTGTAACTGGGGCCAAGCAGCTTGGGCGCCGAAGACGGCAGCGCCTTTCTCTCGCAGGGAGACGCTACCGCCTACGGTTAATTCCGGCTGAGGTGGTAGCGGCGCTGTAAATGGCTACTCATAGGATTTCCACGTATCCTTATGACTAGCAGAGAGCACAGATAAGAGCAGCTAAGGGGCGGCTGGTTCCCCGAAACCTGGGGGCGACAGGTGCGGTCGCCTGGTTACTCCAATATATTCAGACCGGTAACGCGGCGGTGAAACCCGTACCTTTCCAGGGTTCAATGGGGACACCGACTACCCACACTCGAAGGAGCTATCTTAAAAGGTCAGCCGGGTTGCGAGGGAAATATCTAATTGTGTAACTTTACACCCGATAATTGAGACCCGACAGAGAGTTAGTGGAGAGATCGATGGAAGTCACTTCCCTCGCACCATAAGATAGAGATCTCACGAATCAGGCTTGAAAATCACCAGCAATTTCTGACGGACCCCTATTTTGTTCAGCCCCTTGGGCGGTGAACGCGAACGTCACATAGGGGCAGGTGCGGTCGCAGCTTGAAGTTTTGGGGGGGTCACTTCGGAAATTCCTTAAGAAATTTAACACCCCTAGTACTGGGACTTTTCAATATGACGTGCATGGTATGACCCGCGCCTGCATAGGGGGCGGCAAACCTAAGTGGCCCGGGGCGCCAAATCTTTAAATACGCCCCTGCTTAGATACTTTTTTTTTGTAAATACATACATATTATACATAGAAACACCCAGACCAATGCAAATATTTATATTCAAGCATACAAATATTGGCACTGAGCGGGGATCGAACCCGCGCCTCCTGCGTAGCAGCCGCGTTCACTACCGCTACGCCACAGAGGCAGTACGTATTCGACAATGACCATGTAGTTTCGATTTTGGTGGTGGTCGCTTTAGAACACAAACTTCCCAATCTCCTCTTAAGAATTTTCTCTTATCTACTCTCTTTTTCTATAGAAAATATATGCGAACGGCAAATCTCGACTGCTTCCAAAGTTAGTTTGAAGCCTGAAGTTTACTATCCTACATCTTCTACGACTTCAAGTCAGCACTCTTGGGTCTACTTCTGTAATAGGAGCTTGTTGAAGGCGGCATGGTCAGACATTTGTTACAAACAGCCTAAAGTTCGTAAAACATCCTATCTATATTATGATCACATTAATTCCAAATTATTTCCTATTACTTGGGACCTAATACAATGTTCTGTGAAATGTGAGTGTTAATTCACCTCTGCCTAACCCTCCGGGGATAAAGGCGTGATTGTATGTCATTCCAAATCGTTATGATTATCATAATTATCTGATACGACAGCATCATGGTAGGAGTAGAGGTATATTGAACGTCTACATAGTTCGGTGTCTTGTATGGAATTGACATGAAATACATAGGGACCCAATTCCGTGCGTCAGCATTAACTTATGAGTATGCAATATAATGTTGCTGTTACATATAAAATGTTACAGTTAAATAATAGAACAAGGCAATACGCTACATCTCCCCCGAAAAGTTACCCATTACACCCCCGGAATTTAAGAAAAAAAAATGTAAACGCACGCAGTTGAGTCTTACCTTTTTGCTTATAATATAATTTAAAAAAATACATGTATATAACACAACATTCTTATAAGAAAAACATTGAAACATTATTAAAAAAAAACTGTAATTAAACAAAACAAAACATTATTATTTATTTATAAAATAATTTGGTATTATTTTTATGCACAATATATGGTTTATTATTTTTTAATATTTCTACATTAGGAGACAGATCTTTTAGAACCTCATATGGGCCTAAATAAACATTATCCAATTTATCACCTGTCTGATTTTTCAAAAGTACATAATCTCCTGTCTTATAAATTTGAGAATTACTTTTCTGATCGTAAACTAATTTTCTTTTTAATTCACTAGCTAAAAGATTATTTCTAGCGTCTAACAATGCAGTTTGTAATCTAAATTTTAACTCTAATGGGTAGCTATCATAATTATACAAAGGATCTATAGTAGATTAAGAAAGGGAAAAAGAATCGACCTCGGACGGGACTTGATTTCGTACGTGTCTCGGTGGCTTAGTGGTCAGAGCGTTCCCCCTGTAAGGGAAAGATCGCGGGTTCGAGTCCCGTCCGAGGTCGATTCTTTTTCCCTTTCTTAATCGATTTGAACAGTTAGCATAGTAAATGCTTCAAAATTTCATTCAGTTGTTTGGGCGGAGTCATCAAAAATCAATGTTTAAAAATGATTGTAACATCATTCATTGATTCCGATAAGTTCGTATGAATGGCGGTAGATGGCTTCACCGTCGCCCTTAAGACGGTTGTATAAGGGAATTTGGATTGATTTCGTACGTGTCTCGGTGGCTTAGTGGTCAGAGCGTTCCCCCTGTAAGGGAAAGATCGCGGGTTCGAGTCCCGTCCGAGGTCGATTCTTTTTCCCTTTCTTAATCGATTTGAACAGTTAGCATAGTAAATGCTTCAAAATTTCATTCAGGATCTATAGTAGTTAATTTTCGTGTAAGATTGTTAGGTAAATTACATAATTTTCCAAATATATTTTATATTGCTTTCATGTACCTATACATTTTTTTATATATTTATTATATTATATATCATATATCTTTATATTTTTATATATTTATATATCTGTCTTTCGTCTTCCCTACACACATTTTACTAAGTTCTCTACTTCTCACTCTCTCCTCTCGCAGGTCTGCTGGAGGAAATTTCTTATAGGAATAAGCAGAGCCTCTGTACTACTATTTCCACCTATGTATCTCTCTATATTTGTTTGTGTGTACATAAATAAATAAATAAATAAAAAATAAATAAATAAACATAGTTTTATCATGGAACGCGAAAGTCATTAATCATTCAACAGATAAAATAAATATTTCGCAGAAACGGGATAAGCGGATTCCATTGCATTCGTCGCACCATCTGCGAAATACAAACTATTTCTGAATCGAATAAAATGTACCACAAACTTTTAAAAATAATTTTCAGGTGAGTGATGAGTTAATAGGTCTTTGAACGACTTCCGCCCTATACTATACGCCCCTTCCCCCCTTTCTGGGGAAAGACGCGATCACCGTAGTCCCACACCCGAGGGGGCCTTTGATGGCCCTGGGTCAGCCGGGGCGCAAGGGATATGCCAGAGTCTACCTCACCCTCGGTAACCTCGACCCGAGACGGCCGTGCAATTTTGGTCGGTTCGAGTCCGACATAACCACGTCCGCTGGTAAAAAAGATGAGTTAATAATATTTAACATTTATATAACTTCTGACCGTATCATTACCTCTCCTTTTAACGTACTTAGCACGGTTTGAATACGAGCAACTACCTACCATATGGCCTCAGAGGAAAAATCTGCGCTAGAACCTCGTCCATCTCGGTTGTATGGTCGTTGTCCGTCAATTAGGTGGATCAGCTTGCAGATTAGATTGACTTTATTCAATTTGTTTATTTATTCGTTTTCAGGCAACAATCGCCAGCTACCGAACGATGGCACAATACAACTAAAGACGAATGTGATACGGCCATTATGACTTGTCCATTTTCACTGCTAGATGTATCGCCTTACACTGATATTTCATGACAATTTTGAGAATAAATTTATATTTCAGTATACGAGTATATTTCGTACTGTCTAATTTATTTTGTCTAACAATTGACTGTATACGCCGAATCTAAAATATTATCAAACTAACACGTGATCCTGAGCAACGGAACTGGCAACTCAGCTTTCTTTAAAAAAGCGTTTGTACGTCTTGTATTACTCACGTTTAGAGGTGGGGTCATGGGGTCCCTCCATCAATATTTTCGGGGTCCAAACCAAACTCACCTGCAAGTGGTACTTGCCAAATGAAGGACAAAACTCTTGCAAAGCCTTTACTTCCGAAGTCAGGTGGCAGTCACTCCTATTTAGATATTTTAAGATATTCCAATTAAAAATTTCAACAAAAGAATTATTCATAAGGAAGAGTAGGAGAATAGACGCCAGGCTACAAAGTGCAAGCTTTGGATGCAACCAGGAGTGGTAGTCAGAGTCATCATGTATTCGTTATCATCATCATCTTATCGTAACTCTTGGTTGCATCCTAGACTTCCACCAATTCATCACGGAGCCTGGGTCCACTTACTCCCTCTTCTCCTTTAAGTCCTTTCACTCTCCACATGACCTCTCAACTCCGAAAGGAAAACCTGCACTAGAGAGAGAGTGAGAGCCATCGTAATAATTACAATTTAAACATGCCAAAGAGCTTTGCTACCTATAAACATCGCATTTTGGTGCATTAAACTGGAAGCAATTCAGTTTGCAGTTCTATAACGAACTAGATTGTTGGTTTGTTAGTTTCCAGCATGAAGCGGAAAGGACAGATCGCTTCTAGACTTGCACCTTACATTAAACTAATAACAGGGTTTAAGTTTGCGTTTCGGCTAGAGATGAGCGAGGCAGATAAACGGTTTAAGGATGTATATGTAGAAACGTTGGAAGCTTAGTGGTTATATAACGAGTGGGTTCACGTCGATAATCATAAGGAGCCTTATGAGTGAACACACTTCCAACCCAAGCAATTTAGCTTAGGGTTAGGGAGAATACTAATACTTTTGGTTACTAGCACTATTTAAAAAAAAATAGTACGGTCAGCATCAGATCGATTTTGACGAGCAAAGTACTCAAAATGATGATGAACTTTGCAACTTTGCATCGACCTGATGTCAACTCTACGTGCACGATGGACAGCCGGTGTTGATGTGTAAGAAAAAGTACTTAAAATGATTTTGTTACCTTGGTATTATGATCATTTTGAGACTTTGCTCGTCAAGATCGATCTGATGCTAACCATACCTATGATGGTTTTTATACCACTCAGGTGACAGAAAAGCATGCAACCCACCTTATGAAAAGTGGCTACAGTGGACTGTAGATGTGTGCAATACCAGCGGCGTCGTACTTGTGCTACCGACCCTTGTCAGCTGTGCTTGTAAAAGTTTTACAAATGTAAATTCTTCTAGCACTTCGCAGACATTTCTGCTTGTACATATTTCTCATATACGTCACTTACATACATTACTCATTTTTCTGCACATCTAAATACCTACCGTCGATGTCTCATTGAGGTATTAAAGACATAGTATGTTCAGTTGTGTGAAATACATTTTTGTAGCTTTCTCTTATAGCTGAATGACATGCAAGCACCTCATTCCTTGAACTAGTTCAGACAACCCAAATAGAAGAAACAATTATTGTTCATAAGCAATACAGTAAACACAGCCTACTTTTCTTCAACCATTGTTGATTATATTCACGTTATTGCTTTCGATGTTGCTAAGTTACTTGACTCATGGTTTGTGACGAATTGTGAATACGAATTATTATTATAAAAACAATAAAGTATATTTTATTTTAAATAATTTTTGTGTGTATTTCAAAATATGTAAATTTTTAGGAGTGAAGTGAAACATTTGTAAAAATGTCAAATAAATGAATGCTAAAGCAGAAACATTGACAAATACATTTTGTTATAAAGAACGTTCACCGATTTTTAAATTCAGAACTTGTATTTTAAATAGAAAAATATAACAATGTGTTATTGACAAATGAAAATCTAAACAATTTTTGTCACAAAAAACACTGGTCATAAATTTTAAAATTAGAGTACGTGTATTTTAAATAGAAAAAAAATGTACAAATACGTACAAGTGTGTTGTTTATGCTACATCATGTCTATAACATTTATAGTGATAGATATGGGTGACGCTAATGGCACCCATCACGTCCAAAGAAGATACCTCAGCTTACGAAACATGACACATTTCTTCGTAAGTATTCTCACAGATTTGATAAAGCTGTCAATAACATTTATAATCGTTGGTATATACTACCTTTGTAAGTTTTTTTTAATATTACATTCTTAGGTATATATTTCTAAAGTAGATCCTTGGCGAATAATAATATACAGATTAACAAGGTGTCTGTTTATACCTACTATAATAATTGTTTATTCATTTTAATTTTGCAATTTCTTATTTAAAAGCAACTAAATGATAATGAAAAAAAATATTGCCAAGATTTTTGAAATCATTATGAAATCTTATAGAACCCCGTATTAGCAAGAAACTCACTTATGTTGCATGACTTAATTCAGAATACAATTCTTATTTGATAACTAATAGCAGTAATGACTGCATCTGTGGCGTAGCGGTAGTGAACGCGGCTGCTACGCAGGAGGCGCGGGTTCGATCCCCGCTCAGTGCCAATATTTGTATTCTTGAATATAAATATTTGCATTGGTCTGGGTGTTTCTATGTATAATATGTAGGTATGTATTAACAAAAAAAAAATCTAAGTATTTATATCCGCATTCTAAATTCCATAACACAAGCTAATTAAGCTTACCATGGCCATGGGTCTAGATAGCGTTGTGTAGAATGTTGTAGAATATTTAAAAAAAATATATATTATTTATACTTATAATTATTATTATTTTATGAAAAAAAAATACAGTTATTGTAACTTTAAGTTATTTTCATTATTTTCTCATACCTACGCTACATTATTTTTTGTCAATTATTATCTTTCAGCTTCGTTTCAACTTTAAAGCAAACATGGTCCCATGGAACCAGATATTCGCTCAAGCCCTTGGATTCCGAATAAACTGGGATGTACCACCAGATACTTACCACCCATACAGAAATCATTTCATTCATAGGAGAACTATCTATAACCATTTGGAAACTTTGTTGGACAGGTAAGGACTACTTTATACGCTATTTTATTTGTTATTTAGGTAAGGAATTCCTTTGGTTTTTTTTTTTTTTAGAAAAGAATTCACATGTAGTTAAGGGGTCGAACCTACTGGTCCAGTAAACTAAATTCAGCATTGAAACTCTGCATTCTACAAAATATGAAAGAAAAAGAATGTACCAAGGACGGTAAAGGAGATATGTATACACCTTTTGAAGCGTCGTCGGTAGCTTAGTGGTTAATGATTCGGCTTACTATCCAGAGGTTCCGGGTTCGAATTTTAGCCATTATACTACTCGTACCACCGTGAACCCATTTCAGTTACAATCAATTAAATCTTTGCAATTCACTGCTGGACATAGGCCCCAATGGGCGCTATTTCTCCCGATCCTCCACCTTCTGCATCCAGTCTGTCCTAGCCACCTTTTGCAGGTCGACAGTCCATCTGGCTAGGGGGCATCTAGGACTCGTTTGTTCCAACGGCAATCGGTCTTTCGATAAGTGTGGGCAGCCCACTGCCACTTCAGCTTGCTTATTCTTTGGTTACAATAACAGGAAATAAAAACATACAAACTTCATAATGTAAAGGTGTATACTTTTCCTTTGCTGTACTAAACACATTCACACGCATAGTATCAATGTTACACTTATTTTGTACTTAGCAGAAGCCTAAAAGTAAAACGTGTTAAAATCCTAAATGTAACAGACATGAACCCATTCTTATATTAAGGTCAATAAACATCAATTTGCTTTGGGCCACGATCGCACCCAGAAGACTTAATGAGTGATACAAATAGCTTACACCTGTTCGTAACTTTAATTTTATACATCAAACGATGTTTTGTTTTGTTTTGATTTTATTATTTTGAAGTCTTAAAACCCCTACAGATTTGTGTCAGAGAAAGACTCTTCATCATCTTTAAGGAGATGTATTTTCCTGATTGGTCCAAGATGACCTTGGAATTTAGGGTCTGCCAACTCTTTCTCCTCCACTTCACACATCTTGTGCGTCCATCGCAGTGAGACCATTTTCACGCATGTCACTCTCCACGACAAGTCAGGACTCCTACCCCGTGAAAGAAAAAGTCTCTTAATATTGTATAATTGAGGCTTTGGCCTCATACACTGTATCTTCAGCAAGCATAGCAACATAGTTAATGAGACTGTTTGTAAAATAGACAGCCCATTCAAATTGTGAGCAACCGATTGAGAAGAACATTTCTTCTAGAGAAGACAACAGTTCAATAGCACTTATACAGCGAGGTAGAATACCTCGGTGGTGTTGATCTCTGGTTAATAGAGAACTAGATCTAGAGACTAAAGCTACTAATCTTACTTTAAACGAAGACATATAGGTATACCTACAACCAAACCCAGTTTGTTTCTCAGATTCACTTCCACACATAAAAGAAATTGCGCTACCAATCCCACTCTCATTAAACCCAATGTAATTCATTGGGTTTCTTTACCGCACTATAAAGTCTTGGTATTCTTTACCACCACCTTTATACGTGTTATCTTCTTCCTACAGTTCCGGGTCCTTTAAGCGGGACGTGAAAAACCATCTGATGAGACCACCAAACTGAAGGCCGCCTTTGTAACATTATTGGTGTCTGAAATGGAGACCCTCTTTTCTGTGACTTTGCCTTCAAAAGACGAAGTAAAGTCACATTGACATGTCCTATTCATTATCCTCCTCCTATATATAAAAAAGTCACACTCTAGACATTTTTCCAGTTCATAAAATTCTTTCTAATCATTTTATAGAATATAGAAGCCCAGAGTCTCCTTCTTTCAAACTAATAATGAGCCCTCAGCATAAACATCGCTTGAAATAAATTAATTAACACAAAAAAATTGATTGCTTCAGAAACGGCCTGAATGGATACCAGTGCGTCCGCCGAGCAATTTGCGAGATGAAAACGACCCACGAACCACGAAATATATACCACAAACTTTTAAAAATGGTTTTCAGGTAATATAAAATGACATTTTTAATGAAATTATGATCATAGCTGACGTCCGTTGAAATGAAATTACGAGCAATTTTTACGTAAAATGGACGTTTGGGTTTGAAAATTACTTTCGCGTTGGCACGTTCTAGATGATTTTGTTTTATAAAGTATAGGTACAAATATTGGTATGGAAATGAAATGTATATTGAAATATTCACGAAAAATTAAGTGGGAGTGTACCTAAATAATTTTATTCTTGTAGGTTACGAGTACAAGATAACACATGTCATATGAAATTTAGAAATATTTTTTGATTTGAACTGCCCGCGCCTGTTCTCGAGGCAAGTAGGCGTATGAAGCTTCAAATTTATTGCGATAACTATACTAAATGTAAATGAAACTTGATTTCTTGACAAGTAATTATAAATGTTTTTTGACAAGTAATTATAAATGTAAAATATTCCGTTTTTATGATTTGCAGGCAGCAGTCATCTGCGACACATAAATGGCACAACACGTCTGAAGATTGCGACCATTCCCTATCAGCTTGTCCATTTTCAATGCTTGGTATATCACTGCATACGGACACCGTGTAGCAAAGTTCACCATCAGGAAGTTAGAGAATCAATCAATTTAGTCTATTGCTGACAACAGTTCACTTTTAGATATAGGCATTTATCATATAAATCGATCTGTCCCTCTCCGCATCCAATCAATCACAGCAATATAAAGAAAGTTGAATGAAATGTTAAAGCAATTAGCATGCTAACTATTCAAATCCGTGTGGTTCCCGGCAGAGTAGAATTTGGGCCACCCTATTTCCTCCCATGCGGTGTTGTACAAGGCGACTAAGGGATAGGGCTGTTTAATATCAGACAGATATATACAGCCCAGACTCAGCCTATACATGACTCGAGTCAACAATAGTGCCCGAAAAACGGCAACAGTGTGCCTCCTATTATGTGGGACCTAATACAATGATTGGTGAAATGTGGGTGTTAATTCACCTCTGCCTAACCTTCCGGGGATAAAGGCGTGATCGTATGTATGTATATTATGTATGTAAAATTTCATTGTTTCTGATTGTTCGTAAGAATATCGGTAGATGGCTCCCACCGTCGCTTCAAGACGGTTGTATAGGAGAATTTGGACGCTTCAGGTAAGGCTCGGAAGCTCAGTGGCCAGAGCATTCCCCTTGTAAGGGACTGATTGCGGGTTTTAGTCCCACCTGCCCCCCTAGACAAGTGGCAATTCGTTGCTCGGCGTATGATGGAATTGAATGACAAATGTATAGGATTTGACGTTTTTGACATTCGTTGACGCCTGTCATATACGTCAAATACCATACATTTGGCATTCTATTCCATCATACGCCGAGCAACGAATTGCCACTTGTCTGGAGGGGCTGGGCGATTAATTTTTTCTGTTATTAATCGATAAAGAAAGTTATTATTATTATAAATCTAAATGTTGTATGTAATAAATCTAAATTGCTATTTGTTTTATAAATATTTTTACCCTCAAGGAAAAGACAAGTACAGCTGCCAGTATGTTGGGGTATTTTTAACATTCATGAAAAAATGAATCTCATAAATGAATTGTCCCATTTTGGAATCGAACCTTATATTTAATCTATACTAATATTATAAAGAGGAAAGATTTGTATTTTTGTATGTAACGAATAAACTCAAAAACTACTGGACCAATGTCAAAACTTCTTTTGCCATTAGAAAGCCATAGTATCAGGTACTAACATGGGCTATTATATATCATCACGCTAATTTCAGCAATGAAAGGGAACAGAATTCCACATGAGCGGAGTCGCGAGCAACAGCTAGTTTTTGATAAAGTGAACCATGCAAAGATTACTATGTAGACAGTTTTGTCATGTCACCCATTATGTCTGTTTTAGACTTAGTACCTACTAAATTTTACTGGAAACTTGAAGCAGGAACATGTAATATACCTAATAATAATTACATCACATAATAAAGTAATTCCTCCCTAAATTCTTGTTCCTCTCATTTGTCCGCACATACAAGTCCCTCCACTTCCTAAGAACACAAATACGCTCACATTATTGACATGACAAAATCATTACCACATGTAAACCGCACTACCATCCTCCGTCTCACTTTCGCATTCAGTTAATTATATCTGCATCTCTGTCTCCAAGGACGATAATGAAAGCTCAGCGCATGGTAAGCACAAAATAAATCCAGTTAGTTACTATTGGACCACTCAATAAATTCTCGAGACCTCCAAATCGGCTCCTATTCAACTGATCGTCCATTGGGGCCTATAAGCCACAACCATTTCTACTCGAATTGGAACTCGTGTAAGAAATTTGTAAGTTTGTTCAGATAGATTTTTTCTGTAACGTTCATCCGTATTTTCTTAATCAGCCAATTTGTCAGAATAATTCTGATCTTTTTGTTTGTGTGCGTCTTAGGTACGTAAATATTTGGGCTGTAGCTAAATTGCTTTGTTTTTTTTTATGAATAAATAGATTTGATACGGTATATTAAAAGAATCAATGTTCGTTTGTTTGTATCTTACATGCAGCTTTACTATTCGTCTAATTATGATAAAACTTTATCAACTACACTTGCGTGCAGGTTGTAGATATTGGCTGATTTTATTATTAGTCTGGTCCGGTGTCTAGGTGTTGAAATATTCTTACCTACAAATAATAATCTGACCTCTGGTCTAGCTGATGTCTGACTACACCACACAATCGAAACCTATGCGATTATATGTATTCATATTTTTGGATACACCCTTAAAGCTCAAAATTAATAAAATGCAAATTCAAATACAATTTATTCTCATAAATCCTGAAATCGTTCCCAAATCAAATCGAGAGCAAGTAGTTGTAACTATGCAGTACTAAGTCAATGTAAATATTCTCGGAGAAGATGGCTGGCACGTGACTTGCTACATATATGAGATTTACTTAATTTGTCACGAGAAGACCGTCCCAAAGCAAACAGCTAAGCTTTTCTTTACTTTATGACTGAGACTCCACAGGATTACTGCGATCTTCCAACGTTTCTCTCTCTGTAAAGTTATAGATGCTCTACGCAAAAATTGGTAGACCATTTTAAAATTGCAGTGCCAATACTCAGGCTTCTAAAGGTTGGTAATTCGTTTGTAGGCAATTGTATAAAAATATTTAATAAAATTCCTCAGGATTTGGTTGACATGCCACTTAAAAAGTTTAAAATAAAAGTAAAAATGTGTTTAATGGAAAAAAGATACTATTAAGTAGATGCATATCTTAATGATAAAAATGTATGGTCATCCTAATCACTGCTTACTCGCACATAATAAATTGTATAAAAACTATATTAAAAAAAAAAAAAAAGGATAATTGAGTTTTCTGAGTTTCTTGCTGGTATCTTCTCAGTAGAACCAACTACCGAACCAGCGAAAGAATCATTTTCAAATGATTTATTTTACTTTATATAATAACTAGCTGCCCCGGCGAACTTCGTACCGCCATATTTTCGGCCCGCGTGGTATTCAAATCCCGTTCCCGCTGCAACCCTTATCACTTAGGGGGATGAAAAATAGATGTTGGCCGATTCTCATAGATACCGGATAAGCACAAAAAATTTCATCAAAATCGGTCAAGCCGTTTCGGAGGAGTTCGATTACACACATTGTGACACGAGAATTTTATATATTAGATATATATTATCTTTTTTTTTAACTTGACATAATAATTGTAATATTTGACGTTCATAATTATGTGCTCTTTATGTGCCTGAATTGAATAAATGAAATTGATTCCTTGATTGAGTATCTTAAAAGCTAGTCATCATTCTTTGAGCCTTTACCCAACTCAATTGAGCTCGGCTTTTTAGTCTAACTATGATGCAGTTGAACTTAGATATTTTTCGTGAAATGATTGCTATCTGACCTCCACAACCACTTGGTGATATCGAAGTTCTGTAGTTCAGACTAGTCGGACTTTTTAGGGCTTCATTTACCCGTAACGACTGCCATATATGTTCATATGGCAAACGGGCTTAACGTGCTTTTCGAGACACGGAAATGCTCAGAGGAATGTAAATAGACTTATTTATTCAAGGATGTTGGTAGAGCATAGTACACTAGATACAGCCTAGTGTACTCGTACAGTGTACAGTATAGTAGTACTTTACTAATCAAGATCAAACCAATGCTAACTGTACAGGGTCATACCAAAATGAGCGTAACTACTCGTACATTAATTGAATTTAAATGTAATTTCATGATATATACCAACTTTATTTTAACAATATGAATGGATAAAATCCTCAGTCAACTTAGAATAAGTTATGCTAAATTCAGCATCTCCTGCCACTAATCTTCTCTCAGTACGCTAAAAATCTCCATTAGTCCTTGACCCTCAAGGCATCCAGGATATATGGAGGGACAGTTGAACATCTGCCTGCCAGCAATTGCAGCATCATTGTATTGTGACATAAGATCTTCTAATTCAGGGTCCACTTCATCAAAAGGGCTCTTGCCGTAGTCTGGCCTGAAATTGTGAATAAGTAACGTTAGTGGAAATGCAGTAATATAAATATGCAAGCTTTTGTTTTTTTTTTTTTTTTTTTAAATCTTTATTTATTTACAGGACTTTTATCTTACGACATGACAGTCCTATTGTAACAAAATAACATTAACAATAAACAAAACTTAAACTAGGTTAGCAAATGCTATTAATTTGGGTCTAAGGCTTTGAGCGTTCCATTGCAAAATATTAATAAATAACGTACTTCTACTAATACTATCCATGACTGCTACCAAAAAGACTTGCTAACCAGTTTCCTTCCCGTATAAAATTCTTAACAAAATTCTTACATTCTTCAAAAATGCACTTTATTACCGCAATAACCTTTTCCTCGAACGAACTTCTTGTCAAAATAATATTCTGTATTTTAATCCAAATCTTATTGAGCATCATCTGATTATCTTTTTTGTTCTTCTCATGTTTTGTATGGCTGTCCTCATTTGTTAAGCTTTCCTGAGAGTTTCTTTGTATCTGATGTTGAATATTGATACCACTGTTATGTTTATCCTTACGTCCTTTCTTGGAATTTAAAGAACCCTGCCCTATCACAGGGCTTTTTGGTCTAACCTCACTCTTCTCTATTTCTTGGCTATTTCCTTCTAACTCCATGTACTGTACATGATTCTCTTTATGAATGCTGAGTATAGAAGTATTTACTGCTGAACTTGAAGTTTTCTCTGTATTATTTAAACTTTCCTGCATATGTATATATTCTTTTCTTTCCTTATTAATTCTATCCCGCTGTAAAAATATTACAGTAGCTCTCCCATATGGTACACTTTCTTGGGACATTATTTCCCTAATTTTCTTTTCTCTTATAAACATTGGACATGATTTATCTATAGTTATATGAGGCCCTTTACAGTTAAGGCAGACATAGTCTTGTATCTCACAATTGACATGGTTTCCCCCACACTTAGGGCATAAAATTTTTTTGGTTGGGCAGAATTTAATAAAATGTCCAAATTTCCAGCATCCAGAGCATTGGGATACTGGGAAAACAAAGTTCTCTACCTTAAACCGACAGTCATATGCATATACATAAGCTGGGAAAGTAGACCCTTTAAAACAGATACGAACAGACTCACTATCTATCCATTTGCCTCCTGAATCGTATCGTTTCAATCTCCTGATAGCTAATATTTCAGCCGTGGATTTCAGATTTTCTAATATTTCATTGTCCGATATTCCTAGATCAACACCTTTTATTAAGCCGTACGATACGGTTTCTGAGGCAGAAGAACATTTATAGCCGAGCTCTTGAAATTTTTTGTTATTTAAAAGCATATTCGCATCTTCTATTTTTTCAAAATTCATGATAACTTTAAAAGGATTTTTATATTTTATATTTATAATATTACATATATTTTCGGACTTCAAAAGTCTGGCCATAGCCATTTGTTTTGGTAAAATTTCCAGAGATGTGACAGATATATTATACTTCTCCTCTGTACTGGATTCCATTGGGTTATTATTAATAAATGACTCACTTCTTGCCAAACGTTTCAACTTTCGTTTTATTACGGTAGTAAAACCATCTTCACTACTATCCTCACTTTTCTCACGAATTCTCTTCGATCCTCCCGGTTCTTGCTCACCATGATCTGACAGACTTTTCAACACTCGCTCACATTCTCCTATAATATCGGCGTCAGACTTTTCCCGTGAATCACTAAAATCATCCTCCTCAATATTATTTTCCTCCTCCATAACTGATAATTCGTTTTCAAACGTTTCAATTATCAATATTAAATTATAATATTTAATTTTTTCCTAACCTCAAAAAATGTGGTTGACACAGATGTTACCACAGAGAAATGTGAGCTTTTGTTTGTAAGCAATTAACTTAGGTATGTGTGTATATTAGTGGCGAGAAGTTCCTATAAACCGATTCCTGATGACTTGCTCTGTAAGGGGAAGCCGTAGATCAGAACGTCAAGATTTCCAAAGATGGTATGTTCGTTTTATAAGATGTTTTACCACCGGCTTTCCTTTTGAAAATCTTTACCCTTCGTCACTGGTGTATAATAATTAACTTATAATAATCGAAATCTTTCTTCTAATAATATAATTATTATTGATCAATCTTTTTTCCACAAACATATTGAGGTCTAATTCACTACTTTACGAAATGACATAGAGGAAAAAGTTTTCCACTCTACGCGTATATTTTTTTAATAATGAATGCCACTCACGTGCTTCACACATTCTTTCCTTGAATAGGGTTCTCTGCCCTTAATAGGCTCGAGTGAATTTATGGAAAAATCTGTTTGTACTGTTTCTTTGTTTACCCCCTGATTTAGAGCTGGTTCGCAGCTTTATAAGAGCTATACCTCGGACACGTATCTTGGACCTAAATTGCGAGAGAAACGAAGCCCGCGAATTGTTTTATATTGGTGAATTTGAGCTCATCCGCCGCCATAGCACCCTATGCTATCCTCAAAAGACACGCAGGTAACGTGTACTGCGCGTATAGAGCTCACATTTTGAGCATATTTTTGGTCCAAGATATTAACCAAGCAATACCTAAGGTATGTTATGGTGGGGGTGACGGGTGGAGCCGCTTGTCACCCTAGCAGAAGCAGGCCGCGGCGGCAGCGCGCATTGCGTGCCTCCCTACACCCGGGGGCGAGTTGAGGTCTCTGTGGTCCCCACACCGGAAGAGGGCCAGATCGAGAAATATGGCCCTGGGTCGGCCGGGGTGCGAGGGATAGGGCTACAACAATCTCACCTCCGGCAACTGACGGCCCAAAGACGGCGTGCGTTTTAGTCGGTTCGAGTCCGACATAACCTCCTCCTCCGGTTGCGGCGGGGGAGGTATCCGTGGGGATTTTTCGCACGATAAAAAAAAAGGTATGTTATGGTAGCGTAATGGTTAAAGTTCATATAGAATTGTTTATACCTCACTACGCCAGTAAATTTGACTTACGTTAATAATATATGCAGTATTTCGCCCACCAGTCCTTCTTCTTCTACAGGATACTGAGCTGCTTCACAAATTGCTCTCAGCACGCACTCGTCGCCTTCCATGCCTTTTCTGTAAAATAAAATCATAAATTAATTGAAATCATTCTTCAGCAGGGTAATATACACTTTACATACACCTACACATATGTAGATGTGTACTTTTTCTCCTGAGCCGTGTATACCAATGTAATTTTCAAACTTGAGTGCAACATCTAACAATGTAATCTGAACTTTGATAAAATCTCCACTCTAATGAAGTCCTAGAATACAATCTATACTTAAAATTACAGTCCATGCCCGAACTCTTGGGAATCGGGGTCTGTGGAAAAAATGGGGACCCCTGGCTCCAATGCAACACTATCGATAGTTCCTCTATCTATGTAAAGCCCAGGGTCCCCATTTTTTCCTCGTAGCTCGCGTGCAGACTGTTTCAATGATTGAGATTCATGACAGAATGACAGAATCATTCTAAAATGCGGTTCTAAAATATCAGGCCCTTGACTAACATTTTGTATGGAAATTTTGACATATCAGCTGTACATACATACCGTGCGTAATTTTTTATTAGTAAAGATTTCAGATCAGTGAACTAAAAAATATTTTTAGCCATACTCTGCCTTACTGTCTAGGCATTCACAGTGTTTTAGTTCAGTGAGATTCAAACCGTTAATATATAATTCCGTAGCCGACCGCATACGACAACTACCGACGCACGCAGCACATTTTTTTTATATAGGACACGTCAATTTGACATGCGCGTAATTCCTTGCGGCTTCTCAATGGTCCGTTTTATCCGTATCTGCTGCATGCGTCTGTCGTTGTCGTATGCTGTCGGCTTTGGAATCATACCTTTACTTTATAATAGCACACAATATGCTAAACAATACTTACGCTCGCAACATGTCCGCCACAGATCTATAGAAGGTGAGTCTTTCGTCTCTTCTGGCTGCTATATCAGCCTCTCTTTGTTCTCTGGACACTGTCTTGATGAAGTAGTACTGAGACAGTTGAGTTATATTCTGAAACTGGACGTACTGGTACTGGAAGTTGGCCGCAAAGGCTAAACTGATGTAGTCTTCAGCTTTTATTGGAGTTGATATGCCGATGATGAACTGGAAATTGCACAGAACAACGTTTATTTTATTTTTTAAGGATAAGGATTACAGAGATAGGACATGACGGTATTTTGTCTCAATTGAGCAATCCGACTGGGGAAGTACTGCCTTTTTTTTATCGAGCGAAAAATCCCCACGGATACCTCCTCCGCCGGAGCCGGAGAAGGATGTTATGTCGGACTCGAACCGACTAAAACGCACGCCGTCTGTGGGCCGTCGGTTGCCGAAGGTGAGATTGTCGTAGCCATACCCTCGCAGCCCAGCCGACCCAGGGCCATATCTCTCGATCTGGCCCTCTTCCGGTGTGGGGACCAAAGAGTCCCCAACTCGCCCCCGGGGGAAGTACTGCCTAACAGAATACCGTGGCCTTAATTACCTCGTGTTGTGTTCCTGACAGTGAGTAGGTTAGCAAGAGTTTTAATGGTGACAGAGGGAAGTCCATTATCTAATATATAAAATTCTCGTGTCACAGTTTTCGTTGCCATACTCCTCCGAAACGGCTTGACCGATTTTGATGAAATTTTTTGTGCTTATCCGGTATCTATGAGAATCGGCCAACATCTATTTTTCATCCCCCTAAGTGATAAGGGTGCAGCGGGAACGGGATTTGAATACCACGCGGGCCGAAAATATGGCGGTACGAAGTTCGCCGGGGCAGCTAGTTTTAGTATAAATACAGTATGGTTTTATTCACCTTACAAGTACCACCATAAGGATACACCAATGGTAAACTGTTCACTTGTCTTTTTACCATCTTCTTGTGTTCTTCTTCATCATTCGCAGCTGAACTTACAATAATGTAAGCCAAAGCCAATATAATCTGATGATAACTGTAATAAAAAACAAAAAAAAATGACTAAATGGTTATGTAACTCTTTTGAATAAACAACAAACCATCCAACTAAAAAAAACCGATTGATATAAGAACATCGTCCTTTTACAAGTCGGTTAAAAAAATTGAGCAATCGCGGGATCCTACGCGCTGGTCATGCCATGTGAATTTCGGAACTAATTTGCCACGTAACGGTAGAAAATAATACCTATTATTATATTATTGTATTATCAATAAATATAGCATATTTAAAAGCTTTTTTTTCTGTATTTATTTTGAAATCTTAATCCAGTGAGGATACGTAAACCCCATTGTACCTTAATTCGTAGTTGAAACAGTCTTACAATACCTAATTGGTACAGTCTAGAAGGTATTATAATGAATTATACATAGGTGCTAGCACCTCTGCTTACCCCTTCGGGGATATAGGCGTGAGTTTATGTTATGTTACATAGGGTGCATACAGCTTTTTAAGATTTAAAGCATCAAAATATTTATTTGAATTTAAGGTATGTTAACTAAAAATTACAATTAATTTACAAAAATATACACTTAAATATATATAATATACATAAAATATAGTCTTATCTTACCCCATAATACCAAACGACCTCGTTCATCAGCCACTTCGTAAAATAGTATCACATATTGTACGTGTGCTAAAGCTACCAATAAGCGTAGGAGTGAACGTCAATGCACTGTCGTAGCTACAGAATATAAAGCTGCGTCCACAATACGTCGAACGTCATACGCCGTAATTGTTGTACTCCGAATACAGCCTCATAGTTAACAGGATATTGCCACGTCCGGACTACATGTCTGGTGGATTCAATTGGTGGCAAATGTATTGTTTGTAAGGATATTGTGTATGGATTAAGATTCAATGATGGCATTGTGCGCTAAAATCACAATTTAATGGCATAAATGATAGCTATAGTCTTGTCATTATGTAATTATCCTATCCTACTTAATCTTATATATGTGAAAGTTTGTGAAGATGTTTAGATGTTTGAATATTTGTTTGTTATTCAATCACGCTCTAACGGCTGAACGGACTAGAATTTAGTATCCCGATTTAGCTATCTTTTATCCCGGTAGCGGTTACGAGATCTAAATTTCATAACGACGGTGGAGCCGTGGTCATCAGCTAATTCATGTATGTGAAGTTGGCAAAAAAGATTGCACTGGTTGCACTGACATACAACTTTATATGAAAAAGTGCTACCGTATCTCCTTTGTCAACTGTACTGTATTCACTTAAAAATATTATTATTAATACTAATACAAGACTATTACTAAGTAATTGATGAAGAAGGTTTTTGTGGTCTATTACTCACGTTTCACTAGGCAGTTTGAAATAACTTTATCAACTCCGGGAAACAACAACTAACAAATTCGCCTTACAGTGTGAAACAACTCTTATTTACAAATTTTCTGATCACGTGACTGCGCCGCCTACTGACGTGTAATACCTATTTATGTAAATTGGTAACAGAAGAGCATATTGCAATTGCAAACAGTTATTTTTGTAATAGTTATTTGTTATACAAGAGCGCAAAGTTGCTTTTTAACCGCGTGCTCAGTTTTGATGACCGAGCAAGCGAAAGATTCTAAATTTGAATCACGAGCGTAGCGAGTGATTCACAAATTAGAATCTTGAGCGTAAGCGAGGGAATCAAAAGAGCACAAGGTGAAAAATCTTTGCACTCGAGTGCAACACGTAACTTTTCATCCCACCTCAGCGAGGAAATACAGTAATGCAAAAAAAAATCAACAATGTTCAACAATATGACATGAGAAGAAAATGAAGTTCGCAAAGCAAATTAAAAAAAGTACACCAAGGAGGTTCCGAGTCTGAGTTTATCAAAAAGACAGATTCAGATTCAGAGACAGATTCAGAGACAGATTCAGAGACAGATTCAGATTCAGAGACAGATTCAGAGACAGATTCAGATTCAGAGACAGATTCAGATTCAGAGACAGATTCAAATTCAGAGACAGATTCAGATTCAGAGACAGATTCAGATTCAGAGACAGATTCAGATTCAGATTCAGAGACAAATTCAGATTCAGAGACAGATTCAGAGACAGATTCAGATTCAGAGACAGATTCAGAGACAAATTCAGATTCAGAGACAGATTCAGATTCAGAGACAGATTCAGAGACAGATTCAGATTCAGAGACAGGTTCAGATTCAGAGACAGATTCAGAGAAAGATTCAGATTCAGAGACAGATTCAGAGACAGGTTCAGAGACAGATTCAGAGACAAATTCAGAGACAGATTCAGAGACAGATTCAGAGACAGATTCAGAGACAGATTCAGATTCAGAGACAGATTCAGATTCAGACAGATTCAGAGACAGACTCAGATTCAGATTCAGAGACAGATTCAGATTCAGATTCAGAGACATTCAGATTTATATAAAGATTCAAATCCAAATTCAAATTCAAATTCAAATTTATTTTATGAAGCATAGGTTACAAAATAGGCCACGGTAACCTCTTACCATCAGGAGGGTCATCAGGAATGCTTGTCTGCGAGTATAAAAAAGATGTAAAAAACAATAGCTATGTTCCGCCAAAGGCATACAAAATATTGAATTATGTAAAAATAATTAATATGTATGTACGATGTGTCATTAAAAAAAAATTACTTTATCCTCTAGAGGATAAAAACGACTTTTGCACTCAGTTATCGAATAGCAAAAGTACTCTTTCCGAGATGGTGGGATGAAAAATATTTTACTCTAATAGTTATCTATTTTTTTTCTAACCGGAGGGCAGACCCTGAGCTCCGATGTCACCTTGGCCTCTAATGCAATCAGGCAAATATGTCTCCATGAAGATGATGATGATTTGGTAGAATTTTCTAGAACTCCTTTATTTTTGTTCTATCATTTACGACGCAAAGTCTCAAGCGGTTCTGTCCCTCACATTTTATAATAAAACCTGCTAAGTGTCAATTATCGCTGATGGAATATTACGACCTTGAAGTCCACGCCCACTTCTTACCTGTAAGATAATGTATAGGTAGGTATCTACAGTTACCATATTTGATATTTCCTTTGAGTGCTTGCTTTGCTGAGAACCTCCAAGCGGTGCACCCTGAACAACGAAGATGGCAGTGCCTCTCTCCTGAGATAGGGGAGTGTTTTTTTAAAACAATAGCACATATAGCATGCTGATCCCTCTATAGAAATGAAAAAAGAAAACAGCTACTACTGTCCAAGTGTCCAAATTTCTCGTACCTATATATTTTGTGCAAAACCTCGACTCAATAATCCGAGATAAAATTCTAAACCCAATGAAGTTATTTCTAAGAAATACTAATATTATAAAGAAGAAAGATTTGTATTTTTGTATGTACGAGTAAACTCAAAAACTACTGCACCGATTTCAAAAATTATTTTGCCCTAAGAAAGCTACATTATTAGGTACCAACATACGCTATATCATTACACTACTATCAGCAATGAACGGGATCAGAATTCCAGGCGGGTGGAGCCGCGAGCAACAACTATTTAAATAATTAATAAATGAAAATATATTCTATCAAAATGTTGGGTCAGAATGACCCACCCCCACTAACAATGTAGTAATTATCTACCCTCATGCACTGGGTTAATACGAAACGTAAACTCACAGTATCTGTATCACCGGTTCAAATCCCGTTAAGTTAATCGTACACTCGCGAACACTAACCATGTCACTTGAAACTAATACGTCGTTTCAACACCATGTTTTCGAAAAACAATCTTTTGATTCTCACTATAGTATTAAGTGCTGTTTTTAGTGTAAGTGCGACGGACATGGAGCTAACCAGTGAGGCCCTTCACAGGAGTAAGAGGCAGTTGTTGTTTCCAAATAGTACGTTGCTGCAGGTTTGTCATTTTATTTAAAGTTGTTCCCGCGCTGGGTCGTGCCTGGTGCAAAGGCTGGTCATTTTCATCCAAAAAGGCAACGCTGCTAGCGTGATGGGTACCTTTGCACCGGGTACAGGCCTGAGCGCATGGGATATTGACATTGTAATTTATTGACGATAATTTGTATAGTGACTCAATGTATATTTATTTAAATTTAATAAAATTGCCAATTATATTAGTAAATAAAATTATAAGAACTTAGTACCATTCTAAAATACGGGCCTTTAAATTAATTTTTGATATCCAACGAGGTCGGGACGCGAATGAAACCTTGGGGTGATGCTAGCCTATACTTCAGAAGATAATAGTACTATAAATAGTGCCTATACTACCTAATATTATAAAGAGCAAAACTACAGGACCGATTTCAAAAATTCTTTCGTCATTAAAAAGCTATATTATCAGGTACCAACATCCATACTTCCATACTGATATTATAAATGCGAAAGTAACTCTGTCTGTCTGTCTGTCTGTTACGCTTTCACGCCTAAACCGCTGAACCGATTTGGATGAAATTTGGTATAGGGGTAGTTTAGACCTTGAGAAAAGACATAGGATATGTTTGGTCGCGATAACCGACATCCACGCGGGCGGTGCCGCGGGCAAAAGCTAGTAGGCTATATATCATCACGCTACTATCAACGATGAACGAGATCAGAATTCCACGCAGGCGGAGCCGCAAGCAACAGCTAGTTAGGTATATATCGACTGTAAGACAATAATTTATTAACAAACGAACCTGAAACCTCCGAAATTAATAAATGATGTTTGGTATAAATGTTCAATTTTGATTTATGTAACAATTAATCACTGTCAATTAATGAAAGCAATTTGACAAAGGCTTTCAAACGTTAAGGTGCGGACTGACCGGCGCGTTACGGGGCGTAATGTAACATTCGCACATAAGCAGTATAGGTATACGTCGAGACACGTACCTTGGACCTAAGTCGCGAGACGAACGAGGTCCTGGCCCACGCGGTCTATTTTATAATAATCTGTGCTTGGTGCTATCCTCAAAAGACACCCAAGAAAAGTGTACTGCGCATATAGAGCATAATTTTGGGTCCTCGATATATACGTGACGCCTTTGGTTTTGCACACATCCATAGGTCACGGTAACCCCTTTCCAGGGTGGGCCGTGTGATTATCTGCCAATTAAGTGATATAAAAAACAGGTTCTCCTTCTTTTGCGTTCGACTTATAGGGTTTTTATGCGAGCGACTGCCATCGGACCTCCCATTTCCTAGAGGAAAACTTGCCTCTAAGCCTCATCCGTCATTCAGCCAGCTAGCAGGTGAAGTTGACTTAGCCCGTAGGTCTTGGGGAGCTCCTCAGACCCACACGCTTATTTCCTCACAAGAGTCCTACAAATTCTATGAAGGTTTTGAAATAAAATGTTTTAATATACGCTGAATGACGTACGTACTTTTATAGTTGATTACTATATTATGTCTGTAGATGTTCAAGTCGAGGTTGTTAGGGTCGCATTCACTTAAATGATGATTTAGAAGGTGATAGAGACGAGCTATGTTATAGGGGCTCTTTGTACAGTCAGTATCAGATCGATCCTGACTAGCAAAGTACAGAAAATAATCTTAATAGCTGGATATTACTCCCTTCCTGTTGATTGATTGTTCAGATATTTGGTACACACTTTTAGTTCGGACGATATTAGAAATGAAATCTATAAAACAGTTTGGTATTATCATCATAAGTAGGTACTTTATGTTGATTTAGCCCCCGTACCCACCAGCTAGGTCTGCAGCTTCGTGTTAGGGTATAACAGGAGAGTTGTGTGACAAGTTTTCAGCTTGCCTCAAGAAGGTACTCAAAACATCGTATCAGCTCTCGGACTATACAGTGTAATAGACCGTAGACGCCTTAGTATTACTATAAATAAAAACAGCAATACCCCGACTTCAGATCCCTCACCAACAACCTTTGAACGAAAAAGGCACGAAAAGTGACATTTCCTCTCTTGAGATAGAAGAATAATTAGATTAGATGGCCTTTTACTGAAGAATATGGCTGTACAATATCTATTAATTTCATTTTCCCTCATAAATAAACCAGTGCCACGCTCTGCCTTTGAAAGGAACACGGTTCACCCTTTGTTTCTAACGCTTAGGAATTATATATTTCATTGTGTTATATAAAGTAAATTGAAAATGGATTTATAAATACTCAAATTAATTAATGTGAAAGTGTCGCTTCGGCTTGCGAATTCGGTTGTAATTTTGATATTCTAAAGTGCTGCCGGGTAATCTAGTGATTAGAGACCATAATCAGAACTATTGTCATCTCTGGGTTGTGGAATTCAGATGGCAGTCACTTCACGGAAAATATTAAAGTTCAGACAAACCCCTAGTTAGACTGAAAAAAGCGGACCCCAGACTCCGAGGTGAAAGCTTCAGATGTGACTGAGATTAACGCGAGGATGAACAAGTAACAAGAATCAAAACTAATGCCAAACGTATATTTCGCGTAGGAGATCCCAAGATAGTAAAGAATTCGTAGCATGTGGATAAGGTAGTAGGTTACATAATTACAATAATGATAATGTTAAGACCCTAGGCTAAGTACATTGTGTAACTGTTAGTTATCCCAAATAAAAAATAAAATAATCTATTTCAACTAAATGTAGTTCCAATAGGTATATTCGTAAAAGTGAACGTATTGAAACTACGGAGCATTGCGATTGGCAGGCTTCAGACACACACAAATTCACAGTAGACAGGCGACCAATCACAATGCTACGTTCTCTCGATGCGTTTACGTTACGAATTCAAATTTTTCGTGCTCGGGGCACAGCCTTCTTTTCAACAATAAGTTGATGAAAATCATTCAATAATATCACTTTAGTTTATTTTTTTAATTCCATTCTCATTTTCCAGTTTAATGCCGGAATCGGGATCCCCAGCTCAGCGAAAAACATCAATATTAACTACGCCTTCCAAGCCAACTTCCAGCTACCCTGGAATAGAACACAAATTCCAGGGGACATTCTGTATGCAAATTCTGGCTACGTAGGCTCTGCGAGGAAGAAAAGAGAATTGGGGATCAGAGACGATATGTCGTATCAGGATGATGCCAAGCTTCACCATTTTTATAAACACGCTGAAGGCGTCCTAGACGGGTGAGCCATATAACATATATACATGTAATCACGCCTTTATCCTTGGAGGGCTAAGCAGAGGTGAATATCTACATTTCACCAATCATTTTATAAAGTTCCACGTAAAAGGGGGTGAGCCTATTGCCATATTCCGGGCACTATTGTTAACTCAAGCCATGCATTTGAGGTTAAACAGCAGTGTATAGACCATTAAAACAGAACTGACAAAAAGTCGAACAGTAGTATAATATTTAGCAAATGCACTGATAACGCGATTTTGTACTAAGAAGATTCTGGCAAGAAACTCAATATTGAGTACTTACAGAAACGGTTCGTTTAAAAACATCAGAAACAGTCGTAACGTTTAATCGTTTTTTAAGCCATTTCTAACAGTGTTTCTCTAAGTCAAAGTAAATCATTCTAAAGCTGAGCTCAAGTAAGCCTCAGCTCGGTTCTCGTCGCTAATCAGTGCAGTTAAGAATGGTACAATTTGTTAGCTGAGTTAACACTCGGATGCTGTGGCACGTTCGTTCTAACAATGTATTGACGTGGCGCGATCACGACGCTACTTGCGATGTATATTGTGTTGGTGTAGGGTTGGCACGTAATTGTAAAATACATTTGTTTCTTTTTTCGTGCTGCTCTCATATCTCTTGGGGTTGGGCCTCCAAGTCCTTTTACGCCTTTTTGCACATTCTTCATCGACTTTTTTGGTGATTTTTATTGTTTTTTTTTGCAGACACTTTTCAGAACTTTCTCGTTTTCTGAAGGAATAATTTAAATAAATATTTTATGTTCATATGTCGTGTTGTTTCAGTTCTGTTACTACTATCTTATGCCACTACGTATAGTCCAGTCGTCAAAGTAGATGGCTTATCATATAGCTCAAAAACTTTTACTGTAATTTAGAAGCCCCAAGTAACCCACTACATTATTCCAACAGTTCATTAGTCAACCCTAGTAATCTATAACCTAAATAACTACAACAAACATATTAAAACGGATGCTACTCAAATCGTAGGTATCTACTACATTAATACTTTTTTTTTATTGATGTAGTAAGGTAACTGTACCAATGCTCGACACTGTACCAATGCTAGACACTTTCGAACAAAACCCAGTATTTTGAGAAAATTATCCATTTGTTTTATAAGACTATTGACTTAAAAGATGCCTAATGGTATCTATAAGATATGTTCAAATATTCGCAACACCATCCGAAGTAAATTTAGAAAGACTGTTGACAGCAAATAATGTGACTCCGTGAACACGGTCGTGTTATTTCTTAAGATTTTTGCCAAGGGTACTGATTTTTATAGGTGTGATTTTTTTGTTTATAAGTTATGATTATTACTAATTTTAGTATAAACGTTATAAATATTGAAGTTATTGACATACTTGGACCATTGGGACAATGATGTCTAGCATTGGTGTTTTCGACCAAGTGCATAATAATTTAATTTAAAGTAAAAGTATGATAGATTTTAAAGATTTTATGGGCAAAAGTTAATGTCTAATTGTTGCTGTAACAGTTAAAAAAGAATGTAACTACCATGCTGTAATTAATTTGTTAAATTTTTTAGATTGAAATTTTATTTTTCCTTAAAGTGTCGAGCATTGGTACAGTTACCTTAGATACATTAATACTGGTCTATGAACAAATTCAATGTGTGCATAGACAAAGTCAATGACCTGTGAAATTCATCTAGATTAGCTAACAACACTTTTGTGACAATTCATACCTCTAAGTGACAAACAAATGCACAATATGTGCCTCTCTTGTGAACAGTAGCAAATTTACAGAAACTTGAACTCAGGAAACCCGCCCGCCCCCTTACCTCCTCTCCACTGTACCATCTGCTAATCAGAGCGACTAGTGCAGAGCTTCCGAATAACCCTTAACTGGGCAGCTCCTGATGCTTTGCCCTCTCCGTTGCCCAGTGTACAATTCTAAAATGCCTAACACTAAAAAGAAGTTATATCATAGGTAACATTTTGCAAATTCAACATTGCGGTCCGGAAGGTAACAACAATACATTTGGAAACCAGAATCATTATTTAGGTGGCCATTAATTGAAAGTTAAGAGATACATTTTTGTATTTACAACTTCCAAGTTGTTTCAAAATCAGATGGAATAAAAACATTCTTCCATCTGATTCTGACTAACATAAAGTTTATATAAGCACGTTACAATAATAGATAAATAGACCGAAATGTGAAAGTCACTGGCTGTTTGTCTGTTTGTTTATTCACCTGCGTATTGATTGACAGAATTACGAACTGGCAAGATATCGAATTCATGATTTATTTTCCACGAGACTTTGTTGCCGTTCCGAACTAATTTTCACATAAATTGGTTTCGTCAATAACAATTTTGCGAATGTTAATATTGTTATTTACCGCTGTTTACTTCCTTGCGGGTACTTTAATAATCACCTTCTCATGTTTTGATCTCGCTTTATGAATATTGTTTCGTTTATTAACCCTAGAAAAATTATCTACGCCTCAGAGGCGCAAGCAAAACACATTTATCTCTCTCGAATCTATCATAACTGGTAATCTCCGTCGAGGCCAAGTACAACAGCGGGGTGGACGCGTGCCATCGGAAAGTATTTTGGATTAGCTGTTATAGCTAAGCGTTGCGCTCTTGGAGCGCATGATTATCTTTTATGCAACTTTGGACAGTACACTTCAAGTTTGAATAGTAGTTATTTATATTGTATTTTATATTTTTATTATGTGTTTTCAAAATCCAAATCCAAATCCGTTCTTTCTTAAAATTTCAGTTTGGGGTACAACGGTCACGCCTGCGTGCTACAAACACTCTGTCAACTTGGAGCTGAACCACTACACTCCGAAGATGAAGAGGATCTTCTACATGAAATGGCGTCATTTGTGCTAAAGTAAGTGGTCTAACTGAAACCGTTTCCCAATGCGTGATAAGAGGTGATGTTAATTGTCCGTCTAGACAAAATAATAGCACAAAGTATTTTTGCGTGAGAGAATGAAACTACTGTGTAACACACTAGTGATTTTAGTCACCGTGAACTGTTACGTCACTGTCATCGCGTACATCATCCCTCATCAGTTGTCACTAATCCAAATGCGCACATTTTCATTAGGGATGATATACGTAGTGACAGTGTCACAACAGGCACAGTGACAGAAATCACTAGTGAGCACACTACCTGTTATGTCTATTTTCCTGGCTGAAATATAACTTGAATTTACAAATGCTGCTTTTCCTACGCTTTCTTTCATAATTCATAGTCGTGATATACTAGGTCATAGACCTTACAACATAAATTCCTTTTCTTTTTTATTTCTCCATTCTTTTCTCATGTAGCGTTCGTACGCCAAAAGGCCTTCTTTACCTTAGATTTAAAATTTCATATTGGAAAGTACGCTGTTAAAGAACTTGAGATTAATTTATGATCAAAATCAGATTAGGAGGAAGGAAGGATCTGACAGGAAATTAACACTCAAACTGCAAGCTATATTCTGTATTGAAATTCAGTTGTTTTTTTTTTTCATTAAATATCGTCACTGCTAGTTCTAGCTGAGAATCGATATACCTCATAGAGTACCTCTGTACTCTTCGCTTTTCTTCCTCTTCCTTCTTTTCGTTCTTTTCGTCTTCTTTAACAAAATAATGGTAAACTTTTAAACTATCAGTTCGTTGCCCTATCGTGACACGTATAGTATGTAACTTGCGTCACATGATCTCAGTAACTTTACACAACTGGTTCGGCATTAGTCGCCTAAACTTGAAAATTACTTTGGTACACATAGTCGTCTGTACGGCCCTTTGCAGGCGTTAACTAAACTTAAGGTGCTACTTTGCTAAGTACCGCCCCCTTAGGTATATTTGTTAGGATTGAAATGGTATACAGAATTTGCATGTTTTGATTAATTGACTGGGAAACTAATCTAGCCATAAAAGTGAGAAGTTTGTAATCTAAGATGTTTTAGTGATGAATTATTCACGGAAGATAATATTATAAAGTAATAGGTATAATTATAATTATAAAGTAATATTTTGTAATCTTTGGCCAACAAGAAATGCAACAGCAAATTAATAGCTACTTCTATACGACACATCCTCAGGCCATAACAGTTCAAGAATTCATTTATAGATATATATTCACACAAAATTCACCAATACACAATAAATGCATTTCCTCAATGTATCAAGTCCATTACGTCTAAATCTCTGAACGTCCATTCAGTTTGAAGTTTTACCAATTCCCTACCAAAATAAAATATACAGCTTACTTAAACGGTCAACTAAAATCTTACAGATTGGACCGTATTTATAGCTTATCCTTACCAGATCTTGCTACAAGCTCCGTAATAATTCCTCTTTTTTAATATTCAGCCCAACGAACGATGAATCACACGCTATCGCAGAAGGGAACGAGATTTACCCGTACGTAACAGCTTACAGAGACGGACAAAATCAACAACCCTGTAGTACTTTATACGAAGGATGTTCAATATCGCTCATAGATTTATTTACTAAGTTGCATGATACACCATGAATTGTGATAATAAAATTTATACTTTTGTAAAATGTGTTTATTCTTATAAGCATTTTAAAGAAAGGATATGTCAAGAGTACCCAATTGCGGTGAGCATGTATGAAAACATGAAATTGGTAGAAGCGAAAGATGTAGGTATGCCAGGATCGTAGCAGGTGGAAACATGTAGTCTCCACTGTTTGTAAAGTTTAAAATACAGTTCTGTTGCCCTCAGAAGATGCTAAATATTAACAAAAAACAAAGATTTCATTGAAATAAATCAATAAACAATATTGATGTATAATTATTTTTGTAATTTTTAGGAGATTTTTTTTAACTGTCATACAGATGATATTACTAAAAGACGCGCTATGTAATTTAGTGATTGGCGCCAAAATTCATTAACTCATTTATCTAGACTGCGTCCTGTGCCTCTCCTCTATTCCTGCCTTACGAAGTACGCCACAATCTTTGTTCTTTTTGAATAGCCCTATAAAGCTATAAACCTTGTTTCCCTGTACACTGCCGAGTTCTTTAAGCGGAGCGTAGAAAAACATCTTTCAGGGTCGTCAAGGCACTTTGGAATTGACAATATCTGAAATGATATGGACCACCCATATCATCAGGACTTCACGTATGTATAGTCAATTGACGGACTGAATATAAAAAGCAGTGTTTTTATATTCAGATATTGAGATCAATAATATTGGCCAAATAGGTTTTCAGTATCATTGTGGCACTTTTTTATAATTCAAAGGAATGAAATCTTTACGTGATATTTGCTGATCTGTCAGCACTTTAATCGATTTCCGGTTTGTAATAGAAAGCTGCTGTAGCAACGTTCACAGGAGACTATTCGCTTCTTGTTCATTTTTTGTCACTCCCGTACGTGATTTGGATATGTCAATACGACCAATTTCAATATCCTTTGCTTGCTGAATATCTATGCGACTTGCACGTAAAAACTCTTGCCTGTGCATTTGGCTGAATTCGAGGTAAAATATCATTTCATCATCTCAAGAACACATCATGCTTTACAATAAAAAAATTCGTTAACTGACTTGTTTTATCTTCATGTAAGCTCAACAGATAATAGTGATGAACATACTCTAAATAAAAAAAACAGTAGTACTGCGTAAGTGCCATCACAAGTGGCAACTTAAGTAACTTAATTATAAGCACTTCGTAAAACCGCCACCTATCGGACGCTAGTATTTCTTAAATTCCTTACTAGGTGGCGCTTTACTGTGAAGTTTCAAAGCCACCTAGTAGAAGGTTTGAAAACTGCAAAGGTGTTAATAAAAGTAACGGTAACAGTGTCGCGAGTTCAATGATTTTTTCTCATCCAAAATTTGGATGAGAAATTTGGAAAAATCCATTGGGCACATTTGGATTACAAATATGCCCAACGTATCTACGAAGTTTTCAGTATCCAAAGCGCCTAAAAATGTTTTCACTACAATCATTCTGACGCATACACTGACTGCAAACTTCACCGACCGTATTTAAGAGAAAAGCAACAATTTTAATTTATTTTATTTTTTCAAAAAACGACATGAATTCTAAAGGCTCAATAGTTTAATTCAACAAAAACCATATACATTATTTATTGTTATTAAGATACTACAATAGTTCTGAATATTCCAACTGTCAAGCTTATTGGTCGACATTTGGAAAAATCACTCCTATAAACCCTTCCTACTTTGAAGTAGCGAAATAGGCAGTAAGAAATATATCACGTGTGTGGTCTTAACCGACACAATATCTTTTGATATAAAAACATCATTAATAGCTAACCTATCAGTACATTTTTCTAAAATAAAGTATTTTTAAATTTATTTGGCTCTCTCAGTACATATATCAATTTCGTCTTATCTTCTATATAAATCCAAACGAATGCAGTGTCTGCTCTCCAATCTGTGTAAATGTGCTTAGGACGGATCCTTCGCACTCCGGGAACAACTCCTCGCAATCAATGCCTATCTCTCGACCGAGGCGTTCAGCTGCGTGGTACTCGTTATCAGTGTGATGGGACAGAGAATCGGTTGTTGTCGATGGCCTGGAATTGAGAAAATTACTCTAAATGATTATGTATGATAGGTAAATTATTTTGTATCGTTAGATGACCTCATGTTCCCTCGGTCAAATAGTCTGATGTTGATATAGGTGACTTGGGCCCCACTATAAGATGGGGTCCCAAAGACACCCAAATAACTAGGTCAATACCACAGGAAATCCTCACGGATAGGTACCCCTCGTTGGTCACTGATGGTGGTAAAGTCAGACTCGAACCGACTAAAACAGTACCCGTTTCAGGTCTCATATTTAATAATACCTGCGCTTATGGAGCATGGAGGTCGTTGAGTGACCTCCGGCATCTGAGTTACTACCACATTGATAGTGATATCAAGGAGTAAATAAATGAAGACTGCTTTACATTGTTTGATGATTATGAATAATCCGGTTATTAAATAACACGATACTTTGTTGACTAAGATATTTACAGTAAACCTGCCATATTCCCGCTAAGGAGGCTTAAGGTCTTTATAATCAATTTATCTGTTTGTTTTAATTCAAGCGAAATTTATTTCAGTAACTAGAGTGTATACTGTCTAATAATGCCATTAGCTGGGATTAATACACAAATACAAACAAGGTCTTGAACAAAAATAAAATTATAGCTCGAGGAATTTGTTTACTAGAAATAAACGTTACTATATTGAAGGATTTGATATTCTTATTTGGTTTTTAATTTCAGAATTTCTTTACTTTTGTGAATTTTGGGTGTGCAATAATGCTAAAATGGAAATAAGGAGTCTGAGAAGTGCAGCTACAACATCAGTTGATTGGCGAAGTTCAGTTGCCGTCAAACGGATAAAAAGTTCAAAGACACTTTGCCCAACCTGGAAATTGAACTCACTTGTTTTTCGCCTCAGATAACAGTTATGTGAGGCGAAAAACATAGTTGAGACAATGTGCCCCTGCCAACCCATTCAATGATGAACAGACCTGAATATATAAAACACAAAAATAAATACCAATCTAAACCCATCAGCGCGATCCACAAATAAATTATACATCATCCACATATAAAACGGTACCGAAATCTTTTCATACCGTTAGTGACTTACGTGAATAGTATATGTCCAATTTCACCGAGCAAGCCGTTTTCATGGGTGAATGGTACCTCGGCAGCTTCGCAGATTGTTCGGAGCAAGCACGGCCGACCTGAATAACCGTACCTGAAGTTTCAATGGGCAACCTTAATAAAATATTATACCTTCAGAGCGATTCTTGTTAACTCTTTATAAAGGCTACACTTAATATAGTAAATTATGTTTTCATTCAGCTTTGGCATAAGCATGTTAGTTTTGTATCGTTATTCGAAATTAATTGATGGAAGTTACATAATCTTATATCTGTACAATGGATTTTATTTTGTGACATATTTGGTTTCAGTAACTCTTAATGCTTTATACTGTTATTTTCTTCTGTATAGTGCTACATGATGCTCAAAAGATACCATAAATTCAAATCAAAAAGTTTGAAGCTTTAGAACTAAAGATATTGCAAGAAAAATTTCTTCTAATATCATTGTAGAAACTAAATTGCAAATTCCAATTCAATCATAACTTTAAAAAAATCATAACTTTCAAAGATGCTCATATCCGTTTACTAAATACTAGCTGTTGCTTGTGGCGCCGCCCGCGTGGTAGTAGCTTATGTTGGTAGGTACTTGATTATGTAGCTTGATATGGCGAAACAATTTTTGAAATCGGTTCAGTAGTTCATGAGTTTATTCGTTACATACAAAAATGCTTTTTTTTTCCCTCTTTATAACATTAGTATCCAAGTTAACGTTAATGAAAACATTGCATACAATGCTAAACTTTGAATAGCTTTAAACAATTTTACATTATTTCCATAACCTCTAGGTGTTGTATATTCAATTAAACATTTTACATGCTAACTTTAGAATCAGTTTTGAATATACAAATAATTTAAAATATTTACCTTTCAGCCATTCGCTCAATAATCTTATAAAAGTCCCATCTATTCATTCTCTGAGGCTCTTCTTCGTCCATTGCATTTTGATCTATGATTTCTTGTCTCTTGATTGCTTCATCTAAAGAGAGCTCTGTTTCTGTTGTTACATCCGCTATTAAACCACCCTCAGCATATGCTAAAGATCTTTTTCTTCTATTTTCATCAAAGGTTAAATCTAACAACGTATTGTTTTCTGTTTTCGTATCATCTGTCGCAGTGTGATATTTATCATCGTCTATATTTAGTTTCCTTGGATCATTTGGATCTATTTCATTTAAATTATCTGAATCTATCCTATTCAAATCATCTTCTGAGGACTCTTTATCTTCTATATCTCCTGAACGGCCCACTGTACTAGCAAAACCGTAAATCCTGCTGGTATATTCCGAACTATTTGTAGGTAGATCATATTGGAATTTTATTACAGTACCCACCGTAACAGAAGCTTCTTTCAAATCAACTGGTATACCTAGACCAAGGATGAACTGAAAATATTAAAGTAAGGTGTCATTAAATACATTCTTAGTTGATTAAAATGCAAGATGACAAGATACGAGATCTATTAATTTATTCATATAGTTATCAGTAAGTTGGCAAATAGGCGTATGGTGCGCCTGCTCGAATGTGATCACTGTTGCATATGGACGTCCACATCAGCAGTAAGACGCACGCGCTGTCAGTTTAATAAATCTTCTTTTTTTGTGTGAGTGATTACCAATCATCATTATACCTTGTCCCACTTATATGATTTGGGGTCGGCGCAACCTCTAATTCTCTTTGATGCATTCCTTTCAGAACCTGTCTCAGTTACTCCCCTCTTTGCCATATTTTACATTTTTATCAATAACAGTTACATAGGTACTAAGAAACGAGAGCACCACAGGGTCATCAAGATGATTTTGTGATATGATTTTCCTAGCAACTCCGAAAAGTCAATGTTCTTGTCTACTACTAGTAACTTAGGGTTACGTTTTGATCGAGTGGTGGTCTGTGACAAACTAGAAGAATTGTTGTCAAATCGAAGATGCCATCTTTAACGACGTTGCAGACGGTGAAACCATCCATTGACTGCAAATTCTCCACCTAGACGAGACAGTCACTGAATTTTCATTCAGTGGGTCACTCAGAAAGTATGCAGAGATGAAAACATCTATTTCTCCCCTGAGCCCTCTTTTTACTCAGAGTAACCCAAAACGTGGGCTACATCCGCCTCTGCATTCCCACACAGCTCACTGCAAGGCGCAGTGGGAATTTAAGTAAGTAAAGCGTAGCCTAACATTCACTGACCAAACATCCATAAACTAACTGCCCTAAATTAGATGATTAATGAATGTAAGTAATATTTTTCTTTTCAATTTCATCATTATCATCATCCATCCATATTCAGCCATAGGAAGTCCACTGCTGGACATAGGCCTCCCCTATAGATCTCCAATAAGACTGGTTTTCAATTTAAGTAAATTTTATTCAAAAATGTTGACATAAAAAGGGCACGACATGAAAAATGACTTACAGTTAATTTATCGATTGTTAAGTATACTTTATTATGTTTTCAAAAGTTATTCGAACCTTTTGTATTTTGTTTGTAATTGCAATAAAAGTTCAAATTAATGTACACAGTAGCAGGAGGCCGTTAAAATTCTACGTAGACTTTATTAGTTTATTCAATTAAGTAGAGAGAGAGCTTCACAAAATAATGGACATAAAAAACCATACAATAGGCGTATGAGATAAATAGGCTCATAGAATGAAACAAATGACAGTTGTGTGAACCCAAGTACTAAAATACATTTTGGTCGAAACAAAATAATCATTTGTTATCCTGAAGCTTAATTAAAAATTTCAACACAAAATTTGAACGTGAGGCTGAAAAGTCCAGCGTTGAGCTCAACAGTTTAGAGGCACATTTTAGAGAAATAGAGACAAAACATGTCAGACGAAACAGAAAATAAAATGTGAAACAAAAACTCTCATGGCACGCTTCAAAAGGCAGACAGAAGCTTAATTGCATTTAAATTCACGAACAAAAAAGACACTGCTTCGTTAAGCCCTATTCGTTGTGCAAAGAAAACATCATTTGCTTAAGTTAAATCAGGTACGCTATGCAAATTTGGATGGATTTGTTCTAATAAGGTAGGGTGAGCGTACCTGTGCTCGCGCTGGGCCACCATCAGGGTACACGAGGTACCGTTTCTGCCTGCCCGCGTCCGCGCCAAACAGCGAGATCAAATTGAACAGAATTAAAGCGCACAGCATCGTTCTTCGTTTTTACGTCGATTCTGAGCGCACGGCACCGTCGAAGTGTAAATACTGTATAAGATAAAATGTTAGAATGTTTACACAGAGCCTACGGCAGTGTCTGTCTAATGAACCGTTATGTTTTCCCAGTGATTTGGCCTGTACCGAACGGCCCAGATGCTTGCTCACGTCGAGCAGAGGTAAAACTTACATGGTTTTACTTAACAAAACATTACACATTACGATTATATTCTGAAAGTGTAGAGTGGGTATATTTTGGTTCATCAATATTTCAAACTTTTAAGCTTGTTTGGTTAAATTTTTACGTTAAACAAATCCAGAAATATTGACTGGAAGTAAGTTATGGGTAATTTTAAATATCTTCTAATTCTTAAATTTATACGAAAAATGCTATACCTAAACATAATTATCTTCTTCCTCCTAGCGTTAATTTCCAGTCGCATCCGAAGCTTTCACCTCGGAGTCTAGGGTCCGCTTTACCAGTCTTAACTGCGGATTTGGCTGAACTTCGATATTTTCTGTGAAGCGACTGCCATATGACCCCCACAACCCAATGGTGACATTAGGCGAATTCGAAGCATTGCAGCTAGACCGTTGTTTGGACTTTTTAGGGCTCTAACTACCCGTAACGACTGCCATAGATGTTCGTATGGCAACCGGCACCGACAGCTTAATGTGCTCACCGAGGCACCACCAGACCATTGCAAATACCCATATTCATGCATACAAATATTTACACTGAGCGGGGATGGAACCTACGCCACGCCACGGACTCTGTTATAAACATAGATTCACAAAATGAGTATAATCTCAATAAAACACGTGCACAAAATAACCAAATGTTTTGGAAATCGGCACGGTGATTATATTGCAACAAATATAAATGATAAACATGAACTCATTAACAACTATGAAAGTAATTCATATGAATATCCAGAACAGTTAGAAATTGAAGAACTACCTCAGGTCATACACTTTCAGTTTGATGACTCATGTATTACAGGTCATCACTCTGATGATTGATCGTGCGCATTTGAAGCTTTACGTGACAAGTAAATAGACGAGATACTATCAGGGATGCTAAACATCTGTTTACCCTACTTTGACTACCTTTGTGAGGGACAAGTATCAAATTACAAAGTGCCAAAAATCTATATAGGGATTTAGCGTGTTATCACAATGGTATGGATAGAAACCTACAATACTTAGCATTGTTTTTCATTTCAAAACTATGTTTACAATCTCAAGACTCTAAATTGTAATTGATTTTTAGATGCCCAACTTCACGGGAATATTTAAAAATCAAGTACAAAATTTTCACCCGAGCAGATATTGCCCAAATCGAGCTAAAACAATCGTGGAAATAATTGAAAATGTACATGATACAAAGAATTATTCTATCCATTTTCAACTTTAAACAGCATTCTAAATATTAATCTACACGATATCACAACATAAAATAATTTTCATCCTGACTTTTGCATTAGAATTTTCTCGTCATTTTTATAAGTTGCCAGTATCCGCTGCATTTCTCCCGCAAACATTTACCCTGACTATGTACAGAAGCCACCACATCAAAGTTGAGACCCCTTTAGACTGCACGGGCCAATTTATTGAAATGAAGGGTTAAAATGGGATTCTGCGGCTGCATGCTGCCGTTGGAATATGTTGAACAGATGTTTTCGCTTGCTCTCATTACCTGTTGTGCTACGAAGAGTTTCAGTTAATGAAACCTCAGTTTTCAATTTAAGTGGCAAGGCATTGCTGTGTTGCAGAAATTATTCTATGAGGACTTGTTTAAGAATACTAATGAACCAACTAGTATTATAAATGCGAAAGGTAGTTCGTTATTAAATGGAATTTACTTGTGAGAAAAAAATGTAGAATGCTAATTATAACTAAGACCATAAGAATCACTATCAAATAATCTACAGTTTGCTACACTTTGCATTTTAAGTGAGTAGTCTGGCGAATCCACAGCATAACAGCCTATAGCCTGTATTCCGGATTTACACGTAGACTATATTTTACCCAAAAGGAAGTGATGTGTGTGAACACATTTGAATGTTTATGTAAGTTAGGTATGTATCCTTGTATTTATATATACTTTATATAGACTGCCTCTGTGGCGTAGCGGTAGTGAACGCGGCTGCTACGCAGGAGGCGCGGGTTCGATCCCCGCTCAGTGCCAATATTTGTTGTAGTGTATGTATTTACAAAAAAAAAAAAAAAGTATCTAAGTATGTATGTCATTCTAGATTCCATAACACAAGCTAATTAAGCTTAACATGGGTCTAGAAAGCGTTGTGTAAAATTTTGTGGAATATTTATTTATTATTTATTTATTTATTTATATAAGTTGTAAAGATAAATTTCTGCATGTATACTTGTATAGTACTGAAGTATTATTTATAATACTAATATTAGTCGTAAGTTTTAATGACACCGACTAACAAATCTATGGAAGTATAAAAAAGTAATATAGTCGCTACGTTCGTAATGAAGATATTTTTATTTTGCTCAGCTATACTGCAGTAAATCATGAAACATTCCTTCAGTTATCTTGACAAGTTCCAACATATTATTTGCCGTGGCTAATTTCCATTACAAATTAAGCTACATCTCGGAACAAATTGACTTTTATGAGTTATATCTACAGTAATTAAATCATTCCTCATTTTTTCTCTCGTTTCCCAAATTGAGTAGCAGATTGTTTAACAATCTGTTTAATTAGCACATTTTTCTTAATCTAATTATGGTAAAATAAGTGCTTCTTTATTGCTTCATTTCTTTTCCTTGGACTTACTTTGTAATTATGTCTTTGTGTCTTTGGTGAATTTACATTTTATTTTACATACTTGTATTTACATTTTAATTTTCAATAATTTACATATTGGCTGAAATTCAGTAGGTATATAATTATATATATGCTTAGAATAGAGTTGAGCTTTAAATAAATAATCCAAGGTCTCATAACAAATTAAGTATTATGAAAACATTTACTAATTGTACTTCTCCAGAATGCAAGAAGCGAAAAGTAATAGAGAACTGATATAACTAAAACAACACTACGTATGCTTTGATAAATTTAAAGGTGCATCGAAATTTCAGTGTCAAGAAAGACAGTCTTAGAACGCGATTGATCTAGTAGCTTCACCTGCTAGGTTTAATCCAATTTTAATACTATCCAGGGACTTCTTACAAATGTGATGAGTGCTCATGACTTCACTGTTACTTACTTAATAATTTCATGTATAAAAATATAACGCGTTCATCACATCTTATCTATTAAAATGATTTCTCTTCTTCTTAAAAATCAACAGCCTCGAAATATTCATCAAACTATTGCTACGGGAAATTCTTGATACAGTTACACTAAAACCTTTTAATGTTGATCCCAAACTTACAAGATACTCCAACAACTACCACGATAACTATGTTACTGTGAATTATTGAACGAGAACCTTTGAAAGCCTGTATCACAAGATTTTGCACTTAATTGATTCGTAGAAATTCAGATACTGTAATGTTAATAATAAGTTTTTAACGAATTTCAACTCATTTCTTGGAAATTATATCGTTGTTATTCCTCCTTCGCTAACTGAAAACCTCTCCTGTTTTTCGTAGATCATAGAACGTTTATTATTTTTTAATTTATTTTTAACAGAAAAAATCACAGAGAAGCACAGATCCCCCTGATGGAAAGTGGTTACCGTGGCCTAAGGACGAGTGCAACACCAGGGGAGTCACGCTCGTGCTTCCGACAATTTACGAACAGAGAGATTTTGAGCCGTCAGCGAAGAAGACAAGCAGGGCAAGCCTTTGGTCTACCCACCGACCACACAAAACCTCTCCAGTGAGCTCTGTGAGTGATTTTATCCTGACCTTTTCGGATATGACAATATAGGTACCGATACAAGGTCGTCCTTGCAATACAAGGTCGTCCAAGAAAATAAGAGAGATAATTTACGTCCTCTCCACATAAGAAAAATGAAAGTACTTATTTTTTTTAAATTCAAAACCGTTTCTTTTTCTAAAATATACATGTAAAATAAAACTGTAAGCGATACATCATCCTTCATCATGATAATGCCAGCCCACTTTAAACCCACAAACGGCCCGGAGAAAAGGAGTGTATTTCAAACTTGACATAGAATTACTGTAGGTACTATAGTGTAGAATACCCTAGGTCCTGTGATATTTATACTTTAAGGGTAGTTAAATTTAAGTTACGTTGACAAAGATTCCGGTCGCCAGAAAGTACAATAGAAGCTTTCATAAGTACAGTTTTGGACACCATAATTTAGTTTTATTTTAGTTAACTTAGTTCATACGGACAATACTAATTACTTATTAGGTAAAACTTTACTAACTTCAAGAAAATCCAACTGTACTGATGTGATGAAGGTTTTTGGGGGCATAATGGTTTCTGACAACTAAACAAAAACCCGTAATGCCGAGTCAGATTACTTTCAATTCCATGGAGGGATTCTTATATATTTATTTATTTTATAGGAGAAGAACGGAACTAAGATATACGAAAATAAATAAAGTTTTGATCTCCCTAAGTCAGAAGTCATTGCTACCTTGTGATGACAGATAGGTACTTGAAAACATTTTGAAAATATATTCTGAGTGTCAAGGTGGCCAACCGGTAGTTTTCTGTGACAACATTTACTAAAACATCCATCTGAAACATGTCTCATTTACAGTTCATTGACATGAATTTGATCATACATGATCTTAATTGACACGATTTTGATCAGACAACCGTCGATATTACTAAAATTACTAAAGTACAATAGCAAAACCTACAGCTAACTTCAGTTTATTCTAAAAGACCTTTAACTTGATTTATTTCTCACCTGTCATTTGTAACCGAATTTGTGGATAGGCATTGTCTTTCAAATAAAAACACGTCTCCATAGAACAGGTTAAAGTACTGTTAAGTATTTATGTACACACAGTAAACAGTTCCCAAAATTACTTCAGTAAATAGCTTCAGTCAGTCTCTTAAGTTGCGACCATGCGACAGTGTTTGTCCAGAACTAATTTATTTGGATCAAATCCCTAACTTTCATCGAGATATTTTTCGGAACTAAAATGTTGATGGGCGCGTATGTTGTGTATGTTTTATTTTTAAGTGTTTTGTGATTATTATTATGTGATTCGTCCATGTGAGTAAGAGATAAAGAAACAACAACACTATATAGGTCAATATGGTTAGAAATAGAAATGACGCTTTCAGGTGGCATTTATCAAATATTTGCAAAGTTATTACTGACTGGTATCATGAGATACTCAGTAAAACTAATGTTGTAACACAGAATTGAATATTGTTAAAAGACATGTACAGTTCAGATCAGCATTTTGGATTTATGTTCTGAAGAGTCTGTCAGTGTCAAAGTCAGAAACCATATTGGAAACATGCCACGTGGACCTATTTTTCGTTTTGTTTCCAACTTAATGGTATACTATACTCCATGTCATCTAATATTTAAGCATTTATATGATTTTTCTTTACATATTCTTCAACAGAACACATCACTACATTTCCCTTTAATAATCTTTTCGGTGCCATATTCTTCTTCCTATAATATTTATCAATGTTTTCAATCTATCTCTGAACTAGTAATAACACTGTATAACAATTATTTTTTTCAGTTTCATGTTGATGTTAAGAGTTATCGGTGAACAAACAGTTGTCAAAAAGCGACAAAGGCGATATTTATTATTCACCACCGATACACAGTGGGGTGTGAGTACAAAAATCTTAATTTTTGCTTCTTGCTGTATTCCCAATATTGAATTGACGCAATCTAATTCCATCAGTAGGTGGTATAGATTGTAACTGATGGTAACCCTTACAGTCTATCAGCCATTACCTTTTAATACCCCAATAACATCCTTCGCCACTATTCTAATAGATTCTGCTACATTCTCAGTTTCGCTGTTATCTATGAATACCATCTAATTGATTATGATTATGTTCGTTACGCAACAGGTTTACGCAACTATATCAATACCTGTGGAATTGGACTCATACGTAAGTTTGGGCTGGTTCTTCGAAGCAAACTACTACGTTGTCGACAATGCCACATATTTCGAACCACTACTTGGAGACATTTATTCCGTGAGTATAACTCTTTTCTAGATTTTTAATTATATTGATATCCAACCGCAAATAACATTCTCATCGAATATCAATAACTATATTCCTGTAAATCTTTTATTTTCATCTTATTTCAGGAATCAAGAAACAGACAGCATCGAAGTATTGGAGGAACAAATGATATCTTAACGCGTAGAGCTTTATACATCTTCATCGAATCTATGCTAGAAAGGTACTTAGTGATAAGTTATTTTTTTAAATTTCATGAAGGAAGACAAAGTAAGAAATAGGATTAGTAACGACATATTGAGTCTTAAAAGATGATAGAAAAGAAGAGGAAAATGTAATACAAGACAACTTTTACAATGACAACAATTAAAATGAAGCAACATTGATTTTTCATTTCCTAACGCTGAATGCTCAAGAAAATAACTTGCAAATTATAATTTTGGTTAAATTAGCTGCTACACAGTAAAAATAAGCAATTTATTAACAGTAAAGTAGCTTAAGTGCTAATGCAGAATAATATCTTCATATTGTATTTCTTAAAAACTACAGTCGTTGCTGCGTGAAACAGTAACAAACATTATTATTAACTCACATTTGCAAACGCTCTTTTACGTTGAGCTTTGAAGAAAAGCAGAAGGAAAAAGTTTTGTAATAAAAATAAAAGCAATAATTAAACGTTTGAAGAATTTTCATCGTAAAACATCGAAACCTAACCATTTGAAGTTATATTTATAAACCTTTGGTTATGTAGACGATGTTTCATAGCTGTGTTAGAATCCGATAGATGATGCTATCGTCAAATTTATTAAAATCTGTATTTAAGAACAAAAATCCAATCCATCCTTGTCAGTCCATGGTGGATTTTAAAAAACATAAATATATGAATGAGTTTCAATCTGTTAAGTCATATTATCACTAGCTGACACACCTACCCATCACCTACCAATGTATTCTTATGTTTTATTACAGGCACGGAAGCCCCGGACGGTCATGTATGCTGAGAGCCATTTGCGAGAATGCAGATGCCCATTTTCTGCACAACGGTCTTATTGGAGACGTACTTTACTTTATTCTTACGTAAGTGTTATTTCTATAGCCATAGCAATAGCTAATGTTATTGAATTTATAAATCTAAATACAAATATTATAACATGGTAATTGGAAAACGGCGTTCATTAGTTTTTATTGCCTTTTCTTGTAGTTAGCACCGTTTGTGATTTTCCTTTCTAGTGGGCTCTAACTAACAACGTACGCTTTAAATGAAAAAAAAAATACGTATAATCTTTGTGCTTATTCATCATATGGGAGTAATTACTTCCACGTAAGAATTACCTACCTCAACCATAAACGCCTACATGCCTGTAAGCGTCTGTGTCGTCATATCATAAAACTTTTTATTGTAATGTCACATTCGCGCTCATCGTTCTTAAGATGCATCATAATGATTTGCGTTGTGATGTTTAAGGCCTGACAATATATCATACATTTTTAGACCTACAATATACTATTTATATTTAGAACTACATAATATGTGACTGAATTGCCCAGAGTTACAAACTTTAAATATGATGAAAATTTGATGATATCCTTGCATGAGAGATGTTAGAAAATGATGAGGTTTTAAAACTAGCCTGTCTCTCTTTTAGGCCTTCAACGTCAATGCCAGAAGATGATATAGAAGATTGTTTCTATGAAGCAGAATACTACGGTTTAAAGAATAATTGTGATAAATATTTTGAAGAATGTCCATCAAATCCTTTGGAAAATATTTCTTTGTTTGCTGAAAATATGTTAAAATAATGTGTTCATGCCGTTGATAAAATCCAATGAGCAGTTTTCCAGTAGGTATTTATAGGGTTCCTAAAGACAAGCTAGATGGCGCAGCCGGCACTTTTGGTAACTAATTTATGGAAAAAATGATCTTCGGTTTTGTATTGATTTACTTTACATAGATGTTTTGACATGTTTTCTGATGAAATTATTTTAAATTATAATATTATTATTTTAAATTACAGACCGACGCGAAAAAACAACAACAAACCACAGATTACATTAAAATTACCAAAAGTTATGCTAGCGCCATCTCTTGATGAATTAAAAACCAACTGATTATTATACCTACTGGAAAACTGCTCATTCATAATAAAACTAATTAATTAATGTTCAAGTTGTTTACTTTCGTGAATACAAGTGAAGGTATTACAATAGTATTTTGGCTCTATGCATGCCCAATACTTTTCTCATCATTCGATTATGATGAATCATTGATACGACATTGTGCTGAAGTGACATACTGGAACAAACCAGTTATGTGATCCTGAAAACAATCAAAACGTCCCTTTAATTAGTTTGAAGAAAAAAAAACGAAGTGATTGCCTTAGCTCACAAATTAAACAAGGTGAGTAGTGAGTATGTAGTGAGTAGTGAGCTGGCCACAACACTTTCGAATGACTCCGATAGCGAATCCGAGAGTGAAGACCGCGAGAAAGTCAAGAGAAGGCAAGATGCCCCAAGTCAGATGGACTGGCGACCTGAAAAAGATGGCTGGGATAGACTGGATGCGGAAGGTGAAAGGTCAGAAGCAACGCTGCACATAGGGAGAGGTCTATGTCCAGCAGTGGACTGCAATAGACTAATTAATTGATTGAGTGCCTTATCTGCCTAATTTAAGTTGTCACCCATAATTTGTGGCCGCAATTGTGAATATTGCTTTACAAGCTTATATACACCTTTGTAGAACAAGTTTAGGTCCTGTTAAGTATTTTATGTAAACACGGCAATGATGACATGGTAAACATCCCAAATTTCTTCAGTAAATAATTTCAGTCAGTTTGTCGAGTTGCAACCATGCGACAGTTTGTCCAGAAATAATTTATGTATTCTCGAATGTTCTTGTTGAGATTTTTTTGTTGAAACTAGAATGTTGGTGGGCACGATTGTTATTGTGTATGTCTTGTTTTTTTAATGCTTTGTGATTTTATGAAAACAGAAGGAAGTTTAATAAAAACTGTACTTGTGTTCTTAGACTTCGGCAACTTGCTTTCGGTTCATTTGTAGTATGACCCACAATCTTAATCTACTGTGTTTCCCGATCGGTTAGACTATCACCAAAACATACTTAATTATTCTGAATTGTGCTCAATAAAAGTAAATCCTAGCTCACGTTTTTAAAAGTATACTATTGTTTACCTGAAGATGGTTTATCCTTGCTATTAAAGTAAGTTTGATGCCGATATGAAAAGCTTTTCTGTTTCAGTTTCGTATTGATACTTAAAGTTATCTGTGAGGAAGCAGTCACCAAGAAGCGACAAAGGCGATATTTAGCATTCACCACTGATACACAATGGGGTGTGAGTATCAAAAATGTATACCTATTACAACTTTTAAATACAATAACGACCAGGATCTTCATGGCTCAGTAGAAGACGGCAAAGGACAAGCTATGGATGCAGCTATTATGATGATGATGATAGCAAAGAAGCATTATATTACGTTTAATTGTAATCCGTTGCCATGGCCAAACAATAATGCTTCACTCATAGACCAACATCAGCTGGGGGCCGTATATTTCATTTTACTGAAAATTTTATAGAAAAGGTATTATACCTAATAGGGTTTGAGTTCAGATGATTGGCTTATAAGTATCGATTGCAATGATTATAAAAGTAGAAAATGTGAAAGATTTATGTCAGAATTGTAAGGAGCAATAGTGGTTTTGCTCATTGAGACGAGAAGAGAAGAGATATAACTATAGGTATGTAAGATATACAGTTATAAATATACCTACCTTATATTTTGATTATGTAACAGGTATACCCAACGATATCAATACCACTAGAACTGAACTCGTACATAAGCGTCGCCTGGTTCTTCGAAGCCAGCTACTACACCGTCGACAATTCCACGTATTTTGAACCGCTACTTGGAGACATATATTCTGTAAGTAGACCATTATTCAATATATAGAAGTCACCAGCCTGATTAATAATTTTACTAGCTAAAGCCTGCAGCTTTGTCCATTTACTACTACTACCATACTCTCAGGAAACAAAAAAAAACACCATTTGTGTGTCCAAACTTTAAGCTACCCCTGTACAAATTAGAGCGTCATTGAATAACAAACTTCCTTCTTCCTCCTCGAGTTAATTCCCAGTCGCATCCGAAGCTTTCAGCTCGGAGTCTGGGGTCCGCTTTACCAGTCTTAACTACGGATTTGGCTAGACCTCGATATTTTCTGTGAAGCGATTGCCATTTGATCTCCACATCCCAATGTTAACATTAGGCAATATCGAAGCTTTGCAGATAGTGTTGTTTTTTTGGATTTTTTTTAGGGCTCCAAGTACCCGTAACGACTGCCATAGATGTTCTTATGGCAACCGGGACCAACGGCTTAACGTGCTCTCCGAGGCACGACCAGACCAATACAAATACCCATATTTCATGAACACAAATATTTGCACTGAGCGGGGATCGAACCCGCGCCTCCTGCGTAGCGGCCGCGTTCACTACCACTACGCCACGGAGGCTGTCGTGAATAACGAACTTCCAAACACCAAAATATCTTTCACATATATAATATTAGCAGGACATGATAGGATAGTAAGAATTAGTAGCATTACACGACCTCGTCACCTAATCAACGACTGGCGTATTAAGAGCGACGGCGAAGTGGTACTTGGAAAAGTAAAATGCAACTGAAATATCTTGCTTGAAACTATATTTGTGAATGGTACAGAATCTACCCTCTCCCGTTTTGCATGAAGTTGATCATCATTATCACTATCTTAGCGTTATTCCTGGTTGCAACCGAGGCATTCCCTCGGATCACGGGGTCCTGATTTTGTTTTGACTTCTACAGCTTTTATAGGAACGACTGCCGTCTTACCTCCCAACACAGAGAGAAAAGCCTACGTCAGAGCTTCGTTTACCAGGTGTATCGGCCAGCAAATGAGGATGATTTGTCCCGGAGATATTGATGAAGCCCTTATAACACCTCGTTTTCACGAAAGTGACATTTACTTTGCAATGGAAGCTCATTGGTATACCTTCCCGTCCTCTAAAGATACACTGGCTGCTGGAAAGCGTTGAACAATATATGACGTAATTATAACAATGTATGAACTAATACAACAATGAACTAACTAATATAAGTTTTCATTTTGTTTCAGCAATCAAGAAAAAGAGAACAACGCAATGTTGGAGGAACAAACGATATTGTAACGCGTAAAGCTTTTTATATTTTCATCGAGTCTATGTTAGAAAGGTAACTTTAAAGCGATTATAAAAAGGGCTAAAAAACTATGTATATAATAGGCATAGTTATACATAGCTTTCGCTATTCACCAGGGTATAGAAACTTCACCTCCGGCAACTGACCTCACCTCCGGCAACTGACGGCCCACAGACGGCGTGCGTTTTAGTCGGTTCGAGTCCAACATAACCTCCTCCACCGGCTCCGGCGGGGAGGCATCCGTGGGGATTATTCACACGATAAAAAAAATGGTATAGAAACTTACCCGAGGGGGCAATTCGGGGTGCGCGAGGGATATACACGTGGCCGTGCGGTTTTGGTCATTTCTAGTCCATTATAATCCAACGGGGGTGGCCCGCTGGTTCCGGGGAGGATATCCGAGGGCAGAGCCGCATGTAAGAAAGGGTACATATAAAAACTAATAAAAAGGATCTAGGTAGGGCTTCTTAGATGAAACGGATGTGATTATGGAGTTACTCCACAGACTATTGCGCAGCTACTAACGTGTGCTGCATAACCAAACACATGTTAGAGAGATAACTTACTCTTTATTGTACACTAAGAAATTTACAGTAAAATCAAGTAGTGGTATGTATAATGGGCGTGGAATCTCTGGTGATTTCTTTCAAGCAAACTTGGGGTGGACAGCAATTTGTCAAAACAATATAATATAGTGTAGTTATCATATTCACTGATAAACTAAAAATATATTCACTGGAGGAACTCACGAGCTCCTCTAAGAATGCAATTAAGGTATAGACACACTGTGTAGATAAAATTTGATGAGCCATCAACACGATAGAAGAAGAAGATTAAGGTAAAGCTACTACTATAAGTCCTTATTTATAACTAGCTTTTGCCCGCGGTTCCGCCCGCGTGGATGTCGGTTATCGCGACCAAACATAGCCTATGTCCTTTCTCAAGGTCTAACCTACCTCTATACCAAATTTCATCAAAATCGGTTCAGCGGTTTAGTCGTAAAAGTGAGACAGACAGACAGACAGACAGACAGACAGACAGAGTTACTTTCGCATTTATAATATTAGTAGGGATTATCTTTTTCCAGGCACGGGTATGCAGGTCGACCTTGTATACTGAGGGCCATCTGTGAGAATGCAGACGCCCATTTCTTGCATAACGGCCTCATAGGAGACGTGCTGTATTTCATTCTTACGTAAGTATTATTAACAGTTTTCTACAGTTGGCTTTCTGAAGTCCATATCAAAATATTACGAGAGCGAAGGATGACAGTCTGAGCTCCCAACATCGAGAGAAAAGCCTGCATCAGAGTTCGTCCGTAATCAGGAGATGTACCAGCTAGCTGAGCAGTCGAGGTGGACTCGCGCTCCGAAGATTTATGTGTGAACTCTAAACAAACAGTTCGTTATAAATAAAATCAATTAGACTGTTTATACTGGAGATTGATGGCACTTGGTGGAACTTGCTACACATATTGAATAAATCACTTGTACTTAATGATAATGCCGTAAGGTGAAACCGGTAAGGTTCAAATAAATAAATAATTATGGAAAAGTACTAGTGATTTATTCAATAAAATCAATTAGACTATCGCAGTCCACTGCTGGACATAGGCCTCTCCCAATGTGAACCATTGCTTCTGATCTTCCACCTTCTGCATACAGTCTATCCCAGCCATCTTTTTCAGGTCGTCAGTCCATCTGACTTGGGGCGTTTTACCTTCCCTTGGCCTTCTCGCGGTCTTTTTCATTGAAGTTTTCCTTCTCTCGCAGTGATATCGTCGGCAATTTTCCGATAGTTGCCTCTTGCGACACCCTTCGGACGAGATGGGGTGGTGATATTGCATTTTTAAAATCTGAAACTATTTCAGATTATAAAAATTAGAGTTTGATTAGGTAGGTAAGTGTATTTAAGATATTTTAAAACTAAACTCTTTCTTCCAGGCCCTCAGCGTCGATGTCAGAAGATGATATAGAAGACAGCTTTTACGAAGCAGAATACAATGGTTTAGAGAATAATTGTAACAAATTCAATGAAGAATGTCCGTCAAATCCTCTGGATATTATTTCCTTAGTAGCAGAAAATGTGTCAAAATAATTAATATCGGTCCACCGCCGTATTGATAAAATTGTATTATAAAAGACAATACCTACCTGCCACCAATGCCAATGCCTGCCAATGATTTGTTTACATATTATAGTCACATAGGGGAAGGTTGCTAACAATGAACCCTTAACTTTGCGACCATATATTTAAAAAAATACAAGTGATAAAATGAAAGCAGTTTATTATTTTTAATCCTTATGATTTTAATTTATAATAATCAAAGGCACAAACAATTCGGGCTTACACTTTTTAATGTAAACGAAGAAAACTAAATTTTAGGCAGTTGCCTTCTTTGGACCATGGGTACCTTCATTGAACCACCGGGGTGCCATCAATGGACTTCGAGAAATTTGTTCTAGAGGTCCAATCAAGGTAACCTATTATAATCATCAATGTGATTAAATTATGACTTACGAGTAGAGACTGAAAATATACGGACATGCAGTTTATATACTCAAATGCCAGTTGTCTTACGTCTGTAGGAGTAATGCAAGCAAGCTTCCATCTCAAGAATGTTCATCTTCTAATTCTGGAGATGATGAAGAACCCCGTATTTGTGCGTGTTCTTTGGCTTTTTGGTTTACTCCATCTAACCTTCGTTTAAGTGTTGCTTTCGGGACTCCATATTCCTCCGTATATTTTATATGTTTTTTAAGAGTTTTTTTTGTACGAGTTAGTACCATTATCGACTACAACTCAGCTGTTTTAGCGTGTTAAAGTAACAATCATGTTTAATTAATTCCAATATTCATCCATCCTTACATATTTTGTAATATTTAGAAGAATAATATTGAACATCATCTGTAAGAACTATAGTACAATACTGCGCTCCTAAAACAGTCATCACTACGTAATCGGTGCATCATACTATCACACTATAAAATATATTTTAATTACTTAGGTACCAAAAAAGCGCTGAACCTGTTAGTAAAATCTGTTTCCAATCAAAATGCCGTTATTGGAGATCGCCATCATTGTCACCGACATACCCCATTTATAAATATTTTCAACCACCAAATTGTCAGTGTTGCCACACTGTTCAGTCGATTTTACCAAAGTGCCTATGTAAAAAACTGGTCCGTCGTCGATGCAATCAACTATGACCACGACAAAAAGTTATGGAACTTTTTGTGTACGAACCAAATTGTCGTCAACATTTGATTGAGAATTGAAATAAATTGATTGTAAATTTTGCTACTTGATTTCCGCAGCACCAATCTTTTTTTTTTTTGAGAAAATTTGATGTCGCAAAGAAACAGTTATACAGACCTAATACAACATTACATTAGTGAAACGTGGATGTTAATGCACCTCGGGGATAAAGGATGATTATATTATTTTCTTTCTTCTTTCTTTCTTTCTTTCTCTTTCTATTGTATGTATGTATGTATTAAATTGTTAGTATTCTCAGTAAAGCCTCAGACTAAGTCAAATTACTGTTGTGTTGGGAGTGGCTGTACCTACGTAGAACCACTCCCAATACAAGTAATTTAGCCATGTTGTACATGTATGTACTAGGAACAGTTCAGTCGAAATTCCTTGATTGCAAATCTACCTTAACATTACGAGACTAGGTCAGGTTGTATGTCCAAGGTACATAAGTGAGTAGTCAAGTTAAAAGAGCTTTTAACTGCTCACATGACTAAAATTTCTGCAAAAAAAAAACCTGACAGAAATAGGGTTATAGGGACCTCTCGCAACTGGTATAAATTGTGAAAAAATTTGGTAAAAAGTGTGGTACTTCGAGGCAGACCTAAGGTTCGGATGGTAAGACTCAGAAGTAGATCCTAGTGCTCTGCGTGCACCTCTCTAATCTGAGGAGGTCCGCACTTCAGTGCGGGCACCGTTCAAGGTATGTAGTTAAATTCTGCCAGGATTCCTGGACAGTTCCTGGGATTCCCTGAGCCTCGTCAGCGTGGTCAACAGGTATTTTCACAAGAATAAAAAAGACACTCAAAGAAAACGACCTTCGATTCAAACTTCATAGTGATCTACTTGATATAAGACACTTGTTCTTTGCCACAGTATTCACCTTTGAGAATGCCGTGAGGCAACCGGTCTGGATAAAAAATTATATACGGTGGAAAAGTACAAGCATCTTATTCAATATTATGTAGCAAGTTACACCATTTGCCATCGATCAACAGTGTTAAACAGTTTAACATTTAAATCGATTACGATAGAAAACCGAATCTAGCTCATGCGGGACTCGAACCGGCGACCTTTCCCTTAAAGGGGAAATACTCTAACCACTGAGTAGCCGAATCCCCGGGCGGGGATTCGGCTACTCAGTTGTTGGTCCAAATTTTTCTATACATTCGTCTTGGGGCGACGATGGTCTATCTTAATCGATTTCAATAGTTAGCATACTAACAGCCGGTTTCTGAAAGGCCTGTCAGATCATTGATCAACTAACACTGCTGTCTAATCAATTTGAGTTTCTAAACGTTGATCAGGGTCAAAATGTACTTTGATTTGACAATTTTGACATGCGGTTTGTTGGTAATTGTGGTCACACTGCTCATTTTTGTTCATAAGTTCATTTTTATCAGTCAAAACTGCCAATAGGCTGGTTCCAAAACAGATGAAAAAATATAACGGACTGTCATTTTTGTTGACAAAACATTCGGAGCATTTCAAATTTCGTGAAATGACATTAGACAGCTATGTTAACTGACACGATGATCAAATTAAACTATTTAACCATGCTTCTAGCAACCCAATTGCTACTTGACAAGAGAATTAACAGGCGATTAAAACTGGGCGTAAATGATTTAAAATTTCATAAAAAAATTTGATCAGGAGGGAATCGATCCAAACTATATAAGACACGTAACCGGGCGACGGGCGGTGATGTAAGCAATTGGCGAACACCCGATTGTTCGAATGGGCTCTCCTCCAAATTGCCAACTCAGCATACTTGTCGCCAAACCGCCACTGTAATATGTGTTAAACGCGCTATTAACTATAACATTAGACTGGATATTAAGTTGAAACCAAATCCTGTGTTTCTAATATATTACTTACTAGCTGTAGCCCGCGGCTCCGTCCACGTGGATGTCGGTTATCGCGACCAAACGTAGCCTATGTGTTATTCTGATGTATAAACTATATTATTGTAAAGTTTTATTAAAATCCATTCAGTAGTTTTTACGTGAAAGAGTAACAAACATCCATCCATACTTACAAATTTTCGCGTTCGTAATATTAGTAGGATGGTTTATTATATTTATAAAAGAAAGTTAGGAGTTTTTAGGAGTAAAGGACTTTATTTACAGGACAGCCTATGTAGCATGGCGGTAGGGAACGCGACTCCCACTCAAAGAGTGCGGGTTAATTTCCCCCTATTTGGATTGGTCTGGGTACCTCAGAGGGCACGTTAAGCCGTCGGTCCCGGTTGCCATACGAACTTCTATGGTAGTTGGAGCCCTCGAACGGCTAATTCGTCTCACTACAGAACTTTGATATCGTCAATTGGTTGTGGATGTCAAATCAGTTCATTTACGGAAAATATTGAAGTTCAGCCGCATCGCAATTATACTGGAAATTCGACCCTAACTGAGTTGGGATGACTCAGAGAATGATGAAAATACCTGGAAACTTTATAGTGTAAACACGTCGATGCAGATGTAAGCAAAAATAAACTCAAACATTGTTCAACTCAAAACTGTTATTGTAACTTTTAACCTCCAACTTAATTACGAATACCTCGGCCTCGGAGTGAAAATCAAAATCAGCGAATAAAAGCTTCGCTGCAGCTGAAGGTAAACAGTACAGAACCGACGGTGAGCACAACTTGTTTATATAGATTGTGCAAGCAAGGTGAATTATCTCAATAGAGTGAGAGCTGTATTTTTAAAGCTGCGTTTACATACTCGCGGCAGAGCGAGGGAAATGGCGAGAGAAGTGGGCAGAGACGTAGTGTGAATGGTATATTCGTCATGCCGCGAGTACTGCCGCGTATGTTGCTACGAATGTCGGCTTGGCGGCGCGAGTCAAAGGACCGGCAATACTAGCGCGATGAACTATACGAGACCGCTAGATGGCGCTAATCAGTAAACACGGCTTTCGTTATTGCTCCTCGAAAATTTACTTTTAAAAATATTTATATCGATCTACGGAAAGTGTATAGTAGTTTAAAGTGATAGTTTTTATTAATAATCTATTTCATTAATTCGCTATGCTGTAAAAGCATAATGCGTACACTGCTACAGCGTTGTCCTCCATACGTTTACGTCCGTCTCCATTGCAGGGCGAATACTGTAATGCGGACCAACGCGATGATGGGAGTGTGTGAATGCTAGGGCATTAATCGCGTGAATATTTCCAGCAACACGATGAGCAATGCGAGCGGGAGTATGTAAACGCGGGGTAATATACAACTGCAAACAGCCAGGTACTGAAATTGATGGGGCGAGGTGGGGACTCCAAAGCACAGATTAATAAATAGTTCCAAGGTCCCCACACCGGAAGAGGGCCAAATCGAGAGATACGGCCCTGGGTTACCTCACCTCCGGCAACCGACGGCCCACAGACGGCGTGTGTTTTGGTCGGTTCAAGTCCGACGTAAGCTCCTTCACCGGCTCCGGCGATGGGTATCCGTGGGGATTTTTCACACGATTAAAAAGTACACAATTTGAATGATAATATTCTTATAATCTCTACCCCAGTACTACTAGATGTCATCAATCACTTCATCTTGGCATAGTTATAGGTACTCCCAAAATTTACTGAACACTCATACAATCTTTTAGTAATTAATTGACAGGAGTTTGTCAGACTGCCCGGCACTTCACATTTTGTTTATTACTATATCAAAGAAGTAAGGGTGATCGGTAACTTGGAATGAATTACAAATCTTAAATTATTAAAGAAATAACTTTAATTATTTAATTAATTACAAGTAGAATAACCGCAAGGTTAGTACCACCATTCTCAGTTATTACGCCTCTATAATTTTCTATATCTAAGGCAAAATAAATTCTTATTCAAAGGAACAAATTCAGCGGTGGTTTAGTGCTAAGCACCATAACAGTCTTCTTCAAACACGCATGTCAAAATAACAAGCAATTATTTGTAGGAAATGGCAACTAGATTTTCTACATAAAAGTAGAAAATGGAAATAAGGAAAATGTTACATACATAAGTATTGACGTCACGAGTGCTCCTGACGTTTGAGGTGAAACTGCTGTATTATGTAGATTCTATAGATATTTACAGTTTGGGTACCATTCATGGAGAAAATAAAAATTTAAATAAGTTTAAATCACATCATTAGATGTAAATACATACAATATACATATAATCAGGCCTTGGTCCCACGTGGATTAGGCAAAGGCGAATTTTACACCCACATTTCATCAATCATTGTATTAGGTCCCACGTAAATAGGGGCTGGGCCTATTGTCATATTCTGGGCACTATGTTGACGCGAGCCATGCATGTGAGTACATGCATGAGGCCCGTTTAAATCTTAGCGGCCAAGCCACCTTACCTGCTCGTATACACATAACTCGAGTGAACAATAGTGTCCGGAAAACGGCAACAGACTCACCCCCTATTACGTGGGACCTAAATACAAAGATTGGTGAAATGTGGGTGTTAATTCACCTCTGCCTAACCCTCCGGAGATAAAAGCATAATTGAACGTATGTATGTATTTTAAATCAAAAGCATTCCAAAACAGGAAGTCGCAGGAATACAAATTATTAATTCATCACTTTAGAAATTCAGCTTTCAGAACTCAGTCCCCTACCTTCATCCTACATGACTGATGTGTCTATTAAGACTAAAATCGTGTAAACACCCCTCAATAATGTCTGGTGAGGAGGTTTTGTCACGTAAATTCCACGATTACATCTGTCAAGGCGACATAAAGCCAATTTGCGAGGCACAGACAAGATATATTTTACTCCAGTTAGCAGGCGAATGTGGGTACTGCGTTGTCGTCAACTGTATTCCTGTGGTGTACAAACAAACATCGTATTTCTGGAACGTATGTATAATGAATGCATCAGTGACAGAGAGTTCATATAATATCCTGTTTGTATTTTGAAATTTATGGACCAAAACTTAATAGTTTTGCACTTATAAGTTTAATAATTTAATGTCAAATTCATACCTTGCACCTTGACAGCCTCTGTGGCGTAGTGGAACGCAGAAGGCACGGGTTCGATTCACGCTCAGTGCAAGTATTTATCTCAAACACTCTGTGTACCAAACAGAAGACTTCTATATGTTTAATCACCTGCTTTCTGACTTTATACCATATTAAAAGGTGTTGAAGGTACTGAAATTACACCAAATATCAATTAATGATTGCATTGTTAGTGGTATGGAAAGGCAAAAATATATGACCTAAATTTTGGTGCAGATGAGATGATGAGGGGTAGTTTACTTTCCTTTTTCCATGTAATTCTTATTCGGGGATTTTATCTAGCAATACTTAGAAGAAAAATTGTTATCATTACTGTCGTAAATACCTTTTAAACTCTCGCGTTCCATGATATACAATAATGTTACCGAGAATTACTAATTAATACTAGTAATTAATTAATACTACTAAATAAATTACTAAATTAATTAATACCATGATCGCGTTAATTCCCGTTAACATTATTGTATGTCGTAAATACCATTTTGTAAGTTACCAAAGCTAAAGTTCAAAAAATAAAACTATTAATAAAAGAAGGAAAGAAAGTTCCAAGCTAATCTGCCGATCATGAATCATATCTTTAACAAAGAAAGTATGATAATGTCGATAACTATATTGCCGTGCGATAATATTTCGCTTCGAATAAACATTCTAGGTCACTTTCGTAGTGTTCTGGAACAATTAGAACCTAATTTAGCTCATTTCTCCTTTGGTTAACATATTGTAGTATAACGGGGCTGAGAATATAGGAGACATGACAATTTATGGTGCGTCATTTTGAAATTAATAATACTAATAAACATTTAAATAAAGTAAGCTTTGAGATAATATTCTTGCCAAAACGCGTGGACTTATAGATGTAGGTCTATAAAAATAAATTACTATTTTCTTAAATTAAAAACTTAACGGCTCATTTACATTTGGCATGATGTTATGACAATGACGTTAAATTCTTAAGCTAATTACATCCCTATTGGCTTGCCGAGAACCTCATACTATTATATTGATAGTTGGCAGTACATTTTGGAGATTTTTCAGTCATAATAATTATATTTACTGAGTTAGTTACTGAGCTATTATACTTGACCAATTATGAAAAATTTAACTGAAGGGAGTATTTAATATACAAACTCTCTTTTCATTCGAAAACCAATGTCAGTGGCATTAAAAAATGGCACTTTAGAATCTTGAGTTCACTGTCCTAAAACTCGATTATTTGGTTTATAAGGGAGAGATTGACCTCATCCAATAATCAACAGTAGAGATAGGGCCCCGAAGAAGCCACTACCAGTTAAATAAAAGCTTGCTTAAATAATAAGTACCAGTCTATGGTTCTATTCACTTTCATAAGCCAGACCCGCACAGGCGTCACTCTCTTCAAATAAACCGCGCACATCATTTTAGCGTACGCACTATAATTTACAGCTCTAAGAAGTAGAACAGTTACTTCGTAGTAGATACATACTAGTACCAAAATATACTTGGTTGTGTCCGTGTGTATTATTATATATTGTATTGCAATAAATAATTTACCATGCTTAATTTAGTTCGTGTATTAAATGTGAAGTGCATTCATATTTTGATATCATTGTAAGTATCTTTATTAATCTTAAACACAAATTATGAAGAACTCTTAAATTCAACCCTGCCTAACCCTCCGGGGATAAAGGTGTGATTGTATGTATGTATGTTAAATCTATGTAAATTTCCTTGTTATCCTTCGTTTGAAAAGTGATTAATTACTATATTTTATACCAGGTTTTGACCAGGTTACACCGACCGTAGTCTCAGGCTGCGTCAGCCTGTACCATGATCATATTAATTGTCGTTAACATTAAAGTGATAAATTCTTTTCAATTGTCACATATTTATTCAAAATCCAGGGTGCATGACCGTCAAATTCATAGCTGTTAAAGCGACTAATAGATTATTATAACCGTTCATGTCATATTATCATAATCACGTTTTTAAGTCATGTCAACATGTCATGACGTCATGACAGAGATCGGTATATTACTTTGTTTCAGGATCAACTTTACTGTTTCAGGAGCCTGATAACTTGCACTTCAGGGAAATCCGAACTGAAGAGATCACTTATATTCCCGCCCACCTCTCTTTATGGGGTAAGTTCTATTTATACTTTTTAAAACACATTACGAGCTCCAGTATTAGATATTTCTGTTAAAGACATTGTGTTATAGCCGGTTTGAGTCTGAAATAACTGCACTAGATTAGAAGTTTGTTATCTATTTTACGAGTGTGGGTGGGTATAGGCATGTAGCTCTCCAAGCCTGACAGACAAGGCACTGACGCAGGCTCTCCTCTCAGAGCTCAGAGCTACAGGGGGCTCACAGGGCAATCACTCACGTAAAGGTCAAGATAAATCACATCCCGGAGCAAAAAGTGAACTTGGAGCACCAATGGATATACAAGTTTTTTTCTACCACTTAAGTTGCAGACAAACATACGGCCCGCCCGATGGAAAGTGATTACCGTGGCCTATGGACGTGTGCAACACCAGGGGAGTCACACTCGTGGTATCGACAGAGAACAGATAGTTTCTGAGACAAAGAAGGACTAGCCTTTGGCTTCCCACTGACAGCACAAAAACTTCCCAGTGAGCTCTGGCTACCCTACTCTGTACTCACCACCGGGAACACAAATGGAGGTTATTATATCCACGTTATTTTGTAGGACGGAGGTACTTCCCTAGTCGGACTGCTCAATTGTGACGGGAATACCGTCGTGTCCTACCTCCGTCAGATTTACGATGCTGCCTAGCTCTTTTATGCAGCCGGAAGATGACCTACATGTACCTATACTTTCAAGCTAATTTTCGATTTCAGACATTCGTCGCGATTGCGGTTCCGATTGATCTCCCGAACAAGAATGTGTTCGTGTCGTACAACTTCGAGTCTAACTACAGTGTGGTGACGAACATCACGGAAATTGACGAAGTTTTGTTCCCTAACCTACCGGTAAGTTTGAATTATCTCCAACAAAGCCGAGGTCATCCTCAGAGCCTTTTCGTAACTCAGTTGAGGTCGACTAGCAGTTCATCTACCAAACGGCCGACTTAGATATTTTTCGCGAAACGACTGCTATTTGACCTCCACAACCCACTAGCGATAGCGAAGCCCCACAAAATCTTTTTTCCGTCAGATTTTGTGGGGCTCCACGTAACGAATGCCTCAGATGTTTGTATTACAACCAGGCCCGACGTTTTAACGTGCCCTCCGAGGTACAGAGGGTTCTAAATGTTTTAAGAATACTCACCCATCCTATGACTGACCTAGCTAGTATTGCGTGACCTTACATATTACAATATAATGTGTTAACTAATGTACTCGGTTACCATTAATCCACAAGTACCTTCCATTTCAAAGGGAATATAAATTTAAATATTAATAAACGTTACGCTATATATGAATATCCAGTTTTAATCATTTCGAATTTGTTTTTAAATTCCAGTTCATAAGTTCGCGTCACAGTCGCAGTATCACGAGAGAGCTCGCGTACACAGTCCTGGAAAATCGCTTCAGTGAGTAAGTGCCCTATAAGTTCCAAAATATATCGCATCATTATCGTCGTTTTATCGCCAGCTACATTACACCACACCTGCTCCAGTCAGAACTAAACTAACAGAGGGCGTGGCACAGAGCACTGAGTCTCTAGAAAGCTTTTAAGTAGGTATCTACTGACTAAAAAGTATAAAGCCATTTTCTTAAACCCTCAACGAAAAATATTTAATACATGCAGTAGTAATTGGTGCATGGATCATTTTTTTTCGTTTGGGTTAGAAAAAATTAGTAAAAAAAAAATAGCCTTTATTTACTTACTACCTACTCACATCAATATTTGACAACATATTTTTTTTTTTTAAATAAGTACTTACGCATAATTAAGCTCTTTTAGATTTCTTTTTTTAGTATTCTTCTTCCTCCTAGCGTTAATTCCCAGTCGCATCCGAAGCTTTCAGCTCGGAGTCTGGGGTCCGCTTTTACCAGTCGTAGCTACAGGTTTGGCTAGACCTCGATATTTTCCGTGAAGCGATTGCCATCTGACCTCCACGACCCAATGTTAACATTAGGCGATATCGAAGCATTGCAGCTAGACCGTTGTTTTTGGACTTTTTAGGGCACCAACTACCCGTAACGACTGCCATAGATGTTCTTATGGCAACCGGGACCGACGCGACGGCTTAACGTGCCCTCCGAGGCACGACCACACCAATGCAAATACCCATATTTAATGCACACAAATATTTGCACTGAGCGGGGATCGAACCCGCTCCTCCTGCGTAGCGGCCGCGTTCACTACCGCTACGCCACGGAGGCTGTCAACTCACACGTCACACTTACCTTGCGTCAAGTTAAGAGCCTTAGGAGGTAGGACACGACGGTATTTCCATCCCGATCGAGCAGTCTAACCAGGGAATTACCTCCGCCCTACAGAATACCGCGGCTATAATATCGAGGTCTAGCCAAATCCGTAGTTAAGACTGGTAAAGCGGACCCCAGACTCCGAGCTGAAAAGCTTCGGATGCTACTGGGAATTAACGCTAAGATGAAGAAGACGAAGTAGGACACGACAGTATTTTCATCCCAATTGAGCAGTTTAACCAGGGAAGTATCACCGCCCTAAAGAATACCGCGGCTAAAATAACCTCGTGTTGTGTTCCCGGCGGTGAGTAGGGTAGCCAGAGCTCACTGGAGAGGTTTTGTGCTGTCAGTGCGAAAACCAAAGGCTTGTCCTGCTTGTCTTCTGCGCTGTCGGCACAGAATCTATCTGTTCTTATAAGGTCGGCAGCACAAGCTGTGACCTCTCTGGTTTTGCACTCGTCTATAGACCACGGTAACCAGGTGGGCCGTTTGTTTGTCTGCAACATTAGTATTATAAAAAAAGAGAGCACGTTAAGCCGTCGGTCCCGGTTGCCATGAGAACATCTATGGCAGTCGTTACGGGTAGTTGGAGCCCTCAAAAATCCAAAAACAACGGTCTAACTGCTAAACTTCGATATCGCCTAATGTTAACATTGGGTTGTGGAGGTCAGATGACAATCGCTTCACGGAAAATATCGAGGTCTAGTCAAATCCGTGGTTAAGACTGGTAAAAGCGGACCCCAGACTCCGAGCTGAAAGCTTCGGATGCGACTGGGAATTAACGCTAAGAGGAAGAAGAAGATTAGTATTATAAAAAAAAAATGGCACTGTGTTATGTCGCAGAAAGTTTACTTATAATTAACAAGTAAATTCAATGTCTCAATGATAGATATAACAATATAACCTATTCTTAATAATAACGTATCATATTCCTAATTACAGATACGGCATGAAAGGCAGGGAGTGTATGCTCCGAAACATTTGTGAAGCCGCTGAAACTCCACTACACAACAACGGTATCGTCGGTCACGTGATGCACATTATATTCACGTAAGTAAATATTGAATTTAACTGACGACATGCATATATTCTCTACACTACTGAGTTAGTAAACAAGCATACACCTCCTAAACAAGTAGCAATTTCTTGACCGCCTTAGAATGGTGAATGAAAATCATGCAGAAGGTCGTATAGGCATGTCGTAAACGTCAAAACACGTGTCAATTCCATGATCATCATACTATTCTACTAGACGCCGGACAACGTATTGTCACTTGTCTAGGGGGGTTGATGTAAAGTAAGCATACCTATAGACGCTCATGTACGAGTGGCATTACTCACATCTCTAATTCTACGATTGCAATGTGCCAACTTGCGCACGCTCTCGAGTTCCACATTTGCTAGTAAACGAAGAACCCATCCTACAGTATCAGTAGGACACGTTATGTAGGACACGTTAATTTGACTACACTAAGCCTGATGGTGAGCTGAAGGTACAGTCTCAGGAAGGAGGATCACCTTAACAGATGGGGTAAAACAAAAATTTATTTTGGTCTCTGTCCACTCACAGTGTGTACTTACGAGTATCATCATCATCATTTCAGCCATAGGAAGTCCACTGCTGGACATAGGCCTCCCCTATAGATCTCCAATAAGACCGGTTGGAAGCGGCTCGCATCCAGCGCGTTCCCGCGGCCTTAATAAGGTCGTCTGTCCACCTTGTAGGTGGACGTCTTACGCTGCGCTTGCCGATACGTGGCCTCCACTCAAGAACTTTTCGACCCCGTGCTAAGTGCCCTGCCCACTGCCATTTCAACTTGCTAATCCGCTGGGCTATGTCGGTAATCTTGGTTCTTCTACGAATCTCCTCGTTTCTGATTCGATCTCGCAGAGAGACTCCGAGCATAGCCCTCTCCATAGTACTTACGAGTATAAACTCTTTCAAAGTTTAGTGTTATGAACCAAATTACCACCTGTCTATTAAGAAATAATAAGTATCAAATTTCTAAATGTATGAAGTCCTGTAATAAAAAGCAAAGAATTAACGCCCCGCTCGAATGTTACCTGCAAAAAGGAAGGGAGAAATAAAAGACGAAATGGGCACATGGATTTATAGTTACTTTTGCGAAAATAACATTTCGTAAAGGACATACCCAACCTAAATCATTTTACTACCTAAACCTCTGAAGCATTAAACCAAGCAATGTATGAGAAATCGCGGATATTCACACATGACGTGTTCCTGACTGTGTTAGAAATTATGTGACTGGAAAAAATCCAATACGAGCAAGTGGGATGAGGGGGATTCGACGTTCGTTTGAATTCCTCCGACAGAGTTAGATATAATAATAGATACTTGATATTAAATATTTATAACATTACATTTATAAGCAGTAATATTTTACAGGTTACTGGCAAATTATAATGTGGATCAATGAACGAATTCCGAGTAATCAAGTATTGGCTGTTCACGCACAGTTGATTACATACGTATAAATTGATAGCGTTCACTAAAATATTTCGTATCACTTTTAATTGGAACTGTACAACTAGAAACTGAGATAGTCACATACCTTTTTAAGTTTGAGTACATTTTTTTTAACGTGCAATTAATACATCCCCACGGATGCCTCCCGGAGTCGGTGGAGGAGGTTATGTCGGACTCGAACCGACTAAAACGCACGCCGTCTGTGGACCGTCGGTTGCCGGAGGTGAGATTGTCGTAGTGGATCAGTAGTAGTAGCAACTACTAATTAGTACAACTGGTAGTACAAATGATACATCATTGTATCACAAGTACTATTAAAAAATACAAGCAGTTTATTGTCGTAGCCATATCCCTCGCACCCCGGCCGACCCAGGGCCGTATCTCTCGATCTAGACCTCTTCCGGTGTGGGGTCACACAGAGTCCCCGAAATTTAGCGTACCCGTAAAGGAAAAAACGGAACCCTTATTGAAGTTGCAGTGCGCGGGTTCAACTAGTACTTGACCGGTCTGTTCATAAAAGAATGCTAGTAACATGAGTCAAAGTTAGTCGTGTTCTGCTAACGTCTCGAACTTAGCTAAATTGCTTGTGTTAGAAGTGAGTTAGCGTCGGCTATGTGGAACCTGCAAGCTATTAATTGCAACTTTAGTGTTGCTGTTTGCAGTGAAAAATGTTGGGCACTAACTCTGATTAGAACAAATAAAAGTTTTGTTACTCTTTGTAAAATGGTTACAGTAAAGATATTTGTTTTTTTTTGTTTTTTTTTTTAATGAGGTGAACTTCTTTGTTAAAATTAAAAAATATATAATAAATTTAAAAAAAAATATTTAACTAAATTGGTTTCTATACATACATAATTATAATAATTATACCTTTAGGTGTATTGGGGGCCACCAAAACCGTTGGTGTCAAGCCAACCTCACTTGCAAGTTTGTACATTTACTTATTGACAGACGAGGTTCATAAGCAGGTTTCGCTATTGAAAAAGTCAAAATAAATTGCTAATTTCTAAATAATATAACCGCTTTCGCCCCACAGTCATAATAACCTTTAAAAATCTCGTAAGGAAAAACTGATACAATATAGCCTAATTCAATAATGTAGTAAGATCCACCAAGTGCTATCAGACAACTCATAGATATATACGGTCTAAATTTATTTTCTACTTACGTGTGTACTGCATATGCTTTCTTTCACCATGTTGCAGACCATCAGCATCTCGTGAGGAAGGACTAGACGACGAATACTACGAGGCTGAGATGGCTGGCTCCAGGGGAGACTGCGACAAGTATGCACAAGACTGCCCCATAAGTTTGTTCGACTATATCACCCGACTGGTTGAAATGCCCCATACACCATAGACCCTTAATAAACGATTAACACAATTCCATTGTTGTTTTGGTTACTCACAACTCCTGTACTACATTCATGTGTTGAATTACATACACTTATAATAACAATCTATTAACGAAGTAAGGATAAGGATCCTTTGGCATCCTTCGGTATCCGTCGGCGCTGTTGAAACCTAACTTTGCGATGCTAAACGTCCTTAAGGATGGAGCTGAAGGATCCTTTGCCTTGCCAAAGCCTATAGTGTGTCCTTAGGCTTTTAGAGAATTGGCTATTTTGAGAATTAGCCCTTATGCGAATCTGTTACCATAAAAAAGTCTTCATTCCAGTTAGGAAGATGGTGGCCAGCCCTTTCCCACTGCTGCTTGCTTCTTCTATGACCTTTATCGGTAACTTTAGTTTTTTCTTGGAAAAACCTAACTACGTACCTATTACATCCTTTAAAGAATTTCTAATCATATCTCACTCCAATGACCAACGTGGAGCAAGCTATGCTTGGAGGCTTTTCGCTCAACAAAGTGACTATAACTCTTTACGGTAATGATATGATGTATAAATAAAAAAATCTTGTTTAATTGTATAATTCATTTATTAATTTATTAGGCTCTAATAATAGTGCATTATCGGTGTACAATATTGTACCGTACACATTAATTTATTAAATAATTAAACTTGTCAGTTTATAAAATTTAAAACTTATCGTTCACAGCCGTTATATTAAAATGTTTAATTCAATATTCATTACACAACTCTATATAATTATATTATTAATCTAACTTAAAATTATTGTAATTTATTATTCGGTTTACACCATTATTATGCGAATACCGCAATAATTTATTATGAATGTTTTAATTTATTCTAAATATGTCATGTCATCATTTACCAAATTAATGGTTATGTACTATGATAATTTCTCCTGCTACTCGCATCGCGCATTACAAATACATATAATTTTGAATGTGAGCAGTGCAAATAAGCTCTAGATCAATTCTTACATTATAAGTTATTTATAATCATGTAAGGATAAGAGCAATTAAATATAAGTGATATGTATAAACCAAAAGTACAGGTGAGAGAATTTCCGTACAAAAAATACATAAACATTTATGGACTGACCTTTATTAGTCAACTAGTGATTGAAAAAAAGTGTCGAAAGTGATTAAAATTGAAAAAAATGTGATTGTGCAAAAAAATGCGTTATTGGTGAAAAGTCAGCTGACGTGTGAATTGTAAGCTAAACCTAAAGGTACATTTATTTAGGTAAATACAAATTACTGTATGTCAGTACCTACAGTAATTTGTATTTACCTAAACAGTTTATAAGTCATAGTTCAGTAACCACACTAGTAACTTTTGACGTGTGTGCTACGAGAGCATGAAAGATGGTATTTTATGACGTCAAATTATTTGCTAGCATTTGAGCATTTCTTGATTATTACTTAATTAATTATTAGACTAAGTTTAATTTGTCATTAAAATTATCGAAAATTAATCAACGGCTGAAAGTCGAACGCAAGATTTGGCATGACATTATTCTGAATCTACTTCCGTTCCGTCTCAACTATAAAATAAATAGTAATGTATGGACGCATTTATTCATGTGGTCTCAACATACAGTTGACATCAAAGTAAAAAGTATATTTGAAATTATAAAAACACTTCTAATTTTATAATCATCATAAATAACAACAATAAAGAGATAAAATCGTTGCTTCATTCTTAAAAATCTTTCTTAATCTCTGCGCTTTATAAGAAATATTTATTATATTATTTATTAAAATGTATTAGTTACCACATGCAAGACCCAGGACTGGTAGGCAATTAGAAAAATCGGGGTCCAGATTGACCCCGATTTTTCTAATTACCTACCAGTCATACCACTGACACCGCAAAAAATGCCATTACACTTTAGACATTATTTATATAGACATAACTTCCTAAATTAAACGAAAAAAGTGTTTATTACATTTTTCATATACTCTACAAATTTAATTTAATTTTAAATAAATAAATAATAATAAATATTCCACAACATTCTACACAACGCTTTCTAGACCCATGGTAAGCTTAATTAGCTTGTGTTATGGAATCTAGAATGCGGATATACATACTTAGATACTTTTTTTTTTTGTAAATACATACATATTATACATAGAATCACCCAGACCAATGCAAATATTTATATTCATGCATACAAATATTGGTGCGTCACTACCGCTACGCCACAGAGAGAGAAACTTTAACTGAATTTTGGTATTGTATAAATGTGTATACTAGCGCATTGGGTTTAACCTGTAAAGTTAGAGTATGTATGGATAAAGTAAATAAATAAATAAATAAAAAATAAATAAATAAATAAATGAATAATAGTAAATTCCAAAGTTAAGGGGCATGTTTTGCGTTGTCTGTAATATGATAGTGGTTAACAATATTTAACTAATAATACCGATAGTTTCAATACCCTTAGGGTAGAAGAAGTTGTTCTTCTTCATGGGAATGGAAGAGATTTGCTGGTCGACGGGCACCCTTGTGTCATAGAGCGAAGGTGACTGGAAGATGATGCCGAAAGTTCCAACAAAGCAGGCGATGGTGAAAAGCCACAAAAAGAACCGATCCAACACCATGGACATGAACTTCCAGTCTTCAACGACCTGTGGACAAAAGGAAAGATATGTGAGCATTTATAGATTACAACCGTTTAGAATGTTGGTTTTGAATTGAGAAAGTTTTCACCGGAAGATTACCTAATAATATGTTGATGAAAACTATTTTCGTAAAGTACAGAATACAAATGTATTTCATAGCCATTTTGTAGCCATGTAAAGTCACAAGTGATCTTAACTCTAACATCTTTCATGAAATAGTAAACATGACATAGTTTAACATAACGATACGAGTACATTATTCACCTGGCCCTCTAGACAAGTGGCAATTCGTTGACCGGCGTATTGTAGAATAGAATGATGAAAGTATGGGATTTGACCTTAGAGTATACATTGCTATAGAGCGCGCCTTACAAGTATGAACTGCTATCACGGGTATGAACAGTACCGAGGCTCCTGGCTCAACCTCAATCAGTAGCAAAACAATACCCATCAAAATGACTTCGCAAATAATATTTAATTCGATATGTTAAATCAAAATTTTATGCAACATCGTATATTTTTTGTAGTACCTAATAATGACGCAAAAATAACGCAAAATGACGCCATTTTTTGAATTTTGGCTTTAATTTTATCCATGCATATCAAATCGAACAAAAAACTTCATAACAACAAACTACATTAATAAGTACATCTATTTATAGTTTCGGTAATGCATGAAACGTCACTATAGGTGCGCTATACCATCGCAAAGTATCTGCTAACACTCGGCGCCAAAGACCTGAGTGATAGGCGTGCTCTATATATAGTGTATACTCTAAGGATTTGACGTATATGACAGTCGTCAACGTATGTCACAAACGTCAAAATATGTATCATATACGTCCGTATACGTCAAATCCCATACATTCATATAAACCAACGAATAGCCACTTATCACGGGGGGGCTGATCGTCTGAAAATTACAAAATGTATTGCAAATAAGTTTAAATATATTTAGGTAATTAAGTACTACATATAATCTTAATATATAATTTAGTAAATGAAGTTTTAAGTAGACGTCTATAAACTTCAGAGTTAGTTCTGATTTATCCTCTAATTCGTCACAATTAGAAGTTTTCTCAAAGAGAATGACGTCCAATTATGTTAAAGAGCCAATTTGATGTCAACAAGCGTTGCTTACAAAAGAGCGCAGTTTAAATTGTACTCCTACTAAAGGCATATTCAGACAACAATACAGTACAACCCGTTTTGATAGTAATACCAATGCTATAAGTTTGGACCTCGTTGAAATGTGTAATCGAATTCAATCTATATACTAGTATATTACATGTAATAAACGTTCCAATTATTATTAAAACATAAAATTGCATTCCTTCCTTGCATTGTGATAGTGACAACACTGACAATTTTTACTAATACATATTTAATTATTTCATTTTATTTTCGTCACATATTCTGTTTCCTACCTGTTGCAATACTCTGTCAAGAAATATTTACATACATTTTGTTTTTTCTGCTACTGTGTCTTGCAGATTTTTTGTAGCAATAAATTTGTCTTTCTTTCTTTCAAAATATAGGGTTGTTCCACCTTCATACTACGAGAACTCATACCATTCTTAAATCATACCAAAAACGTAAGGAATATGAGTAGGTAAGTTATGAACCAATATCCATTCTTAAGTCATACCAACGAAAAAAGTACGAATAGCACGATCATGGTTTTAGTTACAACTAATATTTTTAAATACATACATACATCATACATAATTAATCACGCCTTTACCCCCGGAGGGTTAGGTTAGAGGTGAATTAATACCCACAGTTCACCAATCACTGTATTAGGTCCCACGTAATAGAGAGTGAGCCTATTGCCTAATATTTTTAATGATATTTTTTTTGTATTTCATTTCTTTTTTTATATAGGATACGTCAATTTGACTTCGCCCCGCCATACCCTGTATCGCAGTAACGTATCATAAAATACCCCGATCGTATAACGCGATGTAGTTATTCTGCGCATTAGATATAGGTATATACCCCGCATAAAATATAGTTTGATAACACATAGATGTAACAATTCTCTGTCTATCTATTTGAGGACACGTCAGACTTAACCTCCCCTAACAGTAAGCTGAAGACAATATCTCAGGAGTCAAAAGAATCGCCATTACAGGCACCAACATTTTTATAATGGTGGCCTTAGATTGACGGCCTCATCAGGTGCATCAGACGGCTCAGAAGAAGGAAAATATAAAAGAATCACTTTAAAGTTCAACATAATGCGGACAGCAACTTTCTAACAACAGATATAGCACCGTCTGCACCCACCTTATCTCATAAACAAAGTTAGCGTACTTTTTTCATTATTTCCTTTCGTAACAGGCCTCTTGAGTTCTGAATGAGGGGAAGCGTATCAAGGGACAATTTCCCCTTTGAGATTAACCGTTTCAGAGCGATTATGTATACAATACGACACGTTTGTGATAAGCACTTTGCTCTCAAAGAAGTGATGAGAGGTTATCTTTGTAAAATGTAAAGTTATCTTTGTAATCAAAGATATTTTTTTCATTTTTCACTGCCCGGTCGGTTTTGCTTTGCTATGCTTATTTAAATAATGCAAAAGTTTTTCTTTGAGTGTTTAGAGACAGAATTTGGAGTGGGAACTCAGATATAAAAACATTAAATATAAATTGAAAATATGTTTGTAAGTGATCGATATCGACCTGTTTTCCACATCGACCAAATTCAATTAGTACAAGTACCTAGATTAAATGTTGTAAGAATTCTACATTCTATAACATTTTACACAACGCTGTCTAGACCCATGGTAAGCATAGCGTAACTAACTAGCTAGTTATGGAATCTAGAATGCGAATAAACATACGTATAAACTTTTTTTTGTAAATACATACATATTATACATAGAAATACCCAGACCAATGCAAATATACATATTCAGGCATACAAATATTTACACATTTATTTATTATATTAAGAAATTACAATTACAATTATTTACATAAATACATTACTAAAATAAAAAAAATATCTATATACAAAGCTGCAGATTTAGGCGTCAAAAAATTCCTCCTCTTCTTACTATAATAAATAAATACGCAGGAATCTTTTAAAATATTGACACTGAGCGGAAATCGAAGCCGCGCCCCCTGCGCATCAGTCGAACGTTCTACCACTACGCCACAGAGGCTGCCACAGAGAGAATGAAAGAATGCAAATGCTAAGCTTAAGTTAACCAGTAATAACTGTTAATAAATTCTCTCGGGCACGCTGTCTTTTATCTCCAACAACTGTTTACATTCATACAAGTTCATATAGCAATATATCTAGGTACACAGTTCATAATGTAACAATTACTTATAGGTAGACACAACATGCAAAAGGTAACATTTAAAAAGGAGCTACCGTACCATCACAGTAACAAGTCTACTCGGGATTAGATAGATAGATAGATAATTCTTTATTGTACATCAACATTTTACAGATTCTTGTACATAGTAGATATAGTTACAGTTAAATGCACAATAGGCGGCCTTATCACTAAAAGTGATTTCTTCCAGGCAACCTTAGGATGGACAGGAATGAAACAGGGATTAGCACCGTGCTATTCTCAAAACCGACCCAAGAAACATACACCCGTATTCACAAACAATACTTCGCTATGCGTACTACCAAAACTGTGCAAAGAACGACAAATTCTCAGTGCGTTCGTTTTGGCAAGCCTTTTTATTCATAGACAACACATAAGTAATACTTCGTTGAGGGAACGCACTGCGTTAGATACTGCTCCGTGATGTTTGTGAATTAATTTTACCAGCCCTATGCGCTCGAGCACACTTTGAGACCTCACAGTGTTGTTTGTGAATATGGGTGTTACTGTACGTATGGAGAAGATTTTAAGCACATTTTAGGTCCAAGATATAAGCCCCGAGGTAAAAGTCAGCACGGTATTAGGAAGATTATTCCTACTAGACATGAAACTCGTGGAGAAACAAGAAAAATATATAGGCACATTATTATGTCAAAAATCTTCCCTTTTGTTAGGAATATCGACCCACCTCTGAGAGGTTTACTTAGGGACATAGGTCATACACAGCGGTCCGTCGGGAATTTTAATGTAAAATGAGATAGGACATCTGCGGCGGTTAATATACAGCTGCTTAATATTAGAACCGTTGTGGACCACCCTGTATGTTTGGGTTATCGTGTGAAATGAAATTTGAAACTTTATTAAATTTGGTGTGCTGTGGGATAACTTGATATGATATAACCATTCATGTTCTGAGTGAAAAAGAGCACTCAATGCACCAATTTTGATTGCATTCAAAGCTTGCAAAAAAAAGGCGGCCACCCACTTACAGTCCGCCTGCAGATTTAAGTATAACATGCCGACGGCCATAAACTGTTCGGCCTTTAACTGTCTTTGCTGACCGAAATCGTCAAGCGGCCACACACATATTATCCGTCAGTCCAAAATCGTATACGAAACTGTAAGTGAGTGGGCTATTGCGATGAACTGACAGACCGATATCATCCGGTTGTCGTTCGATAAACTGTAAGTGGGTGGCCGCCTTTAGTGAGGCTTTTGACAAAAAAAAACATAAGAACAGTGCTATCGTTATCGTAACGTAAATGAATGTAGAGAACGGTGCATTGCATTTGCCCCCCCCCCCCCCTCCCCCCCCTCCTACTGTGAACCTATGTGTGTGTGAAGCCTACCAATCGCAATGCTCCGCTTTGTCGATACATGTACGTTACGATTACAATAGTTTCGGCTCTTCAGGTATTGCCTGCCTCTGTGGCGTAGCGGTAGTGAACGCGGCTGCTACGCAGGAGGCGCGGGTTCGATCCCCGCTCAGTGCCAATATTTGTATGCTAATATAAATATTTGCATTGGTCTGGGTGTTTCTATGTATAATTCTATGTATGAAAAAAAAAAGGTATCTAAGTATGTACCTATATCCGCATTCTAGATTCCATAACACAAGCTAATTAAGCTTACCATGGTTCTAGAAAGCGTTGTGTAGAATGTTGTGGAATATTTATTTATTTATTATTATTTATCAGGTATAAAAAGATTACTCTCGTTTTAGATATCTATACTTCTAAGGCTGGCTGATAAATAGTTTTAAAGTACGGTACAAAAGTAGGTCCTGTCTGAAATTAAGACAGTATTCCACAGAAAATACTTTTCGATAGAGATGTCATATTAGGTGACGATTTTGATATTCATGTTATTGAATATAACACTTTGATGATATTATGTTACCTTAAATGTTATCCAATAACACCGAAATAACATCCAAGAGGAATGTTATTGCTAACTATTAATATAGATCGTTCCTATGTTCCGATACCGGTTATAATGCTCTGTAAGTACCACGTGACTCGTCAACTTTACGTATGTATAATTTTATTGAAAATGTAGATGGATGTATTTATTGTTTGATTTTAAATAGTCTAGATGTTCTAACGACACACGTTTTTACATAAAAATATATGCAATAGTACAAATTTCAAATTCAAATTCAAATTACTTTATTGTGAAACACAGGTACAGAGAATATTTATTTACAGGCCCATGTCGGCGACGAAACATTTTGCTGTTACAAGATTTACGCATTCGCACACCGTATGGTTTTTCATTGAACGCTTGTATTTAATCGTTTAATCGTAGTGCATAGTGTTCATACAAAGAGCGAAATGTAAAGCAAACTATTTGACTCGACTGCCTAAACAGTAGTTTACTCTCTTACACATACGTAAATACCAATATTTCTGTCTCGTTCTCGCCCCCCCCCCCTCGATCGAATGGAACGGCAAACACGGGACACGTATCCTGAACCTAAATCGCGAGATAAACGAGGCCCTGGCGGATGCGTATTGTTTTGTAGTAAACTATTCCTTGTGAATTTGAGCTCGTCCACCGCAGTAGTACTCCGTGTTATCCTCAAAAGACTCCCAAGAAACGTGTACTGCGTATATAGAGCACATTTTGAGCACATTTTAGGTCCAAGAGACTCTGCCTCACTCATACAACTTACATAAGAGAGAGAGAAAAATATAATCTCAATGCGAGGTGTTATTAAAATGTTATATTCTATAATGTTATTCTCTTCGTTAATATGAACAAGCGATAACAAGATAACATCCTAACATCTTGTTATTGCTGATAACTAATAAATTAAAATGTTATATTCCAAAATGTTATTCTCTTCGTTAATATGAACAAGCGATAACAAGATAACATCATAACATCTTGTTATTGCTGATAACTAATAACAATGTAGTAGACTTAGTTATTCTTTAACAAGATGTTCTCAGTGTAACTAGATGTACGCTACGTATCAAAACATAGAAACGTTATTGAGATAGCGCTACCTACGGCTTTCGATGTTATTTCGCTGTTATCTAATAACATGTTAAGAGATTCATCAATAACATAATATGAATTTTAGCGCTCATATTATGTTATCGGTAGTTGTTATGAATATATTCATTACACCTCTACTTTTCGAGCAGCTAGTAAATCGCATGTGGTATGATAATGGATACTGGTTATATACGAGCGCTCGAGCCCCTGTCTGGACGCTATTTATTTTCAGCAAAATTTTTCACAGGAAGTTTTCATATATTCTACTCTGATAGCGTTGGTAGGATTCGTTATTTATAAACGTTCCTGGTTTAAAATTTTAAACAATTTACAGCAATAAATTGCTGTGCCATTGTTTAAGTCAATTGTTTATGTCATAATTGGTTAAGTCGACAAGCCCATAACTTGATAAGTTAATTTAGTCCTATAAAAATGTGGTCTCAAGAATGGGTTTACGTTGGTCGTAGGATTTGAACTTGGATCTTTCAATCCGACCGCTTCCTTAACTGCTAAGCCATCTATTTATTTTTTATACCACTAATGTGGCAGACAAGCACACGGCCCACCTGATGGAAAGTGGTTGCCGTGGCCTATGGACTGGCGCATCACCAGGGGAGTCACACTCGTGCAGCCGACCCTGTAAGTATTTTACTACTACTAAGCCACCTAACATTGTCAATTTTGAATTTCTAACCTTCTTTTTTCTATTCTCCTAAAAATCTATTTGGTGAAAGCCTTGGATGCGAAGATGATTATGATTCCTTCTGTAAATGGCAGCGTACGAATGAAACCTCTCAAGTAACGTATCATATATCACGAAATAGACCGAACAGTAGGCAGGTATAACAGTATAAAAAAATCGAATCCTAAATTATACCCCTAAGAGTAGGCACGTAACTCGCAAACGTCACCGCATTACAATGTAACACACACACGCACACAATAACACAGAGACGTGTCTGTAAGGAGAGGGAAGGTACGTGCTCAAGTGTGTACCACACACACTGTGACACAGTATCGTGAACAGGAAAACGCCGCAGCCCACTGTCTCCACCTCCCAAGGGAACCGTGCACTCACAGCAATTTTGGAGACGCTTGTTGGTTCATTTGACAGTACTTTGACCTCTAATCCGAAATTCTGTATCAAAATGGATGTGTACGGTAAGTTTTTGATGGCAATAGTAAAAGCTTTATATAGTTTCGTGTCCTCGTTACGTACACGTTGAGCCGCATTGCGACTACAAAATATGCGGCGTGATTATGAGGTTTGTGGCAACGGTACTTTTCATTATTTCACTTCTGTTATGTATAAAACTAAATGGAAAATTGCTGTTTAAATCATGATTAAAGTGTTGCTACAATTTACAAAATAAATCAGTATTTTAGTTATGAAATGCGACTTAATCCATCCTACTATTATTCTAAATGTGAAAATTTGTGAACTTGAATCGATGTTCATTATTCAATCACGCTCTAACGGCTGAATGGCTATGGCTGAAACTATGGGCAAGCTATGCTCTATACAAGCTCTGGCTTGTGCTGTACAGTGTACAGCGATAGATTATACTCTGGAACATTATCTGTGAAGAGACTGCCATATGACCTCCACAACCCGCTGTATTTAAATGTGTTTGTTTAGGGCTCAAACTTCTCATCACCAACGCCGCTGGCAACCGAGACTAACGGATTAACTGGCTGTCCAAGTGTTATCTATCTCTTTGACTGTGTTAAGAATGGTCTCCTATCCTAGGACTGACCTGGTTAGCATTGCCTAATCCTGCAACCTACTCGACCCCTGAATAGTATTCTTATATACTCATTTAAACTGCTACGATCTCGCACACACAAAACTAATAAATTATCGAAAAACATAATTCAAAAAATAATGAAGCCCTTTCAAAAGACTCTTATTACTTTCCTTTGGTAATAGTAAATCAATCTTTTTCCCTTCGCAATTCCCAATCAGACCGCATTGAATCCCACTCAGCACTAAAGAAATAGTTAACGCAAATGGAATTCACAAGAATATAACGGTAAATTGATAAAGTGTCGCGATATTAGCCGTATATTAACGCGATTAAGAATAAAAAGGTCGGAGTTATGAGATTAAATTGGGGCTTAATCGCTATAATATTTTTCAGTCTACCCGTAGCCATCAGGTGGTGCAATTCGATCGAACGAACACATGCTAAGAAAACATGATTTCGTCAATGACTTCAATTTAGACTACTAGATTGGCTGTAACTTTTTATAGATTGCTTTTTTATATAGGTCACGTCAATATGACTTCACCTTGCTTGATGGTCAACTAAAGATAGTCTCAAAAGGAGAGTCACCATTACAGACACCAACAATGTTATAATGGTGGCCCTCAGCTTGAAGATCATGAGATATTCTTTCATGCCCCGCTTAAAAAGTATATGAAAAAGGCTATAATACAGGCGTCAAAATAGATTCATTTTTGGAGTTTCCCGTAATTGACAACATTGTAATGTTACTATTCTTAAGGTATGATTCCGAAGCCGACCGCTTACGACAACTGCCGTCCCATGCAGCACATACAGCGTACCCATTACTTGTTAAACTCCGATACCGATAATGGAAATCAGGGGAAAGGCCGCAATGAATTACGCGCATCTGCTGCGTGCGTCGGCAGTTGTCGTATGCGGTCGGCTACCGAATCATACCTTTAGAATTTTCCCGTATGTCAACCAGATGGAAGATATAAGGAGCCCGTGACGTTGAACTTTTATGAAAATAACTAGCTGTCCCGGCGAACTTTGTACCGTCATGTTTTTAGCCCGTTTAAACCTTCCCTGGAAATCCACGAATATTTCAAGACTAAAATTAATCAAATCGGTCCAGCCGTTCTCGAGTTTTAGCGAGACTAACGAACAGCAATTGATTTTTATATATAAGAAGATAACGAAAGCAGAAGAAGCGAAAGGAATATACCAGGACCGCAGCAAATAAAAATTACATTTTCTCTGCTTACCACAATGGTTAAGAGGTATGACTATATATAAATGTATGTTACAAGCTCCATTAAACGACATCACAGAATGTGCCAGCCACACAGTGCTAAATTTTGCACGTTCATTAATATCTAATATTTTACCTTATCACTTTGTAACCAAAATTCTAATTACGGGCATGTCAACATCACTGCTCACCCACACCCACACAGAGATACACGAGTAATTAGCCAATAGACAACACCCTGTGCACACAGTTAATAACACGTCAAATTACTCGGCTAATGTGCATCAATGAATATTAGGCATCCTCTGTAGATTGTTCTGAATAAGGATAATGTTAACCATAATAGGGTAATAATTAGCCATAAGTATAGAGTGTCAAGTAGTAGGGTCATATTTTTGTGTATGGTGGCCCAAGCCAACGTCACTTGCATGCCGGTATACCTCGGACGAGAGACGAGGTTCTGGCGTGCACAAATTGTTTACGTAATAATCTATACTTGGTGAAGAGTTCGTCCACCATAGTAGTACCCGTGCTATCCTCAAAAGACTCTCGTAAAGTCAAAGTAAACCACATTGAGTAAAGTAAACCCAAAATAAACTAAACTCCCAAAGTACGGGGAGGTGGACCCCAAGTTAAAACGTGAAGGCTTTGGATATAATCGGAACTTGCGGACGAAAAAGAGAAGATAACTGAGCTGGCATCGAACCCATTAAAGCAGTTCAACACTCTACCACAACGCTACAAAGGTCATCATCCTTGCCTCAGTTTTAGTCAAACCCAGTATGTATTCAAATAAAGAAAACTATCAGAAGGCGCAACATGCACATGTGAACTCCATACAGGTAGCTCTTGCAAGAATTATCCTCCAGACTACAATATAAACTTTCAAATTCAACACACAACAATTTTTCTGGGTGTTACATAGCTTGCTGGTTTAGTATGAACTACTCAAGTAACAAAATAAACTCGCTGTGTATATGTAGACGTAACTGGTGGAAATCCTCGAGAAGAGGATCGAAGGATTTTAGAACGCGATCCGTGTTTACATTGGTATAAAGCCTCTTGGGGAACCTAAGCTATTGAAAGAGATATGCGGTAGTGCAACTGATGCAGATTTGCCTAGAAAATGTTACCTCAATCAATTTCAGATATCGTCGACTTTTAAAAAGCACATAGTAATTTATTCATAGCCGGTTACCATACGAACATCTATGGCAGTCATTATGGGTAGTTGGAGCTCTAAAAAGTCCAACAACAACGGTCTAGCTGCAATGCTTCGACATCGCCTAATGTCACCATTGAGCTGTGGAGATCAGATGGCAGTCCCTTCACGAAAAATACCGAGGTCCAGCCAAATCCGCAGCTAAGACTGGTGAAGCGGACCCCAGACTCCGAGTGAAAGCTTTGTATGCGACTGGGAATTAACGTTAGGATAAAGAAGTAATTTATTTACAGCAAAGAACAAAGCACCAATTTTTGAAATGATCTTACGGTAAAAAGAAGTAGATACGGCAGTGATTTTTATAAACGGTCCTCCAAAGCAGGTTAATTAGCTTAAAGCGACAAGTTGACGCACAACACATGACGCTCAACAAGTCTAGCAACATTGCGCAACACGCGTGGCGTTGTCAGCTTACGCGTAATATGACGTGCAACTTATTGTTTGTTCGACGACTGATCATGTGTGGACCGATAACCTTGTTTCCTGTTGTTGTGCGTCTTTCTTGCGCAACGTTGTGCGACAATGGTGCGTAACCCGGCGCGCAATAATGTTGTCTAGTTTTTGTACAAAAGCTGAAAGTTTGTCGGTGCAGATAAGCCTCCAATGCAGATAAGTAGGTACGTCCCGGCATTAATTTAAATAGTTAGAAAGAAAGAAAGAAAAGAAAGAAAAGTGTCTAGTTAGTGTCCCGGTGTTTGAAGTTTGAATGATAATTGCTTCGCCAACAAGTAGTCCGTGGTGCTTTCGATCGCATCCAAGGCTTTTATCTCGGAGCCCGACGTCCACTTATTCCTTTACCCCCTTTTAGTGGGTCTTATATGGTTAACTACCCCCAATAATAATGGTAGGACCCCAAACACTCATAATAAAATATATTTTCTATCTGACCTATATAATTTTATCGCAAGTCGACCTAAATAAAAAATGGATATATTTTTTACACAAATGTTTTGATAGTCAAATGCTAACACGTTCCCTGTTATCTCTCTGGAGAAAAATCGACGTAAAAATATAAATTCATAAAACACATAACAAACACTATCAAACCATTCGACGTTTCAACATGAATTCCGAAAAACCCGCAGAAACACTTCGTCATTACATATTTCATCCTATTTCGCATTCAGGCCCTGTTCGTTCCGTTAAGATAAGAGCGGCTACCATTAATATAGGGTCCAGATGGCAAACAAAGTGAATAGACCATTTTTACGCCTTCGGCTCATCGGCATAATTTTACATCAACGACACGCGTCCGACACGAATATAACAAAGTTTTAGTATAAAATGGTTTATTTATTTTTCTATGATTATTGTAGTAATTACAAAAGTTTTTCCAAGCGAATACAATATGGGGTTCTTCGTCCATAAGTCACGGTAATCTCTCTCTATAGGGTGCGCCGTGTGCTTGTCTGCCACCTAAGTGGTATTAAATAATACATAATATCATATACTAGCAGACCCGTGTCAAAACAGGAAAGTTGTGTAAGAAAATCTCTTAGAACCCTATTTCAACGCTATCTATCCGATTCAATACTATTTTTTCCTTTGAGCAAGTGCAAGCAACAAATTGAAAAGTTTCATCGCAACCGGATTTACAGTACGGCAGCGCATAATTTGTTTTCAGTAGATCGTGGCGCATACTGGGAGAGGCCTATGTCCAGCAAAGGGTTAATTGATTGATTGATTGAGATCGTAACCGAACCAACGCCAATCTTGAACCCTTCGTTAAGCACATCTCACACGTAGTCACTTGCGAAGATCTTAATCAACATTTTTGGCAAGTGAACCAGCCAGAAATAATATCATACTACATGTTATTTAACAAAGACTGGTGATTATACATATACGGTGACGTGTTTTTAAATGTCGTATCGGCTCCGTATCGCCTCTTGTAAAAGGTCCTCGACCTCATCAACATTGACGAATAAAAATGGCCTCGGATCCTGTCTGAGACGCCCAAAGCCGAGTTATTGGGTCAATAGAAAAAGATGTCCTCTTGTCAACAGTGAAATATTTGGTGCATCAATAAATATGGATCTTTCCGATAAGATAAAATATTACTCAGTTTCATTGGTTTTAGGGTTGTGTTCCTAATGAATGGTGTATTAGATGATAAGGTCTCTGTTATGTACGATGTGAATGATGTGTTACATTTTTATATACAGCATGTTGTGTTGGTAGCTTAGTGCTTAACGAGTCGGCTTGACCACTAATCAGAGGTCCCGGGTTTGAACCCTGATCATTATAATATTACTGTTGTAATCCACGCCAAACACAAGCACTTAACGGCCATTCCCAATAACATATCTACAGATAAAGGTAAAGGTAGAGATAGTTCTTTTGTCAAATCCTATTGTTATTTTGCTACTATGGATTGCGTTACCATAGAGATTGATGACGTTTTATCCTTTCTAATGTCAAAACTGGCTGTAGATAGGTTATTGGGAACGGCCATTAGCTTAGTTGGAGGGGTTAGAGAGAATTTCAATTACTCACTATTCTTTAAAAAAAAATATGGCATTCTATTCTATTCTATGGCGAAGCGGTAAGGCGTTCGATTGCTGCGTCCGAGGTCGTGAGTTACTGCCCCTCTAGACAAGTGGCAATTCGCTGCTCGGCGTATGATGGAATAGAATACCGGATGTATGGGATTTGACGTATATGACAGGCGTCAACGAATGTCAAAAACGTCAAATCCTATACATTTGTCATTCTATTCCATTATACGCCGAGCAACGAATTACCACTTGTCTAGAGGGGCTGATACTTTATGCATGAATATATCTGTTTGCGTTAGTAGTTTTATCTGCTTAGTATGTACGTATTTACAGAAAAAAATGTATGTAAGTGTCCATGTATATCCGTATTCTAGCACCCATAACACAAGCTACTCAAGCTAGGTATACTTACTTTGCGTCTAGATGGAGACGAGTTGGCCTAGAATATTTATTTGTACCTAGTACGTTCTAGTGTCCAACGATATTGGAACCTTTATGAGAACTTTACGACTTATTTTGAACGTATTTTTTTGTCTTGTTGTTTACATTTTATGTTATTATTCAAATCAATCAATTTAATTCAGTTCTCAAGAGATAAATCTGTCAATAAGTTAAGATACATTGAGGAAAAAATAAAAGGCATTCATTTTAAATTAAGATTTTGAAGAAAAAAAAATGGGAAATAAGCGCACGGTCCATTTAGTGATAGATGATGAGAGGTGTTTGTTAAGGTATGATGATAAAGTTATCAATAATCGAGTGATAACATTTTCATCACCCCGAGGAATTACTGCAAATGGAACAAGTTGTGCTCCTCCACTATGATCTTTAAAATTATATACACAAATATGTTATTATACCAGTATTGAAAATATCCCACTTATGAAGTGATAAATAAATAATAAATAAATAAATAAATAAATAAATAAATAAATAAATAAATAAATAAATAAATAAATAAATAAATAAATAAATAAATAAATAAATAAATATTCCACAACATTCTACACAACGCTTTCTAGACCCATGGTAAGCTTAATTAGCTTGTGTTATGGAATCTAGAATGCGGATATACATACTTAGATACTTTTTTTTTGTAAATACATACTTATTATACATAGAAACACCCAGACCAATGCAAATATTTATATTCATGATACAAACATCCTAAGGTCAAACAGATATCCCACTTATGGCATGACATAATAATTCCAGATATAAATAAGCCAATGAAATGAAATCAATACCCCGCCGATGAAGAAATTAACATAAAAATAGATTAGTATAAAATTCATCACATACCTAACAAGAAATCTAGAATGCGGATATACATACTTAGATACTTTTTTTTTGTAAATACATACTTATTATACATAGAAACACCCAGACCAATGCAAATATTTATATTCATGATACAAACATCCTAAGGTCAAACAGATATCCCACTTATGGCATGACATAATAATTCCAGATATAAATAAGCCAATGAAATGAAATCAATACCCCGCCGATGAAGAAATTAACATAAAAATAGATTAGTATAAAATTCATCACATACCTAACAAGAAATTAATTAAAATTGTAAAACCACAATATTTCATGGAAGTAACGCCTTATGAATTCAATTACAACCAAGTAACTAACATAGTATAAACTAACATTGCAGCCAAATCCCAATCGATTGAACAGGATCGAACAGATCAAACAAAAACTTGGGGTCGCTCACAGATTGGAATTACAACATGTCCATCCCCCGAGTCCAAGAGCCAGATAGAAAAAAATATCAATAACAAAACGAATATCTATTTACACGAATAAAAAGAAACGTGATATTAATCCCCGAACAAAAATGGATCGCCCGAGTAATCCGGGAGATGCTTTTTTAAAATTTATTCGGCCTCCGGGTGCTATTTATATCGTCGTTTCAAAAATGAAGTGCGGTTATCTGAGAGACGTAAGGACGTGTTCGGAATAACAATCCGGTTCAGCGATAGACGCTGTTGGCTATAGTCGGGGAGCTGGCTAATTTACTTATGTAATACGTGATGTAAGTTTTCTTCGTTAATTTTAACGAGTAATGTTTTACGTTTTTGATGTGTGTCGTATGTATTTATGTTTTCGTATTAAGGTGGAGGTAATGTTTTATATACGGAGTAAGTAATAGTCAATAGCCACAAGAACATAATTACAGTTAATTGATTTAGACTGGAAAAAGTGAACGCTCAAACGAGGTTTGAATCCGCGACCAGTTCCTTAAAGCTTTAATTGCTTTAAAATTTTATGAAATGTAGTTAATTGCTTGTGTTAGGGGGGTCTGATGGCAGTTGCTCGCATAAAATCCTAGATAAACAGTTCCAAAAGTAAAAGAGAAGTAAGCAACCCTCACTGCAAAGCGCACTCTGTAAATGCTACTGTCATACACATTAAAAAGTTATTACTTTAACATTATAAACAGACACTCCAATTTTATTCGATTATATTGATTAAAAACCTTAACACTCTTCAAATTAAGTTCAAAATCGCTTGTCATATTTTAACAACATAACAATTCACCTGCTGTTACAGAGTCGTTCTATCGGTTACCGCTAATGCTCGGTATGAAATTTTAGGTGTTCGCTTATCAAAAAACGAGGTTCATAACCATTTACGACTATCGCGACCGACGACACGGCAACTCTCGTCTTGAGACGGTTCATGGGCCATCGTTAAAGTTCATTCTTTAATAAATGATCTTGATAAGGTTGCTGGACTAATAGCAAAGATATTTACATTTTTGCGAAATTTTGATCCCGTTTTCGGAACCCATGGGAACCTATTTCCGAGATAAAAAGTAGCCTATGTGTTATTCTAGACTTTAATCTATCCAATTACCAAATTTCAGACAGATCTGTAGAGTCGTTACAGTGTAATTTAATACAAACATGCAAATATCTTCACAATTTTTATCATTAATAAAGTTATTAAATTAGATAGATTGAAGTGTAAAATCTATTGGCGCATGTAAGTCAGGTCTATAAATAAATAATTATCCTCCAATTCTTTTGCAGCCCGAGTTTCGCTTACCTATTCTCCTAGGGAAATTTCCTAAATCTTGGATGTTACGATAACTACCATCTAACTCCTAACCCCAACAGAAAAAGCTAGATCATCAATCAGCAAATGCACCGGTTTGCAGATAGCTTAACTAACTGTAATTTCGCGTTTAAACCAACTTCAAAAAAGGATCAACTTCAACAATCCATACTAATATTATTATAAATGTGAAAGTAACTCCGTCTGTCTGTCTGTCTGTCTATTAAGCTTTCACGCCTAAACCACTGAACCAATTTCGATGAAATTTGGTACAGAGATAGATTAGACCTTGGGGAAGGACATAGGCAGACGGAGCCTCAGGCAACAGCTAGTTTCACATATAAAGAGCGTCTCAGACGGCCATCTTTTCTTTGATAAATTGATAAACAAAATAATATATTTTACGTAACCCACGCGTCGATCAGCAGTTTCCGGTCCCTAAATTGGGTCGAATAAAGTTTGTCCTTAGAAGACAACCGACAACATACGTATATACCTACCTACTGAAACACATACGCTACTTAGGAATGATGATTGAAGAATGTTCTGTGTATGCCGAGTATTGTCGGGTTTTTAAAGAAAGTTGGTTATACTATAGTAATAAGGTGAAGTTGGTTACTATTAGGCGATAGTTTACAAAAGGTGTAGAAAGAAAGAATTTCGTCATTTGTGGGCCTTTAACATTCTGATATACTTATCACCTTACTGCCGTTGGCCTGTAGATAAAGACTAAGTGTGATATTCTATCGTTACGAGTATAATCGCTTCGAAACAAAGTCATTGCGAAATAAATAAATACATATTTCAAGTAATTTTACGTATTGCTATCTAGGCCCAAAGTAAGTATAGCTATACTTGTTAAGGGCTCTAGAATGCAAACAGATAGGTATACATACTCAGCTATATTTTCTTTTGTAAATACATACCATAATATTATGGATAGAAACACAAAGACTAATCCAAATAGACATTCATGTCACAAATGCTTCCACTGAGCGGTAATAGAAGGCACGCTCTCTGAGTAGCAGTCGAATCTACCCCTCTAGACAAGTGGCAATTCTTCGGCCGGCGTTTTGTAGAATAGAATGCCAAAATATATGGGATTTGACGTATATGACAGGCGTCAACGAATGCCAAAAACGTCAAATCCTATACATTCGTCATTCTATTCCATGATACGCCGAGCAACGAATTGCCAATTGCCACTTATCTAGGGGGGCTGATCACTGATCTACCGTTTTTCATCCAAAACATCGCCAAATAAATCGGTGTTCGTTATTAGTTCTGTGCTCATTTGTCGAACGGGTCCAAACCACCTAAGCATACCTTTTTCAACCCTCGTCACTAGATCCTCTTTCAAGCCACACCGCTCTCGTATATCTGCATTCCAATTTCTATTAACTACCTAATCTTACTCCTCACAGTCCTCACATACTTCGCTGTGATTTCATTTTAACCGTATAAATGCTTTATTGACATTTAATCATTCGTGTTAAATGATTTTACACAATTATATTAATTGCCGGGCTTACATGAAAGGTTTAATGATAATAAAGGAAACTCGTGAAGTTATATATAGAGCCTAGAAGCCTCCATGGCGTAGCGGTAGTGAACGCGACCGTTACTGGTAGTTGGAGCCCTAAAAAGTTCAAAAACAACGGTCTAGCTGCAAAGCTCGCCTAAGGTTACCATTGCGTTGTGGAAGTCAGATGGAAATCGCTTCACGGAAAATATCGAGGCCTAACCAAATCCGTAGTTAAGACCCCTGACTCCGAGCTGAAAAGCTTCGGATGCGACTGGGAATTAACGCTAAGATGAAGAAGAACAAGAGCCTAGAAGCATACCTACCAAACAAGGCATATTTACATCAATTTTATTTGTTTATACAGTACTTTTTATGATCACTAGAGTGCCATATTGGATTCAGTCACACACCTATCAGTCACAGCCTATTACCAGCGGATGATCAAGCAAAGACGCATCTAACACATTTGTACAGTTCTCAGTAATTGAGGTGCTTTATGGGAACAGATGAATCGACATACATAGCTTGTCAAAATAATTAAGCCTCCTTTAGCTTTGCTGTAGTTGAGTAATAGCCTAAATAAAAGTACCTACCGAGCTTTGTACTATTTCAAACTATAATGTTGATGTATCTAATCTGTCTCAAATATCGTCCAGATCGAGTTAACTTTTTGCGTGAAAGTAACATACATCAGGCATACATCATCCATCAAACCATACTTACATTCGTATCGATTCACATAAACATTAAAATGTTACTTAAGATACCAACTACATCTCGATTATTCTACTTAATAAAGAAGATAAATAACCCATAACACTAAAAAGTGGACAGAGGCACAATAAAAACAATTGTCTGTTCGTGTAAATGGATGTTACCCATTCCTTTTTAATGTTTTAATTGTGTTAAAACATGCAACGGCAATTCAAAAAACAAACGAGCCCCATCGTGTAACTAACTTGTACACTTAATTTGAACAAAAACACCGACTTTACTTACACTAAAATATACGTAATAACTTTTTCTGAATCTTTTCACACAGTGTGGCTCCCCTGAGACAAGAATAACCGAGGACAGAACCGCTCTTTAGGGAAAAAAATCGATAACAATTTAAATGTGCTGATTTCTTCTACCCTAACGCGTAATGAAACGTAATTACGTTCAGTCCCTATTTCTTAGATCATTGTGGTGATAAAAAGGCGTTAGGAAACTCTGCGTTTTTCGTTAGTAATTGTGTTTAGAGCAAAAGTGTAAAGGTTCATTAAATTATTACATTATTTGAATTTTTTTTCTGTCTTTCAGCTCCTTTACTAACTTATGAATGTGATTTCAACAAAATTATACATCTGTAAGGTTTAATATTGTAATATCTTGAAGTATGGTCGTGTAATGTATAATAAGGGTTACAAGATCTTAAAATTATTTTGGTACTTTTAGTACCAGTTAAAAATGGAAAATGTGCCAGATTTTTAGCAATAAAATACCGAAATAAATAAATATTTTAGGACAACCAAGCCCTCTATTCTACTAAAGCAAAACCACTGTCGTGCCACAGTCTCTGCAAAAATTGGCATTAAATTTTAGACTTTATTGCTATAGAATTAAAGTCCAAAATTAAATGACAATATTTTCATTACACGCTTTCGTTCACTCTACAAAAAGCCATTTAATTTTAAACTTTAACAGCATTATTTTAAAGGCTAAAATCAAATGGAATTTTCTCGCAGTCACTGTGGTGTGACAGTGGTTGTGCTTTAGCAGAATCAAGGTCCAGGTTATCTTTAATGATAAAGTATTAGAATCGAACAAGAGCTCCAAAGAACAATAATCACAATAAAATATTCCATAGTTAAAATCTCATCCTTTTTTTAAGTCGACTAAACAATTTTCTCATAAACTTATTTCAAAGAGAGTGATCATCACAGTGATCCATTAATAGTAGAGATACGTATTAATTAATTCCATTTCAGAAAATTATGCCTCTGATTATTTAAGGGTCAACTCATACTACAAAAGAGTCAAATTTAACATAACAAATTCACCCTCAGCTCATTCACCACGTAATGCTCATATTCTGGATAAGAAAAATTTGCACGAATTTGCGCGTATTCTATCGAATATTGCGAACTACCAATGCTGATTGGTGGGTTACCAGAATTTGTTATGAGCTCATTTGTTCATTTAGTCTCGGCGTTAACATGAGTTGACCCTCATTCAAAGACGTTCCTTACATGCGTCATAGCTAGCAACTAGGGAGATTAAACTCAGCACTTTCAGCTCCCAACGGACCGTATTGTGAACCGGGGCCATTAAGTTTATTAATCTGTCTCATGTAGGTACCCAAAATTAGGATTATTAGAGCAGTGCCAATTAAGCAGGGATGAGATTAAGGTACTGTTAAATCAAACATTTAGTGAGATCCGATTTTGTAACTGATTGAATGACGTAGATAGGTAATGCTGCCCCTGCCAGATTCCGATTCCGTGTCTGTAGTTTCACAGTGGTTTTGCTTTAGCAGAATCGAGGGCCTGGCTGGAAGGCGATATTATGCGTGCCAATGGTTTCACTAGCATGCGAATTGCAGGAGGAAAAGCCTGAAGGCAGACATCTGCCATCTACCATCTACCGATAGGGTACTGTACGATTATCCAGCATTAAATCGGCTAATGTAGTAAAATACTTAGCATATTAAGTAACAGAGTAGAAGTACAAAACGGAAGTATCACAACCTGATTTAACATTTGAAACCCGGTGGCGTAGTGGTAACAATCGTGATTGTTGGATAAATGATGTCCCAGGTCCAAGTCACCGGTCAGCGGTCCTACCACGACACGCAAAATAACGTTTTACTTTACGTAGCGGTTCTGGAGGAAAGGGATAAAACTATACAAGTGTAAATAACGCCATCTCTCTCCCTCTGAACCGCATTATGGTAGGCTCACAGGCAAAGCACTATCATAGTCACTGATTAAGCAAATTCTCAATTGAAGTCTGGAAGAAATGTCCGCTTAACAGTAATAAAGACATTCTATTACGTAGGCTCAAAACTTAGCGAACGAAACCTTCACCGGTCTCTTCAGGGTACAGAAGCATGTCCAGTAAATACATAAAATAGATATAATAATAAATATTTGATTACACTAAATAATAACACAATACCACCATCATTTCTAAGTGACAGTCTGTCAACCTACATCAAATTGAAACACAATAGCAATTAATTTCGCTACCACAAGAACAAACTTACGTAGTTAATAAAGAGGGTCTTCTTCACGACCGAATGAGCGAATGAATGAATGCTCTCTAGGGAACGAACGTGATGAGCGAATGAATGTTTTATTAGACGGGTCCTACAGGTGTCTCGGTGACGATATATGACTATGTTTTAGGATTCGAGTGAATGTTGCATTCGTGTGGAATGGAAATGTTAAGAAATGAGGTCTATAAGTACTCTTCTGTTTCAGGGGCAAAAATTTGTGCTTCAGTTGCCAATATAGTGATATATTTATAAACCTTTTTGGAAATTACGATAGGGAGGTGCAAGTGATAGCTTTGGTAAATATAGTTTAGTTTATAATATGCTGTTGATTAGGTAAAAGTATATACTAGTATCTTAAGCCTTAATTGAGTTGAATGTTGTAGGTTGAATGCAAACTGAATACCCGAGAAGAAAGCTTGTACCAAAAAAAATAATCAAATGTTTGTAAACGCTGAGGTGAGCAGTGAAGAGGTTAGTACACAATTTGACTTTCTTAAGTGGACGTGAATGGTCAAATCCGAAACTTTACAACTAACTTTTTACCTGAAAAATACTCAAACAAATTGCGGGTCCAATTTTGAAAAACACTAAAAAAATACATAGGTTTTAAATAAACAACCTTCCAACATTGGGAGAGGCCTATGTCCAGCAGTGGACTCTGATGGACTAATTGAATTGATTGAATTTCAAAAAGCTTGTATTCCGAGCCAGGCATCGAATATTGAAAAAAGAAAAACACGCGTGTTGTCTATTAGATAATGTCACTATAATGAACCCATAGAGTAAAGTAATACATCGGAAATGAATGAATGAATGAACCTTAATGAGTGAAATCGGGGAAGCTATGTATTGAGAAATTCAAACTCGAAAGTGCTCAGGAAACTCCGAAACTGAAAAACATGGCTTTACCCCGTGATATATTTATGTTTGTATATGCTTTACCATACTATAAACATAACATGTTTATACAGTGTTATATCACGAAAAACGTACAAAGTTTTCCTTTCGTTCCCTGTGGCGTTCATTTTCCTCTAATGCGTACAAAAACTCGATTCTACAGAGTTTCTTATTCGCGAACAGGATGAAGTGGAAACGTGCGTGGAGTACAGGCTCGTCATTACTTCCACCTGTATGTATATTGTGGCAGTTCATTGAACAGAGAAAGGAAAGTTTGTATTGATGTATACGAGTAGATAGATACTTGATATCGTCGGAAGTTTAAGCGAAGGAAACACATTGAAATAGTATTATTTTTAAAGGATTTTATGGCAGTTTTTGCCGTGAGCCGTGACTATTAATGCTGAAAAGTAAGCGAAATATCAGGAGCGGTGTAAATGATCTAAAAAAGATAGATAGATAAATAGATAATTCTTTATTGTACACCAATAGATTTACAGTAATACAAGTAGGTAGCATGTTAAGTTCAATGTACAATGGGCGGCCTTATCGTTAGAAGCGATTTCTTCAGTTTAGTTCAGTTCACTAAATCGTGTTATAATCCGTTAAAATGGTTTTATTTGTAATGTAAGTGTAAGGTGTAATATTCCCCATAAACTTTCAATCATCATCATCCTTTCCGAAGTCGCATCCGAAGCCTTCATCTCGAAGTCTGAGGTCCGCTTTCTCCAGTCTAACTGCGACGAGACTGAACTTCAATTTTTCCACACCATTATGGAATGAAGTGTAAAAAAAGTCAATATTGGGAAGGAATTTATCGCACTGATCGGTCCCACGGGACCAGTGAATAGATCGTCGACTTGCCTAAGTGTCGATAATGAGGCTGTCGAGGAAGGTATCAATTTTGTAAGTACTTAAGTAGATTTGAAAAATCGCAACGTGGTTACATAGTGATGGGTAGAATCAACCCTCGGGCGGCATTCAGTAATGTCACGTTTTATAAACGCGTGATTTAAATTCGATTAGGAAGATAAGGGTAAACATTCTTTGGGTAAGTATGATCGGTTTAAATAAAATCTATTGACGTTATCGTGAAGTTATCGTTGCTTCCGTGATCATGGGGCTTGCAACAATGCCGACATATTGGAAACTCACAACAATACATGGTAAATATCCTGACATCTCTATTAATAATATGAGTTACCATGATAGTTTAAATATTTATAATAATAATGTTGATTGTATTTTCATATAATCAAATATGGATTTACGTAAGCTTTGAAATCAGAGATTTAAAAACATTTTTTTTTTATCATGCGTCAAGTTATAGGCGAAAACCGGGCTACAGGTTATGCAGGATGAAGAATGTGAATGCGTAATTACACAATTTAAGAATTCATCATGTAAAAATATTCCTAAAAAATGAAACAAAATATTGAACAAGGGGTATGTTCTGTAATTCGTCCATTTCTAAGTCCCGAACAAACGCTCTTCAAAATAGGTAGAGTACAAGTTTCTGTAAAACATCACGTTCAAAGACCATTGATACTTAAGCTCCTAATGAATAATATTATGCCGCGTAATCTATACTAGCAGACACTTTCATAATAGAGGCACAATTACATTACAAGGGATTTAAAGGATTTTCCAAGACACGAACGGCGAAATTTTAATGCCTCATCTAATACCTATTGAATATTTAAATTGGAATTAACGATCAAAGACGATTTCTCGATTGCTTGGGATACGTTCACTGAAGGAAAGAAGTGGAGATGATCTGCGAAGGGAATAAGCCGATAAATTGGGCGAGAGAAACCAATCAGCGGCATGAAAGGTATTATGTATATATACGTGGTTGCCTTCAGCTGCTAAGCGAAATAGAAGAGTTAGGCTAAAATAAAGTCAAACTAATCCTATGTTCTAAGCAAGCTGACTGATAGTAAGGTAACTAAGCGTCGGTAGCTTAGTGGTTAAGGAGTCGGCCTTACGATCGAGAGGTCCCGGGTTCGAATCCTGGCCATTACACTACCGACGTGAACCCACTCCTAGCACAAGCAATTTAGCTTAGTTGGAGGGGTTAACGGGAATATTAGTAATATCGGTTGCTAATATTCTTTAAAAAAAAAAATTTTATGTGACGAAGTGCGGCGAGGTTCCCGGCAGAGTAGAATTTGGGCCACCCTATCTCCTGCCATGCGGTGTGGTACAAGACGACTAAGGGATAGGGCTGTTTAACATCAGACAGATATATACAGCCCAGACTTAGCTTCAGATACATGGCTCGAGTCAATAATAGTGTCCGGAATACGGCAATAGGCTTACCCCCTATTACGTGGAACCTAATACAATGATTGGTGAAATGTGGGTGTTAATTCACCTCTGCCCAACCCTCCGGAGATAAAGGCGTGATTGTATATTTATGTATGTATGTACGTTCTAGTGACTATGATAACCATAATTGAAAATTAGACTTTATTATTATAATTTTAAGATCCATTTCTATTTGTCAAGCAACAATATTGGACAATGCCGAACACTAGTGTTAATAAATAAATTCAGTTGTTCCTGCACAACTTAGATTGTATTTCCAAAGAAATCTCTATAATACTTAAGAGTATAAAAGCCAAGCAATCTTTAAAATGTTAGTCTCAAGATGTTTACTGAATTTTCAGAACCCGATAAGAAGTTTTAAACAAACAAACAGTCTGCAAAAATTTACTATACCAGACGTAAACTGAGCAAACACATGAACAATTTTCGAACGTACCTACTCTCCTCAATGCCTTTGTAGTTTGTACCCATCGTATTTTTGTTGTGTTCGCGATAGAATCCGGTCCGCACGCGAGCCCGCAATGAACTACCGTCCAAGTTATGAGTAAACCACTTTCATAACACTGAAAATACACGAAACTTACAAATAGATAAATAAAAGAATTTAATATAAACTTCGTGTTAGATAATAGTTATTTCTGTGAACTACAGCTTAGCACGTAGCTAAAATGTAGGATATAAATTGAAAAGTTCGCTATTGTATGAAGTTAGTAGGTAGTTTTGGATAGTTGTTAGTGAAAAATAATTGATAAACAATGCAATGTAACATTTTGTCGTTGAGTGTACCTATACGTCCAGCATTTTGTTGTTAGTGAACGATTCACTAGCGCACACATTTATGGATCAATCAACAGGGCTTCGATTCAGCTAAAGCACAACCACTGTCACACCACAGAGATTGCGAGAAAATTCCTTCAGATTTTAGCCTTTACAATAATGCAGTTAAAGTTTAAAATTAAATGGCTTTTTGGAGAGTGAATGAAAGAGTGTAATGAAACTCTTTTTATTTAATTTTGTGACTGTAATTTAATATTGTCTATAGAAATGAGGTCTATAATTTATTGCCATTTTTTGCAGTCTCTGTGGTGTGACAGTGGTTGTGCTTTAGCAAAATCAGGGGTCAGGTATATTTCCTAAAAAAGGAGGATTTGATTTCCAGTAATATGTCGGGGTCACCGACGTTGGCGACCAAGGCCAATCGGAATCTCATGTGCATGTTTTATAACGGACATCTCGTTTCCCGTCTACGCAAGCAGCTGTGACACATAACACCATGCGCTTTTAGTCGGGTCGAGTCCGATTTCGAACGTTTAAAAAAACTAGATGTACCTTTTTATTCCTATATTTTTTTTAAAGTTAATATCTAACTAACATAGGACTCGCATCGGTCTATTTCGAGAAATTAATCTACCACTGAACTACCTGAGAATTGTCTACCTCAGATGGGGTCTGAAGGGTCACTGTACCCTTATGAATAAGAGGGAAAAAATGACCTCCGCTGACACGACATTCCTCCCCCTTGTTCATAAAAAAAAATTGTTATGGAAATTTTGTCCCCTCTGAAGACAGAGTGAACATACTTTATCAAAATAACTGTTAATAAGCGTTTTTCGAATGGGGGCATTTGTCTCTTGGTTCAGCGGGTAAGTGATTTTGTGGACCGACTTTAAAAATTTAGTAGTTCTCACGACATTTTAATTTTTTTTGTTATAATATGTAAGTTAAGGGTTTATACGGCACTTTTTATAGCTTTATTTAGCTAAATTCTTAAAAACTGTGAGTGAAAGGGCAAAAATATTAAGAATTTGACGATTTGGACCGTCTATAGGTGTTCAAATATCACTATTTGTACTCGTAGCGTACTCGTGCCTATGTAAATAATTTTATAGGCAGTTGTTCTTACAACTCAGTTACACCTTTCCGAATATTCTCAAGTACTGTGGTGTAAGTCCACTTCTTCATATTATTATGACGTAGGTCTGCCGGTTACCGGGACAGCCTCCGTGGCGTAGCGGTAGTGAACGCGGCAGCTACGCAGGAGGCGCGGGTTCGATCCCCGCTCAGTGCAAATATTTGTGTGAATGAAATATGAGTATTTGTATTGGTCTAGTCGTGCCTCGGAGAGCACGTTAAGCCGTCGGTCCCGGTTGCCATAAGAACATCTATGGCAGTCGTTACGGGTAGTTGGAACCCTAAAAAATCCAAAAAGACTCCGAGCTGAAAGCTTCGGATGCGACTGGGAATTAACGCTAAGAGGAAGAAGAAGGTCTGCCGGTTACCGGCTCTTTGACTATTAAATTCCACCTAAATAACTGTCAGCTAATAAGCATCAATTTTCGTCAAAACAGTACCTATCCTCTCGATTTCTATATCATAAATTATGTAAAAAAATAAAGTAACTGATTCTGTGCAAAAGTGTTATGTTATGTTGCGTAACTTTAACCGTTATGTTGCGTAACGTTACCGTTATGTTATATTGTTATTGCCTGTACTGTAATGTAATTGAGCATAATGGAACCAGATGTATTTTTTTTCCAAAATAGAATGGAATAACGTTGGTGGTGAGAGCCCATTAGTGAATGAGTGGGCAGTTGTGTGTGACGTAATATAATTTGTCCCTGACAAATGAATTAATATTTATTGTTTAGCTGCAGTAAGTGTGGTTGTGGTGAGATCTCGGGTCAAGCGAAGTCTTATTATTTTGGCCAGAAAAAAACCTGTGGAAAAAGTACCTTTCATATTTCACTGTGCGTACGTATTGAGGAACAATAAATTATATTATTAAGACACCACTGCCTGTCTGTCGGTCACCAAGCCATATCTCATGAAACGTGAGAGCTAAACAATTAAAATTTTCACAAATGAAGAATTTATGTCGCTGCTATAACTACTAAATACTAAAAACAGAAAAGAAACGTTATGGTACGGAACCCTTCATGTGTGAATCTGATTCGCACTTGGCCGGGTTTTTTACACACTTTCCCTGGTTCCCAATCAGTTTTTAATACTCTTGTACTGCCAACATAAGTATAACTTCAAATAACAATAATCACTTACCTCGTTATCCTTATCAGCGTCCTTAATGTGTTGTGCAATAAACCGAACACTCTGCAACGCCGCCGCTACCTCAGGAGACAAGTGGCGAGGCAGCATGTTCTCCGATTCTGTCACTGTTGGGATGAAAAAAAATACACGCGTAAAATTTTAGGCCCTTTCCACTTGACGAAATACTAATAAATTGGATTAATTTTGAGTTTCAAAACTGGATACGTGTGTGTGTCCAGTCTCTCGTGTCTAGTTAGTGAAGAACCCTGTATTTTAATGATTATAGTTTAATAATGATTAAACTTCTTTGGCAATTGTATATAAAAAGGCTGTATGTTTTTATTGCCAGATTTTGTTCTCACAGCCTTAGTAATCTAATTGTAAATGTATAGGCATTATTTTAATGTTCATAAGTGTTATTTTGTAACTTATATAAATTCATTTTCAATTCATTGGTTCATGTAACCTATATAGATTCATATTTTTTCAATTCAAATACTTAAGAAATAATATCACGTGGACAGACGACCTCATTAAGGCCGCGGGAACGCGCTGGATGCGAGCCGCTTCCAACCGGTCCTATTGGAGATCTATAGGGGAGGCCTATGTCCAGCAGTGGACTTCCTATGGCTGAAATGATGATGATGATGATGAATGTCACGTGATAGTAGTTTTTTTTTAAATAATTGTTGACTACCTAATTAACCTAAATACAGATCATATAAAACTTATAAGTTAAACCATCTCACCTGAAGGTCTCTGATGAGCTCCAGCTGCAAGCATGTCGTCTTCTGGTCCAGGAGACTTGCGGTAATCACCATTATCGCCTTTGGAATCACCAAACGCGTCCGTCAAGCTATCCCGACTACAGGCAAAGCATAAAATGGTGATTAGTAAATATTAATATTCAAACGTAGCTATAGTAAAGGTTTCCAATGCCATCTTGTGTTAGTAAGCTAAACTACTTCCATACTAATAATCCTGCATCGCGCAATTGAAGTGCTGACGATTGAAAAAGGTCACATCATATCGCGTAGCCTCGCTACGCCTGCCGTAGCTATACGTAGACCAGCGTAGACCTGTGTAGCAGTGTAATGCTCACAGTATAATCTCATTAATCACATAAATCACCCTTTATTTTTCAATATTTTCTTAATTCTTCATTACACAATAAATATATTGACCGGCGAACTGTGAATCTTCTCATTTTCTTAAGCCAGTTTATGCTTTATCCAAGTGCAAATTCTAGTTGTATCCAAAGCACTTTGGGGCCATTAATGCGCTTTCCTTTTATTTTATTTTTTTGGACCACTTAGGTGACAGACATGCATACAGCCCACCTGATGGAAAGTGGTTACCGCGGCCTATGGACGTGTGATAACATTCTAATGCCCTTATTGTAGGCTGCTGTCTGCATTGCACTGAACAGTAATCGAACCCACAACTTAACAATCACACTGCCACTACGTGATAATCTTACCTCATTTCCAACTCATTGGTGTACCCGTTGGATACGAAGGTGTCATCGTAATCTGGTAAGGAGTACTTGGTCCTTCTCATCATGAGGAGCTTCGGCATCAGCTGAAGGAACAGCTTCTTCATCCAAGGAGACATTGTGTGTGTTGAAGGTGACCTGTCAGGGGGAATATCACTCATTCGGTTATGAATTCACCCCTTATTCATAAAAATTTAAGTGTGTGTAACTAAAGTATATGATATCATCTTCTTTCTTATTTGACTAGAGTGATGTTATACCAAATATGTGTGTGAGTAAAGCTTTCAAGTTCTTCAATCGACAAGGAAAGGAAGCATTGAATCGTTTGATTCGTGACGGTATTGCTAGTAGCATGTGAAGGTTACCTTAGGTACTCCTGCATATTATGTTGTTCTAGATAGGAAGCGAGAATGTAGAATTAATTGGAAGAGTTCATTGGAACACCTGCCCTGGTAGACGCTGTAAAATACTATCCAAAAGTCTTTTCTATACCACTTAGGTGATAGACAAGCACACGGCCCATCCGAACGGAAGTTGGTACACAGGGAGGGGCAAGTTCGGCGCTTGCCCCACCCTCCTCTACTCTGCTAGAAGTTAAAAAAATTAAAACACATGAAACACCCCTTTCCTCCGGATCCGATTTGACTTTTGCCTCATTCCTTAAAGAAAATTGGGTACGTCCATTCAGGGGTGTCATACTCGTGCTGCCGACCCGTCTCGTGCTCTGATTATAAACAGCTGCACTATTTTGTATTGTATTCACACGAGCAGAAACATGTGTCAAATAAGAAAGAAGATGAAATCAAAACTTACTTTAGCTAAAACCAACTTTATGTTTTTATGAATAAGGTCGTAATATATCCTATAAATATTTTATAGATTTGATTTATTATTCAGCTTTCGACTATTTATTTTGCTTATTATATCGACAGTTAAAATACAAAAGGGCGCAAATGACGACAACAGTTTACAGCAAAATCAATGCACTGTAAAATATTATTAATGTTGTTTAGGTTATTTTTTCTTTGAAAAATCGATGTCGCTTGCAACCTTTTGTCTTCCAATCGTCGATATTATATTGGCATTATAGTTGCTATACAGTGTTACTAGATACAAGCTGATTTATACATTGTTATGTAAGCTGCTCCATTGAGATGATAGGAGACCTGCGGCCTTACCATAAACCTTAAAACAGGTCAATAATTGAACTGCTGTCATTCTACCAACTGCAAATGTAATCCTATATATGTATATGACATTACAAAGTGACATTTGCAGTTGGTAGAATGACAGCAGTTCAATTATTGACCTGTTATAAGAGTTCATGGTATAGGCCCTGTTATGTTGGCCCGGAAGTGTTATTCAAGTGTACAACTGTACATAATTGTTATCATAATTGTTACATTTACAGTGCCTGTGCTAACGAAGCTAGAAATAAAAAATAATTTATTTCAATTTATACCTACGTTGTATTACTATTTTTGTGTATTAACTACGTCAAATTTAAATACTGACTTAACTTTAATAAAACTTCGTTACGTGCTTTTTACTCATAAAGGTGTTATCAAGTACTGAAATATAATTAGTTTTAAACTTTAAAGTGCGGATGTTCTGCAAAACTTAAAGTAGTATACCTTCTACTTAGATCTAGCCTGTGCAAAGTAAGATTTAGATCTAGCCTGTTCAAAGTAAGATCTTCTAGATCTAGTCTGTTCAAAGTAAATAATTAATTATTTACACTAATATCGTGCGGATGTGTTAGTAAGAACTTTTTCATCGATTCTATTTTCAGATTTTACCACGTAAGTCATCTAAGTTCATCGAAATCTTTTAAATATACTATATTTATTGAATATACCATACCACCAGCCTGAGATCAAAACCCAGTAAATAGCAAAATACAGCAAGACAGCAAATACACAGAATAGCAAAATACACAGTGGGCTCATTCTGCGTAAATAGTAACACCAACAATTCATCATGATTCGGTTACTTGGGTGATAGACGTACGTACTTTAAGCACGCGGTTTTTAAGTTCGCAAACTTACTCGGCTCGCCGTCGGTGACAGACGGCAAGCTTGCTCACACTGTATTGCAATGTCGTCGAGAGAAGAGGCTTTGTGCTATCTAGGAATTCTATCATGTCATATTTTTCTAAGAGCTTGCTAAAACACCGGTGTTTTTCACCGGTTCACGAAATTCCGCACCGGTGCAAACCTCTAATTACGAGCAAAATTTCAAACTTGCTAGATCGCCAACGAACTTACTCGGCGGTTTTAAAGTACGCGAACTTATGGTGACAGACGTGCGAGTAAGGTCGCCGAGCCATAAGTCCGCGTACTTACTCGCACGTCTGTCACCCACAACTTCAAACTATGTGACAACCACCATCTTTAATCACCCCGCGACCATGGCTGCTGAAAAGTAGCCGTAACGTCGGGCTAAAAGTAAATAATAACAAATAAATCGCGATAGAATCCGTTAAAAAGTGTTTTATTTCAATGAATATTCCTGACACTTAAATTTTCTTATAACATACCTAAGCTTCAAAGCTTAACTTTGTAATAAAAACGTATAATTACAAAATTTCCCCTCAAATAATTTGTAACATACCACCAAAATTGACGCGTTAATTGTACGTTCGCTATAAACAACGGTTTTATATGGTGCTGGAAATTATTCAAAGCACTAATAGCTCTTGTATCGCGATCTCATGCGCAATATATCACACACACAATGTTCTATTACAGTAATGACAAAATAACAATGAAAACGAGAGATTTATTTGAAACGCTACGAGCTAGTGTTGCGCCAATCGGCAAATACTAACTCGAGAGTTATGTAAACTTAACTCTCCAGTTCAAATAACTACTGAGCTTGTAATTTTTTTTAGAATACTTTACATTATTTTTGTTCGTCTAATTGTTGTAATTTTTTGAAGCAATACTTTGTGTTCAAAAAATATAATTCAATATTAAAGGTTTAATTCATTACTTAGATTAATTATGTTTAAGATATTTAGGCCCGTACTCTAGAATACAATGAATTTCGTGTTATGAATTTCGATTTAACTGAGGACAGATTTTATAGACAATCTGTCAATCTGTCTATAATTAGAAATTATTGATTAGAGATCATACAGTAGTAAAAAAATATATTTTATATTTAGGGACAACCCAATGTATTTTTATTTTGAAATTTGACTGAGCTGTTTTTAACAAAAAATCTCAAGGCACTTTTTAAAATTCTGTCCAAAAAACTATAGAAATATGTATAATATCAAAATGATTACTACTAAAATTAATAACGTTTATGTGAAATTCTTTCAATATCTACCATGTTATATATACCTATAAATCTTATTGCCGTACATTTCTAAGAGTATGCATAACCGTTCCTTCTTTTTTTTAAACAAATCTTGACACTACGATACGGATCACTATCATCAGAAGAAATTTGTAAAAATTGTAGCAGTATTTAACTCATATTCGAATTGACTCCCCACTTACGAAGTACGGGCACATCACTACGCAAAAGCTATTTGTAGGCGTACCTACAATTTGAAGTACGCAGTCGGTTAATTTTTATTATTACGACTGTGTGGGAGAGCTGTTGTGCTTGCATTCATTGTTTGGCCATTGCTTTTCTGTTAATGGGCGCACATACAGACATACACTTTTAGCATTACAAAAGATTGTGAGAATAATACATTGGTAGGAAGTGCAACGACTTACACGTCTTTTCAAGAAAAATAATAAGCTTTTAAATGTTGTTTCGACAAAAGGTCAAATTCCTTTCTTTAATTTCAGTGGGTTTTAGATAGTATAACATAACATAAACTCTCGGCTATATCCCCGAAGGGGTACGTAGAGGTGCTAGCACCCACATAAATAGATAGTATAAATTAATTAAACTACATATTATTATTTATATTTATATATTGTAAAAAAAAAAAAAGTATAAATATGCATAAATTATTAGTTTGTTGTTATACTAAGTAAAATGTAAGTTTTTGTTATGTTGAGCATGTTAATATGACTTCACCTCGGCTGATATTAAACTAAAGCTTAAGTCTCAGGAATGAGGAGTAATGCTACAATGGTGTGCTTCAACTGCATGCCCCGCTTAAAGCATGTTAAGTAGAAAGTGTGTTGGTAAAGAATTCCATATCATCATAATTTTTGCGTTATTTCCAGGTGCACCCGAGGGCTACAACCTCGGAGTCTGGGATCCTCTTCTGGTAAAGAATCCTACATTTAATTTTATGTCACTGAATTCAAAGAGAAAAACCTGCGCTAGAAGAATGTAGTTTATATTTTGAGCGCGTGCTTAGCTATCTAAATGACCGTTTGTGGGGACAAACGGTCATTTTCCCATTGGCTGATAGTTTAATCGGGTTGTTAATCAGTATGAATATGTATGGAAGTGCGCACCCCCCAACGATTTGATATCGGCCGACAAATAGGCAAGTTGGATGGACGTCACGACTGGCTTCAAAGTAAACTATCGGTGAAGAAACATAACTAACCTGACAGTTTATTTGGGCGAGTGCGTACACTTAGCCCAAGATCAAAGTATCGGCAGTTCATAACGGCCGTTCCCAATAACATATCTACAGATTAAGGTAAAGATAGAGATGGTTCCTTTTTCAAATCCTATTATTATTTTGCTACTATGAATTGCTTTACCATAGAAATTGATGACGTTTCTCTCTCTCATCCTAGCGTTAATTCCCAGTCGCATCCGAAGCTCAGCTTCAGCTCGGAGTCTGGGGTCCGCTTTACCAGTCTTAACTACAGATTTGGCTAGACCTTGATATTTTTTCGTGAAGCGATTGCCATCTGACCTCCACAGCCCAACGATAACGTTAGGCGATATGGAAGCTTTGCAGCTGGAACATTGTTTTTGGATTTTTAGGGCTCCAACTACCCATAACGACTGCCATAGATGTTCTTATGGCAACCGGGACCGACGGCTTAACGTGCTCTCCGAGGCACGACAGAATGATGACGTTTGTATCCTTTCTAATGTCAAAACTGGCGAAAGATAAGTTATTGGGAACGGCCGTAGTCTACAGATGCAATAAGATTAAAAATAGCGCATATCATTATTTGAATGTAATTTTTATTTGATTACAATAAGAATAGAAGTCGTTAAAATATAATGTACAGAAGTGGTACATAAGATATTAGCATTTTATGTGCCCTTTTTACTGTATTATATGTAGTAGGATGCAAAATCTGCGTTTAAAACTGAACTGTAACGTATTGCCTACATTTTCATTCTACAACGCCTGCATTCTTCAACATCCGCACTGGTAAACTAGAGCATAGTCTACAGGCCACGATATATCACGCACTATTGTGTTTCATCGAACACACGTTATTACAATGAGACGAAAGATTTATGTACGCTCCGTTATGAAAGGAACTGCTTCTGCGAGTCAAAATATTCTATTATAGGATTTTTGGGGAGATCTCTGAAGCTTTAGAAGCTACAAAAAGTGTATAGAGATATTAGATATTTTTGACCGTCATCGGATTTAGGGATGTGATAATGATATGGTATAACTGATATACAATAACTACTTAATGTCTATCAATATTGAATCAACATCCTTGCCTTAGTCCTGGTCGCATCTGATGTCTTCACCTTGGAGTTCAAGGTCTGCTCAAATATAACGGGACTTATTGTTTTCGGATATACCTATTAGGAGTGACGACCGTCTTACCTACCAGTCTGAGTTGTGGTTAGTGGACAACCGCTGACAGAGTGGTTTAGGTCAGCAGCTTGTTCCCCAAATACTTTAGTGGGACAACATAATCTAATAAAATCATTTTTGTATATTTTTGAAATTGCCATAAAAGCAAGTTCTTCATTGATATTGAGGACGCGACCTAATCGTTCAATTCTAACGCGATAGCGTAAAGATTAATGCTCAATATAATAAGGTACACTCGCAGAGTAAACACATTAGTAGGCTCTAATCTCAAAGACAAATGAATTCTTAATCACTATCCGCTACCCGTTAAGGTTGTTTACACCAAACGAGCGAATGCTCATTCTGTCCCATCTACGTCAAATTCTTTTAGTGTAAACAGTGGCAGAACATTCATTAGTTGTTCTTTCTTATCGCTTACATAAAGAAGAAGAAGGAATGGGTTCATGTTGGTAGTGACTGTAAAAATAAAGTGTAGGTAGATCCAGAATTCAAACGAAACCTTTCGTTCATAAGGCTGACTCCTCAGGTACTAAACTTTTTGAGACTATTTTGGATCACTAACTTGTAAACTCTCGCGTTCCATGATATACCATAATGTTCGTCGAAACGTCAGGCAAATTAAAGGTATGTATGTACCTATACCATGATCGCGCTAATTCCCGTTAACATTATGGTATATTTTGGATCAGGTAACAAAGATTTCGAAAAGACAGCATTATGATTTAAGTCGTTTTCAGTCACTAAAATAAATTTTGTTTTAAGGAACGATACCGATGCCGACCGCATACGACAACTGCCGAGGCATGCAGCAGATACAGCGTACCCATTACTTGACGGATGAAGGGGACCATTGAGAAGCCGCAATTAATTACGTGTATGTGCTGCGTGCGTCTGCAGTTGTCGTATGCGGTCACCTTCGGAATCATTATCTTTATATCAGCGACTTTAGCAGCAGCATCAGTACCTTTATACCTACAGTTTGAATCTCATTTTATACACCTAAGTTACGAGTATAATAGGTATATAACTTATGTATACGGCAAACGTGGCGCATATTGGGAGAGGCCTATGTCCAGCAATAGACTTGATTGATTGATTATACATATTTTGTCATACCGTCATTTCATTTTAGCGTCATTTACCTAATAAAACCAATGCTAACATAAAATACTTCAGCACATCATTATAAATCTTTATTTAACATTCTATATACATCCTCTTTACATAGCCGCGATAACGAAACCGCTGGGACACAAGTGATAAATAAAATAAATTAACCTCCCTTTCCCTGTAGAGAATACCCTTGAGAGGTGTCCTATTAAATCTCACACGGGCTGAGTTCAAAGCTCCCAACTAAAATTGGGACTTCATAATTAGCTGGCAATAAACCAACACTTTGTATGCAAACATTTTGGACAGCTATTTTGAATATTACCTAAGCCAACAGTGATTGGATGTCTAACTAAATACAAGCGTTTTCAGATCATACACAGAGGTATACTCGTATTGATAGAAGAATTTAAATCTGCACTTTTTTTAAACAAACAAAGGTTTCAGTTTATATGTGCCTGGATTTGAGTCTCAGTTCTGGCAAAAGATATTTAGTTTTAAAAATGTTGATCGTGCAGTGTGGATCTTCGGACATAAGATTACCCACAGTTTAAGCACTTCTTCTTTTCGTTTTACTTATACAGCTTTTATTGGAGAGGCTACCTCCTAACAACTCCTGGAAGAAAGCCAGCGGCCAATGCCTATTCCGTGAATCGGGCGATCTACCCACATAATGAGGTAATTACTCCGAGCCCGAAAATTTTAATGGAACCCCACAGTACCCCGAATGTGTTGTCATCTATGTCGATATTTTACCTTACATTAGATGCAGATTTAACCAGGCATATAATGACACCCTTTGATTTTCTGCAGGTTAGATTATACAGTGTTCTAGCAATTGAATTTGGGTGCTAGAGGCGAGAATGCTCAGTGCTAAACATAATTAAGCGCCTTCGCTGCGTTTAGCGGGCGCACGGCGCGGACGTCCGCTTCGCGTTCTTGTTTCATGTTATTTCAAGAGCAGCGCTGCGTGAGGCGGGTACCCGTCACACGCGACGGACAGGCGGACGCACTGCGCGCAAATCCGCGACCCGCACCCGCGACCCGCACCCGCTAAACGCAGCGAAGGCGCTTACCCAAAAACATTCACTATTCGAGTCCTTGTCTGAACTCTGTCCAAAGTCTTCAACAAATGCTGCTCACTGCAGCGTTTTAAACAGCAGCCGCTATCAAGAACAGCAGAGTGATAGATAGACTTTCCCCTTCTCGTATATCTTTCGTCTTCGCTATGTATATAGGTATTTCGACTTGTTTATTACCTACTTCAAAAAATGTACTTACCGATGAAATGCAACTTGTAGAGTTTGGGTCATAATATTTCAATAACAATGTTCTATTCGTTTTACTTATTAGCCTATAGGCTATTGGATTTATCCTCTACGTACAGAGAAATTACCTCTTGCAAGATCTGAGTCTTCCAAAAACACTTATCATTAAAGTCAGGAGCACTCTGAAGATCACTTTACCGATTTTTGTTTGTCTGGTCCACTGGATGTCAAAGACTTCTTTGCGTCCTAGAATCCGATGTTATTGTATCTAGGTACTACATACACATCACATCAACAACGTATCTACTTACCCTCTTTAGTGAAGAGCTTGTTGACGCCCATCTATATCCACCCAAATAGATCACAAAAGAATTTGCGGTGAAGATACAATCACTTTTGATTCAATTATATCGAAAGACGCCTATAAGTACTTTTATATGTTTACCTTTGACAACACGCTGCCTGTTCATCGCCTTTCATAACCTTCCACACTTTATTTCATTTGGTTCTCCCTTGTTTGGTATAACAACGTTTGGTCGAATGTTACTAATTCGAACAACGTTTGAGAAAATAATTGCTTTGCATAATATCGATTGACATAATTTTCATTTCATCGAATATTTATTTGCGATAACAACGTTTGCGCTATTGATCAAAAAGTATAATGCTCATTTCATGTAATATTCAGTTGGTATTAATATGTATTTCATCGAAAATTCAATTGGTATAATGTTAATGTAGTGTAGATATTTATTTATCTGGCCCTCGGCGGCCGCTGCCGCGGCACGCTCGCTTCGCTCGCTCGCCTCGTGCTTGTTGTGGTCACAGTTCTAACCTAACCTAACCCTGCCGATTGCCGTGATGTAAGAAAACCACTAAGAGTATGTTTGATGAAAAACAATACAAGTAAAATTGAAAAACTCTCAGTGCAATCGGCAGGGTTAGGTTAGGTTAGAACTGTGACCACAACAAGCACGAGGCGAGCGAGCGAAGCGAGCGTGCCGCGGTAGCGGCCGCCGAGTGCCAGATAAAAAACAAAATATGAAACGACAATGAAACCACCGTCAGTTTATTGACAATGAAAGGCAACTAATTATTACTAAACCGAATATTCGGTATGATCTCTCGACTAAATCATTATTAGTCTAACGAAGCATTAGTTTAAATGAAATTAGTGCAAATGAAAATTCGGTGAAATGATATTATTCCAACTAAATAATTATGCCAAATAAAATTCTACCAATTAAATATTCGGTCAAATGAATAATTATGTGAAATGACTTTAATGTAACTAAAATTAGTTCAAGTGATATTCGACCAAACGTTGTTATACCAAACAAGGGAGAACCATTTCATTTATATTTCCTCTTATTGCTTTCACACTTATATTTTGTGTAAACCGGTTCGTTCATTAGCTCATTCAATATTGTACCTACCTAGTGAAAAGTGATCTACCACATAGCCAACGATTCAATATTTAAACAGAAGTAACTAGGTTATAATAAAGTTTCAGTAAGCTTCGTAAACATAAAAGGGGTATAATTTACAGGGTAAAACTATAATGTGCGAAAAAAGACAACTAATTTGTTATATTATAGGATAAAACAAAACGTAAAGTAACGCCTATAGTAAGCTTACTACATACTGTGTTATAAGTACCTAGGTACATTTATTTTTTATACTTTCATCACGTTATTACATAGTTTAGTTGCAAAATTATTTTTCGATAATAGTGAACCTTTCTACATAGAAGCGCAGAGATAGCAAGAATTTTGGAAGAAAAAGGATGAGACAGTGAGAAAGGAAGCTATAGACACTTTCTTTACTCACCTAAAGTGAACGTTGAGCACACAAACGGTCATCCACACACTTAAAGACACCAAAATCATGGTGAACAGCAAATACTTCCCTAATAAAGGAATAGCGAGCGACGTCGGCGGGATAATTTCAGCCAGCAACAGGAAGAACACAGTCAGCGACACCAATATTGAGATGCTTAACGATATCTACGAGAAAAAAGAAAAAGAATATTTACCTGAAATGCACGTTAAGTATGCAAACAGTCACCCAAACGCTGAGTGAGACGAGTATCATGGTGAATAGTAGATATTTCCCAAGCAAAGGGATTGCCAGGGATGTTGGCGGAATGATCTCAGCCAGACCAAGGAAGAACACAGTGAGGGACACCAGGATGGAGATGCAGAGCGATATCTAAGGAAGAGAAGTCTCTTTTGAGTTACACAGTTGATGGTTAAATTTTTGGTACACTATACATTGAATTTGTTTCTTGTAGATATTTTGACAACCCTGTAGATATTATGATTCTTTATTGAATACTTATATAGGACAGGCGAATTTACACATAAACTATCTCAAAAACAAAAAGACAATTTTATGACACACGCACCACACGACACATGCAGCGTCAAGTACAAGGGCAAGACGTGCAATCTAAATGGAAAAATGATGTGAGATTAAAACATGTTTACCCCAATAGTACAATTTGATAAAGTTTCTGTCATTCACAAACATTTTTCCATTTAATTTGCGTTAATTTGATAGAATTATAATTGTAATTGAGCACACATAATATATAGTCAAAAAATAATCACATATACTCACCAATTAGATCGCTAGTATTTTTCTAAAGGGTTGCCAAAATTGTTCAAAAAATCGATTCTCACTGGGTAGTGCACAAAAAATTCAAGTCTATAGCTATATCATAGTTCACATTGTCTTTCCACTAACACGAATATCAAAATAAAGTAAAATATTATGGAATGTTACAATCAATGAATGAATTTTGGGGATCATGCAATGAGTTGAGGTTTTTGGTACCCGATCATTAGAATGTATAAAATAATGGTACTGTAGTCTTGTCAATTTTTGACGATATGTATAAAAAGTACTCAGTATTTGGTCACATATTTCAGTAATACTTATAGTTCATATAGCGAGCTTTATGTTTTTTGAAGTAGTAGTTTGTCAAAGCATCATACATACAAAATACATTTTACGGATAACGTAGCATAAAGTCTGTATCATTACAGCACTCGTCAAAGCTATCTTAACATTAATAATGGACTACAAAACCTCTTTTAGCAAAAAAAGGATCAAATAGGAAATTACAACTATCAAACAGATTTATGCAAAGCTATATTAGAATAGGATAGTAATAGTAAAATCGTTCACGGACAAATGTGGAAAGACAAAGAATAACTAAGAATACAATATTCAGATGATGCTATACACACTCACACATCTAGCTAATGATTCAAAAAAGACCATTACCAATGGATGAGGGTTATGAAGGATGGTTTTGTGGGTAAGAGGCTATTATGAGCATGCCCTGAAACATCCCATTCACATTTACATCCAAAGCTATATTCAAATATTTTATCATGAAATTCAACCATTTTTTTCGCCTATTAAATCAATCATATCTTGAAGTAAATCAATTTTTGTTTTCAGTTTATATTTTAGTTTAATTGAAAGAAATTCCTGCATGTATCTATTATTAATAAACTCAATACTCAATTTGGTTTCTTTTAAAATAATTTTCCCTCATTTATTATCTTTACATTTCATTTCATACTTATAATGTTCACTCAGAACATTATCAATTTCTGAATTTCATGATAGAATATTACGTCTAGTTGCAGACACATATCTCATACTGATCGAGGATTCATAATTACCTTTTCGCCGGAGTCTGATGGCAGATAAAAGACCAGTACAGTGAGAAACGTAAGTCCGACGCACGGTATTATCAGGTTCACTGTGTAGAACAACGTCTTTCTTCGCATTGTCAGCTTGAAGGTTATGTCTAAAATAAATAATTGGTTAGTAAGTACACATTCTTGTTACTCGATCATGTGTCGCAATTATTTTGAAAGTTTTTGTCTGTGAATTATGAAACCATAGCATTTGGAATTGACCATGTGAGTAAAGTACTCACTTGTTCTACTGACCAATTCTACGGTAATGGATGATAGATATATTTTTCTAACTAATTCTATGGTATCGTATCGCAAAAAAACCTCATTAGTTCTATCTCTATCGTAAAAGCGTTCAGTAGAACACGTTGAAACAATGCTAGATACTAAGAGTACTCAGTGCACCCAGACTCCAGACTTAGATATACTATTTATTTGTGAATTGAGTATGTGATAAGCGCGGTTGATTGCAGTAAGCATTCGTAATAGAAAAGAAAGTTCGCTCGTTATTTGAAATCGTACATGTAAATTCCTTTTAAAATAAACAACCATAAATAACAATTACCAGAAAAGGGTTCAGGGCAACAAGGGTAGTACTCCTCGTTCCTCGTCGCTGGAACTTCCAAGATGTCCCATTCCACTGAGAGATAGAATTCGCTTAAATCAATTCCAACGTGTACCAGACTGCTGCCTGGAGATTGGTCCATGTGTTTCAAGTCCACCTAAAGGATAACAGAACAGTAATTCATATAATATACTTAACAACATACCAGCAATCGTACCTACCTATTTATACAAAGTAAAGTATGGAACAGATCATGATGTCTAGAAAAAAATTATTGAAATTTAATTCAATGATTAACTAGTACAAACTTAGCTATAGATAATGTTTTTGATAAAGAAAATTAAGAAAACAAGACAATTTGTAAGAACCTGAGCTCCATTATAAGTCCAGGAACCAAACTTCATGAAGCAAGTCTGCTCGTCGAATGGAAAGTACTCCACGTTGATCTCGCAAGATGATTTGTAAATTGCTGGCGGTTTCCAATTCACTTCACCGGTATATTTTAAAGTAGCTTTTGTCATGAGCGTTACCTGAAATTAAAAAAGGATAGATAAAATGCAGACTGCGGCTTATGTATTTTACTAATCATCATTGAACGAAAATAACATAATACTATTTATAACGGATTCTATCGCAATTTATTTTGTAATATTATTATTAACACTGACTAATCCCGGCGTTTTGGTTGATTTCTTCCTGTGACCATGACCAATTGACCATGGCTGCTAAGAAGCATCCGAAATGTCGAAAACTGTGTAAATTTTGTAAAGAGAGTGTAAATATTTTCTTAAATTTCCAACAGTATAGCGACGTAATTAACGTAGCAAAGCTCAAGTCATCAGTCAGTTTGTAGTCAGTTTTTACTTTATTTTGGGCTTCTTGTATATGTATCAAATAACATTTCTGGTACAAACAAACACAAATTGATGGATTAGTAAATGCGCCGATAACATTGAAGGAACCTATTTAGAGTCTAACAGTCGAACTTATAACTTATCCCTTAGGAATAAAAATAAAATAACTTACTTCGTAGTTACCATCCCAATTGTTATAGAGTACTATGTCAGGCAACCAGATGTGTTCCGAAGGCACGTACAGCATCTCAACCCCTCCGTAGTCCTCTGGATTCCACTGGAGTTTGTAGTCGTACCATTTCTGCAACGTACAGATTAGAAATCAAATGTAATCACTTCGTTTAGGAATCCAATTTCGCTATCTACAAATAAATTCATCTTTTATCCTAATTCTATCATCATCATCACCATCATCGTCATCAGTTTCATCCGAGTCAGCTTTTCTTCGTGCCTTTTTATTGGTTAGTTTCCGTTCTTTTCGTTCCAAGAGAACAGCCTGCACCAGAGCCTTACCCGTCAATCAGAACGCGTATCAGGTTGCAGTGCACGTAAGATTGGCTAGTTTACGAGTTTAGTGCAAAAAATTTACTAACCTGTTCCACCCAAAGGTTGGTAGTCATAACCTGATTCTTCAGGTTTACTTCCATTAGCTGTGACAGCTTCAGGCCGAGCCTGACTGTCAAGATGTCGCTCACATTGGTCACCGGTCTTATGAGACGATTATAGTTGCTAAGCAAATCGTCGTAGAGTCTCTTCACATCTGGATTTGCTTCTAGAAGTTTGACTCCTGTAATGTACATAGAGGGGTTCATGAAATATAATAAGGACCTGCTCTTTTTTTAAGTCGGTCGGAAAAGACTAAATTGGTAACTACCTCATGGCAAAACGCCTAATTATAAACAGTTTAACTTTGATAAGGTTTTGGTTTGGCAAGCTGTTCAATTAAGCTACTTTGCTTAAGCTATTTTGGACTTCATATAGGTATTAGCCCTCAAAATATAAACGTTCTAATCGTAGAGAGGTTTACGCAGATTCTACTCGTATTGTGCTTTCTGTTGTTTCAGTGATAAGGCGCTCATTGTGCATTTAACTGTAAGTGTATCTACTATATACAATAATAAATAATTAATCTGTGATAATATTGATGAACAATTTAAGAATTATTGAAAAAAAATCCAAAAGTGACTTAGACGTGCGGTCAGTGAGAGTTGAAAAGCTGTTAAAGAATTTATTTAAAAAATGTAAAAAAAATCTTATATAAATTGAATATTCATGAAACTATAAACATTTTATTTTTCTATATCTCGCGCCTGAGAAATATTATCTTGAAATTCATTAAACATATAAAGAAGAACATACCTACTGCTAAAATATAAATGAACATCCTGAAATAACCATTACTTAGCCGCAACGTTGAAAACTTAATATGGTACGAATTTTATGAATAATTGAGGTACACACGTTTCTTCGCAAGTGTACTAGCCCTTTAATAGTGCATATTAGAGAAAGCAACTCAGTACTTACCGAAGCAATTCCTCACGTACGTCAAAGAAATAAATAGTATTCCCCACTTCATTTTATTCTCTGTATTATAAGTGTTTTGTATTTTATTTCAAGACATTGCCAATACATATGTTTACAAATTGCAAGATGCTGCACGATAGGCGAGATGAGGCAGTTATCGCGCAGGCGTAATCAATATTGTACATACGCCCGTTTTCTTTTGAAACGTAGGTACTGTGCAATGCAGAGACAAGTTAGTTCTATATTCTGATAAGAGATGGCGATAATTTTGAAATTCCTGCCTGTCTCATATCGCAAATTCTTTAATGATTCCTGTTTTAGTAGGTTTTTACGATGAGATATCGAGCTATATACTATAGCCTACCTATATCTAAAATTATAAATTTGAAAATAAATTTTAAAATTAAACAAAATTTGCTCAACTTAAATAATTTATTCCGATAAATAGTTACAAATTACAACTTAATAAACTAGTTTTTGTCACCTAATGTTAACCTAAACCAATTGCAATTAAAACTAGATTAAATAACTAAGTATAATAATAAATAACTAATGTCTTTTAGATCTTCTATCTTTCATTTTGCCTCTTGATATTATATCTTCTCCTATAGTTTCTCGTTTCATGGGATTCTTCGTGTTCTGTAAAAATAGAAAAAGGAATAAGAAGCAGTGTGATGCACCTACCTAACAATGATTGATTACTACTGGTTAGGACCTGGCTATAGATACTTAATATATCCTTTACTAGCTGTTGCCGTTCATCTGATATATAGCCTATATGTTACTCTGATGTATAAACTTTATTTTTGTAAAGTTTCATTAAAATCCATTCAGTAGTTTTTACGTGAAAGAGTAACAAACATCCTTACATACATCTTCACATAACATCTTCACGTACAAACTTTGGTGTTTATAATATTAGTAAGTAGGATTAGCGTGCAGAAACCCCTTCTTCAACTTCACCTTATTGGAGTTAACGATAAGATGGATTTATGTCAGAATCGAGTTAACTTTATAGGCGGTTCGATTCCGACACCAATTCATCACATATTGGTCTGTGTGGCCAAGGTCTGATACGCCCTAGAAAGATTTATACAAGAGATCCTGACTGGTCTTGATTGCCAATATGTTTTAAAAATTAAATGAAAAAAAAAATATGCACAAATCTCAAGGACATTATTCGAAACTCACCTCTTATTGGAAACTTCGGTAAGGGCCATAAACTGAACGGATAAAAGTACGCGTTCGGCAGTCTTCTCACAACTATCGTCTCTTCTTGCGCCATTTTTGATCCTGGAACAAGTTGAATAATTTAACCAATGGCTTTAATTCACTTTTTTTGCTGGGTTCGATTATCGACGCACATAAAGTCTTATAGTAGTATGGTTAATTAGAATCTGTCCAATTGATAGCAAATATAGGCGCTTAGGTTGGTATAAGCACGTGAGATGAGAATGGTCTTTGTAATAAAAGATACTACGTCGGAGGTCGTGGATTCAATTCCCGATGAGTTTGTAAAATAAGTAAATTAAAATATTTATACTTACTTATTTACAAAAAAAAAATATTTTAACAAATAAACCTATGTCTATTGCCGTTACCTAGCCAGAAGGACTGATGACCTGCGAAGGGTGGCTGGGCCGGACTCGATGCGGAAGGCGGAGGATCGGCAAAGATGGTGCATATTGGGAGAAGACTACGTCCAGCAGTGCACTGCAATAGGCTAATTGATTGATTGATTGACTATGTCTATTCGCTTTCTAGAACCCATATTACAAACTATGCTTAGATTGACTTTAGATTGTGCAACGTAAAATATCCTAGATCCCATTCAGAAAATAATTGACAAAAACCTAATTAATATTAAGCAGAATCTGTCCGTAGGCGTATCGTGTTCAGTACCTACAGTTCATAAAAATTATATAACAGCAAAAGTGATTTGTTACTAAACATGTATTACGTACACCGACATAGCTCGCAGAATAAGCAGGCTGAAGTAGCAGTGGGCTGGCCACATCTGTCGAAGGACTGATGGCCGTTGAAGCAGACGAGTCCTAGAGTGGAGACCGCGAGAAGGAAAACGTAAGGTAGGACACCCCAAGCCAGGTGGACTGACGACCCACGAAGGGTGGCTGGGACGGACTGGATGCGGAAGGCGGAGGATAGGCAAACGTGGTGCATATTGGGAGAGGCCTATGTCCAGCAGTGGACTGCAATAGGCTAAGTGATTGATTGATTTATGTATTATGTTAATCTCATTTCGTTACCGACTGTACATTTTAAGAAATCATCAATCACTTTAAATAGGATCCTACATTCTGCGTTGACATCAGAATCTAAACACCAATATCTCATAGAACTAAATAATAAACCACTTCCTAAGGAACAGAACTACAGTAGGTAATCCTAGGTAATAATGTACCTGTAATTGAACGCGGAAGGGCTCAACAATAATAGGTATGCAAATAATCCTCCTAGTACAACCAGGAAGAATAATGTAGGTACAGTCAATGTCAAAAGCATTACGGTATTATTAAAATATCGAAGGCTTCCTACATGTGATGCTACATATTATTATTGGTTGAGCGGAGTCTTCCTGATAATCCCGGAACTTTGTCTAATGGTATTTAATGACAGGGAACCTACGGGCAAATCAACATATTCTGCTTTGTTCCTGGTTGCACCCGCGGCCTTCACATGGTAGCCTGCGGTTCGTTAATTAATACAATTTTCACGGAAAGGATTTATATGATCACCGTATTGCAAGGAACAAGAGACTCGTATTGCTCTTCTTACTGTTTCAAAGTTTAAAATCATCTGTTCCGTAGGTTCACACAATTATAACGGCCTTACAAAACGTCAAAGAACAAAAAAGGAATTAGATTTAGATAACTAACTTTCCCTAATCTGACCACGAGATACGACCCCAGCTTAGACTCTGTCATGAAACTGTTAATAACTTGATTATTACAGCATCGTTCGACCACTTTTGAGATTCGCTTTATTCGACTTCTTTATTTAACATGACTTGATTTTAACAAAGAAAGTATCTTTATCTTATTAAAAACTAGCTGTTGCCCGCGACTTCGTCCGCGTTGAGTTCGGAATGACTCGAACCCATGTCACAGAACAAATAATTCAATTAATTCGTTATTATCTCAATTATTTGTTACGAAGAAAGTCTTCTTCGAGTGACTGACTAATACATACAGGGCTAAACTACCGAAAACTACGAAATTAAGATAGGCTCCTTCTATGGGCTTAGCAAACGCTACGAAATGGTTTTGATTTTTTTTACTTTTTGCTTACCAAATTTTTTGTACACATTTAGCAATGTTCATTAGTTATAATGCTCCAAATATCCTCCCTTCCTCCCAAATCCTCAGAACACGCTACTACTACTTACGAACTGAACAGATAAAACTACATCGAGAGCGTCATGAAAATAACTTCACGAAAACCCGGAGCCCTGCATATAAAGACGTTTTTACACACATCTATGGCAGTCGTTACGGGTAGTTGGAGCCCTAAAAAAATCCAAAAACAACGGTCTAGCTGCAAAGATTCGATATCGCCTAATGTTATCATTGGGCTGTGGAGGTCAGATGGCAATTGCTTCACGAAAAAATATCGAGATCTAGCCAAATCTGTAGTTAAGACTGGTAAAGCGGACCCCAGACTCCGAGCTGAAAAAGCTTCGGATGCAACTGGGAATTAGCGCTAGAATGTGAGTTAATCACCATCATCTTCCTATCCGCATTGCATATTTATTTAGAGCCAGTGCTACATGGGTGTGCTTTTCCATTCATCTCTGGTTGCAGTTATCTGAACATTCACTACCTTCCTAGCCATATCATCATAATATAGTCCATCCATCTATCCATCCTCTTAGGTCTAGGTACTTCTCCCCTTGCAGCTGTCCACTTACGTATTATATAACCTTCCTTACAACTTTACTTTTAAACCCATGCATTATAATTCTACGAAACAGGACAACGCTCATTAACATGATAATTAAATTAAAAGCAAGAAATTATCCTAAAATACAATTCTTACGTATATTCATACCAGTAAATCCCCGAAGGGTAGGCACACCCACATTTCACCAACTACAATTTTCAGTCTAACGTAAAATTAAGGGAGCCTATTGAGGTCAAGAGAACACTTCGTCATGGGATCATCAGATGGAGAACAGCCCTATCCCTTAGTCCCTTTCAACGACACCCACAGGAAAAGATGGTGTGACCCTATTCTGCTCAACCGAGAATTTACTATAAATAAATACTACCGATATTTCAAACTTATATACAAAAAAAAATCAAACAAATATATCTAACTTCCTTGAGAATTTGCTAAGTATTTAATTTTATTATACTTAGGAAATTCTCAAGGAACCAAACCGGATGTTTCAATTGTTTGCACTCAAGCCCTAAGGGACCCACCATGTGGTCACCTCTATAATAAATACTGTTCACACGTCACAGCATAATCGATGGTGGACAATTGCTCTACCAGTTACTTCCCGGTTGACGGTATGAAACTACGATTTTTCACTTAAGACAATATGCATAAATATGGACACGAAGACACAACAGATTTATGGATATTGGTCATAATCTCTATTACGTGACACGCGAGCTAAATTTAATGATGTCAGTAGGACACAATGCGGTAGAAGAAAGGCGTATAGCGTGGATTTGAATCCCTACTAATATTATAAATGCGAAAGTAACTCTGTCTGTCTGTCTGTCTGTCTGTCTGTCTCACTTTTACGACTAAACCGCTGAACCGATTTTGATGAAATTTGGTATAGAGGTAGGTTAGACCTTGAGAAAGGACATAGGCTATGTTTGGTCGCGATAACCGACATCCACGCGGGCGGAGCCGCGGGCAAAAGCTAGTTAACTCGTAATTCAACTTTGTACAAATTCAACTTTTTAGGATTCAACATTCTGCAAATTCAACTTTTTGCAAATTCAACATTTTAGGAATTCAACTTTCTGTACCTAGAGGTTTATTTGACTCTACTAGCTAAAATTGACTTATGATGACAAACCGTACGTGAGAGAGAGGGAGGAAAGAACTAGCCACCCTTCTTTTTTCTCTTCATTTTTCCACATTTACCTCTCTCAGTAGGTACCGTAAGTAAGTATTTATACGTAATCGCTTTATCTATACTTCTACGAGTATATTAATAATATGAAACTGAAGAGTTTGTTTGTTTGATTGGACACGCTATACCTATATTAAACAGAATTCCCATACATTATTTGAAGACTATAAAATTACGGGCTCAAAGGGGTGGTAGGTATGGGGTTTCAAAATATGCCACAGGTGAAGCTGGACGGGTCAGCTAGAGGAATATAAAATCAAAACAAATTGCCCTTAAATAGATCCATCCATACTAATATTATAAATGCGAAAGTAACTCTGTCTGTCTGTCTGTTACGCTTTCACACCTAAACCCCTGAATCGATTTTGATGAAATTTGGTACAAGGGTAGATTAGACCTTGAGAAAGGACATAGGCTATGTTTGGTCGCGATAACAGACATCCACACGGGCGGAGCCGCGGGCAAAAGCTAGTAGATAGATAAAGGAGTTTGACCAGTCACCTCAAATTAAAAAAATGTACCTAATTGGAAACAATCCTTAAAGTAGCAAGTTAGTAATAGTCAATGTTTAGATTTTTAGAGCATAGTCATAGGACAACAAGCGTACAACCAATAGTCGTAGGATATTAATTACCTATAGATTCAATATTCAATGAACCACTCACTATCAGGGTGATGTGTATGTAATTGCTTTGCCAAATGCATGAAAAAATAAATATTTATCTCGGCAAGAATACTCAATTTTCTAGATCATCATAATAATATAACGTATGAAAGGGTCTTTCGTTGGCCTTTTGCGAATTATATGCGTAAATATGTTGTGCCCGATCGTCTGTATGTCAGGGTCAAAATTAATATAAATGGATATTAGATGACAATTTCCTGCTAAGTATCAGATGAAGAAACATGTCAACAGGGCTTATTGAACAGGATTGCGAATTGTTCTGGCAGCGCAAAATTGATAACTGTGAAGAATTTAATACTATCCAGATAATAGTTTCTGATAGCCTTTAATATGTGCCAATACGAATTATTCCCAAAAACAATAGAAGTTACATGACAATTGTTCCAGTAGGTAGTGATGCTGTTTAGATGCTAGAATCTTACCAAAAACTGATAGAGGTTTTATTCGAATTGGTTGCGTAAATGCATCAAATAATAAAGACATAAGCTTTTGCAAATGGCGTTTAAATTATGAAATGTTAATTGCTAACGAAATTCCTGACCACTTAGCTGCTGTAGTTCAATATGATATCAAGACAGGTTCCACGTGAGTCATCTACAAAGCTTAATCACAACAAACGTGATGCTGTTTAAAAGACATAGAATTTAACTACTTTTATTGTAGTATAGGAGGGTCATGCCAACAGGGCAAGCCATGACAACATCAAATTTATTACTTGCTATTAGTGTCAGTAATCACGATGAAAATTATGAAAAGTTTAAGATACCAAAATATACAAGGACACATAATTGAGAATAACAAAGAACACACAAAAACTAGCAATTACCAAGCGAACCAAAGAAAGAAATGCAAGACTTCAAGACTAGTGTTCAGTTGTAACCCGTATTCAGCACATATGGATACTGATCTAACCATGACGGAATTAAACATTTTTGCTCTATCATCGCAAAATGCAAACAATTGACAGAATCCAATTTGTTCGCAACGCGACTGAATTACTGCACACATGCAGTATCGTTAACCATTAATATGCATCAAATGAATTAGTTGCTTTTTAAATTACTCCACATTACAAACAGCAAAAGTTTAATTTATCTAAATTACCTTCTCCTATCCAGTAAGCTTAAATACCTTATTCTAATAACGAATCTATAATATTTAGGTAAGTATTTCTAAAGACAACCATTGACCCAGAAATGATGGTCAATATAATACTCTCAGTAACAACTACAACGAAAAGAAAGACCCTCTTTAATTCTAAAAATAAACTTAGGTAGTAACAAATTGGACGAAGTTACATAGTTATTCAGCTATTTGGCAGAGCACCTTTAAGAAGCTTGCATTTACGTCTCTAAATATTAAATGAAGTAGTAGGCGTTGATATTGTATTCAGAGAATATAATTGATCTACACGATTAAAATTAGAGGAGTAGAAGTTGAAGATAATGCTTTCGATTCAGGTATCGTGAATTAAGATAGACATAGTAATTGTCAATATTTTAAAAAATATTCTTACTACTAATACTTCCTGACTCAAGCCAAACTATTCGTGCTTGGGAAATTAGGAAACAACTAAAGATAGAAAAGGAGCGTAAGAGAGAAAGGAATGAAAATGGGAAATGAAATAAAGGAAAGCAGGCGAGCAAATCATCTAGTAATTTTACAGCTCCTTAACTTCAATATAAAGAAAGAGCACCTAGTACCTACTAGCAGCGCTTCCTGAGTCAACCCGAACTATTTGTGCATGGGAAAGCATGTACTACCTATTTTCATATAAACAACATCCTCATTATAACATCCCAAGCCAGGCATTACAGCCAAAAATAGTATTGCGAATTTTTATTGCCAACTGTTCGTAACCTACGCTCAATTTAAGGAACTGGAGCATCTAGCGGGCCTCCTGAGCGAGTTTCACGGAGCATGTCGTGACAATGACCCGTATAAACTATAGTTTAGATCCAGTTACCCACTACGCTTTTAGTACATCCTAGATACTCAGATTTTAGATCGGAACATTGGATGACATTTTCTGACACGCTGATTTATTTCTAACGATAGAATGCTAGAGAGATTTGGTAAGTCAGTTATATTCACTGTTACATTCTCCGGGATCAGGCAGTATAAGTGATAGAAACGCGACTCCGTTAAGTCTCTAGCTATTGCTTTTATATTCCCAAATCCTTCCGTGTAAGTTATTATACCATTTTTACCTTTTGCTTTACTTCCATTTTTTCCATTAATCACTACCAAAGTGCCTGATTTCCCAAAAACTAGACACAATCATGCACCACAATCACGAGATTGTGGTGCATGATTGTGTCGTGACTTGCTGATCGACGGACGACCGTCGATCAGCAAGTGTACCGACTTGTATGTGAGGTTGGTTGGCATAACGCCGAAGGTCAGCGTCTTGGTGGGGCACATATATTATATTATATAATGTACCCTATTTTTAAGTTCTGACTCAAAAAAACTGCATGATTTTTAATATAACGCAAATAGATTTCCCATGGATTATTTTACAGCTTTCTTCATCGGAGGTCAACCGCATCTTAGTTAGACTAGATAACCAAACCCATCCGAGTTGGGCAAAGGCTGAAATGGATTCTTTTACAGCTCCAACCTATCAACTAGCACGACCAAGAGCTAATTCCATTTCCTGTTCGCTCAATATCCAAAGAGAAAGTAATTGATTAATTTGGCTTGAAAACAATCGTAAATAGGTCAAAATCACATCAGGCACAATTCATTCAATCAGTTGCCGACGTCCGGTCGCAGTTAAGTGCAACACTAATGTAGGTCAGGCACTTACGTGATCAAAGATGCCGCAAAGATCATTGACATGCGCCTGAGTTCATCTAAATACTGTTCTGATGTCATCAACATTCGATATTTGAACTAAGATAGGACTCAAGTGCCTCTGGAATAAGTAACGATGATGATAATAGAATATGATCTTATGACTAGGAATGATAGGTTCCAATAAGTATGGATAATAGTGATAATACGGTCTGCCTGAGGGCCCTAATAATCTGTTCAAAATTTAATCTCGGTCTAATCTCAAACTCCCAAATGATAAAAACGATACTATTATCAAGGTTGATCTTAAAAATTATGATTCACTACTTTTAAACTCTCGCGTTCCATGATATACAATAATGTTAACGGGAATTAACGCGATCATGGTTATGATTCAATTCATCGATCTCGACTATTGTGAACTATGAGTAGACTTTTGAGACGGAAGAGTAAAAGCTGGTACCTTAACCGATATCGTGACCGGAAAGCGTTCCTAGACGACCATAACTTTTAAGATTTTCTGAACTGTAACTACCCATACGAAAAATAGTCAGCAAAAACAATGCTAACTTAAATACAGTGCGTTTTTATGTCAGCATTGCTTTTGCCGACATTTTTTTTAATACCTAGATATAGGAATTAACTTAATCGACTGAAATAAAGTAGACTAATAAACCCGAAATATTCTCTTTGCCAATCGAAACTATTTCTTACTGTGATGGTAGGTCTACTGAAATTTGAGTACTGTATCCATCCTATAATCCAATTAAAAATTGAGTATCTAACACGCTTTGTATCCTAATATTCCAACGGGATCAGGCTCAGGCGGGTGAAACCACGATGCAAATAATATCTAGGTACCTATACTTTAATATAATGATTAATATTATAAAGAGGAAAGATTTGTATTTTTCAGAATTTTTTCTATGTAACAAAAAATGCCAAATTCGTAGTTAAGACTGATAAAGCGGACCCCAGACTCCAAGCTGAAAAAGCTTCGGATGCGACTGGGAATTAACGCTAGGATGAAAGAAAGAAACAAAAAATGCTCTTGCCATTAGAAATCTACATTATCAGGCTAAATATCACCACGCTACTATCAGCGATGAACGGGATCAGAATTCCACGCAGGCGGAGCCGTAAGCAACAGCTAGCCTTTAATAAAATAAAGCAATAATCGAGTTTCTGTCTGAAGAGACTATAGGGGACTGCACTGTCACGGACACCACCTCTCTCATGCATTGCATGACCTCATTTCCTGCCCCAATTACTTTGATTTACTGGACATGAGAAAACGGTTCACTGAATATCATAAGTGTTCATAACCTACATCAATGTTTGGTTTTGTTTCAAGTAAAGTCTGGCTCATTCAGATTTACGACTTGGCTACTTGAAGATCGCTTTATTATTTAATTTGATAAATTGAGAACAAGTTCAGTGTTAAAAAGAAATGCGGGGCAGTCTTTGAGACTGTCCATTGACTGATAATGGAGACCCTCTTTTCTGAAACTTTGCCTTGAGCTTACCAACAGACGAGGTCAAGGTGAAAATTGACGAAACGCCCCTGGGTTGGTCGGGGTACGAGGGATATGTCTACGACCACCTCACCTCCGGCAAACGACGGCCCACAGATGACGTGCGTTTTAGTCGGTTCAAGTCCGACATAACCTCCTCCACCGGCTCCGGCGGAGGGGTATCCGTGGGGATTTTTCGCACGATAAAAAAAGGTGGAAATTGGCGTGTCCATAAAACAAACTGTCGATAGAAGTGAAAATTAAGTAACTTGTGAAAAAAGTTGTTCACCTAAAATATAAATAAAGGGATGTAACAAGTTATTGATTTAAATTGTCACAATAATTCGTCAAAAACTAAGAATTGGAATAGTAGATATTGTCCCTTGTGGGATTTATTTTTCTAGAGAAAATTTTGACATTGGCGTCTCGCCATTAATACCTAATTTATAATTGGTCAAAAACCTATTTAGGTAACTTGTTATTGGAATGAACGGATGTGACCAGGACTTGGAATTGTATCGTTGCAAGATTTATTTTTCTAGAGAAAATTTTGACATTGGCGTCTCGCATTAATAATTTTATAAACATTTACTTATTTTATTGACATTGGCAAAATTGCCGCGATTTGCTGCAGAAGCTATTAATAAGAAGAAGAATTTACTATATAGTGGCAAAAGCGCGGCAATTTGCCGCAGAAGCCATTTATTAAGAAAGAGAAGTATCGTTGTGACGTCAGCGTGACGGTATGATTTAGGTTCACCCAAAAAGTGCATAACGCGCCTAAAGAAATTAAAGTTCTCGACACGTCTAAAAAGTTTTCACTTCAAAAGTGGAAACTTAGATGAAACAAACAACTGTACTTAAGTCATAATCATTATCAGTGTGAGTCCTGAGTGTTGGTAACCGAATGGCGAATAGGTTAACATATTGTAAGGTTAAGCAACCCTAGCCAAGTCGGTCTTAGGTCTAGGATGGGTGACTATTAACGTGGAGCTGACTAAGACACTGGCTGAACGAGCTCCGTCCTCCATGAGCGCGGACCTGGGGATGACAGCTGAAGCCGCCTGCCACCCCAGCAGAAGCCAGAAGTCAGTCCCCTTAGACAAGTGGCAAATTCCATGCATTCATCATTCTATTCTACAATACGCTGGTCAACGAATTGTCACTTGTCTAAGGGGGGCAGGGCATGTCTGACTACAGAACTTCGATATCGAAAACGGGGTGTGGAAGCATATGATTGCTTCAAAGAAAATATCAAAATTCAGAGGCGTCCGTTAAACCGGTAAAAGCGAACCCCAGACTCCTAGGTGAAGACCTCGGATGTGACCGGGACTAGGAAGATGCTCATCATCTTCCTAGTCCCGGTTGCATCCAAAGCTTTTTAGAACCCGGGGTTTCACTGACAGTAGGTAAACTAGATCAGAAATATTAAATTATGGGTTAAATACATCTAGGAGTCCCGTTATCACGAAAAAAAAATATCTGGGTATCAATTAGGTTCCCACCTGCTCGTGAAATCTAGAGATACTTGACTAATTAAAAAAAAATTATTGATTTTCGGCGGACTACGATCTAAATTCGTATTAAAATCTGAATGAAATAATTGGTTTGAACGAAAACAAAGCCCATTATTAGGTACATTTTAGAAAAAAGACCTTTTGACACTGCACTGTGAGACTGGACGTAATAGGACACTGGACGCAATAGGATATACACTTTGGCATATTGGACATTTTAGAAAACTAGACAATGTCAGCCAGAGCGAAATAAACTAGATACTATCCCAATAATTAAATCTATGTACACGTAAAACCTATCCAACTCTTCTCAATCATAAAAAAATACACAAGTCGATGTCGCAATATCCAATTTTCTTCATAAAGTTCAAATAAATCATCCAACACTTCTCAGATTAATTCCTAAAAGAACAAAATCCTATTTTAATCTAAGAAATAGTAATAATTTACCTCTATGATCGGAGCGTATCGGCGCTGCCAGCGCGGGCGCAGCGTCAGCAGCGGCGTTCGCAACGAGCGCGCACGCGTACAACAGAGCGGTAGTGCGCGCGTGCGACATGCGTGGTGCGTCGATATCGACTGGAGGCTGGACCGAAGATTACAGCAATCCTAACTAAAGACAGGATTCGCAAGAGAGGCTAGTACAACTGATTACGGTAGGAAACTATAGTGCGGAACTGTGAGTCTAACAAACGTCATAGACGATTTAAGTAGGTAGGTGGCTAATTCTGTGTAAAAACGTAAAAGAAACTAGCGTTCCTAAAAAATATGTGATTTATTGTGTTAATTACTAGAGATTTATGTCATCATCACCTGAACGTGGCTTTCGACTGCATCCAAGACTTTCACCTTGCAGCACGGTGTCCGCTTACTCCTGCTTCTTTTAAATATGGGTTTATCTACTTAGTTATACTATTTAACTATGTGGCTTTCATGGGAGCGACTAAGTTCTGTCGAAATTTCTAACCCCGAGAGGAAAGCCTTCTCCTGAGTTTCGTCCATCAATCAGTAGATGTACTAATAAAATAAAAAATGTACCTAAATAAGAGTAAACTGTGCCAAAAAGGCTATTATAAAATCCAAAAATATTTAGATGATGGGTAAACAAACTTGGATATGAGCTGCTCGCACCACAACTATGCTACTCAAGCAAACTATTGTATTTAGAATAAGTAAATGTTTGTGAATAGACCAAAAAAACAAATCGTCGCAGTCCTAGAACAACGACGGATTTGACTTTTTGCAAAAATTTTTTTTTTACTCTAATTAACTTAAAATATGGTACTTTATAAAAAAAATAAAACATTTTATCAAATTTCATTACAAATGAACCAAATACAGAGTTGAATACTGACGGTTTTGATTAATTAACGTAAAACAATGACGGATTGATACTTGCACCGTTGTCTGTCGCTGTCCCCTGCCCCCCGCGCCCTTTCCGCTCCCGACGCATTGGCATTACCGTCGATGTTCTAGGATAAGGTCACGTCAGGAGGAACAGTCGTCAACGGATAAGTTTGGTCACAATGTACTATAAATTACATAATTTTTTGTTTATTTTAAGTAAATATAAATTTTGACGTCTTAGAACAGCGGTTTGTCAAATCCGTCGTTGTCCTTGGGATACTAAAATATATTTTTTTATGTCTTTGTTTTTACCTTTTATCTTTTAAAATAACATCATTCAGTTCATCCGTGATTAAAATTGTTTGTTTTTATTATGATTTTCTTCAGTGACGCTTATTAAAATACGTCGATGTTTTACGTACCTATAGTAGGCGTATGGTATAAACCGTCATTTTTCTAGGGATAAGCGGAGGACGAATATACTGAACCGACGTTGTTCGTCGTATAGATTATAATATACGTCTTTATTCTATTTCATATTTAAAAAATGTTATATTAATTTGCCAAAATACTTACATTACCTTAGATTATACAATGATATAATTGTTCCTAGAAACCTTATTCTGTAGTTTTATTTTAATTAAGGTTTTTTTTTTCACCTGAACGATGTTCGTCGCACAGCAGTATGGTACTGGTGTGCGACGAACATCGTTCAGCCAATCAACAGACATGCTAATTTGTAATGATCCATTTTGCTCCCAACATTAACCAGATGAGTTGAAATGTCTATCAGTGAACACTATTGGTACAGATTCTGTGATGGAGCGTGTGATTAATACACAGCTCAGATACCTTGAGGGAAACGATATCCTGAGCGACCGACAGTTCGATTTTCGTCACAGTCGCTCTACCGGTGACCTCCTGGTGTATCTCACTGACCGCAGAGCGCAAGCCATCGAGAGTCGGGGTGAGGCACTAGCGGTCAGCCTAGATGTAGCGAAGGCCCTCGATCGGGTCTCACACAGAGTTCTTCTTGTGAAGTTGCCACGCTATGGACTCCCCGAGGGACTATGCCAATGGATTGCCAGCTTTTTATCTAACAGAAGTATCCAAGTCGTCGTCGATGGCAGCTACTTGGACCGCAAAAGGTTCCTTGTTGTCCCCGACCTGTTTCTGCTGCATATCAATGACATGCTGTCTGATGACTCCGTTCATTGCTATGTGGATGACAGCACCGGGGTACGTGTCCCCGGTGCTGTCATCCACACACGGCCTTACATAGGCCGTGCAAATATCCCTAAGTCAGAAGTGGAGGAAAGTTGCGAACAACTTGTTTCCCAAATCGAGACTACTCTCTCTGGAGTATCCGATTTGGGACGACTAAACTTAGTCCAATTCAACCCTACTAAGACACAAGTATGTGTATTCACCGCTAAGAAAACTCCATTCATTGTAGCGCCGCAATTCCTGGGCACACCGCTTACCATTTCCTCGAGTATCGGGTTCCTTGGTGTCGATATCTCCAGCGACGTCCAACACCGTAGTCATTTGGAAGACAAGGTCAAGCTGGCATCAAAGAAACTTGGGGTGCTCAACAGGGCGAAGCAGTACTTCAGTGCGGGGCAACAACTCCTCCTTTATTCGGTACCACATGAAGTACTGCTGTCACCTTTTTGCCGGAGCGCCTGCGTGAGCTTGACCCTTTCGACTCGGTGCAAAGATGGGCGTTAAGGCTCGTCAGCAATCCCATACTCACAGGCAATGTGGAACCTCTCACTCTCAGAAGAGACTTTGCCTCACTGTGTGTGTTCTACCGCCTATACCTAAAATGGTTTGTGCTCAGATGAACTGTTTGACATGATGCCCACAGCTACATTCTATCATGGCACTTCTCGCCACAGGCAGAGAATTCATCCTCACACATTGCGTCCGGAAACGGAGCGCACTGTGCGGTATGAAAGGAACACATTTTCAACATTTTCATTCCTCGCACACTCAAGCTGTGGAATGAACTTCCCGCGGTGGTTTTCCCAAGCGACGACAATATGGGGTTCTTAGAAGGTTTCTTCGAGGTCGGCAGCATGAGTGTGACGCCTCTGGTGTTGCATACGTCCATAGGCCACAGTAACCACTTCCCATTAGGTGGGCCGTGTCTGCCACCCAAGTGTAATAAAAAAAATCGTATTAATAATACCAAATAAATAATTTAACGAGTATATAAGTAATTCATTGTTTACTCTATTTACTTTTTTATTTTCTGTCTTTATCTTGAGACTTTTAATTATTATGATTAAGTATAATTATTATTGATTAATAGTTTGGGTTTCTGCTACCTGGTTATGCTTATGTTATCTAGGTTTATTGATTAAAAATGCCAAAAACAGATTTTAGTCAAGATCTGATTGTTTTTTTATAAAGTTCTTATTCTTATTCAAATTCAAATTCAAATAAATTTATTGCAATTATGAGAGTTAAGTTTATTAATTTTAAATTAAAGGTTTGAAGAATTAATTACTGTTTTAAAGTGATTGATCTTAGTCTGTAGGTTGTCTTCTTATTAAGTAGAATTAGCAGTAATTATTGCAATTTTGATGCATTTTTTTTAGTAATTTTGTACTAATAATTTCGTAAGTAAAACATTTCAAAGTTAGCTTCATTTTCATTTCTTAGTCCAAATCCGTCACAAAATTTTGAAAGGATTCCCTTAAAAAGTGACGGTATGTACTGTACGCCACTTTTTAAACAAAGATAGTCCGTAAAATAACGACGTATCAGATTATTCGTCACCTTAGTGTCCACAGAACAACGACGCATGTGACTTTTTTACTAATTAACGCAATATTTAAAATATGTTGCGTATGTCATGTTATAACGTATTTAATTCATAGCAACATATCAAAATTTTAGAAAGACTGAATAAGTAGTTTTCAAAATATGACAACATTTATAGATGAAAAACTTTGAAGTGCTCTCCTGTAAAGTTAGCAAAAGTCACATCCGTCTTTGTTCTACGACTGCGACGAAATGTCCGCTGAGTTTCTTGCCGGAGTCTTCGTAGGGCGGAACCGCGTTTTGCACCGGGGGTGGTCAATTTGCCTTCTTTTTTTTTTTTATTTTGATGTTTTGTAAGTGTCGTCAGAATAAATGATTTCTTATTTTGACTTTATTGACGTGCGGCCCACATGTCACGTTGACTAGCGTTGACTACAGCAATCATTTTCCTCTATGACCAACAAACTGTCCTATACTACTCGTTGCTATTATATTTTGTGCAGGCACCTAATAAATATTGAAAATAGCTGAACTCTAATCGTCTTACATACATCTGAAAAAAATAGTGAGCAAATGAACAAAGAACAAAGAAAGTGAGGTTTCCTTATAAAACTTATCAGACATTCCAAATATTAAAATCTGCGTAGCGTTTTATATAGACTAATATTAAGAGGGTGCTACTGTAGCGACTTGAAACATTGTTGTTGTCTCAGCAAAATAGATGTCAGCACGTAGAAAGAAGTCGGTGTTAAGATTCTCCGCAACCGAATGACTACCGCGGTCGGCGCTAGTGAAATCATACTTACCTGGCATAGGGGATACCGTGATCATGAAGGCGGTTCCCCCAGGGCGAGACCCTTCCATTGCACTGCGGTCGGGTTGACCCCTGCGATTATCCCTAATGTGGATAACTCGGATGCGTAATTTTTGGTAGTGGGGACTGCGTACGCGCCGTCCCCCTTAAAAAGCTGAGCTGTCCATTCAGAGTTCCATGACAGAATTTCCATCTAGACCTACCTACTCTAATAAGGCTATTTTATTTTTACATAATATAATGACTCATTATTAATGACGCTGAGATCATAGGGTCCAAGTGCCCGTCTCGTCTCTTATTTCAAGATATTTCAAAACGCCTAATAGATGCTACTATACAGTATACTGTGACGCTACCCCGAGACCAGAGGGCTGGTTTATTCCTTGCACAAAGGATTGGCACCATTCAACGTGGCAATGCCGCCAACCGTCTGGCCACCCTCCCAGTTGACGTCGATAGGGAGGAATTCTTTGACGCCTGAACCTACAGCTTTGTATCATAGGTATATTATGTATTTTTTAGTATTTTTATTTATATAATTAATGTAAAGAAATTGTTCCTTTCATGTAATAGTCGTTCTCTTTTACCCGACTACGGCAAAGGGAGGGTTGTGATTTTTCCTTCATTGCTTTTTTATAAATGGTGTGTGCTGCCTTGAATGTATGTATTCACTGTGACCTGTGGCATCCAAAATTCCCACCAGCTCTGTATAATTATAAAGCTACACTACAAGTATTATGACGTTAGTGTAGGAAACTAATATAACAGCACAGATGTGGTAGATACAGTGTAGTGTATATACCTACTTACTATACCTAGGCACAGAATAATTAATAGTACCTACTACGTAGGCATGTTGTGAACTAGTAAAAGGTATATTTTCACTATTATAAGTACCTAATGTAATGACTGATAGATAGGTACGACTTATTTAGAACAAATCCATAGCTATTTCAGTTATGCACCTACATCACACATGTCAACTATTGGATTGTCATTGTCATTTTCGGTCCGACACGACAACCTATATGCATACAAAAACTTAATTGAAGCCTTTATCAATCCTGGCATAACAAATCCTAAGTGAATGTTCTAAACTAATATGAAACAGCATAGTTGGTGCAGTGTTAATAAAAAGAAATCAAACAACTTAAAAATCAGTGTAGAAAACGAGGTTCTTCGAGAGCGCTTACGAGTCGCTACTGATAAACAGCATCAGGAGATGTCCAGGGCTATAGACCTTAAAGAAAAAAACATTCAACTTAAATCCAAGCTACACCAGGCAAAATTCGAGGCCTCTAATCTAAAAGAACTAAGCATCAAACTAAAGAATATTACATAATGAATTCAAAGTTTGACTACAAAAAGACTGCAGCATTGGAAGCAGAAAATAAGATACTGAAAAAACAGATAATTGAAGCAAAGAAGAAAAGGAAGGAGGCAACAGAAAACGCTGAAATATTAGCGGAATCGAACTATTACTTAGAGAACAGCCTACTGGAAGTGTATCAAGAAATAAAGGAAATAAAAAGAGAAAATGAAAGCTTTATAAAAGAAAAGCAAAGACTTTGCGCTGAGGTGAAAAGTCCCTCGTTAAGTACTTTATCTCAAATGTATTTTTCACAAGGGGAAAATACATAATTTTACGAAATGTTTTACAATTTTATATTTGGTAAGTGATACATTATTTGAAAATACTGGGACGTGTTGAATAGAAAATGTCTGATTTAAGAATTTATGCCAATAAATGTGTCTATATTGATATCAATACATTTTAAACTATTATTTTTAGATTCCCACTCAATGCAAAAAAAAAATAACTTACGTATGTATTACACTTTCATAAATGTATAATGTCTATTCCTATAATGAATGAATTTGGAACGAAAAATGTAACTATCCAAATATCAATCAATAAATCAATTAGCCTATTGCAGTCCACTGCTGGACATAGGCCTCTCCGGATATGCGCCACGTTTGCCGATCCTCCGCCTTCCGCATCCAGTTTGTGTATGTAACTGAGTATATTTATCAGCATCCTAGAACCCTTATTACAGTTTTGCTTTTTTGGATCTAGATGGCACTGAAGCTATACGTCTACATAAGAATAGGGTTTTACACAGACCACCATCATGCCTTGACCGAGAACAGTGGCTCTATTGAACTGCAAGGAATAAAACCTCTATAAAAGTTCTGATGGCCTGGTAGCGAGCTGGGCAGCCCGTCACTATTGCGGGCCAAAGATGCAGTCCTCCATGGTGTTGTCGTCGTCAGCAATGGTGACAAAACCAGTCTATGCCATTCTGCTTCACAAGCAAATCGCCTCCACCAGATTACTGGTCGTATTCTACCTGTATGCAAAATTTCAGCCAGATCTCTTCCTCTTAGCGTTAATTCCCAGTCGCATCCGAAGGTTTCACCTCGGAGTCTGGGGTCCGCTTTACCAGTCTTAACTACAGATTTGGCTAAAATAGAACATTTCAGCCAGATCTACCCCACCATTATCACGACTTTTGCACCTATTATTTAAAATGTATAATAGTTAAAAGCTCAATTAGGTAATTCGAAATCTGTAAATAAAATAAGTGCTGTTTCTGTAGCTGAATGTGGTGAAAAGTGAATTCATCTAAGTAGTAATCCAGGTTGTATTTTTAGACGACCAAAGTGCTTCTTTACCTATTGCTTCAGAACGTCTACCCATTTGTGACAACCCAAATACGCAGAAACCCTACCATGGAGCATTCTGTGTAATAGTCTCATCCAAAACATTGACTACTCAGTCTATGCGGAACTAACTTTGTGCACATGGCCAAAGAGATGGGTGTACTTACTTTTTTTTTTTTTTTATCGTGCGAAATATCCCCACGGATACCCCCGCCGGAGGTTATGTCGGACTCGAACCGACTAAAACGCACGCCGTCTGTGGGCCGTCAGTTGCCGGAGGTGAGATTGTCGTAGCCATATCCCTCGCACCCCGGCCGACCCAGGGCCATATCTCTCGATCTGGCCCTCTTCCGGTGTGGGGACCACAGAGTCCCCGACTCGCCCCCGGGTGATGGGTGTACTTGCTGGTATACACCTTTTACATAACACCCTCTCATATAACGGTGTATCCTTACCTCTTTGGCCATGTACAATAGTCATCACATTGAAATAAAACCAAAAATGATGGTAAATCATGTATTAACCCTTAAATATCTATTCCCTCATCATCTTCTCCTTCTGGCGCGCAAGCTTCTTCTTGGAAAGTTTCTTCTTGGCTGGTGCGTCATCGGCGGGGGCTGCGCGTGCGACGGCGTCTTCGCGCTCACTCAGGCACACCTCGATGTGGCAGGGGGACGACATGTAAGGGTTGATACGACCGTGGGCGCGGTACGTACGTCTGCGTAGGCAGGGCGCGCGGTTTACCTGAAACGAAAACATTTAGGGTTAATTTCAAATATTTGGTTCAGTGTGTATGACTATATTTAGTATCTTGATAGCTTCTGTGGCGTGTGTTACCACATTCGACTGCTACGCAAGGTACGCCGGTTCGAGTCCCACTCAGTGTAATCTATTTGCATTGGTGAGGGTGTTTCGGTGCCTCGGACAGCACGTTAAACTGTCGGTTCCAGCTGTCTGATGAATATCTATGGCAGTCATTACGAGTAGTTGGAGCCGACGTTCGACAACTGGTGTAACTGCAATACTTCGATATCGCTAATGGGTGAGGTCAGGTGGCAGTTGCTTCATAAGGATGACACTGAGGCTTTGGATGCAACCAGGATTAACGCAAGGATGTTGGTGAGTTAGGCAGGGTTAGGAAACAGCGCTCTTTAGGTAAGCGAGTTGCTAAATGTCCATGCCTTCAAATTCCAGATATAAGGTCATTTTATTTGAATGTCAGCAGTAGTACCAAGTCACTTTCGAAACACAAAAGTCACCATAACTACTACTTTTATTGTATGCCTTTTGAAAACAGTGAAAACAATGAAACAGTCACACTGACAAGCTAAAAGGCAATGCAAAGTCTGCAGAAATCCACATAGATCCCCTGCACCCGCTCGAACTAGAGAGGGTGGTTATGTCGGACTCAAACAACTAAAACCACACTAAAACCATCTTGGAATTTTTGTTGCCAGAGGTGAGATGGCCACTGGCCAGTGTTGGTCAAACTTTAATTGCAATTAACGGGACTATTGACAGCAGGTGGTACTAATTTTCTTTCGGTTTATGATTGGCAATAGGCTACAGCCTGCTGTCAAACTAGTTTCAATCTTTTAGACTGCAGTTGGGTGTACTTGTTTTGGTAATTTAAAGAGCAGTCGGGATTTTATTGCAACTCAAATTTGCCCAACACTGCCACTGGTATATACCTCGCACCCAGACACCCTGGCATTCTCTAAAATCACGCTTGTGAATGAATTCTATGCCTAGATACATTATGTATCCAGGCATAGAATTCATTCACAAGCTTAATTAAGCAATATTAATATTAATTTATATGTAAGTTTGAGAAGTCGCTAAGATGTTTGTTATTCAATCATGCTCTACAGCTGAATGTATCTGGATGTAATTTCGGTATAGGGATAGCTTACAGTCTGCAATAACGTATAGGCCATAGGCTATATTTTTTATACTAGGAATAGTTTCCATGAGTTGTGGAAACAGGAACAAAATTCAACACAGGAAGCCTCAGGTATCCGTATGTATAGCATAAAAAACTATTGTAATTATTTTGTGTAACGTAAAAGTATTGAGTGAATGGAGCATTGTGACTGGCAAGCTTCACACACACACACACACACACACACAGACACACACACAGACACACACAGACATACACAGACACACGCAGACACACACAGACACACACACACACACACACACACACACACACACACACACACACACACACACACACACACACACACACACACACACACACACACACACACACACACACACACACACACAGAGACACACACAGACACACACAGAGACACACACAGACACACACAGACACAGACACACACACACAGACACACACAGACACACACACACACAGACACACACACACACAGACACACACACACACAGACACACACACACACACAGAGACACACACACACACACAGAGACACACACACACACACAGACACACACACACACACAGACACACACACACACACAGACACACACACACACACAGACACACACACACACATATAGGCGGCCAATGAGGATGAATCACATAATGGAATATTGTATTTTTAATCAGTATACCAGGTGCGCTATACCTTTCTGAGTATCCTATTTTTTAAATAATCAAAATCCGTCAAGTAATGACGAAGCTATTAGGGATTTCTTAACGAGTACTTAAAAACGCCCGCTTACACTGCGATTTAGACGATGACGTCATCTGTTATGAACGCGTCCCGAACTCCCGACTAGCGCAGTCGCCAGTCAGTCAGTACAAATTCTTTCGTGGATCGACTAATAGTGCTTGCGTTTTATTGGTTTTTCTTAGTACTTTATTTGTGTTTTAAGTTCTTTGATGATTATTCAAATACAGTTTGTTTTTAAAATACTTTATAATATACGTAGTTCGTCCTAACGCTTGTACTTATTTACCTACCTTATGATGTTCTGTCGAAAGTTGTACCTACTGTGTTGTCAAGTGAGTAATAAACCACGTTAGAAATGACGTGAAATAACTGAAGCTAGTATAATACAGGTTCAGAAAAAGAAAAGGTATTAAGTTTTATAATAAAATGAAGTACTTAAGTAGGTATTGCCGATGCCGTCATACATAACATATATGTATGACGGCATCGGCAATACCTACTTCAAAAGTATTTAGGAGACTTATTCGTAGTGGTGCAAGTCTGTAACTTTTAAAAATGATAGAATAGGTAGGTATATAGTATACGCCTGCAGGATAATTTCTAGACTGAATTTTGTTATCATGTATAGACATAGGTAGGTACGCAATATAGGTATTTAAACTTTCATGGCCTTTCACATTACTATTATTGGAAGCTCCAAACAATACATGGTAAATATCTCGATAGTTCTAATAGTAATAGGCACACAATACCTACTTACGACAAAATGATCTTCGCAACAATGTAAAACACTTTCGCTTGAAAGAAGAGTTTAATCATCTCTTCTCATTACTTTAACCCATTTTTAGGGTTCCGTAGCCAAATGGCAAAAAACGGAACCCTTATAGATTCGTCATGTCTGTCCGTCCGTCTGTCTGTCTGTCTGTCTGTCCGTCCGTATGTCACAGCCACTTTTCTCCGAAACTATAAGGCCTATGTTGTTGAAACTTGGTAAAAAGATGTATTCTGTGAACCGCATTAAGAATTTCACACAAAAATAAAAAAAAAGCATTAAATTTTGGGGGTCCCCATACTTAGAACTGAAACTCAAATTTTTTTTTTTCATCAAACCCATACGTGTGGGGTATCAATAGATAGGTCTTCAAAAATGCTATTGAGGTTTCTAACATAATTTTTTTCTAAACTGAATAGTTTGCGCGAGAGACACTTCCAAAGTGGAAAAATGTGTGCCCTCCCCCCCTCTAACTTCTAAACTAAGAGAATGATAAATCTAAAAAAAATATATGATGTAAATTGCCATGAAAACTACCACTAAAAATTGGTTCGAACGAGATCCAGTCAGTAGTTATTTTTTTAATACGTCATAAACCGCAATTTTCGCCTTTGCTACTACGGAACCCTTCATGGGCGAGTCCGACTCGCACTTGGCCGATTTTATTTTCTTATCTTTGCATCTCTCGGAACATAAAAAAACAGTTTATTAGGCGTAGTAACACTTGTATTCTTGCATTTTGGCACAATACAATATTTGTATGGGGGCATTATTACCACCGAAACAATAACAAACGTTCCAGTCTATACACTACAGTGAACTGCGTTGCGTCAGGCCTCCGTCACTCGCTCAAGGCCGCGCGCGCGCTATACACCTACCGCTCGGTGAGTCGTCGACGACACAAACTGGCAGAGGGCTGCCGAACGCCCTCCTAAGCACTCGCATCACACCGCACCGCACGTTTCCCGCTCTTACGCTTACCTAACGCTGAAGTTCTTCATTGTAATCAAATAGTTTGAATAGCAATTTTAATCTACATTAAATGCACAATATATTGAACGTATTTAATTGGATAAGGAATGATACTGTATTGTTAAAATTAGCTTCGATAATGACACATTATTATTTTGTAATTTTTAAAAGATAAAAATGATTGCTAAGGGTTTTTCTTAGGAGATAGACATATATGCTATCGCGGACTTTTATGTAGACCTTTTTAAGTTATATATTTCCGCAGTACATTATCTTATTCTATCATCAATAGTTTTCGCAGCGCACGCGATGTAAGAAATATTTTAAGTAATTTTTTTACATCTTGGATTTCATTATTGAAGTTTTAGTAAGGATTCCTAATTTGTTTGAAAATAAAATAAAGTCTATGTTAGTCAGTGATAATGCAGCTTTCTAATGGTAAAAGAATTTTCGAAATCGGTCTAGTAGTTTTTGAGTTTAATCGAATACAAAAATACAAATCTTCCCTCTTTATTACTATGTTAACATAGATGTATGGAAGTCTGCCGGATTTGTTGACATTTATGAACACTGCTCCGCTCCCTTTTGTAGTAGCGTGATGTTATATAGCCCATAACCTTCATCGATAAATGGACTATTCAACAGAAAAAGAGCTTTTCAATTCGAACCGGTGGTTCCTGAGATTAGCGCGTTCAAACAAACAAACTCTTCAGTTTCATAATATTATAAGTAGGTATAGATATAGTTATTTTTATTAAAATAAATATTGAAGTAAATAGCACAAAAACTATATTATTAGAAGCTTTGTAAATTACTTAAAATCCGTACAAAATTTCAAACTTATACGTTACGAAATAAAACAGCTATGGAGTCTTAACCCAAAAGAGCCCTAAGTCTTCATACTCTCCATAGCGGCGGCGCGCGCTGTCATAACAGATGACGTCACACAGTATTTTGGCGCGGCGGCGAGCGTTTTTGAGCTTACTGCATTAAAATTGCTGTATCTTCGTCATTTTTGATCGGATTGAAATAATTTTTTCACAGTGTTTATTGTTTTTTTAATCATTATAAATCTGCATACTCAGCTAAAAACGTGAATGATCCTCATTGCAATGCTCTATTCTCTCAATACATTCATGCTACGAATACAATAGGTTTTCGTGCTAGGGGAATATAAATCGATCAAGAGTGAGTCAGATTTGCACACAGAGTTCCATACAAAACAGATTTTTCTTTTTTCAAAAACTGTCACTAAATATGCTCTATACAACAGGTGCTTGTGGCTTTATTTTCACTATTATTGAATACAGCTCATCAATAAGTGTCCGCTTGACGACAATAGGCTCACCCCCTATTACATGGGACCATAAATAGTTGGCGAAATGTCAATGCTAAGCAGGCACTTTGTCAGAATAATAGCACAATATGCAGCAACTAAATTATTGATTCTAGAAATTGGACTGAGTACATACAATCAAATCAAAAATGTAAGGACAGATACTAATCAAAGGTAGTAAACAGCAGGAATGTATGTAACTTTCTGCAATTCTGCATATAATAATTGTAACACTCATTCACAACAAAATAAATTGTATGATAAAATATCGATAACATTTGAATTATGCAGATATCTAATTTGATTATTACTTTGAATGGTACTTGCAAACTTATAAGTTATATCAATATGCAAATGTGTAATTGAAACTTATAACAAAAGCAAAAAAAAAATAAACAAGACACCTACCTGAATGTGATCAATTACAAGCCTGTCAACATCCAAGCCTTTGTAGTCAGCGTTAGATTCAGCATTCCTCAACAACTGCAGTAAGAACTCTGCAGATTTCTTGGGCCAACGTCCCTGTGTGGTGCCAAACTGCTTGGCTTGTGCACAACGGCCAACACCACCATTGAAACGGCGGAAGGGAATGCATTCCTTCTGCTCAGTCACATTTTTGAGGTAACGGACAGCACGGCGTAGGGGCAGTTTCCTGATAGCCATTGCTGTCTCGTACGTGTTCTGAAAAACATGAGAAATTTGAAGGTTATATTTCAGTAAACAGCAATGTTGCAAACTTTAAGTTCTTTTATGTAATACGTAGAATTCAAAGGAGTTCGGGCAAGGTAACATACTGACATGACATACCTACTGCTTTACTGCCTGAAGTCAGACAGGCAGTGGCGGTTAAAAACTATTTTACTCCGTATTGTACGTTTTGCAATATAAAGAAGTAAGAAGTCACCACAAAGCGCCACATATAGTTTATTTTCTTAACTTAAAATGTTAAATAAGATAAAGTTAGGGCTTTCCATGTGGATGTAACTTGTATACAAATATTACAATCGAAAATTACCTTGAAATGAACACGAAGATTGGAGCCACGCGCTTTGCATGACTTCGCTGGATTATCCGGTTCCCGAGAGTAACGACCCATTTTTGTTTCTGAAACACAGAACGCCTTGTCTCAAAACGCTAAACAACTTAGGTTATCATTTTATAATATCCCGGTATCTCACAAAATGAATGAAATAAACACATGAATGGTAAGAATACACTATTCGTATATACACCATGGCTGGATTTAATTCAAAACTTCGTAGTTTTTAGGATTAAAATAGATTTTGATAATCACGAAACCAACCTCTCAGGAGAAAATTTAACAGGAAAAGGAATAGACAACAAACTTTGACGTTATGACATTTGACACTGACAAGTTTTAATAATGTTGCCAGCAAGAAATATTATCATCAGCGTTGACTCTTTAACAAAATATCTATGGTGTGAAGGAAGTGACAAACCTTTAATCAAAAAAAATATGTACTTAAGTAGCAGGGAGTTCATTCCACAGCTTGAGTGTGCGTGGGATGAAGTGCCTTTCAAACCGCACAGTGCGCACCATTTCCGGACGCAATGTGTGAGGATGAATTCCCTGCCTGTGGCGAGAGGTGCGAGGTGGCTCCGCAAAGTACTTACTAGATGCTCTCGACAGGTTGCAGCGACGTGCGGTCCGCATTATTGGGAATCCTGAGGTCACTAACACCCTCGAGCCTTTGCAGTTGCGTAGAGATGTGGCATCTTTGGCGGTTTTTTACCGTCTTTACCATGGTGAATGTTCTGATGAGCTCTTCCAAGTAATCCCACCCTCTCCTTTCCTATATAGGACAACACGTGCAGGACTTAGATGCCACTCGCATACGGTGCAGAATATTCCATCAAGAACCAAGCGATTCGGCGACTCCTTCTTCTGCCGCACTATTAAGACTTGGAATTCCTTGCCAGCTCACGTGTTTCCTTCCTCCTATAGTCCCGGGTCCTTTAAGCGGGGCGTGAAAAAGCATCTGATGAGGCCGTCAAGCTGAGTGCCACCATTGTAACATGGTACGTGTTGTAATGGTGGCCCTCTTTTCAGAGACTTTGCCTTCAGCTTACCATCAGGCGAGGCGAAGTCAAATTGACGTGTTCTATATCAAAAAAAAAAAAACTGTTGGCATCATGTCAAATAGTTCTTCTGAGCACAAACCATTGTATAGATAATTTTAAAGCAATTAGTTTGCTAGACTAAACAAATTATAATAAATTGGAAAAAGCGAAATCAATTCTCGGGCGGGACTCGAACCCGCGATCTTTCCCTTACAGGGGGAACGCTCTGACCACTGAGCCACCGAGCTTCGCCCGAGAGTGACCCAATTTTTCCAATACATCCATCTTACGGCGATGGTGGGAGTAATCTACCGATATTCGTACGAACTATCGGAATCAATTAATGATGTTGCAATCATTTTTAAACATTGATTTTTGATAACTCCGCCCATATTATAATTTGTTTAGTCTAGCAAACTAATTGCTTTAAAATTATCTCAATTGATTGGGCGGAGTTATCAAAAATCAATGTTTAATAATGATTGCAACATCATTCATTGATTCCGATAGTTCGTACGAATATCGGTAGATTACTCCCACCATCGCCGTAAGATGGATGTATTGGAAAAATTGGGTCACTCTCGGGCGAAGCTCGGTGGCTCAGTGGTCAGAGCGTTCCCCCTGTAAGGGAAAGATCGCGGGTTCGAGTCCCGCCCGAGAATTGATTTCGCTTTTTCCAATTTATTATAAACCATTGTATAGACGGTAAAACACACACAGTGAGGTAAAGTCTCTTCTGAGACTTAGAGGTTCCACATCGCCTGCGAGTATGGGATTGCCGACAAGCCTCAACGCCCGTCTTTGTACCGAGTCGAAGGGGTTAAGCTGGCAAGCAGGCGCTCCAGCAAAAAGGTGACAGCAGTACTCCATGTGGGGCCGAACCTGCGCCTTATAAAGGATGAGTCGTTGCCCCGCAGTGAAGTACTGCTTCGCCCTGTTAAGCAAACCAAGCTTCTTTGATGCCAGCTTAACCTTGTCTTCTAAATGACTACCGTATTGGACGTCGCTGGAGATATCGATACCAAGGATCCCGACCGATACTCGAGGAAATGGTAAGCGGTGTGCCCAGGAATTGCGGTGCTACAATGAATGGAGTTTTCTTAGCGGTGAATACACATACTTGTGTCTTAGAGGGGTTAAATTGGACTAAATTTAGTCTGCCCCAATCGGATACTCTAGATAACGTAGTCTCGATTTCAGACACAAGTTGTACGCGACTTTCCTCTACTTCGGACTGAGGGATATTTGCACGGCCCGTGTAACAAGCGTCTTCAGTACTGTCGTCCGCATAGCAATGAATGGAGTCATCCGACAGCATGTCATTAATATGCAGCAGAAACAGGGTTGGAGACAACACGGAGCCTTGTGGGACACCAGCGTTTATGTCCATGCGATCCGAGCAGCTGCCGTCAACGACGGCTTGGATACTTCTGTTGGACAAAAAGCTGGCAATCCATACGTATAATCCCTCGGGGAGTCCATAAGATGGTAGCTTTGCAAGAAGACCTCTGTGCCAGACCCGATCAAAGGCCTTTGCTATATCGAGGCTAACCGCCAGTGCCTCACCTCGAGTCTCGATGGCTTGCGCCCAACGGTTTGTGAGATACACAAGTTTGTATGAAAGTTCGTCATTTTTCAAGGTAGCTTGATGCAACTTTGTACAGAGATGGATTAGAGCTTGGAAACGGACAAAGGCTACTGAAATGGCCAACTCTGTAAATTACCTCGGTGTGGAAATAGATAGTAAATTCTCATGGCTCCATCATACAGAAAATATTTGTGATAAACTTAAAATATTATTATGTAAATTTTATCATATAAGTTATAAGGTTCCAATCAGTACAATAAGGTGTATATACATGTCGCTAGTGGATTCAATAATCAGTTATGCTCTCGATTGCTATGGTCTTACATTTAAGTCATATTATTATATTGATAAACTAGAAGCAATTCAAATTAGGTTTATAAAACTACTCGTTAACAAAAAGGTTAAGAAAAATATAAATATGGTTATACTAAATTATATAAAATATGTAAAATCCTACCAGTTGCAATAAAACATAAGTACCTACTGTTGTTGAATAATCACGGCAATCGAGAGACTAACTTGATGAAAGTCACTAACGAACATAACACCCGCTCGATGACCTCCGGCAAATGTATTGTTCCTAGAATACACAATTATTACGGTGACAGAACATTAAAAAAAACGAATACCTTACCTTCTAAATAGGCTGCCGGAGGACATCAGGGAAGAACCAGACAAATCAGCATATATGAAGAAACTTAAAAAATATTTTATAAATTTACTATACCTAATGACTACATACTGCTATCATAACGATGGCAGAATGTAGTTATTCTAAGTAATAGATAAACTTTTAAAGATAATTGTACGGAGGCTAGATCCCCCAGTCAAACCGTATACTCGGTTTTGGGGGTCAAAGAATGTATCTTTATGTACCTATATGCAATCAATAAATAAATAAAAAAAAAGACGTGTGGCACTCGGGGACTGCCGCGGTAAAGCTATTGCATAGCATTTTTTATGAACTTATGCAATTATAATAAATAATAATTTGAATTTGAATTTGAATTTCGGATTTCGGACTTTGGACTTTGGACTTCGGACTTCGAGTCCGAGTCTGAATTTGAATTTGCATTTGAAAACTAACAACTTAGGCTCCGCGCAAACGTACGGTTTCCGTCCACGGTTTCCTGATCAAAAAGTCAGATTCAAAAAACCGAATGCTCCATTTTCATACAAAATGTTCTACTAGCCGCACGCATTAAAAAGTGGCAAGCGTCCAAATCTTCCGACGACCGCGATGCGTACAAAGATGCAAAACGCGCCACCAGGAGAGCCGTAGCCAGGGCCAAACGAGACCACTTGCAACCTCTATATACCAAGTTGGAATCGTCTGAGGGGCAAAAGCTCATATATAAGTTGGCGCGTTCCAGGGCCAAAGCGGCGCAGGGTCTATCCAAGTGCCGCTGCATTAAAGACCCTGGGGGCAATTTGTTGTACGAGAAAGTCGCGGTGAAGGAGAGATGGCGCTCATACTTCCACGAGCTGCTGAATAAGCAGCATAAAGAGGTGCAGCCACCAGACCTCCCTCCGAATCAAGGACTAGTGCCACCGATAACGCCTGCGGAAGTCCAGACTGCCATTCGCCGCATGAAGAACCGGAAAGCTGTCGGACCCGACGAAGTCCCCATCGAGGCTTGGAAGGCAATGGGCGCCCGTGGTGTGGGCATTCTAGCAAATCTTTATAACCGCGTACTCCTCACCGGTGAGATCCCGAGCCAGTGGAGGCTGAGCATCATCACGCCAGTCTTCAAAGGCAAGGGATCGGTGCAGGAGTGTGGTAGTTACCGCGGTATAAAGATAATGTCCCACACCATGAAGCTCTATGAGCGGATAATCGACTCCCGGATCCGACAGGAAAGTACACTCTCGGAGTGCCAGTACGGGTTCCGTCCCGGGCACGGGACCATGGACCCAGTGTTCGCCCTAAGGGTTGTGGCGGGGAAATACAGGGCGAAGAACACGCCCCTGCACTGCCTATTCTTAGACATGCAGAAGGCCTTCGACTGTGTTCCTCGCGAGGTGATCTGGTGGGCACTGCGGGCCAAGGGTGTCCCAGAGACTTACATTGACACCATCCGAGACATGTACTACGATTCCGGTTCCGTGGTTCGGACTGCTGTTGGCGACTCGAAAGCCTTCCCCATCACCGTCGGGGTACACCAAGGATCCGTCCTTAGTCCTTACCTGTTCAGCGTGGTATTAGATGTTTTGTCGGACAGCATTAGAAACTCACATGAGCAGCCTCCGTGGTTGCTCATGTATGCTGATGATATTGCGCTCATGGACGCGGACAGGAGCAGATTGGTGCGACGCGTGAAAGGATGGAAAGAAGCGCTTGAGAACGGCGGTCTGAAGCTAAATGTAGCGAAGACAGAATACTTAGCGTTAAACTCCACAGATCCCACACCCGTCCGCATAGGCGATGATTTGGTCGAGCGCACGGACCAGGTTAAGTATCTGGGATCTGTACTTCATGTGACCGGTGAGATCGACCGCGACGTCAAGGCACGCATTGCTGCCGCGTGGGCCAAGTGGCGAGAAATGACTGGCGTGACCTGTGATCCTAAAATGCCAGTCAGGTTGAAGGGGCAGGTCTATAAGACGATCATTAGGCCTGTTCTCTTGTATGGTTGTGAGGCGTGGCCGCTGCTCGAGCGACACAAGCAAGAGCTGCGTGTCACGGAGATGAAAATGTTGCGGTGGATGTGCGGCGTTACGCGTAAAGATCGCGTACGGAACTCTCGCATCCGCGGCAGCCTCCATATCCGTGACATTGCGGATAAAATGCAGGAGAGCCGCCTTCGCTGGTGCGGCCACGTCTTGCGGCAACCGCCAGGCTACGTGGGGAACAAATGCCTGGCAATGGTACCCCCGCCGGGTCCAGGTAAAAGGGGTAGGCCAAAGAAGTCCTGGCTTGACGTCGTGGAGGGTGACATGCGTGCAAATGGTCTCACTACCATGGACGCCCAAGACCGTGCGAAGTGGAGAAGGAAGAGCCGGAAGGCGGACCCTGAGCTCCGAGGTCATCTTGGCCACGGATGCAATCAGGAGAATACGTCTATATGCAGATGATGATGTTCTACTAGCCGCACACGTCCTTACTTTTTGCAGAACGGAAAAAACCTGACGTTCGGTTCAGAATGGAAAAAACCTAATGACGTCATACCGAACGCAGCACTCGCATACATTTTGTACTAATCGCCGCACACGTCAGGAAATTTCCATCCGGAATCGCGCTTAAATTGTGTCCAGCGTTGTCAATTCCCAAGAAAGTGGGGACTTTCAAGCCGATTAGGGAATTTGTGGGGATTGTGCTTATGTAAGGCATTTAGACATTCACACTAGACCTAAACTCAGAAGTAATAAGTGGCAAGTATTATACATATTGATAAATTATTAAAGCAGAATATCCGACATTAAGGTACTATTTAACTCTTTATTGGCAATATACGAGTATGTACACGAGCCGCAATAAACATCGCAAGTGGTGAATATAGCGGGAAACTTCAAGAGAAGTAATGTAGTTATCAATGTCTAATATTGGGGCCTTTCTGTTGGGTTTGTGGGGAATTCAGATCATCAGTAATTGGCAACACTGATTGTGTCTCGCTTCCGGGGTTGCCAGATTGTATTGTAACTTTTGTTACATTTTGCGTAACTTTTGACTCTCTTACGACCCAGCCCCATAGTGGTAGACGCTCTCAGCTGCATTAAGTCCCAGATGAAATAGCTGGGGCTCGTACTCAATGGCCAGTGGGATTTCAAGGAGCATCTCGGAAGGCCGGCTCCTAAATTGGGCGGATACCCGAGATAAACCGAGAGGATTTGTAAAAAAACAAGAAACACTATATAAAAAAAACAAGAATACGTAACTTTTCCCCCGAAAATGCAACTTTTAAGCCAGCTTGTGTTACATTTGACAATTTGGCACTGGCAACACTGCTCGCTTCGAAGTAATAATAAAAAAACCTAATGCAAAAAACCGGACGTGTGCGCTCGGCACACGGAATTCCAAATCAGGAAACCGTGGACGGAAACCGTCTCCGGAAACCGTACATGTGCGGCCACCCTAAGGCTCCGCGCAAACGTACGGTTTCCGTCCACGATTTCCTGATCAAAAAGTCAGATTCAAAAAACCGAATGCTCCATTTTCATACAAAATGTTCTACTAGCCGCACACGTCCTTACTTTTTGCAGAACGGAAAAAACCTGACGTTCGGTTCAGAATGGAAAAAACCTAATGACGTCATACCGAACGCAGCACTCGCATACATTTTGTACTAATCGCCGCACACGTCAGGAAATTTCCATCCGGAATCGCGCTTAAATTGTGTCCAGCGTTGTCAATTCCCAAGAGAGTGGGGACTTTCAAGCCGATTAGGGAATTTGTGGCGATTGTGCTTATGTGGGGCATTTAGACATTCACACTAGACCTAAACTCAGAAGTAATAAGTGGCAAGTATTATACATATTGATAAATTATTAAAGCAAAATATCCGACATTAAGGTACTATTTAACTCTTTATTGACAATATATGTACACGAGCCGCAATAAACATCGCAAGTGGTGAATATAGCGGGAAACTTCAAGAGAAGTAATGTAGTTATCAATGTCTAATATTGGGGCCTTTCTGTTGGGTTTGTGGGGAATTCAGATCATCAGTAATTGGCAACACTGATTGTGTCTCGCTTCCGGGGCTGCCAGATTGTATTGTAACTTTTGTTACATTATGCGTAACTTTTGACTCTCTTACGACCCAGCCCCATAGTGGTAGACGCTCTCAGCTGCATTAAGTCCCAGATGAAATAGCTGGGGCTCGTACTCAATGGCCAGTGGGATTTCAAGGAGCATCTCGGAAGGCCGGCTCCTAAATTGGGCGGATACCCGAGATAAACCGAGAGGATTTTTAAAAAACAAGAAACACTATATAAAAAAACAAGAATACGTAACTTTTCCCCCGAAAATGCAACTTTTAAGCCAGCTTGTGTTACATTTGACAATTTAGCACTGGCAACACTGCTCGCTTCGAACTAATAATAAAAAAACCTAATGCAAAAAACCTGACGTGTGCGCTCGGCACACGGAATTCCAAATCAGGAAACCGTGGACGGAAACCGTCTCCGGAAACCGTACATGTGCGGCCACTTCGGAGCAGCTCGGCTCTGTTCGTGCGAGCTCGGAGGTGTTACCATTTTTCGTTACGGAATTTCTGGATTCGGTCTCCACGCTCAAGGCCCGCGATGAAAGCTATGCAATAGCTTAAAAAATAAAATACCTTTTTCAACACACTTGCTTATAAACAGGCTTTTATTTCACCGCAATTAAGCACGGAATGACACCTATTATAAAACTGTGACTTTTTCATTATTATTATTCACAAAAGTGAGTTAGAGACTTCTTTTTTTTAATTTCATTGATTAGGTTGCTTTGTTCTTAAAAAAGTTTCGATACAAAAATATCGTGTACAATATTACAAACGAATTAATATACCTATTGCTTGCTCATTTCATGCAACTTCGTATTTTAAAAGATAATTTCTACTTGTAATACGTGTTTAATAAACAAAACTTTCACTAAAATCTATTTTTTTTTCTCTGTGAGTATTTACAGAGAAAAAAAAATCATAATTCAAATAAGTAAGTAGATGACAAGGCAGTATTAATCTATGCTCTCAATGTCGCCTCAGCGGTAATCACCAACTTTACACGCTTGTACCATAATGTACTATTACGCGAAAAAATGGATTAGGAGGGGAGAACAGGGGATGAAAATTTGTTTGGAAGTTCATGATGAAATCTGGTAAAAAGATGGAATAGAGCTTGAAAACGAATATAGGTTGCCTTTTATTACGAAAGAGGGAGTTGAAGGAAGGAGGAGGGAGGTATAAGGGCGATGAAAGTTAATTCTTGAAGATATCTTGAGTGATGAAATAAATATTTTATATGCGAAAGTAACTTTGCCTGTCGGTCTGTTATCTTTTATGATAAATATATGTGTATGTATGTTTATGTAAGTATTATAAAAATTAAACTCAAGTATGTACTTAGGTCTATGTAAATTAATAAGTACTAAAGTATTTAATGTGTAATGTATTGTATGTGTCTACTGTGTCTGGGTCTAGCCAAATCTGTAGCTATGACTGGTAAAAGCGGACCCCAGACTCTCCAAGCTGAAAGCTTCGGATGCGACTGGGAATAACGCTAGGAGGAGATTGTATGTGTATATGTGATGTATAATATGTATATTTATAATATAAAATAATGTGTATCTATGCTATGTATCTACATTTTGGATTATGACTACATGACTACACTAATAACTACCCACAAGTTATTATTGTGAAGAAAATGACATTTCTGTGGGAAAATACTAAATTTCAAAAGTTACATGAAGATGTTATGGAAATTATTCCTTATTTACAGTGGAAATCCTTATTATCGTTACTAAGATATAAGAAATAAAATTAAAATAATAGAAAACTAACAAAAAGATAGTTAATTTATAACAATTCAGTACTCGATATGAATTGGGTACCAATAAATAATAAATTAGTTTGTGCGTTGTCCTCTAGTTTGTTTTGTGAAAAATAGCTAGAAAAAAGTGGCTAAAAAGTTTAGCTAAAGTCCGACCAATAAAATAAAAAACCTGTACTGGGGGCGCCAAAAACACAATGATTATGACAACACCAAGTATAGTGATACACATTTTAAATGCCAAGTATACAAATATTTTTTCAACACACTTGCTTATGAACAGGCTTTTATTTCCCCGCAATTAAGCACGGAATGACACCTAATATAAAACTGTGACTTTTTCATTGCTTCTTCTTCCTCTTATCGTTATTCCCAGTCGCATCCGAAGCTTTCAGCTTGGAGTCTGGGGTCCGCTTTTACCAGTCATAGCTACAGATTTGGCTAGACCTCGATATTTTCCGTGAAGCGATTGCCACCTGACCTCCACGACCCAATGTTAACATTAGGTGATATCGAAGCTTTGCAGCTAGACCGGCGCTAGTGAACGCGGCCGCTACGCAGGAGGCGCGGGTTCGATCCCCGCTCAGTGCAAATATTTGTGTGCATGAAATATGAATATTTGCATTGGTCTGGGTGTTTCTATGTATAATATGTATGTATTTACAAAAAAAAAAATGTATCTAAGTATGTTTATCCGCATTCTAGAACCCATAACACAAGCTAGTTAAGCTATGCTTACTTTGGGTCTAGATAGCGTTGTGTAGAATGTCCTACAATATTAATTTATTTATTTATTATTTATTTAGGGCACCAACTACCCGTAACGACTGCCATAGATGTTCTTATGGCAACCGGGACCGACGGCTTAACGTGCTCTCCGAGGCACGACCAGACCAATGCAAATACCCATATTTAATGCACACAAATATTTGCACTGAGCGGGGATCGAACCCGCGCCTAGTGCGTAGCGGCAGCGTTCACTACCGCTACGCCACGGAGGCTGTCATGTTTTTCATTGCTATTATTCACAAAAGTGAGTTATAGACTTACAAGGACTGGGCACAAATCACAACACAGTAGTATCCGTATAATAGTTTACTGCTTGGAATGGTAAATACAAGTTAGACATACAGTTACATTACACTATGTATAGAACAGGGACCACGCGATATTGTTTTTCGGACTGCATAAAATTCTTGTATTTTATGCCTAACAGCACAGAGATCAAAATAATCGAGCATGATTTTCTTTTTTGCGTTAGGCTTATTTTTCTTAGGCGTAGAAAATACATTTGACGTTTGACCTTCTCTTTTTTTTTTTATTACAGAAGATCGGGATATACCTAAAAATGTGAATAATAATTAGTCACAGTAAAATCAGTAGTTTAGGCCAATTTCATTGCACGTACTCTATGATGTACCTACCCGTCATGTTGACAACAAGGTCCGTGATGTTATTTGAGGAACAGAGTTCAATCCTTCCTACTTTTTATCCGACAAATACTTTGTTATATTATAAATTACTTTTCTTAACTAGCTTTTAATAGTTTGCGGCATAATATATTACTATAGTTTTGTAGTTTTGTAGCGCTCTCAAACTCAACAACACGCACAATTGACACCACACTGACAGATGACCATAATGACATTGTATAGATTGTTACCATATGAAGAAATTAGTTCCAATAGTTTACCGCAATATGGCGAGGTATTTTATTTTACTGGTCGGGCTTTACAAGTTTTATTAAATTGTAGCTGTCTACCCTCCAAAAATAGCTAGATCTAGCTACAAAGTGGTTAAGTTGGCAACACTGACGCTAAGAGGAAGAAGTTATGACAGCCCTAAATTTGAATATGACATCGCTAAAACGAGTGTTACAGCTGTTAAAAATTAAGAATGAACGATAAAGGGTCTTTTCATAAAATCTGTAAAAACTTATCTTTATAAGTCTTTAGAATGCCGACAAATTATTATTATTATTATTATTATACCTAAGAAAATACAGTTTTTCTCGGTCCACGTACCTGACAAGTTCGCGGGGTCAGCTAGTTATTTATAAAATCCAAATCAATCGACGATTTATAGAGCTTAAAACGTTTATAGAACATTGTTCAAATTTATTGGGCAGTATTTTATATGACGTCTAATTTTTGTTTTAAATTTCTAATTTTAGTGCATATTTGACATTTAAAACGTACAACAGAATACCGTTTAACCAAAAATGACAGTTGAGTACTTAGGGGTCCATTACACGCTCATGCAAGCGTCATGCATCATGCCGTCAATCATGAATATTATTGGTCAATCGGTTATTAGACGTTATGTTATTGGTCAATCACGGCGTGATTGATGGTTAAACCATGGCAAAACCTAGCGTGTAATGGACCCCTTACTTTCTCTAATTTTAGTTCTGTCAAGCTAATTTTAAGTTAGTTGTGTGTTCTCCATAAATTTCTCAGAATACGAAATTACATTTTGACAGGACTAAACTGACATTTAGAGATTTTTAGCTTATTTTAGTTAGCTTGTGACAAGACAGAATTGGGGTCAATGCCAAATTCAAATCTTTAAAAGTTTAAAATATTTGTATATAATGGAAGAAAGAAAAAAAAGGGCCAATAAGAGGCAGCAGGAGCTCCTAGTGGAACGCCTCCATGCCAATTTGGAAATGGCAAGAGGTAAGAATTGTCCAGTATTTAATTTACTAAGGAGTTTACTTTCAATTTCAATTGATATTCACCGTTTCAACTTTGCTTCTTTAGGAAATTTGGCTGATCCCACTATTGTGGAATTGTGGGCAAGCCTAACGAATGAGCTGAATTCTTTAGGCTGTAATAGGAATATTCAGATGTGGCAGCATGTAAGTATTAATTATTTTTTTACTCATTCGACATTACCTTCACCAGTTGCCATTCTGTATTGTAACTTTTTTAACTAGATTTGGAATTCATGGGTGGCGAAGGTTAAAACTAAGGCAAGGAAGATTCGAGACTCTATTAGGGCAACAGGAGGCGGACCGGCTGTAGGACAAGAGCTCACAGAGGTAGAAAGAAGAATTTTAACCATAGTCGGGACTGCCTCCGTTCATGGTTTCGCTACGGTCAAAGCGGTAAATAATTCATTTATCCAAATATTTATTATTTAACTTCCAGGAACCCATAGGATTTTTTTCCCAAGATAAAAATGTGTTATTCCAGGCTCTGGTCTATCCCTGTACGAAATGTTTGCCAGATCCGTTCAGCTAACCAACTATAATAATATTGACTGTGCTGAAATGATGCCATCAGGCACATTTATGAATATAAATGCACATACAAATATCTTCACACACTTACACATTTATAATATTATTAGTATTAGTATGATACCTACATCACCCTATAGCGTATATAGCCCAACATAATAGTTATTTTTATTTTAGGAACTACCACCACCTTTGCCAATCTCCTCGCCACCTGTGCCAGTATTGCTGCAACCGCTTGAAGCATCTCCTCAGCAGCAGCCACAACAGCCAACACCCACTCGTCGACGGGCTGTGCCCAGACGTCGTTTGCCTCGCCCTTATCGTCATCCCAATGATAATTTAATTCAAATTATGCAAGAAAGTAATAGGAGCCTGCATGAAACTATTCGGCTTAGTGCTGCAGAAATTGCTGCTGCTATAAGAGACAGCAGTGCTGCCACATTGCGTGCTGCTGAGATCTTAGCAGCAGCATTATCTTCAGCACCCAGTCCCAGCAATCACATAAAGACAGAATACATAGACCAAGAATAATGTTGGATCTCAGACTAAAATAATAATATAGACGGAACATATAGAACCAGCGTGTGAAGCCACATAAAGTGATACTAAAGTGACACACACTTAGCACCATCTCACTCGCACTCTTTGTGAGTGCGAGTGAGATGGTGCTAAGTGTTACAACCTGTTGATTATTAATATTTTCCATCGTATTCTTGAATATCTTTCGATGGCCAAACTACACATTTTTTTTTCTTGTCTATGGTCGAGTGGCCCTCTTGCGACAGAACGGCGCACTTCTTTAAAGTTTGCCGTGCCGTAGTACAAACGGCCGACGTTTAACCTGACATATTAGTTTATCAATTGACTAACAGATGGCAGTTCTATAAATAATAAATTCGTTAGCTGATACCCGCGGTTCGACCCGTGTGGAATTTTGTACCCGACACCCATGTGAACCTATTCCTGGATTATAGTAGCCTGTTAGTGGAACCATAGTCTAAGAATTCAATCCAATGTAGGTAGTAGAACTATGAAAGAGAAGAGTTAGACTAAGATAGCCTACCTTTTAGTAGATAATTTATGTTGTCCTGCCCCCCTAGACAAGTGACAATTCGTTTGTCGGCGTATGATGGAATAGAATGACAAATGTATAGGATTTGACGTTTTTGACATTCGTTGACGCCTGTCATATACGTCAAATCCCATACATTTGGCATTCTATTCCATCATACGCCGAGCAACGAATTGCCATTTGTCTAGAGGGGCAGCTCAATAGAACAAGATGGTCAGATCAGTTTCGTTGGCGTACCACCTACCAACCTGCCCCCCTACCTTTCTTTTCGTCCGAAACTCCTTATAGATACCGCCCTTGCCGGCCACCGGGTATGGTTATGTCGGACTAGAACCGATTAAAACCGCATGCCGCCGTGCCGTCTGGGATCTTAATTACAGGGATATAAGGTCACCCAATACTTGGATTCCCTTGCACCCTAGCTAACCCCGGTGGGCCATCTGCGGATTTTAGATACCTACCTAATTTCATTCTATTCCGGAAAGGGGGAGGTGCTTTTTTTTTATCGTGCGAAAAATACTACGGATACATCCCTCGCCGAAGTCGGAGAAGGAGGTTATGTCGGACTCGAACCGACTAAAACGCACGCCGTCTGTAGGCCGTCGGTTGCCGGAGGTGAGATTGTCGTAGCCATATCTCTCGAACCCCGGCCGACCCAGGGCCATATATCTCGATCTGGCCCTCTTCCGGTGTGGGGATCAAAGAGTCCCCGGGTATGGGGAGGTACGCAATGCTCGCCGTCGCCGCGGCCTGCTTCTGCTAGGTTGACAGGCGGCTCCACCCGTCACCCCCAGACCCGCGCTCATGGGGGACGGAGGTCATCGACTTCCGACGCCCGAGTTGCCGCCGCTCGTCGTGGGCCACGAAAGGGGGGTGTTTCGTCGCAGGTCTGCTTCTGCTGGGGCGACAGGTGGCCGTACCAGTCGGGCGTGCGCCCGTATAACCAGCCTGCATATAGCCTGCTTACCACTGTGCCCTCTGCTAAGGAGGCTTCAGAAGAGCATGTGAAGAGGCTCCAAGCAGCTCTCCACAGGCCCGCCTCCATTGTGTGATAGAGGCGCTGCCCTCTTCGTGGCTCTGCTATTCCCTACCTTATCCTTAATTATTTCGTTGCCGTATTGGCTTCAATATATCCTTAGGTAGGCATAGGTATCTACCAATGTAACCTACCTTTTTAACCGACTTCAAAAAAGGAGGTTCTCAATTCGTACCCTTTTTTTTTGTATGTTTGTTACGCGATTGTGAAGCCAATTCTAGACGGATTTTGAAAATTATGTTTTTGTCGGATAGAGGATACTTTCAGAGTGGTCCCATATCCTAGACGTCTGGATCTGATGCTATGATCCTGGAGAAATCAAGGGAAACCCTCCAAAACCGGGCTAATGCGCCTAAAAAAGGGTCCGCAGCACGAGTGTGACGCCCCTGGTGTTGCATACGTCCAACCTATTTTAAATTTATAACTCACTAAAAAGAGAAAAATAAATTCATTTTATAAAAAAGGTTCAACCAACTTCAAGAAACGAAAAAGAGGCACTGAATAGCGTAAAATAACTTAATTTACAGACTTAACTGATTTATGAGAAGTCGGTGCCAGCCAACTTTGTTTGTTGTGTCTGAACTAGGTACTATGATGCAATCAATTGAAATTATGGCCTCTCTTGGGAATCTTGGGATAGGCACCGACTTCTAATAAATCAGTAAGTCTGTAAATTAAGTTATTTTACGCTTTTCAGTGCCTCTTTTTCGATTCTTGAAGTCGGTTAAACTTTTTTGTTAAAATGAATTTATGTAAACATCATAACATGAGATTTTCCTTCCTCATTCCGTTGTGTATTATAGTGCTAATTAATATTTCTAGGCTATCGATATTGAAGTATATAAGTAAGTGTGACTATTGTCTCGTATCGTGTTAATTAATATAGTAGTAGGTAGGTACATTATCCTATTACTAGGGAAGTATACAGGTGATAAATATATTCACATACATTTTGCCAATGTGCTGTGTTCTTGTAATAAATTCGCACCTAATGGAGGCCTCGAAAGATAAAAATAAAATATTTAGAATTACCTACTTAGATCACCAATTTGCATTAATCTCCAGTTATCGAAACTATGTCATTGAAATAAAAGATAATAAACGACGACGCAAGGCAATGAAAAACTTTCATGTCGGCACAGTTAGCAAAAATACAGTCCGAACTTACACAGCGCGATTGCAAAAATTATCGACGCAGCACTTGCCATCAGTACAATCGACAATATTCGCCATCAAGATCAAGTTCAAGGGCATACTAATAGTATATCGTCGGTCGGTCGGAAACTTATTGAGTGGCTAACAAAGTTGACTACATCTGCAACTCACCAAAGACTCACTAGGGACGTCACCGAGGCTTCCGCACTGCACTCAGAACTTTTCTTATGGACCAGCGGCTGGTCCTTACACGACGGCTAGCGAAGAAGACTGCTCCGCGGCCACAGAGCAGCCTCTCGTACCGGCTGACGTAAGTTCTCACCGGGCACGGGTGCCTCAGGGATTTCCTGTGACGGATCCAGAAAGAGCCGAGTGCCATCACTGTGACGCGAGCGAGGACTCGGAGCTGCACAGTGCACACCGAATTCCCGGCGTGGGAGGCGACGAGGCGAGAGCCAGTGGTGGCCCTAGGAGTGAGAGTTCCCTCATTTACCGTCTGGCTCACGGAGATAGTATGCTGCGCGGATGCGCGGGCTGCCGCCGCCTCCTTATACCAGCAAATAATGCTCGAGAAGTAGACGGTGGAGCGGCAACGGACGAGACTCGCAGAACGCACGGCCCACGACGAGCGGAGGCTACTGAGGCGTCGGAGGTCGCAGAATGACTTCCATCTCCTATAAGCGCAGGCCTTACGTTGACGGAGGCTAAATGGGGACTCCGTGGTCACCGCACCCGAAGCGGGCCTGTTCAAAAGAGATGGCCCTGGATCGGACAGGGTGCGAGAGATATGTCTCAGCTGCGGCAGCCTACAACCCACTGACGGCGTGCATTTTAGTCGGTTCAATTTCGACATTACCACCCCCGCCGGCCCCGGGGCGGTTGCTGTCCATGGAGATTTTGCGCACATTAAGGTTAGTCGACGTTGTAAGAAATGAGCTGATTTTATTATTATTCGTTCTATACCAATTAGATCGCAGACAAGCACACGGCCCACCTGATGGAATGTGGTTACTGTGGTCTAAAGACGAGTGCAACACCAGGGGAGTCACACGCGTGCTGCCAATCCTGTAAGAACAGAAGATAAGCAGGACAAACCTTTGGTCTTCCCACTGACAGCACAAAATCTCTCTATTGTAGAGTCATTTTTATATGCCCCTTTTGAAGTTTCATCAAAATTTGACAACGTAACCTTGTAACGGAGGAACAAAATATTGTATAGCTCAAAATGCATATTTATTGCATTAGGGACCAAATTAGGCAATTTTACGGTTCAGTCGTGATAATTTCAACAGAGTCAAACATGAAGTAAGTAGACTTCAATAAAAACCCATTTCAATACACGAAAAATATTTTCAAGGAACAGGCTTGAAAATATTTTTCGAGTATTGAAATGGGAAAGCTATATTGACTGAAGCCATACGAAATGCCTAAACGCGCGAGCCCATACGTAGATCCAAACATCCAAAGACGTATGATCTTCAGATTAATCTTCAAAGTACTCCACCCAACGAAGATGAAATAAACTGTTAAATTAAAAAGAAAACTTCCAAATCTGCCCAGACCCCAACGGCATTCCTTACAAAGTACCTATATAAAAAGTGTCCGACAGTTCGTAAACAGTAGAGTTTGGGTCACCCCATCTCTTCCCATGCGGTGTAGTACAAGGCGACTAAGAGATAGGGCTGTTTAACACCAGACAGCTCAAACTCAGCCTCAGATGGCTCGAGTCAACAATAGTGCCCAGTATACGGTAATAGGCTCACCCCCTATTACGTTGGACCAAATACAATGACTGGTTGAAATGTGGGTGTTGATTCACCTCTGCCTCTCCGGGGATAAAGAGAATAATAATAAAGAGATCTCTCTCCATCCTCTTAAGAGGATCCTCTTAAGAGGATGGAGAGAGAAAATAGGAGAAGAAAAGAGGAAAAGAAAATGAAAATAAAACTACTTTTTAACGGATTCTATCGCGATTTATTTGTTATCAGTTACTTTTAGTCCGACAACTAACAAATAAATCGCGATAGAATCCATCAAAAAGTATAACCCGCGCTACGTATCTTGGACCTAAATCGTAAGACACGAGGCTCTGGCGCCCGCGGGTTGCTTTGTAATAGTCTATGCTTGGTGAATTTGAGTTCATCTACCGCAGTACCATCCCGTGCTATCCTCAAAAGACACCCAAGCAATGTGTACTGCGTGTGTAGAGCCCATTTTAGGTCCAAGTTACACGCGATTAAACGTGGCCAATGTCCTTTCCTAAGGTCTAATCGGTCTCTGCACCAAATACAGACAAAGTTACTTTCGCTTTTATACTTAATATTAGTATGGATAAATGTATTTCTTTATTTTTATTTATAAGGGGAAGATGTTGTGATTGTTATAACGATATTTTGTGTTGTCTATGAATAAACGTCAGTTGTTGTCCAAACTATAGAAAATATCGTATATTTATTCCTCATGTCACACAGTCGTCATTACAAGGTTACGTTAGTACACCTTTTTTCTTCATTGACACTAGGGATGATACCCAGAACCGGTTTTTTTTATACATAAAAACCTTTCTTCTATAAATCTATGATCAAAACTAAGAATTTATAAAAGGAGAAGGGGCAGTTTTGTATGAGAGGCGTCCCAACCCTTGTAACAAGTTGCGACTAGTGTAAACATGTTCATTTAGTCTATTTTTATCTAAAACTCAAAGTTTTTTATCAGAAATTCGTGCAGGTCCAAAGTTATAAGGGTGTAAGTAAAAAATATTTTTTGTGCAAATAGGCTTTGCAGTACAGTTCTACGGTTTTGTATCATTTCGCCAACGGTCATTACAACTACGGTTGACTCAACTAGGGTTAATTCACCTACTGGTTGACATGGTTCATGGTTGTACACTTGTACCGATCACATATTTTTTAAAAAAAAAGAGGGGTTATAAGTTTGACGTGTGTATGTGTGTGTGTGTGTCAGTCTGTTTGTGACATCGTAGCTCCCAAACGGCTGAACCGATTTCGATTCTGTATCTTTTGTTTGAAAGATGGTTTAGTCGAGAGTATTCTTAGCTATGTTTCATAAAAATCGGTTCAGCCATTTGAAATATATGCGGAATGAAAAAAGTGGCAATCCAAAATGTAATCTATTTTCAAATATACCCGTGTTGGGTATCAAATGAAAGGTCATAATTTATACATCACGATATAGCAGGTTTTATGGAAATCGGTTCAGCGGTTACCAATAAAAAGCATGAAACAAAAAAAAATTAAAAGCAGAGACCAATATTTTAATTTTCTCTTTCTAAATCGATTTGAATAGTTAGCATAATAAATGCTTCAAAAGAACATTATTCACGCGGCATACATTTTTGGTTCAAAATTGAAAGTTTTGGCCAAATACGATATTTCGTTAGAGCTTGTTCATATTGGGGCATCAAAGTTGAGGGACCACTTCCCTCGGTTTCATTTGAGTTCGAAAATCTTGAAAACATTCATTTTTTATGACAAACTATTGAAAATGAATAAAAAATATCGTGCTACATTGGAAGAATAGTTAATAAAACTAATAAAAAATAAACCCCATACTGCACACCGTTGTTTTTCGTCCATTTATTTAGGTGCTAAATTGAAAATAAGTAGCGGCCAAAGATTACAAATATGATATTCCGTTAGTCAGCAGTGGACCCTCAGCTTTGACGCCATAATAAAAAATGCTAATGAGGACAAGCTCTAATAGAATATCATACTCGTATTCTTTGGTCGGCACTTTCAATTTTGGTCCTAAATAAATGGGCGAAAAACAACGGTGTACAGAATAGGGTTTATTTATTATTGGTTTTATTAACTATTCTTCCAATATAGAACAATTATTTTTATTCGTTTTTAATCTATACTAATATACTAATATACTAATAATATTATAAAGAGGAAAGATTTGTTTTTTTGTTTGTTTGTTTGTTTGTTTTTTTGTTTTTTTGTTTGTAACGAATAGGCTCCGAAACTACTGGACCGATTTCAATAATTCTTTCACCTATAGAAAGCTACACTATCTGGGAGTAACATAGGCTATATAACATCACGCTACTACTAAAGGGAGCGGAGCAGTGAGCATAAATGTCAATAAATCGGGCAGATTTCCATACATTCTTTACTAATATTAGATTTGTATTTTTGTATTCGAGTAAACTCAAGAACTACTGAACCGATTTCAAAAATTCTTTTACCATTAGAAAGCTGCACTATCACTGACTAACATAGGCTATAATTAATTTTCAAAAAAATAGGGATCCTGGATAAAACTTCAATAATGTAACCCAAGGTGTAAAAAAAATGACCTAAAAAATTCCTTACATCGCGTACGCTGCGAAAACTATTGAAGATAGAACAAAATAATGTACTGTAGAAATGTATCACATAAAAAGGTCTACATAAAAGTCCGCGACAGCATATGTCTATCTAATAAGGGTAGCTCACAATAACCATTTTTATCTTTTACAAATTATAAAAAAAATATGTGTCATTTTCGAAGCTATTTTTAACAATATAGTGTTAAGCCTTATCTGACTAAATACGTTAGATACATTGTACATTTAATGTAGATCAAAATTGCCCTTTACACTGTATAATTATAATGAATATTTTAGAATCTATTGCAGTATGAAAGTAACGCGCGACGATATAAATTCAAGCCGAAATGCCGATCAAAGTCAGACCACGGAATCTATACCTTTATATTAATTCTTATCTAAATAGATCGTTTGGTATTTAAGATTGTTTCAATACCTGTTGATTACTTTTTGAATTATTGAAATCGCACGTTCTATTCAAAAGATATTACGAAATTATAATGTCAATAAATCCGGTAAATTACCATACATTATTTGAAAACTAATTATTATTACGGGCATGGGCTAAAAGGGTGCAACCACGGGTGTTCGAAGTATTTCACGAGCGAAGACAGGGAAGGTCAGCTGAACACAAGATGCAACGGTAACGGGATCCGAATGCGGGATTGGAACCTCCATGTGATGCATCCTGGGTAACGGAGGCATTAACGCTCCTCACCCAGGGGAGGCGCTACCGCCTACGGCAAATACATACAGCAACGGGAGCAGCTCTATAGAGGGCTGCTCAAAGGCTTCCCACATGTCCCTCTGACTACGAGGAGGCCCAGTAGAGAGCAGGAAAGGGAAGGGCTGGTCACCGAGCGCGGACGTGAGGATTATAGGTCCGGCCTCCTGTCATCCCTTCACGCCCGTCTCCTCCCTTTCCGGAATTCGATGGGACATCGTGCTTCCCACTTCTGAGAGGGCCATCTTAAAATTGTAGATGGCCCAGGGTCAGCCGGGGGGTGCGGAAAATGCCCTAGGCAATTTTACACTCCAGCAACTGACGACCCGCGACGGCATGCTGTTTAGTGGGTCCGAATTCCACATGGCACTCCTGATGGCTGACGGGGATGGTATCCGAGGCAATTTTAGCACGAAAGAAAAGTTTGTACGGAATCCGAATTCCACGCGGGCGGAGCCGCGGGCAACAGCTAGTCATTCATATCATACAAATGTATGGTTCCAAGATATTTGAAGTCAAATAAAACTAAGAGCAGTGGTCCCTCAGCTTTGACGCCATAGTAAAAAATGCTAACGGGGACAAGCTCTAACGGAATTTCATATTTGTACACTTTGGTCAGCACTTTCCATTATGGACCTAAATAAATGGACGAAATACAACGATGTGCAATATGGGGTTTATTTTTTATTGCTTTTATTAACTATTGTTCCAATATAGAATAAAGATTTTCATTTATTTTTAATTATTCGTATCATAAAAAATGTATGTCTCCAAGATTTTTAAACTCAAATAAAACCAAGCGCAGTGGTCCCTCAACTTTGACGCCATAATAGAAAATGCTAGCGAGGACAAGTTCTAACGGAATATCGTATTTATTTTCTTTGGCCGGCACTTTCAATTTTGGACTAAAATGGGTAATGTCCTTTCATTCAAAAATCCCAATTATTTATACATTTGAAATGTACTAATTAGGGCCTTTAATTTGATATCACACACGGTATATTTACCTCAAGTTTATTTTTTAAAGCAGTACTTTATGACCACTAGAGGGCGCCACATTAAATTCAGTGACACGTTATATAGCCTATAATAAGTGGACGACTACTAACGATACCTTCTAACGATACCTTACTTGTCCAGTTCTAATTAGTAGTTGAAGAGCTATGAGGGAATTAGTGAATATACATACCTAGTTCATACATACATACATAGCCTGTCAAAATCATAATCCTCCTTTGGCTTTAACGTAGTTGGGTAAAAATAGCATAAATAAATAAATATTTTGTCATAAAAACACTAATTATTTAAAATAAATTAAATACTTTCTTTGTAACTGAAACCTCCACAACTTTTACCCTGCACGAAATACAGATTTATGTCCGTACAAAAAAATAATACACTCATTGAGACCTTTCATTTGATATATGTAGAAAAGTGTTACACCATATGGGACGAAACGCCCATCCTCCTTTGTATTTAATACAAATTATGCAAATACATTAAAAGATTGATGAACGGTTAATTTAAATTAAATGCTATGATTACTTGCGAAGGAATGTTTAACTTTAATCTAATTCAGGGATGAAGTTATCCATGATAATCTATACTTAATAAAAATTTAAGGATCATACAATTATCTATAGGGCGGCGGCGTCCTACCCTTCCCATGTTCCAATATAGCCATTAACTTTCTGATGTGGTGTTTTTGGCCTTTCCGAGGGCGACTGCCGTCCGACCCCCCAACCCCGAAAGGAAAGCCAGCGCCAGAGTCACGTTTGTTGTTCAGCAAGTGCACCGGCTTGCAGGTGAGGTTGGCTTAGTGCCCGAAGATCTTGGTGGACCCCCAAAGCACCGCTGGTCACGTGTCAATGTCAATAATTTGACAAAATAAGTATTTATTCTGATGAACACTATCAGTGTCATAATCATTGTCATCACTGCTATTCGCCCTCAAACATATGATTAAATCATTTTCAATAGTATTGCCTATGCTTATATCACATTGAAAGTCGTTCAATATAATGTTTTTCGTTTTCTCGACGAATTTTCTGAAGTCCTATACAATAACATCTGCACACGCAGTTTCTAGCCGTTTCAGCACCTTTCCAGTGCTGAAGGGTGGCTCAGTATTGTTGCGCGCTGCATTTCCTTTTATTTGTGCCTAAATTAGCTTAATAGCGTTATATTGGCAGTGGTAGGGAGGCAAACTTATGACTTTGTGCCCATATTCTAAAGCTAGTTCATGAATTACATAGCGTGGCTTGGACGACTTAGTTGCATTTACCAAGTGCAATAAGCCCACTTTCAGTAAGATTGGACTTCTTGCTTCCACTCCATTCCTTTCCAGCCACCCCACTATGTCTTGTTTTTTGTTTGTTTGAGTTGGTAGTTTGTCAACTTACAGGGAAAAGAACGTGGCATTATCCTTGAAAAAAAAATTGATGGGTTTTCTAAACTGAGTAGCAATTTTTGAAACCACTCGTTACAGTTTTTGATGCGAACGTGAGGAGGCAGTTTGGAATAAATCCTCGAGAAGCTGAGCCCGCGTGATATATATTAAGGTGGACTCCTTTTTCCAAAGGTACCTACTTTTGAGGTGAACGCCGCTGTATCATTGGTCCATGACCGGAAAACTGTATAGTTCGCATTCAACCACGTTTCGTCAATGAACACTATATTTTCTCAATCAGTAATTCTCTTCAAACTCTCTTCAAAATAATATCGTAGCGTTTCAGTAGGATTTACCGCTTGTTAGATTGTTTGTATCTAAAGCCAATTGATTTCAAAACCTTAGGCAGAGATAACTGACAACCAGAAAATAACCTGCTTCATTTAAGGAACCCGATAGCTTTTCCGTGTAGGATATTCTTGTTTAGCCATGGGGTCCATATTTTTCTTTTAGAATTTCGCACACAGTCTTGTCCCCTGTTCCTAATGCTATGGATACTGGCCTGTCACTGGTGTCCTAGGTAAAAGTGATTTGATGAATTGTGATTTCAGGTGGGTATGAATTATTATAACCTTGGATTGTGTAAATTTACCGGATAAAATGTACGTGTCTTATTGTTTCCTAAATTTATACCACGATAGAAAAAAAATGAAAGACGGATTTGTATCAATTTTTAATTTGAATTTCAATGTTCAGTTAAAATTATAGTACCTACATACCTAATCTATAAATATTTTTAGGAATAAATTTCAGTTTATTCGATTCAGTGATGTTTGAAATTCTTATCGATTTATCCAACAGAATTGGGTTTTCAAACATGTCACCTCACTATGAAGCTTATGTCAAATGTGGCTTTTTAAAATGATTTTATATTAGTGAGCTTACCCTACTCACCGCCGGGAACACAATACCAGGTTATTATAACCGCGGTATTCTATAGGGCGGAGGTATTTCCCCAGTCGGACTGCTCGATTGGGACGGATATACCGTCATGCATGTTCTGCCTCCTAAAATAAAATAAAGCTATTAAAATTTTAAAGGCCACTTGTGGACAACTCGGGACGTGATTACTAGAAAGAATATCATAATTTATCAAATCACGTTATGGCAGATAAGGCAGATGAAGAAAGAATAAGAGGAATTGATAATGAATACACAGTATAATAGATAAAATGTAATTATCTAAATTTTTAGGCATGTAATAACAAGAATGGCGTAATAACAAGAAGATTGGATCCCCTCCAAAAATGACGCAAGTCCTTAGTATTTATGCACCTGCTTTTAGATATTATGTAAAATATTGTTTAACATTCGGTATAATAGTTGGTAAATATACAACTACAAAAGTACTGTGGTCCTTTAATTTAAACGTAATAGGCGAAATTAGGCTAAAAAGCGACGGGTTCGATGTCTCTGATTTTTTTGAACTATGCTCGTCCGAACCATAGCCCTGACCGGAATGCGGAACCCTTATATAAAATTACTCACCACATATTATTATATTTTTCTTTTTGTGGGCCCTAACTCCTTTTCTTCTTCAGATAGTTTTCTTGGTTCTTTTTCAGATAGTTTTCTTGGTTCTTTTTCAGATAGTTTTCGACCAGGCTGTGGGCTGATCTTGAATACAAGACAATGTATAATTAAGTGATATTAAAACTGAAGTACCACCTAGTTATTTAGTGCTATATTCTTTATAATACATGATGAAGCGGTTAGTGATGATATGGATGATGATAGCAGTGATGACGGCAAAAGTACAAGTTGACCCTACAGATCAACTTGTTTTATTCAAGGAGAATACGCCGGTAAGCCCTTTGCACATTATAAGATACGTAGATACAGCGTCACAAGAAAAATGTCGTGTCTGACGAAGCGTTAAACCTTGCACATTGTAAGAAATTTTCTTGTGTCTGACAAGAAATTTCTTACGTAGGTACATCAGAAATTTCTTACGTGGCCACAAACGTTTCTTGTGTGGGGATTTACAAGCGTGCTGTAAATCCCCGAAGAGGTAAGCAGAGGTGTATTAACAACACCCCACATTTTACCAAATTATTTTCGGTCCCACGTAATAGGGTGAGCCATCATTCATCGAGACGTCACAACCGAAACTGCATTCATGATTTTTTTTTAAACTGAAGGTCATTTAGCATGCATTTATCAAAGAAATAACGCCGCGTGAGAGCGCGTGTTTATCAATGACTTCTTTGAGCGATGTTGTTTTCGGGATTTTGGAGTACCTACTTACTTTTTTATTACAATTTCAATTTCATATATATTATGTATTCATTACTGGTGTACATTAAAGTATTATTCATTCATTCATTCATTCATTCATATTGTATTGAGAGATTTAGTACGTTGTGAACAAATAGGTATTAGGTGGTTCTAAGGAAAAAAATTGACATAGGTAGTATACATACTTTATTATTTTTTAATAACATGGATGCGTTTAGCATCGGATACATAGATATTCACTTCGCCAAAATTTCTCTGGTACCTAATTAAAAAATATTCGTGTATTACTTACCATAATTATTTATCATGGGAGTGCGCCGCTCCAGCGCTCATAAGGGCGAGGGCGCCCCTGATGACTATTTTTGTTGCCAATAAGCCTGATGTAAGTTAGTAGTGGAAGTAGTATGTAGTAGGTGATTAACCGTTTTCCAATGAAAGAAGGCGTTAAGTCACATACCTCCTTCTTCCATTGAAGAAATACGTTTAATTGACCGATTTCCAATGAAAGAAGGCGTTAAGTCACATACCTACTTCTTCTCTTGTCTTGTGTACCTACGTAAGAAATTTCTTGTCTAGCCCTTAACATCCCACAAGTGCCTCGCGGATACACTTTTGCGTTTATGTTTTCATAAAATCTAAAGCTTTGATTGTTATAAATCGGCCTTTTACTTCATTTATCGCTAACGTTTTACGAATCTAAATATGCAATGAAAATATTTGTGACATGTATTATTTATTATTTATTAATAATAAACGAAAATAGTACCTCATCAACCCAGAAGTGTCCGGCAGACACAATAATGTTTTATTTAATCAAGTGTGTAGATGATACGATTATAACACAAACTAAGGTCGGGTAGTGGCTATTACCTACCCGATACCTACCCTATTAATGTAACTAAATGTAAATAAAAAACAATCTTCCTTCCCACTCGAATCAAACAAAATTCTATTGTGTCCGTTGGAGACTTGTGGGTTGATAAAGTACTATTTTCAGTTATTATTGTAAATAATACATATTATGACAAATATTTTCCTTGCTTATTTAGATTCGTAAAATATTGGTGATAAATTAGATAAAAGGCCGATACATAAAAATAAATACTTTAGTTGTTATGACAACATGAATACAAAAAATATACCTTGCATTGCTAAAATGAGTCTGTTGGACACTACTGGGCAGTTACGTTACAAAAGCATACTAGGGCTAGACAAGACATGTCGAACGTGCATGTGTCATATCACCGACACCGACTAAATGCATGTGTCATATCAGTTATCAGACACAAGAAAAAAAATCTTACAATGTGCACGGTCTCATATAACAACAAAGGCGAAATTTTCTTATAGGTAATGTGCAAAGGACCTAACGCAATAAAGCGAACAAACAAATATTCATGATCTGTACTTCCAATATTCATACTACTAGATTTCAAATTCGGAGCTGCCCAGGATTATAGTAACTCTTCCTTTCTTAATAGCGTTTTAAATTAATCATTTATCTCTCAGGGCCCTGTCGCTGTAATGACAACATCTGTCGGTAAACCGATCGAGAAAGAGGAAACTTCAACTCTAAACAAAAGACTCCTATTCAACGAGTATTTTATGGACTCCGTAACTCACGCAGTGCGTGAAAGAATTCCGCCGAGAGTAGTACATGCTAAAGCCGCGGGCGCTTTCGGTTACTTTGAAGTAACTCACGACGTAACAGATATTTGTAAAGCTAAACTATTCGGTAAAATTGGGAAAAGAACACCAATCGCGGCAAGATTCTCATTAGGAGTCACAGAGAGAGGGGGAGCAGATACCACCAGAGATGTAAGAGGCTTCGCGATCAAGTTCTATACAGAAGATGGAAATTTTGATATAGTCGGTTTCAATACACCGATGTATGTCTACAAAGACCCAATTCTCTTCGCGACTTTCATGCGATCACAGAAAAGAAATCCAGCAACAAATTTGGTAGATCAAAACTCGGTTTGGGATTTTTTGACCTTGAACCCAGAAAGCTTGTACATATTCTTAATTATTTTCTCGGATCGTGGCACTCCTGACGGATACCGTTATATGCCAGGTTTTGGGATTCATACATACCAGTTCGTAAATCACTATGGTGAAAGCTACTTCATTCGATTCCATTTTAGACCCGATCAAGGAATAAAAAATTTGCGTTCAGAAGAAGCTACAAGAATAGCAGGTGAAGATCCTGATTACAGTACGAGAGACTTGTACAGAGCCATTGGTAACGGCGACTTTCCCAGTTGGACAGTAAGTATTCAGGTACTAACATTGAGTGACGTGAAGAATGCTGGGTTTGACGTATTCGACGTTACAAAAGTACTACCGCTAGATAAATATCCACTCCGCCCTCTTGGCCGTCTTGTTTTGAATAAGAACCCCACTAACTATTTTGCTGAAATTGAACAGTTGGTACTCAATCCCACGAATCTTGTACCTGGCATTCTTGGAGGACCAGACAAGATATTCGAATCTCGTCGACTGGCTTACAGAGATGCTCAGTATTACAGGTTAGGAGGTAACTTCAATAATATAGCTGTAAACTGTCCGCTATATAACAAGGCTTATCCCTACAATCGTGATGGACAACCTCCGCTCAAGGACAACCAACGAGACATACCTAATTATTATCCAAACTCATTCAATGGACCGGTACCTTATTTAGACAAAGATAGAGCAGACCTCGTAGAAATTTATCAGGATGAACCGAATAACTTCGAACAAGCTCGGGAGTTATATATCAATGAGATGACGCCAGATGAGAGGAAGAGGACGGTAGAAAACATATTGGACAGTTTAAAGCCAGTAACAAAGTTTATACAAGATCGAGCTGTTAAAATATTTAGAATCATACATCCGGATCTTGGTGATAGAATATACCAGGGTTTGCAAGCGAATAGAACCATTTACAATTATTATGTATAAAAACACTTCAGTGATGCATCTTTCATTTACCATTTTGTAGCTTCATAGATACGTACGTACACAAGTCAATGTAATCGGGAGGTATGGCTAGGCTATGCTGGGAACTCAAGAAACAGGACTCTCGTGTCCGATTAGCACTCTGGGCAGCAGCCTAGGTCCTTGTGAGGTACTCATACCTTATTCCTTGTACGATCATTAGCCAAAAACCACAAACGTACTATGATACAAATCTAACTTAACTGTTCACAATGATTACGCGTAGGTAATTGATAGCTCATAAAATAATTCATATACACAATCTTGGCTTTTCTTTAATTACGACGTCCCTCGAGTATACCAACATAGGGCTTGTCACCAAAATAATCAATCTGCCACCAAGTATTTGGATGACAAAAAAAATATTTTGGGGATTTAAATATCTCCCGTTGCGAAATAAATTATATTGCATACTTTGATATTGTAAACACACACGATCTTGGGCGTCCATAGTAGTGAGATCATTTACACGCATGTCACCCTCCACGACGTCAAGGCAGGACTTCTTGGGTGGGCCTAACCCTTCTATCTGGACCCGGCGGGGGCACCATTGCCAGGCATTTGCTACCCACGTAGCCTGACGGTTGCCGCAAGACGTGGCCATACCAGCGAAGGCGGCTCTCTTGCATTTTATCTGCGATGTCACGGACATGAAGGCTACCACGGATACGAGAGTTTCTCACGCGATCTTTACGCGTGACGCCGCGCATCCACCGCAGCATTTTCCTCTCCGTGACACGCAGTTCTTGCTTGTGTCGCTCCAGCAGCGGCCACGCCTCACAACCGTGCAAGAGGACAGGCCTAATGATCGTCTTATAGACCTGCCCCTTTAACCTGACTAGCATTTTGGGATCACACGTGACGTCAGTCATTTCTCGCCACTTTGCCCACGCGGCAGCAATGCGTGCCCTGACGTCGTAGTCGACTTCATGGGTCACATGAAGTACAGATCCCAGGTACTGTACACACTGTCATCTCTCCAGTCGCCGTCGTCGTCGTCGTCAACATCAAATATGCGTAAATAACCACAATGCAAGTAAACAATACCATCTGGGTTAAGGTTGGTCGACAAATATAAGCTGATTTAAAAGTCATTACAATAAATATAAGATTTTAAGGGAAGACTAAGGCATTCATGGTTAACTCAGGAAGTCAGGACGTGGGTTCTTTATGGAATATTATAATCTATCAACTCATGTCCTCTACGACCATAACAGAGGACGTAATTTGATAGAGAATTAGAGGAATTGACAATGAATGCAGAGTAATTAGATAAACGTTTGCCGCCTAAGCCCTCAGCTGGGCCTGATGGAATACCAGCGTTTATTTTTAGGGACTGTCTGGACTGGTTTGGTGGATCCGTTGTTTCATATATTCAACACCTGCAACGTTGCCTACTTTGATTTTCGGAAGACATTTGACACGGTAGATAATGACGTCCTTTTAAAAATTGACGGACATTGAGAGATGTAGGCGCTGCACGCCCAACACGTTGTCATTTTTTGTCAGCTATTTACTGGCACTGGACCGTGGTCAATATGCAGCGGACGATTATCTGAGCCCTACTGCACAAGATCCGGAGTCAGTCAAGGACCTCTGCTCTTTATAATAACAGTAAACAACTTACCGAGAGTACTCAATAAAGCTCCCTCTTGTTATTCGCTGATGACCTAAAATTGGTTCTTGAAATAAAGTAGACCACGGATCACGACATTCTGCAGCGGGTCATTACTGGGATCGAAGAGTGGAGTCATACCAATAAACTATACTTCAATGTAGCCAAATGTTCGGTGTTGACCTTCGGCTGAGCGCGCAATTGAGTCATCACAAATACCACATGGATGGAACGCCGCTGCAGTGGGTTACTGAGGTAAGGGATTTGGGGGTTCACTGCTGACATAGACTTCTGACGACGTATTACAGATGCCTGTAAAAAAGCATACCGAATTTAGGAATGGTCTTACGGCTCGGGAACAATTCACGAACGTTGGTGCGCTGCGGTCATTAAACAAGGCACTGGTTAAAAGCCACCTTGAATGCAATTCGGTGGTGTGGTCGCCGCATGAGACCAAATATACCTGAACCCACATTTATGCTGAAGAGAATCCAAAATAAATTTATTAGATTTATATATTTTAGGCAATAACGCGTTTGTCCTGATTACCCCTTGTTGTATCCTACACTATTTTTGATTGGTATGGTTGGTATGTATAGGTTGGAGATCAGAAGGGAAGGGAAGTTGTCATAATTCACAACCCAGGGGTACTGGAGATAGTAGGGTGGTGAGTCCCGGATGGGTGTGTGTGAAGACACGACGGTCGCCGATGTTGTGTATGCCACCGGCGCGCACCAACCTGCTGAAAGAAACTCGTGCCGATGCCGCTGACGTGCGCGCTGCATACACTCAATGCTGTGTCACTGCGAGTGGATATACAGGGTTATTTGTAATTAACTAGCATGCTCGTAGGGGTAGATAGCTGAGATCATAAGTAACAACGTGTCTTCTACGATATTTTACAATTCGTTAAATTTTACTTGCATACAAAAATAAATAGGTATTAATTTAGTTTCGCGTCTGATAGTTATTAACTCTACGCCACAGTTTACGCGCATCGTAAAAATTAGGTGAACAAACTTGTGTAATCAATTCATGCAATGCACGGATAGGAGGCGGGGCGGCGCGGCGGCGCCACGCTAGTGCCTTTGACCTTGACCCATTTCTTTTTGCGAGCCGCCAGTCAGTCGCTAGATGCGCGCGCGTCACAGGTGTGTGTGCATCACATCACTTATCCTTGTGTGCCACGATTTTTCGTGTTACCGTGTTGCCTAATGGATACATGTGAGGTGTATATATAGTAAGAGCGGGGGCACACGATGCGTTGCGGCGCCGCACTGCAGAAATGAAGGGATTGTGTACTTAGTGTAAATACCTACCTAGTTACTTTCTACACGCAACAAACCGCGTGAGCAATTAATAATCTGGCGAAGAAAGTACCCATCTACTAAAAGGTACCTATTTTCTTTAGCGCAAGCGCGTGCGAACGTGCGTGCGTCGACCTTCAGTTTATGAATGAAACATAATAAACTTAATAGTGTCGCGTTATAAGAATAAAAAATTGAAAACTCATTATTAAGTAATGTATTCAGTTTTAATAAAAGTCGTAGAAAAAACGTTGTTATTTATGATGTCTGCTACCTACCCCTGGGAGGATGCTAGTTAATTACAAATAACCCTGTATATACGTGTAGTCTGAATGAATTCACAAAGGCTGTTTATTCCCAACTATCGAATAATATACGACAAATTTGTTATTTTTAAGTTACGGCAATATCGCTTTAGGATATCCTGTAAAGATAGTTGTAAGTGTGTTCAAATAAATAAATAAAAAATAAATAAATAAAATGTAATTATCCAAATTTATAGGCATGTACATTTACATGCGTGATAAGAACATTAGAACCCCTCCACAAATATTGCAAGTCCTTAGTATTTAAGCACCTGCTTATTTAGTATGTAAAACATTCTAACACATTCAGTATAACGATCGGTAAATATATACAGCTACAACATGTACTGTTTTAATTTATCCGTAATAGACGAGATTAGGACCTAAAGCGATGGTTCGACGTCTATAATTCTTTTTGAGCTGAGGGCAATGAGTTCCTCAAACCGAACTGTAACCCTGACCGGAATGCGTGTGTGGCTCTTAGGAACTCACAGAAGAAACCCTTTATGAAAATGACTCACTACTTTTGGTTTTCTTTTTTGCGTGTCCTAAATAAACTGTTTCTTTGTCAGATAATTTTCAACCAAGCCGTCTTCGATACGACACAATTTGTAATTAAGTGATATTAAAACTGAAGTACCTACCTAGTTATTTAGTGCTGTATTCCTTATAACTACGTAATGAAGCGGTTAGTGATGATTTGGATGACGACAGCGGTGATGACGGAAAATGTACAAGTTGACCCTACAGATCAACTTGTTCTATTCAAAGAGAATACGCCGGTAAGTTCATAGAAAGATTATAATTCCCAAAGTAATGTATGTAGCAGTGTAGCACACAAAAGCGTACAAACAATTTAGGATTATAGTTACTTTTACTATTAACTCTGCTCTACTCTGCAATTATTAGCGTTTTAAATTAATCATTTATCTCTCAGGGCCCTGTCGCTGTAATGACAACATCTGTCGGTAAACCGATCGAGAAAGAGGAAACTTCAACTCTAAACAAAAGACTCCTATTCAACGAGTATTTTATGGACTCCGTAACTCACGCAGTGCGTGAAAGAATTCCGCCGAGAGTAGTACATGCTAAAGCTGCGGGCGCTTTCGGTTACTTTGAAGTTACTCACGACGTAACAGATATTTGTAAAGCTAAACTATTTGGTAAAATTGGGAAGAGAACACCAATCGCGGCAAGATTCTCATTAGGAGACGCAGAGATAGGGGCAGCTGATACCTCCAGAGATGTAAGAGGCTTCGCGATTAAGTTCTATACAGAAGATGGAAATTTTGATATAGTCGGTTTCAATACACCGATGTATGCCTACAAAGACCCAATTCTCTTCGCGACTTTCATGAGATCACAGAAAAGAAATCCAGCAACAAATTTGGTAGATCAAAACTCGGTTTGGGATTTTTTGACCTTGAACCCAGAAAGCTTGTACATATTCTTAATTATTTTCTCGGATCGTGGCACTCCTGACGGATACCGTTACATGCCAGGTTTTGGGATTCATACTTACCAGGTCGTAAATTACTATGGTGAGAGCTACTTCATTCGATTCCATTTTAGACCTGATCAAGGAATAAAAAACTTGCGTTCAGAAGAAGCTAGAAGAATAGCAGGTGAAGATCCTGATTACAGTACGAGAGACTTGTACAGAGCCATTGGTAACGGCGACTTTCCCAGTTGGACGGTAAGTATTCAGGTACTAACATTGAGTGACGTGAAGAATGCTGGGTTTGACGTATTCGACGTTACAAAAGTACTACCGCTAGATAAATATACACTCCACCCTCTTGGCCGTCTTGTTTTAAATAAGAACCCCACTAACTATTTTGCTGAAATTGAACAGTTGGTACTCAATCCCACGAATCTTGTACCTGGCATTCTTGGAGGACCAGACAAGATATTCGAATCTCGTCGACTGGCTTATAGAGATGCTCAGTATTACAGGTTAGGAAGTAACTTCAATAATATAGCTGTAAACTGTCCGCTATATAACAAGGCTTTTCCCTACAATCGTGATGGACAACCTCCGCTCAAGGACAACCAACGAGACATACCTAATTATTATCCAAACTCATTCAATGGACCGGTACCTTATTTCGACAAAGATAGAGCAGACCTTGTAGAAATTTATCAGGATGAACCGAATAACTTCGAACAAGCTCGGGAGTTATATATCAATGAGATGACGCCAGATGAGAGGAAGAGGACGGTAGAAAACATATTGGACAGTTTAAAGCCAGTAACAAAGTTTATACAAGATCGAGCTGTTAAAATATTTAGAATCATACATCCGGATCTTGGCGATAGAATATACCAGGGTTTGCAAGCGAACAGAACCATTTACAATTATTATGTTTAAAAACACTTCAGTGATGCATCTTTCATTTACCATTTTGTAGCTTCATAGATAGGTACGTACGTAGGTACACAAGTCAATGTAATCGGGAGGTATTGCTAGGCTGTGCTGGGAACGCAAGAAACAGGACTCGTGTCCGATTAGCACTCCTAATCGGACACGAGAGAAAGCCTAGGTCCTTGTTAGGTACTCATACCTTATTCCTTGTACGATCATCAGCCGAAAACCACAAACGTACTATGATACAAATCTAACTCAACTGTTCACAATGATTACGCGTTGCGCGTAGGTAATTGACACCTCATAAAATAATTCATAATTATGCACAATCTTGCCTTTTCTTTAACTAAGACGTCCCGTACATAGGGCCTGTCACCAAAATAATAAATCTGCCACCAAATATTTGGATGACAAAAAAAAATATTTTGGAGATTTGATTAAATACCAGCACGGAAAAGGACAGGGTATGTTTGGTCGCGATAACCGACATCCACTTGAGCGGAGCCGTGGGCAACAGCTAGTCTTTAATATCTGATAATTCCCAAGAGTCACGGCTAATCGTCGTCGTTCCTCGATAATTTGGCTTAATTTGTTACCCTACGTAGGGTTGCCATAAGTGTGGGGACCCAGACCGGGACATTTGAAAGGTAGAAAAATAGGAACTTTTATTACAACAACTTTTAACACTGCCATTAAACAAGCGTTAAACAAGCGGGCAGTGACCCGGGCTTCCTTTGTTTTCTGAAAGGCGAAAAATTATCAGAATTAACTTCTGATAATTGTACAAAATATTTTGACGAAATCAACATTAAGTTAAACATCATCTTCATGTAGACGCTTTCTCCCGATTGCATCCCTGGCCAAGATGACCCCGGAGCTCAGGGTCCGCCTTCCGGCTCTTCCTCCTCCACTTGACACGATCTTGGGCGTCCATGGTAGTGAGAACATTACGCATATCACTCTCCACGACGTCAAGCCAGGACTTCTTGGGCCTATCCCTTTTACCTGGACCCGGCGGGGGCGCCATTGTCAGGCATTTGCTACCCACGTATCCTGGCGGTTGCCGCAAAACGTGGCCGCACCAGCGAAGGCGGCTCTCTTGCATTTTATCTGCGATGTCATGGACATGAAGACTGCCGCGGCTGCAAGAGTTCCTCACGCACCATTTTTATCTCCGTGACATGCAGCTCTTACGTACTTACGCTCTTGCTCTCACAACCATGTAAGAAGATAGGCTTAATGATCGTCTTATAGGCCCTTCAACCTGACTGGCATTTTGGGATCACCCGTGACGCCAGTCATTTCTCACCACCTGGCCCACGCGGAAGCAATGCGTGCCCTGATGTTGTAGTCGATTTCACTGGTCACATGAAGTACAGATCCCAGGTACTTAAACCGAATCATCGCCTATGCGGACCGGTGTGAAATCTGTCGAGTTTAACGCTAAAATTTCTGTCATCGCTACATTTAGCTTCATACCTCCGTTCTCAAGCGCTTCCTTCCACACTTTCACGTGTTGCACCAATCTGCTTCTGTCCGCGTCCTTCAGCGCAATATCATCAGCATACATGAGCAACCACGGAGGCTGCTTATGTGGTTTTCTGATACTGTCCAACAAGACGTCTAATACCGAGCTGAACAAGTAAGGACTAAGGACGGATCCTTGGTGTACTCCGATGGTGATGGGGAAGGCTTTTGAGTCACCAAAAGCACTCCGAACCACGGAACCAGAATCATGATACATATCTTGGATGGTGTCAATGTAGGTCTCTGGAACTCCCTTAGCCCACAGTACCCACCAGATCACCGCGCGAGGAACACAGTCGAAGGCCTTCTGCATGTCTAAGAATAGGCAGTGCAGGGGCGTGTTCTTCGCCCTGTATTTCCCCACCACAATCCTTAGGGAGAATACCGGATCAATGATCCCGTGCCCGGGACGAAACCCATACTGACACTCCGAAAGTGTACTCTCCTGTCGGATCCGGGAGTCGATTATCTGCTCATAGAGCTTCATGGTGTGGGACATTATCTTTATACCGCGGTTACTACCACACTCCTGCACCGATCCCTTGCCTTTGAATACTGGCGTAATAAAGCTCAGTCTCCACTGGCTCAGGATTTCACGGTGAGAAGTACGCGGTTATACAGATTTGTTAGAATGCTCACACCACGAGCACCCAATGCACCCATTGCCTTCCAAGCCTCGATGGGGATTTCGTCGAGGCCGAGTCTGTACTTCTGCAGGCGTTATCGGTGGCACTAGTCCTTGTTTCGGAAAGAGGTCTGGTGGATGCACCTCTTGCTGCTTATTCAGCATGTCGTTGGAAGTATGAGCGCCATCTGCCCTTCATCGCGTTTTTCTCGTAAAATCATTGGCCCCGGGGTCTTTATTACTCATTAACATATCCATGTATGGAAAAATATCAGCGCTTTCGTCGTTCTATCTACGTATTAATAGCCTAGCTACTTAGCCGCGTTTATTGTAGATATATTACTGTTTACCAACCAAGTCCAGCTCTCTAATATAGTACTAAAAATGTTTAACCGGGACAATTTGCTTATTGGCCGGGACGCCGCACAGTGGTTCGAAATTTGAGCTCCGTTGACATAGAAACTTAAAGTGAGGAAATTAAAAAAAAAAAATTGTAATGGCTCTGGCATATCTCGCTTTATGTCATATTAACGTATGAATGGTATAAGTAGCGCCACACGTGAGAAAAAAAAGTTTTGTGTTTTTTTATATGGGAGAAAATACTTAAAGTGCTTTTTCTTTCAACTGAATGGAACTGAAGGGCTGGTGCTCACACCAGCTATTGTACCACACACGGCGATCAAGATGACATCAAATTCACGCACCTTTACGCACCACTCCGCACGTAGTAAAATTTTGAAATATTGAATTTTCGATATGTGATTTTTCAAATCTTTGACGTAGTTAAATGTAGTTGCCGGTCCATTTACTTATAATGTCATTAGTTTTTAGCCTATTAGTGACTTTTAGGATGACAATAATTAAAAATAATATTGATTATACGCATAAGTTTTTTACAAAATTGCATTCCGAGAGCTAAGTAGCTCATTTTGTTAATCACCGTGATTATGGTTGTTTATGATTAAATATGATTGACGTGAGATTAACCAATTAGGCTCTGGCATATCTCGCTTTATGTCATATTAACGTATGAATGGTATAAGTAGCCCCACGAGTGAGAAAAAAAAGTTTTGTGTTTTTTTTTGTATGGGAGAAAACACTTAAAGTGCTTTTTCTTTCAACTGAATGGAACTGAAGACACCAGCTATTGTACCACACACGGCGATCAAGATGACATCAAATTCACGCACCTTTACGCGCCACTCCGCACGTAGTAAAATTTTAAAATATTGAATTTCTGATATGTGATTTTTAAAATCTTTGACGTAGTTAAATGTAGTTGCCGATCCAATTACTTATAATGTCATTAGTTTTTAGTCTATTAGTGACTTTTATGATGACAATAACTAAAAATAATATTGATTATACGCATAAGTTTTTTACAAAATTGCAGTCCGAGAGCTAAGTAGCTCCCTTGTTAATCACCGTGATTATGGTTGTTTATGATTAAATATTATTGACATGAGATTAACCAATTAGGCTCTAGTGGAGTCAAATAGGTCCTACTCACAATGCGACTCCATTATCTGTAATTAAAGGCACTTAATTAAACAATAGCTCTCGGAATGCAATTTTGTAAAAAACTTATGCGTATAATCAATATTATTTTTAATTATTGTCATCCTAGAAGTCACTAATAGGCTAAAAACTAATGACATTATAAGTAAATGGATCGGCAACTACATTTAACTACGTCAAATATTTGAAAAATCACATATCGAAAATTCAATATTTCAAAATTTTACTACGTGTGGAGTGGCGCGTAAAGGTGCGTGAATTTGATGTCATCTTGATCGCCGTGTGTGGTACAATAGCTGGTGTGAGCACCAGCCCTTCAGTTCCGTTCAGTTGAAAGAAAAAGCACTTTAAGTGTTTTCTCCCATACAAAAAAAACACAAAACTTTTTTTTCTCACGCGTGGAGCTACTTATACCATTCATACGTTAATATGACATATAACGAGGTATGCCAGAGCCATTACAATTTTTTTTTTTTAATTTCCTCACTTTAAGTTTCTATGTCAATGGAGCTCAAATTTTGAACCACTGTGCGCCGGGACACCAGGCCTCAAACGGGGACATGTCCCGGCGTACGGGGACGTATGGCAACCCTACCCTACGAACACATCAGCATGTGAAGCACAGGTACTGTAATACACTGTCCACGCAAGAAGAGAGATATCTCTCCCGTCGCCGCCGTCCGTCGTCAACTTATCAGTCAGCAAATATGCATAAATAACTACAAAATTATGAAAGTAAACAATACCATCTGGGTTAAGGTTGGTCGACAAATATAAGCTGATTTTATAAGTCATTACAATAAATATAAGATTTTAAAGGAAAACTAAAGGCCACCCACTTACAGTCCGCCTGCAGTTTTTCGTCTGTCCGGCAGCCTGCAGTCCTTACCTATGTCATCAATGTCATCATAATTTTATTACCTCATTATTTAATTCTTTTAGTTATTAGTGTTATTACGTATACGTACGTAGTCTGATGTTATTACGTATAAAATGCCGACGGCCATAGACTGTCCGGCCTATAACCGTCTTTGCTGACCGAAATCGTCAAGCGGCCACACACATATTATCCGTCAGTCCAAAATCGTATACGAAACTGTAAGTGTGTGGGCTATTGCGATGAACTAACAGACCGATATCATCCGGTTGTCGTTCGATAAACTGTAAGTGGGTGGCCGCCTTAAGGTATTCACGGATAACTCAGGTAGGACGTAGGTTCTGTAAGGAATCTTATTATTTATCATATCACGTCCTCTGCCATAACAGAGGATGTAATTTCATAGATAAAGAATTAGAGGAATTGATAATGAATAAAGATTATAACAGATAAAAACGCAATTATACAAATTTATAGGCATGTACATGTACATGCGTGATAGAAGATCAGAACCCCTTCACAAATGTCGCAATTCCTTAGTATATAAGCACCTGATTAATTAGTATGTAAAACATTCGGTATAACAATCGGTAAATATATACAGCTACAACATGATGTACTGTTTTCATTTATCCGTAATAGACGAGATTAGGACATATAGCGACGGTTCAGACGAAGTCTCTAATTTTCTTTGAGCTGAGGGCAATGAGGTTCACCCTCCGCGGGGGCAGAGGGCTTGCTTTGTGGGACTCCTGGCCTCGGAGAGAGGCCAGACTACTCACTAAACCACCACGGTGTTCCTCCGTCGCATACACCGCGACTCGGCTAAGTACGCCCTATTGATCGGGCTCAGCTCGTCGAGGCCCCACCATCAATATGGTGGGGCCTGCCCTCCTCCAAAGAATGCGCCACCGGAACATTCAGGGGCGCATTCCGCCACATTAGTATGGGGCGGCGGGTCCCCCGACCCACCACCCGTGGCTCCTCTCATTCGAGGACGCGGGCGAATTGCGCTCGCCGGTGTCCCCTCGCCGGGGGCCTGCGGGGCGGGAGAGTGAGCCACGCTTGCTCCCGCTCCCGCAGAGCCTCTATCTTGGCCGCCATCACCTCGCTAGCGAACGAGGCGACGGCGGCCCAGCACTGTTCGCTGCCGGCCATAGCTGAGACTACGGCCGGCAGCAAGAGGTCAGTGCAATGGTGCTCGTGAGGGCCACCCTTGGCCCATCCCACGCCTCACACATGGCCAAGGTGTTTTGGGCGGTGTCGGGGTCGCCGCTGGTGCAGCTGCGGCACCGGGGTTCCGATTGCACACCCACCACTTCCCACAGGTGTAAGGGGCCGTGACCCGTGAGAAGCTGGGTAAGGTGGAATGTTGGAGCCCCATGACCCCTCTCGACAAACTCGCGCAAGACAGGACGAACGGCCCCCACGAGCAGCGTTGAGCTCCTCGTGGTCCTCAACCTTTCGGCTCACTTCCGGGAGAGATCATCGCGAGCCGCCTGTCTCCAGTGATCGATCTCGTCCGGAAGCGGCCGACCTCCAGTGTTTGAGGGCAATGAGTTCCCCCAACCGAAACGTAACCCTGACCGGAATGCGTGGGTGGCTCATAGGAACTGTACAGAAGACACCCTTTGTAAAATATTACTATCTACTTTTGTTCTTCTTTCTAAATTTCTAAATTTTAAATAAACTGATTCTTTTTCAGATAGTTTCCAACCAAGCCGTCTTCGATACGACACAATGTGTAATTAAGTGATATTAAAACAGAAGTACCTACTAAAAGTGGTTATTTATTGCGATTTTCCTTATAACTGCAACATGAAGCGGTTAGTAATGATTTGGATGACGACGGCGGTGATGATGGCAAAAGTACAAGTTGACCCTACAGATCAACTTGTTTTATTCAAAGAGAATACGCTGGTAAGTACATAGAAAGATTATATTATAATACCCAAAATAATGTATACAGTAGCAGTATAGCGCATAAAAGCTTACAAACAAACACTCACGACCATCACTTGCCATAAGTATCATTACCATTGCATCGTCTTCAGGAGGGTTTGACAATTTTTTTTTAATTGTTTAGGTTTGAAACTCCAACCCAAGTTTATAGTTAGTCTAACTATTAACTCTACTCTACTCTGCCATTATTAGCGTTTTAAATTAATTATTATTTCTCAGGGCCCTGTCGCTGTAATGACAACATCTGTCGGTAAACCGATCGAGAAAGAGGAAACTTCAACTCTAAACAAAAGACTTCTATTCAACGAGTATTTTATGGACTCCGTAACTCACGCAGTGCGTGAAAGAATTCCGCCGAGAGTAGTACATGCTAAAGCCGCGGGCGCTTTCGGTTACTTTGAAGTAACTCACGACGTAACAGATATTTGTAAAGCTAAACTATTTGGTAAAATTGGGAAAAGAACCCCAATCGCGGCAAGATTCTCATTAGGAGCTACAGAGAGAGGGGGAGCAGATACCTCCATGGATACCAGAGGCTTCGCGATCAAGTTCTATGCAGAAGATGGAAATTTTGACATAGTCGGTCTAAGCACACCTATGTATGCGTACAAAGATCCAATTCTCTTCACGCCCTTTATGAGAGCACAGAAAAGAAATCCAGGAACAAATTTGGTAGAACTAAACGCGGTTTGGGATTATTTGACCTTGAACCCAGAAAGTTTGCACTTATTCTTAATTCTTTTCTCGGATCGTGGCATTCCTGACGGATACCGTTATATGCCAGGTTTTGGGATTCATACTTACCAGGTCGTGAATCACCGTGGTGAGAACTACTTCATTCGATTCCATTTTAGACCTGATCAAGGAATAAAAAATTTGCGTCGAGAAGAAGCTAGAAGAATAGCAGGTGAAGATCCTGATTACAGTACGAGAGACTTGTACAGAGCCATTGGTAACGGCGACTTTCCTAGTTGGACGGCAAGTATTCAGGTACTAACATTGAGTGACGTGAAGAATGCTGGGTTTGACGTCTTCGACGTTACAAAAGTACTACCGCTAGATAAATATCCACTCCGTCCTCTTGGCCGTCTTGTTTTAAATAAGAACCCCACTAACTATTTTGCTGAAATTGAACAGTTGGCACTTAATCCCGCAAATCTTGTACCTGGCATTCTTGGAGGACCAGACAAGATATTCGAATCTCGTCGACTGACTTACAGAGATGCTCAGTATTACAGGTTAGGAGGTAACTTCAACAATATAGTAGTAAACTGTCCGCTATATAACAAAGCTTTTCCCTACAATCGTGATGGACAACCTCCACTCAAGGACAACCAACAAGACATACCGAATTATTATCCAAACTCATTCAATGGACCGGTACCTTATTTAGACAAAGATAGAGCAGACCTCGTAGAAATTTATCAGGATGAACCGAATAACTTCGAACAAGTTCGGGAATTATATATCAATGAGTTGACGCCAGATGACAGGAAGAGGACGGTAGAAAACATATTGGACAGTTTAAAGTCAGTAACAAAGTTTATACAAGATCGAGCTGTTAAAATATTTAGAATCATACATCCGGATCTTGGCGATAGAATATACCAGGGTTTGCAAGCGAACAGAACCATTTACAATTATTATGTTTAAAAACACTTCAGTGAAGTTCAGTGATGCATCTTTCATTTACCATTTTGTAGCTTCATAGATACGTACGTACACAAGTCAATGTAATCGGGAGGTATGGCTAGGCTGTGCTGGGAACTCAAGAAACAGGACTCACGTGTTCAATTAGCACTCTGGGAGCAGCCTTGGTCCTTGTGAGGTATTCATACCTTATTCCTTGTACGATCATCAGCTGAAAACCACAAACGTACTATGATACAAATGTAACTTAACTGTTCATCCCTCATAAAATAATTCATATGCATAATCTTGCCTTTTCTTTAATTACGACGTCCCCTAAGTATACCTACATAGGGCCTGTCACCAAAATAATAAATCTGCCACCAAATATTTGGATGACAAAAAAAAATTATTTTAGGGATTTAAATATCTCCCATTGTGAAATAAATTATATTCCGTACTTTAATGTCGTAAATGCCAAAGCATGTCTGTTTGTTACACCTTCACGCCTAAACCACTGATCCGATCTTGATGTGTACAGAGATGAAATAGAGTTTAGGAAAGAACATAGGCTACCCTTGACCGTGAAAAAAAGGGTTGAAGGAATTCAAATAGGTGTTGAAAGTTTGTATGAAAGTTCGTAATTTTTGAAGATAACCTGAAATTTGATACACACAGATTAAAGCACGGAAAAGGACAGGGTATGTTTGGTCGCGATAACCGACATCCACTTGAGCGGAGCCGTGGGCAACAGGTAGTCTTCAATATCTGATGATTTCCAAGAGTCACGGCTAATCGTCGTCGTTCCTCGATAACTTGTTACCTTGCTACGACCACATCAGCATGTGAAGCACAGGTACCTACTGTATATTACTGTCCACGGAAGAAGAGAGATATCTCTCCCGTCGCCGTCGTCAACATAGCAGTCAACAAATATGCGTAAATAACTTCATAATTATGCAATTATACTATATTGGTCGACAAAATATAAGCTGATTTTATAAGTCATACAATAAATATAAGATTTATTATTAGATATAAATTATAGATATACCTATTATATTTTTTTAAGGGAAGACTAAGGCATTCACGGCTTAGAGTATCAGATACTCTAAGGTTATAATCTATCAAATCACGTCCTCTACGACCATAACAGGACGTAATTTAATAGAGAAATAATTAGAGGAAATGATTATGAATAAAGAGCCTGATGGAATACCAGCGTTTATCTTTAGGGACTGTCGTGCGGTTTCGGTAGATCCGTTGTTTCATATATTCAAAACCTGCATTAGTACTGCAAAGTTTCCTGATCGCACTCACGCGGGTGGTGCCTTTACCGAAAGGTAGTGGAGGGTCAGCAGACAGCGATTATCGACCAGTGGCGGTATTATCGACTCCAGCTAAAGTGTTAAGAGTCGACTGTTCATAGCCAGCCTGTATCCAAAATTAGCGCTTTGCTGTCCGATGCACAGCACGGCTTCCGTCCGGGGCGTGGGACAACGGGAAATTTGCTGCACCTTGTGACACACTTGGTGCCGGCTGTAGATGCCGGTCATCAGGTAGACCTTGCCTATTTTGATTTTCGGAAGGTATTTGACACAGTAGATAATAACATCCTTTTAAGGAAATTGACTGATGTAGGCTGCACGCCCCATACGTTGTCATTTTTTGCCAGCTATTTACAAGACTATTGTCAATATGTAGACTGCGGCGGACGATTATCTGAGCCTTACTTCACACTCTTGTTTTTCGCTGATGACCTGAAATTGATTCTTGAAATAAAGCAGAATACGGATCATGACATGCTGCTGCGGGATTTATTAGATTTATATATTTTAGGCAATATCGCGTATGTCCTGATTACCCCTTGCTGTATCCCACACTATTTTTGCTTGGTTTGGTTGGTATGTATAGGTTGGAGATCAGAAGGGAAGGGAAGTTGTCATAATACACAACCCAGGGGTACTGGAGATAGTAGGGTGGTGAGTCCCGGATGGGTACGTGGGAAGACGGTGACGGCCGCCGATGTTGTGTATGCCACCGGTGCGCACCAGCCTGCTGAAACTCGTGCCGCTGACGTGCGCGCTGCATACACTCAATGCTGTGTCCTGTGTCACTGCGAGTGGATATACAGGGTTATTTGTAATTAACTAGCATGCTCGTAGGGGTAGATAGCTGACATCATAAGTAACAACGTTTGTTCTACGATTTTTTACAATTCGTTAAATTTTACTTGCATAGGTACAAAAATAAATATTAATTTGGTTTCGCGTCTGACAGTTATTAACTCTACGCCACAGTTTACGCGCATCGTAAAAAATAGGTGAACAAACTCGTATCATCAATTCATGCAATGCACGGATAGGAGTCGGGGCGCGGGGCGGCCGGCGGCGCGGCGCGGCGCTAGTGCCTTTGACCTTGACCCATTTCTTTTTGCGAGCCGCCAGTCGGTCGCTAGATGCGCGCGCGTCACAGTCACAGGTGTATGTGCATCACTTATCCTTGTGTGCCACGATTTTTCGTGTTACCGTGTTGCCTTATCAGTATTCATGGATACATATGAGGTGTAAGTATAGTAAGAGCGGGAGCATACGATGCGTTGCGGCGCCGCACTGCATCGTGTGCCCCCGCTCTAATACATGGAAATGGTAAGGATGCTTGCTAGGTGTGATGATAAAGTGGCGGAAGCCTGCCATCAATATGCAGTAAGGTTTCCAAATCTACCTACACGGAGCCGGGCAACGATGTTATCCACCACACAGCGATTACGCGATCACGGACATTTCCAGCTCAGGTTCAGTGATAGTGGTCGTCCACTGAGGCACTCAGAAAGGGAACAAGAAAGGTTACTGGAGTTCTTTGAGGATCGTTACTTGGATGATAAGTGTAGGTACTAGGTACGTTTCATCTTTAGCATTTCTTAGTCATCTTTTTGTTTTTTTAATGTAGCCAGCCCTTAACCTGGTAAAGTATGAAGGGATTGTGGACTTAGTGTAAATACCTAGTTACTTTCCACACGCAACAAACCACGTGAGCAATTAATAATCTGGCAAAGAAAGTACCTAGGTACTAGTAGGTACCTATTATTCTTAAGTGCAAGCGCGTGCGAATATGCGTGCGTCGACCTTCAGTTTATGAATGAAACATAAACTTAATAGTGTCGCGTTATAACAATAAAAAATTGAAAACTCATTTAAGTAATGTACTTATTCAGTTTTATTAAAAGTCGTAGAAAAAACGTTGTTATTTATGATGTCTGCTACCTACCCCTGGGAGGATGCTAGTTAATTACAAATAACCCTGTATATACGTGTAGTCTGAATGAATTCACAAAGGCTGTTTATTCCCAATTGTCGAATAATATACGACAAATTTGTTATTTTTAAGTTACGGCAATATCACCTTAGGATATCCTGTAAAGATAGTTGTAAGTGTGTTCAAATAAATAAATAAAAAATAAATAAATAAAATGTAATTATCCAAATTTATAGGCATGTACATTTACATGCGTGATAAGAACATTAGAACCCCTCCACAAATATTGCAAGTCCTTAGTATTTAAGCACCTGCTTATTTAGTATGTATAACATTCTAACACATTCGGTATTACGATCGGTAAATATATATAGCTACAACATGTACTGTTTTAATTTATCCGTAATAGACGAGATTAGGACTTAAAGCGATGGTTCGACGTCTATAATTCTTTTTGAGCTGAGGGCAATGAGTTCCTCCAACCGAACTGTAACCCTGACCGGAATGCGTGTGTGGCTCTTAGGAACTCACAGAAGAAACCCTTTATGAAAATGACTCACTACTTTTGGTTTTCTTTTTTGCGTGTCCTAAATAAACTGTTTCTTTGTCAGATAATTTTCAACCAAGCCGTCTTCGATACGATACAGTTTGTAATTAAGTGATATTAAAACTGAAGTACCTACCTAGTTATTTAGTGCTGTATTCCTTATAACTACATAATGAAGCGGTTAGTGATGATTTGGATGACGACAGCGGTGGTGACGGAAAATGTACAAGTTGACCCTACAGATCAACTTGTTCTATTCAAAGAGAATACGCCGGTAAGTTCATAGAAAGATTATAATTCCCAAAGTAATGTATGTAGCAGTGTAGCACACAAAAGCGCACAAACAAACATTCTCGACCATTATTTGCCTTAAGTAAGTATCATTACCATTGCATCGTATTCAGGAGGAATTAGCAATTTTTTTTTATTGTTTAGGTTTGAAACTCCAACCCAGGATTATAGTAGTTACTCTTACTATTAACTCTACTCTACTCTGCCATTATTAGCGTTTTAAATTAATCATTATTTCTCAGGGCCCTATCGCTGTAATGACAACATCTGTCGGTAAACCGATCGAGAAAGAGGAAACTTCAACTCTAAACAAAAGACTCATATTTAACGAGTATTTTATGGACTCCATAACTCACGCAGTGCGTGAAAGAATTCCGCCGAGAGTAGTACATGCTAAAGCCGCGGGCGCTTTCGGTTACTTTGAAGTTACTCACGACGTAACAGACATTTGTAAAGCTAAACTATTTGGTAAAATTGGGAAAAGAACCCCAATCGCGGCAAGATTCTCATTAGGAGCTACAGAGAGAGGGGGAGCAGATACCTCCATGGATACCAGAGGCTTCGCGATCAAGTTCTATACAGAAGATGGAAATTTTGACATAGTCGGTCTAAGCACACCTATGTATGCGTACAAAGATCCAATTCACTTCACGACTTTTATGAGAACACAGAAAAAAAATCCAGCAACAAATTTGCTAGAACTAAACTCGGTTTGGGATTTTTTGACCTTGAACCCAGAAAGTTTGCACTTATTCTTAATTCTTTTCTCGGATCGTGGCATTCCTGACGGATACCGTTATATGCCAGGTTTTGGGATTCATACTTACCAGGTCGTGAATCACCGTGGTGAGAACTACTTCATTCGATTCCATTTTAGACCTGATCAAGGAATAAAAAATTTGCGTCGAGAAGAAGCTAGAAGAATAGCAGGGGTTGATCCTGATTACAGTACGAGAGACTTGTACAGAGCCATTGGTAACGGCGAATTTCCTAGTTGGACGGCAAGTATTCAGGTACTAACATTGAGTGATGTGAAGAATGCTGGGTTTGACGTATTCGACGTTACAAAAGTACTACCGCTAGATAAATATCCACTCCGTCCTCTTGGCTGTTTTGTTTTAAATAAGAACCCCACTAACTATTTTGCCGAAATTGAACAGTTGGCACTCAATCCCACGAATCTTGTACCTGGCATTCTTGGAGGACCAGACAAGGTATTCGAATCTCGTCGACTGGCTTACAGAGATGCTCAGTATTACAGGTTAGGAGGTAACTTCAACAATATAGATGTAAACTGTCCGCACATGGCTTTTCCCTACAATCGTGATGGACAACCTCCACTCAAGGACAATCAGCGGGACATACCTAATTATTATCCAAACTCATTCAATGGACCGGTACCTTATTTTGACAAAGATGAAGGAGACCTCGTAGAAATTTATCAGGATGAACCGAATAACTTCGAACAAGCTCGGGAGTTGTATATCAATGAGATGACGCCAGATGAGAGAAAGAGGACGGTAGAAAACATACTGGACACTTTAAAGCCAGTAGCAAAGTTTATACAAGAGCGAGCTGTTAAAATATTTAGAATCATACATCCGGATCTCGGCGATAGAATATGTCAAGGTTTGGAAGCGAACAGAACAAACGATTCTCTTGTTTAAAAAACACTTTAGTAATGTATCTTCCATTTACCATTTGGTAGCTTCACAGATACGTAGTAGAAAGTAAAGAAGCAGGATGGAAGCAGGACTCTCGTTACCATTCAGTACTCTGGGCTGCTGCCTCACAGACGCATGATTCCCCCTTAATCCTTAGACGATTATCAGCCGACAACCACGAACCAGACACCAACCTACTAATTTAAGCAAACTATACTAAAATTGTAGTTAACTATTGCCTTATGAGTGTGTATGATACTAATCCAAATATTTTAACTATTCGCAATGCTAACGTGTAGGTAATTAATGCCTCATTAAATAATTTAAATGCACAATCTTGCCTTTTTTTTTTAATTACGACGTCCCTCGAGTCTCGAGTATACATTACATGGAGTTTATCACCAAAATAATAAATCTGCCACCAAATATTTTGGTGGCAAGATTTGATGACAAGCCTATTATTAAATATCTCCCGTTGCGAAGTCACTCCGTAGTATAAAACAAAGTCGCTTTCCGCTGTCTCTCTGTCTCTACGTATGCTCAGAACTTTAAAACTTTTTATGCGAGTTTTTTTAATAGGTAGAGTTATTTATATTTCATAGGAATTCATATGTATGAGCTATCTATATTCATAGCTTTACCAAGAGTTGACACCAAAATTTGACAACTTCGTTACCCTATCGAACTGCGTACGCGAATCTGATTGGTCTGTGTAGAACGCATGCGTGAATTCCCTGACTTCTGATTGCTCCGTTTAAAATGACAACGTGATTTCGCATGCCCGATACTTCGCAACCGTGTGTAGATTTCGAATCGCCGTTTGTCAAAATCCAGGGCCGTATTGGGTATTTGGCTGTCAAGTCAAATTAGTTACTTTTTACTAAACGTCAAAACAGTAAGTTATAAATAAGGTTTGTATGCAATAAACCATTGTGACATTAACATTTTTATTGTCAAGTAATTTACTAATATAGGTTAGGTAGATAATTAAAAATACATAATAAACAAAATAAGTAATAAACTATTAAGGTCTGTCCTTACTGGTCCGTGCCATGCCAGAGCCGATTGAGCAGAGCTGCCCCGCTAGGGCCTTTCTATTTACACACATCACTGACGTGGATACAGAAATATTAAAAAACTAATAAAGTCCTAGTAAAACTTTTTAGTTTTACTAGTTTTACTAGGATTTTATTCGTTTTATGTACAAATATTATAAAGAGAAAAGAAGATGTAGCGACGGATGCAGCCCTGTGGAGAGGTTCCCTCCATCTGGCAGAAACTTGATACGACGGTGCGACATTCATATCCTTCCTTTCCGGAGTACAATGGGGACACCGTGCTTTTCACACCTGAGGGCATTATGGCCCAGGATCAGTCGGGGAGTGCAAGATAGGCGGCGTGCGGCTTTGAGTAGGTGCGATGGCCGTCGTGACGGAGTGGTATCTGAGGGGACTGCCGAAAAAGGATCGAAGGATAAAAGTTGGAACGGGATCAGAATTCGACGTGGGAGCCGCGGGCAGCAGCTATGTATAATATAATACCATTTTGTACAAAAAACTGTAGATAAAGGCAAAACAGTGAAAAAATAATCAAAGTAAAACTTTTTTACTGGTCTTGATTCATTGGAATTTGAAATATCCCTAATGCGGCCCTGCAATTAACGTGTTACGTAGACGTTGGCACGTGTCGTGTCCAACTCATGGTAGAGCTACTGCTCTTTGTTACTTGTGTATCCTACTTTTTTCATTGAACGAAACGCACCTCATAAATTTTGTTTTTTCTTTTTTGTAACAAATTCTTTAATTTCATTCAGAAAACCAGTAAGCCTACACAGTCCTTATTACCTATGTCTATTTGAGTAGCCAGAGCTTTTTATTTTCCACATACCTATGTGAACGCAATCGCTACGCAGGAGGAGCGGGTTTGATTCCCGCCCAGTGCAAATATTTTGTATGCATGAATACCTATAGGTATTTGCACTGGTCTGCTCGTACCTCGGAGAACACGTTACCACACGAACATCTATGGCAGACATTACTGGTAATATTGAGCCCTAAAATTCTATCAACTGGTCTAACTGCAGTGGTTGTGGACGTCAGATAGAAGTTGCTTCACGAAAATATCGAAGCAATGAGACCGGAAAAAGCGGACCCAGACTCCGAGGTGAATCGTTCGGATGTGACTGGGATTGACGCTAGGATGAGAATGGGTGTTAGCAGTACAAATAATTGTGTAATGGCCTTCGCGCTGCAAATCGATATTCCGCTAAAATATCGTTTACACGTGACCGCGCGGGATGAAGCTGTGAAACGATGCGTACGCGCCGACCGCCAAATCGAACTATTGATCCTGGCGCGTCGCTAGCGTTTTCACGTTCGTTCCGAAATAACAGTTTTGTACCTACTGGCGTGAGGTGATTGCTTCGTTCCGATCTGCACGTGTTAACCTCCCTAATCACTAATTAGTAATGGTCACAGAGTCATGGTTGACATTCGTGCCTTTTGTAAAACATGAGTTTTTGAACTATTAATTAATCTAAACTACAATGGGGCTCGTTGCTATGCGGGTATGTCTGGTTGGGGCTGTACTGGCTCTCACAGTACTCACAGACGCAAACGTCGCAAGTGAATCCTCACCAACGTGTGATAAACTACAAAAAATATTCGGTAAGTAGCATTCGTTTCAATAAATATTTAGACGTTATCTACTCAATAACGTATTTAAATGGGCGAAGACGGCGTATCCGAATATTTTAAGATTACTTAAGTAACAACTGAAAAAATTTAAGAAATATGTACTTAACGTATTAATAAGGTATTATAGGTGAAAAATACCTAATCCGAGGTAATTTTTCAAAAATCATGGTACATCGTACCTCAATCATAATTTTCGGAGACCGAGAAAAAAGGTTATCATGAAAAAACACTTGCTGACTAGACTAAGTACCAATTTCATAATCACTTGAGTTTAGGTTCCTTGTAACTATAATGCTCGAAGAAACCACCCTATATCATTCATTCATTATAATAGTAAGCTTGGTGAGAATATGTCGAAATATAGATACATTCCGATTCAGTACCATTCTTCTAATAGGTACTACATGGTATTTTTTTTTTACCACATGTATATTCTCTTCCGAACTAAAGGTGCTTCTAAACGGGCGATGTTTTACTGCAATTAGTGGCTGCAACACTGTGGCCCAGCAACATTGCAACTATTGCAAGCAATACCGGCCAGTATTGCAGTAATGTCCCGGCCATATAGCTAAACATGTTTTGTGTTGCCACATATGGCCGATGTTGTCGCGATGGGTTGCCGGACGATCGCTAGGCGGTCGATTTTACTGCAATACTGCTCGGCCACTTCTATTGTTGTTTCAGTCGCTCTCTTTGTTATAGCACAGCCTTTCCTTTTCTACGCGAATTGTTAAATAATTTACTATCAAGGCTTATTTCTAGACTTAAATTATCTAAAGTTTCACGCCTATTTAAGTAAGGTCGAATCCACAATCTCTTCTTTTTCTGTTCATTTTTAATAAAATAATATAAGCTGCAGCAACAAGTGTGATTTCGTCAGCCATTGTTGCCGGTTTGTGTAGCCCGTTTATGAATCTGCATCAAAAGCCATACTATTGCAGACGTATTTGCAACACATTGCCCAGCCATTGATTGTTCTCATTGTTCGGCCATCAGTTGCAATGAAATATTTTTAAGATTGCCGGGCAATCAGTTGCCAATAGTGCAGCCACATATTGCAGAAAAATATGGCCCGTTTAGAAGGGCACTAATACCATTTTTGGAACTATTCAATTAGTGATAATAATTTATTCCGAACGAATACCAAAGTACTGTCAGCAGAAAAGATAGGCTTGTGGTTAAGCGGTGACTAAGTAGGTTACCACATTACCAGGATAAGCATGACAGCCTCTGAAGCATGGCGGTAGTAAACGCGGCCGCTACGCAGGAGGCGCGGGTTCGATCCCCGCTCAATGCAAATATTTGTATGCATGAATATGGGTATTTGCATTGGTCTGGTCGTGCCTCGGAGAGCACGTTAAGCCGTCGCACTATGGTTCAGAAACGGGTTCACCGTCTCAAACATCTGTATCTCTTGCCTTAAGACTTAAAATTTTAAAAATTTGTACACATATTGTTGAATAATATGGGCTTCCAAATGGAATAAGAATAATTTTAATAATAATACCTATACAATATTAGTGGTTACAGCCGTAAAATATGTTTAATACTTACGCGCACTTGGTACCTACAATCGACATATCACTTCAAGGTCCTGCAAAAAAATTTACCATATTGTTTTATCATGACCTCGATAATTTATTATCGCATGCCATGAATAATAGTACCTACATGGTACAAGCGTGTAAAGTTGGTGATTACCGCTGAGGCGACATTGAGACCCGAGGCGCAAGGCGAGGGTCTTAAGAGAGCCGAGGACGGTAATCACGATACACGCGAGTGGCATACGATTATTTTCAACACACTTGCGAATAAAATAATACTGAAAATACTACATAACACAATAGTAAAAATCTATTTGTTGTCATACTTGTCATAAAATATGCGCGCGCATCTATCATTTTTTTTATTTGTTCCTTTCGGAACAGGCTAAGGTGCTATCACCATGCTGCCTTGTCATCTACTTACTTATTTGAATTATGATTTTTTGACAAAACTGGAAATAGACATTGTCTCATATTTTATAGTGTAACAAAAAAAAGATCAAATGGGGCAATTTTTTTTTCCTTGAAAGTAGAAGTAAATGAGTAATTGAATGAGAAAAATAACAAGACATAAGCTTTCGAATGTCCAATTGAAAATAATAAACGACATAATATATAAACAGAGAGGCATCTTCAAACGAAATTATTGGCTTATAAAAAATATTTTTTTTTGTAATTATATTTTACTAACTTTTGCCCGCGGCTCCGCCCGCGTGGATGTCGGTTATCGCGACCAAACATAGCTTATGTCCTTTCTCAAGGTCTAATCTACCCCTATACCAAATTTCATCAAAATCGGTCTAGTGGTTTAGGCGTGAAAGCGAACAGACAGACAGACAGAGTTACTTTCGCATTTATAATATTAGTATGGATTCGCATATTGATAACACATGTACTGGACGTACTGGCCCCGACCCTAACCCAGCGCTAGACTTTTTATCTGGCGGAAACTATACTGTGGGTGCGCTGAGCAAGGTCGGGAGAAAGCCGGATTCGGAACAGACACGGCGATCAAGATGGCACACCGTCGAGAAGTCTCAGGGAAGGTTCGAAGAACGTCAAGAGAGGAGTTACTTGACTATTGAAATAATAATCTTGAAGAATCTTGAAAGTTGTTTATTGAGTAGAGTAGTGTTCTCTACGAATACTGTATGCCGACTGAGGTAACGGTACATCGGGGCCCCGCGTTTATATAGCCCGCGGAGCTTACACGTGCCGTCTATGATAGGCGCATCGAGTTAACCGCGCTCGATGCGTCCACCTGCGGCCTAATAACATTCCTACATGTACCTCTATTTTTCTATATACAGTCTATTTATATAATCTATTACACTTATCTATTATCATTAGATAATAGATAAGTGTAATAGATAATATTGTTAAGCATTGTATTAACAATGCTTAACAATATTTTAATAAGAAAAAGGAAAAATAATCTAATAAGAATTTTGACAATCTTACGAACTAGGTGCCCTACTGGGTGTTTTAAAAAGTGTTTCTTTCAACTTATATCTATCTATTCTTACGTACTAGAGCTTATATACTACGACCTATTTACTATATTATGTACATTGTTCTGCACAACACACTTGTACTTTATCACTATATTTATTATTGTCCTAACCGGTTTCGCCTTACGGTATTCTCAAAATTGTAACAACAAGTTCCACCAAGTGCCATCAATCAACAGTATAAATATTTTATTCAATTACCTACTTACTTCATGCTTTGGGCTTTCTAAAAATATATAATTCATATTATACGAGTAGTTCTGAATTAAAAGTTTCTACAACACTCATTTGAATTGCCTGTATGAATAATTTACTTGAAGTTGTGGAGGTCAAATGGCAGTCGCTTCACGTAAAATCTGGAATCCAGCCAAAACCGCAGGGAGACTGGTAAAGCGGATCCCAGACTTCAAGGTGAAAGCTTCGAATGCGACTCGGATTAACGCTAGGATAAAGAAGAAGGTACTATACGAGTCAGGTCAGTCTTAGAATGGGTGACCATTATTAACTATTATTAAGAGGTTAAGCAATGTTAGTCAGGTCAGTCTAAGATGGGTGACCATTATTAACTAGGTAATATTATTAAGTGGTTAAGCAATGTTAGCCAGGTCAGTCTTAGGATGGGTGACCATTCTTAGCTAATATTAAGAGGTTAAGTAAAACTAGCTAGGTTAGCTTTGGGAATCCCTATGGGTACCACCCCGTTGGCCATCGGCAGTAATTCCCAACTTATTTGGGGTTGAATTTCCAGTCTAATTGTGACGCGGCCGATCGTCGCAATGTTCTGTGAACCGACTGCCACTGCCCTCCATCTCTTTCCACTCCAAGTTACCTAACCTTGTAATGTGTAGAATGGTCACCCATCCTAATACCTGCTGATCTGCCAAGTATCGTTTAAATGTTAAGAATGGTCACCCATCCTACAACTAACCAGGCTGATATTGATTAACCTTGAACTGATATGAATGGTCACCCATCCTAAGGCCAACCGGACTAGTATTGCTTCGTTTCAGCCAGCGACTATACAACCAATAGACACCTATTCTTTCATATTTTACGATTTTTATACGCTGTTCTCGCCGTAACCATTGCCAGAAGTGCGTCGCCTGTAATGCGGTGTCTAGTTGGTTGTATGGTCGTTGGTTTCAGCTCATAATGACAACATACTAAAATGACAACTTCTCAAAAAGCCAACTTCTCGAAATGCTAACTTCTCAGAATGCCAACTTCGCATAATGCCAACTTCTCGAAATGACAACTTTTGAGAGGCAGGCCGGCAGGCATAAAAAAATACCAAAATCTCAGATTCGCAGACTTTAGTGTGAACGCAAATTTTAATGTGTTGTAAACTTGTATGCATACAAGTTGGCGGCACAGTGTGAACGGAAGAGTGTTTGAGACAAATCAAGTCAATACGAAAAATTGTGTTTTGACGACTTGTATTTCAAACAAGTCTACAACTTTTTTCTTGGTGTAAACGAGGGGTATACGCGTGCCATTGGCTCGCCATCCTACCCCTTTAATCAACGGCCTAGGCGTCTAATGAACTGGTTGATGGCACCAGATGGCGGCAAATGCGTAGAATGAATTTGATGAGGTCATCGAACTTTTTGATTTGTTCTATTTCATTAAATTACTTATTATTACATACATACATACATAAACTCACGCCTATATCCCCGAAGGGGTAGGCAGAGGTGCTAGCACCCACATTTCGCCGTTTATGTTTAGGTCCCAATGTAATAGGTGGCGAGCCTATTGCCATTAACCGGGCACTTATAAACCTGCGATAAATACACACATAACTTCGAAAAGCATCGAAAAGTCATTGGTGTGTGCCATGGTAAAACCTGGGATCGAACCCGAGTTACTTATTATTATATACCTAATTTGTAAAATAATAATTAATACTCGTATCAATAATGTCGACAACAAACAGAAATACGACTCGCCTTGTTAGTAGTAGGAAAAATAGATTAATTATTATATTATGGGTATATAATTATTGTAAATGTAGTACTAACATTACAGTGCGACTCCCCTGGTCATATCGTACTGTACATAACGCTTGTATCGAATTAAATGGGCAATAAATGCAATGCGGTCAATATGAATTATGACTATTCCAATCGTGGACTTAATAAAATAAATGGCACTAAGTATACTCGTATGTATAAATTGATTTAGGTTAGATTATAAGAGATTAGTGGAGATTCTCGTGAAACATCGGTACATTCGGTAAAAACCAATGGACCGTAGGGTGCGTGAAAATCTAGAACGTTCACCATCACCGCTTTCCCTGACATTCTTGTATCCTAAGAACATAACATTTGAATGAGATTATCTAAATGAAAAAAAAAATGAGGGGCGAGCGACTGTCTTGGTATGTACATACTAGGAGATAACATGAAAGCAATGTTGTAAAAAAAGTCCAAAGCATGAATGTACTATCGCGATCATAAGTGCAGTACCAATCTGACGCAACTATAGCGCGTCAACAATAGTCGTACTTATGACCTTATTCTTTGAAGACAATTCACACACACATACACGTCAACACTACGTCGTACAGTACTCTTACTAAACTTTTGAAGTTATGACCTTAATCTTTGAAGATAATTCACACACACACATACACACACATTAATATTGTTCACTCGTTGATTGATATTGTTAATTTCAATATCATACTTAAGCCGCCCCGTAGCTGAGTGGTTTAATGTGCGGCTTGATGAATAGTATGAAACCGGTCGGTGATGGTTCGAACCTACCGGAACTAATATAACTTTTTGTGTTTTATATTTAAAAGTTATGATGTATAAAAATGTTGATACGAATATAAAAATGTTTCTTAGGTAGAATTTTAAACTAAGCGAGAAAATAATTATTTGAGGGTGCATTTCAAATAAAATGGATTCATTGGCTATGAGCGAAGTTGTTGGTTGGTGAAGTCAGTTACGACTACCCTATTTATATATTATATCATCTATGGTTACGACTGTTTGTGTTAATTACTGTTCGAGCGATTACATTTTCTTTTTTAATAAATCAATATGTCAAATATAAGTATTGAAGCAAAAGCTAATATTGTGGCCATATTCGAATGGTCTGAATATATCTCAAATTTCTAATGAGACGGGCTTATCTGTAAGTTAATTAATTAATTAATATTGTTGTAGTGCAATTTTGTTCATTGGTTGCAATTGTGTAATATGGTTGTTGTTTTTTTAGAGAAATACTGGGAGTCGTTGCGTGAAACAATTTGAGGAAGAAGAGTTGCAGAGTTGGAGGAGAAGTGGAAGACCTGCTGAAGCGGCGTTATATGGTAGCAGAATATGAAACGAATAACGAAGAGTATTTACTTTAACTGGGAATCAACAATATTTTCTAATGAAAAAACGTTTAAATCATCTCAAAAAGGAAGATTACATTTATGGCATAAGGATAAAACACGGTGGTGTGAAAACAACATAGTACCGAACACTGAATCTAAGTGTAAATTATGTGGGGGTGGATTAGAGCGCAAGGGCCGGGTGAATTAGACCCAATATCTACGCGTGCAAATAGTGCAAATTATGTGGAAGTGTTAGAAGATATAATGTTGCCCACAGTGCGAAATGTCTATCCAGATATAAATGAAGGTTTAAGGGCATTAGAAGGTTTCTTCAGGGTCGGCAGCATGAGTGTGACGCCCCTGGTGTTGCATACGTCCAAAGGCCACGGTAATCACTTTCTATCAGGTGGGCCGTGTGCTTGTCTCCCACCTAAGTGGTATAAAAAAATGATATAAGTTTTGTGCACGATAATTGTCCCATTCATCGAGCCACCATACTTCGCGAATGGTTTAGTGAACGTAAAGTTATTCCTTGCTGTGGCGAAGGGTGAAAATGTTCAAAAGGGAAGCCGGTGGCAAATCCCAAAGAACAACCATGGCAATTTTGTATGAAATTCTCTCAAATTTTAGATAGGTACTGAATTTTAGGTGTAATACATGTAATAATGCATTAAACTTAAGCATCTCTACCATGACTTCCCTTTGCAGAGCAAGCCGGCAGGAATCGTGTTATGAGTACTCCTCGCCACTGAATTTCCTTGGCCAGCACGATCCCCTGATTTGAACCCTTGTTTAAATATTTTTGTTATTTAATTTCAGTTGAGCCTATTGAGACTACTGAGCCTATCAAGGGACGTGCTGGCCTGTAATTAGTATAAGACTGTATGGTTGAGGTTAAGTTTCAATCCTCTTTTCCGAAAAAAGCTTTCGAGAAAATGAATAATTAAGCTATAACCTCAATATGCAATATTAATTTTATTATAAAAGTATATTTTTTGGATGAAATTATTATAACCACAAATTAACATTGGATAATTCTTTTAATAAACTTTTTTTTTTAAACTATTGTTTTATTTATAATCTATTGTAAATTAAGTATAATATTTTTCTATTTGTAAATAATTATTTCTAATTCTGTTAACTTGTTCCTAAAATTTCATGAAAACAAAACAACAAAAAGTGGAAAAACTAAGATCCGAACCCACAACATCCGATTTCAACACTATCCATAGCAGCCTTGTTACCGACCAGGCTACGCACTGCCTTACGTAGAATAACGAATTTTTGCATTACTTTATATAGATGCATGCTTCGAACATAATAGTATGAAAAGGCGAGCATAACGTTTTCTTTGTTTCGCATCACACACATTTATATTTTCTCATATCGATACTGTGTGACGTATAAATGTATGCGTTAAACATTACATACACATAGATACGCGTTTAACCGGACAAGCGATTATAAACATTACGGTGCTAATGCACTTTTAATTACGATAGTACATAGAAGGCTTTAGGAGTAGAGGTAGGCCCAAGAAAAGATGGATGTATTGCGTGAACGAAGGGAGTATCTGAGGAAATGATATCTAACAGGAATGTATAGAGGATAATGACATGTCGGGCCGACCCCAAATAATTGGGATAAGGGCAGGTAGATGATGAATATCTAAACGAAAATATGCCAAACGCAACGAACGCATGGCATTCATGAAACAGAACGAAAGAGTATTATTCTGTTTTGTCATATTCAATTTAGTATCTTGAACGGTACGTGTGACGTGATTTTTTATACGTGAATTAGGCACGATATTTCGGATATGGAAGTATCCAAAACTCTCCGCGAATGGACATACCTACTAAACCTCACGTGTCACCTTAGACCACAGGCTATGTATGAGTTTACTCACTGCAATCTGCCCAACTCTGCCCTAGAAAACGGGCTCGACTTCCAAAGGATACGGCTAGTGCGTAGTGCCTCTTCCCTCCTAGATCATACGCGTGGTGCGATGACCTAGACCGTAGTGAGAGACTATCACCCGTATTCACAAACAATACTTCGCTTTGCGTACCACCAAAACTGTGCAAAGAACGACAAATTCTCAGTGCGTTCGTTTTGGCAAGCCTTTTTATTCATTGAAAACACTTAAGTAATACTTCGTTGAGGGAACGCACTGCGTTAGATACTGCTCCGTGATGTTTGTGTATTAATTTTACCAGCCCTATGTGCTCGAGCACACTATGAGACCTCACAGTATCGTTTGTGAATACGGGTGTTAGTCACAATCAGCTTTCACAGTAACTTCGTTCAATCAATCAATTCATTAACCTATCGTAGTCCACTTCTGGATATAAGCCCTTCCCAATGTTGAGAGGCTTTGGCCTACTGTTTCCACGCTGATCTGACGGGTTGGTACAGTAGGCACATGCTGTAAGAACATTTCGAACGATCGAACGAACTCGACAGCTCAATCCACGGCGATATTTCCATTCTGCTTGCTGTAAATTTTGTGTCGTCACGTTCTTGAGCATGAGGGTGATGTATATTTACATGTTCGACAACGTGACATCACCAAAACAGCATGCGATATTGAAATATCACTGCAGCAGGCACATGCTGTAACTTGCATCTCGAATGATCGAAGTGAGCTCGATAGCTGAATCCGCGGTGATTGGTCAATTTCGCGAAATTGACCAATCACCGTGGATTCAGCTATCGAGCTCACTTCGATCATTCGAGATGCAAGTTACAGCATGTGCCTACAGATTCAGCTTCCGAGTTCGTTCGATCGTTCGAAATGTTCTTACAGCATGTGCCTACAGATTTTTATTTCGAGTTTTCTTGCTGTTGCAGTGCTATCTGTGTATTTTTCCGTTGGTCGCCTCTTACGACACCCTTTGGATGAGATGGGGCGGTGATACGTATATTCTTACTCTGTCACCACACGGATACTCGTTAAAGAACACTATTTAAATATAAGATTATAATTTAAATATCTACATGAAATACAAATATTCGTGTTAATTAGCATTATAAGCGTAGTTATGATAAGTATTTCCTGCAAAGCCCCTGAACTTTATCCTTAATTGAGGTAAGTTTGCTGGTTATTGTGTAGTTTTTACCCGACTGCGCCAGCGAGGGTAAGGTGTTACGCGCATATGTAATGTATGTATGTAATTTTCTTTGTTCCCCTCTACAGGCCATTTCGATGAGTGGAGTCTCAAATGAAAGGTTTTTACCTCCCCAGTGTAAGTTATAGGGTACATAAGATGTCAACTAAATTAATACGGTAGATTTCTGGTGCTAAAATGCGAGTAATTTTTTTTTCATTCTAATTTATCGAGTAGGGTATCAAAATGAAGGGAATTAAAAGAAGATTACAAAAATATATAGATATCATATCCTAACTAAAAAGTTTAAAATTAAATTAATAAAATTATAAAAAAAATAAAAAACCCAACTGCTGTCTAAGGCCCGTATTCTAAAATGACATCGAAACAAGACAATTTGCCAATCATAAACCGAAAGAAATTTAATGGGTACCGCCTGCTATCAAACTTGTTTCTATCTTTTAGACAGCAGCAGTTTTTTATTTTTTTATCCTAATTAAGATATTCCAATATCTTTTGCGTCGTCTATACCAGACAAACTATTCAGGACAACAACTGGGTCACGGTTCCAGGACGATCATACCACAGAAATACGTTAGGAATCTTTGATCGGGTTACAATGGTTACACGCTGTGTTTACCTGCATGTACAGAAAAACATCTCTTAGTCACCTTCTACAACACTCATGGAAAAAGATGGACCACCGGGGAACAACACGGCATGCGAAAAATGCTTCATCATCATCATCATCATTATTTCAGCCATAGGAAGTACACTGCTGGACATAGGCCTCCCCTATAGATCTCCAATAAGACCGGTTGGAAGCGGATCGCATCCAGCGCGTTCCCGCGACCTTAAGGAGGTCGTCTCGTCTGTCTTAATGCTTAAGAACATATAAATTTTGTCTGCAGCTCCAGGTAAACGGTATCTGAGTGTAGATGACCAGGTGCGGAACATCTCGTTATATTGGGGCAGTGATCCTGCGCACGCTGCCAGTGCCCTCCTCACCGTCATCCTACGCCATGCGCATGGCTACCAACACGTGCGCATGATGAAAGGCGAACACGACCTCACGAAGTTCGCCAAAAAAATAGACCATAACATTTATGGAGTGTATGAAGAGTAATGTATCACAACTTTGTTATTCTATTTCAATGAGATTATAACTTATTAAGTAACTATTTAAATCAGACAGCCTCCGTGGCGTAGCGGTAGTGAACGCGGCCGCTACGCAGGAGGCGCGGGTTCGATCCCCGCTCAGTGCAAATATTTGTGTGAATGAAATATGAGTATTTGCATTGGTCTGGTCGTGCCTCGGAGAGCACGTTAAGCCGTCGGTCCCGGTTGCCATAAGAACATCTATGGCAGTCGTTACGGGTAGTTGGAGCCCTAAAAAATCCAAAAAAAAAAACAACAGTCTAACTGCAAAGCTTCGATATCGCCTAATGTTAACATTGGGTTGTGGAGGTCAGATGTCAATCGTTTCACGGAAAATATCGAGGTCTAGCCAAATCCGTAGTTAAGACTGGTAAAGCGGACCCCAGACTCCGAGCTGAAAGCTTCGGATGCGATTCGGAATTAACGCTAAGAGGAAGAGAGAGAGTAACTATTTAAATCAATGTTCTATTTCGTCTTGGATCCAATCCCAGTTGGATCCAAAAATTAATTTGAAATTAGAATTCATTGCCAAACAAAAATTATTTTGATTTGAAATGGGAAGTACTGCAGAACGGCAATTTCATAGGTAAAGACCTATTATTATAATATACTAGCTGTCCTGGCGAACTTCGTACCGCCATATTTTTCCCGTACCCGGTGCACCTATTTTCTCATTCCTTAAACCTTCCCTGGACACCCAAGAATATTTCTAGACTAAAATTAGCCAAATCGGTTCAGTCGTTCTTGAGTTATAAAATAACAACGAAAAGTGGCATTGATTTTTATATGTTAGAATATTGAACGCATTAACTACTTATATTCATAGAGTTCTTTACGGTAATTTTTTTGGTGTCCAATAATGAGTAATAATTTATCTAATTTAAGAGAAAGAAGCCGAAAGAAAATTAGTTTTATTTTAAAAATGCAGGAGTCGCACATTTATAAAAATGACCAATTTTCTGTTTAGCTCAATTTTGGCACTATCGACGGCCTGGGACCCCGCGACGGAGCCCCCTAAAACATTTAAAGTTGGATATACAACTGGATTGGGGGGTCCTCGACTTCAAGAAATCGCGTTGAGCAGAGTGCCAGCGACTGTGCGACTGCATGTGTACTTACCTCTCATCCACCAAGAAAAAGAGGACTGCAAATACTTTGCACATTGGGTTTTCTACACCAACCGTAGTGCATTGGAAAATTGTGGTTTTATTCATAAAAGGTATACGTCAACTTATTTATGTTGCACATTTTTATGTTACGTGTTGTATGTATGTATGGATGAATTAAATAATTATGTAGTTACATATATACGTATATGGTGCTATGGTGGTATGGTACGTAAGTATACGTCCATTGGCTACGGTAACCGCTTCCGATGAGGTTGGCCGTGTGCTTCTCTGCCACCTAAGTGGTAAAAAAATACAATTTAAAGTGTAGCTACCCATTTTTGCACGGGAAAATATTATCGTAGTTCTTTTGCATTACGATTTTTATTGCAATCGATGCAACCGATTGCAGCGCCACTAGGCAGACTTCCAATTATGAATTTCACCACATTACACCAAACATGATTTATTTATTTTATAGGGACGACAAAGGTGCGGTAGTATACTTTATATCGGACGCAAGCCACAAAGCAAGTGAAGTTGCAGATACTCTAAAATCGAGTGCAAAAGGAGTTCTACTACAATTCATGAAAAACGAACTGGATCGACAAACTCATTTTCAGATCTTAAACAATGCAAATGAGTCATTCTTGTTTCTCGATTACGATATGTGGAAGGATGAACACAACAACGTACATACCGTTCAAGAACCTTTTTGTTTGCCTAACGATCTCCATCTCGATTGCTTACCGGGACTAGATAATGCGATAGGAATGCGTGTTGCTGAACCGATTTTTTTTGGAGACTATGCATCACAACTGTTTCAGCTCGCTCATACTTTTATTCCATCTAACGAATCTTTAAAATTCATATTGAAGCAAAATGCAACTGGTACAGGTATTGAAGAAGCTGCATGTAGGTGGGTTTCTGAAAACATCGATACAGTTAAGAAAAAATGGGTAGAAGATTACGAACCTAAACGAAAAACATATGAAATAGCGGTATTTTATAGTCGCGGTCCTGATGCAGAACGATACGGAAATTTAACGTACAATGCGTCGTTAGAAATTTTTAACCAGTTCCAATCTAGTTTTCAGCTTATATTAGCTTGCTATCCACATGATTACTTTGAACTTAACACTATTAAGTCCGAGATAAACAACTACATGAGACTAAATGCTAGACAGCAACTTATTGGAGCTGTTGTGGGTGGTGATAATAAAACCACTGAAATTGTAAGAACCTTCGACGAAATGGGTCTTCCAGTTTTATCATATGATGTGGCCTCCGAAGACACGGATTCAACGAAATCTGTGTGGCTTACCACAGGTCGTTTGGCTCATTTGGCGCTTGCAGTGAAAGACTTTATACGCAGAAACGAATGGAGACGTGTAGCTGTGTTGTCAGACTCGACTCACACAGCTAAACTATTTCTGGAAGATATAAACAACGCGAGTGACGCAGTTCGTGACCATCCCGTGAAACACAATTTGTCAAATACAGACGCCGAAATGATTCTCAATCAGCTGAAAAAAAAAGAAGTATTTATATTTGTTGTCAATGCACATAACCAAGAAACATCCACCATCCTTACAGCGGCAGTCAAACTAGAAATGAATGGATTGAAATATGTTTGGATTGTGCGCGAATGGGATCAATATGATAATATAAGTTTAAATGTGAATTTCTTTACCTTTTCATTCGGGTGTCAAAGCGGAAATGATGCACCAATTATTAGTCACAATGGTTCTCGAAAACTTTTAGATGTTATGGATGAGTTATGGCCAAATAACAACTGGCCTCGGTCTGCTGTGGCACTTTTAGATGCACTGTGGATAATGGCAAAGGGTTTTCAACATGTACTCGATAAATATCCTGAGGCACGAGATGATCCACATAGTGCAAGAGGTATTAAGTGAGTATATAATATTTACTATGTAGGTACGTGGGTCTAAAAATTATAGTTGGCGAAATGTGGGTAATAAACCTCTATCAACTCCTTAGGGGATTTACTGGCATGAGTATATGTATGTATAAATATTAAATGCTGCTTACTCCTTTATGAATATAAGGTTTGCTTTTGTCTAAAGGTGCGTACAAATGACGCGCGGCTGCCGCGCGAGCCAATGTTCGACGTTCATTTGGCTCGCGAGTCACAATGTAGATATTAATTTATTAGAGCGCAGCTGCTGCGCGCGGCAGACTTTCCACCTGCAGCGCGTGGCAGCTCAAATGGCTTGATAGTTAGTCGCGCGTGGTTTGACTCAAAAAAAATTCAGTATTTCCCCCTTCCTGTTGATTGATTGTTCTGATATTTGGTACACACCTTTAGTCCGGACCATAATACAATTTAAATAAATAAAACAGTTTGACTTGCTCCTTGGACCAAGGTATTATGATATTAAGATCATCAGAATCCCACATGAAATAAGATCGATTAGTAGATATAAATTATATCAATTACCTAGATAGAAATAAAGATTTGGACGAAAAGTACGTAGATAGAATTAGTGTTGCTTCGAAGTTCGTCTCTGTGTGTAAATCTTTCTTTCTTTCTTTTTTGTTTTTAAAGGACACGTCATTTCCGGAAAAACAAACAAATCTATTGCCTCTGTGGCGTAGCGGTAGTGTACGCGGCTGCTACGCAGGAGGCGCGGGTTCGATCCCCGCTCAGTGCCAATATTTGTATGCATGAATATAAATATTTGCATTGGTCTGGGTGTTTCTATGTATAATATGTATGTCTTTAGTCTAGAAAGCGTTGTGTAGAATGTTGTGGAATATTTATTTATTTATTTACAAAAAAAAATCTAAGTATGTATATCCGCATTCTAGATTCCATAACATAAGCTAATTAAGCTTACCATGGGTCTAGAAAGCGTTGTGTAGAATGTTGTGGAATATTTATAAAAAAAAAAAAAACGTGTATAATTAACTTCCTCTTTTTTCCACCAGGGAATTCGGAAAAAGCCTAATTGACTTAAGCCCAATTGAGGGTTTTACTCAAAATCTTACATTCAAAGGGCACTCAATTGAAAAAGCAGTAATATACTTGAATAAATGGCACGACGGTAACCGAACGCTTCTCTCTAGGTGGTCTGTCAATGCAAAGTCAGGGGCCGTAATTCTAGAGCACAAATACCAAGATGTGTATAATAGCAGCACTCCAAAACCATCTGATGGTACCCCGGTAAACTGTTTAGCTCGCCCCAAAGACCCATTCTTAGCGGACTGTTATGATGCCATATGGATTTCTATAGTTGTTTTTATCCTGTTTTTATCTGTAGTAGCCATGCTTATATACAACGCTGTCCGCCGCCACCTAAAGGATCTGCAGAAGAAGCTTATAACCGACCTGCTGGCGCAGCGCATGGAACGTGCTGCCACCCTGTCTAGTTACTTGGTGGATCGCTCTGCGCTGAAATCTCGTGAAGAACTCGGTGCTGGTCGATTTGGTTGCGTAAGGCTTGCGGATCTGCGCGTGCCAGGTTGCAAAGCTCGAGTCGTGGCTGCCAAAGAGCTTCGTGATCACCAAGACGAAAGCGAAATCATGCGAGAAGCGTGTATTCTAGCTTCCCTTAAACACGATAACATCATTCGTCTTGTCGGCGTCTGTATCGACAATGAACCAACATTAGTGCTCATGGAGGTAGCATTCTTCGGTGATTTACTCCAGTATCTTAAGGACCGTCGACATATTGCAGAAAGCGTTGTCTTTGACGAAAAAGCGGAAGTAGAGCAGGTTTGCGAAGAAGCTGCCCATGTATCAGCAAAATCTCTCACCCGATTAGCGCGTGAAGCCGCATCCGCGTTAGCTTATCTCGCCGTATGTGGTGTAATCCATAGGGATTTGCGCGCTTCAAACTGTTTGGTGGACGAGAGACGATCTCTGAAGTTAGCTGACTTCGGTTTGGCGCGTGAAACAAAAGCTATAGGTCTAGATGGAGGTGGAGAGTATGAGTGTCGGCGCCGAGGACTCTTTCCTGTGCTATGGATGGCGCCAGAAAGCCTTATGTCCGGGGTTTTCTCCACTGCATCCGACGTATATTCGCTTGGTATGCTGATATTTGAGTTGGTAACACTGGGTGCACGCCCCTATGGAAAGGCTTCACCGCTACGTGTAATGCAATACGTTACTTCTGGTGGAATGCCACAGATGCCGGCTGGTACTACACCTCAAGCGTAAGTTACTTGCATAAGAACTACGCATAAGAGGAGATCAACATTATTAAACTACTGATTTAAATTACAGAACTGGTTTGGCGCACTTATGTTGGCAGCGTCTGCCAGAAAAACGTCCAACTGCAGCGGAATTGGTAGCGTATCTCGCAGATAATCCAAGGGCACTAAGCCCTGCCCCGAATTATGAAAAAAATCAGCCTACTGATGCTGATAGTGGCTATGGCGAGTCACCCTCTACTGAGAAGCTGATACCGTAAGAACAATTATTATTATGTTGTCATCTTATTTACCCGAGCGCCAACTCCAATTGCATTCAAAGTAACCTGACACTCCACTCATGTAGGACTTTTGGCTTTTATGCCAGCGCCTGCCACTTGACCCTCGAGAGAAATTCGTCCATCAATCACCATGTCTACTAAACTTGCAGATGATGATGGTTTGGACCTTGGATTGGCTAGAGAGTTATTAGTGTGAGTGTTCAAGTTATTTTTTTTTAGAAAAAGCGTCGTTTAGCATGATTCCAAACATAACAACAAAATATAAAAACTATAATACGTCGAATAGCACGCTTGGAAAGAAGAGTTTTTGGTTATCGTTTAATTCTTATTTTTACCTATTTACAGGGGCTGAACATCCGCTGGTGACGTTCTTACGACGACTTACAAAGAAGTAAGATCAAGGAAAGGGATAGTTATAGGAGACCGAACTTTTCTATAGATTTAATGTTTTTTTGTACCACTTAGGTCACAGACAAGCACACGGCCCACGGTGTTTGCTGTGACCTATGGACGAGTGCAACACCAGTTTTTCATGCACACTCATCAAATGAGACCATTTGGTGATTGATAGGTACCTATTATGAATAATAAATAGTACCTACCTACTTCACCTCGGAATCTGGCCCTCTAGACAAGTGACAATTCGTTGCTCGGCGTATGATGGAATAGAATGCCAAATGTATGGGATTTGACGTTTTTGACATTCGTTGACGCCTGTCATATACGTCAAATCCCATACATTTGGCATTCTATTCCATCATACGCCGAGCAACGAATTGCCACTTGTCTAGGGGAGCTGGGCTCCACTTTACCAGTCTACTGAAATATTTTTACGTGTTACGATTACGAGTATAATGAGAGTGCAGTGCTTGTAGAACTCACAGTACCGTGGGAAACTAATATACCTAAAGACCACGCTATAAAGACAAACAAATACTTTGACTTGACTAACGAGTTAACCAAAAACGGCTACGTGGTTAAACTCTACGCCGTAGAAGTAGGAGCAAGGGGAATTCCAGCTAAATCCCTGTACAACTTACTTGAAGACCTCGGATTGCCAAGAGCTTCAGTAAGCTCTTTACTGAATCGAATGACGGTGGAACACTACTGACGGTGGAGGTGAGCGCTGATACATCACAAGGTGGCCACCCTAAACCTACATCTGGGTCGCAAGTCCCAGTCGCCGTCACGGTGTTCCTCTCTGTATCACGCTATGGATCTCTTGAAATACATCGTAGTACTCAAAAAGTTTTGAGCACTTCACCGCCCCCCCCCCCCCTCCCCCCTGGTGGGAAGTGGTTACTGTGGGCCATGGACGTCTGCAACACCAAGGGCATTACACTCATGCTGCCGACCTTATGATACTCTACTTGAAGAACCTCATGTTTCAGTTGGGAGATCATTTGTTTTGATATTATGTGACCTTTTTCGAAATCTTAGCAATAAAGTAATAACATTTTTATTTGACTTTTCTTTCGTTACTTATCCAGTTTTAAGGACTCTCGCGATTCTATTTTAATGTAAGTAAAAGAACACAACATAACAGCTATGTTTTTTACCTCCATTCCAATAAAATTTTGGCTTTCACGAAAATGAATGAATAACCTCCGACCTGGGAACCCTGAGAGGAAAGCCTATTATGCCGCCATTTTTATCAAACTAGGACGTCATCCGTTAAGCTCGCGACTAGTATGAAAGAGATAAATACATGTTATTTTACAAACAACCGAAAATAAAGCCACAGCGAGACATGACACAGTACCTACACCACTACCACACTTGTATTAAGTTAAGTACGCGGGTGAACTTAACGGATAAAGTTGCTCACAAAGGGGTTTGGGTAAAGTTGGCGTCGTTTTGGAATTGAGCGGCCATCAATGAAAGTTGCATAATATGAAAGTATAGTATAAAATGATCAAACAATACTGTGGACAAACTTCTCTAAGCCATATCGGGACGTTGATATTTAGCTATACAGGCTGGAATTTTTCGATCTTTTTTTTATACCACTTAGGTGGCAGACAAGCACACAGCCCACCTGATGGAAAGTGGTTACCGTGGCCTATGGACGCGTGTATCACCAGGGGCGTCACACTCGTGCTGCCGACCCTGAAAAAACCTTCTAATGCCCTTCTTGAAGTGCCCCATATTGTAGTCGCTTGGGAAAACCACTGCGGGGAGTTCATTCCACAGCTTGAGTGTGCGTGGGATGAAGTTCCTTTCATACCGCACAGTGCGCACCGTTTCCGGTCGCAATGTGTGAGGATGAACTCCCCGCCTATGGCTAGAAGTGCGATGATAGAAAGTAGCTGTGGGCATCATATCAAACAGTTCATCTAAGCACAAACCATTGTAGGTATAGGCGGTAGAACACACACAATGAGGCAAAGTCTCTTTCTTCTGAGACTCAGAGAAGGAAACATTCCATTATTTTTAAAAGAAACAAAACCGCATTTAATGATTTTAGAAAAATCGCTTGCCACACCCGGTAATCGAACTGAAAAACGAAAAAAATTTATCCAAGTATGATATTATTGTCTATTACAAGAACTTGTGCCACGTATAACGCGTACGTGTAGCCACATGGTAGCCACGTAGGAACATGACATGACACGTAATATCTGTCAAACTGTCAGGAATGTCAATTTTGACATTTTTGACACACATGTCTGATTGCTCAGGTGGCGACCACAGATAAGACCGAAACGGACATTGGTCGATCGAAGCGCTTGCCGTTCCGCCTGAGTAGCTATTATAAAAAAAATATATATGTATATATTTTGCATTGTGTAATTGTGTTTAACTTACTGTATTATTGTTATTATCTGTTGTTGTTATTTTGTTTTATTTGTATTTTATTTTATCTTTTTTTCCATTTCTTATATATGTGCATCTGTGATCCGAAATTAAAAAACTATTTTCTATCTTTTCTTTCAACAAAAACTATACGGTAGATTTTTGATGCTAAAATATGTGTTGCCAAATTTTTTTTTCATTCATCGAATAGGGTATCAAAATGAAGGGAATTAAAAGGAGATTACAAAAATATATAGATGTCATATATCTTAACTAAAAAGGTTAAAATAAAATTATACTGTGTTTTTTATTTTTTACCCGACTATAGCGAAGCCAAAGAGGGTTATGATTTTGACAGGCTATGTATGTATGTATGTATTACGTTCGTTTGTTCCCTCATAGCTCTTCAACTACTTATTAGAACTGGACAATTGAGGTATCGTTAGAAGCGTCTTGATCGTCCGCTGGTTATAGGCATACCACGTATCACTAAATCTAATGTGGCGCCCTCTAGCGGTTCACTTTTTCTTAGAATATATTGTTTTGTTAGAGTGGCATACGACCACATAATCTATTCTTGATATTTTCTTGTTTAATACTTTTTAGAGCGTGATTTCGCAGTAGTCGGGTTTTAGTTTTTAACTTAATTTTTAATAATTATTTTTTATTGCTTAAATCGTGATTCATAAGGATATTAAGGATCAAATCTCTTTAACGAATCTAGTAAATTAAATAAAGGATGTCCATGAATGAGATGGTTCACGAAAATTTTAGTCGCTTCGACCACCGGGTGTGGCATTTTCACAAATCTTTGAATGCAGTTTGTTTCTTAAAACAAAAAGTATTGTTGCCTTTAAGTAATTTTACTTAAAGGCAACAATACTTATACTATCTCCAGTATTTAGAGTACTTCTTTCCCTCCAGGTAAAGTCGAAATGTCCCACCCTGTATATCGCAGCTCCGATATTAGGTACTTACAATGAAAATAATGATACTTATACGTGTGTTTGAGTACAATGAAGTGGTATCAAAATTGTTGATGGCCGCTGAAAAAATAAATGACGCCATTAGTCCATATACAGTTACCAAATCCCCTATAAAGGAAGTTATGTAGGTACTTAAACAGTAATGGGCACAGAGTCCTGGTTGACATTCGTGCCTTTAGTAAAACATGAGTCTATGATTTATTAATTAATCTAAACTACAATGGGGCTCGTTGCTATGCGGGTATGTCTGGTTGGGGCTGTACTGGCTCTCACAGTGCTCACAGACGCAAACGTCGCAAGTGAATTGTCACCAACGTGTATTGAACTACAAAAAAAATTCAGTAAGTAGCAATAATTTCAATAAATATTTATACACTAGCTTCCGCCCGCGGCTTCGCCCGCGTGGTGTGTTGATAAAAAGTAGCCTATATGTTAATCCAGGGTATAACCTATATACATACCAAATTTCAACCAAATCGGTCCAGCCGTTTACGCGTGAAAGAGTAACAAACATCCACACATCCATTCTCACAAACTTTCACATTTATAATATTAGTAGGATTATTCACTCAATAACTTATTTAAATGAGCGAAGACGGCGTATCCAAATCTTCTTCATCCTAGCGTTAATGCCCAATCGCATCTGAAGCTTTCACCTGAGAGCCTGGGGTCCGCTTTACCTGCCTTAACTGTGAATTTGGCTGTATCTCGATATTTCCCGTGAAGCGACTGGCATCTGACCTCCGTAACCCAATAGCGACATTAGGTGATGTCGAAGCATTGCAGCTAGACCGTTGTTGTTGGACTTTTTAGGGCTCTAACTACCCGTAACGACTGCCATAGATGTTCGTATGGCAATCGGGGCCGACGGCTTAACGTGCTCTCCGAGGCACGACCAGAACAATGCAAATACCCATATTTCATGCACACAAATATTTGCACTGAGTGGAGATCGAACCCGCGCCTCCTGCGTAGCGGCCGCGTTCACTACCGCTACGTCACGGAGGCTGTCACGCTTAACCTGGTGGCCGAATATTTTACAATAACAACTGAATAAGTTTGAGTTATAGGTACCCAATTAGGGAATATATGGATGAACCATACCTACCTAATCTGAGCTAATTTAGAACAGATTTAGGTTCTTCCGCACATATAATGGTACATAGTTATAACCTTCGGAGACTGAGAAAAAAGGTAGACATAAAAACACCTTGTTGACTAGATTAAGTACCAATTTATAATCACGTTAATTTAGGTTCCTTGCGATAATACTCGAAGAAAACACCCTATGTTAGTAAGCTAGGTGAGATATGTCTAAATATACCTAGCACTAAGTCACGAGATTGGCGTTTTCTGCACTGCCTAGATTTTTATCAATGGCCTAGGCGTTTATACACTGCCTAGGCCAGGGGTAGCGAACCTTTATGCATCAATGTGCCACGTTAGATAAGAAGAGATTAGTGGAGATTCTCGTGGAACATGGGTAGGTACATTCGGTACAAACCAATGGACCGTAGGGTGCGTGACAACCTGGAACGTTCACCATCACCGCTTTCCCTAACATTCTTGTATCCTAAGAACATAACATTTTACCGTCTCTACCATGGTGATTGGTGAATCTTCCAATTAATCCCACCCTCTCCTTTCCTATGAAGGTCAACACGTGCAGGACTTAGATGCCAACCGCATACGGTGCAGAATATTCCATCAAGAACCAAGCATTTTTTGGTAAGAGGAGCGAGCGACTGATATGTGAATAATGCAATTAGGCACGATATTTTGGATATGGAAGTATCCAAAACTCTCCACGAATGGACACACCCACTAACCCTCACATGTCACCTTAGACCACAGGATAGGTATGAGTTTACTCACTACAATCTGCCCAACGCTGCCCTAGAAAACAGGCTCGACTCCCAAATGATAGGGCTAGTGAGTAGTGCCCCTTCCCTAGTTCATGCGCGTGATGCAGTGACCTAGGCCGTAGTTTCAAAGTTTTTTCAAAGTAACGTCTAGATAGATCAACTCGTTCAATCAATCAATCAATTGCAAACACTGCTGGACATAAGTCTTTCCCAATGTTGGGAGGCTTTGACCTACTACCCTCAGAGTTTTATTTCGAATTTTCCTTCTGTTGCAGTGCTATCTGCGTATTTTTCCGTTGGTCGCCTCTTACGACACCCTTTGGATGAGATGGGGCGGTGATACTTATATTCTTACTCCGTCACCACACGGATACTAGATAAAGAACACTATTTAAATATATAATTTAAATATCTACATGAAATACGAATATTCCTGTTGATTGAAATTATAAGCGTAGTTATGATAAGTATTTCCTGTGATCTGTCCTATATCCTTATATTCATCGTTTTTGTGATATCGGGACTTATCGCGATTAATTATTACTCATACATACTAATTATCACCAAATCGATGAGTTTATAACGCGATAGTTTAAAAATAACGTTTATCCTTAAATGTCGTAAGCTTGCTGGTCATTAGATAGATAGATACATAGATATGTAATGGAAGAAGTTCGATTCCCGCTCAGTACAAATATTTGTGTGCATGAAATATGGGTATTTGCATTAGTCTGGTCGTGCCTCGGAGAGCACGTTAAGCCGTCGGTCCCGGTTGCTCTAAGAACATCTATTGGCAGTCGTTACGGGTAGTTAGAGCCCTAAAACAAAAGTCCAAGAACAACGGTCTAGCTGCAAAGCTTTGATATCGCCTAATGTTATCATTGGGTTATGGAGATCAGATGGCAGTAGCTTCACGGAGAATATCGAGGTCCAGCCAAATCCATAGTTAAGACTGGTAAAGCGGACCCCAGACGCCGAGCTGAAAAGCTTCGGATGCGACTAGGAATTAACGGTAGGATGAAGAGATTGTTCAGAATCAGTTTTACATATTTTGATAACAGTTAATTTCACATTTATAATAGTAAAACACAAAGTAAGGGTGAAGTATTGTTCTCCTAGCTTGGTTGCAGAACAACCTGTGAAAAGAATGAACAGTGCCTGCGCCCCAGATCGTTGTTCTTATTAAATGTTCATTTTAATTATTAGAGATATAGAGATGGGGCCACCGGGGAACAACACAGCGAAAAATGCTTAAAAACATATAAGTTTTGTCTGCAGCTCCAGTCAAACGGTATCTGAGTGTAGATGACCAGGTGAGGAACATCTCGTTATATTGGGGCAGTGATCCTGCGCACGCTGCCAGTGCCCTCCTCACCGTCATCCTACGCCATGCGCATGGCTACCAACACGTGCGCATGATGCAAGGCGAACACGACCTCACGAACTTCGCTAAGACAATAAACTATAACATTTATGGAGAGTATGAAGAGTACTGTATCACAACTTTGTTATTCTAATTCATCGTCTCGGATCCAATCCCAGTTGGATCCAAAGTTCACATACAATACATAACTCATAGGTTTTGTGCATTCGGGACTTTTCGTTATTAATTATTCACCTTCGTTGTTACTTGTTTCATCCAAAAACAAAATAAGTTAAATTAAACCGACTTCTAGAATAAAAAAATCAACCGAAAAGTAAAAAAATAAATAAATAATAAATACAACTGAAAATTTAAAAATGCTCTTAGGACTTTTGTTGAAGTCAGCGCCAAGTCAAAACGGTATGAAGCAGGTATGACGACGCAGGTATTACTCGTACCACCCCGCCACTTCATCATTGAAATGTGTAAGTGTGTGTGGGGTCTTGTGTAAAACTGCAAATCAACACAATACAAATGGGCAAGCAGGATTGACGTCATTGTCAACCACCTCAATTGAATTTCTACCTGTTTGTCTTGGCACCTACTTCAACAAAAGTATTTTTAGAAGTCGGTTAAAAAAGCCATACAAAAAGAAGTCGTGACCACGGATGCTACAACGCACCCAAAAGGTCGACACAAGTAAGTTCCATAATAATAATTAATCGCGAAAAGTCCCAAATTCACAAAAAGAATTATAATTATAATTGTACATTGGAAATGTTCGCGATGGACGCAAAAACTACTGAATTGATTTTGATGCGGTTTTTTATGTTAGAAAGGTCTTGGTCAGACTTAAAATCTTACGTTTGTTTGATTGCAATCGATTGAGTAGAACTGGAGATAAGAGTATTGAAATTAAGCCACTTTCTTGTGTGTATCGATAGTGTATCTTGCTGTTTACGGGGTGTGATTGCTTTGATATGAGTATCATAATATATAAATTAAAACTAAACTACTTATTTGGTAAACAAAAATGTACCCTTAAATTCAAGATGGCGGCGAACGCAATCAACCGAATACCACGCAAATCGAAATGTAGACTGCCACTGACCTTATTTAACGAATTAAAAAAGAAAATAGCTACCAGGAGTTTAACCCATGTCAAAAACATCAATCAAAGATTCTCCATCTTTCGGGGAATAAATCGAAAAGTACCGATCCTACGAAAAAATGATTGATACCAAAATTAATTGTACGAAATTGTAGTAACAATTTTTCGTGTTAAATTAAAACTAAACGACTTATTTGGTAAACAAAAATGTACCCTTAAATTCAAGATGGCGGAGAACGCAACGAACCGAATACCACGCAATCGAAATTTAGACTACTAGTGACCCCCCTCAACGAATCCCGAAAGAAAATTGCTACAAGGAATTTTTTCTATGTTTGCCCCTTAATTGAGCTAAATCGGTTGTACTATTTATCTAATTTAAGAGGAAGAAGTCGAAAGAAAATTTGTTTTATTTTAAAAATGCTGCCGCACATTCATGAAAATAAGCTAGTTATGTTCTGTTTAGCTCAATTCTGGCAATATCGACGGCCTGGGACCCCGCGACGGAGCCCAATAATGATAATATAACATTTAAAACTGGAGAATCAATTGGATTGGGGGCTCCTCGACTTCAAGAAATCGCGATGAGCAGAGTGCCAGCGGCTGTGCGACTGCATGTGCACTTACCTCTCATCTACCAAGAAAAAGAGGACTGCAAATACTTTGCACATTGGGATTTCTACGCCAACCGTAGTGCATTGGAAAATTGTGGTTTTATTCATAAAAGGTATACCTACGTCAACTTATTTATGTTGTACATTTTTATGTGTGTTTGTGTGCATTAATTACGTAGTACATGTAGGTACGTATATAGTGTTGAATATGTTCATAGGCCATAGTAACCATTTCCAATCAGGTGAGCCGCCTGCTTCTCTGCCACCTTTAAAGTGGTATAAAAAAATACATTTTAGAGTACCATTTTTTAGAGCACGGGAAATATCGTAATTCTTTTGCATTACGATTTTTATTGCAATCGATGCAACCGATGGCAGCAGGCAGCGCCAGCGCCACTAGGCAGACTTCCAATTATGACTTTCAGTCACAACATTCATAATATTAGAAATTTCATCATTCGTCATCAGTTATGATGAATCATTATAGGTATTTATACAAGTAGGGTCAGTTCGTCGGTTTCGCGACCACCTTCAGTTAGCAACCAGTGCGATAACTTGAGTTGAGAGACTCGGTAGACATATAGTTAATCAAAGTCGGTAGCTTTAATTGAAGATAGTAACTTTTCTACCAAGAATTTTAACAAAGTGTTTCAACAAAGTTTTGCTATATGTCATTCTCCAACAATTTACTACATTTTTAAATATCGCACTTACCTAAAGCCAGAAAAAATCATTTAGTTCCCACGTAGAATTTATGGTAAACAAAAAGTACTGTAAGTTCCAAAAAATATATCACGACACCACGACAGACCCGCGCAAAATGGAAAATTTTGTTTATAGTTTTGTGTTGAAAATTTTGTTTGTTGTGTGTAGTTTTTTTGCATGTGCATACTGCACATGCATACTCAGTTTTTTGTTTAAATACTAGAATCAAAATGAAAAAGAATAGTTTTAAGTATTTATTTATATTACAACGATTTATTATCTTAAAAATTATTTAAATTAAACATAGTGGTCGCGTACCGACTTCAAACTCAAACTCAAAATTTAAAAACAACCGGGGTGGTCGCTTTCTGACTGATTCTGTTTGTTTTTGTTCTGTTTATTATGACTCTTTCTTTGATAAAACTGTCTAATTTTACTCACTAAAAATGTGTAAAATAAGTGGTCGAAAACAATAAAATTGTAACTATAAATTAAAAATTTAAAAAACCCCCGACCCAAAAACATCCTATAAAAAGTAAAATAATAACTATTACCTTATGACCTACCCTAAGTATTGACCCTTTTGTCATTTGTCTCGTCGGGGGACCGCTAAGCACCTTGATATTCTCCCCGACGGTCAGACGGCGGTCCTTTCATTTAATTTACCATGTTTCTTAGATAGATTTGATTCTTATGATTGACACAACCAGTTGATGCCGTAAAAATACAGGCTGTTACTTTTTCGGATTTTAGTTGGTTCGAGTCCTGGGTGAGACAAGCGAGTTTTAGAAAATTTTTGAATGTAGTTTTGTTTGAAAATAAAGGAATATCTCCTACTTAAAGTAAAATAAGCCAACTTAAGTATTTAAGGTAGTTTCCCTCCAGGACCCGACTTATTTTTCCACCCTGTATATATATTGTATGTATAACTATAACTATTATATAACTATTATAACTATACTATTATATATATATATTTTATACCACTTAACCACTTGGCAGACAAGCACACGGCCCACCTGATGGGAAGCGGTCACCGTGGCCTATGGACGTATGCAACACCAGGAGCGTCACACTCGCGCTGCCGATCCTGAAGAAACCTTCTAATGCCCGTCTTGAAGAACCCCATATTGTAGTCGCTTGGGAAAACCACCGGAGGAAATTTATTTTGATAACAAAAATTGGTGGTCGATAACTAGCGTTTCGGCTACTTTTTCACTTTTGCCCTCTATAAATCATTCATTTCTATATTCCATTTCATTGCATTTCATTTCTGAACGGAAGTCCAGTGTTTTATTGTTTTTATACAATTGGACTACACTCGCGATCAATTTAAACTATCAGCTATTTTGGAAATAGATAACCTACTTTTTACACGCCTGAAGTGAGCAACTCAGTTGACCCTACCTATTATTGCTATATGCTTCAAAAGTGACTAACATGTAAATAAAATAACCAAAACTGTTTTATTTATTTTATAGGGACGACAAAGCTGTGGTAGTATACGTTATATCGGACGCAAGTCACAAAGCAAATAAAGTTGCAGACACTCTAAAAACGCGTGCGAAAGAAGTTCTACTACAATTCAAGGGAGTGAATCGAAAAACTCATTTTCAGATCTTAAACGCTGCAAATGAGTCATTCCTTTTTCTTGATTACGATATGTGGAAGTATGAATCCAACGTACATACCGTTCAAGAACCGTTTTGTTTGTCTGACGATCTCAACTGCCTACCGGGACTAGATAATGCGATAGGAATGCGTGTTGCTGAAGTGTTTCTTTTTGGAGAGTATGCATCACAACTATTTCAGCTCGCTCATACTTTTATTCCATCTATCGAATCTTTAAAATTCATATTGAAGCAAACTACAAAAGGTACAGGTATTGAAGAAGCTGCATGTAAGTGGGTTTCTGAAAACATCAATATAGTTAAGGAAAAATGGGTAGAAGGATACGAGTCCAAACGAAAAGCATATGCAATAGCGGTGTTTGTTAGCCACGGCCCTGATGCAGAACTATACAAAAATTTCACGGACGCAACATCGAATGAAATTTCTAAGCAGTTCAATTCTAGTTTTCAGCTTAAAATAAATTGCCTTAGTCGTAACTACTTCGAACTTAATTCTGTAAAGTCCGATATAACCAATTTCATGACACACAGTGTTAGACAACGCCTTATTGGAGCTGTTGTGGGTGGTGATAATAAAACCACTGAAATTGTAAGAACCTTTGACGAAATGGGTCTTCCAGTGTTATCATATGATGTGGCATCCGAAGACACGGATTCAATGACATCTGTGTGGCTTACTACAGGTCGTTTGGTTCATTTGGCGCTTGCAGTGAAAGACTTTATACGCAAAAACGAATGGAGACGTGTAGCTGTGTTGTCAGACTCAACTCACACAGCTAAACTATTTCTGGAAGACATAAACAAGGCGAGTGACGCAGTTCGTGACCATCCTGTGAAACACAATTTGTCAAATACAGACGCCGAAATGGTTCTTAATCAGCTGAAAAAAGAAGAAGTATATATTATTGTTGTCAATACACATTATCAAGAAACATCCACCATCCTTACAGCGGCAGCCAAACTAGAAATGAATGGAATACAATATGTCTGGATTGTGCGCGAATGGGATCAATATAACATAAAGTTAAATGTAAACTTTTTAACCTATTCCTTTGGGTGTCAAACTAGAAATAATATATCAAACAATGGTTCTCGAGAACTTTTAGATTATATGGATGAGTTATGGCCAAATAACAAGTGGCCTCGGTCTGCTGTGGCACTTTTAGATGCATTGTGGATAATGGCTAAAGGTTTTCAACATGTACTCGATAAATATCCTCGGGCTCGAGACGATCCACATAGTGCAAGGGCTATTAGGTGAGTATTTAGTATATTGCTGCTGTTGCTGTAAATAATCGTGTATAATCAACTTATTTTTTTTTTACCAGGGAATTCGGAAAAAGCCTCGTTGACTTGAGCCCAATTAAGGGCTTTACTCAAAATCTTGTATTCAAAGGGCACTCAATTGAAAAAACAGTGATATACTTGAATAAATGGCACGACGGTAACCGTACGCTCCTCTCTAGGTGGTCTGTCAATGCAACGTCAGGCGAAGTAATTCTAGAGCACAAATACCAAGATGTGTATCCTAGTGGTACTTCCAAGCCATCTGATGGTACCCGGAAATGTTTAGTTCGCCCCAAAGACCCATACTCATCGGAATGTTACGATGCTATATGGATATCTATAGTTGTTTTAATCATGCTTCTACCTGCAGTAGCCATGTTTATAAACAACGCTGTCCGCCGCCGTCTAAAAGATCTGCAGAAGAAGCTTATAACCGACCTGCTGGCGCAGCGCATGGAGCGTGCTGCCACCCTATCCAGTTATTTGGTGAATCGTTCTGCGCTAACATCTCGTGAAGAACTCGGTGCCGGTCGATTTGGTTGTGTAAGGCTCGCGGATCTGCACGTGCCAGGTTGCAAAGCTCGAGTCGTGGCTGCCAAAGAGCTTCGTGATCACCAAGACGAAAGCGAAATCCTGCGAGAAGCGTGTATTCTAGCTTCCCTTAAACACGATAACATCATTCGTCTTGTCGGCGTCTGTATCGACAATGAACCAACATTAGTGCTCATGGAGGTAGCATTCTTCGGTGATTTACTCCAGTATCTTAAGGACCGTCGACATATTGCAGAAAGCGTTGTCTTTGACGAAAAAGCGGAAGTAGAGCAGGTTTGCGAAGAAGCTGCCCATGTATCAGCAAAGTCTCTCACCCGATTAGCGCGTGAAGCCGCATCCGCGTTAGCTTATCTCGCCGTATGTGGTGTAATCCATAGGGATTTGCGCGCTTCAAACTGTTTGGTGGACGAGAGACGATCTCTGAAGTTAGCTGACTTCGGTTTGGCGCGTGAAACCAAAGCTATAGGTCTAGATGGAGGTGGAGAGTATGAGTGTCGGCGCCGAGGACTCTTTCCTGTGCTATGGATGGCGCCAGAAAGCCTTATGTCCGGGGTTTTCTCCACTGCATCCGACGTATATTCGCTTGGTATGCTGATATTTGAGTTGGTAACACTGGGTGCACGCCCCTATGGAAAGGCTTCACCGCTACGTGTAATGCAATACGTTACTTCTGGTGGAATGCCACAGATGCCGGCTGGTACTACACCTCAAGCGTAAGTTACTTGCATAAGAACTACGCATAAGAGGAGATCAACATTATTAAACTACAGATTTATATTACAGAACTGGTTTGGCGCACTTATGTTGGCAGCGTCTGCCAGAAAAACGTCCAACTGCAGCGGAATTGGTAGCGTATCTCGCAGATAATCCAAGGGCACTAAGCCCTGCCCCGAATTATGAAAAAAATCAGCCTACTGATGCTGATAGTGGCTATGGCGAGTCACCCTCTACTGAGAAGCTGATACCGTAAGAACAATTATTATTATGTTGTCATCTTATTTACCCGAGCGCCAACTCCAATTGCATTCAAAGTAACCTGACACTCCACTCATGTAGGACTTTTGGCTTTTATGCCAGCGACTGCCACTTGACCCTCGAGAGAAATTCGTCCGTCAATCACCATGTCTACTAAACTTGCAGATGATGATGGTTTGGACCTTGGATTGGCTAGAGAGTAATTAGTGTGAGTGTTCAAGTTATTTTTTTTTAGAAAAAGCGTCGTTTAGCATGATTCCAAACATAACAACAAAATATAAAAACTATAATACGTCGAATAGCACGCTTGGAAAGAAGAGTTTTGGTTATCGTTTAATTCTTATTTTTACCTATTTACAGGGGCTGAACATCCGCTGGTGACGTTCTTACGACGACTTACAAAGAAGTAAGATCAAGGAAAGGGATAGTTATAGGAGACCGAACTTTTCTATAGATTTAATGTTTTTTTGTACCACTTAGGTCACAGACAAGCACACGGCCCACGGTGTTTGCTGTGACCTATGGACGAGTGCAACACCAGTTTTTCATGCACACTCATCAAATGAGACCATTTGGTGATTGATAGGTACCTATTATGAATAATAAATAGTACCTACCTACTTCACCTCGGAATCTGGCCCTCTAGACAAGTGACAATTCGTTGCTCGGCGTATGATGGAATAGAATGCCAAATGTATGGGATTTGACGTTTTTGACATTCGTTGACGCCTGTCATATACGTCAAATCCCATACATTTGGCATTCTATTCCATCATACGCCGAGCAACGAATTGCCACTTGTCTAGGGGAGCTGGGCTCCGCTTTACCAGTCTACTGAAATATTTTTACGTGTTACGATTACGAGTATAATGAGAGTGCAGTGCTTGTAGAACTCACAGTACCGTGGGAAACTAATATACCTAAAGACCACGCTATAAAGACAAACAAATACTTTGACTTGACTAACGAGTTAACCAAAAACGGCTACGTGGTTAAACTCTACGCCGTAGAAGTAGGAGCAAGGGGAATTCCAGCTAAATCCCTGTACAACTTACTTGAAGACCTCGGATTGCCAAGAGCTTCAGTAAGCTCTTTACTGAATCGAATGACGGTGGAACACTACTGACGGTGGAGGTGAGCGCTGATGCATCACAAGGTGGCCACCCTAAACCTACATCTGGGTCGCAAGTCCCAGTCGCCGTCACGGTGTTCCTCTCTGTATCACGCTATGGATCTCTTGAAATACATCGTAGTACTCAAACAGTTTTGAGCACTTCACCCCCCCCCCCCCTGCCCCCCTGGTGGGAAGTCGTTACTGTGGGCCATGGACGTCTGCAACACCAAGGGCATTACACTCATGCTGCCGACCTTATGATACTCTACTTGAAGAACCTCATGTTTCAGTTGGGAGATCATTTGTTTTGATATTATGTGACCTTTTTCGAAATCTTAGCAATAAAGTAATAATATTTTTATTTGACTTTTCTTTCGTTACTTACCCAGTTTTAAGGACTTTCGCGATTCTATTTTAATGTAAGTAAAAAAACACAACATAACAGCTATGTTTTTTACCTCCATTCCAATAAAAGGAGATGGATATGCTTTCATACATACCTGGGCCAAGATGTAAAAAGATGAGAGTGGTCTCAATTAAGAGCTTACATATTATTAAACCATCCCTGAAAATTCTGCAGATTTTGGTGATCTAAGAGCAGAGTTTTAAGAGATTAAATAAGTGAGGTTATGCAAGACATGAACGTTTTTGAACTGTGATTTGATTTAAACCAATAAACTCATACAGCACACTGATTTGGTACACTTTTGTACATTATTTTATAAACAATTGTATGTATTTTATCTCGATAATTAATTGATTTTGAAGATTGAATAAATAAACGGATGTCAGCTATCATAGCACAGATAAAAAATACAGTTGATACACATGTGACATGAGTAATAATTAATCGATTAACGAAAATCGATTCATAATTTATTTTTATTACCTACATTATTATTATGATTTTAAATGGTTATTAATATTATTATTATTCTATTTGTTCAATCTGATTGAAATAATACTGCGATGCAAGTGTTTTTATAGACAATAATGTTTAAATCATTCATAGTAATCGATACCTATTTTATTTTACTAGCGGAATAAACTTAGTTTTAAGAGTTCTCGTCTTCCAGATTATCAATTGAGCGGGATTTTTTATATTTTGAAATAGAAAAATATACCGCTTTTTTGAGCCATATCTCAACTCATTACATTTTGGCCCAGAAATCCCCGTCTCCTTTCGGCTTTCACGGAAATGAATACCCTCCGACCTGGGAACCCTGAGAGGAAAGCCTATTATTATTATTATAATTTTTTCTCTCTGAAATTATATCGCCATTTCTATCAAACTAGGACGTCATCCGTTAAGCAGGCGACTAGTATGAAAGAGATAAATAGATACATGTTATTTTTTTCAACCTCACCTCTCCCTTTCTATATAGGACAACACGTGCAGGACTTAGATGCCACCCGCATACGGTGCAGAATATTCCATCAAGAACCAAGTGGTTCGGCGACTCCTTCTTCTGCCGCACTATTAAATTAAATTAAATTAAATATTCTTTATTTCAGATATTATAACATCCATAGTTGGTTAGTAAATTACTTATAAACTATGTTAGTGTCAGGTAATAACTTGTATATAAACAATACATTAAGTCTTGGAGTTCCTTACCCAGTTCACGTGTTTCCCTCCTCTACAGTCCCGGGTCCTTTAAGCGGGCCGTGAAAAAGCATCTGATGAGGCCGTCAAGCTGAGTGCCACCATTGTAACATGGTACATGTCTGTAATGATGACCCTCTTTTCAGAGACTTTGCCTTCAGCTTAACATCAGGCGAGGCGAAGTCAATTTGACGTGTCCTATAAAAAAAAAACGAAAATTATGGAACGAAGAATTAGAGACAAAACTACCATGAAATTATTGAATAATGGTGGGGCTTTGTCTCCCCCGTCCAGGGGAGCTACAGTCCCTATCAACATTTCTTTATCTAACGTAGAAGCGGGGATAAAATGACTCTGTCGCCGCATAAATAAGGAACATGGCATTTTTATTTTAAATTATTAACAGGCAAATACATAAAAATAAAGCCACAGCGAGGCATGACACAGTACCTACACCACTACCACACTTGTATCTTATATATAAAACTCTTAGTCCTGACTGACTGACTGATTGACTTAGAGACAACGTACAGCCTAAACCGCAGGTCCTAGAGACTTGAAATTTATAGAGAGTGTTTGTTTAGATGCGTGGAGGTGTACTAAGAAACGATTTTTCGAAATTCAGACCCTAAGTGCCTAAAAAGTGCCAAAAACGTAGTTTCTTATAACTCAAGAACGGCTGAACAGATTTTTATGATCTTTGGTTTTTTGAATTTGGCTTTGACGCCGAATAGCAATTATCACAATTAAAATGTGGCAAATCCACGAAATAATGTAATATTAAAGGAAAAACGAAATATTATGGCGCTAATATCGCTAGCAAAATTGTTACCATGACAACGGGTACTAAAGTGATGGTGTCAACGCTAAGTCACATTTTGATCTGTCAATTGATAATATTGATAAAACGTCACTCTCTGTCACGTATAATTACAATATAGCAAGAATGTGAAAAATATCAATTTATGTATGTAAGAGTTATGCAGGTTTCTACTGCAGTTTCTTTATTTCATTGATTGGAAATAGAAAAGAAGTTTTTGAGACTGGCTCACTTCGAAGGAGTAGGTATCCAATCTTCAGTTAAGTTCCACGGACCCCGAGTGTAGTATAGCAGCGTGCGTCGCGAGGACAACATTCGAAACTACAATATCAGACCCATTATTGGTATTATTGGCATCGAGCATTAAATAATATTCTAGAGCATATACTGCGTCAGCTACCAGCTACCATGATACCATAGTATTTCATCACTAAACGACATAGACTACACGACATGATAGCATAGCGATGATCACTCGAAGAAATGTGCTGTTGGTGATATGGGAGTTCGAGCATGTGTTCTTTCGATGAAATGGCCCATAGATAAAATGACCCATCGGTTAAATGGCTCTTCGATGATTTGGCGTTTGTAGAAATGGGCTTCGCAAATATGTCTATCGATAATGAGTACGAACATGGCGTATATTGGGAGAGGCCTATGTCCAGCAGTGGACTGCAATAGACCAATAGGTGATTTATTGTATCCTCGCCATACAACAGCAACCTTCATACTGTTAATATCGCACTGGCGGACAGGGCTCTTAAAAGCAGGGCTCTTAAAGGCGTTGAACGTTTATACAACAAGTCCGTCAGTTTAGAAAAAATACTTTTGGTGGCAGTAGTCGACATCCACGCAGGCGGAGCTGCGGGCGAAAAGCTAGTATATTATATAAGTTAAGTACGCGGGTGAACTTAACGGATAAAGTAGCTCACAAAGGGGTTTGGGTAAAGTTGGCGTCGTTTTGGAATTGAGCGGCCATCAATGAAAGTTGTATAATATGAAAGTACAGTATAAAATGATCCAACAATACTGTGGACAAACTTCTCTAAGCCATATAGGGACGTTGATATTTAGCTATACAGGCTGGAATTTTTCGATCTTTTTTTTTATACTACTTAGGTGGCAGACAAGCATACAGCCCACCTGATGGAAAGTGGTTATCGTGGCCTATGGACGCGTGCAACACCAGGGGCGTCACACTCGTGCTGCCGACCCTGAAAAAACCTTCTAATGCCCTTCTTGAAGTGCGCCATATTGTAGTCGCTTGGGAAAACCACTGCGGGGAGTTCATTCCACAGCTTGAGTGCGCGTGGCATGAAGTTCCTTTCATATCGCACAGTGCGCACCGTTCCCGGTCGCAATGTGTGAGGATGAACTCCCCGCCTATGGCGAGAAGTGCGATGATAGAAAGTAGCTGTGGGCATCATATCAAACAGTTCATCTAAGCACAAACCATTGTATAGGCGGTAGAACACACACAATGAGGCAAAGTCTCTTTCTTCTGAGACTCAGAGAAAGATCATGCTTGACTTCACATTCAAAGGAAACATTCCATTATTTTTAAAAAGAAACAAAACCGCATTTAATGATTTTAGAAAAATCGCTTGCCACACCTGGTAATCGAACCGAAAAACGAAAAAAATTTATCCAAGTATGATATTAATGTCTATTACAAGAACTTGTGCCACGTATACCTAACGCGTACGTGTAGCCACATGGTAGCCACGTAGAAACATGACATGACACGTAATATCTGTCAAACTGTCAGGAATGTCAATTTTGACATTTTTGACACACATGTCTGATTGCCCAGGCGGCGACCACAGATAAGACCGAAACGGACATTGGTCGATCGAAGCGCTTGCACTTCCGCCTGAGTAGCTATTATAAAAAAAATATATATGTATTTTGCATTGTGTAATTGTGTTTAACTTACTGTATTATTATTATTATCTGTTGTTGTTATTTTGTTTTATTTGTATTTTATTTTATCTTTTTTTCCATTTCTTATATATGTGCATCTGTGATCCGAAATTAAAAAACTATTTTCTATCTTTTCTTTCAACAAAAACTATACGGTAGATTTTTGATGCTAAAATATGTGTTGCCAAAAATTTTTTTCATTCATCGAATAGGGTATCAAAATGAAGGGAATTAAAAGGAGATTACAAAAATATATAGATGTCATAATTATATCTTAACTAAAAAGGTTAAAATAAAATTATACTGTGTTTTTTATTTTTTACCCGACTATAGCGAAGCCAAAGAGGGTTATGATTTTGACAGGCTATGTATGTATGTATGTATGTATGTTCGTTTGTTCCCTCATAGCTCTTCAACTACTTATTAGAACTGGACAATTGAGGTATCGTTAGAAGCGTCTTGATCGTCCGCTGGTTATAGGCATACCACGTATCACTAAATCTAATGTGGCGCCCTCTAGCGGTTCACTTTTTCCTAGAATATATTGTTTTGTTAGAGTGGCATACGACCACATAATCTATTCTTGATATTTTCTTGTTTAATACTTTTTAGAGCGTGATTTCGCAGTAGTCGGGTTTTAGTTTTTAACTTAATTTTTAATAATTATTTTTTATTGCTTAAATCGATAGGGTGATTCATAAGGATATTAAGGATCAAATCTCTTTAACGAATCTAGTAAATTAAATAAAGGGATATCCATGAATGAGATGGTTCACGAAAATTTTAGTCGCTTCGACCACCGGGTGTGGCATTTTCACAAATCTTTGAATGCAGTTTGTTTCTTAAAACAAAAAGTATTGTTACCTTTAAGTAATTTTACTTAAAGGCAACAATACTTATACTATCTCCAGTATTTAGAGTACTTTCCCTCCAGGTAAAGTCGAAATGTCCCACCCTGTATATCGTAGCTCCGATATTACTTACAATGAAAATAATGATACTTATACGTGTGTTTGAGTACAATGAAGTGGTATCAAAATTGTTGATGGCCGCTGAAAAAATAAATGACGCCATTAGTCCATATACAGTTACCAAATCCCCTATAAAGGAAGTTATGTAGGTACTTAAACAGTAATGGGCACAGAGTCCTGGTTGACATTCGTGCCTTTAGTAAAACATGAGTCTATGATTTATTAATTAATCTACACTACAATGGGGCTCGTTGCTATACGGGTATGTCTGGTTGGGGCTGTACTGGCTCTCACAGTGCTCACAGACGCAAACGTCGCAAGTGAATTGTCACCAACGTGTGTTGAACTACAAAAAAAATTCAGTAAGTAGCAATAATTTCAATAAATATTTAGACATTATAGTCTACTCAATAACTTATTTAAATGAGCGAAGACGGCGTATCCAATTCTTCTTCATCCTAGCATTAATGCCCAATCGCATCTGAAGCTTTCACCTCAGAGTCTGGGGTCCGCTTTATCTGCCTTAACTGTCAATTTGGCTGTATCTCGATATTTCCCGTGAAGCGACTGGCATCTGACCTCCATAACCCAATAGTGACATTGGGTGATATCGAAACATTGCAGCTAGACCGTTGTTTTTGGACTTTTTAGGACTTTAACTACCCGTAACGACTGCCATAGATGTTCGTATGGCAATCGGGACCAACAGCTTACCTGTAGTCGCTTGGGAAAACCACCGCAAGGAGTTCATTCACCAGCTTGAGTGTGCGTGGAATGAAGTGCCTTTCAAACCGCACAGTGCGCACCATTTCCGGACGCAATGTGTGAGGATGAATTCCCTGCCTGTGGCGAGAGGTGCGGTGATAGAATGTAGCTGTTGGAATCATGTCAAATAGTTCTTCTGAGCACAAACCATTGTATAGATATAGACGGTAAAACATACACAGTGAGGCAAAGTCCCTTCTGAGACTGAGAGGTTCCACATCGCCTGCGAGTATGGGATTGCCGACGAGCCTCAACGCCCGTCTTTGTACCGAGTCGAAGGGGTCAAGCTGGCAAGCAGAAAGGTGACAGCCTAAAGACGCGCTAGATGGCGCAGCCAGCACTTTTGGTAAGAAGAGTGTGGCGTCATATCTAGTGTTACCTAATTTATGGAAAAAAATGTTCTTCGGTTTTGTAATGATTTACTTTACATAACTAATTCGTCATTTTTTCTGATAAAATTATTTTAAATATAATTATTATTATTTTAAATTACAGACAGTGACGCGAAAAGAATTAAGCGTTTTATTATATTTTTGTCTATTATGATATGGGTATATGAAATTGAACTTTGGCAACATCGCAAAATGGCAAATTCATGAAAAGATACTACAAACAAACCACAAAGTACATTAAAATTACCAAAAGCTATGCTAGCGCCATCTCCTGATGATATACAAACCAACTGATTATTATACCTACTGGAAAACTGTTCATTGGCTTCACAATCGCGTAACAAACATACAAAAATAAAAATAGCGTACGAATTGAGAACTTCCTTTTTTGAAGTCTGTTGAAAAACATTATTTGTTTTGATTGTAACTAACATTAAAATGGAATTTTGGCTTTCACGGAAACGAATACCTTCTGACCCCCAACCCTGAGAGGAAAGCCTAATAAGTTGGAATCTTTTCTCTGAAATAATATTGCCATTTCTATCAAAACAGCCCCCCTAGACAATTTGGCAATTCGTTGCTCGGCGTATGATGGAATAGAATGACAAATGTATCGGATTTGACGTTTTTGACATTCGTTGACGCCTGTCATATACGTCAAATCCCATACATTTGGCATTCTATTCCATCATACGCCGAGCAACGAATTGCCACTTGTCTAGAGGGGCTAGGAACATATGTATCGTGAACCAAACTCGCTAGACAAACGAGGCCGGCGGATTGTTTTGTAATAATCTGTGCTTGGTGAATATGACCTTGTCTACCGCAGTACCTCAAAAGACACCCATGAAACTTGTAAAGCGCGTATATAGCACATTTTGAGCACATTTTAGGTCGGGTCGTCATCACGCGACTAGTGTGAAAGAGTTAAATGCATGTTAAGTTCACAAACAACCGAATAGGAAACAACGGAACAGGGTTTTTTTCCCGCGTCCAGGGGATACAGTCGCTATCAACATTCCTTTATCTCCGTCGCCGTATAAATAAGGAACATGGAATTATAATTTAAATTGAATAAAAGGCAAACATCTTAAAATAAAACCACAGCGATGCATGACATGACACATTACCTACACCACTACCACACTTGTTTTACAGTTAAGCACGCGGGTGAACTTAATGGGTAAAGTTGCTCACAAAAGGAAATCATGACTCTGTGACCATTACTCAAACAGTAATGGTCACAGAGTCATGGTTGACATTCGTGCCCTTTGTAAAACATGAGTTTTTGAATTATAATTTAATCTAAACTACAATGGGGCTCGTTGCGATGCGGGTATGTCTGGTTGGGGCTGTACTGGCTCTCACAGTGCTGACAGACGCGAACGTCGCAAGTGAATCCTCACCAACGTGTGATAAACTACAAAAAGTATTCGGTAAGTAGCATTCGTTTCAATAAATATTTAGACGTTACCTACACAATTACGTATTTAAATGGGCGAAGACGGCGTCTCCGAATATGTTAACAAAAACAATATTAACGCCCAGTTTCCGAAAGGCTGATCGACGTCAAATCTCTTGTCAAGTAGCAATTGGGTTGCTAGAATTATGGTTAAGTGGTTTAATTTGATCATCGTGTCGGTTAAAATAGCTGATTAACCAACACGATGATCAAATTATACTATTTAACCATGCTTTTAGCAACCCAATTGCTACTTGAAAAAAATATTAACAGCCGATTAACTGGGCGTAAGTCCTTAACAATATTATTACTTCAATGAAACTTAAATTAGGTGCATTCAATATTAAGTTAAACATATTAAGTAAATATGAAAATCAACGGCTGAAATAAATTGAGAAATAGGTATGCTTAGGGGTTATATGAATAAACAATACCGAATGCTAAGTCATTTTTCGAAATCATGGTACATCGCACCTCAAACATAATTCTCTGAGACTGAGAAAAAGTTGTTATGTCAACCAAAACACTTGGACTAAGTACTTGTGATAATGCTCGAGGAAACTACCCAAGCTAGGCGAGATACCTATGTCGAAATATAACCTAGCACAAAGTTACAAGATGACGCGCCTAGACTTTTATCAATGGCCTAGGCGCTTAATGAATAGCCTAGGCGTCTAATGAAGTGGTTGATGGCACCAGATGGCGGCAAATGCGTAAAATGAATTTGATGAGGTCATCAAACTTATTGATTTGTGTCATTTCATTAAGGTGATTACATACGCGAATGACTTTGACCATACAAATGCTCAAGGTTATTCGCTCATATTTGAACCATTCTCATTGAGAAAACTAATTTTAATAGATAACTTTATAGGCGACGGTTACTAACTAAGAAGGTCACGTCATGCTAATACACTTATTTAACATACATGTGAAATTTTAGATTATTTGGATACATATTGTAGAAAATATTTGGTTTCATAATACAGTGATGTTCAGAGCCTCTTTTCAACTATTTTCTCCTTTTTTATTTATTTTATGAAAAGGAGAAGTTACTCTGTATATCCTATAGTATGCAGGTATGTAAATTCCAGATCTGTAGGTTTTATTGTTAAAAAGAAAAAAGGTTTCGAAAATACCGATTTTTCGATGCTGATCTGATTCAGGGCCTTAAATTAAATATTACAATATAATTTGTCACATCACACACAACATCTATTTCTGTGGGTGTCGTAGAAGGCGACTTAGGGATAGGATTGTTCTCCATCCGACAGTAAACATACAGCCCATGACAAAGTGCCCACTAGACGGCAATAGGCTCGCCCCATATTACGTGGGACCGAAAATCATAGTTGGCGAAATGTGGGTGTTAAAACACCTCTGCCCACCCCATCGGGGATTTACAGGCGTGAGTATGTGTATGTATGTTGTAAAATAATAATTAATACTCGTATCAATAATGTCGACAACAAACAGAAATACGACTCGCCTTGTTAGTAGTAGGAAAAATAGATTAATTATTATATTATGGGTATAATAATTATTGTAAATGAAGTAGATATTACTTGCGTAAACATATGATTCATATCACACTAAGTTGTTTGCTAGCGAATTCTGGACACTATGAAAAATAACCGGTCTGTACATAACGCTTTGTATCGAATTAAATGGCCAATGAAAGTAATTCGGTCAATATGAATAATGACTACTCTAATGGTGCCCACCTTTTATAAATGATATTAAAAAAATGTTTATTCGTACCTATACTTATGTGAATTTATTCGTACGAGTATAGTCATCATCCTCCTACCCTTATCCCAAGTTTATTTAGGGTCGGCGCAACATAGGTCCTTTTTCCATTCGTCTCTATTTGCAGTCATCTCAACATTTACTCCTTTTTGACCACATCATCATTCACACAGTCCATCCACCTCCTTGTAGGTCTTCCTCTCCCCTTGTAGCTATCCACTTCCATAGTTAATGCCTTCCTTACGACGGCGACATTACTTTCATCCCTATGCATCATGTCCAACCCAGGAAAACGATTTCCTCGAAGCTTCTCGGTGACTGCTACTCTCAGACTTCCTCTAATATAATCTTGATACCTCTGTGGCGTAGCGGTAGTGAACGCGGCCGCCACTGAAGAACAACACGGCCTACGAAAAATACTTAAAACATATAAATTTTGTTTGCAGCTCCAGTTGAACGATACCTGAGTGTAGATGACCGGATAAGGAAAATCTCGTTATATTGGGGCAGTGATCCTGCGCACGCTGCCAGTGCCCTCCTCACTGTCATCCTACGTCATGCGCATGGCTACCAACACGTGCGCATGATGCAAGGCGAACACGACCTCACGAACTTCGCCAAGGCAATAAACCATAGCATTTATGGAGACTATGAAGAGTACTGTATCACAACTTTGTTATTCTTATTCATAATATTCTAGTTCCAATTCCAGTTGCATCCAAAGTTATCTATCTATCTATACTATTATATAACTGTACATTAGAAATGTTTGTTGTTGATGGGCGCAAAAACTACTGAACGGATTTTGATGTGGTTTTTTGTGTTTCTAACACGCTGGTATTGAAATATGTAAAACCACTTTCTTTTCAATTCTTGCTGGATTTTGCTGTTTACTGGGTTTGATTGTTTTGATATATATATGTATCATATTATATAAAATATAAGTTTCACGTCAACCTATATTCAACGTATTACCTACTTATATTCATAGAATACTTTACTGTAATTTGGTATACAATAAAGTGTAATATTTTATCTAATTTAACTGAAAAAAATATCAGTCATTTTTTAAAGTAACAAGCCGAAAGAAAATTTGTTTTGTTTTAAAAATGCGTTTAACGTTTATAAAAATAAGCAATGTTTTGTTTAGCACAATTTTGGCACTATCGACAGCCTGGGACCCCGCGACGGAGCCCAATAAAACAAATGAAATTGGATATTCAACTGGATTGGGGGCTCCTCGACTTCAAGAAATCGCGTTGAGCAGAGTGCCAGCGACTGTGCGACTGCATGTGCACTTACCTCTCATCTACCAAGGAAAAGAGGACTGCGAACACTTTGCACATTGGGATTTCTACTCCAACCATAATGCATTGGAAAATTGTGGATTTATTCATAAAAGGTACACATCAACTTATTTATGTTATAAATTTTATATTACATATTAGAGTACCTACCCATTTTTGCACGGGAAAATATTATATTTCTTTTGCATTACGATTTTCATTGCAATTGATGCAGCCGATTGCAGCGCCACTAGACAGACTTCCAATGAATTTCAGCCACTATATTCATAATACTCGAAATTTCAACATTCATCATCAATTAATGAATCATTAATTACACAAGTACCTATTGAATTTTATATTGAAGAAATCTTCAAAGTGACTAACTTCTCACGTGTAATACAATAACCAAATTTTTTTTTTATTTTTTCTAAAGGGACGACAAAGATGTGGTAGTATACGTTATATCGGACGCAAGTCACAAAGCAAAGAAAGTTGCAGACACTCTGAAAACGCGTGCAAAAGAAGTTTTACTACGATTCGAAGAAGTGAATCGAAAAACTCATTTTCAGATCTTAAACGCTACGAATGAATCATTCCTGTTTCTTGATTACGATATGTGGAAGGATGAACCCAACGTACACACCGTTCAAGAACCGTTTTGTTTGTCCGACGATCTCAACTGCCTACCGGGACTAGATAATGCGGTAGGAATGCGTGTTGCTGAAGTGATTTTTTTTGGAGAGTATGCATCACAACTGTTTAAGCTCACTCATACCTTTATTCCATCTACCGAATCTTTAAAATTTATATTGAAGCAAACTACAAATGGTACAGATATTGAAGAAGCTGCATGTACGTGGGTTTCTGAAAACATTAATACAGTTAAGAAAAAATGGGTAAACGCATATAAGCCCAAACGAAGAGTATATGAAATAGCAGTATTTTATAGCCACGGTCCTGATGCAGAACTATACAATACTTTAATGGATAAGACGTTAAATAAAATTTATAATCAGTTCAATTCTAGTTTTTGTCTTTTATTAAGGCAATATTCTAGTAACTACTTCGAACCTAATACTGTAAAGGCCGATATAAACAAATACATGACATACAGTGTTAGACAACGCCTTATTGGAGCTGTTGTGGGTGGTGATAATAAAACCACTGAAATTGTAAGAACCTTCGACCAAATGGGTCTTCCAGTGTTATCATATGACGTGGCATCCGAAGACACGGATTCAATGACATCTGTGTGGCTTACTACAGGTCGTTTGGCTCATTTGGCGCTTGCAGTGAAAGACTTTATACGCAAAAACGAATGGAGACGTGTAGCTGTGTTGTCAGACTCGACTCACACAGCTAAACTATTTCTGGAAGATATAACCAAGGCAAGTGACGCAGTTCGTGACCATCCTGTGAAACACAATTTGTCAAATACAGACGCCGAAATGGTTCTTAATCAGCTGAAAAAAGAAGAAGTATATATTATTGTTGTCAATACACATTATCAAGAAACATCCACCATCCTTACAGCTGCAGCCAAACTAGAAATGAATGGAATAAGATATGTTTGGATTGTGCGCGAATGGGATCAGTATAATATAAGGTTAAATGTAAATTTCTTTACCTTTTCATTCGGGTGTCAAAGCGGAAATGATGTATCAATAAGTCACAATGGTTCTCGAGAACTTTTAGATGTTATGGATAAGTTATGGCCTAATAACAAGTGGCCTCGGTCTGCTGTGGCACTTTTAGATGCATTGTGGGTAATGGCTAAGGGCTTTCAACATGTACTCCATAAATATCCTCAGGCACGAGAGGATCCACATAGTCCAAGAGCTATTAGGTGAGTATATAATAATTATATGCTTGATTTTATGTCTAAAAATGCGTACATATTATGCGCGGCTGCTGCACGAGCCAATGTTGAACGTTCATTTGGCTCACGAGAAACAATGTAGATATGAATTTAGTAAAGGACGGCTGCTGCGCGCGGCAGACGATCCACCTGCGGCGCGCGGTAGCTCAAAATGGCGGATAGCCAGACCAGTTGTAGGTTCTACTTGCCGCCAGTTGGCCAGAACGTACTTGCCGCGCGAGCTAATTTACTGAAACAACAAGCCGACCAAACTGCGCGCGAGCGAATGGCTTAACAGCCACCAACATAACAACGAGCGTTTCGTCGCGAGGTACGTTCGAGCTTGACTGCCGCGCGAGCTACGCGTACCATAACGCGTCTACTCTTCGTGCGGCTGCGCACTAGCCGGTGTTTGATACTTAGTCGAAAGTAGTTTGGACGCGGCTTGAGTGATTACCTAGGCGAATGACCTTGAGCTTGAGCATATAGGTATTTGATCACGCAGTTCTCTGAGAGCTGCTAATATTACTAAACGACCAATTTTTGACGATTTCTGTAAATTTTAGGACAGTCAGCATCAGATCGATCTTGACGAACAAAGTACTCAACTTTATCTTAATATGTTGGTAGTTCCTGTTGACAGATTGTACTGATATTTGGTACACAATTTTGTGCGGACGATAACACAATTCAAATCAATAAAACTGTTTGATCGGCTCATAATACAATTTAAATCAATAATACAGTTTGACCGGCTCGTAATACCTTGTTATATAAGATATTAAGATCATCAGAATTCCTCGTGAAATAGGATCGATTGATCAAATATGTTTCTTTTTTTGCTGCAATTAAATCAATTAGATAAAAATAAATGTTTGAACGAAAAGTACGTAGATAGAATTAGTGTGGCTTCGAAGTTCGTCTCTATACCCATATAGATCTTTCCGAAAAGACAAACAAATCTATCACCATCTGTAAACAAAATAATCGTGTATAATTAACTTTTTTTTTTTCACCAGGCAATTCGGAAAAAGTCTCGTTGACTTGAGCCCAATTAAGGGCTTTACTCAAAATCTTGTATTCAAAGGGCACTCAATTGAAAAGACAGTGATATACTTGAATAAATGGCACGACGGTAACCGTACGCTCCTCTCTAGGTGGTCTGTCAATGCAACGTCAGGTGACGTAATTCTAGAGCACAAATACCAAGATGTGTATCCTGGCTGCACTCCCAAACCATCTGATGGTACCCGGAAATGTTTAGTTGGCACCGGAGACCCATACTTACAGGGATGTTACGATGCCATATGGATATCTATAGTTGTTTTAATCATGCTTGTGCCTGCAATAGTCATGCTTATGTACGACGCTGTTCGCCGTCATCTACAGCATCTTCAGAAGATGCTTATTACTAACTTGCTGGCGCAGCGCATGGAACGTGCTGCCACTCTGTCCAGTTATTTGGTGGATCGCTCTACGCTGAAATCTCGTGAAGAACTCGGTGCCGGTCGATTTGGTTGCGTAAGGCTCGCGGATCTGCACGTGCCAGGTTGCAAAGCTCGAGTCGTGGCTGCCAAAGAGCTTCGTGATCACCAAGACGAAAGCGAAATCCTGCGAGAAGCGTGTATTCTAGCTTCCCTTAAACACGATAACATTATTCGTCTTGTCGGCGTCTGTATCGACAATGAACCAACACTAGTGCTCATGGAGGTAGCATTCTTCGGTGATTTACTCCAGTATCTTAAGGACCGTCGACATATTGCAGAAAGCGTTGTCTTTGACGAAAAAGCGGAAGTAGAGCAGGTTAGCGAAGAGGCTGCCCATGTATCAGCAAAATCTCTCACCCGATTAGCGCGTGAAGCCGCATCCGCGTTAGCTTATCTCGCCGTATGTGGCGTGATCCATAGGGATTTGCGCGCTTCAAACTGTTTGGTGGACGAGAGACGATCTCTGAAGTTAGCTGACTTCGGCTTGGCGCGTGAAACCAAAGTTAAAGGTCTAGATGGAGGTGGAGAGTATGAGTGTCGGCGACGAGGACTCTTTCCTGTGCTATGGATGGCGCCAGAAAGCCTAATGTTCGGGATGTTCTCCACGGCATCCGATGTCTATTCGCTTGGTATGCTGCTTTTTGAGTTGGTAACACTGGGTGCACGCCCCTACGGAAACATTTCACCGCTACGTGTAATGCACTACGTTACTTCTGGTGGAATGCCACAGATGCCGGCTGATGCTACACCTCAAGCGTAAGTTCCTTGCATAAGAACTCATAGATATGAGCCGAGGAGAGCAACGGTATTAAAAGACTGATTAATATTACAGAACTGGTTTGGCGCAGTTATGTTGGCAGCGTCAGCCAGAGAAACGTCCAACTGCAGCGGACATGGTAGTGTATCTCGCAGAGCATCCAAGGGCACTAAGCCCTGCCCTGAATTATGAAAACAATAAGCCTACTGATGCTGATAGTGGCTATGGCGAGTCACCCTCTACTGAAAAGCTGATACCGTGAGAACAATTATTATTATATTATCGCCTTCTTCACTAACGCTACGCTACGTCACAGAGGCTGTCAAATTGTATATAATATTGTATCTTTATAAAGAAATAACACTGATATTTTTGTTATTTATATTTTATTATAACACACATACTTATACATTATGATCACGCCTATAGTCAATCTATCGCGACTTGGGGCAAGATATATGCTGGGATGCTGGGAACTATAAATAGTTTAGTCAGTAGTGTTTCTAAGACAATATTCAGATATATTATAGAAAGAACAATTTGTTCTTTCTTTGGGGTTTTCGCTTTGTAATTTATTGAGCTACATAATTTGAAAGAAAGAAAGAAAGAAAACATTTTATTTAAACAACGCACAATGTACACATCTCATAAACGTAGGAAAGTACCTACCTACATTATTATAAAAATTGAAACATTATGCACATCGTGCGCAGATAAATATGGCCACCATCTCAGCATGAATGCTGCGCACACCCCAGACGGGGCCAGGTGTGTGCGCCGCGCGCCGCGCTGGTTTTCAGATGGCGCCACTAGCGTGGTTCTGTCGTCATGCAAACTTCCGACAAAATAAATAAAAAATAAATAATATTTTTTTTTATTGGAATTAAGACTACATACTACTTGTAATCTGTTACAAAATAAATGCCAATAATACAATTATTTTATTATATGATGATTACTGTGACTTTTAACTAGTCAATATTAATTTAGATAACATAATATTATTTAGAATATCCGATAAAGATTGTATAGATATTAATTATAAAATTTAGTTTAATGAATAATTACCTAGAATAATTATATTATGATTGTTAGTCTACTACTGATTAACATAACTTATTATTTATACTACTGAATATAAAGTAGATTTTCATCTACTTTATATTCAGTAGTATAATTTCAAAATGGAGTAGAGAATCGAATATAAATATGATAGTATAACGATAAAATAATAAGTTATGTTTTTTTATAAACTTGTATTTTAATGGTAAAAACAGTTAAAAATAAAGTTTTTGCTTTTTACAAAACACTGCTGATTCTTAGCAGTTTCCCTAGCTAATAACCAGTAACTCTACTATAGTGTTACACCGAAACTCTAAGGCATGAGCAAACTTGCTGACTTCTGATTGGCCCGTATAGAACGCATGCGCGAACCTTTTGACATTCTTGCTACCGTGTGTCCGGTGTATCAAGTTTCTGTCAAAATGTACAGACAGAGCCGTGTGTCATCTCTAAACTCATGGTTGAGTTCACATAGATACCATATTAGGATTTTTTTTTATTTATTTATTTAGGCGCACAATCTTTTAAAAATAATTATACTAAAATACAGTTCCATTGTGGATTGTAACATAACCACATGTGCATACAGTTTAAAAAATATGTTAAAAACAGGAAAAACTCTAAATTGGAAAAATTATAATTATAATGACGTGATGTCTTTCAGAATTTTAATGAGTCTGTTGAAATTGAAATCAAATATGTCCAGGAGTTTTGTTCTTTTTGCCACTTCGTTATAATTCTATGATAGAGTTACAGTACTTTTACTTTTTCTTTTTGAGATGGCACCTCAAAAAGAAAAAGTAAAAGTATATAAAACATTGTGATAATATGTTAAGTAGATATAATAATAAGTGTATAATAATATGTAAAGTAGATAATAAGTATATGAAGTTACCAAATCAAATTATTTTGTAAAATTATGCAGAAGAATATTTTATTTTTATGTTAGTTAGTAGTTGGTCTACTGCACTATTATTGATACTGGGTTCTTGTGAATGTCCGCATCGGTAGGTATCCGCAATCACGTCTGTATGTATAAATGAAAGTACCTACTTTTGCCAGCGACTCCGCCCGCGAGGATTTCGGTTATCGCGACCAAACATAGTCTAATGTCTTTCCCCAATCTCAAGTTTATGTCTGTACAAAATTTGGCGATGGAGGAGCCATAATAGTGCGGATACCATCTCGAATACCCCGGAGCAGGTAGGGGGAGTTTTGACTGACTTGAACCGCCTAAAACTGCACGCCGTCTAGGGTCTTCAGTTGCCAGACGTGAGATCTTCTTCTTTTTCATCCTAGCGTTTATCCCAATCGCATCCAAAGCATTCACCTCGGAGTCTGGGGTCCGCTTCTAACTGCGGGTTTGGCTATACTTCGATGTTTTCCATGACGAGACTGCCATCTGACCTCCAGAACCCATTGGCGATATCGAAGCATTGCAGTTAGACAAGTTGATGAACTTTTTAGGGCTCCAACTACCTGTAGTAACGACTATCAAAGATGTTCGTATCGCAACCGGGACCGACGACGGCTTAACGTGCTCTTCGAGGCAGACCAATGTAAATACCGATATTCATGCATATAGACATTTGCACTGAGCGGGATACGAACCCGCGCCTCCTGCGTAGCCGAGGCAGACCAATGTAAATACCGATATTCATGCATATAGACATTTGCACTGAGCGGGATACGAACCCGCGCCTCCTGCGTAGCGGTCTCGTTCACTACCGCCACACCCCAGAGGATGTCGAGAGGTACCAGAGGTGAGATATGTAACATAATATATATTATTACTAGTTGACCCGGCGAACTTCGTACCGCCATATTTTCTGCCCGCGTGGTATTATCTCTAAATTTACAATATTATGCATGTATTATACATATAAACCTTCATCTTGAATCACTCTATCTATTAAAAAAAACCGCTTCAAAATCCGTTGCGTAGTTTTGAAGATTTAAGCATAACTACATGGACGGACAGACAGCGACAGCGACTTTGTTTTATAATACGTAGTGATTTCGCACCCCGGTCAACCCAGAACCATCTCTGGCCTTGAGATGGCCCACTCGGGTGTGCCCCCGATGTTACCCCCGGATAAGGGGGATGAAGAAAGGAGTAGCCTTCTACCGAATTAAGCCTCTAATAATTTTTAGCTTTTAAGTAAATGTTACGGAAAAATAAGTTTCAAGAGGTACAAGTATAAAGCTATACATTGTAATTACTTAAAAAGTATTGAGTAGGTGACAGGCACATGACCCAACTGTTAGGAAGTTGTTTCCGTGGTCTAAGGAAGTATGCAACCCCAGGAGCGTTACACTCGTGCTGCCGACCTTACGTTACCCTTCTTGAAGAACCCCACATTTCAGTTGGAAGATCATTTGTTTTGATATTATGTATGTGATCTTTTTCGAAATCTTAGCAATAAATTAAAAATATTTTATTTGACTTTTCTTTCGTTACTTACCCATTTCTATGGACATTCACGATTGTATTTTAATGTAAGAAAAAAAAACACAAATATTAGCTGTTATGTTTTTACTAGTTTACTTACATTAAAATAATATATTGGCTCATGGTTTTTGTGATAAGGGGACTTATCGCGATTAATTATGTTAATTATAATAATTAAGCGCGATAAGTCTTGATATCACAAAAACTAAGTGTACACCGTGATAGTTTAGAAATAATTTGGCTTTCACGAAAACGACTGCATTCTGACCCCCAACTCTGAGAGAAAGCCTATTAGGCCAGTCGTCTATAAATCTGCAACCGTACAGGTGTTTGCAGGTTGGCTTGGATCATACATTCGATGTTAGGCCTCCACACGCACTGGGGGGCTAGATAGGGACTCCGTGGTCCCCACACCCGATGAGAGCCAGCTCGAAAGAGTGGCTCTGGGTCGTCGGGGTGCGCGAGATATGTCTCAGCCAATCTCAGCTCCGGGAACCTATGACCCACAGACGGCGTGCGTCTTAGCCGGTTCGAGTCCGACATAACCAACTCTACTGGTTGCAGTTGGGAATCCGTGGGGTATTTGCGCATGATAAAAGGGGGTGTCAGTGTGTCTGGTGTCTAGACATTACGTTTGGGTGATCCGTCGAAGAGAGCGTAGTGTTTCCAACGATTCACTCACGTTTTTTTATACCATTTAGGCAGCAGAATAGCACACGGCCCACCTGATGGAAAGTGGTTACCGTGGCCTATGGACGTATGCAAACACCAGAGGCATCACACTCGTTCTGCTGACCCTGAAGAAACCTTCTAATGCCCTTCTTGAAGAACCCCATATTGTAGTCGCTTGGGAAAACCACCGCAGGGAGTTGATTCCTCAGCTTGGGTGTGCGAGGGATGAAGTTCCTTTCATACCGCACAGTGCGCGCCGTTTCCGATCGCAATGTGTGAGGATGATTCCCCGCCTATGGCGAGAGGTGAAGCGATGATAGAATGTAGCCGTGGCCATTTTAGGCCTATATTACAGAACAATGCTCAATTTTGAATCGACTCTCACAAGGACACTGGAACTGTTATCTAGAATATAATCTGCTCTCTGATGCAGTATTTATAAATCGATATTCAGGACTGACTATTATCCTGGAATACAGGCCTCAGGGTGGTCTTCTTCTTAGAGTCAATGGCTAGATCTGGTATCTAGTGACTAGTATTTTTTTTTAATTTTGCGGCCTTTGGACTGGGATTGGGCCCCGCAATGTCAGGACTCTTGCGATCAAGGACCGATGCTACTTATGTTTAATAAATCACTAGGTTATGCTATTAAAAAATGTTTAGAAGAGTTAACCACACTTTAGTGATTTAACGTATTGCATTAACTTAGGTGAGTATTCAGCACGGAGGCGTAGTAACTATTTATTATTCTGTGACGGAGGACAGAATGTCATTATGGTATTCAGTATGTCATTAATAATACTAAACTAGCTGACCCTGCGAACTTCGTACCGCCTACAATTGATTCTTTAAATAAGAACCATCCTTTTTTTATCGTGCGAAGAATCCCCACGGATACCCCCCGCCGGAGCCGGTGAAGGAGGTTAAGTCAGACTCAAACCGACTAAAACGCACGCCGTCGGTTGCCGGAGGTGAGATTATCATAGACATACCCCTCGCACCCCGGCCGACCCAGGGCCATATCTTTCGATCTGGCCCTCTTTCACTGTGACCATGGAGTCCCCAACTCGCCCCCGGGTATGGTCGCCGCGGTCTGCTTCTACTAGGGTGACAGGCGGCTCCACCCGTCTCCCCCAGGCCCGCGCTCATGGGGGACGGAGGTCATTCTGCGACCTCTGACGCCCAAGTTGTCTCCGCTCGTCGCGGGCCGCTCGATTGGCAATTCTCCTTCGCTCCTGCTCTGCCGGTCCTTCACGAGCATGACTTGCTCGCAGAAGGAGGCACCGGCAGCCCACGCATCCGCGCAGCGAACCATCGCCGCGAGCAAAGTGACGAGCGTGAGAACTCTCACTCCCAGGGTCGCCACCAGCTCCCGTCTCGGCGTCTCCCACGCTGGACCCTCGGTGAGCGTGTGCAGCGCCGAGTCCTCGCTCGCGTCGCAGTGATGGCACTCAGACGTTGGCTCTTTCCCGATCCTATGCCTGAAGCACCCGTGCCGGTGATAGCACCCGTGCCCGGTGATGCATAAGAACCATCCTCGTACTTAAAAGAATATTCTAAAAAGAGAATTATCGAAATCGGTTCAGCTGTTTTCGAGTTTTGCGCTTAGCAATACATTCAGCGATTCATTTTTATATTTATAGATAACGTTATTATTAAATAGACATTAAACAAGTAATATTTTCCTTCTCTGCATTATTATTTATAGACACACAAAGATGATATAATAAACACAATGTTTTGTATTAGTTTTTCCGTATTTTTTTTTTCACTTGACTAAAACTTGTGCCAATGTGTACAATGACGGAAAGTGGTTACCGTGTCCTATGGGCGTGTACTAGGCCACACTCGCGCTACCGACCCTGTAGAAACATTCTAAATTTCTAAATTGCCCTTCTTGAAGAACCCCGTATTGTAGTCGCTTGGGAAAACCACAGCAAGGAGTTCATTCCACGGTTTAAACTATGGGATGAAGTTCCTTCCATACCTGTGTGTTCCGTTTCTGGCTACAACGTGGGAGGTCGAATTCCCTGCAAGTGATGTGGTGATATAAGATGACCCCATGGTTTTCCCAGTTGCATGTAAAGCTGGAACTCTGGGAGACCTTCCCCACTTGAAGACCAGGGTCTAGTCTGATTCTAACACTTTCCCCTTACGCCCACAACTCATAATTTTTCAAATATATCGATCTATGGGAGTCTACCAGATTTGTTGACATTTATGATTACTACTCCACTGTTTCCCTCCTCCTACAGTCCCGGGTCCTTTAAGCGGGACGTGAAAAAGCATCTAATGAGGCCGTCAAGCTGAGTGCCACCATTGTAACATGATACGTGTCTGTAATGGTGACCCTCTTTTCAGAGACTTTGCCTTCAGCTTACCATCAGGCGAGGCGAAGTCAAATTGACGTGTCCTATATTAAAAAAAAAACTTTTATGCGAGTGACTGTCGTTGGGTGGGCCCCCCAATTTCGAAAAGAAACCGTGCGCCAAAGCCTTATATATAATATTCGGTCAGTGTACATACTAGCTAGCAGGTAAAGTTGACGTGGATCGCTAAGATGGGTGGTGAGAGAAAATAGTGCTAAGATAAAAGAAGATAGATAGATAAAGAAACCAATATAGACACAGTAAATGGCACTACAACGCGATGTAAAAAAGATCTACAACGTTGGTGCAAGTTGACATATTTATTGATCCAGCCTGTTAGCAACCTGTTAGCATGTAAGTGCTTCGGAGGTATAGGTAATATACTGTGCTTCGTGGTTAGCAATGGGCAACAAAGAAAATTTAACACATACATACGCACATAAAACATTACCCTCGCTGACCCAGTTGGATAAAAAGTTCCTTTTATTGAACAATGTGGTCATTAAAATTAGTCAGAATATTGCGTTCAATATGGCTTACTAAAGTTATAAATAACGTTGAAACCATGGCTACAAGGATAAATCCATTAATTAGAGCACTGCGCTAAAGCAAACCGATAACACGAGGCGACGTAACTTTGTTAGAACGGTTAAAACTAAGGGTCGGTACACATCTGACGGCAATTCGGTCAAATCAGACCTGCCACATTAGGCGTCTTGTTAGTTCTGCGTTCAGCTCCTACGAAGAGATTGTGTTGTGTTATTTAATTCTAAGATGAAACCCATCGAAATAATAGCTAGACCGAAAAAAGAAATGATGACGCATTTTTAAATACTACAAGAATATCAAGTGGCCAATAAAGTACGATGACTGATAATGCGTTGACGGGAACGTAAGTCTATGATTCCGAAGACGGTGGCATCCGTCAGTCATCAGGTCGTCACCGAAAGGTTTTCAGAGTAACTTTAATGGTCCGTGTTCGGCGACCGTTCGTTTCGATCCGAATCGTTCATGTTCGATTTTCGGAGTAAGGCCCCAGAAACGGCTGAACTCTCGACGTATCAACACATTATGTGGCAATTCGACACTTATTTTGACGTTTATGACATACATTGACGACTGTAATATACGTCAAATCACATAATATCAATGGCGAAGAGTGAAATTACCACGATCTAGTTTGTCAAGTACCATACGATTCAATAAGTCCCTACCATCTCTGCAAAAATAAGCCGATTGGAATCGTGCAATAGGGGCTGCCACTACCATACATTCATACATTCATCATTCTATTCTATAATACGCCGGCGTTACGTGAGCGATGAGCATGTTCCGTCAGATATGCACCGACCCTAAGGATAAAATATTTAGTTCTTATATCCTCAATATTTCTTAGAATTTTTAAGTGATACAATGTCAAACAGAAATATTCTTATGATACACTAGCCAACCTGTTCCGGCTTTGCCCGTCGTACACCTCGAAACCCGTAACACCTCCTTTTTATTTTATTTTTTTAAGTTTGTTTTTAGCCGTTTATACTTTCAAGCCATAATGTACTTACGCAATTTATAATTTTTCAAATGTGTAGATTTCTGCCGAATTTGTTGACGTTCAGGATAACTGCTCCACTCACTTGCGTAGTAGTATTTACCTATAACCTTCCCCAATAAGCAATATGAATAACACAAAAAGATTTTTTTACTTATTTTTTAAAGGTTTTAGGCGACAGTCGCTCCCAGAAAAGACGACATACCAACCAAAAATTATAAGCGGAACTCGGACTTCATAGTTTAAACTTTGGACGGACAGGGGGTTATCCGTAGGGATTTTGAGCATAAGGAAGATAATGATAACGAGGGCTAGCTTGAAAGAGATGGTCCTGAGTCGGTCGTGGTGCGAGAGATATTCTCAGACAATCTCACCTCTGGCAACCTATGACCCACAGACGGCGTGTTAGTCGATTTAAGTCTGACATTAAGGACCTGTGGGGTGAGCACGAACAACACTATCGTAAATGTAACGAGAGCGATTGGCCGCCGGCCTACTGTGAGCATATGTGCGGGTGAAGCTTGCCAATCGCAATACTCCGTGCACGTTTACGATAGTATTAGGATAGTTTTTCGTGCTCAACCCACTGCACTTAGGTAAACTTAAGGTCAAGAAAAAAATTATTTATGGTAGTTTACCCAAGTACAGTTCCTTAACCCCCCCCCCCCCCCTCGCCGGCCCCGACATCCGGGGGATTATCCGTAGGGATTTTGGGCATAAGAAGGAAGGTGATACCCGTCGAGGATATGCGAAGTGATTACGTTGAAGTCGAACCGACTAAAACCGCAAACTAAACACTATTCCATGTATTGTATCATTTTAAGCCACAAGCCACATGGTGTTTTAATATCATGATCAATATTATAATTATTTATTAAAGCTACACACAATGCAGAAATAATTACCCATTGTATAGTTTATTTACTTATTATTATAATCTATTCATGTGCTTATTATGTCTGTAATAAATGATTACCTATTATTATTATATGGAAATAAAATGTATTAAACTATAACTATTGTTGTTACAATAACTATTCTTATTATTTATTTAAGTTTAGACGGTCTGAGAAGTTTCTGAACATATTTTATATTGGAATAAATTAATGTATAATTATTTTTATGATCTTCACTAAATAAATTTAAATTTTTTCAATGATTGGTTTATTTTATATGAAGTTTCAGATCTAAGGTGGTCGGTAGAGCTTGGAATGTGTTGAGCTATTAATACATATGGCGACTGTGAATAACTACTTTTTTTATCGTGCGCCAAATAAAAAAACTTTTTTATGAAATACTTTTTTGAAAAAAAAAAAAAACGATTTTTAAATTATAATTGCGGTTGGGCATAAAGACCTTCTTTTATATCTTTACATTACAAAATCATTACACACCTATCTCGGGGCGAGACATACATACGTACATACATATTATAATCACGCCTTTATCCCCGGGGGGGATAGACGGGTTAGACCGAGGTGAAATAATGCCCACATTTATTTTCACCAATCATTGTATTCGATCCCATATAATAGAAGGTGAGCCTATTACCGTATTCGGGATACTATTGTTGACTCGAGCCATGCATTAGTCTGGTCTGTAGGTATATATATCTGTCTGATGCGAAACAGCCCTAAAACAGCCCAAATAAAAATAGTGATATTTGATGTTATAAAATTATTATTTTATAACATCAAATATCACTATTTTTATTTATTTATTTACAGTACACATTGATAATATTTTTAATCCAACATGTAACCAATTACTAACTGTGTTTGCGTTATAATTTATAAATACTCGTAAGTCTAGGCCTCTAGGGTATCAACAATATCCTGCAGCACAATATTATATTAATTGGACGTCAGTGAGATGCAGACGCGAATAATTGTCCTGTTTATATTAGTCGTTGCCATTGTTTGCAACGCTAGTGCCTCCTACTGTCAAAACCTTAGAGGAAAATATTGTAAGTACGAAGTTTGCATAATAAAATTCTTCTAGTTAAGCTTGTTTTGTGTTAAATTTGCCTAGTTATTTGTTTGCAATTTCAGTATCATTTATGTCAAATATAATCAAAAATCAATGTTCAAAAATGATTGTGACACCATTTATTGGTTCCATTCCGATTGTTCGTACGAGTATCGGTAGATTGCTCTCACCGTCTCCCCAAGACGAGGTATAGAATTTGGATGACTTTCGGGCGAGGCTCGGTGGCTTAGTGGTTAGAGCATTCCCCCTGTAAGGGAAAGATCGCGGGTTCGAGTCCCTCCTGAGCTGTATTCGCTTTTTTCTATTTTTTTTTATATAGGACACGTCAAATTGACTTCGCCTCGCCTGATGGTAAGCTGAAGGCAAAGTCTCTGATAAGAAGGTCACCATTACAGACATGTACCATGTTACAATGGTGGCACTCAGCTTGACGGCCTCATCAGATGCTTTTTCACGCCCCGCTTAAAGGGCCCAGGACTGTAGGAGGAGGGAAGCACGTGATCTGGTAAGGACTTCCAAGACTTAATAGTGCGGCAGAAGAAGGAGTCGCCGAACCGCTTAGTTCTTAATGGAAAAAAATATTTTAATTGATTTCTGATCTTAATTATGTAAAATTAATACCGATGATGACGGTGATGATGCTAAATCTCAAACTATTATCATTTACAGCCCCGCCAGTCCGGTACGTGAGTCAGCATGGCGTTCCGAAGAACATCACGCTGTACTGGGACAGTGTCTCGACGCGGGCTGCCTCTGGCCTTTTCGCGGTCATGCTGCGTCATGTTTACGGCTACCAGCACGTACGACTCCAGCAGATTCCCAGCAGCACCCTGGCCGAACCACCTTGCTATGATGATGACATATTCACAGAGTATGAGAATTCAAATTTAACGAAAGATGCCACTCAATATATAAAGTTTCGAAAGTAGATGATCTTTCTCGAATTTTAAAAATAGTTTGGCAAAGTAATTTATATTTCTCAACTAGCGTCATACCGCGGTTTCACCGCTTACGTCGTGATGCTGTGGGACCGTTGCGATAAATAGTAGCTTATGTTAGGTACTCTAGAATAATGTAGTACACTGGCAAAGATTTTTTGAAATGGGTCCGGTATTTTTTAATTTATTCGTTACATTACAAAAATACAAATATTTACTCTTTATTGATGGCAATTCACATAGCTCTTTGTTTTCGCTATTGGTAAAATATTTGACATACACGCAATCATGCAAATACAGGCAAATACTTACTACCATCCACACACGGTAACACAACAAACACACCGAGCCCTACAGAAGACCGCGGCTTAATAACCTCGTGTTGTATTTCCGACGGTGAGTAGGGTACCCAGAGCACACTGGAGAGAGGTTTTGTGCTATCAGTGGGAAAACCAAAGGCTTTGTCCTCCTTATCTTTTGCGCTAACGGCACAGAATCTTTCTGTTCTTACAGGGTCGGCAGCACGAATGTCGCCCATAGGCCACAGTTCCCCCTTTACCATCAGGAGGGCCGTGCGCTTGTCTGCGACCCAAGTAGTATAAAAAAAACATTTGACAGCAGAAGGCTTTTTATTCCTTTCTACCATTTTGGTACTGGCTATATTGTCAAAGAGCTTCTAAGTCCAAAACTTTGTCAAATATACAATCCACATGTGATCATTGATTGTCAAATACCATGTGAAGTGCCACCATAATATTAGTAGGCATAGATGAACGATTTAAGCCGGGTCCACATTTGTATCATTTGCCCGATCCGATCCACCGTATCCGTATCGGCGACGCGTATCATAATCGCATATGTGGACGGGTGATGATACGCGTATCACTGATATATAGATTGTGATCATGATACGCGTCGCCGATACGGATACGGTGATCGGATCGGGCAAATAATACAAATGTGGACCCAGATTTAGACAGCTTGCACCTATTAGTTATCGATGTGTTTGTGCGTGATTCTTTGCGAATGTTAAGGCATGTATTTAACGCAGTGACAAATTAATACGAAATAGGGATTTAAAAAACAGGGGTAGTAAAAATAATAGGTTGGCAGCTAAGTATAGTGAAGGATCATTTTATAGTCCAGTTAAAAGGCAAAATTACTGAATGTGGGTGTCAAAATTACTGAATGTGGCGTACATATAACCTTTCGGAGCTACTATTTCTGGAAGGCTACAAAAACATAACCACCTTCTAACCTAACCTATCCAAGTTGGCACGCGCTAGATTCGAATCCTCATAACTTCATAATTTAGTAACACACTTACTGTATCACGGGTCACTCAGTATTTTAGTCGCCCAATCATTATTAACGCTGCTCATAGTTTAGTATTAAAGTAACTCATTTATCACTTTTATCAGTCATCCATTTATTTATTTTTTCGCACGGTTTATTATATCCCGAATGTTAATACACCTCTACTCACATGAGTAGGTACTGTAATAATTATGTTTCTGTCACCAGGGTAAACATTACCGTCAGCGTTCCACCACAGATGCAGTTACACCTTCACCTGGCGAAGCGCTTCAGAGATAAAGAAGTATGCGCCAACATTACAGATTGTAGTTCCCACTGCTTTGCATCTGAGTGCGGCTTAAGAGACCCCACTACGAGGTATTGAATCGTAGCTTTAATATGTCTAATAATGTTACATACATACATACATACAATCACGCCTTTATCCCCGGCAAGTTAGGCAGAGGAGAATTAACACCCACATTTCATCAGTCATTGTGTTAGGTTCCACGTAATAGGGGGTGAGCCTATTGCCGTATTTCGGGCACTATTGTTGACTCGAGCCTTGCCTTCGAGGCTGAGTCTGGGCTGTTTATACCTGTTTGATGTTAAACAGCCCTATACCTTAGTCGCTTTGTACGACACCGCAAGAGAAGAGATCGGGTGGCCCAAATTCTACTCTGCCAGGAACCACGCGGCGGTAACAATGTTATCTAATAATATATTGTAGAATACAATGATGAATGTATGGGATCGACGCTTATTTTACCCGACTACGGCAAAGTCAAAGGAGGGTTATGACGTTTATAACAGTCTTCAACGTATGTCATGTGTCAATTACATAAATTCATTATTCTATTCTACAATACACCGGGACAGTTCTACCGTACATCCCAATAAAGTAAACTATGTTTTTAAGCTATTGCATAGCTTCTATCGCGGGCCTTGAGCGTGGAGACCGAATCCAGAAATTCCGTAACGAAAAAACCTAAGCTAACACTCCGAGCTCGCACGAATCAAGCCGAGCTGCTCCGAAATCGGCCGATTTCGGAGCAGCGTCTTTTTTTATATTTTTAAACTCCAATTATAATGTTAGGCACATGAATATTCTGATCAACGAACAATGATATTCGGTTAGATTTAGACTGCTGTCTGACCCCCAACTTTCAGAGGTAATCCAGCAACGGCATGGCCCCTGAAGACCTTGTTGTGGCTTAATATACCCAACAACTCAATCACTCGAGTATTTCGTGCGAATAAATTATATCCTTCATTATTTCAACTTCAAATATTGTATCTATGCTTATTGATTACTTGTTAAGGTATGATCATGGACGTAACGTCCATGGTTATGATTCCGAAATCGATCGCATACGACAACTGCCGATGCATGCAGCAGATACAGCGTACCCATTACTTGTTAAACTCCGATACGGATAAACATGGTGATTGAGAAGCCGCAATGAACTACGCGTATCTACTGCGTACATCGGCAGTTGTCGTATGCGGTTAGCTACAGAATCATACCTTTAGACAACACAAAAATATATGTCAGCCAAGTTTAACCGTGCTCTCATAAAATATTTTATAGATTATCACATACTATACGTTAAATAAATCATAAATTGACATAATATTAAAACTTTCGGACCCCAAATGCTAGTAAAGAATTCAAATTGTTCTTTCACTTTATACTTAATTTTAAAATATTATTTTTGTTTTTAGCATCCAGAATATTCTGATAGTCCACCAACTGAATTCCAACTATGGAAAAATTAAAAACTCGGTGGCCGCATGTCTTGAAGTATCCCAGCGTTTTCAATTCAAGAAGATAAATCGGGCGTATCTATTAAAAATGTTGCGAAGAGGCGATCGATCATTTGTGTTTCTTGATTACGATGTATGGTCTGTATATCCAGGCGTGAGAGCGTTACCTCTTAATTTAAAAGACTCGAAGTGCCCAAGTCATGAACTAGATGCTACTATTAATGCAACAGTGGCTAAAGACTGCCCGATAGAAGACTTTGCACCTCATCTCTATTATATCTCAAACAAATATGCACCTTCTCTCAAGTCATTAAAGCCGATACTTGAAATAGAAAGAAGCCATAAAGATATCGAAGAAAAGATCTGCAAATGGGCATCAAACAATACTGCTATAGTTAATTCGTTAATGGGCATGTATAAGCCTCGTAAGAAAACGTATAAAATAACATCTATTGTCTGTAAAGATGACCCAGGTTTTAACAATTTGTATGATGAAATACTTATTTACCTAGGCATAAGTAGGGCGAAAATGAAGAATTCTCAATTTTTTATTCAAATCGGTAGTTTGGACCTGAATTGTTCAAATACTACTAGTGTAATACAAGATATAAATGACTTCTTGTTGTACGATATTGAGCCAAATCACATTGGAGTAGTAATAAGTAACGTAAGGAACATCACGAGCATTGCTAAGATTGTGAACGGACACGACATACCAGTGTTATTTTATGACACAACTGATATAGATGCAGGTGCCATTAAAATGTTTGCTAGTGACGAGTATAACGTTGAAAAAACCTCCATGACATCTATATGGATCACTGCTGGACAATCACTTCATCTAGCACTAGCACTGCAAGCTCACATCCATAGCAGAGGTTGGATCCGTGTCGCTGTAATCTCTGAGCAGACTCCAAGAGCAAAAATTTTCATGGACAACTTAATAGAATTAAAAGGCTTAGCACTACGTAATCACAATGTGGGAAATAACTTAACAGATCTAAAGGCTGAGAAAGTATTACGAGAACTTCAAACTGAAAATGCTCACATTATTTTGGTGAATACTGATTACAAAAAAGCTGTTACTATCCTTTCAGCGGCAGTGAGACTTGAAATGAATACTGATGAAGATTATGCCTGGGTTATACGCGAGCGGCCAAACAACATATCTCTATCAATAAGATATTATGTTGTTACTTTTTGGTGTAAGCGCGGTAAAGATGTTTTAAATACTACAGCTCGTCTTGATTATCTTGATCATATAAAAGAAATTATTCCCCATCGGTGGCCCCCTCTGGCAGGAGCACTTATAAATGCAGTATTGACACTGGTTGACGGATTCGATGACGTTATTATCAAATACCCTCAAGCTGAAGACGATACATTAAGTAGGCAAGTTATTCAGTAAGTATCTATCATAAGGTGGAATATTAAAACAATGTTCACACTGTTCATAGTGTTCATGCTAAATGTTCAAGAAAATTAGATTTTTGATCAATTACAATGTAAAAATTACTCGTACTTTAAGAAACAATGAAGGCACTGAAAAGTGGCAAAAGTAATTTTAACACTTTTTGTTTGTAATTGTCTGTATCACATATTATCTACGTCGGATATATTCCACATATTATATACTTAATAGTCTATGTTGTAGCAATACCTACTAGAACTCGGTTAAAATACATGAATATCGAAAAAAAATACAACCGAATTAAGAATATTCTCATTTCTTTAAAGTCTGTTCAGAACTGCATATTACTGCTCTTGTAAATTTATATACAGGATAAAACTACATATGAATTTATTTAGGTAGGATAATGTAACTAGAGGAAAATCATAATAGTACCTACCATTCAATTAGTTAAATCATTTCTTGTTTAAAATAATGTAACACAATAACAATATTTATGCTTGATAGGTAGGCAAAATTTGGACGTTATTTTGTTTTGTGTTCTTTTCAGGAACGACTGCCGTGTGATCTTCCTATCCCGAGAGAAAACCCTACACTAAAGCTTAATCCGTCAATCAGTTGGTGTGTTTACTGGCTTGCAGATGAAGTTGGTTTCAACGGCAAAGATCTTGGTGGAGAACCCATAATGGCCTTGAGTAGTATTAATCTTTATTTCATTCGGTTTGTGAGAATATCGGAGATTAAATTAAGTTCCATTTCTTTAGCTATTCTGATTCTTCTATTTCCACTTCTAGCCACTCCCAACTCACATACCTTAAATACCATGGGACGCTGGTATTAGGATTGGGATCCAACCACCTAATGTAATTATTTTACCTTTGACCATGTTTTATTTTTACTTTTCAGCCAGCTTGGGAGAAGTCTTAGCGAAGTACCGGTGAAAGGTATTACCCAGACATTGAGATATAAAATGCATATGCTAGAAGAAGCAGTGGTGTTCGTAGAAGAGTGGTATGCTAACTCTCGCAAGGTTTTGACACAAATGCGAGTCAACGCAACTTCTCGTAATGTGATACTAGTCTATGAAGAAGGAATATTAGGACGAATATATTCTGCGCAAAGTCTACCAGATGATTTTGCCTCTAAATGTATAGCGCAAACTGGTGACCCGTACGAGCCAGTGTGCTACGATATTATAGGGGTGATTACGATAATATTTCTAGCGTGGATCTTGATAATAGTACTGCAATATAAGAGGACGTAAGTATGATACATCTATCATTTAATACTACAAATATTAAAGTTCTACTTAGAGACAACGTACAGCCTATCGCTGGTCGTAGAAATTTGAAATTTCGATGGTATGTTTGTTTTGATGCGTGGAAGTGTAATAAGAAAGGATATTTGGAAATTGAACCCCTAGAGGATTGAAAACGGAGTTACTTATAACTCAAGAACCGTTGAACAAATGTTCATATTTCATTGTTTTAATGGTGTGATTATCTCCGGCTCTAATAGCATGAGATAAAAGATATGCTAGCTTTAAAAGATAGATAAATAGATAATAAAGCATTAACAATAACAAAAATATAATAAAACATTGAAATTATTTAACACCTTCTATTTATTTGCAGAGTTTACGAAGCAGTTAATATTGAACCGTAAGCTGAACTAGTTAGACGGGGCACACACCCAGAAATGGCCAGTGACTACCTACCGACTGAAGCTTCTAGACTACTAGAGCATCGTCAGGAATTACTAGAACTAGTCCGGACAGTTTCAAGACAACGGACAAAGCATAACGAAAATACTTTCGCGTATTTTTGAGGGGAAGAGTTTTACAGAAAGAGAAATGTGAAATCTTGTTAAAAGAAGCAGTGGCACTCCGAGAGTGTCGACAGAAGTGAAAAATTTAAAATAACTGTTAAATTTTGAGTTAGGTTAGGTACTTTAGAAACGCCGCGGTACTTATGTGTGGCAATATGATGTTAATTCTAATTGTTACTATATTTCAAATTATAGACAGTTATTAAAACTAGCTGTAAATAAGGAAAACGAATTCCAACGAAAAAAGAATTGTATATGTAACAGTAATTTCACCATGAATTTACCGAGTGTACCGCATACACGCGAACTGATTGGCCGGGTAGAACGTATGCACGAACTTGCTGACTTCTGATTGGTCCGAATAGAGTGCTTGCGAGAACTTACTGATATTCTAACTACCGAAACGCACAGAGCAGGATTTAGATTTCAAACTCCATCGAGTAAACAACTTTTACTTTGATAGTATTTACACTGTTTTGCCTTTACCTACAAGTTACATATATTATATAAAAACAGATTTACATGAAAAGTCTTGGCAATTCTTGAAAATCTGAAAGGTTTTTTCAAATCCAAATCCGGCCCTGCAACTTACGTGATATGCTGCCGCTGCCGTGTGGCATGCATGTCAAACTCATGGTAAAGTTACAAAATAATACATTATTGTAACAGAAACATATGAATAAATTGTTGGTGGACCAAAATAAAATACATATATACGATCATTTTTGTTTGCTTTCCTACTCCAAACGTTTGCTCGTTTGTCGCATAAACATAAAAATACCTCTCAAGTTCGTATAGTCAGCAATAAAAGTAATTGATATTATTCCAATTTTATTGGCAGAACGCGATTAGAAATACCTACAACATGAAATATTTTAACTTTTCCTTCTTTTATACACCTCTCTCATTTATTTACTCATTTCAATACAAAGTTCGATTTGAAAATTATCGGCCTTCAGTAACTTTACACGCTGACTGTACGTATTTTTCAAATACCGAAACTGATACAAGTATATTTAAACTCGGTTGTACTGTTAGTTGTTCATACATTATTGTTTACAAATATATCGACGGTTCTAGAGCAAAAGGGTGTAAGTGACACCGTCAGTTGACAGGAATATCATTGTGCCAGAAAATGTTTATGATGTCGATTGGGACTGTACTCCTTGAAACTTTGATGACGCTTCCATTTATTGATTTCGACCGTAGAGTATATTATCATGGATTATGAACTGGGAATGTTGAGTGTTTTTGTTACGAGATTTATGTATTCCAATTATGTTTACATCACAGAAAAATATTCATAGCTCGTCAAAGATTGTGTAATTTACGATTTACTCATACATACAATCAAGCCTTTATCCCCAGAGGGTTAGGTAGAGGTGAATTTACACCCACATTTCCCCAATCATTGTATTAGGTTCCACGTAATAGGGGGTGAGCCTATTGCCGTTCTCCGGGCACTATTTGTTTACTCAAGCCATGTATAGGCTGAGTCTGGACTGTATATATCTGTCTGATGTTAAAAAGCCCTATCCCTTAGTCGCCTTGTACGACACCTCATGGGAGGAGATGGGGTGGCCCAAATTCTACTCTGCCGGGAACCACGATATTGATTACGCCTGTTACTATGAAGTCCCTGATTCGATTCACAGGTCGGGCAAACAAACGCTAAACAAAGTTACATAAATTAAGAATTACAAAACAGTTACCCAACAAGCTAGAAGCTGGCCGACACACTGGCTTAACGTTCTGCAACAGATTACTACGGAACAACATAGAGCAATATCTATATAATTTGTATGTATTTATAACCGCATGGTTTCCGACAGAGTAGAATTTGGGCCACCCCATCTCCTGTGCCATCTCCTCCCATGCGGTGTCGTACAAGGTTTCTAAAGGATAGGGCAGTTTGACATCAGACAAATAAAATTATATAACTAAAGCCATGCATCTGAGGCTGAGTTTGGGCTGTCAGACTCAGCCTCAGATGCATAACTTGAGGGTTAGGCAGAGGTATAAGACTCGCTTTTCACCAATCATTGTAATCGGTATTCGGTCCCACGTAATAGGGGGTCAGCCTTTTGCCGTCTTCCGGATACTATTGTTATAGACTAAGAGCTCGTGAACGTCAGACCGTCGTCATTTTATAAAAGCTGAAAGTTTGTCAGCGCATACTCCCAACACAGGTAAGAACGATGGCCAATTATGAAGTTTGGGTCATAGTGGCTTTGGTAAATCTTCTTCATCCTAGCGTTAATTCCCAGTCGCATCCGAAGCTTTTCAGCTCGGAGTCTGGGGTCCGCTTTACCAGTCTTAACTACAGATTTGGCTAGACCTTGATATTTTCCGTGAAGCGATTGCCATCTGACCTCCACGACCCAATGGTAACATTAGGAGATATTATCGAAGCTTTGCAGCTAGACCGTTGTATTTGAACTTTTTAGGGCTCCAACTACCCGTAACGACTGCCATAGATGTTCTAGTGGCAACCGGGACCGATGGCTTAACGTGCTCTCCGAGGCACGACCAGACCAATGCAAATACCCATATTTTATGAACACAAATATTTGCACTGAGCGGGGATCGCTCGCGGCCGCGTTCACTACCGCTACGCAACGGAGGCTGTGGGAGATATTCGGTACTAAAGTTGTGAAATAATAAATCTATTTTCGTCCTTCAATACCTTCAAATATTATAAGAAATCACGTCATGCACCGCCAGACACTTTAACATCTTGGTAACCCCTTGCTGTCTGCAAAGGGGTTACCAAGATGTTGTGATGTGACCTTTATAGTTCAAAAAAGCTGATTTTTATACAACGCGTCCCAAAATTCAATGACGATGGTCGAATACCGAATACAGTGATTCGTGAAATGCGAGTGTTATACCTCTGCCTAACCCTCCTGGAATAAAGGCGTGATTATAAGTATGTATATATATTAATTTGTTTTTAATAACCCTCAGAATAAGGCTCCGGCCACAACTCCACGGCACGGCACCGTCCGCCGTCGCCGTGGACGGTGTGATTTCGGGGAGGGCAATTCCCAGACGAAATTTTTCAGTTGTCGTGCGCGCAATGATTTATTATATAACTAGCTCTTGACCGTGGCTCCGCCCGCGTGAATGTCGGTTACCTATGTCCTTTCTCAAGGTCTAATCTGCCCGTATACCAAATTTCATCAAAATCACATAAAAATTAAATACGTTTTTAATAATGAATTCGTAATTATGAAATATTATTAATATAAATAATAATATAATTTATGTAAATTAATGACATAGAAGTATTTTTAGTAAGTAACTATAATATCATTGCGCGTTCGCCAACTAAGAAATTTCGACTGATAATCGCCCCCTGCACCACACCGTCCACGGTGACGGCGACGGCGGACGGTGCCGTGCCGTGGAGATGTGGCCGGGGCCTAACCGTTGATAAATGAAACAATAACCGATACAAAACTTCACTTTTTCCTTCCTACTATTATTTTTTAGTGAAGGCGAAAATGCATAGGTAGGCAAAAGCACCAGTAGTGATCGCGTTTACAGAAGTAACGATCGTGCGTCCAGTATATATTACAACATTTTTATTATTTGGGTCCAGTGCGCACGATTACAGCGATGCTTTTGACTGCATCTTCATTATCGTTTTTAACCTGCGTCACAGTCGTTGATGCGCTTTACTGCAACCCAATGAACAAATATTTTCATGATTGTGAGTACAAAATTGTGTTGTGAGTACATATTTATTAAAATAAATTTGTTCTTTAATATAATCTACGTGAATTCAGATACGGTTTGCACTATCATTATTTTCGGGTATTATAGATATTATGTAACTATGTTATTAATTGTGTGTGTATAAAAAGTTAATACTAAAGATAGAACTTGGAGCTTGATGCCCTGGTACTCAAGGAATGTATGGTACACATCAATTTTTATTGGATCAAAACCGGCTGATTAGTACCTTCGGTAGCTAGTGGTCGTCCTAAGAGTCCTAAGAGTCGTTCTCAGGGTCGGGAGGCCCCGGGTTCGAATCCTGGCCTGTCACTTTTGACCCACTCTTAACATAAGCAAATTTAATTTAGCTTTACTGGAAAGGTTAGGGAGAATACTAGTCATTTCATGTACTAATTTTTTTTTAAAAACTTTCACATTGATGTTAGTCCACAATCTTAGATTTGATAAACTAAACAATTGCCTTATTCCCGGTCCCCCCGAAAATTGTTTGTTCTCGATTCTGCTCGAAATTTAAAAACTCATACAGTCAAGCACACCTTACTTTTTATTTTAAGCAGAGCAGAACCGATCTGTTTTTTGACTCCACTCATGGGCAGCCAATAAAGGCATGCACAAGATATGACGGGGAGCCACACATGGTTTTTCCAAATTAGCGCAATCATGAAAACATAGGTATACTGAAATACGATCAATTTATTAGTATTTTACCTCATGTGCATAAGGTAAAATTGAAAGGTTAATATAATAATAATAAGGTAAAAATGAAAAGGTTGATATAAACAAGTTCGATAATATTAACAAATCATTTACGATACCTACACGATGAATTAGTGAATAGCAATACTTATGGACGGCCACTCCCATGGTCACGCACGGTCCAAGGAGGGTAGGGGGGGGGGAATCACTAGCTGTGACCCCCCGTCACAGGGAACATGACCCTCCCCCCTCTCCTCCCCAAATCATGCACGTCAATTTGAAAGGTTTTCAAGTAAAAAGGCATTTTCTGAAGGAATTTCCGCACCTTTAAAAACCCTAATCCCCCCCCCCCCTGAAAATCTCAGGCTGCGACCGCACCTACCCATGGTATACCTACTTACCTGCCCCCCTAGACAAGTGGCAATTCGTTGCTCCGCGTATGATGGAAAAGAATGACAAATGTATAGGATTTGACGTTTTTGACATTCGTTGACGCCTGTCATATACGTCAAATCCCATACATTTGGCATTCTATTCCATCATACGCTGAGCAACGAATTGCCACTTGTCTAGAGGGGCTAGGAACATGTATCGTGAACCAAACTCGCTAGACAAACGAGGCCGGCGGATTGTTTTGTAATAATCTGTGCTTGGTGAATATGACCTTGTCTACCGCAGTACCTCAAAAGACACCCATGAAACTTGTAAAGCTGCGTTTACATACTCGCGGCATAGCGAGGGAAGTGGCGAGAGAAGTGGGCAGAGACGTGGTGTGAATGGTATATTCGTCATGCCACGAGTACTGCCGCGTATGTTGCTGCGAATGTCGGCTTGGCGGCGCGAGTCAAAGGAGCGGCAATACTAGCGCGATGTACTATACGAGACCGCTAGATGGCGCTAATCAGTAAACACGGCTTACGTTATTGCTCCTCGAATATTTACTTTTAAAAATATTTATATCGATCTACGGAAAGTGTATAGTAGTTGAAAGTGATAGTTTTTATTAATAATCTATTTAATTAATTCGCTAGCATAATGCGTACACTGCTACAGCGTTGTCCTCCATACGTTTACGTCCGTCTCCGTTGCAGGGCGAATACTGTAATGCGGACCAACACGATGATGCGCTTGTATGAACGCTAGGGCATTAATCGCGCGAATATTTCCGGCAACACGATGAGCAATGCGAGCGGCAGTATGTAAACGCGGGGTAAAGCGCGTATAGAGCACATTTTGAGCACATTTTGAGCACATTTTAGGACCAAGATATTTGACTCGAGCATTACGCGTGCCGTGACGGGGGACGCGGTAAAGGAAGAGAAAGAAGGAGTCTCTGTCTATTATCTATCTTGCTCAACATAGACTAGTACTATGATCTGTTCTGTGACATAGGCTTATAACAGTTGCAGTAAAGGAGCAACAAGGGTCGAACAAGCCGAAGAATATCACATTATACTGGGACAGCGACTTGACGCGAGCAGCTGCCGCAGTCCTATCTGTCACATTCCACCACGGGCTCGGCTACCAGTTCGTGCAACTTCAACAGACCCCACGCGATGGCTCAACAGCCGAAGCATCAAGTGATGACGAGAAACTACTTGAAAAGTAATGTAATAATATTTATCAACTCCGTACTGTACCTTGCCATCATTCTCAGAGAGTTCTCCCAACTCAGTTGGGGTCGGCTTGCCCGTCTAATGAACTTCGATATTCGATATTTTATTTATTACTAGCTGTTGCCTGCGGCTCCGCATGCGTGGAATTCTGATCCAGTTTAAAGGTCTCTGCATACGTAACGGGTTTTTTCACGGACGGGACGGGGACGTGAAGTTTTGGAAATATCGTTTCATACAAAATGTATGCGGCAATGCATATATTATGTCACGGGGCCACGGACGAGACGGGACGGGATGGGCCGCATACATTTTGCTTCACGTCCCGTCCCGTCCGTGAAAAAACCCGTTACGTATGTAGAGACCTTAATATAGCTTATACATCAGAATAACACATAGGATATTATATAGCCCATGTGTTATTCTGATGTATAAGCTATATTATTGTAAAGTTTCATTAAAATCCATTCAATGCGTTTTTCGTGAACGAGTAACAAACATCCTCACATACGTCCATCCATACTTAGGAATTTCCGCGTTTCTATATTAGTAGGATCTGACCTCCACAACTAATTGGCAATATCGAATTTCTTATTGGACCTTACCATAACATAACATATTCATATCATATCGTACCAACAAGAAGTCCTGGCTTGACGTCGTGGAGCGTGACATGCGTGCAAATGGTCGCACTATCATGGACGCCCAGGATCGTGCGAAGTGGAGGTGGAAAAGCCGAAAGGCGGTTCCTGAGCTCCGAGGTCACCTTGGCCTCGGATGCAATCAGGAAAATACGTCTCCATAAAGATGATGATGATTATATCGTACCAACAAAATCAAAATTCAGAATTTTTTAATATTTGATTGCGTCTAAGATACGAAATCTTTTCTTGAATTATAAATTTATCTTTTTTTTTTCTGTATAATATACTCGTCTGAGATAATTACACTAAATTGGTATGAGATAAGGATGGTATGAGTAAGGAATACGCATTTGATATGATATAAGAATGGTATGAGTTCTCGTGGTATGAAGACGGAACAACCCAAACATTGAGCTTGTTATCCAATAATGTTACCACAACTTGCTCGAAACCATTTTATTAATTAAGTAATACTGCATTTCATGGAAATGAATGAAAGTAATGTACGCTTGTTTTCTATGACAGGATAGAATTGACCCTGTTCACGAACGTGACGACCAGAGATGAACACAAATGTGATGCAAAGAACGTCACGCCTAGTAAACTGAAGCTACATGTGCACATAGCCAATCACGTGCGACATAACGACACGACAGAATGCGTTGACATGACTGAACTGGGATCCTACAGCGATGTTGCCAGACTCAAAGATTGCGGTTTTGGAAATACTACTACAAGGTAATATATGATCGCTCAACGACTTCCATTTTCCATGAGCGTGAGCCTGAGGGTGACCAGTGGAGCCACTTGTCACCCTAGTAGAAGTTGGCTGAGATGGCGGCGCGATAAGCCCCCCCCCCCTGCCTTTTTCTGGGTAAAGTTGAAGATACTGTAGTCACACACTGGAGGGGGCGTTCAATGGCCCTGGGTCAGCTGAGGTGCGAGGGACTTGCCAGTGGCTGCTTCACCTACAGTAACTGATGGCCCAAGACGACCGTGCGGTTTAAGTCGATTCGAATCCGACATACCCACCCTTGGTGGCTCCGGCGGGGTGTAGATATCCCTACGGATTTCCACGCGTAAAAAAAAGGTAATGTAAGATTACAGTAAGATATCCTCCTATTTAATATATTACAAACAACAGTTGTTCAAGTTTTCTAGCTTTGACACATAACATAATGACATACATAACACATTGTATATATTTTTATATTTCAGTGCAAGTCAAATTATCGACGTGTACAACTTGACACCAGGTTACAATATGACGGCAATGGCAGTCAAAAAAATGCTTAATACAGCTTCAATTCAGCTCCAATACAAAGAACTAAACCGCAATAACCTATTCCAAATGATACGAGAGGGTAATGAATCGTTCTTATTTATAGATTATGACATGTGGGATAAAGATGAAGACGTAAGCGTAGTAAAGCTACATCCATGTTTAGAAACTGATACTAATATAAGCAATAGAATAGCTAAAGAAACTCTAGTGAAAGAATTGGCACGTTCAATTTTTGATGCAACGAATTCATTTACACCATCTCTTCAATCTTTAAAGGAAATACTTGAACTTGAGAGTAGCTTTAAAAATATTGAGGAAGCGGCTTGTAAATGGGCTATAGATGAAGCATATGAAACTGTCGAAATCCTACTGGAAAAAATCACTCCTAATGAAATATCTGTCTTTATTTGCTCAGAAGATAAAGAATTAAAGAATGACACAAATTTAAACAATATGATTCTAGTTTTAGGTCATTTCATAAAACGAGAATACTTTAATATAAAACTGAAGACTTATTTTATAGATTGTACCTATCCAGAGTCTATAGCAAAAGATCTACAAAATTTTGTTAAGCATGTTAAATCCTTCACATATCACATCGGATGTGTGATAGGAGGTGTAAAAAATATTGAAGATCGTAATGTCGTCAAGGTCCTCAACAAAGTCAATTTGCCCGTTTTAATGCATGATGCAATAAGCATTGATAGTAATTCAATGAACTCAGTTTGGATGACCAACGGCCGTATCCTCCACCTCGCGCTTACATTAAAACACTTCATCGTTAACAAGAAAACAACTTATGTCACAGTGTTAACCGAATTGTCTCTAAAGGCTAAAAAATTTAATGCTGATCTAACAAAAATCGGTGGTCTTATACTTACCACTTATGAAGTACACGACCATATTATGACTTTAGAAGAAGCTGAGAATGTATTGCAGAAAATTAAAGATAAAACATCAAGCGTAGTTTTGGTGAATACAAATAATGATGACGCTGCAACTATTTTGACTGCAGCAGTAAGACTCAATATGAATGATGATAATAAAATCACATGGATTGTTAGAGAGTGGAGTGATCGTGATATGAAATTAAATTTAAAGTTCTTAACTTTTTCATTCTGGTATGAAAATGGAAAGGATGCGTTAAATAACAACTGGCACGACATGGAGGTGTTATGGAAAGGACAAAAGTGGCCTTCTAAAGCTATGGCTACTGCAGACGCAGTGCTAACACTGGTTATAGGTATAAAAGATGTATTTAATAAATTTCCGCAAGCACGTGATGACTTAGAACCTACAAAAATAATTCAGTAAGTATAAAAAGTTTAATTTTAATTTTGAATTTAATTTTTTTAGAGCTACTTAATAAAAAGAAAAATATTTTTCAATACGCACCTATTAGAGCTATACCAATAGGTACATGTGTATACCTACTCATATTTCATTTAAGGAAATAATCCAGCTAGTCTACAAGTCAAACAGTATTTATTTTGGATAACACTCTACAAAAATAGAGACATCATCTGCATAATCATTGCTTACTTTTATAATGTTACCAGCAATGTGGTGTATAAACCGGTGTTCTATACAATACCAAGGCAATGTATGAAATATCGTTTATTTTATGCTTTACGTTGAAATCACTATTAGCTGTCCGAATTAGTATTCCAATATAATAATTTTTTTTTTTTTTAGTACGCAGTTTGAGAAAAGCCTAATAGAGCTAAGTCCATTACGAACCGCCCACCAGAATCTGACGTATAAGGGTCATTCGCCAGAAGAAGCGTTGGTATATCTGAATGAATGGTACAGCGGACAGCGCACGCTCCTAGCGCGGTATAGGGTCAACGCAACTGCGCAGTCTGTGCGACTAGATTGGAAAAGGCCTGTAAGACATCACACACACAGAGACCATCAGGCTGGGGGAGGTAACGCTTTCCGTCAACGTTACAATGAGTTGTTGATAGCTACAATGTTTCTGTTGGTAGTTCGAGGTAATCTTTAAGTGTAAATGTACGGTAATCGATAATTAATAGTAGTTAAACGTTTTTCAATTAACGACTGCAGTGGTGAGGGTCCCAATAACTCGATTAGTCGATTCCTGTTGGCTTCCCAATGAGACAAACTAGATCTATGTAAGTTCATTCTTTTTCACCCTTCGCCACTGAACGGTCGACCACTGCGGCTCTAATATCTTAATTAGCAAAACATGAGATATATTGACAAACCCTCTTTTTTATATCCTCCCCTTCCCCCTCGTCGAAGCAAGCTGGGGTGGTTATTTCGGGCTTGAACCGACTAAAACGCATGCCGTCTGTGGGATTGATAGAGACATGACCCGCGCGCTCCGCCTGACCCAGGACCATTTATTTCGAGCAAGCCCACTTCGGGTGTGGGGTAAGGACCACGGAGTCCCCATCTCCCGGGTATGGGGAGGCGCACGGTAGCCACCTGCTTCCGCTAGGGATCTTAATATCAGGTTAATAAGGGCAAGTTAAACTGTTTAATTGATTAATTGTACTATCGTCGTAACTAAAGTTATGTTAAGCTAGTACTATTATCTGTTCTGTGGTTATATGCCAAATATCAGAATTCGTGCCTCGGAGAGCACGTTAAGCCGTCGGTCCCGGTTGCCATGAGAACATCTATGGCAGTCGTTACGGGGTAGTTGGAGCCCTCAAAAATCCAAAAAAACAACGGTCTAACTGCAAAGCTTCGATATCGCCTAATGTTAACATTGGGTTGTGGAGGTCAGATGACAATCGCTTCACGGAAAATATCGAGGGCTAGCCAAACCCGTGGTTAAGACTGGTAAAAGCGGACCCCAGACTCCGAGCTGAAAGCTTCGGATGCGACTGGGAATTAACGCTAAGAGGAAGAAGATGCCAAATATCAGAATAATAGGTCAACAGGAAGGGGGGAATACCAAGGTATTTAGATCATTTTGAGTTCTTTGCTAGTCAAAATCGATCTAATGCCGACTGTATCTATAATGAACTGTTGTTGTAGGTACCACATGAAGTACCAATGTTGCCGCAGTATAGGCATTTAAAAACAGAAAAATAATGAAAGACGGTGTAACTAAACTAAAATTTAGCTTATTTAATTTGTGCAGCTAATACATTACTACAGTATTAATACAATAATTACATAAGAATACCAGATAATTGCGATATGTATTGTATACTATACACTATAGATAGCGTTTGGAGAATTACTCTGCACTTACGTTTTCTAATGTAAATCCCCAGTTCAAAATTTAAAAATCGTGTTCTTTTTTTTTCGAATTAAAAAATTATATTAAAAAAAAATGATTTTTAAATATTGGACTGGGGACAATTTAAGAAGCAATTTGTTATAATTTTAAGGTGTCTACAGACATTAGCCACTCAGCATGTAAAGATCAAACGTTTTATTTTTGATTTGTTACATTATCTAGTTGTGATGAAATAAATAATGTGTATACTCGTAGTAAGACCAACGATTCCGTAAAGTAGCTAAAATCGGCATATTATGGTTGTCGCTGTCAATAAAATTGCAGACTGTTTTATTGCAAATCAAAGACAATTTACCATGATTTGTCAATTTTGAAGGGACGGTCCTCCAATGAGGCCTTCAGTACACGGATTTGTTGATTTTACTATAGTAAAATTATGTCATTACCTGTGCTTTTGTTTTTTTTAAGTATTTCATGAATGATTTTAGACGCATTTCATACATTAACTTTTGTAAATGTAAATCTAAATAGTTATTACATCGCCCATAGAAATACATCTGTCAGATCGTGAAGTAATTTAGTTAGTAGTGTGTTCCTTTACTGAACATGACAATTTCAAAAACATACACAAGTATTTAATTATGGATATACCAACGATCCTGTGAAATTGTTAAAATCGGAACTATGATTTTCACTGTCAAATGTTGTTTGTTTATTTGTTGTGCTGTTTATTGCACAACAATTTACTAAAGTATGGTTTAACATTATTGACAGGCTATTCACGGAATTGTTGGTACGACTGTCCGATTTTATCTATAAGAACATGCATGTAACTTATTAATATTTAATTTTATGCTAAGTTGCTAGTGTCTGTACACGCCTTTATAATCGAGACTTTTCTCAAATTATTCTTACATCTGTGAATTCGACCACGAGTACATGAGAAGGGTTTTTATAAATCCTTATAATTATTATACATAATAGACTTTTTACAAAATAAAACATAGTTAATGATATCACGAATACGATAAACTTATATTTACCAAATTAGCGAATACCTGTAATATACTAGGTACTTTCATTAACTTACTAATTTGGGGTGAACAATACATTTTTATGTATTGTTATAATTGTCACAAAAGGATAGAGGAAGAAGGCGTAAATAGTAACATCTGATGTATTAAATAAATATTTGCGCTGACGAGAGTCACTAGAATTCCATATGAAGCCCATAGGGGAATTGGACTAGAAAAACTACACATTGTAAGGTATGAAAATGTGTAAGGAACTTCATACCACGCACGCCTAAACTGTAAAATGAACTTCCAACTATGGTTGTTTAAAGTGACTACAATATGACTTTCTTCAAGAAGAGTATCAGCAGGTTCCTACAGGGTTTGCAGCACGAGTGTGGTGTTGCATATGTCCACGGTAACCACTTCTCATGAGGTAGCCATGTGATATTCTGCCACCTAAGTGATTTGAAAACCCATTTCCTATTCCAAATCTTTTGTAAAAGTCTTGCTGATTTTCAATTACTTAGGCATGTTTTTATAGAATATCACATTACCAGCTGTGCAATTCACTAACAAGCACAACGATGCGACAACGATGCGAGTCGCAACGATGTGCACGATAGACACTGTCATTGGTCGATTTCCAATGGCGTGATACAATCTGACCAATGACAATCTACGTTGCGCCTCGCATCGTTGTCGCATCGTTGTGCTCGCTTAGTGAATTGCAGTGCAGATGGATATTGGTCTACAAGGGAACAGTATCATTGAATATTCAGCCTATATAATATCTATTTACAATTCATTATTCAGCCTAGACTAGATCGCAAAACTACGTATTTTACATTTCATCAAATAGAAATTAAGTTACTTATGTACAATTTCTGTATTAAGAAATTAAAGTTGGACTAGTCAACACCTACCTACGACCATAAGACTTGGAATTATTTACTAGCACACGTGTTTCCTTCATCCTACAGTCCTGGGTCCTTAAAGCGGGATGCGAAAAGGCATCAGACCAGGATGTCTAGCTAAGAGCCACCATTGTAGCATTATTATCTATATCTGCAATGGTGTAACCCCTTATCCAAAAGCTGGCCCTCGATTCTGCTAAAAAAATAAATGAAATTTTAGCAGAATCGATTTAACTCAAACTGATTTAATTTTAGCCTTTAAAGCAATGCATTTAAAGTTTAAAATTAAATGGCTTTTTGTAGAACGAATGAGAGAGTGTAAGGAAACTATTTTCATTTAATTTTGGACTTTGAGTCTGTAGCAATAAGGTCTAAAATTGAATGCCATTTTTTGCAGTCTCTGTGGTATGGTAATGGTTTTACTCACTGGCGTAGCTATGGGTGGGCAAGGTGGTGCGGTGCACCAGGGCCCCCAGGCTCAGGGGGCCCCCAAGCTCAGGTGCCCCTCGAGCCTGAACTAGCAAATTTCATATTGAACTACCAAAAAAATCTTACTTTTGTAATGCGAAAATGGGTAGTAACACAACAATAATGAGTGCAACTAATTAGTTGGGAATTTTATGCAGTATTTCTCGTTGGAAGATTCGCCAATTGCCATCACATTTGCAGCTAGCTTTGGGGCCCCCTGAGCCCTCCAAGCTTAATGTCTAGAGAATTATTATTATATTCTAGATACGTAGTAATACGAGTTTCAGTACCTACTTTTTTTGTTAGAGAATAGCTGGTCTTATAACTGAAGACCATTATTTTGTGATATGGGTTTGCTTCAGCCACCCCACCTATCGAATCGAACTTTGCCGGTATTAGAATAGTGAACTCTCCCGTACCACAGAAGGACGGTGGAGATCACGGAACCCTCCTTCGACTAACCGTCTTTCTAGCAGAAGCAGACCTAGTAAGGTGGCGCGTGAGGTGCTTGGACGAAAGGAGACGGGGACTTCTGGGCCAAAATTGTAATGAGTTGAGATATGACTTAAAAAAAGCGGTATTTTTTTCTATTTCAAAATATTAAAAAACCAGCTCAGTTGAAAATCTTGAAGACGAGAAATCTTAAAACTAAATTTATTTCACTAGCAAAATAAAATATCGATTACTAAAAATTATTTAAACAATATTGCGTATTAAAACACTTGCATCACAATTTGATATTAAATCAATCAGAGTGAACAAAACTTAATCATAATAATAATAATAACCATTTAAAATATCAAATAATAGTATAATAAAAATAAATTCTGAATCGATTTCCGTTAATCGATTAATTATTTCTTGTGTTTATCAACTGTATTTTTAAGCTGTGACAGCTGACAGCTCCATTTTCAGTCAATCAGGCCCACGAATGTATGGAAGAGTATCCATCTCCTTTGAGAAACGTGCACCCTGGGTAACGGAGACAGCAGCTCCTGTCTCAAGATGGCATAGATGCTGCGGCCTAAGGCCAACTATGAACTTTTAACCATCCACGTGTAACTCTGATTAGCAACTGTCGCAGTGGAAAGCAAGTAAGGGGTTGGGATGGTTCTGGGCAAGATGGAGATATCGTGGTTCCCATATTTGAGAGGGCCCATCTTAAAGTCGTATATGTCCCAGGGTCTGTCGAGGTGCCATGGAATTTTCTTAATGGTCCCACTTACAGCCCGGCGATTGAGATCCGAGACTGCATGCAGTTGAAGTTGGTTCGATTCCGGCCTAAAAACCTTCACCGGATGTTTATGTCGCATTTTCCTGATTGCATCCGTGGCCAAGATGACCTCGTAGCTAAGGGTCCGCCTTCCAGCTCTTCTTCCTCCACTTCGCGCGATCTTGGGCGTCCATGGTAGTGAGACAATGGGCACGCATGTCACCCTCCACGACGTCAAGCGAGGACTTCTTGGGCCAACCCCTTTTACCTGGACCCAGCGGCCACGCCTCACAACCATATTAGAGGATAGGCCGAATGACCTGCCCCTTCAACCTGACTGGCATTTTAGAATCACACGTGGCGCCAGTCATTTCTCGCCACTTGGTCCACGCGGCAGCAATCCGTGCCCTGACGTCGCAGTCGATTTCACCAGTCACATGAAGTACAGATTCCAGGTACTTAGCCTAGGTACCTAATCATCGCCTATGTGAACGGGTGTGGGATTTGGGATCTGTGGAGTTTAACGCTAAGTATTCTGTACGCACACGAAAATAAATGGAAATTTTCATCTACATGAAGGAGGATTGCTGTACATTCACATGTCCCTCTGACAAGCAAAGGGCACAATGGAGAGCAGGCGAAGAGCGGACCGGTTACCGAGCGCAGGTGTGGGGGTTTCATGTGCGGCCGCCTGTCACCCTTTCACCCCCACTGGCGCCGCGGTTCGATGTTCGTTTTCAGAGTCCTATGGGTACACCGTGCTTCTCACACCCAAGGAGGCCATTTTAAAATCGTAGATGACCCAGAGTCAGCCGGGGTACCAGTGATTTGCTCTCGGTAACCTTACACTCCGGCAGCTTTTGTATCTGAAGATCCGAGATGGCGTGTGGTTTTAATCGGCCCGAGTCCGACATAACCACCCCCGATGGCCGATGACGGGGGTGGTATCTGAGGTGATTTCCGCAAGAAAAAGAGGGAGAGAGGAGGGATTTCATCCCCAACAGCACGTTACCGACCGGTAGGGGATATGCCCACCACAGCGTTTACTTCGGTAAGGCGACGTACCACGCCCGAGGGAATTTTCGGAAACAAAAAAAAAATAGGAGGGCCCCTGTTTCTTTTTGCACCAGGGCCCTTGATCATCTAGCTACGCCACTGGTTTTACTTTAGTAGAATCAACGCCCAGGCGAGGTGAAACTATTTAAAAAAATACTAAAAATACAGTACCTACCTATTATGTTAGTAGGTACTTATATAAAACGGTGTTGGTAACGGTAACAGTAACAGTGTCGCCAGTTCAATGTTTTTTGTCATCTAAAAACTTAGACACAATTTCGTACTGTAAAGTGTGCGTAAGTAGACGTTGACGAGACTCAACTTCAATTTCTCAATTGAGAAACCGACTAAAAGACTAGATTTTAATACTAATGAGTATATCTAATGAATTGGATTCATTACATTATTGCTTTTGTTATTAAATAAGATATGTTTCTAATTATTTATACTAAGATTAGCTATACAAGACTAGATTTTAGGTACATATTGTTATTTTTGTGACTAGAGATTGCTTATAATAAATTGGATATAATAAAATTATTACCGTTTTTCTACACACAGCGAATGGCAAAGGCAATAAAGAAATGCTAGCCTGAGGCTCCTCAAATGGCCAATAGGACATTATATTATTTAATCATGTGGGTCAATTATGATTCTAACATTATTTATAAAAATGTTCTTTTAGCCTTCCTTTTCGACTTGACTCATTCTTTATTATTACTTGTACATAAACAGACGTGTAATAGTACATTATGGTACAAGTGAGTAAAGTTGGTGATTACCGCCGAGGCGCCATTGAGACCCGAGCCGTCAGGCGAGGGTGTTAAGAGAGCCGAGGACGGTAATCATCATACTCACGCCTGGCATACGACGTTTTACAACACACTTGCGAATAAATCAATACTACAAATACTAAATAAACAATACTACAAATTAATTCGTTTTCCTATGCGCGCGCATCTAACAATGGCGATCGGCCATATTTAAAAGAATGAGGTTTGAATTAAACTTCTTTTTACTGTTTTTTTTTTCTGTACAGAAAAAAAAAATTAAATTTGAGTGAAAATTTTGTTTATTATACAAGTATTACAAGTTGAAATCATTTATTTAAATACGAAAATGCATGAAATGAACATACAATAGGCATATTAATTTATTCGTACTTTAAACACATCCTTTTTTAGTTTCGAAACTTTTTTAAGAACATAGAAACTTAACCTATAAAATTTAAAAAAGAATCTATAACTCACTTGTGAATAATAGCAATGAAAAAGTCACAGTTTGATAATAGGTGTCATTACGTGCCTAATTGCGGTGAAATAATAGCAGGTGTGTTGTAAAAGAGACTTTATACTCACTTACGGCCGTTCCCAATAACATAATCTACAGATTAGAGATAGTTCTCATAATAATATGTCAAATCATATTGTTATTTTTCTACTATGAATTGTGTTACCATAGAGATTATTCCTTTCTAATGTCAAAACTGGCGATAGATAGGTTATTGTTGACTGCCTCTGTGGCGTAGCGGTGGTGAACGCGGCTGCTACGCAGGAGGCGCGGGTTCGATCCCCGCTCAGTGCCAATATTTGTATGCATGAATATAAAATATTTGCATTGGTCTGGTTGTTTCTATGTATAATATGTATGTATTTACAAAAAAAAAAAAAGTATCTAAGTATGTATATCCGCATTCTAGATTCCATAATACAAGCTAATTAAAGCTTACCTTGGGTCTAGATAGCGTTGTGTAGAATGTTGTAGAATATTTATTTTATTATTTATTTATTGGGAAGGGCCGTTACTCAGGTCTGTTTTTCCCACTAAGTTCTTGTGAACCACATAAAGGATCTTGATAAAAAAATTACCGGCAGCTACATATTTTTACTGAAGGTTTATATGAATAATTCTTTAGACTATATGTATACCAACCCTATAGACACAGTAAGAGGCATTACAACGCGACGAACAAATATTTACTACTTTAGTACAAGTTGACATATACATAAATCCCATAACATATGCTATGCACATTGACAGTTTAATACACAATATACTTAAACAATATTGACATTAGCTTACTCACGCATAACGCGTATTCCATGCCATTTTTTGCAATGAATTTTGTTAGAAAAACTGTGTCTATACAGTGTATGATCAAAGTATAAATTCATACTAAAAGACTTCTGAAGAACTGGCAATAATATTAGACCCATGTCTAAAGGCGACCACCTAACACTTCGCCTGCAGTTTTTCGTCTGTCCGGCGGCCTGCAGTCCTTATGTCATCAATGTAATGATAATTTTATTACCTCAGACTAAAATAATAACATTATTTTATTCTTTTAGTCTGATGTTATTACGTTTAAAATGCCGATGGCCATAGTCTGTCCGGCCTTTAACTGTCTTTGCTGGCCGGAATCGTCAAGCGGCCACACACATATTAGCCGTCAGTTCAAAATCGTATACGAAACTGTAAGTGTGTGGGCTATTGCGATGAACTGACAGACCGATATTATCCGGTTGTCCGTTCGATAAACTGTTAGTGGGTGACCGCCTTAAGCGGATCAGCCCCCTTAGACAAGTGGCAATTCGTTGGTCAGCGTATTGTTGAATAGAATGATAAATGTATGGGATAGAAATGACAGACTCAGCCTCAGATACATGGCTCGAGTCAACAACAGTGCCCGGAATATGGCAATAGGCTCACTCCCTATAACGTGGGAATACAATGATTGGTGAAATGTAGGTGTTAATTAACCTCTGCCTAACCCTTCGGGGATAAAGGCGTGATTGTATGTATATATGTATTTGTATGTATGATGTAGAATTCAATAATATCATAAAACTTCTTTAACGTCTACCATTTTCAGCTGTAGGACCGCTGGCGCTAGTAAGAAGTAAGTTTTTTAAAGTTTTAATTTAAGTGTTAATTCACCTCTGCCTAACCCTCCGGGGATAAAGGCGTGATTCTATGTATTTATGTTTGTATGACAGTCGTCAACCTATATGTCAAAAACGTCAAAATACGTGTCAATCATTTATCATTCTGATCTACAATCATTGTCTACAATCATAGTCTACAATACACCGAACAACGAATTACCACTTGTCTAGGGTGGCTTTAATGTCAATTAACACCCGTATTCACAATCAATACTGTGAGGTCTCATAGTGTGCTCGAGCGCATAGGGCTGGTAAAATTAATTCACAAACATCACGGAGCAGTATCTAACGCAGTGTGTTCCCTCAACGAAGTATTACTTAAGTGTTGTCTATGAATAAAAAGGCTTGCCAAAACGAACGCACTGAGAATTTGTCGTTCTTTGCACAGTTTTTGTAGTACGCATAGCGAAGTATTGTTTGTGAATACGGGTGTAAGACTGAAATAGTAACATTCTTTATTTAAAAAATAATTGAATGAAATTTTGAGGGATTTATTATGCTAACTTTTCAAATCGATTTAGAAATGAAAAAGAATTGACTTCGGCGGGACTCGAACC